>JAUMIR010000013.1:21170807-22525807 GCA_030847615.1 Gambelia wislizenii | reverse complement strand
GAGGTTGGGGAAGATGTGAGACAGTTTTGGAGGAAAGGAGCCCCCTGGACGCACGACCCTGGGTGTGTGTGTGGATGTGTAGACACCTACCCCTGGGCTGGAAACAAAGGACCCAGGTGTGTGTGTCGGTGGGGTAGGATGGGGGGGCTTGCATTATAGATTTTCGCTTCTGGAACCCGTTGGAGTTTGAACAAAGAGTTCAGAAGGCCTTTGGTGATGGATGATGTTGAGTCCGGGAGTCAAAGGAAAATGGCTTTTTTTTTTTTTTTTGGCCTTGACTATGGTTGATGGGGAGTGAAACTTTTTTTGGTATTTATTTTTTTTAAAAAAAGAGGCCTGGGTCTGCCTGGGAGGGCCAGGGGACTCCCAAGCTCAACTTTTCAAGTATATTTCTGTAGGAAAAATAAAACAAAATTTTTAAAAAATTCCTTCCTACCCTTCCCCAAGGTTTCGGTTAGCCTGGGGGAGAGCGAAAGCAATTCGATTCCAAGCGAAGTATTTCGGCTTCCAAGGCGAACATATTTTCTCTCCTTCCTCCTCTTTCCATCCGACCCTTCTATTTGATGCAGCGCCTGGGCTTTTGCTCAAACGCAGGTGCAGGTTTAAGCCTAGAATTAACGGAAACGCAATGGGTCCTGTCTAGCCTCCCTACAACCCCCGGACGTTTATAACGCTGCTGTTTTTTTTTTTTAAAGAAAATTGATCTCTGTGTTTATTAATATACTATAATAATGTTTATTATAGACTCCTATAATAGTCTGCAAGGGTGGGGTTTTTTTGTGGGGGTGGAGGGTAGCCTGATAGAATAACGCCTATTTATAAAACAAAACAGCCGTTAATCTACATCCAGGATTAGGCTCATGAATTAAGTGATTTGGTACATTCATGAATACAGGGTTTAATAATTCCACCCCCTCTGTTTTTTTGGCATCGGCTCCGGGTTTTAGCCTCTGGATTGATGCCAATCCCCCCTTTCCCCCCCACCCCATGTCTAGTTTCTGATGAGTTTTTTTCCCCCCCTTTCCAAAAATGAGAGCAAACAAGGCAAACTCCCACGCGGGAATCCGTGGCCGCGTGAACCCACTTGGACAATGGGGGTGGGGGTGTGTGTGGAAGTGAGGGGGCGGGGGAGGAAGAGGAGGAGGGAAGCCGGAAGTATAGGTCTTATCCCTTGGAGAAAAATACCTCTCCCCACTCCAGAATTGTAGATTTTCCCAAATGCGCAAGGCCTGAAATACGCAATTTGTCTGATTTTTCTGCAGCTCTTTTGCCAAAGTTTTGGATGGCGCTAAAAAAAAAGGGGGGGGGAATGGGATTTGCAAGCAGATAAATCAGGTAGGAAAGGGAGAGATTTCCCCCCCCCCTTTACGGGAGGGGGAAAAACACAAATTTAAAGGGAAAAATTATTTTACGGGTAGGAGATTTTCTCTCCTGATCTCACCCCGACGCCCACACAAAAGGGACTATTTTTCCATCTTCCTCTATAAATGAAAAAAACCGAAGATTTCTCTGTCTTCGGGTTTCCCAGGCCGCTTAGCGGAGGGTGTGGGAGAAGAGTTATAGGATAGCAAACGGGTGTGAGGATCTTGACACCCACCGGCCGCGATCTATGGGCCAGAAACCAACCCAACCCGCAGGGAGCGATTTCTTAGCCGGGAAGGGGGCTTTCTGTCTAGACAGAGGGGTGAAATCCTATGCACCAGGAACAGCTTGCTCTCCATATAGGCTTCCTGCCCTCATTTGCCATGATTCCGAATATACGCAACGCCGCAAACACGCAAAAACGCCCCCTCTCGTTTTTCCGCCCACTCCTCCCGTATCCTCCTCTGCTTTTGCTCCTCCGAGTTTCCAAGGGGGTGTGTTTTTTGGGGGGGAGAAGGGGGGCGGAGAGGAGGACTGGAGGCTGTGCTTTGATTTCCTCCTTGACCTCGCGATCCTAACCCGGCGAGGTTTGGAACTCCTTCTCCGGAGTCCAAGGAAACTTGGTTCCTAGGAAGAGCGCATAGGATGGTGACCACCGTCCAGTGGAGGGTCGCTTTTTCACTTTGCCCCCCCCTTCAGCCAGATCCTAAGCCTGTCGCCTCTCCGTCTGCGATCCTTCCTATCAAAATTTAGATCTGGGGCTTAAAAAACCGATGGTGTCCAAGTCTAATACATTCCCAGTATATTTGTGTGCATGTATGTATAGCTGTCCCAAAGTCTATTATCACTCCTAATTAGAGTAGACCCATTGGATCAATTGGATTTACCTAGATGTTGACTGGCTCTGCAATAATTGATTCAACGGGGGGCTCCTCTAGTTGGGTGTAACCAACAGGATTCCAGTCTCTCTCTGTCTACGCATCTATCTAATTCAATAGATATGCATGTTTATGTATGTATACACCCTGCATTTATAGATCTGTAAGGGCACCAGATCCTGTTTGATCTTGGAAGCTAACCAGGGTGAACCCTGGTTAGTAGTTGGATGGGAAACCGACAAGGAATCCCAAGTGCTGGAGGCTCTATTTTTGAGGGAGGAACTGGCCAAACCATCCACGAGTCTTCTCTGCCCAAGAAAACCCTAGGAAATTCATGGGGTTGCCATAAATCCACAGGCGCCTGGAAGGCCCATGTATGTATAAGAAGCCATAATGCTCAGAAATCAATCTGGAAAGAGGAGATAACTCTTCCTATCTCCCCCTCTCCCGGCTTTATTTTTCTCTTTCCCCCAAATGTTCTTTTCACAACGGGAAGATGAAGGTGTGTGGAGAAGGAGGAAGAAAGGGTGGGAAAAAAAGAAAAGGAGCGGGTGGGCGTAAAGGAGAAAATGGGAAAGAAATGGGGGGAAAAAAACGAGGAAGAAATGCAGAAACGAGTGGAAAAAAATTGGGGGGGGGGAAACGAGACAGAAATGGAAGCAGGAAAGGGAAACAGGAAGAAAAACAAAGGGAGGAAAGGACAGAGAAAGAGCAAGTGTGCGTTTGTGACAGAAAGGGAAACAGGAGAGAGCCGAAGAGAGGAAAGCGCACCTTTGGGTGCGAGAGAGGGGGGGGGAAGTGAGAAAGGAGGAGAGAAAAGGAAGGCCGGAGAAGGGAGGCTGAGAGAAAGGGACACAAAGAAGCCGGGAAAGTGAGAGAATGGAGTCAGAGAGAAGGATGTATTTGTGTGTGAGAGAAAAGAAATAAGGGAGGGGGGAGAAAATAATGGGAAAGCTGAGAGAGAGAGAGAGAGATAAAGAAAGAAAGAAATAGGGAGGGACAGGGCCAGTTTAAGGCACCAGCCGCAGGGGGGCCCATCATGGGGGGGGGGCTGTAGAAACCCTCCTCCTGCAAAAACATTATTAGTAATAATCTGAATATCCTGTACTGGGAATAGCTTAGGTTGAGTTAGGTTACATTGACCTGAGATAAACATATGGGCCCCCCAAAATAAAGCATTGCAGGGGGCCCCATAGTAACCCTCCTCCTGCAAAAACCTTATTAGTAATAATCTGAATATCCTGTACTGTGAATAGCTTGGGTTGAGTTAGGCTACATTGACCTGAGATAAACATATGGGGCCCCCAAAATAAAGCATTGCAGGGGACCCCAAATTCCTTAAACCGGTCCTGGGCCCCATCATCGTAACCTTCCTCCTGCAAAAACCTTATTAGTAAAAATCTGAACATCCTGTCCTGTGAATAGCTTAGGTTGAGTTGGGTGACATTGATAAACATATGGGGTCCCCAAAATAAAGCATTGCAGGGGGCCTCATAGTAACCCTCCTCCTGCAAAAACCCTATTAGTAATAATCTGAATATCCTGTCCTGGGAATAGTTTAGGTTGAGTTAGGTTACATTGACCTGAGATACACATATGGGCCCCCCAAAATAAAGCATTGCAGGGCCCCCCCAAAATTCCTTAAACCGGTCCTGGGGAAGGAGAAAAAAACCAAAGAGGGGGGAGATCTGGCAGTCTTTTGGCTCCCATTTTCCGACGTGTCGGAAGCAGATATGGGCCTCCCCCTATCCTCTGCCCCCCCCACCGGTGGTCTAAGGCCCATTTGGGGCTCCAAAGGACCAGAGCAGATGGTGATGGAAGCCGCCTGCCATCGCCTCTCTTTCTCTCCCCCCCAGTTGAGCTCCGAAAGGCTGCTGCGCCTTGGCCAGGGGGTGGAATTTACTATATTGGGAAAATATATACATATATATATTAAAAAGCAGACGAGGCAAAAACACACACGACCACCCCCCCCCCAAAACCCAGCCCCCTTGTCGATGAGTAAAAGTGTATCAAAGATGCCGGCGCAACAGACGGCGGAGGGATCAAGGAAACAGAGAAAAGACAAACAAGATAATCATCTGTTTCCAATCAGTTAAGCTCTGTAGAATTTGTAAGGCTGCACCGGGCATATTCCCCCCTGAGTTTGGTAATTAATTACCTCGCTCGCGACGAGTGTTGTTGGGGGGGGGGAGATTCCAAACAGCTTTCCCTTTCTCCTCCGCAACCCCCCCCCATCCCACCTGAATGGGGATCTTTGGAAAAGAAAATGGATTTCTTCTTCTTTTTTTTTTTTTAGAAGAGCAAATCTGGGGAAGGGGAGGGGGAAATGAGGGGGGCTGGCTGGCTGGAGGAAGCGAAAAGTTACATTTTTTTAAAAAAAATTGTTGATCAGGTCCGGTTTAAGGGCCCCGCAGCACCTGCAGGGGTCCCCCCCATCATTGTGGGGTCCCCCAACGTAAGCCTCCTCCTGCAAAAACCTTATTAGTAATAATCTGAATATCCTGTATTGTGAATAGCTTAGGTTAAGTTAGGTTACATTGCCTGGGATAAACATATGGGCCCCCCAAAATGAAGCATTGCAGGGGCCCCCAACGTAACCCTCCTCCTGCAAAAACCTTATTAGTAATAATCTGAATATCCTGTATTGTGAATAGCTTAGGTTAAGTTAGGTTACATTGGTCTGAGATAAATATATGCCCCCCCCAAATAAAGCATTGGAGGGGGGCCCATAGTAACCCTCCTCCTGCAAAAACCTTATTAGTAATAATCTGAATATCCTGTATTGTGAATAGTTTAGGTTAAGTTAGGTTACATTGGCCTGGGATAAACATATGGGCCCCCCAAAATGAAGCATTGCAGGGGCCCCCAACGTATGGGGTAGGGGGCCCCATAGTAACCCTCCTCCTGCAAAAACATTATTAGTAATAATCTGAATATCCTGTACTGTGAATAGCTTAGGTTGAGTTGGGTTACATTGACCTGAGATACACATATGCCCCCCCCCCAATAAAGCATTGTCCCTTCATCTTCGCTGGGGTTTGGTTCCAGGACCCCCCCCCCCATACCAAAATCCGTGAATACTCAAATCCCATTCTATGCAATGGCCTAGCAAAACGGTGTCCCTGATACCAGGTTTGCTTGTGGGATTCTTATTTTTTTAAAGAATTTTTTCAAGCCCTGAAGACTGAAATCCGTGGGTACCAAATCCGTGGATACGGAGGGACAACTGTAGTAATAATCTGAATATCCTGTACTGTGAATAAGGGAGGTTAGGTTAGATTACATTGGCCTGAGAGAAACATATGGAACCCCCCCCCCAATAAAGCGTTGCAGGGCTCCCTAAAATTCCTTAATCCGGCCCTGATGTTGACACCCAAACCCAAAGGAGGATGATGGGGGATGGAGTCGGTGCAACTGAGGTCCCAGTTCAAGGCATGGTTAAACATGGGGGGAGGAAAGTAGACTATAAAAGGACAAGACCCAGCCTGGTGGGCTTACAGTAGAAAAGGGGTTCTCGGAAGCCCCCCAACTCCAAAAGCACAGCTTTCGAATCCCTTTGTCCTTTTTTTACGCACAATCGTAAAAGGGGGATCCGGCTCCGAAGTAAACAGACATCTCAATCCTATCCACACGACACAAATAATCCGGTTTGGAACTAACCCACATTAGCTAATGTAGTATGTGGGGAAATCTTTATTGTAATGCGATACAATCTTGTGTATCCCATATCGGAGAGGCTGAACCGATGTAGCTATTAATGATTTTAGAGCTACAGCTAACCCACATTGGGAAACCGCTTAGCACCTAAAGCGGGGTAAATTTGTAAAATGCTGTTGCTTAAAAACTTGTGAGCCGCTCCCAGAGCCTTTGTGGCCGAAGAGCAGGGGTATAAATACCTTTTTTAAAAAATAGAATACTAATCAAATAATAATTCTTTGCTATGGCTTCTTCCTATGGAAGCCTGGGATGTGTAGTTTTACAAAGTCCGGAGCCTTCTCTGCCAAGGGGGGCTGGGCGCCTCCCCAAACTACAGATCCCAGGATTCCATAGGAAGGAGCCATGGCAAATAATCCAGTTATTTGTGTCGTGTGGATGCACCCTCCCCCGCATTTATGGCCCAGCCTTCTTCCCTATTTAGACTCCAAAGTAGTCCCAGCTCCGTTCCTTTCGGCCTTCTTCTTAGTAACGGGCGTTGGGAATTGCGTTCTCGTTGATTTTCGTCAAGGGCCGTTTGACTTTCCCTTTTAACCCTTTGGGAAGGTGAAATTCGATTTTTTTTTTAAATTTTAAAAAAGCATTTAGTTTGCATGCCTCGCCTTCTTAGTCTTCCACAAGGTTTCCTCCAAAAGGGCTAGAGCCTTAAAAAGCCTTTTGCCTTTCCTGCCTGAAATCTCTCTCTATTTGGGAGTTAGGCATTTCTTTGGCCCAAACCGTGGCTACCGATTTGGAGAAAAATTCCCCCTTAAAAAATAAGATATATGTGCATGTGTGTTTAAAAGACTTCTGGTGTTTCCTCCTTTCTTTTAATTTTTATTTTTTTTTATTTTTTTAAAAAATCTCTTTTCAAGGAGAGAAAAAGAGGGCCCAAAGGGTGATGGGGAAATGTTGATTTCTTTTCTTTTCTCTTGCAAAAAGACATCCCCCCCAACCCCGTGCCACAACCTCTCCAGGCCGGTCTGCGGACTCTTTTTCTAAGCGGCTGCGTTACAAATTGTAAATTTAAATTGCTCGCCGGATTCATTACCGCCTCCCTTTGATTTCAGTCAGCCGTGAAAAATTGGACTGGTGTACCACAGAGAGGCTGTTTTCCTGCAAAGAGAAACGGCCTAATCGGCCTCTTTCTCTCGCTCCCTCCTTCTCATACACACACACACACAAACACATACACAAAAGTGTAATTATTTTGTTTTGGGTGTAAATATAACCCAGGGTACAAAAAGTCTTCAAGGCAGTTGACAAGGAGAGCTGTCCGGAATGAACACCCAGGTTTTTTTTTTTAGCATAAGAATAGAAAGGAGAAAGACTGGGGAAAACGCCGCCGTTATTTAGTTTGCAGAGGACCCCCACAAAATAAAAGGAATTTTATATGTGTGTGTATATATATATATATATATATATATATATATTTTCCCTCCAATGCTTGGGCTGAGGACCCCCCCAAAAATAAAAGGAATTTATATCTATCTATCTATCTATCTATTTTCTCTCCAATGCTTGGGCTGAGGACCCAAAATAATAAAAGGAATATATATATATATATATATATTCCCTCCAATGCTTGGGCTGACTTTAAATGTAATGTTTGTACACATACACATATCAAAAACAAAATTTAAAATAAAATTATATTTAAAGAAAGCCCAGGCCTTGATTTTTGCGCATTTTCGCACGCTTCCCCAGACCTGACTTTGGAAAGGCTGGGAAAAGACTCCAGGGGAAGATCTCCTGCGCAAGGTCCCGGTCCAAAAAGAGAGTTGGAGGCACAAAATATCCCCCAGAGTATTTAAACTGGAGAGGAGTGGGAGTATTTCGCCTCCTAGATGGTTGTTGGTTCGCCTCTGGAATCAAATCCACCTCCTCTCTTCTCTAGAGGATTCCCTAGAAATACTCCCAAGGTGATGTATGTAACGGTTGTCTTCAGACGACCGCCCCCCCACGCGCGAATAAACTCGGGTGGGTTTGTTTCCTGGACCTCACGGGAGACCACATTCTCTCCCGCGCAAAGCAGGTGTTGAGGCCGCTTGGCACGCAGGCCACGACTCAGACCCCCCGCCTCCCACACACGTGTCAGGCCCCGCACGTGTGAAAGGGGTCAGCGCAGAGCTCGAACTCTCTCTCCCCTTGTTTGTCACGCGTCTCCTCTAGCACGTGGCATTGACTCGTAAACCTTTTATTCGTCTTTCTTTTAATTTTTTTTTTAAAAAGGCATTGCCCCCTATTTACCTCCATGCACTGCGACCTACCACGTGTTTCATCCCTCCTCCCCACCCACCCCGGGTTTGCCAAAGGGCACAGTTTCACACGTTCAGGCGCCGGTCGGGGCGAGGAGAGAACTCGAGGCGTGTAACCCGGGCGTCTGAAGAAACCCGCGCGCCTGCTTAACACGTGTTTGTGTGTATGTGTCTGTAACTGAAAATGCTATGAACACGTGAATTTCGAAAGGAGAGGGATGCAACCAAAGAGAACACCAATGATAACGTTGATGGTAGTAATAATAATACTAGTCATAATCCTAACGTATTGAGAGTCACGTTCGGCATTAAATACAGTTGTTCCTCTGTATCCACGGATTTGGGATCCACGGATTTAAGTCTTCACGACTTGAAAATATTCTTAAAAAAAATAAAAATCATCCCAAAAGCAAAACTTGATTTTGCACTCTTATTATATCAGGGACACCCTTTTGCTAGGCCATTGCATAGAATGGGACTTGAGTATGCACGGATTTTGGTATCCACGGGGGGGGGCGGGTTCCTGAAACCAAACCCCAGCGAATAGGAAGGGACAACTGTACTCCTGCTTAGATTTCAGAAAGAAAGAGATCGGGCACAGTCTGAAACCCGTGAAGGTTGCAAAGTGGTCGTCGGAAGCCGTCCTATGAAAGCGTGTTCTGTTTGGTTTGGTGTTTTTTTTTTTTTGTGACGGGGGGGGGGATTTCCGAGTACGAGGCTCCCAGGGTATTTCACCCCCTAAAAAACCATTTTAAACCCCCCTCCTCCCAGCAGGATTGCTAAGTTTCCCCCACCTTTCCTGCTCCCCCGAGGGGGCGCGCTTGCCCAGCCATGCCGGCCCTTCCCCTCCCCTCCCCTCCCCTCCCCTCCCCTCCCCAGCCGCCCTTACTCTGGAGTCGACCTTGGAGGTCCCCATCCCTGTCCTTTCCCTTCCTCACTCCCGGGTCAGTGCCAATCCGAGCCCTTCGACGGCACTCCGGGAGGCACCCTAGACGGGGCGGGCGGTGGTTGCCGGCTCAGAGCCGGAGTACTGGCAACCCGGCTAATTAATTGTGTCATTAAAGCGGCCTCTTCTCTTTTCTCTCTCTCCTCCCAGGGAGGAAAAAAAACAAACCCCGACGGATTGGCTGTGGGAAAGGAGGCGAGAGCTGAGCTCCGGAACGAAGGCGCGCCTTGGCTTCGATTGCCTCCTCTTTCCCCAACCCTTGCTTCATGCCTTGCTTTTCTTTTCCTGCTCTCCCGCACTCCCTCCTTCTCTTCCAGCGGCTTCAGACGGCAAGAAGAAATTAGATGGGTGGGGTGGGAAAAGAAAAGCCGGCTCGGCCACAGATACTCTGCGCTTGGAAAGAGAGCAAGGCAAGAAAGCAGGAAAGCAAGTCCGATGGTTCGGAAAACCCAGGGAACTCCGGACCTCCGACTCCGCAGCCTCTGCCCCGAGGAGCCTACCGTGAGAAGAAGAAGAAAGGAAGGACTTTATAAATAAATACATACTAAGAGGAACTGTCAAACCCGGAGGATCTCAATCCGGGTTAACCCACAGGTGTGTTTTGCTCGTGGGCTGAAACACGGGTGTTGTGGTCTTTGGTGGTGTGGCGAGTGTTTCGCTCTGGGCAGTCACTGCCGGCATCTGGAATAAATGAGGCTCGACCTTCCAGTTCGGACTTGGTGCAAAGCGTTTCCTTTCTGTCTTGGGTGTGTGTGTGTTTTGTGTGTGGGGGACTCCAAGGGCATGTTTTTTTTGGGGGGGGCTGCCCTGTAGTGGGAAGGGTGGGGAGACTGGAACGTGTGAAGCGGGGGCTTTAGAGGACAGATCCGAAGGCGTTTAGGCAACACGAGGCGGTAGACACGGGATTGTGGCGCTTCAGACAGTTAGGTGTGTGTGTGTGTGCTGGCGCCTTTATCTGTGCAAAGGATGCACTTCCAAATATTACCGATTTGAATAACACCCTGCATGCAGAAAGTTAGCGTGTCAGGGAGATGGTTGTGCTAAATTTCCCTTTCAGTGCTCCTTATTGCATCCACCACGCTATGAAAAGAAAAGCCATACTCTGCAGTGTGTAACACTCCCCCTCTGCTCTCCCGTGGGCATAGTCCAGAATTCTAACACTTTGTATATTTCGCTCACTTTATTTTATCTGTGGGATCCTGGGAGGTGTAGTTTGGTGAGGCACCAGCCCTCTTTGGCAGAGAAGGCTCAAGACCTTGTAAAACTACACATCCCAGAATTCCATAGGAAGGAGCCCTGGAAAATAATCCCGTTTCAAACTGGATTCTTTGCCTAGTGTGGATTTGGCCCTTGTTTTGGATTTCCACCAAGGCTGAACTGGAGGGTACCTTTGCGGCTCTGAATGAGTTTCAGGGTTAAGTCCTCCTTTGGAAAAGAAGGGAAGGAACCAGGGTGTGTGTTGTGGACTTTTAAAGATGCACTAATTAATTTCAGCATGAGGTTTCCTGGTTTATAATCTGCAGAGGGATTGCTCACCTCAACGTAACTAAGAAACTCGATTGAAATCCATGAAAACTCATGCCAAAATAAATCTATTAGTCTTAAAAAGTTCCACCAAGTCCTGTCCTCAATTTCCCCTAACAACCCCATGTCCTTCCTGGAGCCATGCTGTTGTTGTTTGCAGGGACTGAAAATATTAAGACCCCCCCTCCCCATGGTATAGTCCAGACACAGGCTTATCACATCAGGGTTAACTAGTTCCTTGCAGAAGGGACCTGAGAAAAGTCAGGAGCAAAAGCCAGTTAACCCCCTAGCTACAGTAGGCTCACTAAAACGAATTGGATTTGTCAGGCCTAATCCACACTACACAAATAATCCAGTCTGAAACTGGATTTTTTTTTTTTTGGTCATGACTCCTTCCTATGGAATCCTGGGATCTGTAGTTTTGCCAAAGAGAGCTGGCGCCTCACCAAACTATAAATCCCAGGATTCTGTAGGATGGCGCCATGGCAGTTAAAGTGGTGTCAATTTGCATTATTTCTAGAGTGTAGATGCATCCTCAGTCACCACATAGGTACATCTCCATGGTTACAATGGGTCTGCTCCAGTTGGTAGGAACACTTTGATTCAGCCCAGTGTCAACAATGAAATGGCCCCTGATTTATGTATAACAGTCAGCCCTCCATATCCACGGATTCTTTATCCACGGATTCCACCATCCACGGCTTGAAAATAGTCCTCCTCCAAAAACAAACAAAAAATTCCAAAAAGCAAACCTTGATTTTGCCATTTTATATAAGTGGCACCATTTTATTCCACCATTGTATATAATGGGATTTGAGCATCCACAGATTTTGGTATCCACAGGGGTCCAGGAACCAAACCCCAGCAGATACCAAGGGCCCACATCATCATCATCATCATCATCATCATCATCATTTTCATTTATATCCTGCCTTTCTCCCACCAATGGGACCCAAGGTGACTAACAACCTCTTTAAAACCATACAAGCTGTATTTCCATTTAGAATAATATAATTGGAGGAGAAGCCAAGGGCCATCAAGTCCAACCCTCTGCCATCCAGGGACACACAATGGAAGCACAGCTGAGAAACAGCCATCCAACCTCTGTTTAAAGACCGCCAAAGAAGAGTACCACCCTTCCAGGCAGTCTGTGCCACTGTCAAACAGCTCCATATAGTCAAGAAGTTCTTCCTGATGTTTAGGTGGACTCTGTTCTCTTGTCATTTGAGTCCATTGGTTGGTGTCCTAGGCTCTGGAGCAGGAGGAAACAAGTTAGCTCCATCCCCAGTATGACATCCTGTTGGAAAAATCCAGCATTCTCTCCCCCCCCCATCACACACACTTACTTGCTATCAAAGCAAGTAGGTAACAGATAGGATAGGAATTCCTGCATGTAGGCTACCCATGCATACCTAGATTCATAGCCATTAGTAAAGATTTAAGTCTTTTAACTTGAAAGTTGCCTGCCTCTTTTCTTTTGTTTGGGTCAAAGCACTGTACTATTTATTGAGTCACACTTTTTAAGCTGCACTCTGCTACAAGAAAGTTAATTCCTGACAGTTTTAACTTGTATAGAGTTTCCCAACAGGGCTAACACCCTGGAACTCTAATTGCACAACACATCCCTTCAGATATTTAAAGACAACTATCTCAGTCTTCTCTTCTCCAAAGCTAAAAGTACTCAGCTTCCTACACCAGTGTTTTTCAACCAGGGTTCCGTGGAACCCTAGGGTTCCCCAAGAGGTCACTAGGGGTTTCTCAAGAGGTTGTGACTGTGGGAGGAAAACAATAGCAGTATATAGAATAATGTTTATGCAGGGGTATCCTGAGACCTGAAAATTATTTCAAGGGTTCCTCCAGGATAAAAAGGTTGAGAAAGGCTGCCCTACATAATTTCTCATAGATCTTGGTTTCCAGACCTTTGACTATTTTGGTGGCCCATTTCTGCACACCTTCTAGCTTGTCCATATCCTTTTGGAACTGTGGGGCCCAGAACTTGATAAACTACCTTTCCTTCAATGGGATCAAGGCGATCTATGTACATTGTAGTTCTCCTCTCATGAGAAGGAGTTCTGCAAGGCAGATCAAGCGGGGTGACTCCTGTGAGATCAACCAGCACATTTGGGGGCTGAGTAGTGATGTGAACTGGGACCTCCTCAATTACATTCCAGCACTCTGAACTTCTACAACAGTGCTCAGGGCTGGATTACCAATGGTTCAAGAAGGGCAATTGTCCAGGCCCCTCAATGGCTCCTCTGTATGTGCCTCGAAGCTGCCTGTCAATGTATGGAGACCCCATGGATTTCAGTGGGTTTTCACAGGCAAGGAATCCTCAGAGCTGGTTTTGCCAGTTCCTTCCTCTGAAATAGAGCCTACAGCACACCTTGGCGATTCCCCCTCCAAGGACTAACCAGGGTTGACCCTGCTCAGCTTTCAAGATCAGACTTGGTACCTTCAGGGCTACAGGGCTGGAACTGGGTTCAAGCCATTGTACATTGTTAAGGTTAGATCCACACTACACCAATAATCCAGTTCTGGATTCCCCCACAGAGCCTTCCCTCTGGTAACTGCGATGAGGTCATTTGATGAGGTACTTAGAATTTTCTGCTAGAGGGTGCTAATGAATTTCCCCAAACTATAGTTCCCAAGGCAGCCTGAGAAGAGAGGGACTGAGGGTTAAATCAAGGTATCCAGGAGGTTCAGAGCTGTAGTTCAGAGGAGGTTCTTAGTGCTCTGTAGCATCAAATTCTAACTACCTCACCCAACGACAAATCCCAGGATTCCAGTGGATGGAGCCACGACCCTTAAAGTGGCATCAGACTGCTATAATTGTGCAGTGTGGACGCATCCTGGGTCATTCCTCAGCTCCAGGGTCAGGAAAATTAAGAGGAGCATTCCAGCCCAAACCAGCCAGCGTTTAAGGTAATAGCCAGTTCAGCACCACACACAGAGGGACAGCGACTTCAATGGATTGAAAAGGTCTGTGTCCCCCTTTGGGCATGTCAAATGCCCGAATGCTTTCGGATTAAAAACCAAACCAAACCCAAAGATGACGGAAGAAGAGGAGCATAACTGGGGCTCAGCTCTGGTTTAGGTAAATCAAGGCTTGTCGACTTTCTAAAGCAGTGGCTCCCAAACTTTTCTACTCCAAGTGTTTTGGACTTCCACTCCCAGAAGCTCCAGCCAGCTTGGCCAACAGTCAGGAATTCTGGGAATTGGAGTCCAAAACAGCTGCAGAACCAAAGTTTGGGAACCACTGGTATCATCTCTCTCTCTCTCTCTCTTGAGGTGTCCTGGGAGATTATCAGACGCTTCAAAAACGGCGTTATAAAAACGCTATGAGATTGCAAAAGGGCTTCCTTATCAGATGACGTGCGCCCCAGCCTTCTGCAAGCATTCTGTTACAAGGGAGTTCTTTTTTTTTAAATTGTCAGGGAGAAGTCGAAAACTGATCTCCCATAGCGTTTGTGTTCCAGATTTTCACGTGCGCGAGAAGGTGCCCCGTTCTGCTGGCATGATTCCAGCGTCAATGGGCGGTCCCGCCAGAACACTTCCAGGTGCAAACAGGAAAACTAGGGACCGTACACTCTTTTTATGAACCTCCCTGTCTTGCTTGCAAGTTTATAAACATGTATCCATGCTTTTCTGAACGTTTTCTTTTTTCATTTTGATGTTCTGGGACTTTTTAGCGCGCCCGCATCTTCTCACGAGATGTGCCGAAATCGCGTTCGTGGAGAAATGCAGCAGCAAGTGGCCTATGAATCCTCGTATTGCCAGATCCTTGGGACGATTCTGTATTGTTATCATGGCAGCGTGCGAAAACATGTCATTGTGCTGGAACACATACGCTATAAAATATAGTGCCACAATAATGTTTTTAGGCACTCGTCTGATAATGTCCCTGGACTCCTGGCACTTTCTACCCATGGAAAATACTCTGCACATGCCCAGAGAGGCATTCTCTCTTCCCTTAAACTTGCCCAAAGAACAAGTACATGGCTAACATTTGGGTGGGACCCGCTCCAATGAGGGGGTGACTTCAATGGTGACTTCTAGGCGTCCCCTTTCTTCTACAGTTTTAAACAGAGGACTGGATTGGCCCATCTTTGTGGGGCAATAGGTGTGACTTTCCTGTGTGGCAGAGAGGGTTGGATTAGCATTTATTTATTCATTTAAAGTGTTTCTGTATCACTTCCCAGCCCACAAGGGCTCCCCAGGTGATGGCCAAATAAAAACCAATGGAAACAATACAAACATAAAAGCAATGTTAAAAGCACAGTAAATCACTGGTTAAAACTCCTAAAAGCAGCCTAAAAAAACACTCATAGAATCCAGTTTGAAAACAGTTAAAAGAACATTATATGCAATGGCATAGCAAAATGGTGTCCCTTATATAAGATGGCACAATCAAGGTTTGCTTTTTGGATTTTTCAAACACTGAATGCCATGCAGAACAGCACTGTTGGGGCTGCTAGAAGCTTAAAAGAGATGGGCCAGGCTAACTTCCTTTTAAGCATATTTTCCAGCCCTTAAATCCGTGGATACCAAATCTGTGGATATGGAGGGACAACTGGTCAACCCGAGGTTTTTAAACAGAGGCTGGATGGCCATCTGTCGGGAATGCTTTGATTGGGTCTTCCTGCAGGGCAGGGGGTTGGACTAGATGGCCTTTGTGGTCCCTTCCAACTCTAGGATTCTATGATTTTTAAAAGCCTTTCCTTCTATTCAGAAGCAGTCTGCCTTGAAAACAGAGCCCACGATTTCCATCGCAAGATTGTATCTCCTTTCCTTACTTTCCTCCGTTTTCCCCACTAATAAAACAAATCAAAACATCAAAACAAAAGAGAAATAACGCCTCCCTTAACGAAAAAAAACGACAGAACGACCTCTCAGAACGTCAACGAATTTGGTTGCTTTGTAAAAACAACAACAATACTGTATTATTATTTCCCCCAGCAAAGCCAGCATTTCCGATTCTGGTGTTATTGAAAACTACAACAACCAGGCTTGAAAGTTTTACTGTGCTGCTTTTTTTAAAAAAATGCAGTCCATCCAGAAATGAATCTAATATTAATATTAATAATATTAATATTAATATATCAATATTATTAATATTCATATCACTGGACCGAGCTGGGGAAGCCCAATTCTTTTTAGAAGGACATCATCATCATCTGTTGTTGTTGTTAGCTCGAGCTGGGAAAGAGCTAATCATTTCTATGCGATGTGCAGATGTATGATGATAATTTCCTAATTAAGTTCAGAAACCCTTTTTCTGTCTTAACCTAGTCTTAACATAGTTCACATTTTTTGCCTTAACATAGAACTAGAGCCCCAACCAGAGCAGAGTGGTAAAGAAATGCACACACACACACACACACACACACGCCCCACTGGTCTGTAATTTAAATCTTTTGTTTGTCTGTGAAGCCCTAATCTGAAATAGATCTAATAATTATTATTCCTTCCATCACAGCTGAACACTGCCAGCGCCCTGCCACTATATAAATACCTGAGGTTTCCTCGCCTGACTGGGAATAGAACCGTGCGCCTTGCAAGAAATATACCCCCCTGCTCCTCAGTATTACCCCAAAGAGAAGGAGGGAAGGGGCCCAGTTATTCTCCCTCGCCTTCGTTCTCTCCCTCCCACCCTCCCTCCCTATATCTTTTTGGAGAAGAATGGGGAATGGAATGATCCATGCGCACTGCCTTTCTTCTACCGCCTGCTCAAATATCTACTGTATAGCTTTCGGGAGCTGGCCAGGGTGCTGAAACTGTCCAATTGAGTTATCAAGGCTGCTTAAGTTTCCTTCCTTCCCTCCCTGCCTCCCTGCCTCCCTGCTTCCTTCCTTCCTTCCTTCCTTCCTTTCTTCCTTCCCTCCCTCCCTTCCCCTTGCTTCCTTCCCTCCCTTCTTCCTTCCTTCCTTCCCTCTTTCCTTCCTTCCCTTCCCTCCCACCTTCCTCCCTTCCCTTCCTCCCCATCCCTTCCTCCCTCTTTCCTTCCTTCCTTCCTTCCTTCCTTCCTTCCTTCCTTCCTTCCCTCCCTCCCTTCCATCCTTCCTTCCCTCCTTCCCTCTGTCCTCCCTCCCTCTTTCCTTCCTCTCTTCCCTCCCTCCCTCCTCCCTCCCTTCCTCCCTCTTTTCTTACTTCCCTCCCTCCTCCTTCCTCCCTCCCTTCCTTCCCTCCATCCTTCCTCCCTTCCCTCCCTCCCTCTCTCCGTCCTCCCCCCCTATTTCCTTCCTTCTTTCCCTCCCTCCTTCCATCCCTTCCTTCCCTACATCTCTGTTTGATCAACATGATTCCAGTTAGGCGACAGCTGCTCCATGGTGTCATTAATGTCTCCAATCTCTCACAGTCACGTCTGTTTTGCTGAGTCCCTTTTTCTCTGTTTATATTCTTCCAAGAACTGATAAACAGTGTCATTATCTCATCAGGTCTCTTTCACACTACGCAATTATAGCGCCAATTTGATACCACTTTGAGCTGCCTGGTGCTACATCCAACAGAATCCTGGGATTTGTAGTTTTTCACCACCTAGTTAGGCTTTTCAGCATAAGCGGCACTTTAGGGCCTCACCAAACTATCAACTGAAGGATTCCATAGGATGCAGCCATGGCCATTAATGTGGGGTCAAGGTGCCATAAACTGTGTAGTGTAGAAGAGACCTAAGCCACATAAATACACCCAACAGAGGTGTGGGAGAGTTTTCTGGAAAATCAAAACAGTGGAGGAAGTTAACTACAACCCAGAAAGACAGAACATCAGTCATCCCCAAGGGATTTCTCTCCTCGACTCTGAAGCTGGAAATTTAAATTTGTGGCATGCAAATATAGTTCCCTCCAGGAGATATACTTCTGTCTCCAGGCTCCCAAAAGATGGATAATAATAGTAATAGTAATAGTAATGATGATAACCTGCCTCTCCCTATGGATTGAGGAAGGGAACAACAACAAATTAGACATATAACACCAGTTAAAAGAGCAAATTAAACCAAGAATGTTAAAACAATGAATACATTCTATGATTCTGTGCTTTAAAATCAATAATTTAAAAATCATCCGGATAGGTCTGCCCAAAGAAACTGGTCTCTCTTTCTTTGTGTATGTGCCTTCAAGTCAACTGTGGAGGTATGGCAACCCCATGAATTTCACAGGGTTTTCTTAGGCAAGGAATCCTCAGAGGTGGTTTTGCAAGTTCCTTCCTCTGAAATAAAGCCTACAGTACCTGGTATTCATTGGCAGTCTCCCCTCTATGTATTAACCAGGCTTGACCCTGCTTAGCTTCCAAGACCAGTCAGGAGCTGGTGCCTTTAGGGTATGTCATTTTAAACACAGACAACATCTCCAGTTGTCTGCCAGCAGGTCATTCCACAATCTGGGGGTGGCTGAAGAAAATGTCCTCTGGCTAAAAGTTGTCAGCCTAGTTTTAGCTGGCTGAAGTAAATGTTCCCTGGAGGACTTAAGTGTAGAAGAAGGTGATTTCATAGGTAACCTAGACCCAAACCATGTAGGGCTTTAAACATGATAACCAACACTTTGTACCTTGCCCAGAAACTAATCTGCAGCCAGTGGAGTGATTTTAATATTGGTGTAATATGATCACTTCTAGATGTGCCAGTAACCAATCTGGCTGCCATGTTTTGAACTAATTGAAGTTTCTGAACTTGGTACAGAGGTAGCCCAATGTACAGCCCATCGCAGAATTTCATCCTTGAGGTTCCCAGTGCATGCACTACCATTTTAGGTCTTCCAGTTCTTGGAAGCCCATTAATACCCATTACCACATGTTGCTAAGACATTTGGGAAGTCTTAACGGTCCTCACAGATTTCAAGGGCCGAATGAGATGTAGGTCATATGTTTGGAATCATATCTAGAGCGATAGCTAGATTAAAAACAAGATTGTTGTAGGATGAGTGAAATTAAGCCTTAAAGGTCTGGAGGGGAAAGGGTTAAGTAGCTCTTTCCCTTCTGCTCTTCCACTGAGAAAAGAAAGAAAAAGGAGGGAGGGGATGAAGAAGAAATGGAACAGAAAAGGACCAGAGGGGAAAGGGTTATGCACTCCCTCTTCACCATGTTCCTGGATCAAAAGGATCCAAAAGCAGGGAGTGGAAGAGAGAATGAAAAAAGGGAGGGCATGAAGGAGAAACTGAACAGAAAATGACTGAAGGGGAAAGGGCTATTCTATTCTGTTCCAGATCACCAGTCTTTCTCTCCTTCTTGGGCTCCAAGCAGGCATGCATATACACACATAACCACACACACACACACACACACACACCTGTCTGGGGGAGTTGCTTCTAGGGCCCAGTGTTCCAACAAATGGGGAGAGGGCGCAGAGATGTCCCTGCCACCCCGTTGCTCCAAAATGAGGGCATTGTCCCACAAAAATAATAATTCTGCCCCTTCTATGACATTTTCTTCTGGTTCCTCAATTCCTAGTATTGCAGTCACTTCAAAAACTTCCACTGATCAGGGATGATGGGTGTAGCAGTCCACCAACACCCAGAGGGCCACAGGTTCCCCACCTTCAGACTGTGATCAAAGCCAAGAGAAATCAAAAGCTGCAGTTGCAGTTAGTTCTGATGGACAACTCTAACTAGTTGTTAGTTCTGATGGTGCAGCTCTAACTTTCTAATAAAGTATTGCCTATCTGGGGCAGGTAGAGCGTTGGAAACATGGCCATGCTTCCTAAGCTATGGGGTCTGGTCCTCAGGTGAGTAGGTCACAGTCTTTTCCAAAAGGTATTGATAAAAACCACCTGTGAAGAGATCTGTCTCTCCATTACACAGGTGAATCCAGGGTTAGATTTATGTACAAGTTAAGTAAACCTACAGTTCAGGACCTTGTATTACTTGAGAGCTTCTGCATTCATTGTTTTAAAAATACAAAAGAGTTTATGCAATCGGGGCTCTTAAATATGACATAGTTCAACATGCTTTAATCTGGCCTTGAGTGAACCTGAGTCTTTTCCCCATTTTCCTATAGCCCTCTGTTCAAACCATCCTTTCTCTTTCTCATAATACACTTATGAGATCTGTGCCATAGCATTTCCAGTTTTTATGGATGGTTGCGAAAGCTAGACAGAGAAGAAAGCTGATGGGAAAAAAATCCACCCCTTTGAAATGTGGTGCTCGAGAGGAGTTCTATGGATACCATGGACTGCTAAAAAGACTAATCCATGGGTCCTAGAGCAGATCAAGCCTGAACTATCCTTAGAAGCCAAGAGGACTAAACTGAGGTTGTCATACTCTGACCATACCATGCGAAGACATGACTCACTAGAAAAGACGAGGGAAGGTAGAAGGCAGTAGGAAGAGAGGAAGACTGCATTCCATATGGATTGACCCAATCGAGGAAGCCAGAGTCCTGAGTTTGGAAGACCTGAGCAGGAACGTTGATGGCCATGACTCTTAGAGGTTTCTCATTCATAGGGTTACCATACCTCAAAGTTGACTTGATGGTAAATAATAGCACACTTGCTAGTTCCAGGGGTGTAGCTACCGGGACAGGGGTCAAATGAAGACATTGCTCCCCCACAATTACGACTTCTGCCTCCTCCAATGAAATTTTCCTTCAGTTTCCCCAATTTCTAGCATTTGCAGCCACTTAAAGCTTCAGTCGAACATTTAGCAGTAGTGTTTAGTCATCTAAAGAAAAGGGGCGGGCAGAGTGGCCAAGGGAATGCAAACACACCAGATGTAAGACTTCGATGTGTGAATACTTTTCAGTGTCTCACTCTCTGGAATTTTCAATGTCTCCCTCTCTAGAAATTTGGGGACTGAAGGAACATTTCATGGTGGGGTGGTGTCAGAATGTTTATGGGAGGCAAAGCCGTCATTTTGTGCCCTTGTAGCTAACACCCCTGAGTAGCTTCCCTTCCTTCTCCTTGTTCTGAACTGGGATTGAACCACTTCACCTTCTCCTCCAAGAGGTTTGTGTGCTATGAAGACTGGTAGTAAAGAAGACTTTGCTGGGGATGAAGGGATGCAGCATTCATACTATCATGAACAAAGCCCCCCTTTAAAACCAGTACCAATCTTGATATCACAAAAATCTCTTGAGGGAGGCCTGTTGTAGCTCCACTCCCAGCTCAGGACTCTTCCCCAGTCTGTCTGTCTGACTGTCTGTCCATCCAACCCTTCCTTGCACTAGGCAGCCTACAGATATTGAGGTTTCCAGGTTCAGCTCTCATCCATCCAGATCTTCAATGACACTCCTCCACTCTCTCTCATATAAATGCCACAAGCACAATTCACTCCTGTGGAGAAAGGGCAAGAGAGGACAAGAAGGTTGGAATAGGATTGGAGAGATGGGGGTTCGAGTCATGAGGACCACTGACCAATTTTGAGCTGGTGAGGAGAGCATGAGGAAAACTTTGGGAGGATGACCAAGGGTGCCACCTTACCTTCTTGGAAGAAAGGCAGGATACAGATTCAATAAACAAGAAAACAGTCCTCTCCCATTCAACCTTAGTAGGCCTGTCTTCTCCTGATAGGAACTTGTGTATCTTGTCTCAGGCTCCTTGAAATATGGGACTTCTCCTCTATTATCTAGTGGTGGCCAGTAGCTCCCATGTCAGTAGGGTGGTGAATCCATGCCAGATTTTGAGACCAAGCTTTAAAAGGATCTATCCAAGGTGCTGAACCTATTATGAGGACAGGAGTCAGTGCCTGGCAGAACTTCTTTAAAATCCAGACTATAACCCAGAAGAGATTCACCACCCCATTGCGACTGGAGACACCAGTGGGGAGGACAGTGTCCATGGTATTCCACAGTTTCATTTTATCCTCACAACAGTCCTGAGAAGCAGGCCAGGCTGGAATGGCCTAGAATCCCTGAAAATTTGTCACTCTAAACAAAAATTAATAAAAGAGGCTCTTTCCTCTTTTACCTGTGGAACTACATGGGGGGGGGGAGCATGCATGCAGGACTCTGCTCAATTGGTTGCTATGAAGTAAACTTCCCAGTTTCCAGTATTTGGGTGCAAAGATAATGGGACAATGGACTAGCATTAGCCATTTTAAAAATTTGTTTCAGCTGCTTGGATGCAAAATTAAATGAGAATTCATTTGAAGTAGTTTATTTTCAAAATACAAGATGCAATCAGGTAAAAAAAAAAACACGCAAATAAGCACGGTGACGTATTCATACTGAAAGGAGCGTGAAAATAGCTTTCAGTACCCCAGATGCCCTGGCTTCATGTCTTGCTCACACTGTGCAAGATTCCTCACCCCCCTGAAGGCCTTCTCCATCCCGCCCGCCCAGCACAACATTTCAAACAACAAGTCCATCCCAAGCCACAATGCGCTCAGTCATTTCCTTCAATCTAATGGCATCCAGGGATAACTTTTGTATTCTGCTGCTTTGCTAACAGCAGGTCAGAATGAACCCTGAACCTCATATATTCTCAGTCAAAGAGGAGAGAAAATGATAGAAGATGATTTTGTACCTTAAAAAAAAGAAAGAAAGAAAGAGAGCAAGAAATGAAAAGTAAAATGAGTAGATATTTCATATATGGGAGGGGTGAGGACAAAGTGGGAAAAAGAAAGTACACAGAGGCCTTCAGACAATTTATCTCACAGTTCTTAAAGGCGGGGTGGTCGTGAACTCCCCCCCCCCCTTGGACAATGTTTTGGACTTTAGCTCCCAACAATCCAAGCCAACAGAGCCATTTGTAAAGGATAATGGGATCTGTAGTCAAAATATGTAGAAAGCTAAGGGTTCTTCACCTCTGACTTAAGCTTTACACATGAGGTGCTACCATAGCTTTTACCATGTTCGGGTATGAGTGCTGAACACTTAAGTGCAGGGGTGGGGAAAGTGGTCTGTGGACCATTTGTGGCCCTAAATTCTTTTCTGAACCTCCACATCCATGATCCCCTCCAAAGGCCCAGAACCCCACTGTAAAAATACAGCCGTCTCTCAGATCTTGTTCAGGGGCTGATGGGACTTTCATTTATGTAACCTTTCATTGATGTAAGATTATGTAAATGTCATTTGGATGTTTGAGAAAAGAAACGGAGAACGACTCCAACAAATACCACAATGTCCCAACACATTTTTCTCATTTGGAGGAGCGTTACAAATTACATCAACCCCCCACCCCGCTTTAAAAATATAAACCAGGTGTGGACTTCTGTCTACTTCCATTATTTTTCTTTTTTGGAGTTTTTGGCCTCTGGAGGGTCCCAGGGCCATACAGTTACCCTCCCCATGACCTGCAGCAGTTGCCAACTCAGGAAGTGTAGGGGAGGGTGAAGGGTGCAGCCAAAACCCAGAGTGGGTGAGGCCACCTCCTTTCCCACCTGAAAGGAACACTCTTGCCCTAGAAGTATACCTATGGGGGGTGTAAAATGAGGGCATTGGTCTCCCCCCCCACAAATAAAAAACTTTGCCTCCCAAAGAGAAAGTGTCTTCTGAAGGAAATTCATGTTTCCAGATTTCTAGCATTGCAACGTGAGACCCTGAAAATCATCCCCACCTAGTCCTCTTCTATTTGCTGTGTTTGCATTTCTTGGGTTGCTTTGCCTGGTCCTTTTCTTTGGAGGCCTAAACTGTTTTTCTAAAAGCTCAACAGAAGTTTAAAGTTAGACATTTGGGGGCTGAGGGGAAATTTCATTGGGGGAGCAGAATTCTTATGGGGGGGGGAAAGCAATGCCCTCATTTTGCTTCGCCCCACCATGTTGCCCAAACTTTGAAGTGCCCTGTTGCAGAGGCTTGTCAAAATTAATCGGAGGGTTGCACGTTCCCCTGATTTCGAGTCAGTCTGGGAAAAGCAAACCTTACATTTGATCCCCTTATTTGTCATGTTGGGATCCTGCCTTTCCTTGAAGGCACTCAAGGAAGCACAGCACGGCTTTATTCTAACAATAACCCTACACAGTGAAATATTCCATTTAAAAAAACACAAAACTCCAGTTGGCTGTGGAATGTCCAGTAAAACCAGAGAGAGAGAAAGCAAGAGAGGAGGTTACCCTTAAAGGCATTTCAGGGTGCAAAGGAACAGTCCCAAAATTGCCCCCCACCCGGAAACCCAGGTCTATTAAACTGTAGCTGGGTTCACTTTTTGGGGGTGGTGGTGGTGGTTTGTTGTTAGGAAGATGAACTTGATGAGTTAATTAAGCCACAGCCTGTAAAAACCAGTTTATTTGCCTAGCAAATTCCGGGGCCAGCGTGTAGCCGGAGCAAAACGTGTACAGGCAGACAATTCTGGGGAAATTACAACCTCATTAATATGCTAATCTGGTTGTAGGCCTGGAACGAGTTTGGGCTTTCTGGTGCTTGCTTGGGGGCGGTGGGTGTTTGGTTGCCTAGCAACCCTTCTCTCCAGGTAACCCTTCTCTGGCTTGCCCTTGATATCCCCAAAGGATTGTGATGTGGTGAAGAGAAGCCTGGAGTTTGTGTGTGTGTGTGTGTGCGCGTGCGAGTGCACATGAGGGGGGGGTATCTCTCTTTCTCTGTGCACTGTGGTGTGACGAGAAAAAGTCAAACACAGGTATTTGTATCTGCCCTTCAATGCTTGGGAGGCCAGTGGAGGACTGGCCATCCTGTCCAACGCCTTTACTGGGGTTGCCAGATTGAAAACTGGAGAGGGCTCCGGTTCCTTTAACGGAGAGGATTTCAACAGGGGTTGCTTGTTACCTGTGGGGCTCAGTCACACTACACAATTATAACACTATGACTCCACTGTAACCACCATGGTTGCATCCTATGGAATCGTGGGGTTTGTCATCTGGGGAGGCACTTAAAGGAGTTCTCCAGCTAAGAACTATAAATGCTCTTGCCTACACTGCAAAACCCAGAATTCCATAGGATGCAGTCACGGCAGTTAAAGTGTAATTGTAGTGCTATAATTGTGTCATGTGAAAGGGCCCCTGATTGCCTGACAAGCCACACCAACTGAAATTTCCTCCTCTCTCTCTCTGGCTTTTCTTTGCAAACGAAGATTCAGGAATGACTCATCCCGCGCTTTCTGCAAGCGCACTGATGACTGAAAAGGCCAATCTGAGATAAACAAGTCCAGTTGCAGAAAGCACAGCAGAAAGTCTCCTTGGGTGATGTTTCCGGGTTGTGATTCTTTCTGCGTTTGTCGTTTCTCTTCAAGACTTGTTCGGCGTGAGTTCTCAAATAAGGCTGCAGCATTGTGGATAGTGCGTCTCCAAAGGTACAGGAGACCTCTCCAGTTTTCAGTCTGGCAACCCTAGGCCCACATTCCTCCTGGAAGGTATAACTGCATTACAGGATGACAGTAATATAATGAGGGAGAACCTAACTTCTTTTGATGTGTAAGAGTCACTTCACAGTTATGTTTAGAGTGACTTTTATATGTAAGAAGGGTGTGGCTACCTCTTGGTCCATTGGGGTGTTGAGGCAACACTAAGGTGGATGGAAGGAGCGTGTGTTTCGTAGCATAGATCAGTAATCTATCACCTTCAACTTTTAAAAAGTAATTTTTGGAGCCTTTTAGAACTTGTCACATAGCCCCTCTTGGAAAACCGCCATCTCTACATACAAGCTATATACAAAGGGATATTGTAGCACCTTTGAGACCAAGAGAAAGGAGGTGGTAGCATAAGCAGAGTTAAGGTTGAGAGGGGACATGATAGCCATATTTAAATATTTGAAGGGATGTCATACTGAAGATGGAGCAAGCTTGTTTTCTGCTGCTCCAGAGACTAGGACACGGAGCAGTGGGTTCAAACTACAGGAAAAGTGATTCCATCTAAACATTAGGAAGAACTTCCTGACAGTAAGAGCTATTTGGAAGTGGAATGCACTACCTCATACTGTGCTGGAGTCTCCTTCTTTGGAGGTTTTTAAACAGAGGCTAGATGGCCATCTGTTGAGAATGATTTCATTGTGTATTCCTGCATGGCAGAAGGGGGTTGGACTAGATGGTCTTTGGTGGACCCTTCTAAGTCTAGGATTGAGGTGGGGTCTCCTTCTTTGGAGGTTTTTAAACAGAGGCTGGATGGCCATCTGTTGGGAATGATTTCATTGTGTATTCCTGCATGGCAGGGGGTTGGACTAGATGGCTCTTGTGGTCTCTTCCAGCTCTATAATTCTATGAATCTATGATTCTATAAGTCTCCTTCATCAGATGCATGGAGTAATGTGCTCTTCACTCCATACATCTGGTGAAGTCGTCTCTGTCTGCGAAAACTTATGCTACAACCTTTCTTCTCTCAGCCTCAAAGGTGCTACAATATCCCTTGTCTACTGATCCATACTAACACAGCAATGTCTTTGAATTCTACATGCAATCTAAGAAGCCAGGAAGAAAGTTTGCTTTAATTCTGGAATTACATATTCTAGGAAGAATGTGCAAAAGCAAGGTTA
The DNA here is from genome assembly GCA_030847615.1 of Gambelia wislizenii. NCBI lineage: Eukaryota > Metazoa > Chordata > Lepidosauria > Squamata > Crotaphytidae > Gambelia > Gambelia wislizenii. The sequence goes on along the minus strand of JAUMIR010000013.1, from coordinate 22,499,804 downwards.
CAGGTGAATGTTAGGAAAACAAAAATAGCGACCACGGATGATTTAACTAACTTGGAAGCGGATGGTGAAGGCATCGAATTAGGGTTTGTCTGGATGGTGAAAATACTCCTCATAGAATTGGAGGAGAATACCTTTTGTCCCAATGAGATCCTGCAGTGCTTTGCGGTATTTGGAAGGAGGTGGGTAAAAAACTCCAAATACTCCGCAGGAAAAGCCTTCGCAGCTTCCCCATATTTTTAAAAAATAATGTGTGGGAATGTGCACTATCTCTCATTAGGACAACCAATTCACACTGCTGCACATTTCCAGAGTGGAAAGCTGATTGGTTGGATGTACACAGGAGGCGGAGCTTTCTGGAAAGGCAGCGCCTGGAATCACCATGTTGGATTTTCGCCATAGTGATTGTGCAGTGAGGCGACGAAACAGCCTCCCCTCATTTATTTAAGTGGAAGATCACACTTCCGCAGCTTGGGTTTGCTTTTTTAAAAAAATACTGTTTGCGACAGCAACTAGTGGGAATAAAAATGCAAGTAATTTACTTGTGCCTGCCATCTTGATTCGCAGGCATGCCTGTTTGAACAAGAAATGTGGATAGCTTCGCATGCCTGCAATCTTGCCAAAAAATCGTGGAGACAAAGCTGCTGTGAATTGGTATTACTGCACATCAATCCACATTTTATTGCCTTGTGTAGACAAGCCCTTAGTTAAAGGGTTTTTTCCCCCTGTTCCTTGGCTCAGTCATTAAGGACATTTTCAGATGCCTGTGCTTAAAATATGGCGCGGCCACTTCCAAAGCTTCATGGATGTGCCATGAATGATCCCAGAAGAGGGACGGCGGTGTCCAAAAAGGACCCCCTGCTGTGCAGCAGCCTCGTTACTGCTCCTGAGGCTGCTTGCGCAGTAAGTGCTGTCTGAAAATGTCCTACGTCAGATGGAACCTCTAGTCAAGAAATCAGAAGCAGCCTAGAACTTGGAAGGACAGCTATGAAGGAAGATCCTCAAGTGTAAAGATACATCAAAGAGTGGCAAAGTCAGAATCTTCCATGCCATAGTACTTCCAATTTCTATATAGGGTTGTAGAAACTGGACAATGGAGAAAGCCGATGGGAAGAAAACCTGCTTATTTGAAATGGGCTGGAGAAGAGTTCCATAAATACTGTAGACTGTTAAGAAGATCAGTGAATGGGTCTGAGAGCAAATGAAGCTTGAACTCCCTCTAGAAGCCAAAATCAACATCTATCCAAGATGGTTTGGGGACTTTCTTTGTTTCTTCTGCCCTGCCCAGCCTGATGAGAAGTTCTGGCCCCCTCGAAAGCATGCCTTTTAAATGAGATTTTAGTGGTCCAAGAAAGGCGTTCCCCCAACCCTCACATTCTCCTAAGTGTGAGACTGTCTCTTTCCCACTGGTGGTATTGATGGCTCAGAAGCACAAATATTTATTATTCACATTGCCCCAAAATGTATTAAAAAGTTAGGGGTGGTTGGGGGGTGGGGAAGAGAGGAATGAATGTGTCAGGTATTGCATCCACCTTTTAGCTTAATGCAGCACTAAAGCAGTATTAACATTTACAGGAGATGAGTTCTGCCTTGCCAGCGCCTGGGGCCAGGCATGTGAGGGGTGGCGGGTGGGCAGGTTGGGGGGGGGGCTAAGCCATTTCTAGAGTTAATAGCAAGGGCTGGTTGGCAAAAACCTATTATCTCATAAAGTTGGAACTCATTTGGGCAGCTGCCACTGGCTCTCTTGCAGTTGTGTTCTCTAAACATATCTACCACCTCATTTCCCTCTCCTTCTCTTCAACACATGCTTGGCCATGCACAGACAGAAAGACACACATAGAGAGAAAGACAAAGAGCTCTCTGAGGCTGTAACCCAGTTGTGCCAATCTGGGGCCCACCAGAGGCTGGGGACAACAATTCCCACCATTGACCATGCAGGCTGGGACTGATGGGAGTTGTTGCCTCACCCCTAGAGGATGGGCATGCTGAGTGGGGGTGATGGGGATTGTAGTGCAACACATCTGGAGGGCACCAACCTGGGGAATAGGATCAAAACAGGTGTAAACCTGTCCACTTCAGCTGTGGTCCAAAAGAAGAGCTTTCATCGGAAGCTTTGAGATGACTCTAACCCTGCTTTCGATTGTCTCCTTCAAATCTAAGCTCTGGACAAGAGATAGGCCAAGATCTTACATCCGCGTTGGGGTGTTACACACTCAGTGAGCTACTTCTGCCCTTGTGTGGAAGGGCAATGTTGCATAAACTGAACCAAGATGCCACCTGTGTAAATGAATGCACAACCAAATGGGCGTTTGCATCCATGCACAGTGCACCATGTGCATTTGTATGCACCATGGCGTCACATGTGTAACTCTGCTTCTACAACTTTGAACTCAATATGGCCATGCCACATTGTTCTACTGCTCCTGTAGTGGACACACACAAGACATCCACCATGATTCTGGCTATAGATAGAAAGAAATACATTTCTCTAAATGTTCCCTAAATATCCCCATGATCTACAGGTTAATCTCATTTCCCCCTTCATAAGGGAGATTGCAGGTGGACTTTGGCCCCTTTGGAACTCTGTGCCCCAGTAAAATAGACCTTCCCTTTCTAAATATGATGGAGAATTTTGACAGCAATATATTTGCTTATAATTCTGCCTTTGAACAGGATCTGTTCCAGGACTGCTATCTGTCAAGAGCATTTCCTGTCCCAAGACCCCACAGGAGGGTTTCCTTCTGTTAAAGCATCCTTCCATTTCCCTTGTTGTAGGTGGGCTGGATTTTAACACTAGGTGGCTGTTGATTTTTGACTTCCACCAGTCAGAATATTTGTGATCATTCCATGGCGTCACAGCAACTTGGAGGGCTGGCAGCTAATTTTTAGTTTCTATTCTCCCATATATAATATAAACATGGTGAATAGCAATTTACCAAGAGGAAGGTGGGTGGAAGAGAGATTGAGAGAGAGGGAGAGAGAGGCCCACCTTGAAGGTAATATTGACATTTTGAGGGTGATATTAACATCTACAGAAATACTAGGATTATAATTAGCATAACAGAAGTCATACTGAATCCACCCCAAGGCTCCATCTATTCAGGCTTTTGGCTTCCAGATACCTATGGGAAGCCAACAAGCAGGACTTACACACTGTGATTGTTCAAGAATATTGCATCTGAATGGAGTGGTTGTATTGTGGGCCTTTCCATTCCTTGTAACAGGCCTACAGCAGAGATGGGCAGATGCAAAGCTTGTGGAATCTCTGCTGTGGCTCTCCCCTCCTTCAGTTTTATTTTCCATCAAGTTTTTCCTCTGTTTTTGATTCAAGTACAAACATTCAGACAACACAGAAATGACATCAACCTCATCAGTCATCGCATCCAAGAGGCAGGTCTATCAAAGTTGTGGTTTCTATTGATAAAGAGTCAGAAACATTTGATGATCATACTCCATGCCTCTCAGAGAAGAGCCTGATCCACTGTTTCCCCATCCCTGACCTATAAAGACTCTCATACAACACACTCAATGTTGTCGATTTTTAGGAAGCTAAGCAGGGTTGGGTCTGGTTAGTACTTGGATGGAAGACCACCAAGAAATGCCACAGATCACCAGATGTCCGAGTATAGCAAGCCCACTCATGGGTTGAGATCCATAGTGGAACCATACCCATCGAATCACCTGCTAACCAACTGCGGCCAAGATGGGAGGTGCTGGTGGGTTTCCTCCTCCTTGTCCTTCTCACCCCCCCCATCTTTTCTCTTCTCATTGTCTCCAGCTGGAGGAACTTGTTTGTGGTTTTGGTGCTTCAGAGGGTATTTGTCCTGGCCAAGTCCTCCCAACGGGGGATGGATGGATAGTTGGCAGCAAGGCAGGAACTATGGCTTGCCACTGGAGCCATGGGTGGGTGGCTACCCAGCCAGAACATAGCTGAAGAGGAAGTCTGAGGCAGCCTTAGCAGAAGCCTGCATTCCTAAAGTCCCACTGCAGATCATTATAAACAGTTAGTCAAAAGTGGCCCTAGTTTACTCAGCACTTGTGTCTTGCCTCATTCTTCCTAGTGGGTAAACATGAAAAGAGATAAGATTAATCTGGCCTGACTTGTTTTTGAGAAACTCATGGTGGCTCTTAATAATCACCACTTTCTTTCCTAAGTGCTCACCAACTGACTGTTTAATGATTTGTTCTAGAACCTTTCCTGGTGTCAAGCAGTAGTTGCCTGAGTCTTCTTTTTCTCCCTTTTGAAGATGATAGCAACCTTTGCTGGCCTTGACTCTTCAGGGAACTCACCTGTTCCCCAAGAAGTCTTGGAGATTATAGAAAGAGGCTCTGAGATTACATCTATGTGTGCTTTTAGTAGTTTTGGATGCAGCTCATGCAGCCCTGGCATTCATTTAGGGAACTGAGCATTTCTGTCTCATCTCTTTACCTGTCTTGGGCTCCCCCATGGCATCATTTAATCTATTTTTACCAGGTTAAACTGTCCATAAAATTTACACCACTCAAGCAATGCAAAGAAACAAAACTCCATAAAGCATTTGTCTCCCTGTGCAAGGAGGGTGTCCTGGCCTTCTGATCCTTTTGGTCTTCCTTTGGAAGGGGATGGGCAACTTCTGGAGGTGGGCAGCTTTCCACCTGTGGCTATCTGTTGGGAGTGCTTTGATTGGGTATTCCTGCATGGCAGGGGGTTGGACTGGATGGTCCTTGTGGTCTCTTCCAACTCTGTGAGTCTATGATTGTATGACAGTTGTGCCATAGCTCCACACAGGAGACTTGTGACATTGCACAACCAGGCGAGCATTTCGCATCGATGAACATTGTTGTGCAATATGTGTTGGTGCGCAATGCCCAATCGTGTAGAATGTACACTTATACACAATGTGCAACCAGGTGCAAAGACACCAGGCACATAAACCCTGTCTTTGAAACCTTGAATTGAATCCAGCTGTTCTGGCATCAGACAAAAATATCCAACTGCTTCCCATTGGGGAATTGATGCCCGAATAGGTCACCAACAGGATTCCAGCCAGGATGGAGGAGTCTTAAGGTCACTGCAGATGCAAATTGGGACAAAGAAATGCCAAGGCAGAGATGCCGGAGGTCAGCGTTGCTTCCCAGCCCCCACGTGGCGCACACAGATCCTTGCTTGCCCTCTTCTTCTCATGATGCTGAAGTTATTAGGCCTCATTATAGATTGGAGTTTAATCTACTGCAAATAGCCCTGCTATTAGAGTATCATAAGAAGCAATTATCTCTCCCCCTTCCCCCACCCCATGGCTTGCCACCTTGCAAGTGTGTGTGTGAGTGAGTGGGTGTGTGGGTGTCTGTGTTATCTCAAATCACTTTCACTATGGAAGATTTCCCCCCTCCCCAACCTGCAAGCATCTTCAGCCTTTTTGCAACATGAGATAATGCTTTATCAATCTGTTGGATTTCTTATTAATTTTATATTTTTTTACAATTTCTCTGCTGGCCTATAGAAGGAAATTCTGAGGGTGACATATGCTGAAAAACACAAACGCTATTCAAACTTTGCATAAAAGGAGTGGAGACATACTGAAACAATCCATTAAAGTTAGCAATCAGTGGAAAGAGCCTGGGGCGAAAAGACAGATCACTTTTAGAAGATTTAAAAATCTCCGCAATCAAACTGTACTTGTGCGGTGTAGCAGTTTGAGTGGCGGGCTACGATGCTGGGGGACCACGGTTCAATTTCCTGCTCAGCCATGGAAACCTACTGGTTGACCTTGGGCAAGTCACACTCTCTCAGCCTCTGAGGAAGGCCAAGGCCAACCCCCTCTGAAGAAATCTTGGGAAGAAAACTTTGTGATGGGTTTGACTTAGGGTTTTGACTAAGTTGAAAATGACTTGTAGGCACATAGCAACTGTGGTATGTTGACCAGGATTTCAGAGATCCAGTTTCTAGTCTGCTAAGCCAAGAAACTCACTAGATGCCTTAGAATCATAGAATCATAGAGTTGGAAGAGACCACAAGGGCCATCTAGTCCAACCCCCTGCCATGCAGGAAAAAACAATCAAAGCATTCCTGATAGATGGCCATCCAGCCTCTATTGAAAAACCTCCAAAGAAGGAGAGTCCACCAACCTCTGGGGCAGTGTGTTCCACTGCCAAACAGCTCTTACTGTCAGGAAATTCCTCCTAATGTATAGGTGGAATCTCTTTTCCTGTAATTTGAGACCATTGCTCAGTGTCCTAGTCTCTGGAGCAGCAGAAAACAAGCTTGATCCTTCCTCCACATGACATCCTTTCAAATATTTAAACAGGGTTATCCTGTCCCCTCTTCACCTTCTCTTCCCCAGGCTAAACATACCCAGCTCCCTAAGCAGCTCCTCCTAGGGCATGGCTTCCAGTCCTCCTACCATTTTGGTTGCCCTCCTCTGGACACGTTCCAACTTCTCAATATCCTTCTTGAATTGTGGTGCCTAGAACTAGATACAGTATTCCAGGTGAGATCTGACCAATGCAGGATAGAATGGTACTATTACTTACTTCCATCTAGACACTATACTCTTATTGATGCAGCCTGTTACACACAGCCTGTGAAGCCCACCTTTCCAGTTACCTGCACTTACCTGATATAATTCTACAAAAATGTTTTTTTTAAAGGAAAAAAAAAGAACCTGTGGCTTTCCTGTCGATGACAAAACACTGAAACAATGCAAGGTCTATTGCTGATAGTCTTACAGACCACAAAGGAGAAAAATTCATTAAAAGACAAAGTTAGTGCAAATTTCTGGCAGTTGCAGTTACAATGATCAGTTGGTAGATGATAGGAAAGACCTTTCTTGGCCTTAGACATTGGAGAGCATTTGCCTTTTGAGGGGAGAAGCCTGTAGCTCAGTAGCGGGGCACACACATATTGTGCATGCCAAAGGACTCAAGTCCAACCCCTGGCACCTCAAGTAGCAAGTTACAGGAAAGACCTTTCAGGGCAGTCAGCACTGAGCTAGATGAACTAGAATATGTGAACCAGGCTTATGTGAATGTGTATTTAGGCCATTCACATGGGGTCCTGGCCACACACAGCGCCATAGTGGTTAATCTGGAGGTAGGAGACGTCATCGTGATGGTACCATCAGCCACACGGGAAACAGGAGTCCAAAAATGCCGGCAGAACAAGAACTCAGTCGGTGCAGTTTTCATCTCTACCAAGAGCAGGGGTGGAGCAAAAATACTCCTCATAGATATTGAGGAGAATATAATTTGTCTAAATGCCATCCCGCATCAATCCTCAATATTCAGAAGGAGGGTGGCCAAATCCACCAAAGACTCCAAAGGAAAAGCCTAACAGCTGTCCCCAGAGTCCCCCCCCCATTTTCTCTTTATTATTTTCTTCGCATAATTTACCACATAAATATTCCATAACTTATTTAGCATATAATATATAACATATAGCATAAACCTCATAGTACAAACAACCTATATTTTATACAATGAGCTGTGAATTTTCCTCCTATTCTTCCACTTGATAAAAGACTTCCTTTAACCAACTTAGAGTCAATTTCCTTCTTTTCATCTTCTTCATTGTTTCTTGTTAACCCTATAAATTACATTGTCATACACTTGCTACTCCGATATATACCCCTTTTCCAAATTCTTATTTTCTTGTACTCCATCTTTAATCCTTTATCTCCTCATCTCTTCTATTTTTGCTTACAGCCTTCCTTTTTGGAAAATTCCTAATTCCCCAGAGTTTTTTTTAAAAGCTCCTCAGGAAATGCGCATTTCCCCTCATTGGGACAAACAGTTTGCATTCATTCACATTCCCCATAAGAGTGGAAGTAGAAAGCTAATTGGCTAGATGTGGGCAGGGGGAGGAGCTTCCTAAAAGGCATGCGCCTGGAACCACCATCTTGGATTTTTGCCTTAGTGATTGTGTGCTGAAGCGACACAACAGCCTTTTACTTTTCTTTTAAAAAATTATTTAGGTGGAATATTGCACTTTCACACCTTAGATACACTTTTTTTTAAAAAAAAAATACTGTTCGGCATAGGCAACTGGAGACAATAAAAACACAAATAATTCACTCGCACCTGCCAGCTTGATTCACAGGCATGCCCATTGGGACAGCAAAAGCGGATAGCTTTGCATGCCTGCGATTTTGCCAAAAAACCATCAAGACAAATCGAAGCTGCTTCGAATTGGCATTTGTGCACATCAATCCGTATTTCTCCCTTTGTATAGACAGGCCTCAGGTCTTTTGTAAAGCTAATGGCTCTTGATTGCCCATTCCTAAACCAAGCCACCTCCAAATCCTTTTACCTTTCTACAGGGGCAGCTCACAACAAATCAAGGATGAAGATTGCAGTGCAGCTCAGAGGGAAGCAGGATGCCTGAGGGGCGGTAGCAGCAGATGATGCCATCATCCTTGCTAATCAAAAAGTCCTAGTACCATGATCCTGGGAATGCGGGCTTCACTACCACTGTAGCCATGTATCCGCATAGTTCTGCACAGCATCAAAAGAGTCGGTAGGGAAGCCAGAAATTCCCACACGAGGCAGAGGCAGAGGGGGTGGGGAGGCAAAGGGAAGGAAAAAACAACCCAGGATATTAAAAATATGTGGAAGGTTGGTAATTATGGAGTAAGAGGCAGCCCTAAGTGCTAATGGCAGATTCTGACCTGGGTTAGTCAGTTGTGCAAAGCTGTGAAATTCACTCCGCACAGAGGCGAGGTCAACCCCGCCTGGGTTGCACTGAAATGCTGGTTTCACAAACAAGACGAAAATTGGATGCAAACATCTAATTAACCTTCTCCCTTATTTTCATATGGGAAGCCGGGAGACCCCCCCTCTTCAGCATCGGAGCCAGCCGCGAGGTTTTTGCCATACGCAAGAATGTCAGCTGGTGACAGGAGTGAGATGGGATGCTGTACATAATATTACTGCTAGTCCCTGCCTTGCTCCGTCTCTCTGCCTTTCTATCTGGTTCTTTCTACCCCCCCCCTTCCCATGTTCGACTAGGGGGTTGTCTAAATGGTGAAAATACCCCTCAGGGAACTCACTGGGAATACAGTATGACTTGTCTAAATGGGATCCCACACCAATCCACAGTATTCGGAAGAAGGGCCCCCCAAAATGGCTAAAAACAATGCAGGTAGTTTTTTAAAAACAGCCGGGTGTGTGTGCATTCCTGCTCATTAGGACAAGCAATTTGCTTTCAATCACTTTGACATATCAGAGGAAGCACAAAGCTGATTGGCTGGGTGAACCTGGGGAGTGGGGCTTGCAAATAGGGCAAACGCCCGCTGCCGCCATGTTGGATTTTCGCCATGTTGGATTTTTGCTAAGGCAATAAAATGGGGAGGTGTTTTTTTTTTTTTTGGCCATCCTTTTAACTAAAAAAAATCTCTATTGCTCCAGTGTACCTTAGATTACTTTTTTTTAAAAAAAAGTTTGGCAGTGATGAAGATCTAACATGAGTAAATTTCTCACGACCGCCATCTGGCATGCAACGCTTTTGAGGGCTTCTGGGGCCGAAAACATTGTTAAGACATGCTGCTGCGAAATGCCATTACTATGAGGTACTCCATTCCCTGGGCTTTCTGGCTCAAGGTATAACAATTGGGTTGTTTTAAGCAAAAATAACCGCCTTGAATGACTTGGCTTGATAAAAAGGAGGGTTTGGAAAATGTGTCAGTTTCGCTTTCTTAAGCATTTGAATTTTTAAAGTTTCAAGTGCTTCCCATCCCGACGATGAAGAAATTTGCAAATTTGGGGCACATTTCTCAAAAGCAAACTGAACAGAAACTCTCCTCCATATCTGCTGATCAAATCTGGGAAGCGTCGCTACAGGTATGCCTCTGTATCAACTGTGCTCCATTGGCATTCCCTTGGTAACTTTGCCCATCTCTTTTCTCTAGTTATTTAAATTGTATTTCTGACATTTAAGTTACTGCATGCTAGCAATTTGGGGACTGAAGGAAATTTCATGTTATGGAATGAGAATTCTTATTTGGAGGCATAGGTTGCTGACACACTGCAGAAATAATGTAGTTAGACACCACTTTAACTGCCATGGCTCAATGCTCCAGGCTTTGTTGTTTTGTGAGAGATTTAGCCCTCTCTGTCAGAGAATTCTGGTGCCGCAACAAACTAGAAATCCTAGGATTCCATAGGATGGAGCCATGATAGTTAAAGCAGTGTCAAACTGCATTATTTCTGCAGTGTGGCAGCAGCCAAAGTCTCCATTTTGCTCTCTTCTCCTGTGGTAACTCCATATAGACTTGCACTTGTACATGCTACACAGACAATATGTACCCAGCTTGCAAAGAAAATGCTAATTCATCTTCAGTCTCTGTGGGCGTTTCTGCAGGCAAAGTTTTTCTTGGGATGCTTAAAATCTATTTCTAAATGAGCCACACAAGTCTTAGATTATCAGACGAGTGCCTAAAAACGTTATTATGGCACTATATTTTAGTGTTTGTGTTCCGGCACAATGACACACGTTTTTGCATGCTGCCATGATAAACGATACAAAATCGTCCCAAGAATCTGGCAATACAAGCACTCATGTCACTTACTTCCGCATTTCTCTGTGAACAAAATTTTGGTGCCTCTTGCGAGAAGACGGAAGCGCGCTAAAAAGCCCCCAAACACCAAAATTTAAAAAGAAAACATTTAGAAAAGCACAGATACATGTTTAGAAACTTGCAAGCAAGATGGGGAGGTTCATAAAAAGAGCATATGGTACCGAGTTTTCCTGTTTGCACCCAGAAGTGTTCTGGCGGAACTGCCTTTGATGCTGGAATCGCGCCAACAGAACGGGGCAGCTTCTCGCACACACGAAAATCCGGAACACAAATGTTATGGGAGATCAGTTTCGACTTATCCTTGACAATAAAAAAAGAACTACCTTGTAATGGCAGCAGAACGCTTGCAGAACACTGGGGCATGACATCATCTGATAAGGAAGCCCTTCTGTGATCTCATAGCATCATTATAACGCCGTTTTTGATGTGTCTGATAATCTCCTTACTTTACTGCAGTGTTAGAAATGGGGGACTAAAGGAAATTTTGTGGGGGTGGGAGATAATGTCTTCATTTTTTACCTCCCATAGCTACATCCCTGGGCATATTTATGAAGTCCACATCCCTGAATATCTTTCTTTCCCACCTCCATCTCGCAGCCTCATCTGTGACTAGCTCATTTAGCTTTAGGTATTTTTTTTTTAAAAAAACTAGGATGACAGCTATCTCTTCCATTGCTTGTTTTGATACCTTAAGCAGCAAGTCACAGTTGCGCAAAGCATGCCATTCAAATACAAACCAACAAATCTAACAAATGAGGATATTCGATAAACACATCCTTTTAAAGGCAGCCATCTCACCCTGAGATTCCTCCCCTCCTCACAAGTACCAGAGGAGATGGCGCAGGCCCTGAGTTCATAGAATATAGAATCATAGAGTTGGAAGAGACCTCAAGGGCCATCCAGTCCAGCCCCCTGCCATGCAGGAAATCATGCACCCCTAAACTCCTGTGATTACCTCATCTCCTTCAAAATGTGGCCAACAATACCGAAGTACTTGGGATCCCTCCAGCACATTCTCCTTGGAGTAGGAGGCTAGACCCTTGCCCCAAAGTCCTACCCTGAGAGAACCTCAATGGATGACTCACATTTAGGCCTCAAAACAAAACGACAGCAATGGGCTCAAACTACAGGAGAAGAGATTCCACCTATATATTAGGAAGAATTTCCTGACAGTAAGAGCTGTTTGGCTGTGAAATGCACTGCCTCAGAGTCAGGGCTGGTTTAAGGTACCGGCGGCGTCAGCATCCGCAGGGGGGCCCATCATTGTGGGGGGGCCCTGTAGTAACCCTCCTCCTGCAAAAACATTATTAATAAAAATCTGAATATCCTATACTGTGAATAGCTTAGGCTGAGTTAGGTTAGATTGACCTGAGATAAACATATGCCCCCCCCCAAAATAAAGCATTGCAGGGGCCCCCAAAATTCCTTAAACCAGTCCTGCTCATAGTGTGGTGGAGTCTCCTTCTTTGGAGGATTTTCAACAGAGGCTGGATGGCCATCTGTCAGGAGGGCTTGGATTGTGTATTCCTGCATGGCAGGGGGTTGGACTAGATGGCCCTTGTGGTCTCTTCCAACTCTATGATTCTATGATCTGTCAACTGAACCAGAGCTCGGTGGGCATGCTGGCTGGGGGATTCTGGGACCTGTAGTCCCCCAAAGCAATGTTTCCAAGCCACACCACCCCAGGTTCAACATAATGGCTAGGATACTCAGCAATGGGTTTCTATAGGTGTGCAGCCCAGCGTAAGCTCATAGGGAGTTTGCCTCAGCAGCTGCGGACCCAGGCCTATGTTCCTGGCCACTTTCCCCCCCCCAACTTTCCCCTCCCCAATCTCTCTTTCTCACCCCAGTTCCCTGTGGGGCATTCAGGCAGCCTGAACAGTCCCCAGGCAGTGATGATGAAGATGGATGAGTGATTGATTCTCTCCCCTCTGCCCGCCCCACTCTCCATGCCCTTCTGGCAGAAAATTAAAAGCCTATTTGTTAAAGGGTGAAAGCCCTCAGGTGCAGCCCCCGGCTGGACAATTTGTCTCCATGAAAAGGATGCTATTATGAGAGAGGCTGGAAGCAGGCAGAGGGCCTGGGGCAGGGAGGGGGTGGTGGACAGCAGAGGGGATTTTGCCAGGAGTGAGGGGGAAAGGGGGAGACAGAAAGGCAGTGTGTGTGTGTGTGTGTGTGTGTGTATGGTGTGGGGAGGAGGTTTTGATGGCAAACAATGTGGGTACAGAAAAGCAGCCTGTGATTGTTAAAGGCCTTGTTTCCTCTCTAAAGCTTGGGTGGGTTGAGGGTCTCTTGAGGAGAAACATATTGTCCCAAACCTTGGTCTCTTTCCACAGCTGGCTTTTGAGAACTTAAGGACAGATAGTAGAATAACATCTTACCCTACCCACTCCTCCCTTTCCAAACTGGAGGCTTTCGCTCTTGCCTCTGGCTTTTTCTTTCCAAAGCCACCTTCTCTTCTCCTTCTGTTCTTGTTGTTTTTGAGCATATGTAGCTTCCTCCAGAAGGAACTTTCAAACCAGAAAGTTGGAGCGATAATAATTTGCCTTCTCCAAATGCCATTATAATACCACAATAGCGCAGGCGGTGAAGATCTCCAGAAGTCTTCTAGAGGCTAGGTGGCTAAAAATAAATAAATACATGGGGTGAAACAACATCTCAGGCTCAGCCAAATTGATCACCAACAATGGTCCGCCCTGGCCTCACATCAGGAGGCATGAAGACGCACTATCCACAATGCTGCAGCCTTATTTGAGAACTCACACCGAACAAGTCTTGAAGAGAAACGACAACGCAGAAAGAATCACAACCCAGAAACATCACCCAAGGAGACGTTTTGCTGTGCTTTTTGCAACCGGACTTGTCTATCTCGGATTGGCCTTTTCAGTCATCAGCGCGCTTGCAGAAAGCGCAGGATGAGTCCTTCCTGAATCTTCATTTGCGAAGAAAAGCCAGAGAGAGAGAGAGAGAGAGGAGACATGGGGAGCAAGCAAAGCACTTCCTTCAAAAAAAAAAAAATGTAGTCAACCAATACCAACGTACTTGGGATCCCTCCAGTTCATTCTCCTTGGGGCAGGAAGCTAGATCCTTGCCCCAAAGTCCTACCAGGAGAGAACCTCAATGCTTTTAAAACTCACATTTAGGCCTCAAAACAAAACTACAGGAAAAGAGATTCCACCTAAGCATTAAGAAGAACTTCCTGATGGTAAGAGCTGTTTGGCAGTGGAATGCACTGCCTCGTAGTGTGGTGGAGTCTCCATCTTTGGGGGTTTTTCAACAGAAGCTGGACGGCCATCTATTGGGAGTTCTTTGATTGGATATTCCTGCATGGCAGGGGGTTGGACTAGATGGCCCTTGTGGTCTCTTCCAATTCTATGATTCGATGAACTTTCAAAATACCGCACAGCAGAAGTCGGAAGTGCTTTGATTGTGTATCCTCCCCACCTCAACTTTCCCCTCAAAACTTTGGCTTGATGTTTAAGCTACGAGGGTTGCAGTTAAACTCCATCCCAAGATGTAGAAAACTTCAGGAGTAGCTCTGTAGATGACAAAACAAGCCCCTATATAGCTATCGACCAAAAGGTGCAAAAGACAGTGTGGTGTAGTGGTCTGAGTCTTGGTTTAAGATTCTTGGAGGGCAGGCTTCAACTCTGCTCATCTAAGGAAACCCACTAAGTGACCTTGGCCATGTCATACTCTCTCAGCCTCAGTTGAAGGCAAAGGCAAAGCCCATTCTGAATAAACCTTAGGGGCTTACCACACTCCAAAGAAAGGCGGCAACGCAGCAGGAATGTTCCATCTTCTGTGCTGCCTTACCACACTATGTTGTCATTCTTTTGTTCTGGTCCCATAGATGACTGAGATAAAACCACATCTTTTTGCTAACTGGAAAAAACCCGTTAGCAAAAAGACAAGGTTTTACCTTGTTCCCCAGAGGAAAGGAATGAAAGAACGCCAGAAGAATGACGACGTCATGCAGTAATGCAGCATGGAAGACAGAATGTTCCTGCTGCCTTGCCACTTTCCTTCAGAGTGTGGTAAGCCAGTTAAAAGCCAGTGTGGTGTAGTGGTTTGAGTGTTGGAGCAGGAGATATAATAGTTTTTATGCATGAGTTCTCTGAGACTTGAAAATTATTTCAACGGTTCCTCCAGGGTTAAATGTCGAGAAAGGCTGGTGTAATTGTTTGAGTGTTGGACGAGGACTATAAGAGGCAAGAGTTCCAATTCCCATTCAATCCTGGAAATCCCCTGGGTGACCTTGGACAAATCCCATTCTCTCAGCCTTAAAGGAAGGCAATGGTGGTAAAACTCCTCTGAAGAAATCTGGCTATGGGTGCATATACACTGTAGAAATAATGCAGTTTGGCACCACTTTACTTGCTTTAGTTCCATCTGATGGAATCCAGAGATTTTTAGTTTTACAAGGTCTTTCGCTTTCTCTACCAAAAAGTGCTGGTGCCTCAGGAAACTACAAATCCCAGGATTCTGTAGGATGGAGCCATTGCAGTTAAAGTGGTGTCAAACTGCACTATTTCTACAGTGTAGATGCAGCCTAAGAAAACCCTGTGAAAGGGTTGTCATAATTTGGAGTCACCTTGAACATGTATAGTGACAACTCTTTCAAAATGGACAGGCTACTTCATCAGCCAAAGATGGTTAAAACAAATAGTCTGCAGGAAATGAAAAGTGATGGCACTGGAATCACAGCATTGAGAGGCAAAATGGAAATGTGGTGACTTCATTGCCATCACTTGCCTTCCACTGCATGTTTTCTTACCATCTTCACCTGGTAAAGAAGGCCATGAGTTCATGGCAGCATCTATAGTTCTCTGTCTTCCCGATTTAACCTCACAAAAATCCTATGAGCTTGCTCAGCCGAAAAGAAAGCATTCCTAGTGAAAGGTCACCCAATGAATTTCACAGCTGATTGGCGCTCTAACCACTACACTGCACTGTCTCCCCACCCACAAATGTACAAACACGCACACAGGGCTTGACTACGCTGGTAAAACTCTGCACCTACCTCGTAGCTGTGGCGGATGTTCGTGATCTGCAGCCGCCCCGAAATGCCACCCTCACCAAGCTTCTCCGATTGTAGAACAGAGTATCCCACCACACTGTAATCTGTATCTGAGTAAAAGGGTGGTCCTACGCGGATCCCATGTCCTATACGTTGTACTATTTCCAGCCACACGACCAGAGTCCCCCCCCCACATTCACTCATGCGTGTGAAAATGCAAATATACATGATCCAAGAGTACTGTATTACTGGATAAGCAGAGATATGCTTATCCAGATATGCGCACAATTGCTTTTTTTTTTTTTTAACAGCAGTAGAATGGAATCCTATCCCCTGGATTCGCAACAAAGCCAATCCATGGCCAGCACACAGCCAATAATCTGGCTTTCCCCCTTAAATGCAGAGCAAACCACAAATCTTCCAGACCTGGAGTTTCCTGCAGAAACCCCAGTGAAGACGCGAATCACCAAAAACGTCATGCGGCAACTGTGCCGCAAATGCAAGGTAAGTACAGGTGTTTTGTTTGTTTGTTTGGTTTTTTGCTGGTGTAGACAAGTCCTCTGAATCACATGGAAGAGAGGGTCAGAAGGAATTTCATTTGTTTCAATGAGAAAGTTCAAAAACTAACAAACTAGTTTATACAGAGGGCAGTAATAAAGAATTTGAAATTTTCTTCTAACCACTAGAAGAAATGTGGGAGAAAACCTGACAGATTTGCCCATCCAGGGGGAAGGCTTTCTCTCCAAATCCCTGTGTATTCAGACACATTTCTGGTGCCAAATTGGGGCCTCCATCTCTCTCTCTCTCTCTCTTTTTTTAAAATCTCACAGGCTTCTCATCTTTAATACTTACATGGCGGGCATTTCTTGTGTGGCCATCTTCATGTGAGATACCACTGTTCCTGCTCATTTTGGCCAGTGCAGATGGGTATGAAGCTTGTTTAATTAAAAAAAACAAAAACAAATAGGAACAATAATTTGTAAATTTCATTTTCAGTGGGATGGAAAGAGCACGTGGTGGAAAGTATAGGTACTGGTGGTGGTGGAGAATTAAGGCATTGCCCCCAATAAAAATCCCACCACCCTTAAATTAAATTTCCCTTTGGTCCTCCAATTCCTAGCATTGCAGCAATGTGTAAAGTTCACTTGAGGAGTCAGAAATACAGGCTGAATCCACATTACTTGAAAAATCCAGTTTGAAACTGAATTATTTGCCATGGCTCCTTCCTATAAAATCTGGGAATCTGTAGTTTGGTGAGGCACCAGCACTCCCTGGCAGAGAAGATGAAAGACCTTGTAAAACTACCCATCCTAGGATTCAATAAGAAGGAGCCATGGCAAATAATCCAGTTTCAAACTGGATTCTTGGTGTAGTGTGGATTCAGCCACAGTTTAGGCATCCAAAGAGAACAACAGGCAGCATGACCAAGAGAATGCAAACACAATTGTTGTTGTTGTTATATCCTAATAATAATTTATATCCTGCCTTTTTCTCAGTACAATTAAAAAAAATAGATAAGAATTCTAAGTGCGAATGATTTTTAATGTGTCATGCTCTGGAATGCTAGAAATGTGAGGACTGAAGGCAAATTTCATTTTGGGGGGGGGGACAGACTTCTTAGTTGGGGGGCAATTCTCTCTTTTTACCCCCCCTTGTAAAAATACCCCTGACATGATTTTTTTTTTAAAAAAACAAACATAGTGGAAATGCAAAACGGACAGATCAGTCCTTCTGTAATACCTATGTGCATGCATGCTCACATTTTTTGAGACCCAATCCTGCGCTCAACCCCTCTGGTGGGAAGCGATCCAGTCCAGGAAGATATTTTTTTTCTTTCCGTGATCACAGCTGTTGTTTGTATGAACGGGGCTCGCCTTGTTTCAAATTGGACAGAGCCATAGATTGCCTTTTGCTTTCCCCACTGGGTGGGTGGGTGGGTGAGGGAGGACCCTCCAGATGGAGGCTTTTGTGAGTGACAGGTGCTCTGAATCAGTGGGATTCGGAGCACCTGACACCCACACAAACCACAGAAGGGGCTGTGCGGATCACTGGGCGGCGCGTGGCTAGTCCAAGCCAAAGGGGGGCAGGTGGGCCGGCGACTGCACCTTGTGGAATGTCAAACAGCCAGGGAGGGTAGTTATGGGAGGAAACACACAAAATATGGGCATTGCCCTAACAAAGAAGAATTCTGTTCCCCGCCAAGGACATGTTCCTTCTGTCCCCAGATTTCTAGCATTGCCAGACACTTAAAAACTTACTTCCATTGAGCCTTGACAAGCGGTTGAGGCATCCCATGAAAATCTTCTTTTGAGCTTTTTTGTCAGCCACCTTGGGTCCCATGCTGGGAGAAAGGTGGGATCTCGGTTAGATAAAGAAATCTCTTTCTCCCTCTCTCTCTTTGGCTTTTCTTCGCAAGCGAAGATTCAGGAAGGACTCATCCCGCGCTTTCTGCAAGCGTGCTGATGACTAAAAAGGCCAATCCGAGACAAACAAGTCCGGTTGCAGAAAGCACAGCAGAAGGTCTCCTTGGGTGATGTTTCCGGGTTGTGATTCTTTCTGCATCGTCGTTTCTCTTCAAGACTTGTTCGGTGTGAGTTCTCAAACAAGGCTGCAGCATTGTGGATAGGGCGTCTCCATGCCTCCCGATGTGAGGCCAGGGCGGACCATTGTTGGTGATCAATTTGGCCAAGCCTGAGATGTTGTTTCAGGGAGTCCTTGTATCGCTTTTTTGGAGCGCCCCTCTTACGCTGACCCGTGGCGAGTTCACTGTAGAGTACTATTTTTGGGAGGCGATGGTCCTCCATCCTAGAAACGTGCCCTGCCCAGAGTAGCTGTGTTCTCAATATCATGGCCTCAATGCTGGTAATCCCTGCTTGCTGAAGGACAGCAACATTTGTCACTCAATGTTGTTGTTGTTGTTGTTGTTGTTGTTGTGTGCCTCCAAGTCATTCCTGACTTATGGAGGCTCTAAGGTTGAACCTATCTATGAAGGGGTTTTCTTGGCAAGGTTTCTTCAGAGCAGGTTGGCCTTTGCCAGTAGATTTCTGGGCTCGGTTCAAAGCACTGAGGGTCTTAGCCTTCAAAGGCCTCCAGAAAACAAGCTTGCTCCTTCTTTAATATGATATCCCTTCAAATATTTAAACATGGCTATCATGTCCCCTCTCAACCTTCTCTTCCCCAGGCTAAACATGCCCAGCTCCCTAAGCCGCTCTTCACAGGGCATCATGGCTTCCAGAACTCCCCCCATTTTGGTCGCCCTCCTCTGGACACGTTCCAGCTTGTTCATATCCTTCTTGAATGACGAGGTCATCTATACAAGGGGGGGAAAAAGGATTCGTCAGCGGCAGCTGAGATCTGTCTTAATGGTTCTACAGCCCTCTTAAACTTCACATGCCCCTAAATCCGCCACTGCTGAACTTTTCTTAAAAAAATAAATAAATTACCATGGTACCTACAAGCGATATTTCATGTTTAGAAAAAAGCGAGAAAAAGATAAGACAAATCGCCATTTTGTCGCATTAGCGATTGCTTGCTAAGGTGAAAATCCAACATGGCATCAGCAGGCACTTGCCCTGTTAGCACGCCCTGCCCCCTGTGCTCATCTGGCCAATCAGCTTGTACTTCATCTCAGGTGGGAAAGCGCAGTGATGCGAATGCGACTGTCTTAATGAAGGAGAATGTGCATCCCCTACGGAGCTTTTTAAAAACTTCAGGAAAAGCTGCAAAGGCTCTCCGGGAGTAGTTTGTGGAGGTTTTTTTGGTGCCCTGCTTTTGAATACGATGCATCAATGCGGATTCCCATTAAGACAGATCGATTTCCTGGTGAATTCTATGAGGATTATTTTGAGCATTTAGACAGAACCTGAACTATTAGTAGATTGTAGGTATAGCAGATGCTAATATGCATAGAGGACAAGTCCATAAATACATCCCAAGCTGTTTTCAAGCCCAGGAAAATGACCACGAGGGCAAAACTTTGTTTCGATGGTCGTGAGTTCTCCTTCTGGAGAACCCACCCCCTCCAGTCCTGCTCTCTGTCTCAGTGCCCACTTTCTCCATAACCCCTTCCATTTTCTACCAAGATTAATTACTTGCTTCATTGCCTTTTTGGGGGGCTTCCCCCATCTGATAGGACGTGAAGGAGACTGACGGAGCCTGCCAAAGGTTTCCACAGCTGTACTCTTTCTGCCTTGGCAGAAACAAATAGTTTTTCGAAGGGCACCCATGGCAGCCTTTTGCATAAGGCATGAGCACCCACTCTCAGTGTCCTCAACCTAGGGCCTGCTGCTGGTTGTCATGGCAACGAAGCCATGGCTAAAGTTCTACGTAGAGCGGAGCTTCTCCTTCGCCTGTGGTGTTCGCACCCCTCTCGCGATGGCTGCTGTTCCTACTAGTAGTGATACTTATTTTATTTCTTGCTGACAGTTCAAGAAGACAAGTTCCTGCTCCAGGCTGCTTACATTCGAAAACTTGACACGGGTGAAGCAATAGAGGAAAGGTGGAGAAATGGAATCCAGTGGTCAAGAGGGAAAGGATATGCATAGACTGACATATATTTAGACTTCTCATAGCTATGGGGACGAAGGAATTACTGTATTCCAAAAGTTTAATGGAAAAGTTGGATCTGGAGGGATCATCCAACCGCGTTTGTTAGCATCGGCTCTTTGTGAGGCCTTGTTAGGGTGATGGCTTTCCCTCATTGCAAAAAGTGAACAAAAGAAGATGGAGAATTGGTTAATTTCTATGCCTAGATGCACATTTGGAAATACTGAAATGATGGCTGGAATTCAGTATGGGGCTTCCATCTTCATAAGTGGACTTATGTGTAGTAAATCGAACTGAAGAGCCTTGCCAATGCCCATATTCACCCAGATGCTGCTGTGGTGTTGCTATGTACAGTATGGGCATCTATTGCACAGTGGTGGAGTGACTGATGTGCCATGGCCCAAGGCACAATGGGCACCAATGGGCATTGAAGACCTCCCCAATTGCATCTGGATGCTGAATAGGAAGTGGTGGAGCACCACAGGAATGCCTGATGCACATCAGAAATGCTCAATGTGCATTAGAAGAGCACAGTGTGCATCAGACATACCTGATGTGCATTGGGGCACTCTCGCCAGTGCCCTGATACACATCTTCACAATCATAGGATTGTAGAGTTGGAAGAGACCACAAGGACCAT
The DNA here is from genome assembly GCA_030847615.1 of Gambelia wislizenii. Taxonomy (NCBI): domain Eukaryota; kingdom Metazoa; phylum Chordata; class Lepidosauria; order Squamata; family Crotaphytidae; genus Gambelia; species Gambelia wislizenii. The sequence goes on along the minus strand of JAUMIR010000013.1, from coordinate 22,479,052 downwards.
CCAGTCCAACCCCCTGCCATGCAGGAAGAAACAATCAAAGCTTTTCTGACAGATGGCCATCCAGCCTCTGTTGAAAAACCTCCAAAGAAGGAGACTCCACCACACTCCCAGGCAGTGCATTCCACTGTCAAACAGTTATTACCATCAGGAAGTTCTTCCTAATGTTTAAGTGGGATCTCTTTTCCTGCAGTTTGAGTCCATTGCTCCATGTCCTAGTCTCTTGAGCAGCAGAAAACAAGCTTGCTCCATTTTCAGTATGACATCCCTACAAATATTTAAACATGGCTATCATGTCACCTCTTAACCTTCTCTTCTCCAGGTTAAACATGCCCAGCTCCTGAAGCCGCTCCTCACAGGGCATGGCCTCCAGACCTTTTACCACTTTGGTCACCTTCTTTGGACATGCTCCAGCTTGTTCATATCCTTCTCGAATTGTGGTGCTCAGAACTGGACACAGTATTCCAGGTTAGGTCTGACCAAAGCAGAGAAGAGTGGCTCTATGACTTCCCTCGATCTAAACACTAGACTCCTATTGATCCACTAACAAGATTTCATTGTGCCACTGCCATGTAGCGAAGGCTGCCTAAAGTTACACCATGTAGACTGTGAGGCAGAATCTTGGCCATAGTATATACTTTACAGGTGACCTACATGTTGGCTCAGTCATCTTTCCCAGGTACTAATGGCTGATGGAGAACTTTAAAGTCCTATCAGTTCCTTGTTATGGTCCCTTAACATTAAATAGGGGTTGAAAAACTAGATTTTCAAATAGAGGACACCTTCAAATAGAGGACTTTGCCCTGGAAAGCAGGAAGGCACACAGCCACCATGAGCAGGTCTTTTGAAGGCTGGCTAGCCTGGACCTCCAGCGACCCTCACCAACTCTGAGACCCCCTCTGTGTTTCTGCAAGGACCGGTGGAGAATTCTGCAGCCACTGGCTCCTGCAGTATGAAGGCCTGAGTGGATGGAATTGGAAAAGGGGTCTTCTGTGTCCAAGGGGTCTCGTAAAGCCACCTCCTGTGGCTTGGAAAGTCCTGGAGGAGCAGATGGCAGCATGCTGGATGAGATCCCCTCCAAATACATGAGACCATGGAGTCTAGTATCTACCACTCAACTCCACTGCCTTTAATTTGGGGGCAAGGGTGGAAGTACTCACTCACTCATGGGTGGCAGAATGCACCCAGAGGACTCTGCAGGAAGGTTAGGCAATCAGACCTGATCCAGGAATGACCCGCTGTCTGAACCTCCTCCAAAAACAATAGGAAGGGGTGTGTGTGAATGTGCAAAGTAAGGAAAGAGCCCAGCACCCAGCCTGTTCCTCTCTCTTGGTTCCAGCTGCTGTACCTTTCAGATGTCCTTGACCCTTTTGTGAGGGAGGTCAGTGTCTCATCTGTATTGCTCACTACAGAAAGCCAGTGACGGCTCTCCATGCATCACAGCGGCAGTCATGCTGGAGCGTGTGTGTCCTTTCAATTCATCTTTCTCCAAACGCTCCTTGTCACAGCCGGAGACTCTGACTGGAGGAAAGGGAGCAAAAGAAAGAGAGAGAGAAAGAGAGAGAGAGAAGGAAAAAAAAAAAACCCAAGTCCAAAAAAGGACCACAGAGGGAAACAGGGACAATAGCAATAGCAAAAGCAATAGTGCTTCTATTTCTATATTGCTTATCAGTGCCAAAGCACTCCGTAAGTGGTTTACAACATGTTACCTAATTGCCCCCAATAAACCAGGTGCTCATTTTACTGACCTATGGAAGGATGGATGGCTGAGTCAACCTTGGAGCCTTGTAGGATCGAACTCACAATGTTGTGGCCACAGTACCAGCATTTAAGCATTGCGCCACCAGGACAAATATAAGATTGGATGCTTCTGCTAGATTGGCAGGTGATTCTGTGGGCCTTTTCAGATTTGTTGCCTTGGATATAAATAGAGCTTGGAGGAGACTGCTTGATTTGCAGTTTAGGGAAAGGTACTTAGAATGCTCAGCCAAACTACAGATCCCAGGGTTCCATTGGATGCAGCCATGGCAGTTCAAGTGGAAGTGTAGCACTATAATTGTGTAGTGTGACAGGGCCCCAGGGCCCTTCCAGGGAGAAGGAATCCTTTCTGCTCCTGGAATGTGTGGCACTCAAGGGGAAGAGGAAGATGGACAACCTACTCCAGGGCCAAATCAACACTGTAGTTTGGTGAGGCACTGGCACTCTTTGGCAGAGAAGGCTCAAGACCTTGTAAAACTACAAATCCTAGGATTCCCTAGGAAACAGCCATGGCAAATAATCCAGTTTCAAACTGGATTATTTGTGCAGTGTGGATTTGGCCCAGATTTGTTAGTGGATATAGACAAACCATCCCCAGTTACCACATAGGATGCTAATTCATGTCGGGAGGCTACCAATTCAGGGGAGCTACTGGAAGTGTAGCTACACGGAGGGGGAATTGAGGATGCAAACGCCAAGTAAGAATTTTGACTGACCCTATTAATTTTTCCATCAGTTCCCAAACTTCTACCATGGAAGTAACTTAAAGCTTCAGCCAAGGATTTATAAACTTGGAAATGGACTGAGATGCCAATGATGGAAGAATGGATTGTTCAGGCTGCTGAGTGAGCCTCAAAGCCAAATTAATGTGGGTCCTAAAGGATATGCCAGTTGAAGACTTTTGGAAAGGTTGGAAAGTGTTTAAGGACCTTTTGAGCAATAGGAAATCGAACAATGCAATGACCTGTGGTTATGCTTATTAGTAATTTCAGTGGGATTATTTAGAATTACAGAATCCTAGAGCTGGAAGAAACCCCAAAGGCAATCTAGTCCAACCCCCTGCCTGGCAGGAATACACAAAGCATTCCTGACAGATGGCCATCCAGCCTCTGTTTAAACACCTTCAAAGAAGGAGACCCCACCACACTCCACCACATTTGTTGGATCTGTAATGGTTAAATAATACTTTTTTCCTTTCTTACTTTTCTTTTCATTACGGTCAGGTTTGGGGTGGGTGGGTACAAAGCTCTACTGTGTATGAGTTATACACCTTTCTTTCCCCCTTTTCTTCCTTGTCTCTCTCTTTTTCTTCTCCCTGTTTCTTTATTTTTCAAATGCCTGTGACTTTGATTGTAAATTATATTGTCCATGTCAAAAATTAATTAACTCCCACCACCACTTCAGCTGAGCATTTAGAAACAGAGTTTAGGTGCCCAAAGAAAAGGAGGCAGGCAAAGTGACCACGGGGATGAGAACACAGCAAAGAGAAGCGAAGATGTCAATGATTTTCAGTGTCTTACTCTGCAATGCTAGACATTTTGGGGTCTGAAAGATAATTTGTACTGGGGTTTTTTTTGGGGGGGGGGGAATGGGGACAATGCTTTCCCTGTAGCTACAGTTTTGGCTGAGATCCTAGATCGGGGCTGTGCAGCATAATTTTCTCTATGTGGAGTGATGCACCCATTGTACAGCACAACCCTTGCTTTGAATGGAGACACTGAATGCACACCTGAATATGCAGCCGAACGCACATCCAGGTGCCTGTATGCATGTGCAATGGCACCAGACACGCAACTCTCTTCCTGCAAACTGGCTGCTCCCCATCTGACAAAAATGTCCAACCACATCCGTAGTTGAACCTTGTCACTGTTATGTGTCTTCCAGTGGCCTCCAACTTAAGGGTGACCGTCTCCTTGGGTTCCTCCAGATTTAGTCCGAGGAGGTTTGCCCCTGGCTTCCTCTAAGATGGAAAGAAGTGACTTCCCCTCTCCCCCAAATAGCTTCAGCACCTTGGATAGCTCCTTTGAAGTTCGGACTAAAACCCAGAGCGGATTTGCCACCACACTGACACAGGGCCTTCTAGTCACTACTGGACCAAATTGCTGTCATGTCCACAAGCAACTTGCCAGGTGCCTCTGAAGCGGTTGTAAATTGGGCTTGAGAACAAGCCTGGTACCCATCTGGGTTGGACCACCATAACTCTGCCAGCCTGCAGAGGTGTGGGTATGGCATTTGACTTTCAAGTTCTCCTATTCTATTCATCTAGAATTTACAGGCTCAACTAAAACAGTATCTTTTCACACTATTGTCAGGATGGAAGCATACAAAACCAGAAAGCAAGAAAACATAGCTTCAGACTGCTGGAGTCATGCAGGACACCAGATACTGTAGCACACTTGGAAAGTCTGAATTGGCAAAAGGAAAAGCACTCTGTTCACACTCAGGATCACTTTGCCTTTAGACAATTCCCCTTTGCTCTCCCCCCCCCCTCCTGCACAAAATGTCTTGTGGAGAAAAAGAGCTCAGAACATGCACCAAACATTTATTAAAAGGCAACAGCTACCAGTTGATTTTGAGATAGGACTTGAGTGTAGTGGTGTAGATAGATGCGGGATTTAATGGTCTCAAGGCATTCCCCACTCTTTTGATTGGGGAAATAATATTGTGGCCTTCCAGTTGTTCCAGCGGTCCTAGCCAGCATAGTCCTAGCCAGCATAGTGGAAGTGAGGAATACTGGGAGTCCATCAACATCTGGAGAGACACGATTCCCACCCCTGCTTTAGATATGGGTGGAGAACCTCTTTCAGACAGAGGGCTAAACTGAATTTCGATCCTTCTCAGGGACCTGCATTCTAGTAGTGGCTGGGACCAAAGGCAAAAAATGGGACCCTAAATACCAGCATATTTTCACTAACAGTTCTTATTGCCAGTTTAGTAAGACTTAGAAGAGGCGCATTGACCCTTTTAGAATATGGGTGGTGAGGGATGTACAAAAATCGGAAACCACCAAACAGTGTGTCATGGGGAAAGGGACATGGATGTCTGGGGAGCCCTAGAGATCTGGATGAGTACCTTTGGTGGGCTGGATTGAGCCTTAGGGATGAAGGTTCCCAACTCCTTCTTTAGATGACTCTGTATAAAATGTAGCAAGCCAACCCTGCTGTGTTTGCCCTTCCTTGGGTAATTCTTCAGTGGGAGACTGTGGATGCCTGCCCTAAAGTCCTGCCTTGATGGCACCAGTGCTCATGCACTGCCCACTTGAAAAGACATCATCAGAGCAGATACTGGAAAATCAAGCCATTCTATAGTAACTGCATATAACAGCTTGCTTGCGGCTGGCTAGGATCAAAAGATAAGACTGCCAATGTCGGTTGGCTTCAAAATCTCAAGGCAGCATGCATGACCTCCTCATTTTATTCTCACAGCAACTCTGTGAACAGCGGTGGCCAAGGGCTCCCATGTCAGTAGGGTGATGAATCCATGCCAGGTTTTGATCTAGACTTTAAAGGAGTTCTCCAAGGTGCTGAACCCTTCAGCACATTGGGGAGCTCCTTTAAAGCTTCCCAAAAACTGGAATGGATTCACTGTTTCCCTGACATGGGAGTCCTCAGCCGCCTCTGCCTCTAAAGTAAGCTAGACTGGGAAATAGTGACTGGAACACAAGCTTACCCTGAAGACATTGGCTGAAATGCTACACTGGGGTTGCATAGCATCAATTTTCACATGTGAAGTTGCACATTAATTCTGTTATGCAACACTTGTGTTGACTAGCATTATTATACAACTGAACCAAGACATCAGATGTGCAACTGAATGCACAACCAAATGCCCAAGTGCATACTCTGCATCCATACACAATGCACAGTTGTGCACAATGCACATTCATGTGCAATGCTCATAAGAATACACAATGGCATCACATATTTGCAATCTTGAATTGAAGGTAAATGTTCTGCACGGACAAAACTGCCCACCTGCTTCCATAGGGGAACTTACGCATACATAAGACAACAACAGGTTCCAACCACTGTTGCTGGGCATGGATTTGAACCTGGTTTCTCCCTGTCTTAATCAAAGTTTGGAAAAGTTGCTTTTGAAGACTAGAATGCTATTGGGGTATTACACCAATGCAACTTCTGGTTACACAGCAGTGGGACTTTTTAGACACTTGCAGAAGGAGGCACCCAACACCCCCCCCCTTACGTGTTTCCCATTCACTTGCAGCAGAATAGGGATGGTGTAACAGCAGGTTGATGCATGGGCACAGCTCTAGCCCCTGACAACTGGACTGTCCCAGCTGCCTGGACTTTATGGCATTGAGTAGGATCTCAGCCTCAAGCTATGCATCCCAGAATTCTGGGAATTGCAACCAAAAAAGTAGCTTTCCTGAGCTCTTGTTTTAATCTTTGAATTGCACACTGGCTTTTCATTGTCCGGTAGGGAAAAGGACCCCCCACGGCTCTGTACATCTGAGTTTCCCTTAGAAACCTGTTTGTCTCTCAGGGATAACACCCGACCCTTAAAATGCAAACCATGCCCCAGAAACAGCTGAAGTGGGCAAAACCAGGGACGAGTGAAGGGCTTCTATTCACATTCACCATGCCGGTTTGACTTTGGGAGCCACACTCCGGAAGACCGTGCTACAAAGAGAGGCCTGTCGGTGTCCTAGGCCAAAGCCTGGCTCATTGGCTGGCTGGCTTCCATCCCAATCCCCACAAGGAGCCTGTTGGCAGGGGTAGCTCTTGGCTGCCTTTGTTGCACTTGAGGCCTGCTGAGAAACTCAAAATCTTGCAGCGTGGAGGGCTTTTTCTTTCCACTGCCTACTGAGATGGTTTTATTTGTTCTGTTTCCATGTAGGCTCTTTGGAAGGGTGGTGGTGGTGGGGAGAAGAGAAGACTCTAATCAGCAAAAAGCAAGGAGGACAAGAACAACATCTGCTAGAACACAAATGAGCCCAAGCAAAGCCCTCTTCAGACTGTGCCTTGAATGACCTCTGCTTTTTCAGGAGACAACGCTTCCTGGCTTTGCCCACTGGCATCACAAAAGCCCCTCTGAGACAGGCACTGAGACCAGAGCCATGAATCCTTACCACTGCTGTTGGAAACAAATATCATTTCCAGAAGGGGAGCTAGGGCACAATGAAAGCGAGGGAGGTATGGATGTATGCCTTTTCTTGCAACCTTTCTGGCTGGTAATCTGTTAGGAAGTGAGTCAGACAACTTTACTGTGCCTCTGTTCACCCTCCTCTCCCAGAATGGTGAATATACACGTGGCATTTTGTGAATCTGTGTGTAGCCAAAACACTGCGCATGTGACTCATACATATACACCTTTGAGTGCGTAATTGGATTGCACATAGCTACGGATGTATACATAGATAGCATTGTCCCATTCCATTCACTCAGGGAGTTCATTTGGATGGATGCACTGAATGTAAGACAATGAGTACAATTCATGTTCTGGATACCAAATGAAAGATCCATTTCTCTGAATGGACTTTGAAGGAGGGTCATCCCCTCATCTGCAGACCCAAACTCCTTTATGTCCATTGAAATCTTGCAGGGAAATTGCAGTGACCAAAATGGAACCAACGCTCTGAAGAACAAGGGAGGAAAAAAGGATGACTTTGTGAGTCAATGCAAAATCTGACTCCATCTCTAATTGACGCACATCATAGAGATTCTAAGAGAGAACATCTAATGGAGATCTCAGATCACAAGCCCATGAACTGGTATTCTTAAAGGACATTTCTGAATGTTCAAAGGATTTCATTGACTTCTTACACAGCATGGTATGTTACCTTTTGGTGGGGTTTACAGGGCAGTTTCCAAATCAAGATCAAAATGCACAAGCAAAACAGGACAATAATGTGTTAAAAGGAGACCCTGGAAAAGTTACTACAGTAATCCCTTCATATTTGCTGGGGTTTGGTTCCAGGACCCCCCCCCCCCGTGGATACCAAAATCCGTGAATACTCAAGTTCCATTATATGCGGTGACATAGCAAAATGGTGTTTCTTATATAAGATGGCAAAATCAAGGTTTGCTTTTTGGATTATTATTTTTAAAGAATATTTTCAAGCCGTGAATACATAAATCCGTGGACACCAAATCCATGGATACGGAGGGACAACTGTATTCTGAATCACAGAAATCCCAAAGTCTCCATTGGGATGGGGAAATCCTGGTAAGGCACAATTCTTGCCCCTTCATTGGACTCTTAAGAGTATATTTACAAAGACGGGGAAAAGGGAAGCAAAAATAGTTGAAAAAAAGAAAAGAAAGAGGAGAATGCATAGGATATGAGCATGGGCTAGACATGTACATTAATATAAGCTGACCATATTTTGAAAAGCACATTTTCTTCAAGCTGAACATAAAGTACATGTTCCTGTGTAGCATGAGATTTTGTGTACACATGTTCATGTGTAGCATGAGAGCAGTAAGATTTTCTGACCATTGAAGGAGAGATGGAGAATGTTTATCTTTCCAACCTTGGAATACAAGACTTTTTGGAACAGTAAAAGCATGCAGGATCCAGCCACATCGACCATCAGATAAACTCCCCATCACTGGAATAACATGTTGAAGAATATGTGTGTCTACATATGCCATTTCCCCCTCCCACCATACAAAATGAATACATTGTACTACATCCAACCAGAAGGAATAAGCACCCAGCGCACCCATATTTATCCCACAGAAAAGCATTATTTGCTTTACATTGCCAGCGTTTAGTTGAAGTAGACAATTTCTTTTTAAAAAGACATGATGGTGCCCAATATATCTGAAACGTCCACTTTTGTTGAACCAAATGTAGCTTTAGGTGTGAAGAAATTTCAGATGTTGAAGCTAGGTAGTTTTCTATTGGTCGATTTGAACAGCAGAGCCTAACTCCTTATCCCATTCAATTCAAACTTAATTAACATTAGATTTAGTACTTTTCAACCACAACAAAAAATATGAGCTAGCTTTGTTGCTTTCAGTTTCTCCAAAGATATAATTAATGCCTCCAATACAGCAGGAGTATGTGAGGCACTCAGAGCTGATGGTTTGCATACAGATGCCCCAAAGTGTTGCTGTTTTAAATCTTTCCTTAGCGCTCCCATGTCTGGCTGATAAAAACAGTGCAGTACTGCTCGTTTGGACTATTGAACAACAAAAAATTTCGAAGGAAAGCACAAAGCTGATTGGCTGGGCGAGAGTGGGGGAGAGGCTAGCTAGCAGGGCAACGCCTGCTGCCGCCATGTTGGATTTTTGCTTTAGCGATCGCTCGTTAAGTTGATAAAACAGGATGGATTTTTTTTTTGTTTTCCTGTCCTATAAAATTGGAAAATTGGTCTAGCACACCAACGCACCTTGGGATGACTTTTTAAAAAAATGGCAGTGGTGAAGAACTAACGTGAGTAAATCACTCACGGGCGCCATCAGGAATGCGAGGCTTATGGGGGCTTCCAAGGCCAGAAAAACCATTTAGACATGTCGCTGATTCTGCGAGATGCCAATACTATGAGGTACTTTGGATTTTTTTCTCCTCATGTAGATGGGCCCTATATTTTGAAAACAAAAAACTTCCTGACAGTAAGACCTGTTCGACATTGGAATACGCTGGTGCCTCGTAGTGTGGTGGAGTCTCCTTCTTTGGAGGTTTTTAAGCAGAGGCTGGATGGCCATCTGTCAGGGTTGCTTTGATTGTCTATTCCTGCATGGCAAGGGGTTGGAATAGATGGCCTTTGTGCTCCTACCTCTATTATTCTATGAAAACAATATGAATAAAGGAACCGGCATTAGAATGGCAGGGGATGCCAGTAAGGCTTATGCGAGATGATTTTTTTACCCATAGAATTTAAGAAGCAAAAAGAGAATATTCAGAAGATCCTTAAGGACATGAAATTAAAAGAAGACCAGCTAAAATTAAACCCCATGGATTCAACAGATATCTAAAGAACTAAAAATGTTGCAGAAACAGTTTTCAGCAACAACTCATTTGGAACCGGAGGAAAAAAAATGAAATATAAAAAACAAAATTACTTTGAAAATGCAAATAAGCCAGAGAAGGGCTAGCTTACCAACTTAGAAGGATGATACGAGGGGGCGGGGACAATATTAAAAGTAAGAAACCAAAAGCAGCAAACAGTGACTACTAAGGAAGCTATTCAAAAAGGGTTTTATGATGTCAGCGTCCATTTCCTCCAAGCTTTCCATTGCCCTCTGAGCTTCATCACAAGAGATGGATGGAAATAGATTTCGCTCCAGCTCAAGATATTGCTGCGAGCAATCCCAGCTGTGATGCAAAGTATTTTGGTGGTGGTCTTGAATGGGCTGTTAAGACCTATTAGATTTACAAAAGACCTCCATCTGTTGAAGGGGGGAAACTGCTAGGACTGACTTGTCGATAGGCATCAACACAGCCACCTGCGTTTATGGACTGTCCTTGGGGCCTTGGCTATGATGACGAATGCATGCATGTTAAAATTTGCCACTGTGCCACTGATCTCCAGCAATTATGTCTTGGAGCAGGGACCAGGTGCATTGTCTCAAGCATCAATGAGTAGCATGAGCCCCAGGCATCCTGCTGTGCACACAGCCTGCTGTTTCCCACACTACAGCCGCCAAGCAAGATGTTTGCGCTATTGATAACACATTGTCGGAGAAGTTTGTTTTCCAAGTAAATCTTTAACCTGAAGAACAAACACCACCGTGGTGTTTCAGCCATTGCAGTAGGACAGGGCTGTTGCAAGTAAAGTGAAAGAGCTTGGGCAGTTCCTTTTAAAAAAAGCAAGAGTGACTGTTCTGGTTGTGAGCCCCCACGAGTTAGTTTGTTACTATGACAGTTAGAGGCTGGCATTCTGTATTGCAGCTACAGATTTGTAACCGAGAATTACAGATCCATAACTCCTCTATACTCAGTAAGGCTATGTAGTCACAATTTTGACACTACTGCCACGATGAGAGCTGCCCTCTCAAGCCTACCTTAAGAGCCAGCAGTTGCACCAGGGCACAAGAAGGATGAAGTTTCTAATCTTCTCCCACCAGTAAATGAGGCTGTGACATTCAGAAGCAGGGCAGGTCTTCGTAGCAGCCTTGCTTCCTGGTGGGAGGCAGCTTGAAACGCCATCCTTCCTATACACCAATCGACAGCTGTACAGACCTCCTTCTCCCAGTGCGGCTGCTGGCTATTAAGGTGGGCTTGGGGGAATCAGGCCAGAAGACATTGCTTAGTTATGCATACATAACTAAGTGGTTGATGTAGCATATTGCTGAAATTTTTTAAAAGTAACTCTTTACTTTCTCAGCTCTCCAAAGCAACTAAAATGGTCAGTTTAAACAATAATATACTACATGCTGCTGGCTTCTGGTACAAGACACCCTCTCTTCCTAACCATCTCATAATCATCAAAATGGCCCCAACAAAGCAGAAGCCAACACTTGAACCATGTGATATTCCTCCTCCATCATATCCCATAACTATAATAGCAAGCAGTAGGGGCACAGGGCCTGGGTGAAAAAAGAAACTCCCCATGGGCTGGCAATGGGTCTTTTACAAGACCACACAACAATATAGGAGCTAGAATAACTCCCCATGTGTTATAGGTGTATGGTTGCCAAGTAAAATAAGGAACGAGGCTCCTATAATTTTAATGGCTCTGTAGAAGAGGGAACATCTGCTGAAATTCCCTCTTCTATACAACTAATAAATATATAGGAGCCCTAGTCCTTAGTTCACCTGGCAACCCTACATAGGTAAGACTGTGTTGGATGCAAGCCCTAGGAAGAATGGTAGCAACCACATAGCTTGTGAGAACTTCTACCATCAATGAGGTGCAAGCCAGTGTGGCGTAGTGGTCTGATTGCTGGACTAGAACTCAAAAAGACCAGGGTTCAAATCTCCGCTCTGTCATGGAAACCCACTGGCTGACCTTGGGCAAAATCACACTCTCTCAGCCACAGAGGTAGCCAATGGGAAACCTCCCCGGAAGAAATCTTGCCAAGAAAGGTCAGTTAGGGTCACCATAAGCTGGAGATGATGTGAAAGCACATAACAGCATAGTGGTTGGGTTGTTTGATTAGTATTCAAGGTATGAATCCTTGCTCAGCCATGGAAACCCACTGGATGACCTTGGACAAGTCATACTCTCTCTCAGCCTCAAAGGAAGGCAAAGACAAACCCCTTCTGAAGTCACCACAAGTCAGAGTCAAGTTGAAGGCACGCACCCCGAGAACAATAACTACAGTTGTCAAACAATGGGATTTCCCCCTTGGTTCTGGGTTGCCATATAGCCTGGTTAGGTGGATTTTACCAGATTTGGGACCTATTCACCTGGATTCTTCTCATGCCTGTTTCCACAAGCAAGTGTCCCGGAAGCAGCTGCAGCCCCCTTCCCAACCCCTGCCTGCTTTGCCTCCATGTCATCAGAAGGACCCCTCATGGTGACACCACACTTGTCTTAGGTTTGGGCCCCGAAACCTCATGGAATGGGATGCTGCTGAGCTGGCAGCCCTACAAGTGAGGCTGTTTCTTCTCTTTTGTTGCAAGGGGCTTGACAAAGAAACCATAATATCACGATGCTCTGTGAGCATGCGTGTCTATGATCAAAGGGGGTAGGGTGGGGAGGTAGAGGGAGAAAGAAATCAATGCCAACCCTGATCACTATTATTGACAGCTTCATGGAGGGGGCTGAGCTGCTTGGCTCATTGCATCAGAATGCACAGGGCAGCTTCCCGCTTCTGCTCCAGTGTGGCGTTGAGGCTTTGAGAAAAGACATTCTTAACGGGGGTAAATATAGCCGGATGTCAACGAAAGCACTAATGACCGGAGCCTAGAAATCGAAGACCTGTTATTCTCTGCCAACTGAACAATAGGCCATCTTGGTGTATTCATCACTGTGCCTGGCTGGAGGGTGGAAATATGGGACAATTGTGTGGCATTTATTTATGGTTGCTTGCAGGGGTGATAAAGTATTGGACAAGGGTCTTATGCTCGGAGGAGGAGGAGGAGGAAGAGGCAGAGTGGATTGAAATCACGGCCTTTAGGAAAAATCAGGAGTACAACTAGAGAATCATAAAGTTATGAATGACCCACAAGTATGTGTAGGATAACCACATGCATCACCAGAAAAAAAGGGGAAAAGTATCAGTAGATAAAACAACAGAATAGGAAAGAGATTTGTATAAATGGTGCCCAGCAATGGTAGTTGTGTCCCATGTCAGTAGGATGGTGAATCCACTCAAGGGTTAGGATAGATTTAAGGGAGCTCTCCAAGGTTTTGAAACTTTTTTTTGTGTGGGGGAAAGAAATGGTTCAGTCCCCTGGATAGTTTCTTTCAAGTCCGACATAAAACCGGGATTGAATTCTCCAGCACACTGACCTGGGACCTGCCAGCCTCTGCTCTTTGTGCCTCTGTTGCTGTAGAGATGCAGTCTTAGAAATAATGCTGTTCTTAACAATAGAGTGTCTTAAATAGAAATATGACCCATCTCACCATAGTGGGAGAGATTGGGACTAGGTGAGCCATGGGCCCGTCTTCTCCATCTGAGGTCCAAATGCTGCTCACTGTATGGATGGGGAACCTCAAGGTCCCAAATCTACTCTCCCTCCTTAGGGTTTGTTTCTTTCAATTGGGTTTGGACTGTGCAGCCAGGAGGCCTTCAAATAAAGTTGGACCTATAGTCCCATTACTCACATGGCGTGACCTCCACGCAATCACACCCCACCCCACAATATGTTGCATGCATGTTGTTGCACTTGAATACATCTTTTTCAGAAACTGGAAAAGGTACTTGGTTGGGCAACAACTCCCAGAATGAGTCAACCATCATGGCTAGCGGCTGTGCTGCCCGGGGGGATTCTGGGAGTTGTTATCCAAGGAAGACACTTGTCCAAGCTCTATTACATCACAGATAGCAGCACTGCTTTAAATTCTTCTCCCTCCTAATTACACAAAATGACCAAAGATGCTTTTCTGTATATTCCATTCATTCATCCTTTTCTCGGTAGAGGATAGCCGTTCGTGCTGCAATAGTTTATTCCTTATATTTCAGGTGACTCTTTAATAAATTTGCCACACTTGGCAGTCCTCTCCCACCTGCCATGGCTTCAGAAGCAGGATGTCTGCTGAGTAGATTTCTCCCCCCAAAACTCCCCAAACACAGGTGTATGGACTTTTATGTGGCCCAAATAGCACTGTCCATAAGCAGAAAGGTAGAATTGGCACAGTCGGGAGCAGCCCAGAAGCCACCTTCCTTGAAATCACTTCAGAAAAGCAAAATAAAAACTAAAGCTGGGGGTGGGGAGAAAACATCTCAAACAAGCCTCGACAAATCTGTCAGTTTTGCTTTCTCCTGGAGTCTAAATGGTGTCTTTCTGCTGCTGAACGTGGGGGTGGGGCTTGCTAACAGGGCAAGCGCCCGGTGTCGCCATTTTGATTTTTCGCCTTCGCGAGCGAGTGCTAAGGAGAAAAAAATGGGGTGTGGTTCCCCCTTTTTTTGGAAAGGCAAACTATTGCTCCAGTGCACAGTTGAAATAGGGTTTTTTTTGTTGTTGTTTTTTTAAAGTTTGGTGGCGGTCGATTACGGTAGGTGAAAATGCGAATAATTCACTTGTAGTTGCCATCTTGACTGGCAGGCATGCAAAGATTTTTTTTTTTGGGGGGGCAGAAAACCATTAAGACAAGTTGCAGCTGCTGGGAAATGCCATTACTGCAGGGCACGCCAGTTTTGGGGAGCTTGTATTGATGGGCCCCTGCATTCATTTCCTTTTCAGTCTTGACGGTCGCAGGTTTGAGTAAGGTCTTATCCAAAGTGTGTGTGTGTGTGTGGGAAGGTGGCAAATGAAATTCACCATCACTTGCACTGGGTCACTTCAATGGGGAGAGCTATTCCCATCAAACTTGATGGCAACACCATTCACCTGTTTCCTGCAACCAGCTGCAGCCAGCGTTCTGGCTGTAGCGTTTTGGACCAGGGGCAGCTTCCAAACAGTTTCCAAAGGCAGCCCTCCATAGCGTGCGTCACAGTAAGCAATCCAAAGCGGAATTAGCTAATACACATTGGAAACCGCTTAGTGCCTAGCGCTCTATAAAAGCGGTGTAGATGTGCAAAGGGCTAGTGCTTAAAAATTTGTAAGCTACTCTGCGAGCCTTTGTGGCTGAAGAGTGGGGTCTAAATACCTAAATTAAAAATAAATAAATAAATAAATAATCCAAGCAGGTGTCAACCATGGCCCAAATTGACATCTCCTGGAATGGGGGCGTGGGTGGGAAGCTGTGCATTAGTTTTAACTATGCGAGCACACTTCTGGCCACTACTGAGACCCCGAGATCTCCAGGCTCAAAGCTGAGTTTGAGAGCACACCCAAACTACGAAGCTGAGATTGCAGGAAGAATGTGACCTCATCCAGCATAGGTTGTACCCCTATCCCCTGATCCTATCTTTCGGCTGACTAGGAGCACCTCCATCTTGTCTGAATGAAGCTTTTGTTCTATGTAACGGAAATACACATATACATAGAAAAATCCCCAGGGAAACATTGGCTGAATGCTGTCCCCTTCCTGTGGCCATTGCCTTGTCACTGCCACCGTCTCCTTCTAGGAAGGTGCACCCTTCAGCCTCCTTTGCAGAGTTCTGATAAATTTCTTTCCTCCCCCAATCACCCTCCCTCCCTCCCTGAGCACCACTTGGGTCCCCCCCTCCCCTTCTCCCTCCACAGCTGAAAGTCATGAGGCCTAGCAAGGGCTTCTCCCACTTATGCGGCTCATGAATATTTAACAGCATCTGCTCGGGAGGCGATAAAGCCTACCAATCCTTGACAAATATGGCCTAATCTTTTCAATTTCGGGGTGCAAATATTCCTTCAGAGTCCTGTTTGTCACCTAGATTAATGGCCGCGGGTCCCATAATCCATTGGTGCTAATTCAAGTGGCGACTACTGGGGATGGTTGGAGCCCGGAGGATGCTGGGAATCATAGGAAGGAGAGATTACACTCGCAAGAGGTTTCCCTCGTGTGTGGTTGTGTTGGGGCATGGATTTCCACCTCACCTAGCTGCTAAATAATTGAGCAAAGTGCTCTCCCCCTCAGACCAAGGGGGTAGGAGATGGTCAGAGTAGGGTGCTAAAGGTACCAGAGGTAATTTATCTATGTTGTTGTTGTTGTTTGCCTTCATGTCAACTCCAACTTACGGGGTTTTCTTGGCAAGATTTCTTTAGAGGAGGTTTGTCATGGCCACCTTCTGAGGCTGAGAGGGGATAATGTGCCCAAGGTCATCCAGAAGATTTCCACAGCTACGCGGGGATCTGAACTCTAGTCTCTCGGAGACCAGAGTCTCCAGTCTGTTGCAGGCTCTCAGTTTTTAGGTGCGTTCAAGTCGACTCTTGACTTATGGTGACCCTAAGGTGACACTTACGGTGGGATTTGGCAAGATTTCCTCAGAGGAGGTTTGCCCCGGCCTTCCTCTGAGGCTCAGACAGTGTGACTTGCCCAAGGTCAACCAGTGGGTTTCCAAGGCTGACCCCTGGTCCCACAGAGTCCTAGTCCAACACTCAAACCACCACACCACACTGGCTCATAATTCATTTTAACACTGGGCTGAATCTGTTGGTTAGTCCCAACTGGAGTAGACCCATTGAATCAGTTGCTGAATGGTGAGTCAACATGTAAGTAAATACCATTGATTCAATGGGTCTACTCTAGTCAAGACTGAACCAAAAAGATTCAAGCTGTTGCCATTCCTGATTCTTCTCTGGGGGGTTCACAGCTGGGGGTGATTTCTTTTTGCACACTATTGAGCACAGAGGTGGACCACTGTGGCCCTCTGGATGTTGTTGGATTGTTATTCTTATCCTCTGCCACTACTAGCTATGCCATTTAGGGCTGATAGCCCTTGAAGTCCAACATCTGGAG
This sequence comes from Gambelia wislizenii, assembly GCA_030847615.1. Taxonomy (NCBI): domain Eukaryota; kingdom Metazoa; phylum Chordata; class Lepidosauria; order Squamata; family Crotaphytidae; genus Gambelia; species Gambelia wislizenii. Next base: position 22,462,398 of record JAUMIR010000013.1, on the reverse strand, counting down.
AACTTTCTGTTGACCACCTCTGCTCAAATAGTACTGTTATGGCTTCCTCAAGTTGATGCCCTCTTGATCAAGATCCACTTGCATTTTAATAACACAAATTATCCCTGCCTCAATTGAAGGGACCCCTAGGCCAGCTAGCATAAGCAACTCTGCCATCTTCAGCCACCCACACACATACAGGGAGCTCAATCTGTCTTCAAGTGACTGCTTTTTCCTTCCTTCCTTCCTTCCTTCCTTCCTTCCTTCCTTTCTTCCCAAAGTTAAAATATAATTAAACTATTGATAGAATCAAAAGCAATTTATTGACATCTGTAACTCAGGGTGATCAAAGGTCTGCAGCCCCCATCTTATAGAATCATAGAGGTGGAAGAGAGCACAAGGGACATCCAGTCCAACCCCTGCCCTGTAGGAATACACAATCAAAGCATTCCTGACAGATGGACATCCAGCCTCTGTTTTGTTTTGTTTTTGCAGCCTTGATCAGTGGTGGAAGGGGGCTGGAAACACCCTCCTCCTTGTGCCTCAATCAGTAGTTGAAGAGACTTCCTTCATGTGATGCAGCTGCTTGCTGTTAAGGTGGACAGTGGGGAGCATTTATGTCATTGTACAGTAAGACTACGCAGTCTTACTGAATACAGAGCAGTTACAGACATGTAACTCTAGACTATGGATCCATAACTACAATACTGATGCCTAGCCCACTTTTTTTTTTAAAAAAACCAACCCTTTCTTGCTGTTCTAAAGGAATTATAAAATAGTTACCATTACTCATCTGAAAAAGTTTGAGATTGCTATAAATGGCTGGCTTGTGATGCCAAACACACCTAGAGCAAAGCCACCCCCACAACTAGAAAATTAACTGAAGCAGTTCCAGTTTTACCATGAATAGAGTGAGGCTATCCTTTGTTATGTTACCATTGCAATGTCAGTTAGGCCTTGGTTCTTTCAAAAAAAGAAATGAATTACAAGCGTCTCATTGAGCAAGGTGTTTCCTGTCAATGATAAAGGGTGGGCTGTTTGGGAATGGAGGAGGTGATTCCTCAGGGATTTGGGTTGCCAGTCATTTGGTTCCTGGTAGCTCAGGATATGATCCCTTTTTCTTCCTCCTGCCCAAAGTCAGACCATGGCATTGTGGACCAGCTGTAGCTTCTGCAACGTCTTCATGGGCAGCCCTATGCTGGGCACATTGCAGTAATTGCATTGCACATTGCATCTATTCTGGATGCCATTATAGTATGACTCAGAAATGGCCATAACCAGCAAATCAGCCAAAGCTAAAAAGGAATCCAGTAGCACCCTGGAGACTAACTGGGAAGGATAAACTGCTAGCATAAGCTTCCATGGACTCAGGGCTCCAGGCTTTACCTTGTCTTGGCCATGCTTTTGCAGTGTGGGTCCTGTGGACTGCCTGGGGGCAAATGCCCTGTATTGTCTGGACTGTAGGGCTCCAAGATGGGACAAATCACCCATCTAGATAAGGCCTATCACTTTCATCAGTTGCATCATTAAGTGGAGCTGTAGTCCATGAAAGCTTATGGTAGAAACTTCTTCTGCCCAGACAACCTGCAAGATGCTAGTGGAATCCTTTATGCCCTTTTAGGCTAAAACAGTCCAACGTGGCTATCACTGAATGCAGCCAAAGCTACACTGCAGAAATAAAACAGTTTGACACCACTTTATCCACCATGGTTCTATCCTATGGAATCCTGGTTTTGTGGTTTGGCGAGGCACCAGCATTCTCTGATGGAAAAGGTTAAATACCTCACCAAACTACAAATACCAGGATTTCATAGGATAGAATGAGGGTGGATGTTTAGCCTGGAAAAGAGAAAGTTAAGAGCTGACATGATAGCCATGTTTAAATATTTGAAGGGTTGTCATACTGAGGATGGAGCAAGCTTGTTTTCCGCTGCTCCAGAGACTAGGACATGGAGCAATGGATTCAAACTACAGAAAAAGAGATTCCACCTAAACGTTAGGAAGAACTTTCTGACCCGTAAGAGCTGTTTGGAAGTGGAACGCACTGCCTTGTAGTGTGGTGGAGTCTCTCCTTCTTTGGAGGTGTTTAAGCAGAAGCTGGATGGCCATCTGTGGAGAATGATTTGACTGTGTATTCCTGCATGGCAGGGGGTTGGGCTGGATGGCCCTTGGGGTCCCTTCCAACTCTATGATTCTATGATTATAAGAATAGTAGATGGGTGGGAATTTTGCACAATTTCCTCTCCATACTCAAACATCCCAAAATGTTGTGGAAGAATTAGTTGGTTGAGAAAAATACATTTCTCTTGTGCAAAAAAACTGCTTGTGTTCTCTGCGGAAAACAGGTTTGCTATGCAGGAAATCTTTTTTTTCCCCCTTGCATAGAAAACCTACATGTATTCCCTACAGAACAATTTCACTGCAACATTTTGGGATGCTTGAATATGGGAAGAATGTTGCAAAGGAATATTTCTTTTCTCCTGCAGTACGGAGAAAAGTATCAGAAGTGTTCATCCTCATATGCAAGAATGACATCATGAGGGATTTACATCCCTAAACAGTAGTCTATTTTTCTATTTCTCTCTTTTTTTCTTTGATCCATTTTAGGAAATCATCTTGTTCCTGACTCAAGCTCAGATTGCCAACTGCAGAAAAACCTATTTCCTACTGCACACTTTTTTTGATTACTGCATGAAATGCATCCATATACAGCACATCACATTTTATTTTATCACCGCACAATAATGTGTCCTGCTACATGTTAGAACAATACCTGAATGCCTCCCCTGCCCCGGTGATGCATCTGTGTTTTTATGTGCTACTTCATCCAAAGTAGAGCCAAGAACTATTGACCTGCTGTGGCTCCTTTTGTCAGGATTCAGCTTCAGTTTATTGGTATTCATCCAGGCCATCCAGGCCTCCTGACCTAATCTGCCTGCAGACAGGAATATGTGTGTGTGTGTATATCCACCTTCAAGTTGCCTGTTGACTTATGGTGACCCTCTGAATTTCATAGAGTTTTCTTAGGCTGGGTTTTGTCATTTCCTTCCTCTGAAACAGAGCCTATGGAAGGTGGTATTCATTGGTGGTCTCCCATCCAACTACTAACTTGGCAGACTCTGCTTAGCTTCCAAGATCAGATGGATTCTGGTGCCTTTAGGGTATCGAGGCAGAGGCAGAGGCAGACAGGAGGGACCATGTTAAAAGACACCTTCCTTTCTTTCTGGGAATGCCTCTTCTGGAGAGAAGTGGCTCTTCTGAGATGGTGATAATTGCAATATATGCATATATTTCATAAATATGAAAGGAAGAGGTGTTTTTTTTTTACACATCTCTTCTCTTTCCCTCTTTTACTTGGATTGGAAAGGAGGTGACATGAAGGTCATTCGCAATGACCACAGGGCATTGACCACAGAATTTTTTTTTCAGACCATGGGTGGAACAGAGGAACTGTGGCATCATTTCCTTGGCAGGAATTTCCTTACACTGACATAATATATGAAAAAGAAAACCAGTGGTGCCAGGCTTTAAACAAGCTTTGGCTGAGATCCTACATCAGGGATGCGTAGCGCACATCTCTGCCTGTGGAGTTGTGTATTGATTGTGCTACTCAACCCTTGTACTGAATGGCAACGTTGTGCAACTGAACAGACATGCAAAGGCTCAACCAAATGTGCACCTGAGAAACCTGAGTACTGTTGGACCCCCTATCTGCAGAACTAATACCCATGGTTTCAGTTATCCACGGGACACAAAATAGGGACACGTACTATAGAGTCTCACTGGAAAATGCCTAGAGAGACATCCCATCTAGGCATTTTCTAGGTCCTCCAATGCAACTCTATGGTATGTTTTTACCGGAGGTTCTTTATTTTAATAAGGTTCTCTGTTATCTGCGGTTTCCTTATCTGTGGTAAGTCCAGGAACCAAACCCCCATGGATACAGCGGGGTGACTGTATCAAAATTTATCTTTAAACAAACGTGTGTGTATGAAAATCTGGAAGAAACTTATGGCAGAAATGGAGCCAGGAATAATGTGAAAGATGGTGTCAGATTGATCCACCTAATTTAAGAGTGGGTTTCCTCTTTGAACTGTGCACTCAGAGCTGTGGAGGGTTGGAATTTCCTAACTTGCACAAGATTTGGCATTTGCAACGAAGCATCCACAAGGCTGTTTCCATTAGAACATGAACCAATGGATTCAGATGATAAGGAAGAGATCCTACCTAAACATTGGAAAGAACTTTCTTACTGCAAGAACTGTTTTAATGGTGGAATGGACTGCCTCGGTAGAGATCTTTAAATAGGCTGGATCAATATCTTTCGGTAGTACTTTAGTTGTGGATTCTGGCATGGCAGAAGGGGGCTGGACTAGATGACCCTTAGGATCCCTTCCATATCTAGGATTCTAGGATTCTTCATATTGGATCCCCTCTTTGAATCACATGCTTTTAAAAATATATCATTTACTTTTTCAGTAAATAAAATGATTTAAATCTGTTTTAAACAATCAAGATTGTGGAGATTTTTGGGGGGAGGGGACATTTCCAAATTTAGGCAATTCGATTCAATCTATTTATAAATGGACTAATAGCTATATGATGAACTGTCACAGTTTTTACTAACCGGATAGCAACACTTCCCAAAAGCAAAGCAAAAACCAACCTTGAAATGTTCAGGATTAGGCATTTTGGACTTTGATCTACTGCAGTGGGAGCTGTTGGCTGCAATGTCAGTGCAGTGCTGAATCCACTCTGAGCTGTACTCTGAACTGAGTTGTCCAAGGTGCTCAAACTATTTTGGGAACAGGATTCAGCACCTTGGATAACGCCTTTAGAGTTCAGGCTAAAACCCAGATTAGATTCACTGCCCCAATGAGATCAGAGTCAACAGCTACCGCTGATCTATTGGAAGCTAGTCTTTCACTGTTAGCATTCCCGAACAGAGATGGATGAATCTGTCAATTTCAGTTTCACTCTCTTGTCTTAAATGCCATTCTCCCCTCTTGTTGAGAGCTTGCTTTCTTTTTTTAAAGTTTGCATAAAGAGAGGTTTGCATTTTGACTCGCATTTCCTCTAATGCGATTTTTTTTGCAATTTCCCCCACAATATACCTATTTAATTGCTGTTAACTGCAAGCCATTTGACTAATGCAATGCATTATTTTTTCTGGCCCTTAATACGTATTCTTTTCTTTTCTTTTCTTTTTTGGTGGGCACTTTTCCTTAATATATGTTCATGTTTCTACACATTTTTATTCTGGCATGAAGTGGGCCAATTGAAACATTTGGAGAAGTGGAGATTTGCAATGCATAACTGGAATGTGCTTCCAAAATGCAAACGTCGGTAGGACTGCATTCAAATGGGAACCAGTTGTCTCCCATCCCTGTTCCAGAAACATCTAAAAAGAAAACTCATGTGTGTGGGGGTGCGTGTACATGGGTGTGTGCCTGGGGAGGTCAGCTTCATCACCTCTTCTTCCCCCCCCCCCATTTTAAATCAAGCCAGCTGCCTGTCCGCCTCCTCTCCTCTTCCTCTCCAAAGCAGTTTGCCTCTTTCTTTCTGCTCACCTTCCCTCCTTCCTTCTCCCCAGACCCTGAAGCGCCACAGCACAATTTACTGCCCAGCAGCTCTGCCCCATTTTGACAAACAACAGGTGATTTTGCTAATGAGGAATAAATGAGATCCACGGGATGAGAGAAGGGGAACAGCAGCTGGCGTGAGGGATGGATGTGCAGGTTTTATTAAAATAATAGATGTCCACATGGTTGGGACTAGAGGGCTCCATTTGAGAACTCCCATCTCTCCAGACTGGCTCCCACCCACCCCCTTCCACCAACCTGCCCTTGATCAAACATCCGCTTCCCTCTCTGTCTGTCTTTTTCTTCTCTCCATATCCCTTAGCTGGAACATTTTCCAATCAGCAAATTACTGACGGGAGAGGCTGAAAAGATCCCAAGCCATGCATACAAATTGTGGACCCTCGTAGGAGGCTCTGTGTGTGTGTGTGTGGGTGTCTGGTTGATGCAGGAGGGAAGGAGGTTGGAGGGAGGAGTACGGATGTTTCCCTCTGTGGATGCACCATGTTTGTTTCTGTGTAGCATGCCTGGCATGAAGCTAAGCAGAGGAGCGGGCAAGGGAGCGAAAGTTGTAAGAAAGTCGAGACCACTTTAAAAGAACAACTCCACACACCAGGGCCTAGATCCTCCACCATGATGCGTAACTTTACGATGATGGAGCTGTGTCACTTACGAGATAGGCAACTGAGTTAGAGAATTGTGATGGTGCACGACAGGGCATGGCGCAAGATGTCCCGTGGTAACAAAGGGGCTCCCGCCACCGAATGGGGCTTGGCAGAAGATGTCATGCTGTGTGACAGTGGCTCCCAGGACACTGAAAGGTGGGGAGATATTTTTTCTCAGCCAGGTGCAAGGCACCAATGGCTTTCCACTGCCCTCCATTCAGGGTTACTAGCACCAGGCATGGCTCTGTTGGTGGACATGACACCCATTTCTTTTTGTGCTGTCATTCAGCAAAGGTGGCCCTGCCCCACAAAGTGCCATAGTGTCAATCTTCACAATCACTGCACGATGGCCCTGCCACTCACTCAGCTTGTGCAATGGCCCTGATGGCACGGAATACACAAACACTCCTCTCCTGGAGGGACGACCATTAGGCAACACTAGCTATGTTAAACAGTGCAATCCTAAACTGGTTTACAATGGATGCCAGTTGTGATTTTATTGTTTTCTGAGATCTCTGGAGGCCAGGGTGGGGAGTGGGGACAGGATGAGATACAACCCTATACATAAATAAATAAATAAATAAATTTCAAAGTCTTGATCATTAAGTTTAAATCCTAAAGTTGCTTAGTAGCAGAGCTGTGTATATAGCAACCTTCTCAGTGGCTGCTCCCAGGCAGTAGGAACTCCCTCCCGTGGGAAGCTTGGTTGGCCCCTTCTCTGTGCTCTTTCTTTTGGAAGGCGAAGACCTTTTTATTTTAAGCATGTCTTTGGCTGATAACTCATTGTGGCCAAAGGGTCTTTCAGTGGGGTGTGACATGCTTCCCTGTTCTCTACTGTGTTTTAAATAGAATTGTTTATTTAGTCGTTTTTAAACCTTTGTGTTAATAAAGAAGTCCTTACCTGTGCTTTGTTTTAATTTGTTGTAAGCTGCCTTGGGTCCCATTCTGAGGGAAAGGCAGGATGCCATACCAACCAAACAACCGGTCTATCCATTAAAAGTAATCTCAAAGACCCTATTCGTAAGGCCATTTGTATGGTCCATCAATGGGGCAAGAGAGGCAGGGATTCCTTTGATGGTGGCACCCTCATTTTTGAACTCTCTTCCATGGGAGAGTCACTGAACCCAATTTTAAAATTGGGTTTCAAGACCCTGTTGTTCTGCCCCTGCTCTTTCCTGATTGATTTGAAGCTCACCCGAGCTTTGAAATGGAAACATTGTGAACCACGGCTGCTTTTAATATTCTGGGTTTGAGTGAATCTTGTTGAATGTGGGGTTTGATTGTACATTTTGCTGGATGGGTTTGATGATGCTGGGAAAAGTGGAAGGGTGCAGGGAAAGAGGGAGGCCACACCACCAGGGGATTGACTCTGCCAAGGAAGCTGCTGCCCTGAGTTTGCAAGACCCGAGCAGGGCTTCTGATGACAAGGGTTCAAGGAAGTCCCTGTTCATTGGGTCGCCACAGGTCAAAGACAACTGGATGGCAATCAAGAACAACAACAAGCTGCCTTGATAGAGTAAGGCAGGTTATAAATACCTAAAACAGGCCAATACATTGGCTAGCATTCTGCTTGGGATTTATGTCTTTGTAACATGGCCTTATGTGTGTGTGTAAAATTGAACTGAGCAGTTTCTCAATGCCTGTATTCACCTATGGGTTGCTGTGACATTACAATATACGGGAGGCTTTTGTGCAATGCTGGCCAGTGGAGTGACTGATGCACCAATGGGCAGTGGTGTGCATTAGGGCACACCCTAGTGCACATCTGGACACAGGCCAAGAAGTGTCAGAACGCAATGGGGGCATCTGATGTGAATCAGAAGTGCCTGGTGTTCACCAGAAGGATCCAATAAACATCAGAAGGGCCCAGTGCATAGCAGACATGCCCAATGGATATCGGAGCACTCTTGCATTACATCTTTGCAATTCACTAGCTCAGTTTTGTTGAGTTTCTACAACATTGAGCTTCTACAACATTGTAATGTTACGAGATGGAGACTGTGATGAAGGATCTTGGCCATACTTCTTTAATTCCAAATCTGGTAGAGTGCTGTACATGTGGAGTTGGCTTTCAACCCCTTCATAAGCTTTCCCATTTGTCTTTGGTCTCCAAGATCCTTTTTTGCCCTTGACTTGTTCCATGGTCAAAGCATCTTCCTAGTGAGTTCAGTACCCTTCCCACCTCTCTTCAAATGCTAAAGGCACATCTTAGCCCATAGCAGCTGATGGATCCTTCCTCATCGGGGCTGGAGAAGCCACTCCCAATTGTAGTCTGAATATGCAACATCCAGAACCTTGGATGGCTGCTGTATAGTTTTGGGTTAAAACCCCAAATGGAACCCACCATTGATCTTTGCCCACCACTGTAAAGGGTCTAACAAGTGATTACCTTTCACCCCCTTTTGCCTCTGGGATGTGAGCCTCGCTAGCTTGTTTGGGCTTTGAGATCTTCACGGGAGGCCCTTCTCCATTCTGAAGCATGTCTGCTAGGGCTGCAAGGCAGGTTTACTTGTGTTTTAGCCTTGTTGTAAGCCACCTTGAATGTAAGACCATACGACAAGTAGAGTAATTTGATCAAGGAAGCCACAGGCCTGAATTTGCAAAACCTGAGCAGGGCTGTTGATGTTTCTCTCTGTGTGGGCTCTTAGAGATTATTATTGTTGTTGTTGTTGTTGTTGTGCTTGGTACAAGATGACTTAAAATACAATATATAACTAAAATTTAAAGCAATTTAAATACATAAGTTAAAACACATAGGATTAAAACAAACATTACATTAAAATCATCCATAAACTTAAAATACTAATTTAAAATTCATGGATTAAAGTTAACTGAGTAGGTTTACTGGAAGAGACAGGTCTTTAGCACTGTTTTAAATTCAGACAGCTTGTTTAGCTGTTGAATCTCTTCATTCCACAGATCATTCCACAGTCTGGGGGCGGCCGATGAAAAGGTCCTCTGGGTGACAGTTGCTAGTCTAGTCCTGGTTGGTTGAAGTAAATGTCCCCCAGAGGACCCGAGGGTATGGGGTGGATTGTACGGGAAGAGGCAACCCTGAAGGTAACCTGGACCCAAACTGCGTACAGTCTCATGCATACGGTCCCCATAAGTCAAAGTCAGCTTGACAGTAAAGAACAACCACAAATAGGTTGCAGTGATAGGGCTGTGCTGTCCTTGCTGCTATATAATTGTAAAAGCTGAATAGTATCTTGGAACAAAAGCATATCGGTTGGTAACTGATATTTCGGTGCTAGCATCCTTGAACGCACAGGGATTCTAAGCCCAGCTTTGAAGAGTTAAGGACTCAAAGTCCTGGCCCTGGGGGGATGGCGGGGAGACACATCTGTTGATTTTGGTTTCTCCCACACTTGGCTTTTTTTAAAAAAATCTCAAATTCATTCCAACCACAAGATGAAGAAATCTGCCAATTGTGGTTAATTCTAATCAAATAAACCAAGTGGATGCTCTCACTCATTCCTAGTCGGGACAGCTCCCTGGTGCTGGAGTCACCCACACCCCATGCAGCTGGGAATCTAATATCTATATCACACTACATTGTTATAATGCTATTATACCACTTTCACTGTTCTGGCTGCCACCTGTGGAATTCTGGGGTTTGTAGTTTAGGGAGGTCTAAGAGCTCTCTTGTTAGTGTTCCCAATGCCCCTCCCTAACCTGCAAATCCCAGGGTTCCACAGGAGGAATCCAGAGTAGTTAAATAATAGCACTATAACAGTGTAGTGTGATATTCAGGTTAAGCTACTCTGCTCAGGAGGGGGAAGCAATGGCCCAATAGCTTTCAAAGGTTGATTTTTTGAAATAGACAAGGGAGCTTTGTCTGTCACCAGTGGGGATGGCTGCCAGGTCAGACAGCTTTCAAAGGGGGCTGGACAAATTCACAGTGCTCAAAATTACCTAGGACCTGACCCACCAAGCGAGTCACCAACAGAGCTGGGAAACCAATAAATATACATGCAACAAGCACATGTTAGAAAGTTATCCTAAATCTGTCAGACAACCAACAGTCCACATGGAGAGCAAATGCATCATTGGGCATGATTTTTTAATTGGATGAAGGTTGATGACCATGGACCTTAACAAGCCTTCAATAAAACAAGGGCCACAGGGCTTAGTAGACCTTGTTGTCTTCTTCATTGGCCAATATTAAAGTTCTTTGACTCTTTGAGTTCATCCCACCAGGCTAAGCCAAACATGTTAGTGTAGAATTCTTCACGGAAGCCTGTCTCTTGCCTTCAGTACCCACAGCCTGGCTTGTCTTGGGAAGAACTGGGGGGAAATAATCCCTGTTCCTGCCACAAATTGACCCCCCCCATCCTGAGTATAGAGGGTTATATGGAAGTACAATCAAAGCAAGTTTCCTCAGGAGTAACTCTCTCTTTGTATCAGAGGCCAGGGGAGAGTAGAAGGAAAGAAGGAAGGAAGGAAGGAAGGCAATGACTGGACTCATGTAAGCACTTTTTCTGATGTTGCACAAGATGGGATACAGTACCACCTTATGTGACCACTCTTCCCAGGCTATGCAACAGTTGCTGGATAATGCTGGATGCAGTTTCACTCCCTTGACCCAAATGACCACTGATTGGGGAGATGATGCCCCAGAGCTCCTTTGCAGCATTCCTTGGCTGGCAGGTGTTGCCTTCCTGGACCTCCACCAGCATCAATGTAGACCTTGGTTAAAATCTTGATAACAAAAAGGGTTGAGGAAGAGGGTAAGATGGCAAGAAAGAAAGGAAGGGAGAGAGTGATGGAAAGACCACAAGACTGTTCTGACAGATCTGAAGGAGACAGCGTTTCATCCTTGCAGCAAGGTGAATGCAATGGAAGCGTAATGCTGGCATCTCACCTGACAGATTCTCAATGCCATGAAGTCTTGCCTTATCAGCACTTGTCAATGTGTGCAACTCCAGGTATCTGGCAGGCCTGACTGTTAATGAGGTGGATACAGGTGAGGTGAATCGGGCTAGGAGAACGCATGGAGGGTGACCTGGAGATGCCATTGCAAGAACGGAAAATAAAGCAGAGAGTCATTTTGGAGTTACAGTGGGCCCTTGGTATCCACTGGGGTTTGGTTCCAAGACCCCCTTCCCCCTGGATACCAAAATCCATGGATGCTCAAGTCCCAATATATACAATGGCATAGTAAAATGGTGTTCCTTATAGAAAATGGCAAAATCAAGGTTTGCTTTGTAGACTTTTTAAAAAACATTTTCAAGCCATGGATGGTGGAATCCATGGATGTAGAATCTGAGGATATGGAGGGCCAACTGCATTTGGTTATTGCCATTGCCAGACTATTGGGAGTCAGAAATACTCGCTGATCTACTTCAAGTCACTTAGAGATCTACTGGTACCTTTGTGTTCACTTCTGAAGGTGATCATTTGACTGCCTTTCTAAAAATGATCATCAGGGGAAGAGTGCCTCTAAGTATGTGCAGAGCACAGTTTCCTCACTGCAGTTAGATGGTAATGATTAGAATTCCATCAGTACAAGGCTGCATCTTCCAGGCAGGACGGAAGCTCTAATAATATTGGCCAATATTCTGTATCAGCTACTTTGTTATGTATACTTAAGTATACATAAGTAACCTCTCCTGGCCCAATCCCCACCCCAAAACTGACTGGTGACTAAGTAGCGATCATGAATATGGAACAGATAGGATGAGTAAACCTAGGTAACTGTTCCAAATTCACCAGCACTGCTTAGTACACTTAACTAAGTAGCTGATACAGAAGACTGGCCATTCTTTTTAGAAATCATGGCTCTATAGCAAAAGTTTGCTTTCCACGCAGATTGCAGTGACAGCTCCAGAACTTCTTATGAAGTGAGTGAAGGGGTAAAAGAAGAAGAAGAAGGAATTAGAATTCATGAAACATCACAAGGTTTCCTGCTGGGAGAGCGATGGCACCTTGGCATCTCCTTCCTATAAGTGTGAAGAATCGATGCTCTTCTTTTTTCCCCACTTAAAAAAAAAAAAGTAAAACCTCCTAAACTTTGTGATCTTGCCGGAGATTTTCTGTTGCAATCTTACCCACATTTCTTAGGTTTCCAGTCCTCATCAAGATGCCCGGGTTTTTCAAGTGCCATTCCGTACTCTAGCGGGTGTCCAGTCTTTTCTCTGTCCTCCTCTAACTATAGCCCGACATGGAGGAGGTGGGGAGCTAGAGGGAGAACTCTCAAGTGGTGTGTTTAGTGCAAGGAAGGGAGAAAAATGTGTTCAGATTTCAAATGTAAATCAGTTCCAGTCTAGTTTAACCATGGCTCCTTTGTGACTTGTAGTGAACATAATTTAGTGACGTTCCCTTATAAGGGACACTAGAATGAACAATATGTGCTTTATGGACATGCCCTCGCAAGATCACATTGGGCTGCTGAAGCAGAGAAAAGGAAGCTTAACATTGCTCTATTAACTGCAGAATCTGCTGATTAAAGACGTGCTTTCCATCATTCCTGTTGTCTGTGTTAATGGACCCAGAAGCCTTACTTCTCCCAATGGAGAAACCTTAAGAATCATAGTTTTGTGAACTGAGTAGAACTTAAAACTGGCTTGTGGGAATTATTGTCTGCCAAGGCTGCTGAATATTTCTTCAGATATCCTCCGAACGTCTGGATCATCGTCCTATATTCACGACTCCAAAAAATGAGAGAGAAGTTTGACATCCTATGTTATCTCATTTCCACATTGGACAGTCAAAATCTGAGATCTCTGACAATTGACATGCAATGGTTTGTAGCACTGGGCAGCATTTAATACCCGGCATGCAATGGTGTTCGGTATATCACGATGTGACGCCTGTCGGGATCTGTGACTCCATGTCGGATGCCTCCAACTTATGGAGACCCTATGACATGCCCTGCTACTCTGACTCTGAAAATGAACCAGAGGAGGACAGAGCTTTGGAGAAGGATTTACAGCAGAGAGTAGATTTGGCAGCAGAGATTCCTGACCTCTTGAGAGCAGACTTATTAGCACCCGCCCCATAAGAGCTTCCTGGCCCCTCAAAGATAGCAGAGGGGGACAGAGCAGATAACCTAGAGCCAGCAGAGAGGCCTGGCCCCTCAGACAGAGAAATAATAGATAACCTGGACCCAGTCTTACCCACGTTTCAAGAACGCAGGCACCAAAAGGTGGAAGTGTGAAGGTCACAGTGTATTTATGAGAAACACTGAGCAATCAGGGAACAGCTTGTGTAAATACTGAGGAGGTATAAATTGGGGACAGCTGCTCTGCCAGCTTGTCGGAGATTATCTGACTACTTCAGTGGGAAACCTCTGCTCCTGTGAAGACTATTGCTTCCCAGTTTGGACCTCGACCTTTGGATTGTACTGGACACCCTGCTAGCTGTGAACCTTGACTTTTGGACTGGTAAACTGGACTAATCTCTTGCTCTTGTGGACTGGATGTCTTGCCTAGAAAATCTGCCCTGCAGTTATTGCTTTGTACTGCTGTATATTCCTTGGCAAACAACCTAAGGGGAACCTATCAAAGGGTTTTCTTGACAAGATTTGTTCAGAGGGGGTTGGACTTGGCCTTCCTCTGGAGGCTGAGAGAGTGGGACTTGCCCAAGATCAACCAGTGGGTTTCCATGGACAAGCGGGGATCCAAACCCTGGTCTCCAGTTGTAGTCCGGCACTCAAACCACTACACCATGCTGGCTCTCACTGACAGCTATATCCTCCATGAATTGGTCAAATCCCTTAAGTTTAACGCTATTCCTGTGTCCTGTGGAAGTGAATGCCAGTTTCATTCTGCTTTGCGTCCTTCCTTTTTCTCTGTCTTGAAGTTTTATGGAATGACCCTGAATTCTAATGTTATTATCTCTCTTGCTCTCGTGTGATGCAAGAAGCTCCATGGTTTGACACCCAAAGATGCCAGTTGCCTTCAAAGATCTGAAGGAAGATGATTCAGGCACATTCCCTGTTGCTCCGGAGCACAGGACTAGATGCAAGTGGGTGGAAATTGCAGGAATACAGATTTAGTCGAACCACTAGGAGATACTTCCTAATGGGAAGAGTGCCCTGGGAGATGGTAACCCCCTCCTTCTTGGAGGTAGTGAAGCAGAAGTTGTCAGGAATGCATAGGCACATCCTGTGTTGTATGTTCTGTGCTGAGCTCTAATGATGCTATGAAACCAGGCACATTTTCTGAGATTTCTGAACATTTATTACTAGAGACTTCTCAGTGTCAGAGTTCAGTTCTGGAATATAATAGGTCAATCTATCAATGAATCAATCACTTTAGTTATATTTCCCTCTTTCCCCCTCCCAAGACTGGGACTCAAGTTAGCTTATGGATTAGAAGAAATATGAATAAACCCATACATAGCTAAAAACGTACAGAAATCAAGATTAAAATATAGATTGCTCCTGCAGTTTCACTTACTCATGATTGGGGGGGAAAAGTCTCTCTGGGCATCCAGAGAACCCGAGTTGTGCTGAGGATGGTCTCTCTAGGCAGTAGGAGATCCTCCAGTGTGACTCTATGGTCAACTTCCACTAGAGTTGTGTTAGATCCCTAGAGAGGCATTTTCTAGGTCCTCCAGTGCAATTCTATGGTATGCTATGGCGGTTAGCTATTATATGTGGTTTCATGAATCTGCAGGAAGTCTGGGAATATATACCCCTCGGGTATGGGGAGTGACCTGTTTAATGTCTCTGACATTAAAACCATTTAAAACCATTAAATGCATAGAGCAGGCTCCTATGGGAAGATACGGTCCTTCAAATAGCCTGGGCCTGATTTGACCAGCACTTTGAATTGGAAACAACTTCATATGCACTTGGAATATGATGAAAGGAAGAATGTGGGGGAACATGAACATTTCTGAACATGTTCATACTGTCTTCTCTTTCCTGTTGAGGTGCCCCTGCCAGATTCTCTACTCCACATCTGGAAAACAGTGGGTCTGCAGCAGAGCTGGGAAACATGACTTTGTTTTAGACCAGTGGTTCTTAACCTGTGGTCTGGGGATCCCCTGGGTTCCACGATGTCCTCACAGAGGGTCTGCAAAGGCTTGACACTTGCTTGGCCCTGCAGTGGAGTGGCCACGGACAGGAGCCAAGGCAAAGGCTTTCTGGCTGGCTTAGCCTGCGCATTGCCATTCAATCTGCTCCAGCCATAAGCTTGCAGCAAGAAGCAGAAGAAAAGTCTTCCTTGCCCCTCCAGTGCCTCTGAGGGAAGAAATTGCTTTTCTCTTTATCATTAACCATCGCATTGTCAAGATTACTGACAGCTTGGTGGAACACTGCAAGAGAGAGGTGAGGATTTGGAAGAAGGAGAAAAAAAAAACAGCTGAGGAAGTTCCATTCTTGAGTCAAAACTTTATAAAAGTTGGGTTAATTGGGTGAAAGTTTTAGCTCTTGGGGAAGTGAAAGAATAATACTAATACTACAACTTTCAATCTGCAGTGTGTTTCAGGGTCAAGCCACCCCCCCTGCCATGCCTGCTCAAAAGCCATTCCATTCCATTATCATTCTGTTGAGCAATTAAATGTAGTATTATCTTATTTATTTTGGCTTGCCTCCTTGCCTGTCCCCTGCTGTAAATTAAATGATTGCCGAGTTAGATTAACAGAAAGCATATGTGGAAATTACCTTTTAATTTCTTAATTACATTGCATTCACCCACAGCTCAACCCACCTGTATGGACGAGTGTGATGTTAATTTCCATTGATATATTATCTTCATTTTACAAATTAGGTTCCTGTTGGAGACGGAGCACGTAGGAATTCGTGGCTTCCAGGAGTGCGGTGGGGCTGTTCATAATAATTCATCCAGAAGGGAAACCCATTGAAAGGAAGCTGTTGGAGGGTAGAGATGTGTCTGTGCGTGTCTGTGTGTGCCTTCAAGCTGCCTGTCGACTTATAGCAAATCCTGACAACCCCCCTCCCAAAGCCCTCCACCTGGACAGACAAATAATTTGCTTTCTTTAGAATTTTTTATTAAAAATCTGATTTATGGAGAAATTTGCAAAATTTGTTAAGTTTTAGTTTAGAAACGTCTGTTTTTAAACAGAGGCTGGATGGCCATCTGTCGGGGATGTTTTGATTGGGTGTTCCTGTAGGGCAGGGGGTTGGACTAGATGGCCCTTGTGGTTTCTTCCAACTCTATGAATGTATGAGTTTAACAACAATAAAAAAAAATCAAACCAAATTCTTACCCATTCCAAGGCCAGGATCCTGTGGATCTCAATAGGACCCACGGAATCCATTGCTGAATGGTGAGCCAACTGTTGTGTAAATCCTGCTGATTAAGTGGGGCTACTCTCTTTGGGACTTAGAATTCAGGCCTACTGCCAAATTCATGGCATGGTGGGGGGTGAAGGCATTAATGGGTGAAGGGCGTAGCTTCCAGGCCTCCAATGGACAACCAGTTGGCCACTAGGGAACAGGATGGTGGACTAAATAGTCCTCTGGTGGGACCCAGCAGGTCTTTTATTACATACTGCATACTTTATGAGACAGGTGGTTTTGAGGACTTCTCTCTGGAGTGATGGGGAGACTGGGGAAGCAAAGTCCATATGTGCCAAAGCGCTGCAATTACGTGGCCTTTAGGTCCTCCTCCTCATTATTCTCATTATGTATTTATGATGATGATGAAGTCCAAACTGCCTCTGCCTCTCTCCTTCACAGCGAGGAGCTGCATTTTGCTTTAATTGCCTGTGTTTGACTCAATTTAGGCGCAATTATCACATTTCGGGAGGTGTTACTAGGAGTGAGGCTATCTCTCGGCTTCAAGCTGGTGTGGGTGATATCCACCTCCCCGTCCTTTCTGAAGATGACCCAGGAGGTCCATGCAAAGTCTGCGCTCTCTCTCTCAAAGCAGGTTTATCTCCCCGCACCCCTACTCCTTGGACCTTAGAAGACCCCACCTCTGTTTGGTGTGAGGCTGGGGAGAGGACTGGCAAGGAGGCATGGCCAAAATCCTATGGTTACGGCCCATTAGCGTAGACCCATTGAATATGTGGGATTTACCTATGTGTCGACTCACCATTCAACTGCTGATTTTACTGAGCTACTCCAGATGGAACAAACCACCAAGGCAGTCCAAGATCAGGTCTGTGGCATGAAAACCGTTTGTCCCGTGCTGTGCCAATGCAGAACGTGGAAATCTTTCCCTTTTTGACTACACCTCCCAGAATCCCCTAGCCCAGGGATGCTAGGCACTGTATGCCTTGTGTTCTTTGGGTAAGGAGGGGCTTTTTCTGGCTCCCTCTTTGACTAGGGATTGCCAGAGAAAGCTCCTTTCCCCCTCCTCCTCCTCCAGTCCAGGCTTTTAGCTGTGGCTCTACTGAAACTGGCCCAGTATTGAGGATCTCTTGTCTGTCTTGTGGGCCATCAGCAGAGTATGACATACAGGGGGGCCAGTCTCATGGTCATGGGACAGAGGTTGCTGTTTGCATGGCTTTTTTCTTATCTCTGCTCAACCTTTCCCTCCACTCTGCACTCCATTCCACCTTCCTCTCTGTATTTGTTTTTTCTTCTTCCTGCAAACCAAGGCCTTGACAGGACAGGATCCAGAGGGAGCCCTGGAGAGGTGGTGATGCTCTGTTGAGCAATTGAGAACTACACCTCTCAGGTTCTCCCAGATGAGGGCTGCTGGAGCCCAGGTCCACAGCTAGACAGGAACCTCAGGTCTTGGCATGGCAGTCTACACTCCAGCCAGTATGGGATGAAAGGAGATGGAACCCAACAGCTTCCAGAATGCCCACACCTTTCTCCTTCCCGGAAGATAGAAATCCCAGGAATTGAGTTCCATACAAGAGGAAGGGTCGAATGTTGTTGCAGAGGACACATAAGAGCTGACTTCACAAGGTCCACAGCCGAACAGTACCCCAAAATCTCTGAAAAGGGAGCCTGCGTGGGACTCCCAGCTGAAGTATTTGCTTTGATTCCATACCCTCCAATTGTCCCAATCTGGCAGGGATAGTCCCAAGTAATCCTCTATCATCCCACATTTCCAGTTGCTTTTAAAATGCCCCAATTTCTCTCCCCCTCTGCACCTGTCCTCTGCAGCTTACTTTAAAAAAGGAAAAGAGATTCCACCTAAACATTAGGAAAAACTTCCTGACTGTAAGAGCTGTTTGGCAGTGGAATGCACTGCCTGGACATATGGTGGAGTCTCCTTCTTTGGAGGTTTTTAAACAGAGGCTGGATGGCCATCTTGATGATTTATTCCTGCATGGAAGGGTGTTGGACTAGATGGCCCTTGTAATCTTTCCAGCTTTATGATTCTACAATTGCTGCAAACAGGATTCAAAATTGCAAAAGTAGTTGGCACTGTTAACTCAACTAGGGATGGAGAGGATGGGGCAGGGTCTTGCTCTTCCCAGTAGGCTCAGGCCAAAGCAAACTGCGTCCGCCTCTTCTAGCTTGTGTCTTCTTCCTCATTAATAACTTTCGCCATCTTGACCAGGCTGTGACGTTGCCCTGGTGGCGCAGGGGCGAAATGCTGGCACTGCAGCCACAACGTCGCAAGTTTGATCCCGGAGGGCTCCAAGGTGGACTCAGCCTTCCATCCTTTTGTAGGTCAGTAAAATGAGGACCTGGTTTGTGAGGAGAAGGCAATTAGTTAACACACATTGGAAACCGCTTGGAGAGTGCCTAGCACTCTAGAAAAAGCAGTGTGGATGCGCAGGTGCTATTGCTTAACAATTTGTAAGCTGCTCCGAGAGCCTTTGTGGCTGAAGAGCGGGGTATAAATACCTATAAATAAACAAATAAATAAATAAACAAACAAACAGCTTGGCCCCACGCCTCCCATTTTTCACCGGTGAGATGTTGGAGGGTATGCAATTTGGGATCGGGGATGGGCAGGGGGGGAAGGTGGCAAGCAAGGGCTGGATTCAGTTCCCACCGCATGTGCAGATCCTCACATGCCCAGGTCCAGAGGTGGCCTTGGCCCGCCTTGCCTATCCCCCCTGGCAGGCCAGAGCAGCTCCAGCCGGCCTCCCCTCCAAAGCATCCGCACCCAAGGCTGATTAGATCGCTGTCTCCGGGGACCCTGGAGGTTAATTGCCCTCTTCTTTGTATGCTGCCCGGTGAGGAGCCCCAGCATGGTTTGGGGGCCTGGATTATTCCTTGGTCTTTGAGCACAGCCGTGTCTTGTCTCACCCAGCAAAAGAGGAGTGCTTAACAAGTATTAAGAGACACAAATAATTCTCCTTTTCTCCCTGGTCTTTTCTTTTCTGTCTTTCTCTTGCCTTGTAAATCCTGCTTAGCGTGGCTGAATAGGCCAATGGCTTCACACCGCACCTTTATTCAGGGCCAAAGTGGCTGAGGATTACCTCCTTCTCCCCACCCCGCCTTCATGTTTTCTTGCTCAGCATTTGTTCTCAGAAGAAGGGAGTGAGGAAGGCTTAAGAAAGGGGGAGGCAGGGAAGGGGGGCTCCCCATTTAAAGGGATCTCAGTCTATTCAAGGAAACTTGTCCGGAGCCTGGTGGCTTTTGTTCCATAGCCATTCTTTAGATGATTTCTTCACTCCAGTAAAAGCACTTTAATTCCTTTTTAGATACTGAGATTCCATCCACTGCCGCCTGTCCTGTGCGCCAACCACCCCCTGCCTCTGAGCCGCCCCCTGCTACCTCTGCCTCATTCTCAGCCTCTTTGCCAAGGGTCTTCCTTCCTGATCATCAACAAAGCCACTGGAAGAAAGAAAGAAAGAAAGAAAGAAAGAAAGAAAGAAAGAAAGAAAGAAACCTAGGGGCTGAAGAGAGATGCTCTCTCTGTGTGTACATGCGCATATATGCATGCACATGTGAAAGAGAAAGGAAGGAAAGAAGGAAGGCGCATACCTCATCTGCTAGGCAGAGTGATGTTCCAAATGACAGAATTTTTTATTTTACTGAAATATTTACATCCTGCCCTATATCATGGCCTCTCATGGCCGCCTGCACATACATGCACTTTAAACCATAGGGAACCATTCAAAATTTAAAACAAAAATTAATAATAATTGAAAGAGGCTCATAACACATGAAGTGAGTGCCCGAGTCACACGGAACTCCTTCCAACGTGTTTTGAAAGCAGCCGCAGTGGTAGGAAGAGGGAATCTTGTGGCACTTTAAAGGGTAACAACTTTCTTAGGGGTTGTTGGTGACTACCAACCTCATCTGAGGCATGAAAGCATACCCTCCAACATTTCACAGATGAAAACCAGGACATGTATGGCCAAGTAACATCAGAGTGTGGTCAAGAGGATTAATTGGGATTTGTCCCTGCCAAATGGGGATAGTTTATGCCAGAATGAAACTTTTAATCTTTGAGGTGACACAAGATTCTTGGTTGTGTTTGCTGCAATTAACATGGCTCCTCCCCTGGAAATCATCATCATCATTTTATTTATTTCCCACCTTTCCCCCCAAAACTGGAGGAATCACTCTGGTTCGCTGAAGACACACAGAGAGAGAGAGAGAGTTAGAGAGAAAGAGAGAGATGCTATGTTATATGCATAGGACAAAATGCTGGAGTGTGGAGTGTTCTCATTCACTCTTGTAATCCATCAGTACCATACCTATCCCAAATACTCCATTCCATTCTCTCTCCCTGATGACTGGTTTGTTCAGCATACTCTCTGGCCATTGAGGAATTTCAGTCCTTGGGATGTTTGGGAGAGCTCTCCACCCCCCTCCCACTCTAGATTTTGTGACATCTGAATTGTAATTGGCAGAAATAGGGCATCAGATACAGTAGGCGCTTGGTATCCATTGGGGTTGGGTTCCAGAACACCCTGTGGGTACCAAAACCTGTAGATGTTCAACTCCCATTATATACATTAGTGTAGTAAAATGGTATCCCTTATATAAAATGGGAAGATCAAGCTTTGCTTTTTGGAAATTACGGTTTGGGGAACATTTTCAAGCTGTGGATGCTTGAATCTGTGGATGAAGAATCCATGGATAAGGAGGGCCAACAAGCTGGAATGTGTCCAGGGGAGGGTGACCAAAATGGTGAAAGGTCTGGAAACCATGCCTTAGGAGGAGTTAGAGAGCTGGGCATGTTTAGCCTGGGGAAGAGAAGGTGAAGGAGGGGACATGATAGCCATATTTGAATATTTGAAGGGATGTCATACTGAGGATGGAGCAAGCTTGTTTTCTGCTGCTCCAGAGACTAGGACATGGAGCAATGGGTTCAAACTACAGGAGAAGAGATTCCACCTAAACATTAGGAAGAACTTCCTGACAGTAAGAACTGTTTGGAAGTGGAATGCACTGCCTGGGAGTGTGGTGGAGTTTACTTCTTTGGAGGTTTTTAAACAGATGCTGGATGACCATCTGTTGGGAATGCTTTGATTGGGTACTCCTGCATGGCAGGAGGTTGGACTGGATGGCCCTTGTGGTCTCTTCCAACTCTAGGATTCTATGATTCTTTAGCTCAGTCTGAAAGAGCCTCATGTTATATCTGCCTTCCACACAGGTGACACAGCTGAGGAACCTCTTAAGAAAAAGCCGTGCCAACCTTAATTTCTCAACATAAACTACAGAGGGATTCAGATCCAGAGTTAAACATCCAAAGATGGATTTATCTGTCAGTTTCCGTCTTTGCCTCCGTAGCGTTTTCTCGAACCTCCAGTGCTTTGCAGTCTGAACATAGAGAAATTTGTGAATTCTGGGGATTTTAAAAATCAGAAATATAAACTGTAACAAAATCCTCCCTGCTCTCCGATCCTCTCTGGCCATGCCCTTGCTGTGAGTGAGCAGCAGATGTACATGACAGACCTCTGGCTTCTTGGCGCCTCATTAATCAAGGATATAGCACTTTAAAAGTTCCCCAGAAATAATAAATAGTCATAACTCAGCCAGACTTTCAGGGACGCTGAGTAGATTTAGTTCACCCTACGAATCTGAGGGGCAGAAGCGAAAATACATGAACGGGAACCGAAAACAGAGGGCCTTTTATGAAGAAGAGAAAAATTTTGGCCACATATAAGGAGCTCCTTTGCATTTACTAGATCATCAGTGTCCAGTACTGAACACTGGACTATATAGTGGTGGTGGGGGGAGGAGAAATGCTGTTTCCTGTACAGAAAATACCCTTTTCTGTGATAAAAGAGTGTAAATTTTGCACAGAATTAGGCTGCTGCCACACTACAGAAGTAATGCAATTTGACACCACTTTAACTGCAATGGCTCCATGCTATGGAATCCTGGGATTTGTAGTTTATTGTGGCACCAGCGCTCTCTGACAGAGAAGGCCAAATACCCCAGAAAACTACAATTCTATACTGTAGAAATAATGCACTATGACACCACTTCAAGTACTGCAGCACCATCCTATGGAATCCTGGGATTTCTAGTTTTACAAGGTCATTAGCCTTCTCTGCCCAAGAGTGCTGGTGCCTCACAACACTATAAATACCAGGATTCTGTAGGATGGAGCCATGGACATTAAAGTGGTGTCAAATGGCGTTATCTCTACAGTGTTAGACACACCCTATGACTTCATAATTTCATGGCCTGAATTTCAAACTGCAATCAATCTATTGACGCCATGGGATTTACCTATATCTCAACTCGCCATTCAACAACTGACTCCACAGGCCTCCTCTAGTTGGGGCTGCTCAAGAGGAATCAGGGCCATGTCTTTGGAAATTCCCCAAAGCTGCCTCCATTGCTGCATCGACTTTATTTTTCAAACATTACCATTCCGGGTGTGTGCACAGGGGGTGGGAGTTATCGTATGGTCATCTTCTCTTAACTGAGTCCAGATTGGCTCTCTCCTAATCTTCTGGTACCTCGTTTGAGATCTTTAATGAGCCTGGAAGCTTTTAAGGACTCCATAAAATATTAAATAAATACTGCTTACTTTTGGTGATTCACTCCAGAAGTCTCTCTCTGGTTCCTAGCCTCTTGCCTCCTTTTTAATTCTTGTTAGCTCTTTCTGTATGTGTGGTGGGGGGAGTAAAATGGGGAGGATTCAGCAGCCAGTTTCACGTCTTGCTTTAAGCTGTGTTTGGACGACAGGCTCAGATGCAGAGGAATTGAGGTGGGGAAAAGGGGGGAGAGGGAAGGATGTTTGACAACAAATAAAGAGACTGTGCAGTTAAACCCCATCTCCAACCTCCCCCAATCTGCTAGTGTTTGCTCTGCAAACAGTGTTAATTCGACGACTTCCCTCCCTTGGATTCGGTGGGTGACAGCAAATCCTGCCTCCTCCATCCCCGAAGCCCTGGTTTTGCCAGACCTGTCACTCATGGCTGGCAATCGGCAAGGCCCGCCATGTGCTCCCCTGGAAAGAATGGATAGAAAGGGGCCAGAGCTCTATCAGAGGCGGGAGAAGAGTGGTCTCCTCCGGGACATTAGGGGATGCACACAGATTGGAAAGCCAGGATGGTCTGGAATTTTGGGGTGGGTGCACTGCATCAAAATGAAAATATGGACTGCAGACCCTGTGGCTGTGCCTCTTAGTTGCTCCCCAGGAAAGAACAGATAAAAATGGGGAGGAAGGCTTTGAGGGACAGCTCAAGAGTTGTCTCCTAATGGTCCTTAGGGGATGCACATATGGCTTACAGGCTAAGCAGCTAGGCCTCTCGTCTTCTTCTTTTTCTTTTTCACTTTCTCTCTATAAAACTCTTGGGTATGTTGCCTTTCCCTGTGTGCTGATTGGCTGCTCAGGAAACACACCCAACCAATCACCACCCACATGCAAATTCCCTCTCCACTTCACAATCCACTCCCGCCACTCAATCTGTGGCCCAGATTGGAATGCAGACAGTGAACTAACTGGTGGTGGCGGCAGCCTGCAACAGGAACCAGGCAGTTAACTGGTGGTGGCCGTGGCCGTGGCCGTGGCAGGGCAACAGGGCAAGTCACCCTGGCTGCTGCTCTTTGGGCCAACTGAAGTTTCTGAACACTATTCAAAGGCAGCCCCATGTAGAGCATGTTACAGTAATTCAAACGGGATGCATCCAAGGCATGTACCACCGTGGCCAGATCTGACTTCTCCAGGAACAGGTGCAGTTGGCGCACTAGCTTTAACTGTGCAGAAGCTCTCCTGGTCACTGCTGAAATCCCGGCCTCCAGGCTCATAGCTGAATCCAGGAGTACCCCCAAACTGCAAACCTGTGTTTTCAGGGGGAGAGTAACCCCATCTAACACAGGTGGAACCCCTATTCCCTATTGTCTTGTGTCTGGGAAAGGATGGATAGAAACAAATAGGAAATCTGTGACAGGTAGCCTGAGGTCTGCAGGAAGGCCCCTCCACTGTGTCCCACCAGTGGGGACAATACAAAGTGGGAGGACATAGGAGAGGGCCTTCTCAGCTGTGGAACCCCAATTGCTGAATCCCTTCCCCTTGGAGATCTAAGAGGCACAAATGTTAGTTTCTTTCCATTTTCCAAAATTTCCAAAGTGCATTGTGATGTATTGTATTGAATTTACTGTATACTGTATTGTGTGATGTTGTACCCCGCCCCGATTCTGAGGAGAGAGACGGGTAATAAATAACTAAGTATTTTTATTCTTATTCTTATTCTTATTATTTCCAGCGTGAAGTCAAAACATGGCATTACAAAACAACCAAATACCTTGGGGTTCAATTGACTTTTAAATGGATATGGACATGATATTACATTGTTGTAGCTTTTTAAGCTGTTTGAACTTCTTGACTTATTTAATATAGAATCATAGAGCTGGAAGAAGCCCCACAGGCCTTAGAGTCCAATCCCCACCCCTTGCTCAATGCAGGATCTTCAGCTGGAGCCTCCCCAGCAGGTTGCTGTCCAGCCTCTTTCTGAAGACTTCCAGAGAAAGAGACCCCACCACCTCTCTGGATCTTTGGTTCCATTGCTAAGCTGCTCTTGCTGTCAAGACACTCCTAAGGTTCAATCAAAACCTACCCTCCCATAACTTAAAAACCATCAGACCTGGTTCTACCCTCTAGGGCAGCAGAGAACAAAGGGTTGCCCTTTACATATTTAAAGAGTGTGGTCAGGTCACCCCTCTGTCTTCTCTCCACTAGTCTGAACCTGACCATCTCCTTCAACCTTTCCTCATAGGTTTTGTTCTCCGTACCTCTCATCAGCCTTGTTGCCTTTCTCTGAACCCACTCCAACCTGTCTATATCCTTCTTAAAAATGAGGTGCCTAGAACTGAACACTGCATCCAGATGAGGCCTGACTAGTACAGAATATAGTGGGGATATGATTTCCCTTGATTTGGAAACTATTAATGCAGCCTAAACTAATACAGTATTTGCCTTCTTTGCTGCAGCATCACACTGCTGGCTAATGTTCAACTTACGATCAACAATAATACCAAGGTACTTTTCACAGGTATTACTGCAAAAACAAGTATCCCCATCTTAAACACATGCATTTTGTTTTTGTGGCCTAAAGTAGAATTTTGCATTTGACACTGTTGAGACAAACATGTCTTTCTACTGTTGAAATGCATGTGTGGCTTCCCTCTGGAATTGTTTGAAATTGTTCATATTGTTGTATTTGCACACCACCTTGAGATACCACTATAAAGGGCAGGATATCAATATTGCAATAAATAAATAAATAAGCACTGTCTCCTAATGGATGTTAGAGAATGCAGACATATATACATACACAGCCTGCAAGCCTGCGACAAAAATGGGACTGAGAGAAAGTCATCTCCACAAAGAGAAGCCCTTTTCATGGAAAACTAACTTATCAGAGAGAACAGTTCTAGCCTAGACCTAGTTTCTTTAACATTTTGTTATCTGTGTGCACAGATTTTGTGTGTGTGCGTGTGTGTGCGTGTGTGAAAAATATGACTATTTAATCTTTGTGGCACACCATCAGGGTACTTATCTGTTGCTTATTTATAGGAACATTTTAGACCAAACTCCTCACAAGATGGCTTACATAGATAATCATACAATACAAACTACATTGAAAGGGTCAAGTAATTTTAAAAGAAGTGTGCAGAATAGCACATATATGCAATTGTCTGTCTGTCTGTTATCTATGTATACCAGAATCATTGCACAAAGATCAATCTGGAGCAACTGACAACAGATCATGTTTAGTCCGGAGAAGAGAAGGTTGAGAGGGGACATGATAGCCATGTTTAAATATTTGAAGGGACGTCATACTGAGGATGGAGCAAGCTTGTTTTCTGCTGCTCCAGAGTCTAGGACACGGAGCAATGGGTTCAAACTCTGGGAAAAGAGATTCCACCTAAACATTAGGAAGAACTTCCTAATGGTAAGAGCTGTTCAGCAGTGGGATAGGTTGTCTGGGAGTGTGGTGGAGTCTCCTTCTTTGGAGGTTTTTAAACAGAGGCTGGATGGCCATCTATCGTGAATGCTTTGATTGTGTATTCCTGCATGGCAGAATGGGGTTGGACTGGATGGCCTTGGGGTCTCTTCCAACTCTATGATTCTATGTACACTTTTAAGCTGGAGAAACCAGATGACAAAGTAATCTGGACAACATGAATTTTAAGGCCCATTTGAAGGTTTGCACTGTAGGAGACCACATGTAAATTGGTCTGGAATGGCATTCTGCCAGCAGGAGGCTACCAATGACAAAATCTTATACAATGTGTACATAGTATCGTTTAGCATTACACAGGCAATGAGATTCCACCTAAACATTAGGAAGAACTTCCTGACAGTAAGAGCTGTTCGGAAGTGGCACACACTGCCTGGGAGTGTGGTGGAGTCTCCTTCTTTGGAGGTTCTTAAACAGAGGCTGGATGGCCATCTGCTAGGAGTGCTTGGATTCTGCATGACAGGGGTTGGACTAGATGGCCCTTGTGGTCTCTTCCAACTCTGTCACTCTATGATTCTAAGAGAGGGAGCAAATGTCAGATGTGAAACCAGAGGCCAGGAACACAAATTCTTGAAAGAGCTTACAGCTCCACTGGCCGGTCTCTTCCTGGCCTTATGTTAGGATTCTCCAAACCATACCCTGCCACCCGCAGCAAGCCACTGTGTCTGCCTCTGTGGTAAGCAGATGGATGCTCTGAGAGTCAAATGACTCATGAGGCCTGAGTCCACTCCATGACCATATTCAACTGCCACATAATTCAGCCGCCCCGTCCGGCTCCCTTTGTCATGCTCTTTTCTATCATTGTCTGCCTCCACCCTTCAACCTTCTGTCACAGCCTTTGGGGGGGGGGTCTCAAAATCCAACTCCACCCCCCCTGTGACCCCCCCCTCAATTTGGCTGGGGAAGGAAGGGACCCCTCTGGAGACTGTGGATGCATCAAAAGAGCCAGGAGGATACAGGGTTGGGGGCAGAGTTAGGGGATGGAAGGACCAAGGGGAGGTGAGGGGAGGTGTGTGTATGTGTGTGTGTGGTGTGTGTGAGCACACGTGCCTGATCAGAACACATAAATCAAGCGCCACAGCCCGGCCATTTAACACACACTTCTCCTTCTAGTTGTCAGTGAAACCCTTAATTAATTAGCTAATCCCACAATGAAGTGGATTCTAAATGGATCTCCCCTCCCTTCCCCCATTTAGGTAATTACCGCTCAGGGAGCTTTTGTCGAGAGCAATTTTCTAGCAGGGGCAACCTCAAATGGCTAGGGGAGAAGAGGAGGATGTATATATCTAGGAATAAAACCAGCCCATGAAGGAACTGGCAAAACCACCTCGGAGGTTGCCTTGCCGAAGAAAACCTCAGGCAATTCATGGGGTCGCTGTACGTCGAACCGATGGCTCGGAGGCACGTGCGCACGTGGATGGCGGACAAGACTGTGGCATAAAGCTTGGGAAAAGGATGAGGCCAAGTCAGCAGCCCACATTGTTATGGGGTCAGGAGCAATCCTCCTCCCCTTCCTGGTTTCCTCCAGATTTGTGGGACTACAGCTCCCATCACCCACAGGCTTCATAGCCATTGGGAGTCCGAGGCTGCATCCACACTGCAGAAATAATCCAGTCTGAAGCTGCTTTAGCTGCCATGGCTCAATGCTATGGAAGTCTGGGCTCTGTAGTTTTGTGAGAGATTTAGCCTTCTCTGTCAGAGAGCTCTGGTGCCACAACGAACTACAAATCCCAGGATTCCATAGCATTGAGCCATGGCAGTTAAAGTGGCATCAAGCTGGATGATTTCTGCAGTGTGGATGCAGCCCAAGACATCCGGAGGGTGCTCTGGCCTGAATTCTACTAGCAGTCCCAACCAGAGTAGACCCATTGACTCAAGTGTTGAATGCTGAGTCAACACATAGGTAAATCCCATTGATTCAAGAGTTCAGACTAAAACAGGGTTCAGATAAGGGCAGAAGAGGGGAGGCAGAGGGAGCGAGGAGAGACTGTGGGCTCAGTCTGACGGGAGAATTATTTGCAGAAAATAGCGCATTACCTCACTATCACAGGAGTGTTCATTTGTCCCCACGATTCATTCGCAAGATCCCTGGCATGGAAAGCTATCCGAGTTTGAAGTTCACATGGAGCATGCCTGTGAGAAAAAATGGTGGCTGCAAGTGAATAACCTGCCTTATTATTTCCCCAAAGCTCCCTCCATTCCCCCCCTTGTTTGCCCTGTTAAACGAGAGATGCGGAAGAGCGATCTAATGCTTAAAAACACTTTTTTTTGCTCTGCCGCTTGAAAATAGTGCATGATTGCTTCCGTGAAAGACAACAATAGTGGCTCTGGAGGCTTCGGCGCTGGCAAACCCGCCCCCTCGCATGTCCGACCAAGCATGTTTCGATTTCTGGGATGTGCCCTAATTCAAATTGGTTGTTCAAACATGCTGTTATGTGCATTTTTGCGCATTTTTTTTAAAAAAAAGGTCACGTGAAACAGTGAACGCTGTAATTGTGAACTACTAGGAGTTTTCAGCTCCCCTCCTTCCCAAAATGGTGAATCCTGGCAGGAGCTCATCTGGACAAAAGGTATTCTGCCCGCATTCCTTGAAGATTTTTTTTTTTTCATCATCTAAACAACCTCAGGGAGAGAATTTCCTTTCAGTTTTTTTTCTTCTTCTTCTTTTAAATTGAGAATTGGCCAGAATTCACACATCTCTTCATGTCTGAGGTAGAGAGAATTTGAGATTTAAAACCTCTGAATGTGACAGGAACTGAGAGGAAGAGGCACATCCCACTAGATCGAGTACTTCAATCTTAAAAAAAATAAATAAATCTGAGTTTGAATCCCTGATTATTCAACTATGTTAGTGTTGAATTAAGATTGCTTCATCTTTATTTTGGTTTTCAAATAGCCTCCTCATGTTTAATACCTTGGAACAGCTATTGAATTTCACCTGTTGAATTTCACTTGTGCAGATGCGGGAGAATTTAATTTCCATTTTTTTCTGAAGCATTTCACCTATTGAATTTCACTTGTGCAGATGCGGGAGAATTTAATTTCCTTTTGTTTCTGAAGAATTTATCCAAATGCATACATTTCTTTGTATTCAGGAGAGAGAGAGAGACATTAAGGGTTTTTTTTTTTAGAAGTCTGAATATAGGAGAAAGCAGTTTTTCTCTCTTGATTCATAAATTCATTCCATCCTGTTTCTATATCACTTAGATTTAAAACACACACACACATACCACTCAAATCTACATGGGAAGTCAATGTTTAAAAAGGTATTGTACCACCAAAGATACATTTTGATGCACCTTAAAATTTCAGCCTTTATCTTAGCAGATGAGACATTTTAGGAATCACATTATGTTGGAGGATGGATACCTAAGTAGAAAAACTAAGCAACTAACTCAGTGGTTCAAGATGGTCTCAAAGCTGCAGGATTTTGAAATCAGGAAAAATGAATTGGACGCGATTATTTGGGGGAATGGCAAAAAGACAATTGCAAAATTTTATAAAGTATTACTTGAGAAAGAAATAGAACAAGAGCCATTGAAAGAAGGAATGACAAAAATGGCTGCTGGCTATCCGATCCATCTGGAAAATTGGAAGAGCACCTGGAGGAAAACACAAAGATTTCAATTTTCAATTTCCTGAAACTTTCCTGAAAATGATGCATCAGTTGTATCTCACACCAGTAAAATTAGATAAAATATACCAAATAAAAAGCAATAAATGCTGGAAATGTCAGACAGTGGGTTCCTTTCTAAATATGTGGTGGAACTGCCCCAATGTTTTTAAAAAATGGAATAAAATTCATAGAATAATCAAGAAAATCTTCAAGATAGAATTCTCCCTTAAACCAGAAATGTACTTACAGAACATGACAAATTTGATGAACAAGGATGAAAGAAAAAAATGGGCAAGTAATCCTATATTTGATAATGTCAGCAAGAGTTCTCCTGGCTAAGAATTGGAAAAGAGATACTGCACCAGAAATAGAAGACTGGTTGCAAAAATCGCCAGGCATGATGGAAGCTGATAGACTCTCTTTATAGATAGAATCATAGAATCATAGAATTGTAGAGTTGGAAGAGACCACAAGGACCATCCAGTCCAAACCCCCTGCCACGTAGGAAATCACGATCAAAGCATCCCCAACAGATGGCCATCCAGCCTCTGTTTAAAGACCTCCAAGGAAGGAGACCCCACCACGCTCCGAGGGAGTGTGTTCCACTGCCGAACAGCTCTTACTGTCAAAAAGTTCCTCCTCATGTTGAGGTGGAATCTCTGTTCCTGGAGCTTGCACCCATTGCTCCGTGTTCCAGTCTCTGGAGCAGCAGAAAACAAGCCTGCTCCATCCTCAATGTGACACCCCTTCAAATACTTAAACAGGGCCATCATATCGCCCCTTAACCGTCATTTTTCCAGGCTAAACATACCCAGCTCCCTAAGTCTTTCCTCATAAGGCATGGTTTCCAGACCTTTCACCATTTTAGTTGCCCTTCTCTGGACACACTCCAATTTGTCCATATCCTTTTTGAATTGTGGTGCCAGTGCAAAAGTAGAAAAAGACTAAATTATGGCTGAAATTCAGTATGGAATCCTCAGGGGGAAAAGGAGGCAAGTGTCCAGTGTATGGCTTTTTAAACTTATTTTAGAAAAAGCCTAACTCATTTAGGCCTATATGTATCTGGGAGAAACGGGATCGGGTCCACGTGTCTACAGGAGCCAGTCCTTGCTGCTGCCGCCATTTTCCTCGCTGTCTCAGAAGGTAGGAAGGAGTCCCATGGTATGTGACCAAGGCTTCTGGGAGATGAAGTCCAAAACATCCGGAGGCCCAAAGTTTGGGAATCACTGGTCTAGATGGCCTTTGGGGGTCTCGTCCAACTCTAAGATTCTATGATTTGACAGGAGCAAATTCATGGATTCACCACTTTGGGGAGGGTGGGAGGGGGGAGGAAAGCGGTGATCGGGGCTTCGAAGCCCTGATCGCCACTTTAGGGAAGGTGGTGAGGTTGTGGGCGGGGGGGGGGGGGAGAGAAGCCACGTGCCACGTGCCATCAGGAATGGCTACATGTGTCAGTGCTGACATGCGTGTCATAGGTTCGCCATCACTGCACTAAGGCATATAAGGAGTTATGGGAAGAATTTTCTTGGGGAGAACTGTTAATGTAAGTGGCTTGTGCTGGTAAGTTAAGGCACATACCCTAATATGTCCCCGAGAGCGCTAGTGAGCACCCAAGGGGAAATTTATAGTGACAGGATTTTCTCTGACTTCCACTTTGAGTTCTGGGAGCCAGAGGTGGGGAGTCTAATCACCTGACTGGCTTTAGGACTGGCCTAGGGCACACACCCCATTTATGTCTAGGGGATGGGGGGGGGTCTTTAAGCCTGGGATAGTCTTTGTACCAAGAGTTGACCGGCCAGTACATTTCTGTAATGTAGCTGCAGCTATGTAAAGTTACAAAACGTAAGACTGTGATCCAGGATCCCAGCCTTGACTTTATTCCTGCCTTGCGACATTCTCATATTTTGCTCCGGTTTCAGCCAATTTATTTGTCTGGGTTGTCAATTCCATGATTTTTATTGACTCTTTTGTATTTCTAGGACTGAGATCTTGTCTCAGGGCTGAGCAGTGCAAATCTCCACAGGGACGGTGATGCACTTACTTGTGCTATGCAGCCCTTACGGAGCTCTGGTGGCACAGTGGTTAAATCCCTGTACAGCAGCCACAACATTGCAAGTTCAATCCTGCAGGGCTCCAGGTTGACCCAGCCTTCCATCCTTCCGTAGGTTGGTAAAATGAGTACCCAGCTTCTTGGGAGCAATTAGCTAACACATTGTAAACTGCTTAGGGAGTGCTTTGCACTGGCAAGCAGTATAGAAATAGAAGTGCTATTGCTATTGCTTATGTTGCCTGGCAATGTTGAGCAATGGAAGGGAGATACCCACAAGTGCAACCAAAGGGGCAACTGAATATGTGTGCACATCTATGTGCATTGTGCATTGTGCATCCATGCGCAATGTGAAATGTGCATCCAGGCCCAATGGCACCACGTGCACAACCCAGCTTCTGCAACTTTGGATGGGAATATGGCCATTCCGCATGAGACAAAAGTGTTCCGCCACTTCCATAGTGGAACGTATGTATGTATGCATACTTATACTGTATGCATAAGTTACCGTACCAACAGGATTCTGTCCATATTGTAAACTACCCCAAGTGTCTTTGCTATTTGGGCAGAGTACAAAAATCTTGAATAAATAAATAATAATAAAAATCAAAATTTTGGCACCAACGTTGGCCAGTGATGCAACTATTGCTGCGGTTATTTCAAGAGGCAGATAAATAATCAGGGTTCTGTATAGGGTGTAGGGAACTGGAGAAGCGAATTGATGTTGCAGGGGTCATTCCATTAATTTATTCCCAAGTCATTCCAACATAAATATGTTCACCAGCCAGTAAATTCTCTCTCTCTTACTGAAAGCATTAAAAAAAATGACATGATTCCACTCCTTGGGAAAGAGGGGGGAATTTGCAAATTTTCACACATTTCTCTTAGGTGAAAATTTGTCAGTTTCACAGCAAAATCATATTTTTAAAAGGTGCCAGAACATCAGTAGTCCCTGTCCTGCACCTGTCTACATCACATTTTATTTTCATTAGAATGAAAAACAAGGATAAAAATGAGGTAAGGTCATAAACCGTTCCCCTCCTTCTAAAAAGACAAATCTGTCCAGAACCTTGGAAGGTTACTTTTAAGAAATGGTTATTTTGAGTTTTTGTTTCAAGGCCCAAAGGATAGTTACCATAGAATTATATCATTGGAGAGTTCAAAGGGATCACAAGGGTCATCTAGTCTAACCCCCTTTCAGTTCAGAAATCCATGGCAAAAACATTTCTAATAAATGGTCCCCTAACCTCTGTTTTAAAAAAATAAACAGGAAAGGAATGTCCGCCATCTTCTGAGGTAGTTTTGAACTGCTCTTACCAACAGGATGTTCTTCCAAATGTTTGGTTGGAATTGTTTTCCTTATAACGTGAATCCATTGATGTGGGTCTTACTCTCTGGAGCAGCAGAAAAAAGCCTTGTTCCATCTTCTATGGAACAACTCGTCAAATATTTTGAAAGGTCTATATTATCACCTCTCCATCTTTTCTTCTCTAGTGTTTACCCACTTCCCTCGACTGTTCCTCATAGAGCTTGGTTTCCACACCTTTTATCCTCTTGATCATGTCCTCTGGACACATTTCAGCTTATTAATATCTTTCTTAAACTTGACTGAACACTGAAGTCCAAGTGAGGGCTGACTAAAGCTGAATAGAGTGGTACCAGTGGTACTGTTTTTTAAATGCTGAATAGAGTGGTACAACAGGTTGTCTCCCTTATCCAAAATGCTTGGGACCAGAAATATTTTGGATTTTGGATTCCCCCCTCCCCCAGATTTTGGAATACTTGCACACACATCATGAGATATCTTGGAGAGGGAACCTAAGTCTAAACATGAAATTCACTTATGTTTCATATATACCTTATAGAATCATAGAGTTGGAAGAGACCCCAAGGGCCATATAGTCCAACCCCCTGCCCTGCAGGAATGCACAATCAAAGCATTCCCGACAGATGGCCATCCAGACTCTGTTTAAAAACCTCCAAAGAAGGAGACTCTTTAGCTGTTAGGCAGTGTAATGCACTGCTTGGGAGTGTGGTGGAGTCTCCTTTGGAAGCTGGCATCTGCACAGTGGAGGAGAGGCATCTTGTGCCTTGTTTCAGGCTGCAAAATGTCTCGGGCAAACCTTGCTGGGCATTTCCATGCTACCTGAGTGGTGTAGAAAAGCCACACTGGCTGCTATGCAACTCAGGTCATCTTTCCAGGGGCAGCATCAGCAACCGTTTCTGGTTAGGTGCTGGGGTCCATGCAGGTGATAAGCATTCCAAGCCTTGATGGTGGCCCTGACTCCAGTCCATGTGAGCTCCTAGAATCATAGAGCTCGGATGCACCCAAAGGCCATCCACTCCAGCCCATTGCCAGTGCACAAATCTGTGGCTAAAGCACCTTGGAGAAGTAGATGTCCAATCTCTGTTTAAAAACCTCCAATGACCTCCAAAATCCGCCACCTTCTGAGGCAGTCCACTCCATGGTCAAACAGCTCTTACAGCCAAAAAGTTCTTCCTAATGTTTAGGTGAAAACTCTTATCATTTGAATCCATTTGTTCTGGTTTCTGGAGCAGCAGGAAACAAGCTTGCTCCGATTGCCCTCCAGATATTTACAATGGCTATCCTATCACCTCTCAGGCTTATCTTCTCTAGGCTAAACATAGCTAACTCCCTTAACCATTCCTTGTTGCCCTTGGTTTCTAGTGTCTTCACTATTCTTGTTGTCCTCCTTTGGACATGATCCAGCTTGTCCATATCCTTCTTAAACTGTGGTGTCCAGAACTAGACATAGGGCTCTAGGTGAGGGTTGACTTCCTTTGATCTGCACACTGACATTCTGTGATGCTGTCTAGAATTGCATTGGCCTCTTTTGCTGCTGCATCACACTGTTGACTCATCTTCAGCTTTTGGTCTACCAAGGTCTCCTGGTCCTTTTTGTTTTTACTGCTGTCAATCCAGGTATCACCCATCTTATAGGTGGGCCTCTGATGTCTCCTGCCAAGATTGAACCCTGTCAATGAACAAGCAGAGTTTCCGCCTCACTCGGCGTAACTTGCAACCAGACCAGAACACCAAGATGGGCCCACTTGAGAACATGAGGGCTGCTGAAGAGGTGAAGTAGGTTTCTCAGTGGAACTGATCCCACGGTATCAGCCACCTGGATGCCAGAGGCAAAGAGTGGGTTAATGGAGATGGGGAAAAAAATTTTTTTGATCTACAATAAAGAATAATAATCACCATCTCTTTTTCTCTCTGCATCTCCCTGGCCATCCTCCCCTCCCCGTACCTCACACGCACACATGTACTCAGGTTGCTTTTTTCGATGATTTCTAAATAGAGCTCTCCCGATCGCATCTGGGAGTGGAATGGAACAGATTTCATTTTTCACACGCGACACAATGGCGCCGTTGACAAAAGAGGAAGGCTGCCCATTGTTGGCCGCTGCCTTCCCCACATCCTACCTCTGTGCCGTGAATTAACCCCTTTCACCTCCGCCATTGTCACGACACCACTTCGGAG
Organism: Gambelia wislizenii; assembly: GCA_030847615.1. Taxonomy (NCBI): domain Eukaryota; kingdom Metazoa; phylum Chordata; class Lepidosauria; order Squamata; family Crotaphytidae; genus Gambelia; species Gambelia wislizenii. The sequence goes on along the minus strand of JAUMIR010000013.1, from coordinate 22,426,745 downwards.
TTGATGAACAAAGGCGGGAGAAAGCCCTCTCCATGTACACAGGAGGCGGAGGGAAAGGATGCGTGTGAGCGTGTGTGTCGAGGGGGAGGAAGTGCATTGAGATAAGTTTGGGCCCAGAGCGAGTGTCTGTCATTTTTTCCTCTCTCTTTCTCTCTTTGACTGCCTCCTAAGGACTCGCCTGTCAGTCAGCAACAAAGGAGAGCTATCTCTCCCTTCAGCCATTGCTCATACAGCATTGCTGTGCCAATTTTTTTTTTTTAAAAGGAAACATTAAAATAATGTGTACCCCAGTCTGTCATTTCCACACTATGGGCCTCCATCCTGCAAATGTGCTGAGCTACAAAAGCACACACTGACAAGCCTCAGCCTTGCTTCGCCTCCCTTCCTGTCAAGGGCTCCTTCAGGTTGACTTCAGTTCCCTCCGGCGAGGTGGCTTCCCGCCCTGTGCATTCTGGGCCTTGGGGGAAATCCTGTATCGCCATCTTTCCATCTCCATCGCAGGCATTGCTCAGCAAGAAATGAGTCGGACCAGAAATGGCTGATGAATCCAGGCTCTTATCCAACGGCTCCGATTGGTGAAGCTTTGGTTTTGTGAGCAAATCAGAGACAGCATTTCCAGGGTGGTTTTGGTGGCTTCTATAGAATCATAGAGTTGGAAGAGACCACAAGGGCCATCTAGTCCAACCCCATTCTGCCATGCAGGAATACACAATCAAAGCATTCCCGACAGATAGCCATCCAGGCTTTGTTTAAAAACCTCCAAAGAAGGAGACTCCACCACACTCCCAGGCACTGCATTCCACTGCCCAACAGGTCTTACTGTCAGGAAGTTCTTCCTAATGTTTAGGTGGAATCTCTTTTCCTGTAGTTTGAACCCATTGCTCTGTGTCCTAGTCCCTGGAGCAACAGAAAACAAGCCTGCTCCATCCTCAATATGATGTATCTTCAAATATTTAAACATGGCTATCATGTCACCTCTTCACCTTCTCTTCTCCAGACTAAACATACTCAGCTCCCGAAATTCTCCTCATAGGGTATCATGGCTTCCAGACCCCCCATCATTTTGGTCGCCCTCCTCTCAAGACATTCCAGCTTTGCCATGTCCTTCTTGAATTGTGGTGCCCAGAACCGGACATAATCTTCAAAGTGAGGTCTGACCAAAGCACAATAGAGTGGCACTATTACTTCCCTTGATCTAGACACTAGACTCCTAGATGCTTATATTCCAAGTCATTTCTGGGTGCCATTCAAAGTCTTGGTGGTCTAGTTCATCTTTTCATTGCCAGTGAGGCTTGTCAGGTCCGAAACAAGACAGGGATCTTGGACTTTTATTTCTTTACTTAATATCTCACATTTCTCCCACTACAAGACCCAAGGTGGCATACACTATCTTGTATTTCACCTGCCAATTGATCTGGGTCCAGGAAACACAGAGATGGTGGACTACTTCTGAGTGAACATTCCTGTGTTGGTAAGATCTACAGAAGGTTCCTGGCTCTGCGGATCTCAGCTTTCTGATCACTTTTTTAAATCCGAGACCTATCAGAACAATATGTTCCCTTCCTTTCTCCTTTTACTTTTTTTTTTTTTTAAATTCTTTTAGAGTTATAGTGCTATAGTAGTGATTCCCAAACTTTGGTCTTCCAGGGGTTTTGGACTTCATCTCCCAGAAACCCTAGCCACCTTGGCCAACAGTCGGGAGATAAAGTCCAAAACATCTGGATGATCAAAGTTTGGGGAATCACGGGGCTTCAGCAAATCAGCAAGAAGGCACCTTTGCAGTACGATGGTCTAATTCTTGAAAAAATAAATTAGAGAGGAGAAAATGTGCCCATCAATTCATGGGAGTCCTAGTGCAGAGCCAAAACATCACTACAAACAGATCCCCCAAGAAATATTATCACACCACACTTTTATAGTGCTATGATTCCATTTTAACTGCTTTGGCTGCCTCCTGTGAAATTCTAGGGTTTGTCATTTAGTGAGGCCTAAGAGCTCTCTGGCTGAGAATGCTAAATGCCCCTCCCTAAACTACAAATCCCAGGGTTCCGTCGGATCTTGCACTGCCAGTTAAAGTGGAAAATTAGCACTGTAAGAGTTTAGTGTGATAATGGGCATGGAAGAGACAGCAACCAGCAAAACCCAGCCAAAGCCAAGGTGTGATATCAGAAGAACTCATGGTTCTTTAGAATCTGGAAGAGCCCTGAGAGTTTCTGAGATGCCCACTCATGGAGCTATCACCCCCTTTGCTTCCAGTGTTCATTCAGGTGGCACCCTTGCTTGCGCAGCCAAATTTCCATCACATGCCCACTCAGAAGAGAGGTATCAGTAGACTTTTTGTTGTTGGTTATAAGGGTGTTTAAAGTTGCAATTCTTAAAAAAAAAAAAGAGTTATAGTGCTGTAGTGCATAAGCGTGATGGCCCTGTAACCTTTGTACAATAGCATTGTGTCTGTGTCTTCAATTTGCCTGTCGACTTATTGTGACCCCATGAGTTTCACTGGGTTTTCTTAGGCAAGGAATCCTCAGAGGTGGTTTGGACAGTTCCTTCCTCTGAAATGTAGCCTACAGCACCTGGTATTTGTTGGCGGTCTCCCATCCAAGCACCAACGAGGGCTGACCCTGCTTAGCTTCCAAGATCAGATGGGATCTGGTGCCTTTAGGGTATTTAGGCACAATAACTAGAACTCTAAAAATAATACTAAAAAAAATAGAAACTTCCCAGATGTGGAAACTTCAAAAACAGACCAGCAAGACTGAAAGCAAGCTCAATGGTGGACAGTGGGTAAGGGGTGAGGTGGGAAATTAGAAAACGGGCCGGGGAAACCGTGATGGACTGAAGCAGCTGAGTGTCTGGCGCTGCAAATTTTTGCTGCAGCGTCCATTTGTACAACCAACCGCTCAGCCTCTCTGCTGTTCCTTGGGGGCAAAGCCGAGTGCAACCTGGTGCCTGGAGAGTTGTTGAAAGCGGAGGGGGGGGGGTTGTTGGGAGGCGAATAGGCTGGTTGCTTAGATGTTTCTCATTCTTGGGCTGCCAAGGGACATTTCAAATGGGAGCTGAAGCAGCCGCATCCTTTTAAATAGAGAGAGTGTACACTCCCAGCCAGGGCCTGCAGAAGGTTAGATAAGACAGCATAAACAACATCTGATTTCTCCTCCTTCCCTCTCAGATGTCCCCCCCACCTTTTAATCTCCTCCTCCGTTTATTATCTTCTTATGCCTTTTTGAATTATCTTCACTGATACTACATTAATTTATTTAGGGCAGGTAAGGTCAGTCCTCAGACATGGTTGCTCATATTTATGTATATTTGCCAATGGAGATAAACAGTAGAAACAAACGGCGAGGGAGAAGGGGTGGGGAGGGACGGTGAGGATGGCAAGACAAGCCGGAGTGGGAGAGCCCTGTCACCTCGGTTGGGATGCGGAAGAAGCTGCCTCCCAATGTGAGAAAGGGTTCAAAGCACAGGGCCTGCATGGCCTCGCTGTGAACCTTATAACTGTGGACCTGCATTATTATGCCCATATTACAGATAGAGGGGTGGGGGAAGCCAAGGCTGGGCAAAGTGACCTATTGAGTTTGGAGTACAGATGTGATTTGAACTGGGGCACGTGGCTGAGATCCTACCTTGGGATTGCGTAGAGCCAAGCTCCACATGCAGAGCTATGTGCTATGCCACCTTTGATCTGAAACATGGGTCACCTATCGCCACCACTTATGACTCCTCGAGCGCTTTCATCAGCGCTGTCTACGCACAATCCTCAATATACACTGGACTGACTATGTGACGAATGTTGCTGTCCTTGAGCAAGCAGGGATCACCAGCATTGAGGCCATGATATTGAGAACGCAGCTGCACTGGGCAGGGCATGTTTCTAGGATGGAGGACCATCGCCTCCCAAAAATACTACTCTACAGTGAACTCGCCACGGGTCAGCGTAAGAGGGGAGCTCCAAAAAAGCGATACAAGGACTCCCTGAAACAACACCTCAGGCTTGGCCAAATTGATCACCAACATTGGTCCGCCCTGGCCTCACATCAGGAGGCATGGAGACGCACTATCCACAATGCTGCAGCCTTATTTGAGAACTCACGCCGAACAAGTCTTGAAGAGAAACAACAACGCAGAAAGAATCACAACCCAGAAACATCACCCAAGGAGACCTTCTGCTGTGCTTTTTGCAACCAGACTTGTTTATCTTGGATTGGCCTTTTTAGTCATCAGCGCACTTGCAGAAAGTGTGGGATGAGTCCTTCCTGAATCTTCGTTTGCGAAGCAAAGCCAGAGAGGATTGAATCACAACTTTGAACAACCAAATGAAGACACTAAACTCGCTAGCTAACTAACTAATTAGAGTTATGTTCCACCTTTCTCTCAAGATGGGACCCCGGGTGGCTCATGATACCAGGAGGCCCACAAATGTGCAGCTGAAGATATGCGCCAATTCACAGGTGCATCCTTGAGCAATGTGCATCCATGAGCAGTGGCACCGCAGAGGCACAACCTTGAACTGAACACAGATGTTCCACATTGGACAAAGATAGCCTACCCTTTTCAAAAGGGAACTTGCACACACATACACACACATGACACCAACAGGGTTCCGACCTTTGACTGTTCAGCTCTTTAAAATTTCTGGTTGGATTCCTTTATAGTCAATCAGGTTTGGAATGCCCAAGGCTCCTTTCTTTTATTTTAACGGGCTCTCTCTTTTGAACAGCTTGAAGATGCAGGTACAACATCATCCTCTCCATGATCAGAAAAGCAGTACCTACTGAACTGGACTGGTGCAGATGGCTAAGCATTTCACTTGCTTCATTTTTGATCTGGACTTATCTGAACGCTCCCCTTTGTTTCTTCAATGGAATGGAAAGAACTTGAGAGATTTTTTTTTTTAAAAAGTGAAACAGACAGATTGATCCATCCCTTGATAGGGATGCTCCAAGGTTTGGTTTGGGGTGCATTTTGAAATGAATCAATGGGGGCTCCATCTCCAGAACTCATGTGAGGATTGAGATTTCACATTTTGCCCAATGTTGTGATGCAGTTCTCAGCCAAACTCTCCCTCCCCTGCATGCGCTGGTAAATAAATATCTCAGTGCTGAGAAACAGAGGTTGGAGAAGCTGCTTCGTTGGACTATGGCTCCCCATCTTACCTGGTGTGAAATTTAGGGATAAAAATTCCAGCTGCAGGCATACTTTTTTCTAGGACTGGCCTTCTCCCTCAATTGGGTTGGGGCTGTAATAATGGGTTCTTCTCCATTATCTGGCCAGCACAGCCAACCAGGTAAACAAAAAGTTAACTATGTGTTGAGAGTAAAATTACATAGATTTTCTTGGCCACGTTCTGGAATAGTTTCTTTCTGAAGTTTTGCCTTTATTGGGGGTCAGCATCATGAAGGAGTCACAGGTCATGAAGGATAGCTGACCAATAAAGATGTCCAGCAGAAGCAATCTTCCAAGTAAATAAATTAAGTAAATTAGGGACTATCTAGTTTAGTCACTTTAGGGCTTATGTGTCTTTTCCAGCTTGGCTGGAATGACTAAGACTTATCGGTAACTTGTAACTTCCAAGTGTCCCTGGAAGGAAGGAGCCTTGCTATGGGATCTTTTGCTCATTTCCAAGTGGTGGGTGAGCCGTCCCCGCAAAGACGCTAATATCCCAATTAAAGTAGACTTAATTTATATCTTGCTTTTCTCCCAAATGGGAACCAAAGCAGCTTACACCATACGTTAAAACAATGTCACTGAAACAGTCTAAAATAGAAAAATGTAAAAAGCATTAAACGTAATCCTCTTAAAAACCATAATTTAGAACAGTGAAAAGCACATTAAAATCTCTTGCACATTAAGACCCAGCACACCCGTTGCACTACCCCATACCAGTTAAAAGGTGAAGTCCTGTTTAAATAAGAAGGTCTTTGGCTGCCAGTGAAAAGAGAGCAAAGAGGGGCCCAAGTGAGCCTCCCTTGGCAGAGAGTTCCACAGCCTGGGAGCCACCACCAAGAAGGCTCTCTCCTGTGTCCTCACCAGACATAGTTGTGATGGTGGTGGGACTGAGAAGAAGCTCTTTCATGGAGCTCTTAAAACTCAGGTCATTGTATCTATTGTATCTAGTGACCCAAAAGGGGGAAGAGAGTATAAGAGGCCAAGGGTGCATCTACACTGTCAAAATAATGTAGTTTGACACCACTTTAACTGCCATGGCTCCATCTTACAGAATTCTGGGATTTGTAGTTTTGTGAGGCACTAGCACTCTTGGGCAGAGAAGCTAAAGACCCTGTAAAACTACACAGCCCAGGATTCCATAGGATGGAGCTCCAGCACTTAAAAGTGCTGTCAAATTGCATTATTTCGACAGTGTAGTTTCATCACAAGAGGGTGACCTTTGGCTTTGGATCCCAAAGCTGTGGGACAAGGCACATATACCAACACAGTCATACAAAGAACATGCTTACGTCACTCAAAGCATGGGAGGCCGGAGCAATAGGGTGTGCATAGATGGGAGGAGAAAAGCAATGCGGGCTGTCCCATTAGTATGGTTCCAAAGAAGTTGTCTTCTCAAAGTTCCAGTCTTCCAAGCTGCCTCTTTTGCCCCTGCTCAGCTGTGTTGATGTCCCAAGATCAGCTTGGGACAGGTTCTTCTGGTTTCTCGTGGGTTCCAGATGCTTATGTGAGTCCCGAGTTGATCAGGATGGGCATCTCTGAAGATCACTTGATACACCTGTTGCTGTAAAGGTGTACTGAATGATGTTTTGGAGTTCACATCAAAGGCTCCTCTGTTCATTTCCATCCTTTGAAGTATTGATTTTCCTCCTCCTTCTGGCCAAATTGCTCTCTCTCTCTCTTTCTCTGGCTTCCAGCACATCTATGCTTTCATTGCTTACACACATCCTAAACATACAGACATGTCCCTTCACAGACACAAATCAGAACATCAATGCTGATATTCAGATTGTATACCTTTGGTGAAAACAACCTGTTTGTGCTGCTTTTCACAGAGTTAACCTTTACCAGAAGGTAAAGGCTGGAATCCTTTCATCTGCATGCATGAGTTTTCCTAGGGAAGCAACTGGAAACCTGAATCCCATTGTTAGTGCTAGGTGGAGTAGACCCATTGAATCAGTGGAATTTGCCTTGTGTTGACTCACCATTTAACAATCAGTTCAGTGGGCCTGCTCTAGTTGGAACTCTGCAATATCCCTCTTCAGTTCAAGGATGCACAAGCAGAGTTGTACATGTGGTGCCATTGTTGCATACAGATGTGCCTCTTTGGGCAATGCATATCCATCTCTCCCTGCTGAAATTGACTTGTGAATTCCCCCGGGCTTTCATTTGGACATTTGATGGTTGCAACTGTAGCCCAACGCAGCCAGAGGACATGCCAGGTAGAGGAAAGCATCATGCTGTAGCGTCATAGGCAGGTAGGGGAAATCCCTTGCTGCATCCTTCTTCTGTGTCCAGACCATGTGGTACCTTGGTTAGGCTTCCACACAGGAGTGTCAGAAACAATCTCTGTGGCCTGACCAAGCATTCCCTGGTACATTAGAGGTCTTTGCTAGGCATTTTCTCAACCCTCCACCTCTCTCCCTCCTTCTCTCTCCCTCCCCCCTGGTTTCTTCTCAGACTGCCATTGTGGAAAATGAGATAAAAATAATTCTTATGGAGGCTTCTCAAGTGAAGACACCATCCTCCCCTCCCTTCCCCTCCTCGCGTCCCCCTGCTCTGTCCAGATAAAGGGCCAGGACCATAGTGCTTGTCGTCTGCCTGGGCACAATCAATATTCAGCAAAGTTTATCTGCTGGGCCAAGCACAGGGGGCTAATTTCAGTCCCGTCAATTATTTTGATGAATGCTCATAAAGCTTGCAGTGTGGGAACAAGATAAAAAAATTACTGCAAGGAAGAAACACACCCACATTTGTACAGATCCTCTTTCTCTCTCTCTCTCTCTCACACACACACACACACACAAACATACACATTATCTCACCCACCCCACAGCCATGCCCAATTCTGGTCATGTTTCACATGTTTTGACAACACTGCATGGCAGGGGAGGGATCGTTGGATCACCAGCTGCCATGTGCTGTTCTCCTCTTTGGGCAAGCTGTAGATGTGGGGAAAGCCTCTGTTGGCATTCCTGGTTCCCTGCATGCATGAGATGAGCAGAGTGTCCAAGATCTTGCATGACTGCCGGGTAATGTAAATCTGTGCTGGCGGAGTGGTGTATTGACTCTGCTACGCAGACCTTGTGAGGAATGGCAACATTATGAAATTGAATGCAACTGAATGCACAACCCATGCAACTGAATGCACAACCCCATGCAGCTGAATGCAGCTGAATGCACAACCCCATGCAACTGAAGACAGCTGAATGCACAACCTTATGCAACTGAATGCACACCCCATGCAAACTGAATGCAACTGAATGCACAACCCATGCACAGCTGAACCCAGAAACTGATATGGAACCATGGTCCCTTCCAACTTCCCGAAGTTCTGATTCTCTGATCTAAGCATGTCCCTGAAAGGGAGTGGGAAAGCTGATGGAAAGGTGGGAACAAAGGGCTTATTTTCCTAGCCTCCACCACGATGAAATCCTGACAGGAGACTTGTATCTGCATTGCTCCTGATTTGGATGCCTCAGGCTCCACACCCTTGCATTCATAAATTCATGGTGCTTTGGAGCTTTCTTGGTGGGGTTCTTTCCTAATCTAATCTCACCTGGGTTTTTCAACAGCACCCCTGCCGTCCCAATTGCTACACAACTAATGCCTGTGTTTGATTGTGAACACATGGATTCGATGTGACATATTCCTCCTTCTCTGCTCCAAAACCAAGGAGGCCAATTTGGAAGTGACCGGCCACTGCAAGCCTGTGGCTGATAGCATGGGAATAATTGACAAGCTGTTATTTTCTTAGATTGCCATGGATTTTTCAATGCCAGGCACAGCCATGAGGATCACGGCGTCAGCCATAGAATGGCTTTCCTGTACATCAAGTCTTCAGGGTTTTAGAAAAATCTGACATGAGCCAAAATCCTACATCTCTTCAATGGAGTGTAACTAACCACCAGCGGAGTTACATCTCACAGCCCCAATACTGAACACCAACATAGTTCATGATAGGTGAATCAATGGTCAATGCACCTGACTTCAATGGTTTCCAACTGTTTCAAATAGTTTTTTGTATCATTAATACTAGACTTTAAAAACCCACTATATTGTGATCTTTTCAATTTGTAATCTGCCTTGAGTCTCAATCTTGGGTTGGGAGGAGAGCTGTTTGAAACTCTTTAAAATTGTTTTAATATTGCCAATATTTCAATTCAATTTAAATGTTGACTCTCTGTATGGTTTTTAAAACTGTTTTAAATGGTTTCCAATGGTTTTTAATATTGTTAATACTTTCATTCTGTCTGAATGTTGACTTTTTGTATGTTTTCAACAATCTATTGTGCAAATGTCCTGTGCAATGACTTAGCTAGCTTGGGGGCCTTCAGAAGCAGTGGAGGAGGCTAGTCTATTCTCAGGTTGAATAAAGATGCTAGATCAGCCAGCTTTTCTTTAGAATATCAGAGTTGGAAGGTACTCCAAGGATCCATCTAGTCTATCCCTTTCTGGTGCCTGCATTAGAATCAACAGCTATAACATCTAAGAGGAAAGTCCACCACCTTCTGAGGTGGTCAGGTTCACTCTCAAACAGCGCTTGCCACCAAGAAATCCTCCCTTGTGTTTAGTTGGAATCCCCCATTTTTTGTCATTTGAATCCCTTGGTTGAGTTCTTGCCCTCTGGATCAGTAGAAAACAAACTCATTGCCTCTTGCACATGATAGCCTTTCATATATTTGAAGGTAGCCATCATAGCACCTCTTAATCTTCTGTGCTCCAGAGAAGAAAAGATATGGAGCTCCCTCAACCGTTCTTCATAGAGCTTGCTTTCTAGACCTTTCACCATCTAGGCTGAGCTTCTCTGGACATGTTCCAGCTGGTTGATTTCCTCCTTAAACTGTTCTTTTGTAGATGGCGAGGGAGGAGTGCCACCATATTCATTGCTTGAGGCTGTAGCATGTCTTGGGTCTGCTCCAGTGGTTCAACGGAACAAAGGCTCAGTAGGTTTGAAGTGTCAGGAGATCTGTTTTATCAGGAGGGATGATGGTGTAATATATGGTATAAGCTGACATTCCTTACCACTGCAATATACTACAGGTGCCATGCTCAAATACTTCCAGTGTCATGGTCCTTATAAGAAGAGAGGACAGTGCCATGCTCCTTGTAAGTGATAATATGCATTCTATACCTCAGATTATGAAATGTCTATCGAATTCATGTGCCTTGACTGTGAAAGGGCTGTGAAAACAAATGTGCCTAGACTGGAAATGTCTATGTGATATGATGATCCTTCCCTAGCAGTGTGTAATTGCATACGCTAATTGTTTTACATAATAAATATATAAAAGAGATAATGCTGCATGATGATTCTCCTGTCATATAAATTCCCTGAAAATCCAAAGCTTAATGTATTCTTAAGAGGCATGTTGATGTTGATCTGCCTGCCAGATCATACTGTTGCTTCTAGCCTTGGAAGCTCAGGTGGCCAAAAGAGTAAACTTGGAGGAACTCTAGCTAGATATGGAGGGAACAAGCATAGAACATCAATAGGAGTCTAGCGTCTAGATCAACTGCATGGCGGTGTAACTGGCAGCAATACTTTAACAACAACAACAACAACAACAACAACAATAATTTGTTGTTACCACAACCTTTCCTCAGTTTGAGACTCAAAAAGGTTTACAACAGTTAAAACGGACAGACTTAAAAATGCACAGTATATAAAAGTTAACAAGCGATTAAACTATTGGAAAATTAAAAACACAAGCCATTGAAAAGGGCAATGGCAACTTCAACAAAAAGTCCATCATGTTATACAAGGCTTGTTTTCCCTAAAAAAACAGGCCTGCAGGAATAAAAAGGTCTTTACCTGCCTTTGGAAAGATAGCATGGTAGGCAATAGTCTGTCCTCTCTGAGAAGGGAATTCTAGTGCCTGGGAGCACCACCAAGAAGGGCCTTTTCCCTGTGTTCCTACCAGCTGTACCTATGAAGGCAATGGGACAGAGTGAAGGGTCTCCCTAATAGATCTCAAAAACATGGGCAGGTTCATACAGGAGAATATGGACCTTCAAATAAGCTGACGGTGGATCTCATGTGCCATCAAGTTGGCTCCAATTTATGGCAACCCACTGAATGAAAAACCTCCAAGGGACCATGGTTGAAATCCTGTTGGAGACTTAAGTCTCCGTAAGTAGGTCATATAGGATTACGGTGAATGTCCTGCACGGTCTGCTCTGGTCTTGCAAACTCAGGGCAGCCGTGGCATCCTTGACTGAGTCCATTGACCTATCGTGCAGTCTTTCTCTTTCCCCACTGCCTTCTGCTTGCTTTGTCACTGCCGGTCCAAAATATTTTCATTTGCCAAGCCTGGGTGGGTCTTTTTTTTTTTTAAAAAAAGAGACTGTTTCTCTCTGCCAATTCTGTCTGATTTCTTTTTAATCTTGCGCTTTTCTTTTTCTTATAATGAGAGGATTTGGGTGTTCTCTGTTACGTCAATTAGATATTCCAATTATTTCAGTTATATACGAACACCACCCTGGTAGCCAAAAGACTGTAGGGTATCTAGAAAATAGTGCTAATAAAGGAATATACGAAATTAAGCTGAATGGTAATGTATTATGGTTCTGTTTTTTTCTAAAAAAAGAAAACTAATTCCCCTTTATTCAGAATTGGCATGGCTTTGTTGCAATAACAAGCCAAGATGAGAAGGAAAGACCATGAGGTGACCTGGGGAAAGGTTTGGGACAGCTGTCCTGGAATTCCTTAGTCAACCTGCTGTTAGATGCAGCTACAGAAAGAAGCTTGCTGGCCATAGCCTTGAGTAGAAATGGGTCTGTGTCCAGATTTGGGGAGCATCCCGAGCAAACTTTTCTTACTGCCCCCCCCCCCAGCATTGAAAGGTGCTGGTGCAACTTCTGCGGCTATGAGATTCACCTCTTCTTAGCACAGAGCCGGGGAGCCTCTAGAGGTTGGACTCTAGTTCCCATCTGCCACTGCCCAAATGACCAAAGATAGGGGATGATGGAAGCAGTAGTTCACCAACATCTGGAGGGGCACAGGTTCCCTACCCCTGAGTCAATGAGTAGGTTTACCTGCTAAAGTGAGTGTAGTTCACAGCTGGAATCCTCTTCGTTACTTCCAGCGAGAGCACAGCCATTGAATCAATGGTCAACTAGTGAGTCAGCTCGGGATGCAGATTCCCATTAATTTCATTCTCGTGGGTGAGAATGAAAATACCATTTTCTGTGCAAAAAAGGTGTGAATTTTGCACAGAATAAGGGTTTGTCTACATTATCAAATACCCCGAAATCCCATGAGAATGCCCCCCAAGCTGCTGTGATCAGGCCACACATGGCATGGCCCAGATGTGCATTGGGGTGTTCCCCTATGCACCATCCAGACACCAGCTAGGAAGTGCTGGAGTCCCCGATACGTATCCAAAGTGCCTAATGCACATCAGAGGGACTAATGCACATCAGAAGGGCCCAATGTGCATCAGATGTGCCTAATGCAAATTGGAGCATTCTTTCTAGTGCCCTGATGTGTGCCTTCATGATTCACAAACAGAGTTTCTTTGCATTTCTGTAAGGTAGCTGCAGATTCATAATGATACGAAACATAAACTGCGATAGTCTCCATGTATGGAATGACAGGTTGGTTACTCAATGGCAGATGTGTGTCGAATGGCAATGTTGCACCACCAAATGTCCAACCAAATGCACAACTGAATGTACAAGTGAATTTCAGCAGGGAGAGATGGATACGCATTGCCCAAGGATGGACCACATGCACAACTCTGCTTGTGTATCCTTGAACTGAATAGACATATTGCATACCTGGCAAAGGCCTAAATCCTCTTGGCTAGTTCCAGCCTGAGTAGACCCACTGAACTGATGGTTAAAGAGAAGCCAAAATCCTATTATATTTCTACAGCTCTGCTCTGTGGTTTTATCATTTCGATTAGATACATAATACCAGTGCTTATGTAATAGGTGGAATGTACATAACAATATCAAGGAGCCCCTTTTTAGTTTTGTCAGAGAGTACTGTGTCCCCTTGTATTGCAAAATTGCCACTCCTGGAGGCTTCCAGGCAGAAAATGATTTTTTTGGCAACTGCCTCCCTCCCCCACACACGCAGGCTGAAACGTAGCATCCCTTCAGTGTAGCATAAATATTCACATACAGAGATCTGCTATCCCAGCACTACGCAACTGCCATACAGAATAACAACATTGCACAACACTGGTCAATGGCTGGGTGCAGCTGTGCTATGCACAATGTACAATGCACAAAGAACAAGGAGTAATGATCAGCTACCATGTGCAACTGCCACACAAAACATTTAGGACTGCCAGATCTCAAGGCCTGGCCCTGAGTCTTCAGTTTTTGTGGGTCATCTCCAGGTGGGAGACAAGGGTGCAGATTCTCCAGTTTGAGTGGGCTCAGGTCCAGGGAAGAGGAAAGGACTGTGTGCAAATCTCCAGCTCAGCTAGGAGAGCAGCACCTTGCTACAGTTTGCAAGGCTTCATTGATGTGTTGCTGTGGCTTGCAAAGGCTGCCCTGGGTCTAAGTATGTATTTATTCATATAGTCAGCTTCGCCCTTCCCTCCTAGTTAATTTGACACCAGGGTTCACCCTCCGCTCTGCTCTGCAGCCACCTTTTGGCTAGAAGCAAGTAGACCAGTTTAAATCGTCCTTATTCCATCTCCCTAAGAAACTGAGAAGATCTAATCATCTCATTTTACCATGTTTAGTTAAGATTTTTGTCCAAAGGGGAAAATATGATCTCGCTCTGTGTGTGTTTGAGTGACAAGCTGTGAGCAACAGTGATGGGTACTTAATGCATCATACTTCATGACATCATCAGGGGGCCATTCCTTGGTCTCACATTTTGTCCCAGAACCTTCAGGGCCTGGGACAATCCTGAACAGCAATCTGAAGAACATCATTGTATGTGCGACCCTGTTTCTGTCACTGTCAGCAGAACATGTCTATTGCTCCATGGCGAATGAATTATTGCATGTGCATAGCATGACTGATGCATGTGCATGCCCCTAACAAGCTGCTCATCACCATTTTCATGGTGGCAGGAGGAGAGCTCAGAGAACTCCAGGAGGTCAGAGGTGCAGGCACGGGCTTGGAGATGCCCTATGAGGAATGTCTTAGGCAGCTGGTCACGTTTAGCCTGGAGAAGAGAAGGTTGAGAGGGTACATGATAGCCATGTTTAAATATTTGAAGGGATATCATACTGAGGATGGAGCAAGCTTGTTTTCTTCTGCTCCAGAGACAAGGACATGGAGCAATGGACTCAAACTACAGGAAAAGAGATTCCACCTCAACATTGGGAGGAACTTTCTGACGGTAAGAGCTGTTCAACAGTGGAGTACACTGCCCCGTACTGTGGCAGAGTCTCCTTCTTTGGAGGTTTTTAAACAGAGGCTGGATGGCCATCTGTTGGGAGTGCTTTGATTGTGTATTCCTGCATGGCAGAATGGGGTTGGACTAGATAGCCCTTGGGGTCTCTTCCAACTATGATTCTATGATTCTATGAGATTGTGTGAGGCCCATGGACTGCCATTTGGCAGCATAAAGATCCCCATCCAGGTAATGTATTGGCCCTTCCTAGGCACCCAACATCTGGTGTAGAGCACCAGCCACAGTGTACCTCTCTGCGGAAAAGGGAGAGAAGCCGTGAGAGGATGGAAAGTTGGGGCGTGTGGTGGGTAGGTGGGGGGGGGCAGAAGAATGGTGACCTTGCAAAAGTGAATCTGGGTGGCTGGGTCTGAAATAGAAGGTGCTCTGTGTTTGCAGGCACAGAAGGCCTCTGCGTACTTGCTCATCGGCAACAGTATAATAAGACGAAAGCGGCATGAAAGAAAGCGAGCAGACAGGACAAGGAAGGGGAGAAAGGGAGCGAATGGAGGAGAGAGAGAAATCGCCCCCCCCTGCCCCCATCAATTAAGATGAGCTTCCTAAGAACAGAAAAGCATGGCCACCTATCATGCCCTCTTAAGACATTGTCACCCTAATCCCTGCTGGCCTCTGACCTTTCCCATAATCCCTGCCTGGTCTTTGTCCTCGGCTTCCCTTAAAGTCTTCATCACCCCGCACACACCTCGAAGATGACACAGGCTGGCATCCCCAGGCCCTCTCTGCATGCAAAGTCAGGAGATGGCGGAGGCAAGACGCAGGGGACCCCAGGGCTGAAAATAATTCCCAAAGCCCATCCCCACTTGGCGCTAAAAGATTCCCAGGATCAACGCCTAACCCGTCCAGTTCAAAGCCGTTCTGTGATCCCCCCCACCTCCTCCTTCTTCTCTCAAGCCTCCCCCAGCCCCCCCATTTCATTCTACCAGCAAGTACAAAGCTGAATTCTGGATTATCGCCATTTCCATATGGGAAGCTGTGTAAGCCAGTTCAATGCATGGCCGGTCATTTTGTTCACAAGTTTGCAGCAAGCGGGAGTGAAATCCATGGGGAAATTAACCATTCATCTCTCCCCACCTTGTGTGTGCATGCATAGATCAGTAAACACAGAGGCCTGGTTTAAAAAAAAAAAAAATCTCCCCCTTCCCTTTCCTGCTCCCTCTGCCTCCCTGCTCAAGCTCCACTATTGTGTGTGCACAAAATCACTAACCAAAGCAGACTGTCTCTGTTGTTTCAAACCTTCCTTTCTCCCAGATTTTTCAACCCTATTTTTGCACTCCTGTTTAACTGAGGGTGGTCAGGGTTAGGGTTTACTGGGGACAGCGCTTGGTTTGAAGGTGCCCTCTTCTTCAAGGGCTGCACAGCTTTGTCCTCTGAGGGCTCCTGCTCTCCAACCAGTAGGCAAAGGTGCCTCATTTGACTTTTTCAAAAAGCTAGGCTAGCATTAAAACGTTCTCCAGCCTTGTTCATAGAAAGACCAGGGGGTTGTCTAAACAGTGAAAATAACCCTCATGGAATTTGCTGGGAATCCTACCTGTCTAAATGGGATCCCATATCATTCGAAAGGAGTGGGGGACCAAACAGCAAAACACAATGCTGGAAAAGTCTTTGCGGCTTTCCATGTAGTTTAAAAACAAAAAACAGTGAAGGGGTGTGCATTCCTGCTTGTTAGGACAAGCAATTCACTTTGAATCGTTTTCCCATGCAAGTGGATTGCGCAAAGCTGATTGGCCAGGTGAGCATGGGGGCTCGCTGCCGCCATGTTGAATTTTCACCTTAGCGAGCAATTACTAAGGCGATAAAATGGGGTGGTTGTTTGTTTCTGTCCTTTTAACACAGAAAATTGCTCTATCATGCCAGCACACTTTAGACCACTTTAAAAAAAAAGTTTGGTAGCGGTGAAGTACTAATATGAGTAAATCACTTGTGGCTGTCATCTGGCATGCAAAGCTTATGAGGGCTTCTGGAGCCCAAACCATCATCAAGACAAGTCGCTTTTGCTGTGAAATGCCATTACTACAAGGTATTCCATTCCTCCCCTTGTATAGATGGGACCCAGGGCTGCTGCCACGCTGCAGAAATAATGCCGTTTGATGCTGCTTTAACTGCCATGGCTCCATCCTATGGGATCCTGGGATTTGTAGCTTGTTGTGGCACCAGAGTTCTCTGATAGAAAAGGGGAAATATCTCACAAAACTACAAATCCCAGAATTCCATACCGTGGACCCATGGCAGTCGAAGCGGTGTCAAACTACATTATTTCTATAGTGTGGCAGCAGCCCCAGATCCATCTGTTAGCCATGACTAGAGTAAACCCACTGAATCTGTGGGATTGATCACTGCTGACTCCCCATTCAACAGTCAATTCTGTGAGTCTAATCTAGTTGCACCAAAGATGGCTTCCTTTCTGTGTGTTCTGAGGAAGGGAGCGAGTCTTCACACACTCTGTGTTAGCCTCAGAAAACAGTTCAGAGTCGACAGCAAGGCCCTTTTCATACTACAGAGCCACAGCACTATGATTCCATGTTAATTGCCATGGCTGTGTCCTGTAGAATCCTGGGCTTTGTAGTTTGGTTGAGGTGCTACAGCCGTGCTTTTCAATTTCCAGTCCTTCCAGGTTTTTTGGACTTCATCACCCAGCCAGCATGGCAATGGAATTCTGGGGCTGAAATACCAAACGTCTGAGGGAACCCAACTTTGGAACCACTGCACCAGAGCTCCCTGACGGAGAATTCTCCCTAAACTGCAAATCCCAGGATTCCACAGGATTTTCCACAGTTTGGTGAGGCACCAGCACTCTTTGGCAGAGAAGGAGAGAGACCTTGTAAAACTACACATCCCCGGATTCCATCGGAAGGAGCCATGGCAAGTATTCCCGTTTCAAATGGGATTATTTACGTAGTGTGGATTTGGCTCCTGTTTTGATGTTCATGCATGCTCTGCAGGGGATTCCAAAAACAACTGCTGCTTATCTTGCCAGTTATGGGGCTTATCTACACTAGCCAAATACCCCAGCTTCCCTCTGTTCCAGAGCCCTGCAGTCCAAACGATGCAGGGAATTTACCCCGATCTGCCTTTGAGCAGTCCAAACGACCCCCAGAGCAGATATGGGGCTGGAATGGGGGCAAGCCAGGACAGGGCCTGATAAAGCATTTTGAAAAAATAGCTGATTTACCTAGGAAAAATCAGATCAGGCCCCGCCTGTCCATAGGAGCCCGTACGGCATGCTGCTCCTCACTGCTGCTCTCCTGGAAGACAGGCAGGGGTCCCTCAGCATGTGACCGAGGCTGGTCACATCCAGGGGGCCTGCAGCCATGTGTGGTAGGGCCCCGACCTGGCTTCTGCATCCAGGAGAATTAGTCCATTCCCTCCCTAACTCATCAGTTCAAGTGGGGGGGGGGTTTCACTTAATTCCTCCCCTAGTGTATCTTTTAGGAATTTGGGCTGGCTACTTCCATAGGCCTTCTGAGCAAACCTTGAGTCCTTGTACTTGGGAGTCTACTACCAACCATGTGGAGTGACAATAATAAGCCAATTGATGGATTATTGAAAAAGTTGGGGGTATCAGGGCAGGTAACAATAGTATAGCATGAGAGAGAGAGAAATTGTGTTGTATCTTTCTTGTTATCCTATGCTCAGAGGGCAACTGGAACACTGTAGCATACTAGGCATCTAGAGCGTAACTTATGACTTATTTTCATCATTGCAATTCTTAACCCATCTTTCTTCCAAGTTACTCAAGGCAGCATCTATGGTTCCCCCCGCCCTTCCCTGGCTGGAATCTTCTTATGATGTTGTAAGCTAGACCCACAACCTTGTAACTGCTTTGTGTTCACGTTTGTGATTGTGGAACCATGGCCATGACCACAAATGGCCCTGAACCCCACCTTAAAAGCCAGTCATCCATCTGGAGCAACGGAGTCCTGTGGTGTTGGTGAGTAAGGCATTGCAAGATGACATGACCAGCCCACTCCTCCCAGTATGCAGGAGTTCTGCTGTGAGGAGCAGAAGCAGAGACCCCGGAAGTGTCCCATCATAAGTTTTCGTCATACTGTTGCTCACTGGTGGGAGGGGGCTGGATATGTCATTCTGCAGCAGCTGCACACCAGCACCACAAAACTCTGCTGCTCAGGATGGCTGGCTGGCTTTTATGGTGGGTTGCCGGGGTGAGGTCAGGAGGTGGAGATGGTGATATTGTAGCTACAATGCAGGATATCAGCCCCCATTTTTTTTTTTTAATTTGCAGAACAACTGTGTGATGTAGGCTAAGCTGTGAGGAAAAGATTGGTTCAAGGTCAGTCAGTAATCTTCATTGTTCAGTGTGATGCCATCCAGTGATGAATCTGCTCTTGGTTTGGGGGCCATTCCTCCTGCAGTTGCTCTGGGTTGTATGGTAGCTGTCCTGGTGCTGAACCTCTGTCAGGAATAGGGTCAGTGTCTGGATGGCTCCACTTAAACTGGAGCAAAAGGGGAAAGAGCAGCCATAAAACGGAATGGATCCACCATCTCAATCATGGCCAAGAAAGATTTGAACCCTGGTCACTGTGGTCCTGGTTTGATTAGGGACAGAAATAATATTTGAAATATTTTTTAAAGATATGGTTGAAAACATGGTGTTTGTTTTTTTTTAATGTCAAGAAACCCTAAGGAGAAGAAACCTGGACTGATGAAAATTTTCCAAATTTGGGAATTTTTCTGCACAAAATTCACATGTGGTTGTTTGCTGCAGAAAACAGCACTTTTTGAGCAGGAAACGGCATTTTTTGCATTGGCTTTTCTGTGCACAAAATGCTGTTTTCTGCACATAAAACCCACATGGGGATTTTGTGCCAAACACATCCAAAATTGCAAATGGTCTTTGAAAACTGCAGAGTTTTAGAAGATTTTCTCACAGTGGGAAGAAAATGGCTGCAATGACTTTTTGCTTCTTTGGAGGAAAAAAAAATCAGTGAAGAATGACATTCCTAGGTCTGTGGCTCTACTACTCCATACTCCCTTCCAGGAAGTAGCTTGCCTCCATGAAGTCAGCAACCAAGACATATGAGCAAGCCACCTCTACTGGTTTACCCCCCCCCCCAAAAAAGTTTTTGGAGACGCTGAGTTACTATTCTTGCTTTTGGAACCATTTGCCTAGTCTTCATCTTTGTATTTCCCCCCACTTAGTAACACCATATGCACCATCATGTTTTCTCTCATCATTCCTCCAAGGACGTGGAGGCAACATACATGCTTTCAGGTACTTTGATTCTCACAAGAAACCTGTGAGCTATGTTAGGTGACATGATTTTATTTATTTATTTATTTATTTATTTATTTATTTATTTATTATTTTTTATTTATTAGTTATATGTGTATATATATATATATATATATATATATATATATATACACATGACCATGCCGTTAAGCAAGATTATTTGTCGTCCCTCCCTGTACTTCCTTACTATCTAAAATGGAATGTGTATTTGGGGAGGGATGGAATATCCTGGAACATAGAGGCTGACTCCTTTGGCTCTTAACACAGAAAAAGCTTACAAAAGTTATCTTATAGTTTTGATTTTCTGAGAGGCAATCCTTGATGTGGGACTAGGAGAATGGAGTTAGAAGTGGGCCTAGTGACTTAAGGGCAGAAGTTTAGCTGAACCTTCTGAGAGGTATTCAAGCAGCAGCCCCAAGCACAGGACATTGTGGAAGTCAAGGCTCAACCACGAGAAGGCATACATAGTGGTTGGTAGATCAGCATCTGAAAGCTAGAGCTTCTCCTTCTGCCCTAAGTCTGCCCAGCCCTCAGTGACCTTGGATTTAGTTTCAGATGACCTATCCTTAAATTAACTCTTTTGGAATTTGTGCATGGGGGGGTAGGTGGGTTCAAAAGCCAAAACCAAAGGCAGAAAGAGCTCAATTTCACTGGTTAAAGTTCTCAGGTCTCAAGAGTTTGACTTGAAGTTTAAGGTTTCCCCCATCTTCCTGGGGACTCCCAAATTACATCTACACTATAGAATTGTAAAAGTTTAATCCCACTAACTGCCATAGCTTCATCCTATGGAATATTGGGATTTGTAGTCCCCTCCCTGAACTACAACACTACAATTCTGTAACTGAGAAATCTAAGTACTTTACCAAACCACAAATCCCAAAAACCCATAGCCATAGCATTTATTTATAAGAGTGCTGTGAATTCTAGTTTTCCATTACTTTTGTTCCACTAAAGCTGGTCCAAAGCATGGAAAATCAGCAAATATGAATATCTCTGTCTATATCGATCTATACTGAAATGCCCTTCCCCTTCCAGTAGTGAATTCACAGTCCTTGTTCTTTTCACAGTAGCTTGTGCACAAGAGACAGCATGGTGCAATGGTTAGAGAACATCAAATTGGGACTTGGAGGGTCCTGGTTTTCCTCCCATTGAACCCTGGGTGACCTTGGACCAGTGGCTCTCTCTCAGGTAAGCCCACCTCACAGGGGTGTTGTCATTTGGATGATAAAGTGGGCCAGAGGTGAGCCAGCCCCATGTGGGGTGGGGAATGTATGCCGCATGCTTCTCAGTAGATTGAGTCTCAGAGGTGAGACCTAGCAACCCGCTTCTGCAGCTTGAACCTCACAAGTTTAAAGAGACAACAGCAACTTCCCTACCTTCTTTTGAGCAGATGGGGCTGGCGGGAGGCAATGGGATGGGATGGGAGTTGTGGTGGTGTGTTAGATCACTCTGTGAGTATTTCAGCCCTGGGGAGCATGCGGTTACATATGCGCGCATGTGTTTGTGTGTGTGTGCAAGAGAGAGAGGAGTTCTTTGCTCCCTCCATGTCAGAACCGCACGGCTGATAGGACACAGTGATAGATCTGCCTTGGACACACTCGACAATAGCTCTCAGACAGTCTATTAGGCGGTGATTGTCTGCCAGCAAGCCCAGCCGGGGCTGTGTGTTGCCACTGATAATGGCAGAGAACAAAGATGGCAGCTGTTTTGTGGAGGAACAGATTTGTGGCAAATCGAGATAAAATAAAGAGGAAGAAGAAAAGAGTGCTGGGGGGGAGGAGGAGGAGGAGGGAAGAAAGAAAAGAAAGGAGGGAGGGAAGGATGATGTTTTTTGGTGGTGGTGCATGGGGGCTGGAATGAGATGAAGGAGAGGGGAGAGGGACAATCAAGGGGGCTGTGGAAGTCAGTTGGCTAGAAGCATCTCTCAGCCTGTGCAAAGGCAGGCAGGGGTGGGGTGGGGAGTCCTCACACAGAGAAGCGAAAAGGCTACAGCATCACCAGGGGAGAAAAAGACAGTTCTTTCAGGCTGCTCGTATCTCCTGGAAGATAAGGCTCCACAACACAGAGGCTATCGGGTGGTGAGAATTGTCCCTGGGTTGGTATCTTCGTATGGATCTCTCCTGGATATCTCATGCTCATGCTGTCCCTGGTTGGATGCGTAGCTTAGGGCATCCAGGGAGAGGAAAACTGTGGCTTGGTGGCCATTGGGGGTTTGGGCCCAGCAGAGAGAGGTGTTATTTCTTTTTTGAACTGGTCTGTGTTCCTGGGGCGAGCAAGTCTGTAGCCTAGGGCTTATGTATGCTAGCCAGGAAACACCAGCTCCCTGCCACAGTATCCTAGCTGCAGAGGTGGCCTGTTTCACCCACTTCCGTTACCTGGAGAAAATGGACCAGAGTCCAAACAGGATGCCAGCCTGTTCTTGCAGCCATCACCATTTTCTCTGCTCACATGGAAGCTAGGGGCCTCAACCACCTGGGATTGCAGGCCCCCTGCATGTGAGCAGCCTTGATACTAAGGGTATGGTCATCTAATCCAACCCCCTGCCTATGTAGGAGGTCCACAACTAAAGCCTTCCTAACAGACAGCCATCTGACCTCTGCTTAAAAATCTCCAGGAAAGGAGAGCCCACCGCCTTCACTGTTGAATAGCTCTTGCTGTCAGGAAGTTGCATGAAGTGAGATGGAACTCCATTCGCACAACGGAGGAGTAAGCACTCTCCTTCAATAGGCACCATGCCCCTCAGGGGAGCTTGTTGTCATAAAAACAAATAAAGCAAAGGCAGGGCAAGGTACATATATTCATGACTGTTCCCCAGACTTGAGAACATAAAGAGAGTTATGTTGAATCTGATCAGGAAGATCTACAAAGACTTCCAGGTCAAATTAGAGAGGAGGTCTATCTAGCGCAACATTCTGTTCTCCCATAGGCCAGCTGGTTGCCAACTATCATACTGTGAGTACTGGTCTTTCTATATCTTGAGGGGCCATGAACAGCCTCACTGTAACCATAACTAAAGTCTTCTCATTGGGGTAGATGGTTTTTCCTCCATGGAGGCCATGGCCATGTACTCATGGCTTTGCATCTCTGAGATTAAGAAGGGTTCCCCACATTTAGGGGAGTTCCTTTTTGGTCTACAACTCCAAGGATCACTCACCCAGCATGGGCATTTGCCATATTGGCGAAGGAATTCTGGGAGCTATAATCCAAAAATGAGGTTTTCCTGTTGTTGTTGTTGTTGCTGTTGTTGTTGTTAACTGCCCTCGAGCTGCCTTTGGCTCATGGCAGCCCCATACATGAGACATCTCCAAGACCCCCTGTATTCCACCCCCCTGCTTAGGTCTTGCAGGTTCAGGCCTGTGGCCTGAGTCTATCCATTCGGTGTGCGGTCTTCCTTCCTTTCTTTTCCCCTCCACCTTTCCTAGCAGTACTGCTTTTTCCAGTGAGCTGTGTCTTCTCATAATGTGGTCAAAGAAGCCATCTGACACCACATTTCAAATGAGTTGATTTCCTTCCTGTCAGCTTTCTTCACTGTCCAGTTCTCACATCTGTACATGGTGATGGGAAAGATGATGGCTCAAATGATCCTGACTTTAGTGCTCAGTGTTATATCTCTGCGTTTTATGAGCTTGTCTAGTTCTTTCATAGCTACCCTTCCCAGACCTAGTCTTCTGATCTCATGGCTACAATCTCTGCTAGAGGGTATCATTTTCTAGGAATCCTGAGCTCAACCCCCCTTTTTTCATATGAAATTAAAACTCCAGCTACTGGTCGGCGCTTTTCTGAGATTTTGTACATATGTGTGCGGGAGCGTGTTGAGAAACGGACAACATACACCAGGAAAGACTGACCATCCCACACAAAGATCCTGAGGGCTGAATAAATGCTGAGCAACTTCTAATGCAAGAACGAGCCTTATTGGATCAGGCCAATGGTTCATCTCGCCCAGCCAGCCTCCAACAACTTTGGCATGTCATCTTTGTTCTCCTTCCGCTCTCATTGCTTTGGAGCTGAAATGTCCCACAGGGGGCTGGTTTGAGCCTAGCCTATTTAGATAACCTTCTGGTTGATCTATAGACAGCAGAATATCTCCCTGCAGGAGAATCCCACAAGAGCTCAGCCAATCCCCCCCTAATCTCCTTATCAGTGTAGGCCTCAGCCGCGAGGCCTGGTTATCTCTCCGGATAAAAGAAGAGGGACAGTGCATGGCTGCAGCCGTCCTGGAAGAGAGCCCCCCTTCCTATTTAATCCTGCCAGGCCTAGTTCTCCCTTTATCCCAGCAGTGACCAACCCCCCCTCCTTCTCTAGAGAATAACACTGCAAAGTCCATTCACCCCTGAGGAGGAGGACCAAAGAAGATGGACTTGTCCTAGTACCTGTAAGCAAAAACTCATTCAGGGCAAAACTCATTCCACAGAGGCATGAAACAGGGCAGACCTAAGCCAGGGAAATGGAAAAGGGGTGCAGGGCCAACTGTGGTTAAATGCCAGTACTGCAGCCACAACGTTGTGAGTTCAATTCCAGCGGGCTCCAAGGTTCACTCAGCCTTCCATCCTTCCATAGGTTGGTAAAATGAGTACCCGGCTTGTGGGAGCAATTAGCTAACACACATTGGAAACCACTTAGAGAGTGCCTAGCATGCTATAAAGCAGAGTAGATGTGTAAGTGCTATTGCTACAACAATTTGTAAGCCACTCTGAGAGCCTTTGTGGCTGAAGAGTGGGGTATAAATACTCTAATAAATAAATAAAATAAAAGGATATTGACAAGCTGGAGTGTGTCCAGAGGAGGGAGACCAAAATGGTAGAAGCCATGCCCTATGAGGAGCAGCTTAGGGAGCTGGGTATGTTTAGCCTGGGGAAGAGAAGGTTAAGAGGTAATATGATAGCCATGTTTAAATATTTGAAGGGATGTCATACTGAGGATGGAGCAAGCTTGTTTTCTGCTGCTCCAGAGACTAGGACACAGAGCAATGGGTTCAAATTCCAGGAAAAGAGACTCCACCTAAACATTAGGAAGAACTTCCTGACAGTAAGAGCTGTTCGGCAGTGGAATACACTGCTTGGGAGCGTGGTGGAGTTTCCTTCTTTGGAGGTTTTTAAACAGAGGCTGGATGGTCATCTGTTGGGAATGCTTTGATTGGGTATTCCTGCATGGCAGAATGGGGTTGGACTAGATGGTCCTTGAGGGCTCTTCCAGCTCTATGATTCTTTGATTCTATGATACTAAGGCACAGCAAAGCAGTGTATGTTTAGCTTCTTTCTTTGCTATTGGTACCTTCCACACATTTCCTACGGAAACAGTTCAGCATTTCCCTCGGAAGCATAATAGCTGCATTCAGTTTAAAGAGTAGGAGCTGGAGTTAGGCATACCACATGCATGCATACGTGGAGATACATACATGGAGAGGTGCAAGCACATGTGCACATGCATGTATATGCAGAAGCATGTGTAAATGTATATGCACAATTGCAGGTGGGTTGTACATTTAGGTTTGCTTTTGGTTGTACAGCATTGCCATTCAGCACAAGGGCTGTGTACCACAATCAGCACATAACTCCACATAGAATCATAGAATCATAGAATTGTAGAGTTGGAAGAGACCACGAGGGCCATCCAGACCAACCTCCTGCCATGCAGGAATACACAATCAAAACATCCCTGACAGATGGCCATCCAGCCTCTGTTTAAAGACCTCCAAGGAAGGAAGGAGACCCTACCACGCTCCGAGGGAGTGCGTTCCACTGCCAAACAGCTCTTACTGTCAAAAAGTTCCTCCTAATGTTGAGGTGGAATCTCTGTTCCTGGAGCTTGCATCCATTGCTCTGTGTTCCAGTCTCTGGAGCAGCAGAAAACAAGCCTGCTCCATCCTCAGCGTGACACCCCTTCAAATACTTAAACAGGGCTATCATATCATCCCTTAACTGTCTTTTTTCCAGGCTAAACATACCCAGCTCCCTGAGTCTCTCTTCATAAGGCATGGTTTCCAGACCTTTCACCATTTTAGTTGTCCTTCTCTGGACATGCTCTGCAGAGGTTTCCAATGGACAACCCCGATGACAACGATTCTGACCCTTGACCACTGTATATTTTCTTGTGGGATTTTGTGCTTCTTGTTCCAAAACAACTTTACTGGCTTTGGGTACTCCACACCCTAAATTGAGGGAAGGGCATGATTTGCCACCCTGCCTATGCCAGCAGTGGGAAGCATGCAGCCCTCCAAATGTCAATGGACTACAACGTCTGTCATCCATCACCATTGATCACATGACTAGGAGGGTGGGAGTTGTAGTCTGATAATACCCGGGGGACCACACAGAGATGGTTGGAAAACCAGTGGACTATTAATTGTCTGAATGGTTAACATGCTTAAAAATCTAATTCAATGACATTTCAATTGACAAAGGGGTGTTTAACAATGAAGTTAATTTTAAATTGGCATTGCAATTTATGTTACATCACTTTACTAAAAGTGTTACAAAAAGGAAGATGAAGACTGCCATGACTCAGGATGTTTGGATGAATGTGTCTTTGAGACCAAATGTGTTCTGTCTCAGAGAATAAAGTTCTTGGAAATTATGTTTTTAAGGTACAGTGGGCCCTTGGTATCCGCTGTGATTTTGTTCCAGGACCCCCTTTGGATATCCATGAATGCTCAAGTCCCATTATGTACAATGAGGTAGTAAAATGGTGTCGCTTGTATAAAATGCCAAACAGAAACATTTGCTTTTTGGAATCTCCCCCCCCCAAAAAAAATATTTTTGAGCTGTGGTTGGTTGAATCTGTGGATGCAGAGCTCATTGATCTGGAGGGCCAACTGTATTTGTTTTCTTTTGGGGGGGGTGTCTTTATTTCACATGGATTTCTATAACATTATGAAGTCCTCTGGATTTATACACATAAAAAACTATTGTATGAAACCTTTATTGTGCTTAGAAATCAGGTGGGGGGAGGATTAGTTATTGAGACTGCTAACTTCAAAAGCCTCTCAAACCTATTCATCCCAATGGAACTACTCCCGAGTAAGCTTTTTGTATCTTTTGACTTAGACCTTGTAATTCTGAAACTCTGAGGGGACTAACAAAAATTAAAGGAGTTTAGTTTCCCCAAATTCCAAGAGAACCAGTCTTTGGGCAAATAAATCAGCGGACAATGTAAAATCAGTTGGATCTTTAGCATTGTGGCTCATGGAATTAATTAATCAGCTTAATTAATAACTCCATTCCAGAACAACATTTATGTGGAGATCACTTTAGTTTAAACAAAAGTGCTGGAGTCTCCTTAGGTTTTTTTTAAAAATGTAATGAAGTTGCCCCTTTTTGTTAGCACATTTCCAATTTAGTTTGTAATTCAATTAATTTTAATTCATTAGTTCCTGTCACTGACCACACTTCTCCCAGCTCTGGTTTCTACTGGTTTTGTCATGGTGGGAAAGGGGTGCAGTATTCCTTTTCCACCAGCATCCTTTCCCCCTACGATGCTGAAAGATGCCATGGGCACTGAGTCTTGACAGATGCATTGTTGGGTGGAAAACATGGCTGACCTAAGTAGGGCAACATTAAACATGTTAACAACACATTGGATTGTTAAGAGGGCCAGGGTCAGAACAGGAGTCTTACTGCTGCCTTCCTGTTAGGGATGGAAAGAATATTTGAAAATAGTTTTTTAAATGGTTAACAACAGTTCAAAAATTGTCCAAAATGTATTTCTCAACTGTCAGAAAACTCTGAGAACGAGAATCCTAGAATCCTGAGAATTTTTCCAGGTCGGGACTTATTCTGCACAAAATTTGATATAGAATCACAGAGTTGGAAGAGACCACAAGGTCATCTAGTCCAGCCCCATTCTGCCCTGCAGGAACACACAAACAAAGCACGCTCACGAGATGGCCATCTAGCCTCTGCTTGAAAACCTCCAAAGAAGGAGACTCCACCATGTTCCAAGGCAGCACATTTCCCTGTCGAAAGGCTATTACCATCAGGAAGTTCTTCCTAATGTTCAGGTAGAATCTCTTTTCCTGTAGCTTGAGTCCATTGCTCCGTGTCCTTGTCTCTGGAGCATAAGAAAACAAGCTTTATCTGTTCTCAATATGACATCCCTTCAAATATTTAAACATGGTTATCATGTTGCCTCTTCACCTTCTCCAGGCTAAACTTACCCACCTCCTTAAGCTGCTCCTCATAGGGCATAATGGCTTCCAGACCTCCCACCATTTTGGTTGCCCTTTTCTGGACACATTCCAGCTTGTCAACATCCTTCTTGAATTGTAGTGCCCCAAAGTGAACACAGTATTCCAGGTGAGGTCTGACCAAAGCAGAATAGAGTGGCACTATTACTTCCCTTGATCTAGACACTAGACTCCTATTAATGCAGCCTAGAATCACATTGGCTTTTTTAGCTGCCGCATCACACTGCTGAGTCATGTTCAGCTTGTGGTACACTAAGACTCTTAGATCCCTTTTGCATGCACTGCTCTAAAGCCAGGTATCACCCATCCTATATCTGTGTATTTCATTTTTTTCTGCCTAAGTCTAGTAACTTACATTTCTCCCTGGTTTTTTTGTTTGTTTGTTCAGAAAGAGCATTTCCTGTGCAGGAAACATCCTTCTCTGTGCAGAAAAGAATATTTCTGGGTAAGAAAATGCTGTTATATGCACAATAAACTGTGTGTGAATTTTGCACAGAAAAAAAACACCTGACTAGTCTTCAAAAACGGGCCCATTTTCAAGACTTTCTCATGGTAGGAAGACTCTTGATACAATTACTCATTGCTTCCTTCAAGAAAAAAAATAGTGAAGAATTACATCCCTACTTCCTATGCTAAGAAAACCAGGTGCATTTCACAGTGCACATCTATAACTGTGATCCAACTTTAACTGTCCATGGCTGCCTCCTATGGAATCCTGGGCTTTGTAATTTGGGGTAGTCCTTGGAGCTCTCTGGCAGAAAGGCTTCATAAAACTACAAATCCCAAGATTCTGTAGGAGGCAGCTATGGCAGTTCAACTGGTGTTAAAATTATGTAGGGTGGATGCACCTTGAGTTTCACTTCATTTTTTATAAGGTCTACCACCACCACCACAGTCTTATGTTCATAAGAATGTGAAGAAACTTGCTTTTTAAAAAGCCTATCTGGGAGGAAAAGAGTTGAGTTTTTTTAAAAAAATATAATGTGGTAGAAACCAGCGGTTTAGCTACAGGGAGGGGGGGCAAAAATGCAGACCTTGGCCCCCCAGATAAGAATCCTCCCCCCATGAAATTTTCTTTCAGTTCCCAAATTTTTAGCTTTGCAGCCACTTAATACTTCAGTTGTGCATTTAGAAATAGAGTTGAGGCTTCCTGGCCAAGTGACCAAGGGAAAGTAAACAGCAGATAGAAAAGAGTTCTAGATATGAGCCATGTTCAGGATTTCATTTTCCTCAATGTTAGAAATTTGGGGAATGTAGTGTGAAAGAGATCCCCGGTGTTCTGAGGGGTAGAAAGAGGGAGAGGCACAAGGACCAAAGCAGGACCATGGACAGCTCTCTGCAGCCAAAATGGATACAAAGCACCTAAACTGGAATGTTATCCCAGTAGGAATTGAAGGCAGGGCTGGGCAAAGTTGGGCCCTCCAGGTATTATTGGATGGCAAGTCCCAGCATAGGTCATGAAGAGGAGTGATGGGAGTTACAGTCCAACAACACCTGTAGGGCTGCCCTTTGCTGACTCTAAGGAGGTGAAGAACCTTAAGGAGTAGAGAACATTTGGTCTTCCAGATGTTGATGAACTACTAGTCCTGTCATCCATCGTCATTGGCCAGGTTGGCAGAGGCTAAATGGGAATTCATTCAAAAACATCTGGAAGGCCATGGGTTCCCCAGCCTCGTTTTAAATGGTCCCACATGGAGATTTAGCACTCTAAGTCTCAGCCTCTATGACAATCCCTGACCACTGGCCATGCTATATGGGAATTGTAGTCCACAATATTTGGAGGACACCAAATTTCCTATGCTTCTGCTAGTGCTAAATGAGACTGCATCCTATTTATTACCCTGGCACAGTGGTTAAATGCAGTACTGCAAGCCATAAGGTTATGAGTTCGATCCTACAGGGCTCCAAGGTTGACTCAGCCTTCCATAGGTCAGTAAAATGACTACCCAGCTTGTTGGGGGCAATCAGCTAAAAAACAATGTCAACTGCTTAGGGAGTGCTTTGCACTGTTAAGTGGTATAGACATATAAGTGCTATTGCTATTGCTATTAGATGCAGCAAAAATCATGGAATTACGATGTCAGGGTAGTGCAAATGGGCCCTGCTATCACATGACACCATCATCTTCATGTTATTATTCTGTGCTCCAGCTGTGAAAAAGGCATTATTTGCAATTGACGGGGCAAGCCATCAATAGATCATCAATAGCACTCTTTTTGTGCTATTGTCTGTGTGTAAAACCACGTGCCGTTGCAATCGCAAGATTACAGTGTGAATGGGCACAGAAAAATGTATGTGTGAGAATGCGAAAACGAAGACCAGGGCACTCTTTTTATGAATGATCCCTTTTAGTTTGCACGTTTTTAGGTTCGTTCCAGTGCTTGTGTGTTCATTTACTTTGTTAATTCAATGGTTTGTGGAGTTTTAAGCAAGCACGCATCTTCTCGCAAGGACTGCTGAAATCTCACCCATGTCGAATCGCAGAAGTAAAGTCCCATTTTTAAAGTGCTAGTGGTCATCGTGCGATAATTCCATGGTGTTTCTTTCACGCGATTACAGCAACGTGCAGTAATAAGTGTTATAACGCCACGACATTCCTGCTATCTTCATTTGCGGAATTACAGCGTTTTTAGATGCAGGTCTGATAATGTCCCAAGACAGAAAGCAAAATGGGACCGTCTATTGGTGCATATACTTGTATGTGTGTGTGGGTCCTTCTGTTCTCTACACTCTCAACCTAACCCCCCATCCCTTATTTAACTACCCCCTTTCAACATCACACTCGGCTTTCATCCTCTGCGTGTGCAGTAGGAGTTGTTCTCCTCCCCTTTTGTGCTTTATCCTCTCATTCCACCAATGTTTTAAGTGTTATTTGGGCTCATTTTCTCTTTGCCTTTCATCCACACCCACACACCCCTGACTGCATCTCTCCTGGCTTCTTTCATCTGCTTCTCCCCATCACCACCATATTTTGGTGCCTCTTTCCATCTTTCCATCCGCTCCTCCTGAGCCCCCATTGCCCCACTCCATTTCGCCCGCGCTCCCTGCCACCATGATGATGCCTGGCTTCTTTTTCTCTCCCGCCTTCCCCATCCTTCCTTCTCCCCCTTCTTCATCTCTTATTCTTTTTGCCTGCCTGCTGCACACACACATCCCTCCCCTCCTTTGCTTCTTATTGGCGCTTTCCTGCCCCATTCTTTTCCTTGCTCCCTCCTCCCTTCCTCCCTTTGCCTTTAATTTCTGATTAATATGTTCTTAGCCAAGGAACTGGAGTTTTTAAAAAAAGAAGAAGAAGCAAGGGAGAGTAAGAGAGGGAGGCAGGGAGGGAGAAGGAATCTTCTAAATAAATCATCTAGTCCTGTGAGGAGCTAATCTCTCAGTAACGGCCCATGTTTATCTAGTTTTTAGCAGTGCATGTTAAATAGTGATAGGGGACTCTCGCTCTGCCTTCTTCCCCCACTTCCATTGCAACTGCTGTGAAGGGATTTTTTAAACTTCATTTCCCAGAAAGAAAGAAAGAAAGAAAAAATATCGTAAAAGCACAGATAAGGCTCTCTTTCTACCTCCCCCCTCCCAATTCAGCGCAGTTTTCCTCGTGAACGGCTAGGTAGTCTGTTTTCAACGCACAACTAAGAGCCAGTGGCCATCCTCGCTCCAAAAACGGTTGGGACTCTGACACAAACACGCCTCCTGCCATATTCACCTGACACCCACAGAGCATGACACACAAATGCATGCAAAACACCATCAGGCAAGAAGAGACATTGACACAGGAACACACAAACACACAGAGAGACAGAGAGATATAGACAAACACACAAAGAGAGGCTTTCAGGCTACCCAAATATCACATTCTGATTCTACTTTAACTGCCATGGCTGCATCCTATGGAATCCTGGGATCTGTAGTTGAAGGAGAGGCATTTAGAATGCTCAGCCAGAGAGCGTGGGGGGGGGCTCACCAAACTACAAATCCCAGGATTCCACAGGAGGCAGCCATGGCAAATAAAGTGGAATCCTGGCACTATAATTATGTAGTGTGAGAGATTCCCCCAGAGACAGAGAGAGATAAACAGAGACACCCACACAAACACCCAGAGATACAGAGACAGACATGCAGCCATGGAAGTGGAGAAACACAGACAGTCACACAGAGACAAATGTGATCAGGATGTGATCAGATGCGGCAAAAATCGCGGGATTACAAAGTCAAGGTAGCACAAACGGGCCCCGCTATTGCACAACACTCTCATCTTCGCATTATTACTCTGTGCTCCAGCCGTGAAAAAGACGTTCTTTCTCGTTCACTGGACAAGCTGTCAATAGATCACCAATAGCGTGCTTTTCGTGCTATTGACTGAGTGCAAAACCACGTCCCATTGTAATTGTGAGGTTACAGCATGAATGGGCAGTCCTCCGCGAGAAAACCTCTGGGTGAGAACGTGAAAACGAGGCACAGGATGCTCTTTTTATGAACTGTTCCTTTTAGTTTGCACATTTTAAAGTTTGTTTCAGTGCTTGTGTGTTCATTTACTTTGTAAATTAAGGTGTTTTGGGAGTTTTACGTGTGCTCACGTCATCTCGCGAGAATCGCCGCAGTCTCACCCATGCTAAATCACAGAAGTAAACTTCCAATTCTTAAAGCACTAGTGGTTGTTATGCAATAATTCCAGGCCAGTTCTTTCATGTGATTACAGCTACGTGTGATAATAAGTGTTATAATATCACGATGTTCCCGTTATCTTCATTCATGTAATTACAGCAGTTTTAGATGCTAGTCTGATAATGTCCAGAGACATATGGCAGGGACTACATTTAGGCACAGGCACAGGCAAAGACACAAATACAGTTGCGTGCACACAAAATGCACCTTAGCATTGTGACTTGGGCCCCGTACTGGGAGAAAGGCGGGTTATAAATCACACAACTAACTAACTAACTAACTAACTAAATATTATTATGATCTCCTGCTCCCCCCCCAAAAAAAAATCAAGACTCAAAGTGGCTCACAATTTTAAACAATGCAAATGAAAAATGTACAAAAAAATAAACACTGGAATAAGAATTAAACTATTTACAGTATTAAACAAATCCAACACATCAATACAAGAATAGCTTGCACAATCCACAATGCACAATCATGTGTGATCATGAACGTTGTGTGTGTACACCCTGCCTTGCACAACCATGTGCAATGGCCATGCACGCACAACAGGCACATGTGCACAACTCCATTTCCCCAGCCTTGAATGGAATGCAGACATTGTGCGTTGGACAAATAAAAATAAAAATAAAAATCCAGCCACTTCTGCAGAAGAACTTACACATGCATAAAACACCAGTGGGATGCCAGTTGCCATATTTTTTTCTTGCTTTGCATCTCTACGCATCAATGAGCATGTTTCTCTGCAAATCAGAGTTCTTTTTGGGGGAAGTGCACGTATCTACCTGGCGCACAGATAGTTTTCCAAGATGGCACAGGGTGTGGTGGATATCAGCTGTCTCTTTTGCTGAGCAGAGCGGAGTGTGTGGGGCAGCAGCCTCTCTCCACCCCCGCCCCACAACCAGTTCTGTTTCTGTGCAGTGCAAGGCTGCATGTAAAAGAGTAGGCTGTACGGGAAGAAGCACCACTAATTTCCACGTGGGTTTTTGGAGCGAGAGCCTTCCATGGATGCAATTAAGCACCAAGCATTAAAACCACAGTAATAAGGGGCTATGGCGAAGGGGAGGCTGAGCAGTAATTGAAATGATATCCAGCTCAAATATGGAACCGCTAAATGGTCTCTCCAAGAGATTTATATTGACACCGGCCTACCTACCTTGTTCATTCATTAGATTAACCAGTGACTTCTCAGTGCCCTCTCCATCTCTGCCTTTTGATCGTCTGGCAGCCAGAGAGGCTGCTAAAGGAAAGGCAGGACAAGGCACGAGGCTGGGCCCTGGACAGTGTAATAATTTGGACAAGGCTTTTGGAAGGGATGATGAAGGTCAACAGCCAGCAAACTTGCAAGAGGGGGAGCAGATCATCTTTTGTGGAATGTTTGAGACTCATGCACAACCAGAGCACTGTGCAAAAATGACTTCTCAGAAACTCCCATCCATTTTGCATGGGGAGATAAAATCCTCCGCTCATTTTTCATGGAGGATGGGAAGGACCATTCCACCAACTTTCATCATTGCAAAGGGAGGAAATGCAGCCAGCAGACTGGTCCTCATTTCTCATCCTCCTCAATGTCCCTGACTTTCATTCTGGGACACAGTGGCACCATTTATTGCTTTGCAAGAACTATACCCTACCTTCTTTCTAGTGAACTCAAGGTTGATCAAAGGTGACTGATTTTCTAGTTGTTGTTGTTGTTGTTGTTTTTAACTCACTGGGAACTCAAAATTTGATCTACCACAAACCAGTCCAACAGCCAAACAACTAGACCACATTATTTCCTATAATACTACAGAACCTCCTAATCTCCTAGTGAGGTTCTCTAGTTTTTAATGTGGTCAAGCTGGCCTGAGCTAATATCACTTCTCTGGATGCACTATTTTGAAGTTAGGAGTGTAAATTTGGACTGGTTCAATTAGCTATTCAGGTTTGAATTGATGAAATTAGAGGTCAGTTTTCTTTGGTAAGGGTAGATTTTAGCAGCTGGGGACACAGGTCCCTTTTTGGGGTCTGAGGCTGTTTTGCTGGTGTTATGTTACCATAACAGGGCATGCAATAGCATAACTTTCCTTCTGACAGACTGACAGGCTTTTCCATGGGTGATTCCCATGTCAGTGGGGTGGTGAATCCACTCCAGATTTTGGACAGCTTTAAAGGAACTATCCAAGGTACTGAACCTAATTTTGGCATAAGGATCAGCAGTTTGGACAACTTGTCTAAAGCCAGGGTTGTGCTTCACTGTCCTACTGACATGGGAGCTTTCCTTAATAAATAGTATACTACCCAGTGTCTGGTCATGGACTGAGTTGGGGAGGGCTGAGTGTTACACCCCAAAATGGAGGAGAAGTTGTTCCACCCAGCTTGGTCTATGAGCTAAACTTCCAACAACATTTGATGGGAGGCTCCATTTTAATGAGTCAGTTCTGGTTGGGGGGCATTATTGGGGTCTTAGTGGGGGGCATAGGCCTTTATTCTACTGGTGCATCCCAGCAAGAGTAGACACCCTGAACCAACTGTTGACTGGTGAGTCAACACAGAGGTAAGTCTTTTGAGATTTTACTCTAGTTGGGACAAACATCAGGATTCAAGACATTTAAAACAAATTGGGAGGATGGGGCCCCCAAATGTGGGTATGGGGTGAGCACAGGACCCTAGAAGCCAGGGAAAGGAAGAGAAGCAGTGCCTATTTTCCTGAAAACTTTGCACCCCTTATTTAATTGATGGATATTTGCACTGACTAGCAGCAGCTCTCTACGGTTACAGACAAGAGTGTTTCTCATCTGGACCTGGTGATGCTGGAGATGGAATCCAGGGCCTTCTGCACGGAACTACAGATTGTGGTTTCCTAATTCATTTTTATCCAATTTGACTATTTGGACTCCAGAGGACCTACAGTTGCTACTGGAGGTGTGTGGCTCAAATTGTCCAATGGTAGGGCTGGCTTTGGGTCCAGTTTTTATCAGCCTTGTTTCTTCATCCTGATTCTGGTTTTCCGCTGCTCCCAATAGCAGCACTCCTGTGTCCCTGTTCCCTCCTCCCGATTCACTAGGATGGCTCCGGGTTCCCCACCCGCTGATAACACCCTGTAAGTTCCTGGGGATGGTTGGAGAGGACAGCTGTCAGGGAGCTGAGATGTAATGGCTGCCTGGAGAGCAGTTAGTAGATAATTAATATTTGCTGCGCAGTGCTGTGATCGTTCTCTGTCTTCTGCCTGACAGGGGACTTAGGGAGGGGGGGAAGAAAGGGGGGATGCCATTAATGCCATTAAAACCTGGACACTTCTGCAAGACCCTGCTAGTTCCTCTGCCAGTCCATATGCACAGGTAAAACTATAGAGGACCCCCAAACTAGTTTTGAGATCTAGATGCTTCAGGATTCCTGCCTTTTAAAAATGTGCACGGAAACTGACGTCTCCTACCCTGCATGGACGAAGGTCCTGATTGGCACTTAGTTCAGGACTGACTAGGGATGTATGAGAAATCGACTCCATCAAGGTTTACTTTGAACGATTTCCACAATTTCCGATCTCAGAACCTGGAATTGGACTCGATTTGTGGCATAACCGAAACAGGTCTCTTCCCAGGCTTGTGATATGTACCGTTATGAAAGAGGGGTGGGATGTGCTAAGCAATATATGTGCATTTGAAAAATGTACCGACCAGGCATGGAAATTTGCAAACGATTTTCTCTTTTCATGGGAAGATGAAAAATGTTGGTAGTTTTCTCCTCACTCTGCATAAGAAAAGAAATATCCCTTCACAGCATTCTCCCTGTATTTGAATGGCCTGAAAGGTTGTGGGGGAATCTTCTGCAGAGAAAAACGCACATTCTTTCCTGGCACCCTCCTCCAGAAAACTTGTTTTCTGTGCACGAAACAGTGTTTTCCACACAGGAAACCCATTTTCTGTAAAGAAAACATTGGGGGGGGGGAGGCTGTGCAAAAGACCCATAAAATAATTTTTCAGGGTGTTGGAAGACCAGGAGAAAATTGCACAAAAGTTTCACTGATCTGTTCTTCTTCCCAATGTGGTTTCCCCACTGTGGCGAATCCGGGCTTTTAATCTGGGAACAAATGATTACAAATACTCTTTCCATCTCTAATTACCCTTTGCCCCCTTGCATACTGTTCTAAAAATGCAGAAATATAATGATTAATGTATTGTTTGTGACCATAGGGCTATGCAAAACAAAATAATACAAAGGCAGGCACGCACACACAGTACAATGGAGGACTACTTACAAATGACTTCTATCCACCTTTCTAAAATGTACACAGACATTTTAGCCAGTGGGGATGATGGGGAGAGGAAGGTCCATTCTTCCAGTGATCAGAGCATGGGTGAATAGCATTTCTGTCTGGTTTGTGGGGGTGAGGGTCAGGCCAGGATAGGTTACTGCTGATACAAGATGCCATCTGAACTCTGCAGAAATGGGTCTGTAAAATCAAATGGATTTTGGGATTATGTTTTAAAAATGGCAGAGGGAGGGTTCACAGGGTTTGGGAAGATTGGCAGGAGGTTTATATCACGCAGGGCTGACCCAAGCATTGTGCAAGCCTTAGTGGAGAGTGGGGCAGAAGATGCAACGGGGAAGCAGTAGCAGCCACCTAGTTGTTTCATCTCATCTTCTTGCTTATTCTCTTCTTCTGCCTGTTCTGCATCCTCAAGCTAGGCTGTAGCCCTTAGCCCTAGTGGAGGACACTCTCTCCCATAGCCAAAGTGCTAAAGTAAGCCTTATAAAGGGAGTCTGCCTCTCACAAAAGTAACCTGATTTGATTTCAGTGGTACAATGAGCGGAAAGTGTCAGAATAAATTGTGCATAGCAGGTGATGCCAAAATGAATACAGCTCTGAGACACTGGAGATTATCAGACAGGAACAAAAAAAGCATTCCTGTCCCACAATCTCCACTCCTGCCCCTGTCCTGTCCCAGTCCCACCACAATCGCCCTCCACACCACACTCACCCCCTCTCCAGTCAACAGGGCAGCCCAGGAGTGAAAGAAGCTCTAAAAGAGCTCTATTCACTTCCTGGATTGAAATTCCACGGATTCTCACGAGGAGACACGAGCATGAGAAATTCAAAAGTAAAAACAAAAATACACACCAAAACGTTTTGAAAAGCGCACACACACACACACACAAAGAAATGTATAAGTAACCCGAGTAGGGTACAAAAAAAAGGGGGTAGCTTACCTGGATGTCCCAATCTCATCCAGAAGTGTTCTGGCAGGGACCTCCCATTGATGCTAGGATCTCGCCAGCATAATGGGGCTCCTTGTCGCACACAGGAAAATCCAGCAGAACAGCAGCAGAGCGGGTGCATAACAAGGGGGGAATAACAACCTCTGAAAAGGGAGCCCTTTTACGAGTTCTTGGTGTTGCTGTAATGCCACTTTTTATGTGTCTGATAATCTCCACTGGCAGAATATTTTTAGTTTAGCTGATATTTTAGCTGATTTGGAAGCACATCAGCCTGTTCACTTTTCATCCTGCTTTTCACAGTCTTTGAAGCATGGATTTCCCAATTTTTCAAATGCGTTGGCATGATTTTTGCCTATCATGAAGATCCTTTATAAATAGCACGTATCAGTAAGATTCGCCACTGATCCCAGTGGTGCCTGTACATGGAATACGAACAGGACACTAGGGATGTAATTCTTCACTCATTTTCTCCTCGAAGGAAGCAATGAGGATTGGTTGCATTTTTCTTCTCCTGTGAGAAAGTCATTGAAAATTACTCAGTTTTCAAAGCCTATTTGCATTTAGGGTCTTACCGCTACACAAAATTCGCAAGCAGTTGTTTTGCTTAG
Source organism: Gambelia wislizenii (assembly GCA_030847615.1). Taxonomy (NCBI): domain Eukaryota; kingdom Metazoa; phylum Chordata; class Lepidosauria; order Squamata; family Crotaphytidae; genus Gambelia; species Gambelia wislizenii. The sequence goes on along the minus strand of JAUMIR010000013.1, from coordinate 22,388,292 downwards.
AAAACAGTATTTCCTATGCAGGAAGCAGCATTCTATACACAGCAAACTTTTTTTTTTCCTGCACAGAAATATTTTCTATACAGAAAATGCTGTTTCCTGCATAGAAGATGCTGTTTTTGGTGCAAAACAATCACATGTGAATTTTGCGCGGAATAAGTCTCAAATTGTGAAGATTCTCATCAGTCCAGGATTCCTCTCATCCATGTTTCTCACCACTCAAAAACATGTTTCTCTACCACTCCCCCCCCCCCCCGCAATGTTTTTGAATATTAATTCCATCCCTACAGGACACCACTCTGTCCATTGTCTCAGGCATCAAACTACCTTTGGGATGGTCCTGATGTCACCGGGATCTATACATGGACTGTCTTCTGTTCAGCCGATAACAACCACAGCCTGTATGGGACAAAGGAGCTCAGTTTGTTTCTGCCAACCTGTGACCTTTTCAAGCTCTCCATCAGAGATTAAAGAGCTCTCTCATTATTCACATTATTAACATAGCCATATACCCTTAGATGATTAAAGAACTTGGTCAAAGCTAGGAACAGGTCAGGCCACTGAGTTGCAGTTCATTTTTCAAAAAGATTTACCAAAATCCACATTTTTTTCAGTGTTCAGGATGGAAAGTGCTTGAGATTTTTTTTTTTAAAAAAATGCTGACAGATTCATCCATCAAGGTCTCTTTTGAGTCTTTAACTTTTCTGAGTCTAAGTTTGAATCCTTTTGTATTCTGCCATATTAGCACTGAATTAAAATGGCCGCTACTTTTTTTCTGAGAAAGTCCTTAACTTCTGAGAAGTGTCCTCAATTAACTAACTCAACCAATCAATTTACCATCTACATAGCAGGTAGTTGCAATATATTCCTCTCAATGGTGGGAAGGAAAGAGGAGGAGGAGGAGAGGAAAGAAAGGATAAAAGCATGGCACATAGGATATGATTGTGGGCTAGGCACATGGATAGACTCTCCGATTGAGTCTATCCATGAATGAGACATCTCCAAGACCCCCTGTCTTCCACCCCCCTGCTTAGGTCTTGTAAGTTCAAGCCCGTGGCCTCTCTGATTGAGTCTATCCGTCTGGTGTGCGGTCCTCCTTTCTTTTCCTCTCCACCTATTCACTTTTCCAGTGAGCCATGTCTTCTCGTGATGTGGCCAAAGAAGGACAGCCTCAATTTAGTCATCTTGGCTTCTAGTGATAGCTCTGGCTCAATCTGTTCTACGACCCATTTGTTTGTCTTTTTGGCTGCCCATGGCATCCACAGCACTCTTCTCCAGCACCACATCTCCAACCAAGTTGATTCTCTTTCTATCAGTTTTCTTCACTGTCCAGTTCTCACATCCGTACATGGGAAAGAACAATCCTGACTTTAGTGCTCAGTGTTACTCCATATCTCTGCATGTTATGATTTGGTCCACTTCTTATATCTTCAAACAGCCTTTCCATTGCTTTATGGAGAAATTTGTAAATTGTGGTTAAGTTACAAAAATGAAATTCTCACAGATCTATATTGGCCAAATTTAACAGGCACGGCTATTCCCTAATTTGGCACCACAAATATTGTTGAAAACACAACTATTCAAGCCTAGAAGCTGAAGAACTCAGTGCTTAAAGCCTGCTGCCAAGATGGACAAGTCTGTTTTTCCTCTCTCCTATGTGTGTGTGTGTGTGTGTGTGTGTGTGTTTTAACCAAGTTCTTCCATCTTATCAAGAACAAGAACCAAGAAAATTTCTCACCCTATATGGTCCAGGGATAGTAATGTTCCTGGTTAGACTGGGGGTGGTCAGCACCATGGACAGCTCACTGTGTGGTTGATTCCAACTCAACTGTTATTGCTTGCCTTCAAATTGTTTCTGACTTATGGTGACCCTAAGGCAAATGTATCATAGGGATTTCTTGGCAAGATTTGTTCAGAGTGGGTTTGCCCTTGCCTTCCTCTGAGGCTGAAAGAGTGTAACTTGCCCAAGGGCAGCCAGTGGGTTTTCATGGCCGAGTGGTGATTCGAACCCTGCTCTCCTAATGTGTCCTAGTCCAACAGTCAAACCACTACACCCATGAGATTGCCCAACATTTGGCTCATGAGGTGGTTTGGAGTTTGAACTACAACTCCCATCCCTTGCTATTGGCCATGTTGGCTTAGGCTTATGGGTGTTGAAGTCCAGAATACCTGGGAGCTAAAAAAAAAAATAAAAATCCCCCCCTCCTCCAGGTCTGGAGTCATCTGAGTAGTCTATTACAGTGGTCCCCACAGTTTTGCCTCCCAGATGTTTTGAACTTCAACTCCCAGAGCCCTTGACCATTGGTCATGCTGTTTAGAACTTCTGAGATTTGAATTCCAAAACATCAGGAGAGCCAAATGTCCAGAAGTACTGTCTATAGTTAGATGGGTGTTGTGAAGTTTTGCCCTCCGGTGTTCTCTCGATGCTACTAGTCCTGATGATAAGTTAGGGGAGATGGGAAGGGCTACTTTTTTATGCAGTGGGAATGATGATACACTACTGAACCTTGGACCTCCACCTCCATGGGTGCTTCTGCCAAGAAAAGTTGCTTTTGAGGTGCTCTTCTGGGGTGATAGCTAAAGCCATTGCTTCATACCCTTCCTATAATGAGTAGCAGGAAACACAGGCTGGAATCCTGTTGGTGTCATACTCGGTGTCAGTTCTCTTACATGCACCAGTCTACCTTTTGAGCCATTGTACAATGGGCAGGTTCAGTTCGCAGTTGTGTAAGTGGAGTTCCACATGGGTCTAAATCCTATCACTAGTCTTGATTAGAGTGGGACCAGTGAATCAATGATATTTACCTACATGGTAACGTACCGTTCAACAATCAATTGGATGAGTCAACTCTAGTTGGGACTGACCCACAGGATTCCAGTCATGCAGTTGCACCTTCTTGGATTGTGAAGAACTATTCCATCTGTGCAGTCGATGTGCCACTTTCTTCACTGGGATTTCAGAAACAGCCACTGTGTCCCATTGCACAATGGGACAACAAGAAGACATGCTGACCAGCACACTGGTGGCTGCCCAACATTGGTAGTCGGCAGAAGGGTGCTGAAAGTACAACCACCCTGTAATTACAGAACTGTGTATGTACACTACACAAGAACAACCTAGGATCTCTATCTTAATCTGTTTCCTGGGGCATCATGACAGTATGTGCATAGACCAATATGTGCATATTTCCCATCTGGGTAGGCTCATTTCTTTTCTTGAAGGGTTCCCAGGGTGTACTCTGAAGGAGAGATGGAATTAAAAGTTGCCAATTTTCTGACAGGGGAACAGGAATTCCAACCCCTTCAGAAACTTGTACAGAAATAAAAATGACACATCAAAAGTTCTTGCAACTGTCAGGAGCTTTTTTTCCTTTTCTTTCCATCCCTGGCACAACAAAAACAGCCCATTTTGAAAACTGTACACTGGTTTGAGAAGTCATGCACCCCCTTTGCCATTTTAATGTGCAAACCAAATGTTGCACAGCAGGAAAAGAAACTCAGGCTGACTCACGGAAGCTGCAGCTTTTGCTGGTTTGAATGTTAGGCAATTTCCTTGTCATGATGAAAGCTGCACAATTCTCAGCTCCTGTGCCAAAAGCTGTGCAGTTTCTAGGGAACCTACATGGTTTTCTGGGCAAGCCGTGGGCAACTGTCATAGAAAAGCCGCACAGTTTCCCAACTTTGCAAAGGGGGATGGGTGAGATTTCCAAGAGTCCCAAAGCTATGGGATGAAAACTGTGTACAATGTTCTTGACAGCTACTGGGAGTCAGAAAAACCTGAGATTTACCATCCCTACTCTGAAAGCGCATGATGCAACAACCTTGCTCGAGCTGAAGGGCTCTGGGTCTGGTCAGTTTAGCTTAGGTGGCACAGATACACAGAATGAGTTTTGTTCTCCAACACCTTTTAATGGGCTCCCCCTCTCTCAGCATCTGCCACCTGAGGCTGTTGCCTCACTCTGCCTGATGGCTCACCCAGCTCTGTTTCGGTTTCCATTTTGTATTCTTTGCCTTTCTATGCTTTCAAAGTGTGGCATTCTTTCTCCCCACAGCTCCCTTGTGTTGCTGGTCGACATGATAAGAATGAGGCCAGCCACAGGCTGCATCATTCACATGACTGGTTTGCCATCGGGGTTGTCTTAAGAATTAAAATAATAATAATAATAATCACCCAGGCCTCTCCTTCTGTTCCTGCCAATCTAGTTCCTACTAGAGTGCTCAGCCAGATGGGGAAGAAGCCATTTGGCATGACCTTGAAGTGCCCACATTGCATTTGGAGGGTTCGGTTTTCCAGAGCTGGAGTGGAGAAGCCTGAGGAGACCAAATGTCTTTCCTAGCCTGTGTTCCGAGTTGCACAAAAGCTTCCTTCACAATTGCGAGCGATTCCACTGCGCTGAGACCTGCAATGATTTAAGCTCAGCAGGTGTCTTCCCACACATTGTGCACTATCATCAAACAAAGGCCAATTTCATAGCAGCCTAAGTATGCCATGCAGTTTTACCCCTTGGCCTCTAATTGGCTGTCGGCGGGGGGTGGTTCCATATCGTTAGCCAGCCAATGAAACAGGATGTCTGTGGATGTCGATGAGACATGTATGCCTATTAGCTGATGGAGGAGTCATCAACATGGCTTAGATCTCATGATGAGCAGGCAGGCTACAAAGAGTCATAGCCTATCAGGGTTAAATACAGTGCAGGGACCCTTGCAGGGGATCTCCTGCTTTAATAACCCCTTTCCCACCCCTTGGAATGTTTTGGCCCTGGTGCCACTAGTTATGTTGGATTTCTGATATATAAACGTTTCCCAGAAAAAGCATGGAGACTTTTGCACAAACAAATACAGTGATGACCAGTGACCTCCATGTCAGTGGGGAAGTGAATCCACTCTAGGTTTTAAATTAGGCTATAGAGGAGTTCTCCAAGGTGCTGAACCTATTCCAAAGTGCTGAATCCTAGACCCTAAAGAGAGTCATCACCTTGGAGAACTCCTTTAAAGCTATCCAAAAACTGCAGTGGATTCACCAACATGGGGGTCACCAGTTGGCACTGTACATGAAGCCTGAGAATAGAGCTGTGCAAGATGAACCTCAGCAGTGCTGTAATAGTTCTTAGCAAGTGTCAGGGAAGAGCATGACTGAGGAATTGTGCTGAGAGCATGGAGAGAGGACCTAGTCCTGTCATGACCCAGGAGACCAACAACAACCTAGACAGGGGGTCCCAGAAGCTGACTCATGGTGCCAGCAGAGGAACACTAGGACTAACTACCAGTGGAGACCCAAACACCCTCAAAGCCCAAGATATTAGAGACATCTCCCAAGACAGAGACCCCTAAACCAGAACCAACACTGGCAGTCCAACAGCATGCCCAGCATGAGCTCTTAGGTGAAAGAGAAATAGGGATCAAGTGAAAGATCTGTGAAGGAGTGGACATGCTCTGAGGGCCACAGAATCATATTCAGCTCCTCTGATCCTTTTTTTTACTGGGCTACTGAAGTGATGTTTTGGGCAACTGGGAGCAGGGATGTAGCTCTTCACTAATTTTGTTCTCAAAGTTAGAAACACAAAGTTTGTTTTCTGTGCAGAAAATGCTGCTTTTGGTGTGCAAAAATATCACAGGTATTTGTGATATGTATTACTTAGTTTACTAAAATATTTATATCCCACCCTATATCTAAGTATATCACAGAACCATACAAACAAAAAAAAAAGTCAAGCAATTGAAACCCATTTCAAATTTGAAACTGTAAAAAATAAAACCGAGTGGAAATATCTATTAAACTATGGGGCAATTTAAAACAAGTTAAAGAAGGCCAGCATGGTGCAGTATTTTGAGTGTTGTAGTAGGATTCTGGAAGATCAGGGTTCGAATCCTCACCTCCAGCCATGGAAACCCATTGGGTTGCACACACTCTCAGCTTCAGAAGGTGGCCATGGTAAACCTCCTTTAAATAAATCTTGCCAATGAGAGGTAGGATAGTGTAGTGGTTGGGGTGTTGGCCTAGGACTTCAGGAGGCCAGGGTTTGAATCCTTGTTCAGATGTGGAAGCCCACTGGGTGACCATGGGCCAGTTACACTCTCTCAGCCTTAGAGGAAGGTAAGGGCAAACCCTCTCTGAACAAATCTCACCAAGAAAACCATAGGAGAGGGTTGAAGTCCACTTGAAGGCACATGACAAAACAACAACAAAAAACAGTTTAAGCCTTGGACATGTGTGCTTTGTCATGTGTGTCATGTTTTGTACATGTGTGTCACGTGCATGTTTGTGTGCATGTCTATCAGTTGCCAAAGCTGTTCTGAGCCAGTTCTGCAAACTGTGTCGCCCTCCCTCACCCCTCAAAGAACACCCCCAATGTCTTTAAGCCACCTGCCTGGGCTACACCTGCTGTGACAAGCTGACCACATCTCCAAAGCTCTGGTCCCTGAGCAATGTCCCCTGTAGGAAACCTACCCAAGGGCATGCCATGCCGTTGCTTCTTTATTTGGTTCTGTCTCATAATTACACAACTGTTCCTGCCACGCAGCATTAAGCAGGGGCTGGGTGAGGAGCAAGTGAGTGTTTGCAAGCATGCATAAGTGTGTGTGTGTGTGGTGTGTACTTCTCCCCCCCCCCAACACCTTCTGTCGCTGCATAAACAAACACTCAGCACCCAGGCTTAGCCTTGCAACACCGGCAATGCCTTCAAGGTAAACAAACAGCAGACCTTCCTGCTGGAATCTGGCTGGCATCATCCAGCTGGCAAGGAATCTTGGCAGACTCTCAGGCTTAAGGCTAGAGGCCTGTGTTCCAACCTTGGCTCTGCCACTGCCGAGCTGAGGGGCCCTGGGCAAGTCAGCTTCCTTCCCCATACCAGATGTTCCCCATAGCAAACGTTGGGAAACTGAGCGGGCAGGAGAAGGGACATTAGAGCTTGGGTAAGCTTGCTTTTTTGGGGACTGCAGCTCCCAGAATCCCCCTGCCAACAGGGCCACCTGCCTTTTTTTACAGCACAAACTTTCATGGAAGATATCCCCTTTCATCTCAGATGCAAGGAGTGGCAATTGGGATTTCAGGGATGCATGATCTGGATTCGTATTGGTGTCTCACACAGGTATAGATTCCCCCATGGAAACAACTGGAAAGTTTTGTCCAGTGTGGACTGTCCACATTCAATTAACGGTTGCTGAGTGGTGCTGGGTGCACATTGCGTGTGGGTGTGCATGCATGTTGCATTATGCGTTCAGTTTCACGCATGCTGCCCTTTCACACTATGCAGTTATAGCATGCTGATTCCACTTGAACTGCCATGGCAATATTGTAAGGGATTGGCAGTTTCGGGAAGGTCATTTAGACTCCACAGCTCTAGCGCATCCCCAAACTACAAATTGCAAATAAATAAACAAACAAATAACCAAACAAATACCCTCAGGGTTCCAAGGGATGCAGCTATGGAGGTTCAAGTGGAATCATAGCGGCACAATTAATGTGCAACTCAGCATTGCAGAAATGTATGGTATGCAACCCCAGTGGAGACTCTCAGTCATGTAGTACGCATGGCTGGGGGTGGGACTGGGGAAAGGCAGATCCAATGGAAATTATATGAAGAAAGGACTGAACATGGTAGTTATGTTATTCTCACTGGCCTTTCCTCAAATGGTTGTAGATAACCCTATTATCCTGGTACAAGGTAAGGAAATGAACAGGTCAGGCAGATAGCAAGGTGGAAAAAGTTCTTCTGGACTGGACCATTGCTGACTGCAGGTTGGGATTTTATGGGGCTGGCTGCCTGTCTGTGAAAAAAGAATCTCCCCACATGTAGAAAGCCAGTATATCAGGGAGATGGCTTTTATTTCCTATCATGCCATTTTCTATGTTAAGGGAGGTTTAGGGGCTTTTGGGGGGATGGAATTTGGGAGATTTAAGGTCTACTGAGGTTTACTAAAGTCTGAAACTTACTGGGTAACTTTGGGCCATTCATTCTCTTTTAGTCTCAGCCTGACCCATGAGAATAAAGTCTGAAAAGAACTCACTGGAAGAAAAGCAGGATATAAATGTAACAGTTGAAAAATTGCCACAAATCACAGTTGGAGATCAGAAAAACCCTTAAACCACTGGCTGTTTCTAAATTCTGATCTTGGAAGGAGGAGGGAGAGCCAAGGTCTTGCAAAGCTAGCTTGCAAGACGTTAGGCTAAACTGAGTTTGAAACTCAGGGCCATCGAAATCAATGAGATTTACATCATGGAACTAACAAACTCTGCTCCTTTCAATGGGTCTGGCTCTAGTTTGGGCTGAGATTGGACTTCACCTCTTCTTATAATTAACACCATTCCATTGCTAATGTGAGGAAAGGGACCAGCAATGAAATGGAGAGTCCTCATCTTGGCTCAAGCTGTTTGGGTTCTGTAAAGTTGAGCTTACTGCTCTTGCAGATAAGCTGTCCTACATGGTGACTGGCTTTGATCTAGTAAGTTTCAAATATTTAAACATGGTTATAATATCACCTCGTAACCTTCTCATCTCCAGGCTAAACATATCCAGCTCCCTAAGCTGCTCCTCCATAGGGCATGGCTTCCAAACCTCCCACCATTTTGGTTGCCCTCCTCTGGACATGTTAGGAAGGAGCCGTAGCAAATAATCCAGTTTCAAACTGGATTATTTGTGTAGTGTGGATTTGGCCTTCCTTGTTTCTTGGAAGCAAATGACAGCAAATACCCTGGGAAAAAGTAGATGATGTGTGGTGTGGCTCTGCAGGGATCCGGCATGAGATCAGAGAGATCTCTAACAAAATGAAATTCAGTACGGAGAAATGTTAGGTACTGCACTTAGGGTGGAAAAACAAATGCATAGATACAGGATGGGGGAGACCTGGCTGAACAAGACTACTTGCGAAAGGGATCTAGGAGTCCTAGTAGACTACAAGTTGAACATGAGTCAACAGTGTGATGCGGCAGCTAAAAAGGCCAATGCGATTTTGGCCTGCATCAATAGATGTATAGTGTCCAGATCAAGGGAAGTAATAGTGCCATTCTATTCTGCCTTGGTCAGACCTCACCTAGAATATTGTGTCCAGTTCTGGGCACCACAATTCAAAAAGGATATTGACAAATTGGAGCGTGTCCAGAGGAGGGCGACTAAAATGGTGAAAGGTCTGGAAATCATGCCTTATGAGGAATGACTTAGGGAGCTGGGTATGTTTAGCCTGGAAAAAAGACGATTAAAGGGTGATATGATAGCCTTGTTTAAGTATTTGAAGGGGTGTCACGTTGAGGATGGAGCAAGCTTGTTTTCTGCTGCTCCAGATGTTTTGATCATGATTTCCTGCGTGGCAGAATGGGGTTGGACTGGATGGCCCTTGTGGTCTCTTCCAACTCTACAATTCTATGATTCTATGATTCTATGATAAGGGGGAAACATCCCGGAGAAGACCTCCCATACCGACAGGAATGAAGCGGCAGAGAAGGGTCTGCTCACCTGCCTTGTTCGGATGTTGTCCGTGGCTGCAGGTTTGGAAAAGTTCCATCCATTTAGACATAGCAAATGTTGCCAGGAGATCCACAGGGTGGAAAAATCTGGGCCATAGCAGAGCTGGCCTTGCCAATCAACTCCTGATGGAGGCAAAGTCAGAGAGAGGGAGAGAAACAGAGGGGGAGAGATTGACCGACCAGCTGTCAGTTCAACCTGCATAATTTCCACTGATCCTAACAGACAGCTCTGTTCCTTCTTGTCTCTTCCAAGGGAAACCAGAAATAGGCCAGCCAAGATGGATTGTAGCTTTTTTTTCCCCTTCTCCCTCCCCTCCCCCTAAATTTGGCCTGGCTTTCCCTTGTTTCTTACTTAAAGTACAAGGTAGTCCTGCAGAGAGTTTGGCTGGGGAATGGAGCATGCTGTCAGCTTCCCCATAGGAGGTCCACTGCCCCCTGCTGGAAGCAAACTTTGCCTGCGCCTGACCATCCAAGCGCACAACTGAAAATGCAACCTATGCTAGGATGGGACTAGAGATGTGAAGGCCTGGGGGGAAAAAAAACCTTGAAAAATTCAGAAAAAAAATTGTTTTTCCCTGTTTTTCCCCTGAAGCCTTTTTAATTGTTTGTTTTATTCCAAAAAAAAAAGAAAAGAAAAAAGAAAAAAGAAAGAAAGAAAAGAAAAGAAAAGAAAAAAAGAAAGAAAATCAATCATGGAATGTTTTATTTTAGTATGATGAATAAAATCTTTAAGACAATAAAATATTTAATATGCCAACTGTGATCATTTTATGCCAAATCAAATTGTACATAGTCATAGTTTACGTTCCTAATGTAACAGGGTGACTTCCAATCTGTAAAAAGTGCTAATGTTATACTGTTTTCTCAATTGTTCTGAAAATTTCTATTTTTCCTGGGAAAAAAAAACAGGGGGGAAAACGAGTTTGTCTCCCATGGTTTCAAAATTTCCAGAAATTTTACCTCTCTAGATGTAATGCAGCAATTGGTCGGCCGCTGAATCCCACAGTGAAGATTGTGGAATGGGCACATCTATGTGACAAATGGCAATGCTGGGTTTTCAAAAGGGACTTTCAGTCGCCGTATCACCAAGGAGAGCAGGAAACGTGGCACCCTGACCAAGGAAACAAAATTACCACTTGAAGACATAAGCAGCTATACAAGCAAGTGGTTCACAGACAAAGCACACCCAAATCTAAAAAAATAAAAATAAAAATCAATAGAATTCAAAATTGAACCAAGTGGTCTTCTGCTGTATAAAACAGGTCATCCTCATATATAGGTAATTGATTTGGATGAAATAGATAATTCTTCTCATGTGAACTTACAACCCTAACCTAACACACACACACACATGTTGTTATGTGCCTTCAGGTTCATTCTGATGAATAGCAGCCCTATCATAAAGTTTTCCTGGCAAGATTTTTTCAAAGGTGGCTTGTCATGGCCTTCCTCTGAAATATTGTCTAGTACCTGATATTCCCTGGCAGACTCCCTTCCAAACACTAACCAGGCCTGACCCTGCTTAGCTTCCCAAATCAGACAGGCTCTGGTGCGTTCAGAATACAGGTCAACCCCCATATCCACAGATTTGGTACCCACGGTTTCACTTATCCATGTCCAAAAAATACGGTATGTTCTCTCTAGGCATTTCTAGGTCCTCCAATCTGCTTCTATGGTCAACTTCCAGGGTTTGTCCCATTGAAAATAATAGGGTTCCCTATTATCCACAGTTTCATGTATCCACAGGGAGGGGGGGTCTTGCTCCATGGAGGGCAATTCAGAGGAGGAAGAAACTGCTGGTCTCAGCTCAGAGGGAGGAAGAAATGAGGATATACTCACAGATGGAGTACAGCCTGTTTTTCCTTCTTGCTGGAGCCCAGAACAGCCTAGAAATGTAAAATTTCCAGAAATTTTGAAGCCATGGAAAAAAACCCATCCCACCCCCCGGTTTTTTCCCCAGGAAAAAAAATGGATTTTGGGGGATTTTTTTTTAAAAATGCAACATTAGCACTTTTTACAGATTGAAAGTCGCTCTGTTACTTTTGGAACATAAACTATGACTAGGTACAATTTGATTTGGCATAAAATGATCACAGTTGGTATATTAAATATTTTATTATCTTAAAGATTTTATTCATCATGCCAAAATAAAACATTCCGTGATCAATTTTCTTCCTTTTTGCAATTTTTTTGAACAAACTCCCCAAAAAGCCTTGGGGGGGGGGAAAGGGGGGATGTTTTTTTTCCTGAATTTTTCTAAAACAGCCACATCTTCTTCATCTGAATTACTGCCCCATCCCTTCCCCTCCCCAGCAATGAGCAACAGCAACAGCAGCCCCTTTTTTGGATTTGACAGTTGTGGAGAGGAATGTTTCGGATGGGGTGCAGAGGGCAAGAGAACAGCAAGCCACAGGATTCTGCCCTAGATCTCCCAAGTCCCAGTCCAACGTGCTAAATATATAAACTCTTTCTTCTGACAAATGCTGCTGGGCTGCCAGGACTCCGGAAAGATGCAGGAAGATAATGGAAGAGGACTGATTCCCCTTTCAGCAGCTCAGGTCAAAGGGGAAAAAGAAAACTCCCAGGGCTACTGGGTGCTTGGATTTTGCCAGCTCTATTTAGCTGTACTTTGCAGTCAAATGTCTGTGTTTTAACATCTGGAGCGACAGATGCCTCTTTTTTTGCTGCTTGGGCCTTGCTAGAAAAGGCTCCAGATGTTCCTGAGAGCTGATTAATTAATCCGACTTGGGCAGAGGCTTTCCTGCTTTCTCTCCCCTGATGTCTCCCCACCCCACAAGGAGGTTTGCTTGATCCTTTTCGGGCCCCTGGAATTAGGCCTCCAACTTTGGACTGTCTCAAATCTATCAACACGCCAAGCATAGCGCTCGGCCCCTTATCTGTGCATGGTGGGCAAGGCAAGGAGCCGGTTTCCCTCCTCCCTGCCTAACCCTCTTAGTGCTAATCCCATCTTTAATGCCGAGGAACGGGGGCTTGAGCCACCGCTGACCCCTTCTGCCTGAGCACTTCTGCCCATTCGGGGGACTCCGACTCCCGGCGAGATAACAGGGAGACTGGTAAATCCATCCTGGGCAGCTAACGGGATTGTCACACTTTGGGAAGTTTAGCCACAGAGGAAAGTTTGGAGAGCAGTTTTTGTGTGCCAATTTCAGAGCGTCCAAGGAATGTCCCCCACGTTACCCGCCTGCCTTCAAATATCCACTGCTCTCTGCAGCTTGACTCTCTTGGATCAGCGTCACGCTGCCGGATGGACAGAGATGGATCAATTCACCCCAACGGCTTTGGGGAAATGAGGAAAGGTCTTAGGTTTGTGAAGCTGGGCTTGCTACAAAGTGCTTAAAAGACTAACAAGGGCCATCCAAGCAGAGGAGACACAGGAATGCTCCTAAGAGATTGTGTGTGTCTGGGGTGCGGATGAGGGAGATTTGAAAATGGAAGACACCCGGGCCAGTATTGACATCAGCTACTTAGTTAAATACACTTAACTAAATAACCTCCCCCGCCCTCCTAAACCTGATAGAAATGTCATTTACCCCTACTCTGATCACTGGCAGAATGGACCTCCTTCTGCCCAGGCAGCTGATGCCCATGTAAGTAGGTGGCCGTGATGGGGGGAATTACAACCATGGTAATAGTGTCACAATCATGACCGAGTAGCAATCATGACTACAGAACAGTTACCTAAATTTACTCATCTGTAACTGTTCCGTATTCATACTTCATGGGGATAACAGGGTCCATTCTGCCAGTGATCGGAGCATGGGTGAGTGATGTTTCAACAGTCCCCCCCCCGGAGTGGTGGTGTCATAGAATCATAGCGTTGGAAGAGACCACAAGGGCCATCTAGTCCAACCCCCTGCCCTGCAGGAATACACAATCAAAGCAGTCTATTCATGTGTAATATTTGGCTCAGGAACCCATGACTTCAGCTGTTCCCTAGGGCCTTAAAAACCCAAAAAGTCGAAGAGGGAAGGTGCTGTGGTAAATATATAAGTGCAACTGCTTATTGTGACAATAATAGCCATGGCCACAAGGAGAATCCAAAAATGCAGGCAGCTGCATGGATCCATACCAGTAAACCAGTTCTAGCTGTTTCCATCCTTACCCAGGGCAGGCCTTTTATAAAGGTAATGGCTCTCAATTGCCCATGCAAGAACAAAACTCCCCAAAATATTTACCATGACAACAGGGGGAGCTAATGGCAGTCTAGCATTGTTGAGAAAGTCCTCCAGCCTTGCTAATCAAAATGTCCCTGGACTTCAGCCCTTCAAAATTCTCCCTCTGTTTGAGTGGCCAGGTCAGAAACATCCCAGACCCTGAGATTCCAGGGTCCAAATCTGAGACCTATAGATGCCTCGCTCGATGTCACAGAGCTTGGGCCCTGGCGAGGTCATTAAGCGTGAGACATTAAGCATCAACCCCAAAGCATGTAATACAAATAATACACGCCAAGTCTAACAAAAGGAAAAATATTTATCTGGTTGAAAATGGCATTTCCCATGTTCTGCACTGAACAGAAAACACACCCACCTGCCTCACTTTCCCCAACTCTGTTTTGAACAGCTAAAGATCTTCAGGGTATTTAGGGTAGATAGACTGATAGACAGGTAATTTTCAAGGTGATGCCACCCTGTAACCTGGTGATCCTAACCACTGCAGTGTACAAGAGATTTCACAGCACTGGATGTTCCAATGCTAAGTAGAACATTGTGGCAGGGAGTTCCACATGGTGTGTTTTAAAAGTGGCTTCCTTCTGATGCCTGCTCATGGGACTATCTTTGTGTTAATCAGGCTCAAAAGTACTAAACCTTCTTTCTCCTTCTCCTAGGGTTGCCAGTCCAGGATTGTCCCATGCCCTGGGGTTTTCAGGCCAAAACCTATACATTAAGTACCCACCAAGGCTTGTCATTCAAACACATACAAACAGAGCATATTTTCCTGTTTGGAAATTAAAACAGGGACCATAGATAAAGGGCCTGTTCTCATATCACAGGGAAATGAAGGAATAATTCCTTCTCACTTTCTTAAAGAGATGGGATACAAACATTTAATCTAGTTTACAATCTTCTAGGCAGAAACAGTGTTCAGAGCAGAGTGGACAGTGAGCCCTGGCACCACAACGACTGGAAGGGAAGGAGGCAGATAACTAAATAAATACATAGGCCCTCTGGGGAATCTTTGCAAGATCAAATCAAGTAAACCTTGCAAAGTGTAGCAAGCTGCTGCCTTCTTAGCCGAGCTGGAGATTTGCATCCCAGCCCCTTCCCCTTGCTTGGAGCTGAGCCACTCAAAACTGGAGAATTTGCACCCTTGTTTCCTGCCCATGAAAACTGGAAACTGTAGTATGTGGGGAAATAATTATTTGTAATGTAAAAGCAATCTTGTTACCCCATTCACATCCTAAGATAACTCCGGGCCAGGCCCTGAGATCTGGCAACCCCATCTCCTCCCCATCCTCTTCCTTCTTGCCTTCTGGCCTCCCTCCTCCATAGCTTCCTTTGATGTCTCCAGCTCCCCTCCCTTCCCGCTGGCTCCCCCACCCACCCACCCATAGCTGAAACTACCTGGATGTTCCCTGCCAGCCCCCTTAATTGGCACCTTTCTGCTCTCCTTTATATTAATCAAGCCCAGTTCCCCCTCTATTAATGGCATGGCAAGGATTAAAATAATGCAACACATTAAAGATGTAATTTAAAATTAATAACTCATAATTATTTATCATGGTGTATCAGTGGAGCTATGAATTTCCCTTCTCACCAGGTACTTGCTGCTCCTTGTCCCTGCTTCACTTAGGCCATTACGAGGCTCGGTTAGGCCCTAGATCTAATGCGGCCCCTTTCATTCTGCTGGCATTAATTGGGATAAATCAGCACTTAAGGAAAGCCATCCATTCTAAAGGACAAATGGTGATCATTTAATCAGAGGTTTGTGTGAATGAGGGCAAGGGAGGAGGAGGGATGGAAGAGGGCTTTGCCTAAAGAAAGCCGGATCCTATGTCAAATGCTGTAAGATGATCTAAACATCTGAGGTCTTCAAACCAGAGGTTGGGAACATCTTTTGAAAAAGGAATTCATTCCTAATGGTACATTATTTCTTCTTGTGCTTGGGAGAAACACACACACACACATACACACACACACTCACACACACTTCTTGCTGCTGTTATTTCAATGTTTTAAAAAGGCTGGTATCCTGTATGGCTCAGCATAGCATACTAGCTGGCCACTCACCAACCTTTGGATTTGAGGATAGAGCCGTGGCAGCCTCCTCCTCCCCTCCATGACCATTCCGAGGCTGGTGGAGCATGAGAAGGGGGATCAGAGAAGTGTCTGGCTATGTCCCTGTAGCCAGATGCAACATGATTGCATCAGATGCTGAGGTCCATAGGGGTCCTCCATAGGTCTCAGTGGGCATGTTTAGCCTGGAGAAGAGAAAGTGAAGAGGGGACATGATAACCATGTTTAAATATTTGAAAGGATGTCCTACTGAGGATGGAGCAAGCTTGTTTTCTGCTGCTCCAGAGACTAGGACACGGAGCAATGGGTTCAAACTCCGGGAAAAGAGATTCCACCTAAACATTAGGAAGAACTTCCTAATGGTAAGAGGTGTTCAGCAGTGGAATAGGTTGTCTGGGAGAGTGGTGGAGTCTCCTTCTTTGGAGATATTTAAATGGAGGCTGGATGGCCATCTGTTAGGAGTGCTTTGATTGGGTATTCCTTTCCTATGGGCAGTGGGTTGGCCTGGATGGTCCTTGTGGTCTCTTCCAACTCTATGATTCTATGATGTTGCTACCCAAATTACTGGGGATTCATGGGAACCCCACTCATGTCAGATATTAATATGGGGAATTTTAATTAGCTCAATATGGCAGCAAGAGACTCAGTAATTACGGGATCCTTTGACCTATGTGTACTGGTACTAACTGATGAGACCCACAACTGGGAAATAAAATTAATACGTTTTTTATGGAAAAATTATCTCAGAAGCATTCACACCAACACTCAGGCTTCAAGTAATCACACAAGGCTAGTAAAGAATAGGAGGAAGTATTAGGATGCAGGAATAGAGTTTGGGATGATGGGCTATACTATACCTATCTGACGAGCAGAGATTCATGCAGTGAAGAAGTATGGCTATGCATGCCAGGTGAAACAGCAAACCAACAAAGTGATGGCCTCTGGGCATCCATAGACTTTTCTTGGTTTTTTCCCAGACTCCAGAACAAAGCCTCACAGCCCAGGAAAAAAAAAAAAACCAAGGAAAATCTATTGATACTTGATACTAAAGGCACAGTGGCTGAGATCCTGCATTGAGGATGCATTGAGGATGCCCCTGAAACTGGTAGGCACTGCCACCTTTGTAGTATAGCCCACCACTGTCAAACTTCAAGCAGGACCCAGCAGTCTAGATTCGACAGCGGCGAGACACAGAACATAACCTTGCGCTCATGGAACGACACAGCGTTTGTGCAAGGCCAACTTGTTAGTGAATTGCAGAGTTGCACAACAAAATGTGCACGTGCATGTACAATATGTGATATGTGTCCATGCGCAACACCCACAATATGTAACATACATCTGCACACAACATGCATCTATATGCAAGGACATTGCAGGCACAACTCTGTTTCCTCAACCTTGCACTGAATGTGGCCATTCTGCATAGGTAAGACACCATTAGGCTCCCAGTGTATGGCTGGAATTCACTTAGGGATGCATGCACAAACTGAGTCATGCTATCCATGTGGGGCCAAAAAGTCACTGTTGTGCAAAGGACATCTTCTGGTGACAGCAGGGGAAGTGGAGTCACACAGGCAGCATGTTCCTCTGTGCCTTGTCTTTGCAAGTTTCTCATTGAGCATTGTGTTTGTGCATCCTTTACTTTGCCTTGCAGGTGTGTATTGTGCATTGCACAACAGCAGCCAGTCATTGACACATGTTGTGCTGTGTTGCTATTCTGCATGGGGGTTGTGTAGTACTGACACAGCATACATTCTCGCCTCTCTGGCTTTTCTTCACAAACGAAGATTCAGGAAGGACTCATCCCGTGCTTTCTGCAAGTGCACTGATGACTAAAAAGGCCAATCCAAGATAAACAAGTCCGGTTGCAGAAAGCACAGCAGAAGGTCTCCTTGGGTGATGTTTCCGGGTTGTGATTCTTTCTGCGTTGTCATTTCTCTTCAAGACTTGTTCGGTGTGAATTCTCAAATAAGGCTGCAGCATTGTGGATAGTGCGTCTCCATGTCTCCCGATGTGCGGCCAAGGCGGACTATTGTTGGTGATCAATTTGGCCAAGCCTGAGATGTTGTTTCAGGGAGTCCTTGTATCACTTTTCTGGAGCGCCCCTCTTACACTGACCCGTGGCGAGTTCACCATAGAGTACTATTGGGGGGGGGTGATGGTCCTCCATCCTAGAAACGTGCCCTGCCCAGCGCAGCTGTGTTCTCAATATCATGGCCTCAGTGCTGGTGATCCCTGCTTGCTCAAGGACAGCAACATTCGTCACATAGTCAGTCCAGTGTATATTTAGGATTGTGCGTATACAGCGCTGATGAAAGCGCTCGAGGAGTTGTAAGTGGTGGCAATAGGTGACCCATGTTTCAGATCCATAAAGGAGAATAGACAGTACAATGGCTCTATATTAACATGCAGGGATTTACTCTTCCAGTAAGGGGCTGTTGGATCGAGGCCACTGTGTGTTTCTTTTCAACCATCAAAAGGCTGCAAATATCTTCAGCATTTTGATCACAGACTGGCAGACGGGTAAGCATGACCTATCAGCCATGGCAAGAAAGAGAAATAATAAGTGGGTGTTCATTATTCATGAGGCTAATAAATGAGGTTAATAAATTATTTTTGATGTACAAACACCACTGGATGTACAAACATCACCAGTGCTAGCCCAGAGCCAAGGCTAGAACACAAGTCCTTCAGGGCTCCACCAAGAAAGGATGGGATTGTTTCCTGACTTGTTTTCTTTCTATAGGGATGCATTGACAACAACTGTTCAGAGGACTGAGTTTGCTTTGCTTTGTGTTTATTTATAGTGGGGGTTATGGTGCCCGCAAAGGTCTCCATGCTTCCTCCAACAACACCACCAACAAAAACTGGGAAGGGAAAAATCCACCCCAGAATGGCTCATGGCACCTTCAAAGTGTTTGTGTGTGTGTGTGTGAGAGAGAGAGAAGGGTGGGGGAAGAGAAATTGGCCATTTTGCTGCAATGGCTATTTGGGGGGTCTCCTCACCTTTTTTAAGTCCATGCAAGCTTTTTATTAAAATGGAAGGGCTTCAGTTCTGTAGGTGCCTTATGCACGTGTAAGTTCCCCTATGGAAGTGCTTGGATATTTTTGTTCCATGCAAATCACACATGGGTGCACACTGTACATTGTCTGTGCAGGTACAAATGCATGTTTGGTTGCACTTTCAGGTGTGCAATGTTGCAATTCTCTAACAAGGCAGTGTTAGCAAACTTCAAATCCTGAAACATTGTGGGATTAGGAAAACCTCGCTTGGATCTAGAAAAAGAAGCAATAGTATGAACAGCCATAAATCCCGAGACTTCCTGAGCAGGGATGGAAAGAAGACTCAAAAATATTTGCAAAGGGGTAAAAAAGAAAGCATGTTTTTTGAGTGTCGCGAAATGCCTGTGAAAAGAATCCTAGACTGATGAGAATCTTCACAGTTCAGGGCTTATTCTGTGCAAAATTTGCATGTGGTTGTTTTGCATCAAAAACAGCCTTTTCTGCACAGAAAATATTATTTTTTCCTAGAAATGTAATTTTTCTGTGCAGAAAAGGCTGTTGTCTGCATAAAACAGCTATATGTGAATTTTGTGCAGAATAAGTCCTGAACTGAGAATAGCCTTCAAAAACCGAGTGGTTTTTAAAGACTTTCTTGCAGCAGGAAGAAAATTGTTAAAGTGACTTGTTTCATTCAGGAAGAAACTTGGGTAACGCACTAGATTAATTGGTTAGCAAAATCACCTCTGGACAGATTTGTGCAGGGAGAAAAAGATGCTATCCATAGCTACACCCAACTTTTTAATTTACTTTATGAATGACCAAGTCTAGAGCAAACCCTCTCTCTGACTCCCAACTCTTTATCTTGTAACTAAAGAGATTGTTAAGCTTGTGAGGCGAGTTCCATGTACAATGAACAGAATCATAAAAGGACGGCCTCCCTGCATACCAGAAGAAGTTTTCCTTCTGCCATTAAAGTGCTTCTTCCTCCCTCCCCATCCCTGTCCATGGAGTGATCTCTCAGAAATGACAACAGTTTGCAGTTCAACATAGGCACCCTGGGAGGTGGCTTGGCTGAAGACAGAAATTCCATACTTCCCATGGGAACCAACATGAACCTAGATCCTCTGCTTTTGCGAGCCTTGAAAACTCTGATCATCATTTCCTTCCCATCTTTTGTGATTTGCCTGGTTTATTTAGTTATGTTCATATTCTGCCTTTTCCCCAATAGACTGTCCTCTCTCTTTCTCTCTCTCTCTCATTCTCAACCTCATTTTCAGCATCCCTTTACACTGTACATGTTCCAGCTTGCAAGCCAAGCTACTGTAAGGCATGGCTGATGGGTAGTTGGAGACTCTCTGTGTGTGTGTGTGTGCCTGTCTGCTTCTGTTCCCCTGCCTTCCTTTTCTTTGAAGCTGGTGGCATGCAAAGCTCAGGGAGAGATCTTGCCTGCACTCTTCATTTCCTTTCTTCAGCATCTCCCTGACTTGTCTTCTATTTCCCTTCCTCCCATCCTGCCCTGAGCCAGAGATTGAGCAGCCAGAGCCTCTGCTAATCTGCCCCACATGTGTTTCGGCAGCTCAGGGGCTCTAATCTGCTCCATCATTCTCAGAGTGGTCTTTCTGGATTTTCCCCCTCCATGCTAGCAGAGTTGGGGTGGATATTAATATGCCAAACAATACCCGCTTTCCTACAAGGTGTGCTAACACAAAGCCATTTAGATGCCTTTGTGTATGCAAACAGGTTCTTTGTCTCCCTTCTCTTTTATTCACATCTCTTCCATCATTGTCCCTCACTTTCCAAAGCCACACGATGGCTGAGAGCCTACCTAGAGGCGATGGAGCATAACTTTATGCTCCTGGAGTTATGCGCTGGTTGCGCAACACCGCCACGGTAGTGAATGGCAACACGGTGCAAACAAACGAGCAACTGTGCACAAAAGTGCAGCCATGTGCAGGGGCACTACATGCACAATGCTGCTTCTGAACTGAATAGGTAGTGAATGGCAACATGGTGCAAAGAAATGAGCAACAAAATGCACATGTACCATCCACTCACATGTACCAGCCTGCACAATGAATAGGGCCATTTGGCCCCAGACAAAAATGTCTAACTGCTTCCCTGGGGAGACCTATGCATGCCTAAGACACCAACAGGCCAATATTTTCTACAGACATACACATACATTTACACTTATTGGAAATTTTGAGAGCAGGTCGTTCTTCCTGTTCAGCCACAGATTCTGTAGAGATAAGGCAGTGTGACTTTGCAAGGATGCCCATTGCTTCAGAACAGGGAAAATTGGGTACCAGTAGATTCCACAGTGGGTTTTGCTGGCAGCCCTCGTCATCGCTGGAGCTTTCCCAGTCCCTGGAGTTGGAGCAACTTGACTAGAGGACCAAGGATGGGTCTCCAAAATCATCCGGTGGGGCCTGAAGGTCAGGGAGCCCTACTTTTTTTATCGGTGACCCTTTAGAAAACAATTGGTATGTACTAAAAGGCACATGTGAAAGCCTAAATAATCAAAAGACATCACAACTTGCCTGATCTTGGAAGCTAAGCAGGATCAGCCCTGTTTAGTACTTGAATGGGAGACCCAATAACTACCAGCTGCTGTAGAGGAAGAAGCTGACAAAAACACCTCTGAGTACACCTTGCCTAGGAAAATCCCAATTAAATTCATGGGGTTGCCATAATTCAGGACAGTCGACCTGAAGGCACACACACACACATGCACACACACACAAGGCACATATGAGGAACCCACCTTTTGACCATTCATGAACTAGACCCTTGCCAGTGCCTTCCAGCTCACGCTGATCAGTGCGCCTCTGGCAGGTGGCAGCATCTGGCAGTGTTGCCTCGTCACATTCCCCTCCATGAGCCACAGTGGTCATATTCATCCCAGACTGCTTTTTGTTGTCAACCAATCTGCCCATTGATTTCTATGCCCCCCCCGCACGTCAACAAGGTCACCAGAGAGTCTAAACACGGCATTGTTGTTTAATAAGTTACGTTTCAGCAGAGAATCTGTCAGAGAGGCTGATTGCTGTCAAGAATGACATGTGGTGTGTGAGAAAGAGCATGCAAGATGGACCTCTCAAGGCCAAATACAGACATCATTCAGTGCAACAAAGAGTTCTGTGACACCCTAAAGACTAAAACATGCATTGTGGTGTAAGCTTTCATGAACATAGGACCAGCTCTATCCTTAGGCAGAAGAGGCTCAGGAAACAGATGCTGGGAGAGGCCAACTGTGCATAGATCATAGAATCATAAAGGTGGAAGAGACCACGAGGGCCATCCAGTCCAACCCCCTGCCACGTAGGAATCACGATCAAAGCATTCCTGACAGATGACCATCCAGCCTCTGTTTATAAACCTCCAAAGAAAGAGACTCCACCACTCTCCAAGGCAGCGTGTTCCAATGTCAAACAGCTCTTACTGTCAGGAAGTTCTTCCTAACGTTTAGGTGGAATCTCTTTTCCTGTAGTTTGAACCCATTGCTCCGTGTCCGAGTCTCTGGAGCCTCAGAAAACAAGCTTGCTCCAGCCTCAGTATGACATCCCTTCAAATATTTAAACATGGCTATCAGGTTCCCTCTCAACCTTCTCTTCTGCAGACTAAATATGTCCGGTTCCCTGCAGCCCACTAACCATGCCTCCAGAGTCCCTCAGTATTGTCCTCAGTATAGCCTCTCTTGAAGGACAGAGTAAAAATGCACTCTCTGAAGTTTTCCTGAGTCTTTAAAAAACTGTGGGGGAAACGCACACTCCCACACGTTAGGACAACTGAAACACATTGCTGCACATTCCCAAAGTGGACAGCTGATGCGATGGAGGTGTGCGGGGGAAGCAGAGCGGAGCTTGCCAGTAAGGCAGCACCTAGAACTACCATGTTGGATTTTTGCCATAGCGAGCAGAAACAGTCATTTGTTTGTTTGTTTGTTTAAATGGAAGGTCACATTTCCACACCTTGGATTTAGTTTTTTTTAAAAAAAATACTGTTCAGCAGTGGCAACTTGGGAGAATAAAAACGCGAGTAATTTAATCATGCCCGCCGTCTTGATTCGCAGGTATGCCCATTTAAACAGCAAACATGGATAGCTTTGCGTACCCATGATCTTGGGGGAAAAAAATCATGGAGACAAATGAAAGCTGCTGTGAATTGGCATTACTGTGCACCAATCCACATTTTATTGCCTCGTATAGACAAGCCTCTGGTCACCCCAGGTGTGCTGGTGTGACCCGCTGAAGGAGGGGCAGGGCACGAATTGGCCCTCTGCCCCTCCATGGTGCCATGGGTCAGACAACTCCCAGGCCAGGCCTCTGGGACCCAATCCTGAGAAGGAATGGACTGCGACTGAGCATTTGGAATACAACTAGCCAAGCAGCTCCGGAAGCCAGTAGGTATGTGCAAGAAAGGGGAGCATGGTTGGAGAAATGACAGGCGGTCTCTTTAAAAATAAATAAAGACCCCCTCCCCAAAGGCAATAAGCGTATGCAAATAGGCTGCGCTTGTGTGTGGCTGTCTGTGAAACAGATGAAGAAAAAAGTGCTCGGAGCAAAAGAGAAAGCAAGGAAGCAGCCTTAGCTGACCCTGGGGTTAATAATTTTTACTTTTCCATCTTGTTCCATCCATAAAATAAGGAAAGGGAGGATTGCGGGAAGGGGAGAGAGGAGGGAGGGAAGAGAAATGCATAGATTCCTTGTGTGGAAGCAAGCAACCACAAATGTTATTTAAGAATAAAACTTCAGGAGGCAGGGAGATATCCTGAAAAATCTTTGGAATTTTTTTGAGCAGTATTGTTTCGCTTTCACTTTGAAGGGATTTTCTTCCTTCCTTCCCTTCTTTGTTGGCTTGTGAATGTTTCTTTTCTTAGAAGACCATGGGTTAGATTCAGGAGAGCTGTTTTGCATAGGAATTTAGGGTTTTCTTTTTTTGAACAACAGAAACAAAACTGTGTGCAGAAAAACAGGGCATGTTGTGCAAAGCACACAATTCTCTGTGCAAAAATAATGTGGTTTTGCACAAAACAAGTAGGGCAGGTTGTACAAACCCCTAAGGTTTTGGGTATTGTTGGTGTGTTGTTTTTTTGCACAGATGAAGTTTCCACTAAAAAGTGTCCCAAAACACCACTGAAAATGTGCAAAGCCTCACATAATCTCACCTGTGGGGGAGTGGAGGGAGAATTTTTTTAAACTTATTTGTTCTTGCATTTAAAAAGGAAAGAAATGAAGATTTACCTGCCTCCTGCAGATTTAGTCATACTCAAGAGTAGACCCATTGGCTTGGAGCCAGATTTAGCCCAGTCAGCTCTTTCAGGCTGGTCATTCCATTTGAAAACTGTTTCTCTCACACTTGGAGAGGTAGTGGAATGGCAAAGCACTCATTTGCACCATCACTGCATTTGCCCTTCGGCAGTGTTTGTTTTCTCACACTTGAAATACAACGGTACCATTTACACCAGCCTGTTTGCTCTACCTCCTGCTCCAGGATTGGTGTTCTTAAAAAAAATAAAATAAAATAAAAGGGAAGATGCAATTGCACAATTGTGCAATTGTGCAACTCCGTAATGATGCTGTTATGGAAATACCTGCACTCCATCCCCAGATCAGGAAGATAAATGCACACCATGCCACCTCCACCATTTTTAAAAAATGCTTTCCCCCCATGAACCATCACTTTCCTGGTTCCAGTTTTGTTTATTACTTTTTAAACTTTTGTATACTTACTCTTCAAACTTTTTCCAGAACCCTGTGGTTTCTCTGGGCATTAATCTTTAATACGATTTGCCTTGGGATTGCACTACGCCCCTGATTAAAATTTAAAAGGAAATAATGTTGAAAAATGTCAGAGAACGGAGAACAAATGTACAGTGGTTCTATAGGGAATCCTGGTGTTCTTGCAGCCCAGCCAATGGAAGTAGTGTGGCGTTTTCCTGATGGAAATCCCTGGGGAATCCAGAGGGGAGAAGGAATGGAACCACCTCCACACCACACCCTCTCTGCTCCGTATATTGCAATGAAGTAGAACACAACACTCCCACGCAAAGTGTTTACCAAACCATAGCAGGATAGGAGGTTATGAATAGATGGTTTCCAGTGGGGAAAAAAAATCCATTTCCAAATAACCCAATGGCAGTACAGCATGTTACGGCACCAGACAACCCACAATGTTGTGTGATAAGCTCCAGGTAAAGACTGAACTAACGCAGTGTAATTGTGGTATAACAGGGTTGTGTGATCAGTAGGAAACATTGTAGGGAGTTATGTGCGTCCATGAGTAAAAACAACCCCCGCAGACAGGCAACGCCTTTAAAAAGGCCAACCCAATTGGCACAATATGCCAGCTTTTGAGTGATCCAGAGTTCATCAGGCTACTGGGAAGGGGATGGAAAGAGGGACAAAATGGTCCAAAAACCAGGCCAGAAGTTATGGGTGTTGGGATTACGGCTGCATCCAGTCAAAAGGTGAAGAATTCAGACTGAATTCATCAATGGGAAGTATTCAGGAACTAGATTACCCCTAGCAATGAGCACTGGAATGTATTACTATGTCTGCTCCTCACCACATACATAAAGGAAGTTCTTCACAGATTAACTGTCCTTCCCCCCATTTCATTGGACAAGCATAATCTTTCTTCTTTTCAGTTATTCTAGATATCAATTGCCTCCTCACGTAGTGCATTTATGCACTGCCATCTGTGGGGTGTGTGTGTATACAATCAGAAAAGAAACAGGGGGCAAAACACTGGAAAGAGGTTTCCGTAAGAGGCTGCTGATAAATATGCAAATAAATATGCAAAATCACAAAGGGGGAGTTGGGGGGGGGGAAAGGGCATTCCCTCGATGAACATTGATTGCTGAATGTGCAGCCATGCGCACCAGGTTAGCCACTCCAGATACTGTTAAATGATGCTAAAGGATACATTAGCATGATCCAGACTTGTTCGGTGAGCCATTTTTACAAAAAGACAGTGCCGCAACCATACACCATAATTGACAGCAGTGGGGTTAAAGGGGGAGTATGCCCCCTGAGATAAAGAGTTCTCTACTGTTCCCCCCCATAGCTAGCCCTTTCTGGTGACTTCAAGGCACAATCACACACAAATGATTCATAAACTAGAACTATAAAAACTGGAGGCATACATCACACACAAACACACGCACACAGCTGGGCTCCTAAGAAATGCAATCCTGGGTTTGCTGTCAGTTTTGTTTCTTGTAGTTTGTGCTGGTAAGGATTTGGTCATTTAATGCTCAGTTTTGTCTCTAAACTGTCTTTGTCCAGAATCCTCTTGGTGCCTTGTGCGTGCGTAAAGTCCCCCTATGGAAGCAGTCAGATATTTGTGTCTGATACACAGTGTTCTCATTCAAACACTGGTCTCTTGGAGTCCCAATCCAACACTCCATCCACTATACCATGCTGGCTGTCTTGGTAAATTGGTGAAAAGTGTTATTATGGATAAAATAGTCAAACATATAGAAGGGCAAGCCCAGAGGAAAAAGAACCAATATGGCTTCTGTGAATATATGTCCTGTTTCACTAGTCTTACATATGTAGGTGTAAGTTGTGCTATGCCTGGAGGTTTATTTATTTATTTATGGATAATGTACAACAGTTGTATCCAGCCAATGATGGTGCAAGTGGAGTTGCCCGTGTGGAACCATAGTGCATTAAAGTACACAGAGTAGCATGTGTCTCTATGCATTGCCTTTGTGCATTGTGCCTTGCAATTGCACAACAGGTTGTCAGCCATACACATTGACAACTGATCCATATACATTGCGCTACACTGGTATTCAGTGTAGAGGCTGTGTAGCGTAACTCCATTGGCACAATGTAGGATCTCAGTCAAAGACAGGAGTGATCCGGTAGGCATTGACCTGAATCCCAAGTAACCCATTGAATCAATAGCATTTACCTACATACCATTTATATTTCCATACTGCTTATCAGTGCAAAGCACTCTCTAATCAGTTTACAGTGTGTTAGCTAATTGCCCCAACAAGCTGAGTACTCATTTCACTGACCTACGGAAGGATGGAAGGCTGAGTCAACCTTGGAGCCCTGCAGGGTGTTGTGGCTGTAGTACTGGCATTTAACCACTGTGCCACCAGGGCTATACATTTATCTATGTGTCAAACATTGATTCAGTGAGTCCATTCTAGTTAGAAGTAACCAATAGGATACAGGCCTTTATCTACTTGGACTTTTTATAAAAGCTTTTAGGCTTAGGGCTTGTCCACACTGGCCAGAATACACTGTATTCTAGCCCCAAAGCTGGCCTGGATCCCTCCCCCCCTTACTGTGACAAAATGGGCAGACGTCCGCACATCATGTGTCCAGGAAGGAGGCCCTCAACATGTGATCAAAGCTGGTCACATGCAGGGAAGCTTGATAACATATTGCAAGGCTCTTTCCCGGCTTCAGAGAAACACCATCGGCATCAACGTCAGCATCTAGTGATGCAGCCCAGCATGCAGGTACAGAGCCTGCATTCATGCACTGGACCCATCTGGGTTTTCCTGTATGATAGGGGGTTATTTTAAAATGTTTTAAATGGGCCTCAGATGTCATCAGGACTGTCCAGAGGTGAACTGGAGCAAGTGCCTTGTGTCTGGTTTTTTAGGCTTTAAAGGAGCTCTCGAGATGCTGGACCTCTGAGTTCAGCACCTTGGATAGCGCTGTTTAAAACCTGCAATAAAATGCAGAGCATCTACACCAGTGGCTCTTAGCCTTTTCTTTACCAGGGACCCCCTTTAAATATCTTTTGTTGCTAAGGACCCCCAAGACTTAACTCAAGATTTAAAACAACAACAACATCATTACACCATCCATTAAACCTTCCCCCAGAGGCACTGGAGGGGGAGGGAAGACTTTTCTCCTGCTTCTTCCTGCAAGTTTGTGGCTGGAGTGGATTGAATGGCAATGTGCAGGCCAAGCCAGCCTTTGCCATAGCTCCGGTCATAGGGCCACTGTGCTGCAGGCAAGAGGTGGGTCAAGCAGCCTTCAAGCCTTCACGGACCCCCTGTGAGGACATTGTGGCCCCCAGGGGTCCCCGGACCACAGGTTAAGAGCCACTGATCTACACCATACCCCCTGACATCCAAGCCACTAGCAGCCCCAGGAATAGTAAAAGTTTGCCCTGAAGGCACCCTTGTATACTGAGCCCTGGAAAGGGAATACTTCTGTTGAGGGCTTTCCCCTGTATGGTCCAATTTGAAGAATGAGGGGTGAGGTAAGAAAGAAAAGAAAGACAGTTGCACCTTCTAACTCCAAAAGGCTAAAGGCCAGGGTTTGTTACAAGCCCAGAAACTACACACTTGGGCCAGGATCACTGGTGCTCCGCCAGCGGTTAGACTTTTTTTTGAAGGCGATGAAGCAGTGGCAAGGAAAGCTCGATCAAACCTGCCAGCTCTCCAAACAGCCTGTTTCTCCAGTGCCCGAGTTTCTTGGTGGCCTCATTGTCACTTTTTTCCTCTTGCTACTACTACCTACAATGATATGGTTCCCCTGGGGTAATGTACTAACAGGATCCTGGCCTTGGTTATCTGTGTTGAGAGTAAGAAAGGGTGGAAGGACCCTTCCTCCCTTTCCTCCTTCCTGAAACTCTCCCAAATACAGTAGGGAGAGGAATGTTTTTCGTTCCATAGCATACATTCGCCCCAGTCTAATGCTCAGGAAATGATATATTCTTAGGGGCTCATGAAGGGTTTCCCCTTTTCCTTCCACCAAAGAAACAGCCTCAGTATTCCATATCACAATTATCTCTACTCATAGATCCTGGAAGCCCCTAGCTATCAATTCTTGCCAGACTGTTGTTTTTAAGCTACTTTTTCTATGAATTTACAAATGAAGACACATACAGAGGGAGTCCCGTCAATCACCACATTATCATTAGGTGGCTCTGTTTTGTCTCCATACTGATTTATATAGTACTTCCTGAGTTTGATATTACAGATGACGATGATCCTGCTAGTATCTTAGACACATACATTTCCCTATGAAAGTGACTGGACATTTTGGTCCCCAAAATGGATGCTGTGTGTGGACAGGCATCACTGCACATGCACTGTTGCACATTGATGTGCATGCTCATTGCAAGTGGCTCAACTTCATGATTCACTAACAAGGCAGCACGGCACAAGTGAACATAAAATTATGCTCCATCTCCTTAATGCAGGATCTTGGCTGATAAATATGCCATGCAGAAGTCTCCACTGTTTGTGCTCTGTTCAGGTAGGCAGCATTTTTCTTCTTTCCACTGGTGTAGCTAGAACTTTTGCCACCCGGGGCGGTCCCTGAGTTTGCTGCCCTTCTCAATATACAGCAAAAACACTCTCTCTCTCTCTGGCTTTTCTTCGCAAATGAAGATTCAGGAAGGACTCATCCCTCACTTTCTGCAAGCGCACTGATGACTGAAATGGCCAATCTGAGATAAACAAGTCCGGTTGCAGAAATCACAGCAGAAGGTCTCCTTGGGTGATGTTTCCGGGTTGTGATTCTTTCTGCGTTGTCGTTTCTCTTCAAGACTTGTTCGGCGTGAGTTCTCAAATAAGGCTGCAGCATTGTGGAGAGTGCGTCTCCATGCCTCCCGATGTGAGGCCAGGGCAGACCATTGTAAAAATACTACCAAAAGTCAAAATGATGTATAGGGAAGTAAATTAAAACACTGTTTATTTTTGAAGTAAATTTTCCTAAAATGTTATTTTTCTTGCTTCTCTGTTAGCAAAATTGTCAATGACACTGCCGAAGTCTATTTTGCATAGTAGTAGTTTTGTGACTGAGGTATTTCAGTAGTGTACCTTCATTCTTTTTAAATTCTTGCTCCCTAGCCTTTTTCTTTTTTTCTAAAGTCTGCACCACTTTCTTTTGTTTGCTTCATCTTAAGTAAGGCTGAAAGAATAATAAGAAAGCAAAAGCTATTCATAATAACTAATAATTAAATAAGGTATAACAGGGATAAATAAATCCTTTTAAAATGTTAGTTTGTGTAATCTGTACACCTTAAAAACTGTGATAGTCTAAATCACCTCAGAAAAACAAAAAACAATGTAAAAAAATCACAAAGATATTACACGAATGTAATGAGATCAAATTATAACAATCTAAGGCTTAGTCACCGTCACCACTTGGAAGACTTGCGGGCATTTTCGCCGCAGCTCCCTGATTGCCGCAAATGCGCAGCAGTATGAAAGATTTGTTTCAATCATTGAAAAATAAAATTGTGTCTCACGTGAAAAGTGCTGCCCCTCAAAAAGTGCCGCCTAGGGTGGACCCCCCCCCAGCTATGCCACATCTTCTTTTTCTTATTATTTCTCCAGCACAAGGTTTCTTCCTTTCAAGGTTCAACAGTCACTATGAGGTGTGACACTCTTCTTCCCATGGCAGAGTCTCACGAAAGGCCTACAGCCTCTTGTCAGCAGTCCTGGGAAGATATTCTCTCTCTCTGGTTATTTATTCCCACGGATACATACACACAAGTGACACAGCATCCTCTTGCTCCCCAATTAATTCCACTGGGGTCGATTGCCTTCACTCAGGTCTTCCTGTCGCAAGAAGGGGGTCTGGCGCTTCCTACGCAATTCGGATCTCAGCCAAGCTGATTAAGGGAGCAGAGAGAAAAGGTTTCGCCACGCATAATGGCTGCTCCCTCGGCATGTGCCGGCGGGAGGGGAGCCCGGGGCAGTGTTTTGCCCGCCTTCCTCCCTGCCTGTGTGATTTTGCACACTGCTGTGCAGAGAAATTGCAGCCCAACCTGCCAAAGCATGCTACAGGCTCTCCTTGCCTGTGCTTGGCAGAGGCAAGCTGAGAAGAAAAGGTGAAGGAGGAAAATGCTAAGCCTTTGGGGTCCAGGCCTTTCCAGAAATGCATTGTGGGTTCAGACCTCTCCTTCCCACCTGCCCTGTTGCTCCAAAGAAAGCGAAAGGGGCTGACGGCTTAAGGCTAAACAGTCTTTGATAAGTGAGAAACATTTACCTTCAAAGCCTCTGGGCTCTCCTTTCTCATGATTATTTTTTTCTTCAACCAGACTTGGACTGGATAGCCCACCAAACAGGGCTTCAAACAGGGGACTGCAATAGAAGATTGTCCTCTGTAGAGTAGGATGTGGGGCCAGCTTATCCCAGAGTGATGGTCCCGAACAATTCAGAATAGGAGCTTATAGCCACCCCCCACTGGTGCTAGAGAAGTCCACCGCTGGAGACCCATCAATGTAGGTGGAGGTTAAGGTTCCCAGATCTCAAGGCCTCAACTGAATTCTCTAGGCCTCAGGGCAAGGGGAGGAATCTAAAGGTGAGAGCACTGCCCCCAAATATAAACACACACACACACACACACACATATATATGTGACGAATGTTGCTGTCCTTGAGCAAGCAGGGATCATCAGCATTGAGGCCATGATATTGAGAACACAGCTGCGCTGGGCAGGGCATGTTTCTAGGATGGAGGACCATTGCCTCCTAAAAATTACTACTCTACGGTGAACTCGCCACGGGTCAGTGTAAGAGGGGCGCTCCAAAAAAGCGATACAAAGACTCCCTGAAACAACATCTCAGGCTCGGCCAAATTGATCACCAACAGTGGTCCGCCCTGGCCTCACATCGGGAGGCATGGAGACGCACTCTCCACAATGCTGCAGCCTTATTTGAGAACTCACACCGAACAAGTCTTGAAGAGAAACGACAACGCAGAAAGAATCACAACCCAAAAACATCACCCAAGGAGACCCTCTGCTGTGCTTTCTGCAACCAAACTTGTTTGTCTCAGATTGGCCTTTTTAGTCATCAGCGCGCTTGCAGAAAGTGCGGGATGAGTCCTTCCTGAATAGTCGTTTGCAAAGCAAATCCAGAGAGAGAGAGATATCAGTGCTCTCCCCTCCTTGTTGCAGGCTTCTTTGGAGCAGCTATTGGAGACTCTCCAGAGGCCTCATCCCCTCTTCACTCTCCTTTGTCTCATTGGTTAGATTTGCATTTTCTCCTTGAATGACATGTTCTGAGCAACTGTAATTGACGCTTAACCTGATGTGTTTAATGACTTCACCAGCCCCCACCTCCTATGACATCACTAGGGGCTCTCCCTAGCTCTCCTGTTTTGGGCAAGCCTGGGATGCTCCTGACCTGGCTGTGGAGGTCCACCAGAGGGACCTCTCAAGCCCGCTGAAGAAGTAAAAGGAATAGCCAGCCCAGTTCTCCCTGTTTCCTCTTTTCTAGCCCTTTGCTAACCCAGGTCCTGTGTAACAGATTGGCTTCGGCTTTGGCCTGCTCCTAGGCCGGTGACCCTGGCTCCATCCCTTTCCTAAGGAATGTAAGTTTCTCTCGTTCCAATGGCTACAGAAGCTGACTTTCCACACACCCTCTCCAGCCTTGGCAAGTTTATAACCCCCTCCAAATGCAATAAAAATTGGCACGTCAGCAAAACATCCAGCTCTTCAGCCTGGCAGTTTCCACCATGGAGGGATGAGAGGGGAAAAACCCCCCAGCCTCCTTCCCCACTCCACCAGATCAATACAGAGAGCACGAAGCTGACACTGAGTCTCATTAGGGGTTAGTTTTCATCTCTCTGCTCCTTGGCAGCCTTCACATTATCCCATAAAATTTATTTACTATTTCATGAATACATAAGCAGCAGGCAAACGCCGGCTTTTTATATATTTACACTGTATATATTTCACAGGAGAGTTATGTATGTCTCTGAGGTAGAGTGGAGGGAGGGAGCAGAGAACACAAGCAGAAGGAGAGAACAGATGTGAGGAAAAGGAGAGAGAAAAGTGTGTGTGTGGGGGGAAGGAGGACGGATACCCAGGGCACTTGGGTCCAGCTTTCGGGAGAAACAAGATGCCAGGACTCAGGACTGGACCAAGCTGTCTTGATGCAGGACTTGCATGAATGCTTGGGAACACGGGGGAACTGCCAAGCTCTACACCCCTGTAGGGGCCCTACTGCCAACACCTTCAGAGCTGTGTGGATGGTTTGTTCCACTTCCTTACCCACACTGCCTCTTCACCTGCCATCTCCAAGTGTACAAGCAGTGAAGAGATGGAGCACTGTCTTCCAGCTGCATTGAGTTTTCTTTTGGAGAAGGGATGTGGATTGGACCCAGAGTGAGTGGCCAAGTGAGTTCACAATGGCAAAGAGAAACTGTGCCCTCTCAGGGATTGGGCCCATGGATGGAATCTTGCCAAGGTCCCCCAAAACCTGGATGCCTCCAGTGGAAAATCCTCCAGCTGCTCATCATCATCAAATCATAGACTTGGAAGAGACCACAAGGCCATCAAGTCCAACCCCATTCTGCCATGCAGGAAGACACAATCAAAGCACTCTTGACAGATGGCCATCCATCCAGCCTCTGTCTAAAAACCTCCAAAGGGGGAAACCCCACCACACTCTGAGGCAGTGCATTCCATTGCCAAACAACTCATACCATCAGGAAGTTCTTCCTAATGTTTAGGTGGAGTCTCTTTTCCTGTAGTTTGAGTCCATTACTCCATGTCCAGGTTTCTGGAGTAGAAGAAAACAAGCTTGCTCCATCCTCAGTATGATACCCCTTCAAATATTTAAACATGGCTCTCATGTCCCCTCTTAACCTTGTCTTTTCCATGCTAAACATACCCAACTCCCTAAACTGTTCCTCATAGGGCATGGCTTCCAGACTTCCCACCATTTTGGTCACCCTCCTCTGGACACTTTCCAGCTTCTCAATATCCTTCTTGAATTGTAGTGCCCAGAACTGGACACAGTCTTCCAGGTGAGGTCTGACCAAAGTAGAATAGAGTGGCACTATTACTTCCCTCCATCTAGACACTATACTCCTATTGATGCAGCCTAGAATGACATTGGGTTTTTAGCTGCCGCATCACACTGTTGACTAATGTTCAGTGTGGTCTACTAAGACTCCTAGATCTCAAAAGATTATTGCCAGTGGTTCTGAGATTACTTCTGCCTGTCCGTTTAATACCCTTGGATGTAGTTTACCTGGCCCTGGAGTCATAAATTCGTTTAGGGTAGCCAGGTATTCCTGTACTATCTCTTTGCATTTCCCCTACTGCATCATCTCCTCCATTTTCCCCAGGTTGAACACTGTTTTGCTTTTGATCACCTCAACCATCACCACCACCACCATCATCACTATGATGATATGATGGTGCAGAATTTGCTATTCTCTCAAAATCATTATTAATTAATAAAATTATTATTTTTATTAATAATTTTGTTGTTGTCATCATGGTTTATTTCACTTGTGTACCATCAATATCAGCTGGACCCCCTTCAGACCATATCCCCCTGTGTAGGGCTCTCCTATGACATTTTGCTGCCTGAGGCAAATGGAAAGAAAGATCTCATGGGGCCCTGAACCCATTCCACATACACAACCCAGCTGGATTGCCATATGACTCTCCTTCCTACGCAATGATGGACTGACCATCAGAGGAAGATTTTTGGCCTCCTAGAGGGGCTGCGCCACAAGAAGGAGTCCAGCTACCTCACAGTGCTATGCGAGACTTACAGTTTGGCTTCAGCTGACTTTAAAAAAACAAACAAACCCTTGTGTATCACCTAAATTCAGTCTCCAGGTCAGCTAATACAGAGACTGCTGTGTTACTCGGTGCCCACCCACAAGCATCTGCTGCCTGAAGTGGCTGCCTGCTTCTGCCTCCCAATGGAGCCAGACTTGCTACTCTAACTACTCTGTACCCCAGTCCTGTTTGTCTTTTCAGGGTTACCTTTGGAAACTGGTTTAACCGTAGTTCATCTATCACTTTGCTGTGGCTGCCACCTTCTTGATCAATTGACCCTTTTCTTCTTTTTAGGGGAATTGATAGCTGAGTGTAAGTCACAAAGGTACCAAGGCTGGGCCATTGGGAGATGAACACATGACACAGAGGAACATGGGAAGACATGATCCGTTAAGGAACACAAACATATGATGTATAGAAGACCAGGTCAGACCTTACTGTTCCCCTACTAGAGGATGTTCTACTCTGGGCTGGGAAACCTTTGGTCCTCCTGAGGTGGATGACTTACAGCTCTCATTTATGCCACACTATTGACCAGGCTAAGTAGGGCTGATGGGAAATGGAGCTTAACAACATTGGAAAGGCCACCAGTTCCTGGGCATGGTCCAATCTGAATGGCTGCAGCTCTAGAAGAAGTCAAGGAAACATCTTTTCTACCACCTGTGAATGGATTTTTGAAAGAAGAGATGCCAGAGGTCTGCATTAAAACAATGGGCTCTGCAACTTAGTTATGATTTGTTGACTTCATGTCATTTCTGATTTATGGAGACTCTAAGGAGAAACGATCTTGGGGCTTTCTTGGTAAGTACATTTATTCTATTTATTCAGACTATTTATACCCCACTCTTCAGCCACCAAGGCTTTCAGAGTGGCTTACAAATTGTTAGCAATAGCACTTACATTTCTATACCGCTTTACAGCACAAGCACTCTCTAAGTGGTTTTACAATGTGTTAGCTAATTGTCCCCAACAAGCCAGGTACTCATTTTGCTGACCTGCAAAAGGATGGAAGGCTGAGTGAACCTTGAAGCCCTGCAGGATTGAACTCACAATGTTGTGGCTGCAGTACTGGCAAGACCGGTTTAAGGAATTTTGGGGGGCCTGCAATGCTTTATTTTAGGGGGCCCATATGTTTATCTCAGCTCAATGTGACCTAACTCAACCTAAGCTATTCACAGTACAGGATATTCAGATTATTACTAATAATGTTTTTGCAGGAGGAGGGTTACTTCAGGGGCCCCCACAATGATGGGGCCCCCTGCGGATTCTGATGCCACTGGTGCCTTAAACTGGCCCTGAGTATCGGCATTTAAGCACTGTGCCAACAGGGCTCCCATCTGGTGGGAACACTGGAGACAGGGCCTTCTCAGTGGCTGCTCCCAGGCTCTGGAACTCCCTTCCTAGAGAGGTTAGACCAGCACCCTCCCAAATTTCTTTTAACAGAGAAGTAAAGACTTTTCTGTTTTGACAGGCATTTGATGAGTGATTGCATAAGGTCCGTCCCACCCAAACAATGTGCTAGATCTTCCTAATTATTGTGCTGGTGTGTGTGTGTGTGCATGTTTAATTATATATGTTTTAAACTGGTTTTAATTTCTTTTGATTATTTAATCTCTTTTTAGCGTTTGCATTTCTTGAATTTTTAACTGTGTGTTTTATTTTGTTGTGAGTCACACTGAGTCCCAAACAGGGGAAAGAAAGAAGGAAAGAAAGAAAGAAGAGAAGGCAATGGCGGCAGCACATTTATCCAGAGGAGGTTTTGCTAGAGAAGCTAATTCCACAGTAGAATGCTGTGCTATGCTACCCAGTTCTTCCTTTTCCCTGTCCTGTCCTGTCCTCTGTGATATCCCTTGAGGTATTTAAAGAGGGCAATCATCTCACCCATCCATCTTCTCTTCACTAGTCTGAACAGGCCTAACTCCTTCGATCTTTCCTCATAGGTTTTGTTCTCCATACCTCTTCTCATCCTTGTCACCCTTCTGTGAACCCACTCCAACTTGTCTCTGTCTTTAACGCGAGGCACCCAGAACTGAAGGCAGTACTCCAGAAGCTCACGAGAGTTTCTTGGCAAGAGTTATTCAGAGGAAGTTTGTCACGGAGGCTGAGAGAGGGCGACTTGGCCAAGGTCACCCAGTAGGTTTCCATGGCTGATGAAGGATTCATACCCTGGTCTCTCAGAGACCTACTCCAACACACAAGCCATTACACCATGCTGGCTCCCTTAACTTTCCCATAAGTTGCAGATGGACTGGAAATGATCTGAGGATGGGCTGGAGCATCAGAGGGCCTTAGCTAAACACAGGAAGCAGGTACTCCAGTACAGGAGAGTCAAAGCAGGCAGGACCCTGGTGAAGATGACTAGAAGGGGGATATATGGCAGCAGAAGCCAGAAAGGCAAGTGAGTGGATAAAGAGGCAGTGGGACTTGTGGCTCCCATGTCAGTTGGGCAGTGAATCCACTCCAGGTTTTAATCCAGGCATGAATGGAGTTCTCCAAGGTGCTGAATCCCATCCCCCAAATCGGTTCAGCACCTTGGATAGATCCTTTAAAGCTATTTACAACCTGGAGTGCATTCACCACCCCACTGACATGGGAGTCACCAGTCCACACTGTAAGGAGGGAGTCTCAGAGGATGGCAGATAGTTTGACCAACCAGTTAAGGCCCCTGGACTTTGGTCCACACAAGGGTGAAGTGTGATCTTTGCTCAGGGAAAGATCGAAGAGTTCCCCAGAAACATTCATAACCTGGAAAGAACAGAAGAAGCCAACAGGCTTTCCAGAGCCTTGGGGTTTTGTTTCTGGTTGCATTGTTCCTTGTTCTTGGTGCTCTGTGTTTCATACGCCTTGCTAGGTTTACCCTGTTCATCAAACACAAAGCATTCCTCCTCTTGTAATAACCAGGTTGTTAATTCCTGATTTAGGAGAAAGCCTTGCATTTGCTTTCAGCTATCTCAGATTCTCCAGAGCCAAATACTCCCTACTCATAAAGTGGTAAACTAGCAAGGCCTGGGCAGATGCATTGAGAAAATAAAAACATTGCGGAGAGGGATGTCTACTTGAGATAAATTTCTGTGGGAAAACTTGAAATAAGGCTGAATGCTGCATTTGTGTGGTAGATTGGGAGGGGGAAGAAATCAATTCTGTTTACATTTAAATAAGAACATATTTAATTTCGTACTTCTGCACCAAGATGCTGCCCAAATGTAACTATCCTTCATAAGCTGCACTTCTCCAGATTTTGGAGTGGAATTATCCAATGACAGATTTGTTCATAAATGTGTAAATTAGGGTGAGGTGGTCAAGGTGCATTCAGACCTGGCCACCCCA
The DNA here is from genome assembly GCA_030847615.1 of Gambelia wislizenii. Classification (NCBI taxonomy): domain Eukaryota; kingdom Metazoa; phylum Chordata; class Lepidosauria; order Squamata; family Crotaphytidae; genus Gambelia; species Gambelia wislizenii. Next base: position 22,350,730 of record JAUMIR010000013.1, on the reverse strand, counting down.
AAACATAGCCCCTGAAGCTCTCCAAAGCCCCCATAAATTCCACATTTTAAATTTTGAGGGTTGGTTTGGGAGCATTTTTTTTCACCTGAAAACAATCCAAATTGATCCAAAATAGCTGTGATAGTTTACTGTTCCCAACTGCTCAAAGCAGCTGAACTCCTCCAACCCTTCAAGCAAGCAAGCAAACAAAACAAAACAAAACAACAACAAAAAAACAAAACCAGAAAATTAGCAAAAATGGCAGCCTGAAGTGGCATGATGCCACTTTTTGCATGCTAAAATGTGGTATATAAAAGTGTCCCCTGCCTCCTCCCCTGTTACCTCCATTTCAGTTAGGGGGACTCCCCTACAAATGTCTAGCTTTGCCAAAGTAACATTTCACAATTCATTATGTCAGAAAAAATTGTTTGCCACCCGTAGGAAAAATTGGTTTCCAAAATTCAAGTATTAGCAACAGTTATGAATGAGTACCTCAAACTAACTGTTCCATATTCATGATGATTGCTTAGTCACAATGGTGACACGATTGCCACAATCGTAACTTCTTCCCCAAGCTACTGTACTGGGTATCAGCTGCATGAGGAGGAAGAAGCCCATTCTGCTGGTAATCAGAACATGAACGATACTTATACTTAACTAAGTAGCTGATACAGAATGCTGGGCTACATGAGGACTACAAGGAAGGAAATGGTGAAGCCAGAGGGGAGGGTGGCAGATAATGCCATTGACCCTGCACCTCAAAAAGTCTTGGTGCTTTCACCCTGCAAGTCCTGGCTCCACTACACCACTGGCTTTAGAGCCATCTTAAGTCAAACGGCTTATTTTGTGACCAGGAACCCTATAAACATATTATGCATTACGTGCTAAGATGCATTAAGAATGACTGGATAGCAAGGGGTGGAGGAAAAGAGCAGAGACCACCCTTGTGGACAGCCAGCTCCCTGCCCCTCTTTGCAGGGACCTGAGCCACCCGGCAGTTTGATGGACGAGGAAGTGCTGATACAGCCAGCACTGTCTTCCAACTAACACCGCTCGATACTTTGCCGAACACATCCATTAATACACCATGATATATAAGGCTATCAAGTGAGTGCAGTGATAGCTCCTGTGAGGATTGGGTTGGTGTCTCCTCCCCTCCTTTTCCTCCATCCATGGAGCAGGCATAAATTTAGCAAAACAGCTTCACTAACCTTTGGCTGTCTATTACACCCAGGCCTCTGGGGCCCACATGGAAATTCACGGGGACCTGAGTTGGCGGAGAGGTGAGATGTTAGTTCTGCCTTGGTGTTGCCATCCCCCTGCTTGGCTTGGAGCAGGGGGTGGAGAACCCTCCACCCTGTAGAGCAAAGGAGGGGCAAAATGTGTCTCTCTCCCCACCCCAGGCTGTTTTATGGCCCTTGGCCATTCCAGTCTCCCTGGATTTTCCTTTTACTGGCTCCAAAGAAGAGGGTGAATTGTTTCTCTTAGAAGCTTCCAGAAGCAGCCATCCACCTTGTAAGGAGGCTGCAGGTGCCCCTGAGCTGTTTACCATGAAGAAATGCCTCTTTGTCTTTGGGGCTGTTTTGGAAGTCTGTGCTACTCCTGAAGGACTACGGGACACAGAATATGATGTGTCTGTTTCGGAGTTCAACTCCCAGAGATTCCAGCCAGCACAGCCAATGGCAAGGGGTTATGGAAATTGTAGTCCAAAAAACCAAACAAAGCCCATCCTGAAGTGCCAGACCCTCCCCTTAGCTTAGAGCAGGGGAGGGCAACTACAGAGGTGATGGGGTCACCCTTAGGCCCAAGCAAAAGGTCAGAGAACAGGTTGGAAAATGCTCTGATAAATGGTTGAGCCAGTAGCCAATTTATTGTACAGTTGCCACCTATCAGTTTAAAGCAAAACTGCAACTATGGAGAGAGGAAGGAAATCTGCCTTGTTTTGTGGGGACCCTTATGTGTGTATCTTTTAAGTGTTCTACTATTTAGCAGAGAAAACTAAATCCATGATGCAGTGTAACTGTGCAAGTGAAATTTCCATACACTGGGGAACCTCTGCTTATGCATCCTTAAGAATCCATAGCCCATCAACCAATTCAACCAGGAGCAAAATATGCATACATGGAAACTGGATATGTGGATTATTAATAGTGCAATCCAAAATAGGCAGAAGCCTCTGATATGGGCTGCACTGCCCTTATCCCAGTATAAAGCCTTCTGAGATCAGCAGGCAGAGCAGTTATGCCAGCAGAAGTGGTTGATATTAGGATCAGCCAGTAGAAGACCCAAAAAGAGGCAAAGAGGCAGAGCAAGTGAGGAGCCAAGATATGCCAGATCCAAACTCCTTTCAGCCCAAGGAAATAGCCGCAATGCTGGCATGAAAATAGGTGAGGACCAGGTTAATCTTAAATCATTTCCAACCTGCTTAGGTTAAGTGGGGTTTGGATTCAACACAACTCCAGCTGGATGAACCACTTCCTTTCAGGATACCCATTGTCCCTGTCTGAGTCCATGGCTGAGTTCCTAGAATGAGGAAAGTGTAACTTGATGCTGGAGTTAGGGGGTGGCGATGCAATGCTGCTTCATTAATCAATTGTGACATTGTGCAACCAAACATGCAAGCCCGTCTGCATGCACCATGCACAATGTGCATTCACATCTGTGCACAATGGCACCGCACATGCAACTCCACTTCCAGAACTTCAAACTGAATACAGTTTGGACCAAAAATGTCTAACCATTTCTGCAGGGAGACCTAAGCATCTATGAAACACCAGCAGGATTCTGACTCACGTGTAAGGTTGTGCACCTTCTCCCTTTTCCTGACATCTCAGATTTGCCTGATTTCAGAGTAATGGTCCCTCAGAAGTCTTGCATTTTTAGCTTCTAAGCTAATATGCCTGCTACAGCCCTATTCTCTCCTGGTTATTTCATGATATCCTCTACTCTGCCAACCAACATCTCCTTTTCCACCAGAGCAGCTACACTGATTTTCAGCATTCTGTGAAGGACCTATTCCCCTCATCCATTAAGTTTGCTGTAACATCACTGAAACTCACCAATTATTGTTGAGCATGGAAAGAGTTTGGCAGATCAGGGGTTAGTATTGCCTCACCCCTGCACCCACCTGGTGGGCTGCATGGTTGCAATTCAGCATATCTGAAGTGGCATGATGTCACTTCCGGCTGCAACTGGGGTCATTTTGTGGCTGATTTTTTTTTCCTTGTGGAGGAGGTTTGGTAGGCTCTGGGGATCAGGGGAAACAAACCATCACATGTTCAGCTAGTTTTGGCAGTTTGGGGGCAAAAAAAAAAAAAATCACTTGAAAATTGCTCTGAAAAAGTTGATTTATGGGGAAGGGGGGCTGGTGGCTTTGGGGAGCTTCTGGGGCCATACTTAGGGATCCCAAGGACCAGGATGCCCATAGGCTGCCGTTTGAGCCATGATGCCCTCTGGGTATATTTAGTCTGGGGTAGAGACGGTTGAGAGGGGACATGATAGCCATGTTTAAAAATTTGAAGAGATGTCATACTGAGGATGGAGCAAGCTTGTTTTCTGCTGCTCCAGAGATTAGGCCACGGAGCAATGGGTTCAAATTACAGGAAAAGAGATTCCACCTAAACATTAGGAAGAACTTCCTGACAGTAAGAGTGGCAGTGGAATGTGCTGCCTGAGAGCGTGGTGGAGTCTTCTTCTCTGAAGGTTTTTAAACAGAGGCTGGATGGCCATCTGTTAGGAATGCTTTGACTGGGTATTCCTGCAGGGCAGGGGGTTGGAATGAATGTTTGTCCCCAACACCAGTCTGTGAGGTCCTGGTGATGGGTCCTGAACTCCAACTTTTATAGGGCCATTGGTCACAAAAGACAGATGGATGGCTAGAATCCTGTTGGTGTCATACTTTTGTGTAAAGTTCCCCTATAGAAACAAGTGGACATTTTTGACTGATGCAGAACATCTGTATTTGGTTCAAGGCTGGAGAAATGGAGCTGCATCTGTGAAACCATTGTGCAAGAAGGCACAATGTGCCATTGATGTATCTTTGCACATGGGAGCACATGAATATTGTGCATGGATATGCATGGTGCATTGAACCCGCAGATGTGCATGCATATTCTGCAGTACATCAAAATTCATCAATAAAGCTGTGTTGCACAACCACAACATAACCCTCTGAACATACAGTTCACACTCAATCTCCTTGATGTAGGATCTCAGCTGGATGTTTGTATTAAAAATGACTTCCTTGCCTCTCCAAAGGGAAAAGTGATCCAAGGCCATACTTTTGCTCCCATCAGGTTATTGAAATTGGGAACATCTAAAAGTGCAATGCAAGGTGGAGTGCAGAATTTGGGGCCAAGGATTTCACAGCAGGTTAAACACACAAACATCGTAAGCCAGAATCAATGCATACACCACAATTTTGTCTCTCGCGATTGTATGTGCAAGCCACCTGGCCTTGGCAATTGCCGCTCCTTAGATACTCCGGCATTGCCTGGGGAAGTTTGCTCAGGCACAAACACCATGCACATCAGGAACTGAGGCTGTTAAACAGCTGCCCAGCAGCCCAAGATCATACACCCGCTAGGCAGCAAGCCCATGCCTGAGACAGTTTTGCAGTTTTATCAAGTGCCCAATTAAAAGGCTCTCAATCTCAGCAAAAAGACAGCTGTGCCTCACAAAGCTGGGACTGTTGGTTTGCCCAGGACAATTCCTGCGCTCCCCATTGGACAGCTTCTTCACTTGGAAAATAGGTACTCCCTCCTGCTTACCTGCCTGCTTGCCCTGCTGTTTTCAACTTTACACATCAGATATCTTTTCTGAATCACACACACACAGGCTAGAATCCTGTTGGTGTCTAACGCATGTTTACATTCCCCTATAGAAGCAGTTGGACATATTTTTTTGTAACTGGAACATCTGTTGTTCAGTTTAATATTGCACAAGCACATGCAAGGTTCAATCACATGTGTTGTGCACAAGCATGCAATGTAGGCAGGGAGTTCTTTACCAATTTCATCTTCAAAAGAAGCAACAAGTGATAGGGGGCCCCTTTTCTTCCCGTACACTTGGGACTTTCTGCAAAATTTGCACTCTTTTTCACAAAAAACATCTTTACTGCACAAGAAGAACACTTTATATGCACAGAAAATAATATTTCTGTTCAGAAATAGTCTCTTCTGTACATTAAATGCTGTTTTCTGTGCAGAAAATGCTGCCATTGGGGCTTATTCTGTGCAAACTTTCCATGCTTTGTTGCACAGAAAACAGCATTTTCTACACAGGAAAGAATATTTCTGAGCAGAAATACTATTGACTGCACAGAAAAAGCTTTTTCCTGCACAGAAAATGCTGTTTTGTATGCTAATCAGTGACGTGCAAATTTTGTTCAGAATTAAGTCCCAAACTGCAAAGATTCTCACCAATCCAGGATTCTCCTCATGAGGATTTCTCCATACTTGAGAAACATGTTTTTTGCCCTTTCCCCCAATATTTATAAATATTATTTATTACCTGTATGTAGCCCCAGAGCTACCCTTTACTAAGTACCATCACCGCTATCATCATCATCCTGAATCCAGTTGGTTAGTCCCAATTAGGGTAGCACCACTGAATCAATTGCTGAATAGTATATCTCATTGTCTCAGTGGGTCTTCTCTAGTTGGGTCTATGAGACTCAGGCCATGGTTGTCATGAAAGAGGCTCTTGCTTCACAAAGCTTGCCATCTAAATTTAGCCAAGGCAAGAAACCACCAAATGGAAGAAATGGAAAGGAAAGAGGTAAGGGAATGGAATGAAAGAAATGGGGCACCATGGGCATTTCACAGGCTGCACAGAGCGTGGCTGAGGGGCAGGGGGTGGCTAGTGGATCCATGGGAGAGGTGAACCCACTCTTGGTTTACAGCTGTTCCTGGCCCAACTTGTACAGGAGCTGTCCCGGTGCTGAACACTATTCTCGACATAGGTTCAGCACCAGGACAGCTCCCATTCAACTCAAGCAGCTGGAAGGATGCCATGAAACTGAGAAAACTGGAGTCACTGTCTTCACAGCCAGGGGCATGCTGGTTATGCTTGCATGCATGGGTGGCCTGTGCACATACTCTGGATGATTCCAGAACCATGGAGACCAGGAAGAGTGATAGAAGATGAAGCACTGCAGCTATAGCACTAGAAGGAAAGTGCAGCAGTGCATAGGCATTGTGTGCCACACACACAGTGTCTCTGCACTGCTACTGGGAATTTCAGGAGGTTGTGCTACAGCATCCCTTGGGCCCATACCATCAGGCTATATCTGGTTGCTTGCAGCCTGTGGGTCATGGATTAAAAGTTTAGGTAGAAAAAAAGCCAAATTTAAAAATACTGAACCTCTAAGGAAGTGAGATACACTGCCTGGGAGTGTGATGGAGTCTCCTTATTTGGAGGTTTTAAACAGAGGCTGCATGGCCATCTATCAGGAGTGCTTTGATTGGGTATTCCTACAAGGTAGAATGGGGTAGGACTGGATGGCCCTGGTGGTCTCTTCCAACTCTAAGATTATATAATTCTAACGGCTGGTGTCCCTTGTGATTTCTGCTGCTAGGGTGGCCTGACATATACTTTCCTGTCAATTCCAATTTGATCTATATAATCATGCTAAATTAATTCTATGGGATAATCCTAAATTGAAGATTGTGAGACAATCTATTACACAGTAAAAATGGGTTGACTGTGGGGTCTATACTTTGGGTCAATCGATAGGTCCATTCCAAAACATCTTGCTGTTTTCAATATTGCCCTGTGATTATCAGCTAGCCACAGGTGCATTCCAGCAACATTTACAATGGCAACACCTTTGGATGTCTATATATGGACCATCCATTCTGAGTGCCCCAGCCACTCCTGCTGGATTGGAAATATTAATTATATCCCCAGTGAAACTGAAGTCAACACATCCAGTTCATAAATCTTTGTTGGGAAATACTAAATTTGATGTTACTTAAGTTCACTGCTGTTCGGCATTGGAACACACTCCCTCGGAGCGTGGTGGGGTCTCCTTCCTTGGAGGTCTTTAAACAGAGGCTGGATGGCCATCTGTCGGGGATGCTTTGATCGTGATTTCCTGTAAGGCAGGAGGTTGGACTGGATGGCCCTTGTGGTCTCTTCCAACTCTACAATTCTATGATTCTATGAACAATCGAGTGGAATGAAGATTTAGATTATCCTGCATGAACCAGCCAATGGAAAACTACCCTAGCTTCAATTACTAAAATTTCTTTAGATCTAAAATTAGGGTTCAGCAAAAAATAATAATGGATGCTTCAGATATACTAGACACCATGACACCTCTTTAAAAAGAAACTGTTTCCACTTCATGTTGGCAATGTAATACAGATAATGCTTTCCCCTGTATCATGTGATGTGAGCATCTTTAGTGGTTACCCCTTTCTGCTTGGATGCATTTGCAACATATTAATTTTGAATTGGAAAACACTTTGGTCTTTATAGATGCACATGTTCATTGCAAATATATCCCAGTAGGGATGGAAAGAATGTTTGAATGTATTTTTTAAAATGGTTGAGAAAAATGTTTCCTGAATCTCAAGAAACCATGATCAAGAGAATCCTGGACTGAAAAGAATCTTTGTAGTTTGAGGTACATTCTGAGCAAAACCTGCACTCCCCCCTCTTTTTTTTTTTTTGCACAGAAAACAGTATTTTCTGTGCAGGAAACAGTGTTTTCTTCACAGAAAATAAATCTATTTTCTGCACAGGGAATGCTGCTTTAAGTGCAAACAAGTGTGAATTTTGCACAGCATAAGTTCTAAATTGTGAGTAATCTTTGAAAACAGCAGAGTTTTTGAAGACTTTCTGAATGGCTAAAATGACTTGTTGCAACTTGTTTTCAAAGACTACTCACAATTTAGAACTTATTCTAATGAATATTCAATAATCAATTCAAGGAGTGGGGCGTCAAGAATTCCAACCTTCCATTGTGGGATTTCACTGATGGTCACTGTGGTTAGATCCTGCATCTCTTTACTCTTGCTAGAAGACTCTAGCTCAAAGGCTGGAAAGAGAAACATTCACAGGCTGTCACTCACGGGCCAGAAAATCTGACTGCTTTAGTTCTGTATGGGCATGTATTTTAGAGGCATCCAAGAATATAGCAAAGATTCTGCATTGTCAGATGTAGCTATGATGGTGAAGCTCCATCATCATAGCCACTTCAGCTGATGCTACCCACCCCTCAAAAAAACCCTACCTCTTAAGCCAAGCGATGCCCAAATTGGAGGATTTCTAATGCCAGAAAGGAAGGAGTCTCATTCTTTTCAATGCACCATATGTGAAAGCAGGTTGCCATGGGTTGTCTCTGGTGGGCTTCTGGCAGTAGAGAGACAGTGTGGTGTAGCAGTTAGAATATTGGACAGGGACTTGGAGTATCAAGGTTCAAACCCTCAACAAGTCATGAAACCCCCGGGGGTGATCTTGGACCAGTCCCTCTCGGCGTGACCTACTTCATAGGGTTGTTGTGAGTACAACAGTGGAGAGAAGAGTGATTAAGGAAAAGTGATATATCACTGTTACTAAAAAAAAAAAAATAATTACACATATTAATCAATGCACCACTTCAGAGTGTCGATCAGGGTTTGATCTCATCCTAGAGCAAGTGACAATCTCAATCCCCTCCTCCCCTGAATTTCACAGTTTATAATTGAGATGCACTTGTAATAACAACCATATCCTCTCATCTCCCATTTCCTAGGGCTTCTCCACATCTTTCCTCTGTTCTTCCCACTGGATGCTGCATTCATTTTCACTGCAATTGTCAATCCACCACTGGTTTCAAATTCAGGATTGCATTTGTTCCTTGGGTGAACGATTTACTGGCAGAAGGAAAAGAAAACCAACTCATAGCAATCCTATGGCCTCTCATCCAGAGGTCAAAATATACCTTAGCAGTTGCAGTTCGTAAAATGGCGAGCAGTTCATTGACTAAAAATCATGGGGCTAAGAAGACCTCAGAGGTTATCCAATCCAGCCTACAGTCCATGTAGAAAATCTATGCTACAACAACCCTAATAGGCAGACGTTCAGCTTCTTCCAAGGGAGAATTCACTACTTTTCTTTAAAAAAAAAATTATTCAAGCATTTCATTGAACAGTATAAAATAACATAGAAAAAAAATCAGAATAGTACATCAGCCAATGTTTACATCTTCCATGTCCTCTTAACCATGCAGAAAAACCTATATAAAAAAAAGGAACACAAAATGTAGTTCCTACAACAGATACAAAAACAAATTCTAAATTATATAACTTCCTAGTCCTATCAAAGCCATGCTGTTTGGTTAAAAGAAATAATAACTTCCATTATAACCTTTTCCTTTGGCATTCTTGATCTTCTACCATCAATTTGGAATATTCTGTATAATCTACATAGTATAAATAATAACCTATTTAATCACTAACTTATTTTCTTATTTCAATTTATTCCAGAATTTACAAAGTTTATCACTCTCCTTCCTTCCTTCTCATATATTTAATAAACTTACTTCTAACCTTCTTCCACACTTATTATGGCCATATTTCCCCATTTATTTTTCCGTCCTTTTCCCTTTTTTTTCTTAATCTCTCTGGATGTTTTTCTATTTAATATCATTGTCAACTTGTCCATCTCATATCGTTTTAGCAACCATTCTTCTTCTAGTGGTGTTTTGGGGTCCTTCCATTTTTTTGGTACACTTTTCAAGGTAAGCTGTCAAACAGCTGGGTACTTCAAGAAGAGCCTGCTCGCCCAAGATATATAGCTGCCTGAGGCCAAGCAGCAAATATTGTACCTCCCTTCTCCCCAGGTGGAGGTATCGCATGCCCACAGTGAATCAAGTTATGAAGCAGAGGAACCCACGTGAGAGTTTGCCCATCTCTGGCAGAAAAATTAGAAATAAACTGCCACTGAACCCACCCAATTTGAATCCATTGGTTCGTGTTCTACTTTCCTGCCTGCTACTCCAGAGACTAGAATGCAAACCAATGGGTTTAAATTACAAGACAGGAGATGCCACCTAAGCATTAGCAAGAACTTCTTGACCATAAGAGCTGTTCAACAGTGGAATGGACTGCCTCAGAGGTTGGTGCACTCTCCATCTTTGGAAGTCTCTAAATAGGTTGGATGGGCATCTTTCAGGAGTGCTTTGGTTGTATATTCCTGCATGGAAGGAGGTTGGACTAGATGGCCCTTGTGGTCCCTTCCAACTCTGAGTCTATGATTCTAACCACTTGCAGTCCTTTAATGACACCCTAGATTGTCTGCCTGATGCACCAATTCTGGCTTCTTCTGACTCCAGGGTTGGTTGGTTTGTTTTTTAAGTGTTGCTTTTAATCAAAGCCTTTGGGGTCTAATACTTTTGCCTAAGTTTATACAGGTTTTAAACTGGTTTCCTCTGTTGTAATGGTTCAGTTGTTTACCTTTTTCATTGTTGCATTGCTTAATATATATATATTTTAGGAGGCTTCAATTATTTCTTCATGTTTTAAATTGAAATTGTTCTGCATTCTTTTAAATCAACTTTAAATCAACTTTTCAAAATCTCTATGCCACCTGGGGTCTGAGGCAGGATTTAAGTATTTTAATAAATCAGACAATCGTAAGGTTGGCCCTGATTCCACAAAAGACAGCAGCAGTTGCTAGCTCCCATATCAATGAGGGCAGGAAATCTGCTCTGGGTTTTAGTCCAAACATCAGCAGCCCTCTCTGGGGTGCTGGAGCTATTTTGAGGCCTGGGATCAGCACTAGGCAGAGTTCCTTTAAACTTGAGGTGAAACTCTACAACAGTGCTTCCTAAACTTTGGTCCTCTAGGTGTTTTGGACTTCAGCTCCCAGGATTCCTGACTGCTGCTCAAGCTGGCTAGGGCTTCTGGGAGTTGAAGTCCAAAACACCCAGAGGACCAAAGTTTGAGAACCACTGCTCTAGAGCTTGGGAAAAAGCTCTCCAACATGCTGTGAAGCCCATCCTCACACAAAATCCTGCGTCATGGCCAGCCTGGTTCAAGTTTGGATGGAAAGCCAGAGCGGGCTTGCTGCTGCACAAGGAAACCCCAGGGACAGAAGGTCTAACCAAAGCAGAATGGCTCAGGGCTTCTCTGAATTGTGTGCTGAAGGCTAATCAGGTGTGAAGAAACAGACCCCAGTTCATATTGGTGACCGACAGAATACCTAGCTAGGGGACTGAACTTGGAGGAATAATGATGCTTCAAATAACAGGCATTGATCAGGATGGTGAGAGGTCTGGAAGCCATGATGCCCTATGAGGAGCGGCTTAGGGAGCTGGGTATGCTTAGTCTGGGGAAGAGAAGGTGAACAGGGGACATGATAGCCCTGTTTAAATATTGGAAGGGATGTCATACTGAAGATGGAGCAAGCTTGTTTTCTGCTGCTCCAGAGACTAGGACATGGAGCAAAGGGTTCAAACTACAGGAAAAGAGATTCCACCTCAACATTAGGAAGGACTTCCTGACAGTTAGAGCTGTTCGGAAGTGGAATGCACTGCCTGGACGTGTGGTGGCGTCTCCTTCTTTGGAGGTTTTTAAGCAGAGGCTGGATGGTCATCTGTCAGGAATGCCTTGTGTATTCCTGCATGGCAGAATTGGACTGGATGGCCAATTGTGGTCTCTTCCAACTCTATGATTCTAAGATCAGTTTTGTATAGGATTCCCCAAAAAGGAACATCATGATAATGGTGACTAAGCAGAGAGAGGTACCTGTGAGGAAGGCAGATTGGAACTGTTGGAAGGGATGCCTTCTAGGGTACGGATTACCTTCAAACTGGTCCCCTCTTCTCGCTTTCCCCCCTACCCCGGAATACAGCACTGCTAGGCATAGAGAGGTTACTGTAAATGGTAGGAAGGCAAGGCCAAAAGTAATCAACCCGCCGGGCGACCCTTCACCCCTTCCCCGGCATAACACATGCCCGGGCTAATACACTTGAGCCCAGCTGCTTGGCAGCTGACCCCCCTAGGGGCCCCCTTGCTGACAAAAGGCCTATCTTCTCTCCACCTAAATGATTTAAATTCTAATCAAACATCATTTATAGTACATCTCGCTGCCGTCTCCTGGGAACTGTTCCCACGTGAGCCGTTGCCAGGGCAACCAGGGGGTCTCATTTCAGAAATGTCAGATTGCATTATTGTCTTCACACTTCTCTGATAACCTGGTGTCTCTCTCCTTCTTTCCAACATCCCTGTGGTTTTCACTCTCCCCCCCCTACCCCAAATCCACCTCCTCCCTGCACCAAGCCACCCCCCACCCCTGCATCCCAGGAGAAAATTACAAGCTCTATTTCATTACCTGCTCTGCCTGCCTGGCCCCCTTTACACTCACAAACAACACATACACACATACATGCACAGACACTCCGGCATGGTTTCCCCCACACCCACCCACCCCATCCCACCCTGCTCCACTCCTTTGGGGCTCGGCTGTGTGGTCTGGTGTCATTTCATTTCACTAGATATGAAAATGAGACATAGATTTTTGCCAGCGATGATAGCAGAGCACAGTTGTTCCTGCAAATCTCCCCGGGATTGGGCTGGTTTGAAAGAACGACAATTCTGGGCCTAGCTTCTGCTGCCACTTATGCAGCCTGCGAGAAATACGGGGTTAGATCAGGAGCAGGAACTTTGGCAAGCAGCACACAGTGGTGTTTTTCAAATATCTATTTACAAGGTTTTAGCTAAATGAAATAGGAATATCCATAGAATCATAGAACCATAGAGTGGGAAGAGACCACGAGGGCCATCCAGTCCAACCCCATTTTGCCACGCAGGAAATCTTGATCAAAGCATCCCCGACAGATGGCAATCCAGCCTCTGTTTAAAGACCTCCAAGGAAGGAGACCCCACCACGCTCCAAGGGAGTGTGTTCCACTGCCAAACAGCTCTGACTGTCAGAAAGTTCCTCCTAATGTTGAGGTGGAATCTCAACATGGATGCAAGCACCATTCCTGGAGCTTGCATCCATTGCTCCGTGTTCTAGTCTCTGGAGCAGCAGAAAACAAGCCTGCTCCATCCTCAATGTGACACCCCTTCATTCATTCAATAGTTGATGCATAAGAGAGGGGTAGTATAGCCAAAGCTTGTGAACATTGGGCAAGCCCCCCAAGAAACAGAGTGTCCCGCAGTAATGGCATTTTGCAGCCGCCGCAACATGTCTTAACAATGTTCCCCCCCCATAAGTTTCACATGCAAGATGGCGGCCACAAGTGATTTACTCACATTTGTACTTACCTCAATTGACTGCCGCCAAACTGATGTCCAAGATGTGATGGAGCGATTTTTTAAAATTTAACAGAAAAGTAAACCCTCCACAACACCCCATTTTATCACCAGTATGGTTCAAGTTTGGATGGAAAGCCAGAGCGGACCTGCTGCCGGACATGGAAGCCCTTAGGGGGCCAGAGACAGGGGAATGTTCCCCACCCTTGACTTAAATCCTAGTCTTTGTTTCAATTAGAGCAGACCCACTGAATCAGTGGACCGCACATACATGTGGACTTACCAAGTTACCGCAACTGATCTACCCTGTTGGAGAGAAACAATAGGACTTTGGCCTAACAGGAATTATTTCATCCAGATTTGGAATTCTGGATAACACTTCATGTATTGGAGAAAATGGGTTGTACTGCATGAAATGTTGGCCCACCAACGTTGTCCTCTGAGTCCAGGAGCAAAATGGCCACCTCCCTTGGTTCCATGTACAGAAACTGATGGGACCAAGAATTGAACCTTATTTCTGCACTGGCAATGGGATAATGTCTTCCACCACCACTGAAGGGTGTAGACTAGTTTAGTGGATGGAGGACTGGCTGTGTGGAAGACAAAACACTGTCCTCTTTATCTTTCCTCTTACTTTTTTTCTGTTTCTTTACATTCTGAATATATATCACTTTCTCATATTACTTTTTTTGCATTAGTCTAGGAAGAAAGAAAGTATTAATCATTTTCTTGATTGTTATTACTATTTACTTCTTTTGTTTACCTTCACTTTCATGAGCTCAAGGAGGAATGCATGGTTCTCTACCTCCCTACTTTTTATTCACAACAAGCCTGTGAGGTAGGCCAGGGAAGAATACTAGGGGAATAGCATCTGGATCTCCTAAGTCCTGCTCTGGAACACTAACCACCACACCACACCTGTATCTGTATATATAAAACTCTTAGGTATGTTGCCTTTCCCAGTGTGCTGATTGGCTGCTTAGGAAACACACCCAACCAATCACCACCCACATGCAAATTCCCTCCTCACCTCACAGTTCACTCCTGCCACACAATCTGTGGCCCAGATTGGGACCCAGGCACTCAATTGGTGGTGATGGCAGTGATGGGCCACCTACAATGGGACCCTTGCAGTCACGCAGCAGGGCAACAGAGCAAGTCACCCTTAGCAATTCTGGGGAAAGTGTGGAATGCTGCGAAGGGGGAGGAAGAATTTAAAAATCCACTGGCCTACCTTACAGGATTGTCATGACTCTATTGAGTGTTTTTTTTGGGGAGTCTTTTTTTTAACAGCATACATTATGCCGGGTACACATACACACACAAGCTTTACCCGGTGTAACATACACCATTTATCTACATATATAAAACACTTCGGTGTGTTTCTGTTCCAACTCTGCTGATTGGCCACTTAGGAAACATGTCAAGAGTACATTCATTTAACGCATTAATATATAACCTTTCAAATCAACTATAATGGCTAGTTTCATGTTGAGAGCCCCACCACCACTGCCATGCAACCATGAGTACACAAACACATAGACACACACATACCAGGATGCACACACCCTCTGCCACCATGGAACTACATGTACACACACACCCCACATATGCCAGGACACAAGTACCCCTCTGCTGCCACCATGCAACCACACATACACAAACACAGCACGCTACACACACACCACACACATCAGGACACGAGAGCCCCTCCACCACCATGTTTAGAAAGGACTTGAAGCTTTCTACATGTTTCCTCCTCCAGGGTGCTGACTGGCTGCCCAACAGGAAGCTTTGATGGGTTAGGAAGTTTCCTACTGTCAGGGTCCAGAGTGTGGGTAGCAGGTTCTAGGAGCAGAGACACTGGGGCCAGATCAGGAACACAAGAGACAGAGTTCAACATCCAGGCAGGGTAAAAGATAAGCAAAAGTCCAAAAACAGTCCAAGGTCAGAGCACATACCAGCTACAAACAGCACAGAAAACCATGTTGTGCTGGCCAAGACTGAAGGCCAAATGTGGCTCTTAAATAGCCGTTCCTCTGGCTGCTTCAGGTGTGTTGAATGATTGCAGCCGGTTGTATCTGATCGCTTGGCCCTGGTTCTTCCAAGATTCTCACAGCCAGGGCCTGAGTCTGCAAAGAGGCTGTGCAGCCAGGGGCCTAGTCCTGCAAAGAGAGGCAGATCCTGACATCTAAGCGGCCAATTAGCACACTGATAATGGCAACATACCCAAGAAAATTATATACAGTATATAGATTCTTATTCATTCCTTTATATCCTTCCTTTATATCCTGCCTTTCCCCCTATACTGGGAATCAAGGCAGCTTACCAAAATTAAAACAAACACAGTTAAATGCTTTTAAAATGTCCTAAACAAACACATAAAATTTTGTATTTAAATGCAACTAAATGACCCATAAGATTAAACACATTTCAAACAAGTCCATTAAAAAACCCAGCAAATAAAAAAAACCCAGTCAAACAGCAAACTATTTAAAGGCCTCTCAGTCAGTTCCTAAAAGCCTGTTGGGATGGAAAACTTTTCCCTTGCGGATGGAAGGAAAGCAAGAGGGAAGCCCTCTTAGCATCCCTAGGGAGAGGTTGCAAGAGCCGATATGGCTTCTCCGGCTCCATGTGAAGGCAGGGCAAGCATTCTTGAAGCATGCCTGAGTCTATCAATTATGGTGGCCACTTGCACAGCACCAAAAGGCAATGAAACACATCCCTGCAAAAGGCGATAAGGGAAGGCGCTGCTTTGCATCATGTCAGATGCTAATTTATATATGTCTCTCTCTCTTTTTTTTAAAAAGAAGTTATTTCCTGTAATTACAATCGAAACACCATACCACCCATACATACGGGTCTAGCAGGAGTGGGGAGCATGTAGCCTTCTTGACGCTATTGGACTGCAACTCCCAGCAGCCCCAGACAGCATAGTCAATGGTGACGGATGATGGGAACCACAGTCTGACAATATGCGGAGGGCTGGACTGCCCCCACCTCTGAATGGTGGAGTAAATGTACAAAGAAACACAGGGAGTAAAATCCCTTTTAGCCCTAATGAGAGGCAGACCCACTGAAATCCATGGGCATTTACAAAGTTGTGGCTAAAAAGTCCCATAAACTTCAATGAGTGTACTCTAGTTAAGACTAGGGTTCTAACCCCTGCTCAACCATGGAAACCCACTGGGTGATCTTGGGCAAGTCACACTCTCTCAGCCTCAAAGGGAGGCAAAGACAAGCTCCCTCTGAACAAATCTTGCCAAGAAAATCTTGTGATAGGCTTGCCTTAGGATCTCTATAAGTCAGAAACAACTTGAAAGCACAAAACCAACAACTTTTAAATATCTTTTATAGTGCATTTGGAAGACTTCACAAAAGAGTCTGGAGCAATAAACACCTGAGGCAAAGCACAAAAATCAGTGTGTATAGAGCCATCGTACTGTCTATCCTCCTTTATGGATCTGAAACATGGGTCACCTATCGCCACCACCTACGACTCCTCGAGCGCTTTCATCAGCGCTGTCTACGCACAATCCTAAATATACACTGGACTGACTATGTGACGAATGTTGCTGTCCTTGAGCAAGCAGGGATCACCAGCATTGAGGCCATGATATTGAGAACACAGCTGCGCTGGGCAGGGCACGTTTCTAGGATGGAGGACCATCGCCTCCCAAAAATACTACTCTACGGTGAAGTCGCCACGGGTCAGCGTAAGAGGGGCGCTCCAAAAAAGCGATACAAAGACTCCCTGAAACAACATCTCAGGCTTGGCCAAGTTGATCACCAACAGTGGTCCGCCCTGGCCTCACATCAGGAGGCATGGAGACGCACTATCCACAATGCTGCAGCCTTATTTGAGAACTCACGACGAACAAGTCTTGAAGAGAAACGACAACGCAGAAAGAATCACAACCCAAAAACATCACCCAAGGAGACCTTCTGCTGTGCTTTTTGCAACCGGACCTGTTTATCTCGGATTGGCCTTTTTAGTCATCAGCGCGCTTGCAGAAAGTGCGGGATGAGTCCTTCCTGAATCTTCGTTTGCGAAGCAAAGCCAGAGAGAGAGATATACTTTTATTGAAGCTTTTGTATGGTTTAAAATCCATATTGCTTTAAAATATGCTGTAAGCTGCTTTTGAGTTCCATTATTGGGAGAAAAGCAGGATGTAAATGAATAAAATAACAATAACAACAACATTGACAGGAACAAAAGAAGGACTCTGTTGCACTAGGGGCAACCCCCCCCCATCCAAATCAGGGTGATTACTGGCAGAGAGAGAAAGTAGGAGCCTAGCCAGAACTTCTGCCCCTTGCCTTGTCCGTTAATATCTAGGACTTTCATTCACAATCATAGTCAACCCCAGCTCAAATGCCAAGGACTTTGGGTCTGCTGCTGTTGGGGTGGACCACATGTGGCTTGCAGGTCATTATTGTTGCCCCCGCCCCAGAAAACCTGAATGCCAGTGACAAACTTCCCAGGGCCATTCCAACAGCAAACAGCTTCTATCCCTTCCAGAGGAAGAAAAGTGTTGCTGAATTTCAGGGGCAAGCCACAAAATACTTTGCCCCCTTGTTCTACAGGGCCCTCTGTCAGCTCATGGCCAAAATTTGGTGGGGACGTTTTGGCTGCCCCCTCGACCTGCGGACATTGCCCACATCTGTTTGGCTGGGCATCTGTTTGCAATCGCACCCCCCCCCCAATGCACTGGCTTTGCAAAAAAGAAAAAAGAAAAAAAGAGAGAGTGGGTGGACACTCTCCGGTGAGGGCAGGCAGCTGAAACAAACCTCCTCCCTCTCTTCTCCTCTCTGCTAAGAATCAACCTGTCCAAGCCCAGGCAGTTAATATTTAACTGAATAAAGAGCCATAAATATGGAAAATGGGACTTTTAATTAAATAAGGAGCTTTTAAAAAGACCCTTGGGCTGGAGAGGCTTTTGTTTAAATATGATTGATAGGCTTCTCTTTCTCTTCCGCTTGTTAAAAGTCCAACCACAGGGGCTGATTGGTCTCTGTCATTCTTCAGCTGGCTGGCTGCTAAGCAGAGTGTCTTCCAAGGTGGGCAGGGTGTCATCTCTTCAAGAAGAAATACGGACCGAAGTCAAGCCAACTCTTAGGCTCCCAGCTTAAAAACAGGGTCTTAAAAATGGTGCTGTTTAGTTGCATTTCTTAGAACTCCACCAGAATTCCTGCTCCTTCCATGTGGAACCTACTTCTCCAATATGGAAATGTATGCATGCATTTCTTTCTAATGTATGCAATATTTATGTTTAAATATCTGAAGGGATGTCATACGGAGGATGGAGCAAGCTTGTTTTCTGCTGCTCCAGAGAGTAGGACACAGAGCAATGGGTTCAAACTACAGGAAAAGAGATTCTACCTAAACGTTAGGAGGAACTTCCTGATGGTAAGAGCTGTTCAGTAATAGAACATGCTGCCTGGGAGTGTGGTGGTATTTCCTCCATTGGAGGTTTTTAAACAGAGGCTGGATGGCCATCTGTCGGGAATGCTTTGATTGTATATTCCTGCATGGCAGAATGGGGTTGGACTGGATGGCCCTTGCGGTCTCTTCCACCGCTGTGATTCTATGATTCTATGAATGTCTATTCTTATGTTTACAATGTCTTGCCCTAGGCCACTGCCGAAGAGCAGGCCTGCCTTCTGCATCTATGAAACAAACGGACATCAATGCACTGACTGAAAGCATCTAGATGACCAAAAGTGGGAAACGGCTGTGATCCAGGTCTCTCCTACACACACACATACACACACTACTCCAGGGAACAGCAGAAGGAGGGTCACCCTGGGCTCTCGTAGATCATTTTGAAAACAGCTGTGGTCTTCCTATGAAAAGAAACCTCTGTCAAGTTCAAATGCCTTGATTAGGAGTTATGTCCCCCAAGTTAGCACTGAAATAACAGAGCTGATTAGCACAGAGGATGGGATATTTTAAACAGATCTCAAGGAGGATGTACGATTGGCTACAGCCACTCCCAGTAAACCCTCCTTCTCCATTTATAGGAACCCTTTTCACTAGGTTGTGTTCTGCTTACACAGCAGCGATCTCTTCCTCTCCTAGCAAACTCCATCAGGGAGTGCCAACCGGATTGGAATCCAAACTGATTCCAATCAGGGTGTGTGTATTTGAATCAGCCAAGGAAGACACCTAACACTCAAGTTACCTTTGATCCAAGGGGTCTTCCACACCTCAAGAGAAGAACGGCCACACCAGCACTTTATCAGTTGAAGCAGCAGTTTGATAAATTCGGATTAGCCTGACACTTTTGCAAAGTTTCCACCTTCTCCTCATTGACCAGCAAACAAAAGTGACAAACACCATTTTGGTCAGTGCAACAGGGTACTGGGCAGACTAGAATTGCCGCAAGTTTGGACACAGTCTCGAGAGAGAGACCTCGGGAAATCAGCTAATAATACAAGGATGTCAGAAACATGGAGACATAGGCCTTGGTCAGCAAAGCTAATTCTCATTGTCTGTTCAAAAAGCAGGTCAGTGGAGGAACAGAAGTGCAAAGAGCAACATGCCTGTGCTATGGTTCACTAAAATGCTCTCTAGGCCTCAAATTCCAAGACTGGGTTAGAACAGATCTTAAGTAAGGAAGGGGTACTTAAATTTAAAACAGGTTTCCACTTTCGCTGTCCAGGGTTCTGAATATGGCCCATCAGTTAACATGGGAGAGAATCAGCTAAAACCCAGCTCCTCTTTTAATGCCCATCAGTGCGACAGATCTTTTCAAAAAGAAACCTTGAGCAAAAATGGTTCCCTTCCCTTTTGAGCATTGGACTATGACTCTAGAGAGCAGGGTTCGAATCCCTGCTTTGTCATGAAAACCCACTGGGTGACCTTGGGCAAGTCGCGCACAGAAAAACCCGTGATAAGTTTGCCTTGCGGTTGCCACAGGCACACAACAACAACTTACTAAAAAACAAAACAACCCAACCCAATGAGGACTGTGCACGCTTGCTAGCTAGGGAATGTTGAATGTCAGTTGAGAAATGGGCAGCGGGGAGGAATGAGGGAGGAAGGGAATGGAGAACAGGGGGCCCTATCCATGGGCTACCCACTCCCCACTTGAAAGACCATGTCTCCCCATACAAACCTGCAAGGGCACTAAGATAATCAAGGGAAGGCTTTCTCTCAGTCCCACCACCATCTCAGGCTTGCCTTGGTGAGGACACAAGAGAGAGCTTTCACGGTGGCTGCTCCTACCCTTTGGAACTCCCTCCCACGAGATGCTAGGCTGGTCCCCTCCCTGCGTTCCTTTTGCTGGCAGACAAAAGCATTTTTATATAAGCAGGCTTTTAATAGATATGGAGGTTTTATTGGGGTGTTTTTGTATGTGTGTGTGTGTATGTATGTGTGTATATCTCTCTGGCTTTTCTTCGCAAACGAAGATTCAGGAAGGACTCATCCTGCGCTTTCTGCAAGCGCGCTGATGACTAAAAAGGCCAATCTGAGATAAACAACTCCAGTTGCAGAAAGCACAGCAGAAGGTCTCCTTGGGTGATGTTTCCAGGTTGGGATTCTTTCTGCGTTGTCGTTTCTCTCTATATATATACTCTCTGCTTTTTCTAATCTTTTAACTTCATCTGTTTTATTGTGAGGTTTCCCCCGCAATGATTTTAAATTGTATTTTATGTAATTTTGTGAGCTGCCTTGGATCCCTTTTGGGAGAAAGGCAGCATTTAAACCAGTGGTTCTCAACCTGTGGGTCCCCAGATGTTGTTGGACTACAGTTCCCAAAAATGCCAGGCAGCAAAGCCAATAGTGAGGGATTCTGGGAACTGCAGTCTAACAACATCTGGGGATCCACAGGTTGAGAACCATTGATAAAATGGATGAATAAATGAATGAATAAATAAATATTCATGTGTAGATGTGGCCATGTGCATATCACTGCCCGTTGGCTATAATGGGGCTTGAGCATGCATTTTTTTCCTAATCTGTGCCCCCCCCCCAAAAACTGAATGCCTGTGGATGGGAAGGGCACACTGTATTCCAGAGAAAGACCTGGCTGGCTGAAACCGTGAACTGGAGCACTCTTGTAAGAAGGGGAGGCGTTGAATATAGGGATTTTCTAGATTGGTCTGAAGAAGGATGAGTCCCTGGGTTTGGGAAACAACAGAAAGATGGGACATAAATTTGTGTATAAATAAAATAAATAAATTCCATGAAGAGATCATGTGTGGAGGCCTTGGGCCACCCCCCCCCCACCACCACAAGCCAGTTTGTAGGATTGCCAAAGTGAAAACTGGAGAGGACTCCTGTACCTGTAATGGCTATGTTTAAGAGAGAGGATTTTGCTAGGTTTCCCCAAATGGTTCTGCATCCACTCATTGCATTCTTCTTGTGGGTGGATTGTAGTGATTCCTTGGATCTGCACTAGAGCTTAAAGAAGAACAACAGAGTCTGGTTTCCTGAGGTGGGCTTCTGGTTTCAAGGGCAATTGACTTCTCTCTGAGTGTATGTCTGGATTTAGAGTTACATGGTTATGTACAGAGAGCCAGCATGCTGCAGCGGTGTGTGTGTCAGACTAGGACTGGGAGACCAGGGTCTGAATCCCTCCCTGTTCAGCTGTGGAAACCCACTGGGTGGCTTTGGACAAGTCACAGCTTCTTAGGACCTCCTCTAAAGACATCTTGCCAATAAACCCTATTTGAGCCCATTTGCTGTAGTAGTTTGAGTGCTGGGAGACCAAGGTTCAAATCCTCCCTCAGCCATAGAAGCCCCTTTGGCCTTATGTGTTGTTTCTTATTTAGTTTGTAAGCCCAAGGGCAGGGGCTGTCAAATTAACAATTTGCAACCATTGTAAACGTGTCCAGGGGAGGGCGAGCAAAATGGTGGGAGGTCTGGAAGCCATGATGCCCTAGGAGGAGAGGCTTAGGGAGCTGGGTATGTTTAGCCTGGGGAAGAGAAGGTGAAGAGGGGACACGAGAGCCATGTTTAAATATCTGCAGGGATGTCATACTGAGGATGGAGCAAGGTTGTTTTCTGCTTCTCCAGAGACTAGGACACATTAGAGCAATGGGTTCAAACTACAGGAAAAGAGATTCCACCTAAACATTATTAGGAAGAACTTCCTGACAGTAAAAGCTGTTCGGAAGTGGAATGCATTGCCCGGGAGTGTGGTGGTGTCTCCTTCTTTGGAGGTTTTTAAACAGAGGCTGGATGGCCATCCATCTGGAATGCTTTGATTGTTTATTCCTGCATGGCAGGGGGTTGGACTAGATGGCCCTTGGGGTCTCTTCCAACTCTATGATTCTATGATCTCTGAGATTCTTTTTTATTTTTATTGTTTTGGCTAAAAGGTGAGGGATAAATGTATCAAATCAATACATTGGGAAAGACCAAGAACAAAGACAATTGGTGTGAGATTACAACCTCCTTCATCCCACCCGACAGCACACCTCCTGCCTGGTCATGGGTATGATGGGTTTTGTAGTCACCGAGATCTGAAGGAGAGTGGTACAGAAACAGCTTCCCCAGCAAAGGAGCTGCTACACCTCTGCTCCCCCGTCTCTGCTCGGTCAAGATGGTGGGTGTTGGTTGCCACAGCCAGCGGGCATGAATCAGGAGTGACATTTGGGCAGATCTTGCTGACAGCAGTGACCCTCCCCTCGGCTGTGCGCAACCTCCTCTTCCCCATGGGCCACTCATCCACAGTGGCTTGCAGCTACCTGCGCACAGGCTACTCATCATCTCGTAGGCCCGACTCCTCGCCCTCGTTGCTATGGCAGCGGCTGGGGCTTCGTGGAGGCAGGCATGAGTGATGGCGCAGGCCTGTGCCCCAAGGCTTTCTCCATAAAGCTGGGGAGATGGCGGTGGAGGGGCAGTGACGGCAGCTGTAAATCGGTCTCCCAGCCGGCGCAGGAAGGCGGTGAGGCCTAGCTTGGGCCTTCTCTGCCAGAGAAGAGATCATCAAGGAATGGTGGCAGGCTGCCTTGGGCGCTGGAGGGAACAGCGCCATCCCTGCATATCTTTGGTCTCTCCAGTGCGCTCGTGCGAATCTGTCAGGCGGCACAGAAGAACAAACACCAGCCTTGGATTCGGGGGCATTGTTATCATGCTACATCTCTCTTTTGCTGGGCAGTCATTATCCTTCCCTCTTATTCTACTTTTTCACTCTCACCTCCTCATTTCAGCCCTTCGCCTTTCATCTCTTTTTGTCTCTTAGCCTGCAAAGCTGGAAATCAAGGTGGCGATTGTATCCTGAGCTTGAAAGGGATGGATGACAAGTCACGTAGTTACCTGTAACAAATAACCCGTATTCAAGTTACCTTTTTTTTGGGGGGGGGTGTTAGCAGGTGTAATGAAGTCACATTTCAAAAGGAACGTTACAAGTGGGAAGCAAGCAGGGTTGCCAGAGCTCAGGGCCTGGCCCGTTCTCAGGGTGAGGGGAGGTATCCCAGGGTGGGAGCGCTCCTTTGAAATGTGTGTGTTTGTATTTTTCTGCATTTGTTAGACTTGGTGTTCTTTATTTGATACACACTGTGCAAGTGTGAGAACTCTGGTGCCTCACCAAACTACAAATCCCAGGATTCCATAAGATAGAACTATGGGGGATGCAGTGGTGTCAAACTGCTGTATTTCTGCAGTGTAGATGGACGCTCACTCTCACTCCCTGGTACAATTCCTGCTCCCTGGTTCCTTTGTCTTTTGACTGCTCCCTGTGGCACTGAACAGAAATTTGGCTATGAGAAAATATCCCAATTTGTTTACCGATGCAATTCAAAGTGCTGGTTTGGACCTATAAAGCCATGAATGGCTTGAGGACAGGATAACTGGAAGCACCTCCTTCCATATAAACCTGCCTAAAATTAGAGATCTTCAGAGGAGGCTTTTCTGTGTGTCCCAACACCTTGCAAAGTTAGGTTGATATGTACATGTAACAGGGCCTTTTCCTTAGCAGCACCCCAACTGCGGCACTCCCAACCCAGCTCCAGTTCTTTTAAGCTTCCAGAAGGCAGCCAAAACAATGCTGCCTTGCATGACTTTTAGGGAGCATCCAGACTAGAGAAATAAGCCAGGTTGAAACTGGATTATTTGCATGGTTCCTTCCTGTGGAATCCTGGGATTTGTAGTTTGGTGAGGCACCAGCACGCTTTGGCAGAGAAGGCAAAAGACCCTGTGAAACAACAAATCCCAGGGTACCATAGGAAGGAGCCATGCAAATAATCCAGTTTCAAACTGGATTATTTGTGTCGTATGGATTCCCCCTTAATGTTTGAAATGTAAACTACTTTTAAAATGGCATGTTAGGAATTTTTTTAAGGCTGCTTTTAAGGGTTTTTAAAGAGTGTTTTAATGTTTTTTTTTAATGTTTTAACTTTGCATTGTTTTAATTGTTTTTATTTGTTCATCACCTCAGGAGCCCTTGTGAGCCGGAAGGCAATGTTTGGAGATTATCACACTAGAGCTATTATTCCACTTTAACTGCTCTGGCTGCCTCCTATGGAATCCTGGGATTTGCAGTTTAGAGAGGGCCATTTAGAACTCTCAGTCAGAGAGGTGTTAGGCCTTACTTAACTACAAATCCCAGAATTCCACAGGAGGCAGCTGGAACAGTTCAAGTGGAATAATAGCACTATAACAGTGTAGTGTGATAGATAGATAGGTAGATAGATAGATAGATAGATAGATAGATAGATAGATAACCCATTCTAGAGAAGGGAAGTGGCACACCTTCTGGTGGCAAGAATGAATTTTATGGGATCTGCACAGCCTTTCTGACAAGCTGCAATCTTCGCTTTGCTTCTATCAAGAGTGTCGGTCTGCCGCTCAGCTGATTCAAAATTATCGACTCTTCCCATTGCCACAGGGAACTTCAGCACGAAAGCTGGAGAGACGCAACCGCTCTGCTCATATACGCAGCTTGCTTGCTTTTCTTCCTTTTAAAAAAAAAAGATGGACTTAATAGCTTTGGTATTGTTTGACATTTGGGTTTTACTCACTGGAGAAAGCAGCACTAATTACTTCTTGGCTTCATGGAAGTAGCAGCAAAGTTTTATGAAGTGCCAAAGACATCTATTCCAGTCCAATGTGGACCTGTTGAGATCCACTCCTCGACACGCTCGTTTTATCTCTCCTGCTATCATTTCTCAAGCTATGTGCAGAGGGGGGAAAAATAGATGGAGCAATTAAAGACTTTTGGCAATCCACATCTGGGTTCTGGTAAACACAGAAGCATAGTGTGGGAAAGGATTTCAAGGGCCATCTAGTCCAACCCCCTGCCATGCAGCAATACACAGCTAAAGCACTCCTGAGAGATGGCCATCTAGTATCTGTTTTAAGATTTTTAAATGTTCAACAAAAAATGGTTAAAAATGTGTTTCTGGAGTGGCATCCAAGGAAAATCTATGTTTCTGGAGGGTTGTGAAACCTTACAAGAAGCATCTTGAGCTGAGAAGAATCTTCACTGTTCAAGCCTTAATCTGTGCCAAATTTGCACACTTTTTTTGTGTGCAGAAAATGTCTGCGCAGAAGTCTTATTTTCTATGCAGAAAATGCTGTTACCTGTGCAAATTTGGCATAGAATAAGTCCTGAACTTTGAATAGTCTTTGAAAATGACAAAGTTTTCAAAGGCTTTCTTGCAGCAGAAAGAAAATTGCTAAAATTACTTGGGTCTTTTAAGAACTCATGCAGGAAAGAATTTCATCTCTAGTTTAAATCCCTGTATGAGACACTGCACTCACTTGTCTTTCTGCCCATTTCTCAGAGGTGGGTTGCTTTAGAACTTCAAATGGGGAAGCCAAACTTACCGCTTGTTTCGTTGCCTTTGTTCCCGCTCAAGTTTATGGCCACGGGAGGGGGCTCACTTTTTGTGGTCTCATCACATCCAGCCCAGAAAGTCAATGCTAGGATCACAACACCCACCACTTTCACTTTATTTGCCCTGCATGCTATTTTACTGCCTCTGCCTGAAGAACCCTGTGAAGCTTTGAAAGCCGACATAGTTTATGCCTTTTCATTGGCCCAATAAAAGTATCACCACAGGATGGATTTGGGATCTTGCTCTTTTTTTTAAATGGCCATCACAGTTGCCCATGCAACATTTTCTGCAAAAAATTAGAAAAATTAAAAATAAAATAAAAGAGAGCTTTGTGAAGGAAATCACACTCATGCAGAGGGTTGTAGCTGTGTGTGTGTGTGTGTGTGTGTGTGCGGGGCATTGTCCTGCAAGGAAGAATTTTGTCTTTCCAAATGAAATTTCCTTTCAACCCCCCTCCCCCAATTTCTAGCATTATACTATGGATACCAAAATCCGTGGATGCTCAAGTCCCATTATATACAATGGTGTAGTAAAAAGGTGACCCTTACATCAGATGGCAAAATCAAGGTGTGCTTTTTTTTCTTTTTAATATTTCCAAGCTGTGGATGGTGGAATCTGTGGATGCAAAATCTGTAGATATGGAGGGGTGACTTTTGTCACTTAAAACTTCAGTTGATCATTTAGATTTCTGCAGTGCTAGAAATTTTGGGACTAAACGAAAGCCTCTCATGCAGGCAAAGCAAGCACGGAGGGGCCTGTTTATTGACCCAAAGACACAAGCAACCCCTCCAGTCTTTCTACTTTTGGTAAATCTGTGTGCTGAGGCACCAGCAGTTGTGGTGTACTCAACACCTGTTTGCACAACTTGCAAAGACTGTGTGTGTCCTCCCCAGCGCAAATGCTTTTGCGAGGATACTCATGTTCCTGCAGGCAAGGAATAGGGAAAAAATGTGAGGATTTACACATGGAAGATTTACACTGCTAATTCTCACTGATGCGACAAGCCTGCATTTGGATTCAGTGAGGGAAGATCACACAAGGTTGCAGTGGGGATGTCGGCAAAATTGGGGGCATTGTTGTCCTACCCACCCCAATAAAAATCCTGCCCCAAATGATTGTTTCCCTCACTAATTTCCTGCATTTCACTCAAGTATTTAGAAGCACGAGGGGCAGGCCAAGGGACCCAGAGAATACACACGCAGTAAATAGATGAGTTCTTAGAGATTTTCAGGGTCTCCCTGTCTGCAATGCTAGAAATTTGAGGACTGAGGAAATTTGAGGACTGAGGACTTGAGGATTTAATTTGGAGGGGGCAGAATTCTCATTGGGAGGGCAATGCCCTTTGCAGCTTTCCCCGTAGTTTTTAAAAACAGCGAGGGGGTGTGCAAAGCTGATTGGCCGGGCAAGCGTGGTGGTGGGGGCTTGTTAACAGGGCAAGCACCCACTGCTGCCATGTTGGATTTTTGCCTTAGCGAGCGATTGCTAAGGTGATAACATGGGGTTTTTGTTTCGCTGTCCTGTTTAATCGAAAAATTGCTCTAGCACACCTTGGACATCTTTTTTTTTTTAAAAGTTTACTGGTGGCAAACACAAGTAAATCACTTGTGGCCACCATCTAGCATGCAAAACTTATGGGGGCAAAAACACCATTAAGACAAGTTGCTGCTGCTGCAAAATGCCATTACTGCGAGGCACTCCATTTTTTTTGTTTTGATTTTTTGCTTCATAGAGACAGGGCCTTTGAAAAGGTATGTAGCTCAAAGAGGGAACCCAGCAATTGGACCCACAACCTCCATGGGTCAGATTGGGACCAAAGGGTGAATCGATAGCATAGAATTGGAGTTGGAAGGGACCTCCAAGGGCCATCTAGTCCAACCCCCTTCTGCCATGCAGGAATAAACAATCAAAGCATTCCCAACAGATGGCCATCCAGCCTCTGTTTAAAGACCTCCAAGGAAGAAAGGAGACCCCACCACACTCCGGATTATCAAATTAATAGTAAGCATAAATGGAATCTCCCCCGCCTCCCCCAGGATCGTCTTATATTCTGTTCCTCTTCATGAGTTGCTTCCATCCCAATGCCTTCTTCCCTAGCAGCAGGAAACTGGCAATATAAATTCACACCTCCAGAGGAAATTACCTCCCTGCTTAATTCTCAAGCCTCTTGAGCTGCCTAGACAAGCCTAGGCATTCATAACAATCCCTTCTTCAATAAAGAAAGGGAAAAAAGGGAAAAGGGAGGGAAACAAGGTGTGTTTTTTTTTTCCCAAGGAGAGAATCCCACACTGGCACCACAAGGCCGAGGTGAGAATGAGATGCAGTCATCTCCTCTGCCGGGGCCCAGAGAGAGCTGTTGATTTCACGCTTCTGGATGCAGTAAGTGGATTCGCAGACATTCAAGTGGAGACTCAGGCTGTTCCCTCTGCCAGCCCCTCCAGGATTCAAAGGCACCATTCTGGGCAGAACAGCCCCCCCTCCACTATCCAATGTAAGCTGCACGCAAAAGAGCCCCAAGAAACTGAAAATGTAACTTTGGCCTCCAAAGCGGGGACTCAAAGCTCCAAACGATTACCTTAGCACTGATCACATGCATCTCTCAATTAAAAAACACAAACTTAACTGGCGCCATGAAGTCCTAAGTTATAGCTACCATCCTGGCATGTCCTTTGGATGGAAACAAACATTCTGGACATGTATACCATAAATGACCTTCCCACATGCATGGCATTAATAACCAGACAAGAATGATTATTACAACAATAAACATTACTACAAATACAAGCCATTACGTCAAATCTTAGTGACAATCAAAGACAAATGACAATGGCTGAGACTCTATATTGAGGTCTATGTTGTGTAACTTTATGCATACTAAGCGTAAAGGTGCTCCGGAACCATCCTGGAGAATTGCAGATGTATATCAGGGCACCAACAAGTGTCATGATGCACATCAGCAGTCTGTAGCCATTGTCTGGATGCACATCAGGCCCTACCAATGCACATTGGTTCAGATGTACGCCAGGGCCGATGCACAACTGTCACTTTGCTGGCTCAAGAGAGTGCATCAGCCCCTCGCCAAATCCGGAGGTTGCACAATGACTCAATTCTATTTCCTGCAGATGTAAGTCCCATACCAAATTCCAGCCAATCAAAGCTAAACTATATTGGATGCTACCATTCAATTTATATCTTCATTCAAACTGCTGGGAATGAAAAGCTCTGTATTTGTGAACACAAAAATTGCATTAGGGTGGGACAAATGCTGGCACTACTGGAAAAAATGTTTTTATGAGTTCAAGCACGAGAAGAAAGATGTTAGCTTTTGGTACTTAGAGAAAATTCTGGTTAAAAATAGGGATGGATCTACTAAATTCAGAAAAATATTGGATTCATAACCCAAATACTTTGATTCCAAGGGTTTGAATGAAGATATAGATTGGACGGTAGCTTTGAGTTTTACTAATTTTTTTGTGTGCAATGGCTTATATTTATGATGGTCATTATTATTGTTTATATAATGTATATATGATTGATCCCGTGTGAACAGAAAGCAGGAAAATACTTTGTGTCAGCGCATGACTTTTCCAGTTTGCATTTTGAACAACCAATTTTGAGAAAAAGAGGTGAAAATGATCCTGTATTTATCCATTGTGTATTTTATTTAATTTTTTTTGTTAAAATATTCATATTCCATTCTGTATCATGAGATTTCTGGGCAGTGGGCAGTAACATCAGTTGAAACCATTGGAAACGCTAAGTAATGATTCTAAAAGGATCTTAAACAATTTAAAGTTTCAAACCATGAAGGTGGACAGATTGGGAGGATATTATGGGGCTAGGAAGCCTGGCTTGAAACAGGAGCAGGCAACTTGGACTACAACCCCCAGCTAGCATGGTGCATGGATGAGAATGATGGGGGTTGTAGTCCAAACAAGCCAGAGGAGAACAAGTTGGAGCAGGCTGATTTAAAACTATCTTGAGACAATATATATATATATATATATATATATATATATATATATAAAGACTAGAAAAAAGAAACTACATGAAAAATCTCTAGATACACGTCATGGTTGGATAATGCATG
This sequence comes from Gambelia wislizenii, assembly GCA_030847615.1. Taxonomy (NCBI): domain Eukaryota; kingdom Metazoa; phylum Chordata; class Lepidosauria; order Squamata; family Crotaphytidae; genus Gambelia; species Gambelia wislizenii. The sequence goes on along the minus strand of JAUMIR010000013.1, from coordinate 22,320,625 downwards.
TGACACTCCAGGTGTTGAACTATAGCTCCTGTCATCCCTTACCATTGGCTATACTGGTTGGGGCTGATAGGAATTACAGTCCAACATGTGGAAAGAGCCACTCCTGCTCTTCTCTCTATATCGTGGAGGAGGAAACTTTGGCTTCCAGATGTTTTTGGCTTACCTTTCTGAACAGACCTTGCCAGCATATATAATGGTCTATGGAAGATGCACTCCCCAAAAACCTGGAGGGCTGCAGTTGCCCATCCCTGCTCTGTATTTCTCTATTGCCACCTGCAAGAAGGTGGCGTGGCTTAAAACAGGGGTTAGCAACCTGGTGCTCACTAGATGTTTTAAGACCATAACTCCTGCCAGCCCCAGTCAATGTGGCCCAAGGGGACTGCAGTCCAAACGTCTCAAGGGCCAAAGATTGCCAACCTTCTTTTGGCCCTTGCCTCTTTTGGCAATGGGAAGGATGCAGGGCTGGTGATGGGCTTAGCTTACATTCCAGACAGAGCCTGTGGCATGAATCTGATTGTTTGCTCCAACTAGAACAGAGCCATTGCATCAACAGGATTTACCTAGATTTTGACTTATTCAGCAATGGCTTCAATGGGTTTACTCTAGTTGGGATTAACCAAGAACATCCAGGCCTATGACTCCCAAACCACAGGAGGAATGCTACAGAGCCAGACTGATACCAGCTCCACCTCCACCTGCTTTCTTCAAGTACAGTCGGACCCCATATCACAGAAGTTTGGTTCCTACACTTACTGCAGATACCAGAAACCGCAGGTAATAGTGAACCCCATTAAAATAATGGTCTTCTGGTACAAACATACCATAGAGTTGGACCTAGAACTAGGTCCTAGAGGAGGACCTAGAAGATGCCTAGAGAGGACACCACTCTAGGCATTTTCCAGCACAACTCCATGGTATGTGTCCCTATGTTTTCAGCTGCAGATAACTGAAACCGTGGATATTGGTTCTGTGGATACCGGGGTCCCACTATACTTCCTGAGCCAAGTACAAACTACTTCCAAGTGAGGCTTGGGCCCGAATCATTTGGCACCCGAGAGGGTGGCCCAGGTGATTTCTGCTTGTGCCTCTGCTGTCTCCCTTCCCATCCTTGCTCCTGGATCTGCTTGGCTGACCTCCTGCTAGCCTCACTATTTATTTATTTAACTAGCCCTCTCCTAGACTGGAGGAGTTGGGCTGAAAATATGGCCAAAAATGTCCTTATGCCCCCTAGAGGGCAATTTTTTTGGTTGGGTCAATGTGTGTGGCCCTGCAAGATCTCCTGGGGGGGGGAGGGCTAATGGGCCCCCTAGTTTTCCACAGTTGCCCACCTCTGGCCTAATGCAAAGAGTTAAACATGGTGGGCAAAGATGCAGGGGTGGGTGAGTAACAGGTGAGTATAACACAGAGGGGGAAAAAACACAGGCAGAAACAACTCAAATAGTACTTTATATAGATGTCCAGATGGGTTAATTAGCAATATAGTGGTTTTTTTTTTTTATATATGTACATTATTTTCCAAAACTGTATAGCTTGTTAAGAAGGGAGGGGAAAAATAATAATAATAAAAAACACACACAGCTGCAGCTAAGCTGTTTGCTGAAAAGGTTGGCTTCATTTCTTGGTTTTTAAAAAAGCCAACGTGGCAGTTCTCCAGGTTGGCAGGCAAGCACAGCCATTGTTGTGTTCTCTAATTCTACTCCGCCGAAAGGACAGACTCCAAGGGGGCAACTGTGGAGGATCACAGCCCTCTAGCTAGGTGCCCAACGTACTCTTCTTTGGAGGGGAGATCCATTTGGATGTCAAGGCATTGATGTCTTCTCAACCTTGGCGGCTCGGTTTGAAACTGCAGGGGGAAACAAAGAAGACGTGGCCTGTTATAAAGGTGCTTAGTCCCTCTGGAATCAAACAGGCTGGATGGGGACAACATGTCCATGTAATAGCTCTGGGGTCCTGATCCACTCAGGTCCCAGCTTGAACCAGGCTCGGAGGCTTGTCAAAGCAAAGCAAAGTCACAAGTGCAATAAAAGGACATACTCTCCACCTGTCCCAATTTGGTAGGGATGGTCCCAAAGAATCTTCTGTCATCCCATTTTGCCCCCTAGCTGCTTTAAAAATGTCCCAGTTTCTCTCTCCTCCTCCACCTTCATCTTATTTCCATTGCTGCAAAAGTAGCTTGCATGCCATTAAGCACACTCTCAGGCTGCTTGGCCACACGTTTTTTTTCCTCTCTCTCTCCATCTGGGGAATGTTGGAGGGGTACACGGGTCAAACCTGGAGGCAAAGACAGGATCACACCCCTTCGGCTGACAGACACCACTGCACTTGGGCCGCTGACCTGATATATACCTTTTGCTCCACATTTGGGAAAGGGCTGACATTTTCAAAGGCCAAGGGAGAAAACTACCCTACTCTAACAAGGGATGGTTGCCCAGGCATTCCAAAGCAGAACATACCTATTGATTGATGGCTTAGTTATTAAAATATTTCTATCCCACCCTATATCATGAGATCTCAAGGGGGCGTACAAGTAAAGTTGATATAAGCTGAATTAAAAAAAAATAAAACAATAAACTAATCCAAACAGACTAAAACGTATTAAACACATTCAAAAGTTAAGTAAAAGTAAAGTTTTTGCCTTCCAGTTGCCTGTCGACTTCTGGCGACCTAATGAATTTCTTAGGTTTTTTTTAAGCAGGGCATACTCAGAGGCAGTTTGCTGTTGCCTTCCTCTGAAATACAGCCTACAGCACCTGGCATTCCCCATCCAAGTACCAACTAGGCCTGACCCTGCTTAGCTTCTGAGATCAAGCGGGATCTCGCACCTTCAGGTCAGTTAGAACAGTTAAAAACCTGGTGGAGAAATAGTTTGGAGGAAAGCAGCTACGTTAACAACCATGTTTTTACTTGGTGCCAAAGTGAAGCCAGGCTCAGCACCAATTGGGCCTCCATGGGGAGGGCATGCCACAACCAGGGGGCCACAGCTGAGAAGGCCCTCCACCCCATTCTCCCACAGGCAGGGCAGAGAGGAGAGAGTTCTACAGCAATTGCTGTATAGGGTGCATGGGCTTTAGATGCTTAAGAGAGGTATCTGCTATTAACCTGAGCATTGGCTAGTTAATCCAACAGGCCTCTAACAGTATAGGGTGCATGTGGAAAGCCCAGATACCTTGAAGACATCAGATCCCGTCTGATCTTGGAAGCTAAGCAGGGTCAGCCCTGGTACTTGGATTGGTGACCGCCAAGGAATACCAGGTGCTGTAGGCTGTATTTCAGGGGAAGGCAAAGGCAAACCACCTTGCCTAAGAGTATTCCTCTGAAATTCATGGTGTTGCCATATGGTGACGGTGACTTGAAAGCACATGGACACACACATAGGATGCATGTGAGAGTTCACTCACATTCCTTGTCTGTCTTCTGGAAATCCAGCCCACTGCCCTTGTCTAGCGGCAAAGGACTGGAGGAACAACAATGACATGTTGCCCAAATGCTGCCAGCGAAAAAGTTGAGAGCAAGAGAGACAGAGCGCATGAGTGCCAGTCTTCTGCCAATACACAGATGTGGACGCTGTTTGCTCCCAGAAGAAAACCAAACATAAAATGAAAGCAGAGCTTAGCCATCACAGACTGTTGTGTGTGTGTGTGTGCTGAAGCCAGGTTGTGATGGTGTGCAGTACTGCCTACTTGTGCCAGCCAAGAACTGAGGAGGTTTTTTTGGGGGGTTGCGGGGCTGGGGCTGGCTTGGCAAGAGGGAAGAAGTGTATGGAAGTAATGCAAGCCCAGTTGAAAACGGCGCCCTGCATTAAAAATTCACCAGCCAGTGAATTTCCAAGGGATTTGTAGTAATTAGATGACAAAATGCTGGCAAATCTCAAGTGTGCTGAAGATGTTACTCAGGGGTCAAAGACTCGACACTTTTGGCTGGGTAATTTGTAAGTGTCAATCATGCTCAGCCATCAGAGGGAAGGCAAAGCTGAAGCCACTGAATTCTAACTAAGTCCAGTGCTCCTGGCCTTTAGCCATCCTCTTCTCTCCCTCTCCACCCCTCCGGGTCCTGCATGCAAATGCGGTTACGTCCTCTCTCAGACTTATTTATTTATAGCCTCCCGAATCCAGAAGGCCCTGAGAGTGTACAAGTTCGTTTCTTTCTCTCCCTCTCTGTATATCCATAGGCGCATGCATGCATATTTTGTTCCCTTGTTTAAAAGAGATTTAGAGGTTGGAACAAAACACGCAAAATACCATGGAGCTGGGGTGTATCTGCACTGCACAATTACAATAGTTTGGTACCATGGTTCCATCCTATGGAAGCCCGGGATTTTGTAATTTGGGTGAGGGACTCTGAATCCTCTGCTAGATAACTCTTGTTCACCCTCCTTTACTACTGCACTAGGGCTCTCTGGCAGAAAATGTTGACGTCCCTCCCCAAACTACAAATCCCAGGATTCCACAGGATAAAGCCATGAAAGAAAAGTGGCATCAAAGCACTGTAACCTGTGCAGTGTGGACACACTTATGGAAATGACATAGAAAAGGATCAAGGAATGAGACCACCCTTCCAGGGTGGATGGATAGGTGATCTTTCTGTTTAGAAAAAAAAAGAGAGCAAGGTATAAGGACATTTTCCAAAATGGTGAATGGGACATGATCATCTAGTGCAGTGGTTCTTAGCCTGTGGTCCAAGGACCCCCAGGGGGCCACAATGTCCTTACAGGGGGTCTGTGAAGGCTTGATGGCTGCTCGCCGCACCTCCTCCCCGCAGTGGAGCAGCCACGTGACAGGAGCCAAGGCAATTGCTGGTTGGCTTGCTTGGCCTGTGCATCGCCATTCAATCTGCTCCAACCAGAAACGTGCAGGAAGAAGCAGAAGAAAAGTCTTTCCTCCCCCTCCAGTGCCTCTGAGTGAAGGTTTAATGGATGGTGTGTTATTGTTGTTGTTGTTATTCATCAGGCATGATGATGATGATGATGATGATGTCTTAAATTCTGAGTTAAGTCTTGGGGGTCCACAGCAACAAAAGATATTTAATGGGGGTCCCTGGTAAAGAAAAGGTTAAGAGCCACCGATCTAGTGAAATAAGTCTGACAAGCAGGCTCAAAGAAAAGTAAAAGTATTTCTTCACACAAACCATCAATAAAGGTATTGAAGGTCATGACCAAAAGATGATCTGGTTGACATGTAACAACCAGCCAGAGAACTATGGGAACCCTGGCTTATCAAGTATGAACAGAGGCTAAACACTGTGTGGTTTGAATATGGGCACAGCCAATGTTTGGGCATGTCTCTTCCCACTTCTCACCCAACAAGCTGTGTGTGGGGGGTGGTGGTGGTGGTGGGAATCCATAGTTTGTTTTCAGAATTCAGATCTCAGCAATTTGCTGAAAGAGAACTGGCAGGCCTACCACCAAGGAATCTATTCCTAGTTATCCCGAGTGTTTTAGTATTATAATTTATGGTGGCAGCAGCATTCTGTTGCTGTCTTAGATAAAACACTGAGGCAAAAATCTTTGTTGATCTCCTTGAAATGACACAGAGAGCAACCAGTCGCGCTAGGTCTACCTTCTATCCAACTCTAGTCTAATGAACCTCCAGGTTTAGGAGCAATAAGCAGATTCTGGATATAAACGAAAGGAAAAAAATGGCCGTTTCTTTCAACCTATGCTTAGGAATTTATTTATATTTATTAGTTACATTTATATCCTGCTTTTCTTCCTATGAAAGTTTAAGGTATGCATGGTTGTCTTCCTCTCCATTTTATCCTCTCAACAACCCTGTGAGGTGGATCATACCAACAGTGACTGACCTATGGTCACCCTGTGAATTTTATGGCTCAGTGGGGACTTGAACCTGGATCTCCCAAATGCCATGAGATTGGCTTCTCAAAGAGTTTTGGCTGGAGCCTCCTAGAAACAGGACTCTGGTCAAAATGGACTTGTTTGGTCAGAAGAGCAGTTTGTTAAAAATGTGTGGAAATGCAAAATAATGACCATCTTTCATTCATTTTTACTGGGACAGAAGGAAACTGGATGAATGAACAAACAAACAAAATGAAAGGCAGGAAGGTTGGGCAATTCTAGAGTCTGAAGGTCATTAATTCCTCTTCCTCTTAAGTTTTTAAAAGATAAACTTTTTTTATAGCGGTTCCCAATTGGACATGTTGGTTGGGGCTTCTTGGGAGTTGAAATCCAACAGCATTTGGAGACCCAAAGCTGGCAACCAATGGCCACAACATTAAAGCAACGAATCACTTAAGTTCTCCAAGAATAAAAAAATTGTGGTTCTAGTTTGACACCGAAACTCACCCTAGTTCCCAAGGAGAGAAATGTGTTGGCTATGCTTCCTGATGGCAAAACAACAACAACAAACAAAACAAAACAAAAAGAAACCCACACCCCAACAAATGCAGGGATGCAACAAGAAAAGTGGTCAAGAGCTAACATCGTACAATGGGTCGGCAGCGGGAGTCAGGAGACCTGTTCTGAGACTATGTTGCCCTGGACAAATTTATGAAGCAACCTATTATCTTGGCCAATGCCTATGTTTAGAAGGGCAGAACACATTTTAAAACATATTTAAAAAAGCATCCATTTCCAAAAGGTGGTAGGGAACGGTCGCACAATGATACAGAACTAGGGTGGGACGAGAAGGTCAGTGGATTTTTAAGAACATATGAAGAGCCTGGTTAGATCAGACCAAAGGTCTACCAAGTCCAGCATTCTGTCTACCAGTGGCCATCCATCTCCCTTGGAGAAGCCCACCAGCAGCTAAGTGCAACATACGTAACAACCAAGAGACTTGATAGATTTTTACAACCCCAGTCAACACTGGGCTAGATGGACAAGAGGTTTGGCCTGGTCTAAGTCTAAGTCTTAGGTCTAAGTCCCTCTTGCATTTGTTTCAATTACCTTCCACAAGAGACACTTCATGGTGGGGCATCCCCATTGTGCGAATCCACCCATTTGTCAACCTTCTTTTCCAGCCACTCGTCATACTCCACCTGACCTCCTCTCAGCAGTGGATGGAATTCAGGGCCAGCCTAAGGTGTTTTGCTGCCTGATGCACAAGGCAAAATGGGGCTGGCACCCCCTCCCATTCCACACACAGAAGCAGAGCGGAACAGGTGCTGAATCGAGATTCAGCAATGCAATGGGATAAGGTCCTCCGCCCATCCTAAGGATAGCAGACTAGTTTAGGGGGTCAAGGACAAGCTAAGCATATGGCACACTGAGCTTGGTCCTCCAAGATGAAAGGCAGGTGGGCTGACTCTCCTGCCCTCCCCCCCAGCATCTTGACACCCGAGGCCTCGTGGTAGAGTCAGTTACTAGCAAACCCTTCCCTGGCAAAACAGACTTTCTATACTCAGCCTAGCAGCAGAGAGTGAGTGAGAGCCAGGAATAAGTTAACCAGGCCTCTGGCCGCCAACGGGAAGCCCCCATGAAGGCTGCTGAGCTGTCAGTCTGCCAGGACTGCTCTCTCCTCCGTCTGCTAAGAGAGATGCCTATTATTTTCCTGGCATCCCAGCCCTGGTTTGCATATTTCACTGATTCAGGTCACATCGTGTACACACGCATGCCATAGCCAACGTCTGTTGATATCCTCGGTCTCTCGCCCAGCTTCAGTTTGAGGTGAAAGCCTTCCTTATTAGCCAATTTGGATACCCATTTACTGTGAATTACTCAGCCTGATTATTATTCATGAATGGATAAATCTGAAATCTCAGCTCCCTGCTATGCCATTTCTCTCCCTTTTCTCCTCCCCTCCTGCCCGTGAATACATTTAGTGGAGGAAAACAGGAGGAAGTTCTCTGCCACTTTGCTGATATACAAACCGGTTGTTACCCGAGGGCCGGGACGTTTACCTAGGGTTCCCAACATGCATCAGAAAGTACACCGGGCTCCTCCCCTTGAAGGAAGAGAAACACCATGACCAACAGCAGAACTACTCCTAGCTTGATAGCAAGGAGCTCCTTGACACAAGGCCAGGTTTGGAACCGAGGAGACAGGTCTCGTCCACACCTGATCCTTCCCTCAACAAGGCCACATGGCCTGTAATCCAATTAACGCCATCCCTGTTTCCACTTCTTGCTCTTTTGTTTGAAAGGACACTCTTATTTCGCCAGGCTGAAGCAGAACACCCAGGGCTCTGCAAATCAGTCTTTTCTGGCTTTGCTTCCAACCCCCATGCCCGCCTGACACAGAGTCCTGTGTAGCTGGAAAGTTTTCTTCAAACACCACAGGCCGAAGAAGCAAATTCTGGCACATACCTGGAACAGGGAGCATTTCACATACTGCAATCCTTTTGCAACAACTGGCTACTGCATCCAGACTCTGTGTCACAGTATTGCTGATGTCTATGTGTACATTGACCCCCCCCCCATATCTGCAGGGGGTATGTTTCAAGACACCCCCCCCATCGATACCTGAAACCATGGATAATACGAATCCTATTATTTTCAATGAGACAAACACCAGAAGTTGACCATAGAAGTAACGAGTCATGTTACTTGTTAGTAATGTGTAGCTAATGTACTACTTTTTAAAATATTTGGAAAACACTGGTAAAAAGCCAATAAAATGCCCAAATATTCCCCCAAATGATTCCCTCCCAATAATGTTTTGATGTCATGAGTTCACATTACAGGTCAACCCACATATCCGTGGGGGATATGTTCCAAGACACACACCCCCCGGATACCCAAAACCATGTATAATAGGGAACCCTATTTTCAATGAGACAAACACTGGATGTTGACCATAGAACACATTGGAGGACCTAGAAATGCCTAGAGAGAACATATTTTTCAGAGGTGGATAAGTGAAACCGTAGATACCGAATCCATGGATACAGGGGTTGGTCGGTATAGATGTGAAGGGTGGACAGTGAAGAAAGCTTATGGGGGGAGGGAATCAACCCATCCAAAATGTGTTCCTGGAGGAGAGTGTTGCAGATACCATGGACTGCCAAAAAGATGAAGAAATGGGTCCAAGAACATATCACATCTGAATTCTCCCTACAAGCCAAATTGACTAAACTGAGTGTATTGTATTTTGGACACAACCTGAGATGAAATGACTCATTAGAAGGGACAATAATGCTTGGTAAAGTGGAAGGCAGTAGGCAAAGAGGAAGACCACATTACAGGTAGAGTAACTTGATCAAGGAGGCCGTGATCCTGGGTTTGCAAGATCTGAGCAGAACTGTTGATGACTGGGACTCTGAGAGGTCTCTCATTTACAGGGTTGCCACAAGTCAAAGTTGCAAAGAGTCCTCAAAAGGAATTCCTTTTAGTAAGAAATTATCAGCCAAAATAAATAAATAAATCCACAAATGCAGATAGATGAAAGAGGTAAACATCACTAGTAGGGTAGGAGAAAAGTCTTCATTAAGGCTGAGAAAAACCCCAAGGGGTGTTTGGGTTCGGGTGGGGAACCAAAGGGTTAAATCAATTTTCATAAAAAATGTAAACTTCAGAAGGCGCTTTCTGTACACTTCCTCCCCCCCCCCGCATTCTCTCACTCCTCCCCCTGCTGCACCCCCCCCCCACACCTTCGGTGCCTTTGAACATCTGACTGGCAAGCATTTCATATTTCAATCTCAGCAGAACAAATTGAATTAGATGTTGAAACCGGGCTCGGCTCCTTCCGCAAAAGCCTACCTGCTCGGCTTGCACTAATCCTTTGCTGTGCTGCGGCGGAGCACAGAGAGCCATTTTGGGGAGATATTCACCCTGCCATGAAAGACAATACAGAGAGGGGAAGGAAGATGGGACAAAACCCGCCCATGGTAAAGATCCACGGAACACCGTTCCGTATATTCATTCCAGCATCCGTCTTGATTGTGGCACAGCTATTGCTGGCTTTATCCCAACTCCACATTTTGCATAGAAAACAACTGGGGTTCGAGCTTTCCCTTTGCCCAATTGAGAAGAAGAGTAATCTGTCTGGGCACTTTCTGCATGGATTCCACATCTGTTGCATCCAGAAGGGAGTCTCAAAGACTCCTCCCTTGTCCAAAGGGCCCAACATTTCCCCCATTCACAGCGATTCATCCCTGAACTTCTCTGGGGCTCCATTGGAATTCTACTGAATGGGGTCTGATTGGCCAAACTAGAGGTCTAGGATTTGAACCCAGGTTTTTCCAGTTTTGTTTGGATACTTGGTTCTGCAAGCCCATTTCTGGTCTGAGCAATTTAGCAGAAGACTGCTTTATACTAAGCCAGACTGTTTGTTCATCTAGCATTGCATTGCCTGCACATTAACAAACTGTGGTTCTCCAGGGTTTCTTTCCCTACCTTAGCTGAAGATGTTGGTAACTCAACCTGGGACCTTCTGAATATGTAACATGCACTCTATGGTCCTGAACACTGGATTGTAAGGAGCTGCCTTATAGCATCAGGCTCTTGTTCCATGCTACTCTGTACTGTATTCACCAGGAGTTAAAAACTTATGATCTGAAGATATTGTTGGACTGCAACTTCTGTATGCCTTTGTCAGAAGAGTTAACCTTTATTTAGATATGCAACTATTTATTTCCCACTCTGGATCATAAGGTCTCAGAGCAGGGTACAGACAGCAAACAATTTAAAACTGCCCAAACTACTGAAACGTATAAGAAGTGGTGGGAATCATATGGCCCTCCAGATGTTGCCAGTGTGCAACTTCCAACATTCCTCACTATTGGCTGTGCTGGCTAAGGCTGATGGGAGTTGGAGTCCAACAACATCTGGAATGCTGCAAGATTTTCACCCCTGATATAAAACAATGTAAACAGCAGTGAAAGGTGATGGCAGCTGCCCCTGGTCTATGCAGGTGGGCAGGAGCTCTAGAGAATTTGAGATGGGGTCTCAACCTAGAGATGCTGATTGATTTGGCCACACTGCCAGTGATCCATGGGCTATAGCCCCTTCTCATTAAAACATCCAAAGCTGCTTCATTCTGCACCCGACTTATTAGACCACCTAGTTCAGCACTGCTGTCACTGATTTCCAGCAGCTGTTCAGGGCCTCTTTTTACCCTGCACCATTATAGCACCATGAGTGCATCTGAATCGCAAGGGCAACTTCCTATGGAATCCTGGGATTTGCAGTTTAGGGAGAATTCTGAGCCAGAGAGGTGTAATGCCTCCGCAAACGACAAACCCCAGAATGCCATAGGATACAGTCATGGCGGTTAAAGTGGAATCATAGCACTATAATTGAGTGATGTGAAAGGTCCCTAGGATTTCAGACAGGATCCATCCAAGACCTAGAGCTGAAACACCCTGAAGGCACCAGCTTCCATCTGATCTTGGAAGCTAAGCAGGATCAGGCTCAGTGAGTACCTGGATGGGAAACCACCAAGGAATACTGGGTGCTATTGGCTAAATTTTAGAGGAAGGCAATGGCAAACCACCTCTGATTATTCCTAGCCTGAGGAAACCTTGGGAGATTCATGGAGTTGCCACAAGCCAACAGGCAACTTGATGGCAGACATGCATACTTTTCCTGTGACCTACCTGGAGATGGTGGTGGGTGAAACTGAGACTTTCCTCATGTAAAGTACAAGCTGGGCTGTGTCCCTTTCTCATGCAGTAGCTCAAAGGTGGGGAAGCTACAGCTCTTGGCCCCCACTTCTGTGGTGCTTGAAGCCCACCAGCACTCCCCCAAAGCAGCTCCTGAACCATTCCAATGTTTACATTTTTTCCTGGTGAAAATTTGGCCTGAAAATCACACCCAAAGCCTTCCTAAATCCATGCAAACACGCAAAAGCCTCCCCTCCCACCCCATTTCAAATACTTTATCTTCTGTTTTGCTTTCAAAAAGACAGCAGGAAGTGATGCAACACTGCGAAGGAGAAAAGGAAGGCAAATGGTGTGTGGATGCGTGCCTTCAAGTCACCTGTCCATTTATGGCAACCCCATCAAATCCATAGGGTTTTCTTAGGCAAGGAATACTCAGAGGTGGAAAGTGAATTGGCCTGCCTCGCCAGCTACTCCCAGCATGTTTTGGCCACCAAAATGGAAATCATAACAAAAGCAGAGACTGGAGAAAGAAAGAAAAAAGTAATCTCTGAATGCATTTTGCAAGAAGCTTTCAAGTGGTTTGTAGAAGGGTCAAAATGTTTATCGCTTACTTATATACCTGGTTGCTCCATTTCGCATGTGCGTACAGTTTACGTTTGGAAGAAAAACTTTGCTGAAACATGTTGAACTGCTCTGCTTTTGGGGGGGTGTAGAAACCCATCCCTATCCATTCCAAGTTATTCCTGCTTCTGGCACCAAAATGTTCCATTAAAGAAGTAAAGCTTAGGGATACATCTATTTTGTTAACTGAGGTACGCCTGCACTTTGCACTTTGGTTTGGGAGGCTTGGTGCTTTAAAGTGTTGGGACCTAAAGAAGCGGCAGAGGTGGATACCAGAGTGTTAAGAACTGACAGTTTCCTTCTTGTTCAGTATGTTCCTTTTGCTTGTTTTAACTGTGTTTGGATTTGTACGATGCCTACTAGTCTACTGTCATCTCTGTTGTTTAGGTCAGGATACAGTTCAACTAGGTTTGTCCTTGCATCTCCAGCCCCAGGGCTTATAGCACTCTGGCACACAAAGAGCTTGAGGCTGGAAGCAAGGATGTGTAAAGAATGCATTCCCTATGACTCATGATACACAGGGGTTTGATCTGCATTTTCTGGACAAATGTGCAGATCAAGCATAATCATCATTTGAGTTTCGCATTTCTGGGGATTTTGCAGCGCAATTTTTCGCTCAAAAAAAGGTATCAAGATGCATTAAAAATGCATTCTTTCTAGGTACAATACGTGTAGAAATGCATGTTCTGAGATAAAGATATGTTCAAAAAGGCATATTTAAATATGCATTGAAATGGAAATTTTCACAGGATTAAAAAAATAATAATCACAGATTACTGCTGGAACGGGTGGAACGGAGTTATGCATGAACACATATGAAAGTACATGGACCAGAAACAGGCTGATCCATCCATCCATCCCTGGCTGAGAACAGAGAAAAACAGACAATTCTCACTACTGTCAGGGTATGTGTACTTAGCAATCCTATACAGACCTACTCAAAAGTAAGTCTCACTGTGTTCAATGGAACTGATTCCCAGGTAAGTGGACAAAGGGTTGCAGCTTGAATCAATATATGTAATAATAATAATAATAATAATAATAATAATAATAATAATTTCTATCCCGCCCCTCTGCAACGCAATCAGGGCGGCTTACAGCATAAAAACGCCATAATTACATCAGTACCCTAACCCACCCACCCATATGTGGCCTAAATGAATCTGAATTCCATGAATATATACTAGTTTATACATATGCATGCATAATTTCTTGGAGTCTGAACAATTTGCACAGTCTTCTCTGATTCTATGTTCCTGGTTTTTTTACTTGTCTGTGTACACTAGCCTTAATTTGTGTTGTGATGAGCAAGGAGAAATGTGGACTCTCTAAACCACACTCTCAGCCCCTGAACATTTCAATTCAGCAACTCTTTGGATGTCCAGTCTTTCAGTAGAAATGGACCCCAGTTCAGCTGTTAGGCCAAACTAGAGCAGACATACTGAATCAAGGTTAACTTGGATAAGAACAATAAGCCAAGCTCGATTGATTCAGTGGGTCTACTTTAGTTGGGACTAACAACTGGATCTACACCAGTGGTGGGAATAATGTGGTCCACTAGAAGTTGGTGGACTGCAACTCCCAGCATTCCTCACCATCGGCACTACCTATGGCTGATGGGAGTTGGTGTACAAGGGGGGGAATCCAGGGGCCTACCTGATTCCCATCATTCGCATATTCTTGCAGCTATAAGAAGTATAAATGTGCCTTTCAATAGAAGTGAAATCTGAGGTCCCCATGAAGCTGAAAGACTGTATATCTCTTTATATGAGCCTGTTTGAGTTCTAAGATGTTCATGAGAGCCCCTTCTCTCTCTGTCCCACCACCTTCTCAGGCTTGGTTGGTGGGAACACAGGAGAGGGCCTTCTTGGTGGTTGCTCCCAGACTTTGGAACTCCCTCCCTAGGGAAACCAGGGTGGCTCCATCCTCAGTGTCCTTTCACCATTGTATTTATTTTCACTTTGTAAGACTCCTTTGGGTCCCCAAACTGGGGAAAAGCTGCGATATCAAAAAAAGGAAATGAATGAATGAATGAAACAATAGAAGCAGCAGCCACAGCCACAGCTAAACTCTGAAACCATTATTCTGAGGTGGGAATTGTGTGGTCCTCCAGTTATTATTGGGCTGCAAGTCCCCAAAACCCTAGCAAGCATAGTTGAGGACAAAGACTGCTGGGAGTTGTACTCCATCCAAAAGACGGCATGATTCCCACCCTTCCATTACTTTATTCTAGGACTGAGATGAGGACTGTACAATTTACCTTGTTGGCAATCTGTGTGCGTGCGTGTTGGACATTTCGGCAGTAGTTTTTTTTTTTTCCTCTCCCCGTTGCCTGTTGTGACAAACACAAAACTTCTTTTTTGTTTTGTTTTGGTGGTCTGGCTACCATTTTCTGAATGCCCCAGAGAAAGGATTTTGGGGGGAAATACGGCAGCTGCCATTCTCTTCCCCTCTCTCCTGCAATGCCTCAGAGTGGCAGCACATCAAAGGTCTTCTGAGGTTAAGAACAAGATAACTGGAACATCTGTTGACACTACAGGTAGCTAGAGGACTGTCATCATCATCATCATCATCACCACTGCCCAGGAACCTGGCAGTAATTTTTGTCAATTCTCTCAAAATACGAGAACTACCTATCCCACATCAACTACTTCACCATGGGATTGCCAGATTCAGAAGGGCATTCTACTCCGTGCCCTTGCAGACTTGTGGCACAGACCAAGCCCTGTTTGCCCTGAGTTGTTCAGGCCAGAGGTTGAAAAATTTACTTTATCTGACAGCTTTCAGAGATTTGCAACTCCCCAAAGAAACACTACCAAGTTCGGGTGCTGGCAAAACATCTGCTCCTTTGTTCAAGACCTTCAAAAGTGGTTGGCAGGCCCCTGCCCAAAGCTCTGGGAAGTGAGAGCCATTGGCCCATCTTCTCGGCCTTTGTGCCATCACCCTGGTCGTTTTTAATCTGTCCCTCTGGCAACTGCTGCTGGCATACCTGCCAGACCGATCTGAGATTGGCTGGAGGCTCCCTTTCCTCCCCTTTCTTGTTTCCCTCCTTTCTTTTTCATTCAAGCTGAGCTCTCTGGACAAAGATGTCACTGAGGGAGGAATCCAGAGGCTCTCTGAAATCACAGTTCTTCCAGGACACAAAGCCCTGCCAGCTTATTCCAGAAACACTGTGGGACGTAAGCAGTTACTTAACCTGGCAAGGATTAGCCCTCCAGTCAACCTGGTGTCTTGCCTTTCATCAAAAGATCCCTCTGGTGCCAAGCCTTCCTTCCTCTCATACAGCCTTCAGAAAGGCCGGGGTGTCAGAAAGGTGATAGGCCAGCCGAGAGCCTGGATGGAGATGCCTTTCAAGAGGGCTGCTGGGGCTGGCCAAAAAGGCCCAAGCACCTGTCACGTTATGGCTGTCCCATGGCGAGCTGGCAAGGAGAGCCGCATAATAGGCCGAGATCAGCCAGGAGAAAGGAGCCGTGCGTTCAGGCTAATGTAATGCTGGTGCAAAGCCACCACACACAATGACAAGCAGCGTGACTGCACTCGGCGAAGGATCAAGGAGGGCACCTCGGTGGCTCGGAAGGGAGAACTGGAAAACGTGCTTTCCAGGAGATGAGAGCCACCGGGAAAAAAAACAAAACAAGCCAGTAGGGAGAGGTGGGCCAGAGCAAAGGAAACAATCTCTTCCCTAAAGCCAGATAAAGAAGGAGCAGGTCGGGGAACAAGATACAGGCTAACCTCTCAGTGCCCCAGAAGACAAGTTTCAGGCCATTTCTGAACCGACATACATTATTTTCTTTAGGTTCGTGGTTCTTAAGGACAGAGTTCATTTCCTTATTTTCTCACTAAGACCTGCTATATTTATTGCACATAAAAAAGAAACCCCTTTCCCTGACACAAAGAACTGGACTAATTCCTTACACTTTTCTGGAGGAAGAAATCACACACTGGAGAGAGGCAACATGGCTTGACAGTTACAGAGCTGGACTGGGACTTTGCGAAATTTTTAATATTAGTGTTGTCACTGTTATTATATCCCAGCTTTTTCCCAGCCTGAGATCCAAGGCACCTTAAAACAGTTGAAAGAAACATAGCTAAAAATATATCAAATGCAAAAGTGGATTCCTGCACGACAGTTAAGTCCTGGACTAGATGGTTCTTGGGATATCTTCACTCTCTACAATTCTATGACTCTACCTTCACATACCTCACTGCTTGGGGGAAGAGTCCTAGCTATCTCCCTCGCTGTCTCCTTCATCCTCCAGTTTGTCCAAGATTTCTTCTAGAACAGCCGATCGTTTCTTCTTCTTGACTGAGGACTCTGTGTGGGTCCAAGGGGAGAAAGAAGGAAAAAGAGTCAGCTTTAGCATCACATACTGGCCCTCCTAGCCTTCCTCAATCTGGTAGCCTCCCAGCATTCTTGACTATAATCCTATAAGCCTCGTCCTGAGGTGAGTCGCAAGCAAATACAACACAGACTGAAATACCCATCACATATTCATTACAACTATAGAGACTTCCTAAAAACATTCATCCAAAAGATCACTGTCATCCCCACTCCCTCTGGCACAGAAAGAAACAACAGCTACTAGGATGAGACCATGAAACCATATTTTTCCATCTAGCCTAGGATTTGCCCACTCTTGACAGGCAGTATCTCTCTAAGACTGAGTCTATGATTCTATGCATCTTCCAATGGAATGCACCCCATGTTCACTGAGTAGAAGGGTGAGTGTCCTAATGGAGACACATCATTTCCACTCCATCCCAGTCTGCTTTGATAGCTGAGATCTGAGTATGGCACACGCCCTAATGACTCATTCAGCCTAGAAGTTCCATCTTGGGACTGAATTTAGCAGCGGATCCCATGGTTAAAAAAAAAAAATCTGTCCAAATTTTTGGATTTCCCTGCTTCTTCTCCCCATGCTGTAATTTCTGCACCGCATAGCCCAATGAAGAGTTTAATTAATTAATTAATTTATTTATACCCTGCTCTTCAGCCACAAGGCTATCAGAGTGGCTTACAAATTGTTTTAAGCAATAGCAATTTATACATCTCCACTGCATTAAGCAGTTTCCAATGTGTGTTAGCTAATTGCCCCCACAAACCGGGTACTCACTTTACCGACCTACGAAAGGATGGAAGGATGAGTGAACCTTGGAGCCCTCTGGAACTGAACTTGCAACGTGGTGACTTGCAGTACTGGCATTTAACCACTGCGCCACCAGGTCGAAGGCATGGAGCAGATCAGTTTCTATCAGCTGTTTCAACACATCTGCTGTTTTCGTCTTTACTGCATCAGTTGACTCAAAACATGCACCTTTAAGCGCCAATTTCATTTTAGGGAAAAGAAAAAAGTAACATGGTGCCAAATCTGGATAATATGGAGCTGTTCAAGCATAGTAATGCATTTATCAGCCAAAAACTGCTTCACAGAAAGTGCTGCGCGATCATGCGCATTGTCTTGATGAAGAATGAAACCATTTTTCCAAACTTCTGTTCTTTTTTTCCTGACTCTTTCTCTCAGCTTTGTCAAAAACGTCCTTATAATAATGCTGGTTCACTGTTCTGCCTTCTGGAACCCATTCTGACAAAATTACGCCCTTGATGTAAAAAAATAATAATAATGAGCATGGCTTTGAATGTGGACTGGCTTTGATGTGCTTTTTTCATTTTTGGTGACGATGGTGTTTTCCAGTAGATTGACTGTTGGTTTGTCTCAGGATCATACTGGAAGATCCAGGTTTCATCACAAGTGATGGTTGTTTAAAAAAAGGTTTGGGTCCGCCTCAAGTTGCTGCAGAATGTCCTGTTGCTCAACTTTTAAACTTTGCATTTTTCTGGCACAAAACAGACAACACAGCTGCTTTAAACAACGACTGACAATTAACTGAATGGCTGAGAGCATTGATGTTTGTCATGCAGGTTCAGATATGCTCACGGTCACCGTCAGTTCTTCCGTAAGTCAGTAAAATGAGTACCCAGCTTGTTGGGGGCAGTTAGCTAACACCATTTGTAAACTGCTTAAGGAGTGCCTTGCACTGATAAGCAGTATAGAAATGTAAGCAACGTTTGTAACTGCCTGCAGTGTTTGTCTGTATTGATTTCTGACTTGTATAAAAATTGTATAACCTGCTTGGATTGTACTGAAGTGTATGTGATGTATTGTGATGTTGTACCCTGCCCTGATCCTGAGAGAAGAGGCGGGTAATAAATGACTCAGCATTATTACAGTTGTCCGTCCATATGCACAGATTTGGCATTCATGGATTTAAGAATTCACTTATTTATTTATTTATTTATTTATTTTCACAGCTTGAAAATATTCTTAAAAAAGTAATAATCCAAAAAGCAAACCTTGATTTTGCCATCTTATATCAGGGACACCATTTTGCTATGCCATTGCATATCATGGGAGTTGAGTATTCACGGATTTGGGTATTCAAGGGGGGTCCTGGAACCAAACCCCAGCGAATGTGAAGGGACAACTGTATTATTATTATTATTATTATTATTATTATTATTATTAGCTATTGCTATAGCCACACTTGCCCTAGCTGCAAGCATGCACCTTCCTCCCAATTCCCTTTCTTCTTAGCACCTCCTGCCCCAACTTTACAGTCCCTAGCCCTATTTTCTTTCCACTCATCTTTCCCTTGGATCTCAGTCTCTTGGCTTATGGTTTCCTCTATTTTCCTTCGTTTAGTCTCCCAGGATTTTTTTTCATGACCCCTTTTTATTACCCAAAATGCAGAACTTCTCCCTGTCCCTGAGAGGGGGTTGCCAATACGCTATTTTATTCATTCTTGGAGGCCATGTCAACTTTCCACAACTGGCAACCCTGTTCCAGTAAGAATGCCCATGAACCATGTCCATGTCCATGACATCAGAGCAATTCACCCAATCCCAGCAGATGGGTAGGAGGGGTAGAGGTGAACAGGGAGGTTGGATCACAGAATAAAGTCCAAGGGGGGGGATGAAAATGGCTTTGCACCATGCTAGTGATTTAAAACCCAAACAGTACACACATGCACACACTGATGTTTTATTACAGCTATCTCATCCCTTCTTTCCAAAGTTCAAAGAAGTCTTGGGTGAATTATGGGAACCCACTGTGATCATTCTCTCCCTGAAGTTTTTGGAAAATGCTGAAGAAAAAAAAAATATAACACCCACCAAACAACCTACCCGGTCTGTACTTTCCTCTCATTATAGAAAGCAGCTCTCCATGTGGAGAACAGCTGTTCAAAGCCCGATCTCAGCCATCAAAACGCCCGTCTCAAACAAACAAATAAATGTACTTGCAGGACTCCCGGAAAGGGTGTAAAATAAACACACAGAACAAGCTGCTGCATTTTCTTTTAGCATTACAGCTGCTTCCAAAGATAAACAACAAGTAAATGTCACAAAACATCAATACAGGAGAAATTAACCTGACAAAAGCAGCGCTCCCTCCCCCAACCCCTCTGTCTTCCTCCTCCTCCATCCTCCACCAAACAATTCTGCATTTCTGGAGTCCCCCCATCTAATGATTTTATTTTTCAATTAATTCCTTGACAGAATGCCAGCACCAGTTGTACTTCTGCTCCTGTACTTTTATGAATGTCGAGGGAGGCAGAAGGGAAAGGCAGGAGGGGGGGGGCTGGAAAAGTGACAGGAACAGTCTCTCCTCCCCTCCACACACACTTTGATGTAGCTTTGTCCAAAAGTCAAGAAACAAGAGCCACAATCGAGGAGGGAAAAGAGACCCTCAGGAGACAGAGGCCAGCATTTGGGTCAAGACGGTGGAAAGATTATGGCATTCTATACACAGAGGCATCAGATCTGGTCTGATCTTGGAAGCTAAGCAGGGCCAGCCCTGGTTAGGACTTGGATGGGAGCCCGCCAACCAATCCCGGTGCTGTAGGCTCTATTTCAGAGGAAGGAACTGGCAAAACCACCTCTGAGGATTCTTTGCCTAAGACAACCCTATGGAATTCATGGGGTTGCCATAAGCCATCAGGCCACTTGAAGGCACACACACACACACACACACACATGCATATGCATTTGGGTTTATTTTCTTTCTTTTAAAAAAGGGATCTAAAAGAACATCCCCACCCTAGATATTCCAACCCATGCACCCAATCTTGTTCAAAACAAACAGAAGCCATTCTGATCAGGGCTTAGCAACAAATTCTGGAAGTTTCTAGTGGAACTAAACGCTGCCCCTTCCAGCCATCTTTTAAAAATCTTGATTAGCTGGCTGCTCTGTTTCTTTCCCAGGCATCCCTCATTCATAGGGGTTATCTATACGAAGCAAAAAGAAGTGGATCATTCTGCAGTAAAGGCAACTCACAGCAGCTGCGATTTGTCTTAATGTTTTTTTTTTGGGGGGGGGTTTAGGTAGATCGCAGGCATGTGAAGCTATCCGCGTCCGCTGTGCAAACGGGAATGCCTGCAAATTAAGATGGCATCCACAAGTGAATTACTTGTGTTTTTATTCTCATCAGTTGCTGCTGCTGAACAGTATTTTTTTTTTAAAAAAAGCATATCTAAGATGCAAAAGTGTGATATTTTGCCTTAACAGAAAAGCATAAAACCACCACAACCCCCTGTTTTATCGCATTAGCACTCACTCACTAAGACAAAAAACCCCATGGCGGTTCCAGGGGCTTGCTTTGTTAGCAAGCCCCACCCCAATGCTCATCTGGCCAATCGGCTTTGAGCTTCTGCTCTTTTAGGAAAGCGGATCAAATCAAATTGCTTGTCTCAACGAGTGGGGATGAGCATTCCCCCTGCTGTTTTTTAAAAACTCTGGAAAAAGCCGCAAAAGCTTTTCCTGCAGATTATATGGCATATCTAGCCCTCCTCCTTCTGAATATGGTGATCCAATGCAGGATGCCATTAAGACAGGTTGTATTGTCCTTGAAATGAGGCATATTTTCACCGTTTAGACAACCCCATAGAATCATAGACTCTTAATAATTGGAAGAGACTGCAACCGAGCCAAAGAGCTCCTGAAAGATGTTCATCCAACCTCTGTTCAAAGATGGAGACTCTCCCACGAGAAATGGTTAAATACAGCTTTAGTGGATTTTTTTCAACACAGGAATAAAAAAAAAGGGGGGGGGAGTGAAGCAGAACATGACAGAAGTGTATGAAACAAAACGTAGCGTAGAAAAAGGTCTCTTTCGCACTATACAACTATAGCATTTTGATCCCACTTTAATTCTCATGGCTGCATCCTGGAGAATCCTGAGATTTGGAGTTTGGGTAGGGATTCATCAAGATCATAAGGAGACTGTCCACTGATCGCCCCTGCCTTGGCTAAGGTGTGCTGGGTGGCACCAGCATAGCCTTCTCCATGGTGGCACCGTTTGCATGATGGACTGCTGAAAAGGCAGCTCCCATTTAGTCAGTTTGTTTGCAGCTATAGAGAAGCTGGTCAAGACTTGGATGTTTTAGACAGGCCTAGGCAGCGAGGGTAGTAATACGATCCCTGTTTCTGGATTTAGTGCTTTGAGTACTGTGCCTTACCAGCAAGCCCTTTCTCTCAACCCATTTCTCTTTGGTCTCAGGTCCACACTTTCATTTTGGAATGCAAAATTTCAGCTCGGCCTTATTATTACTGTATTATTTTTAAAATGCATCTGACAATGGCCAGGAATCCTGTGGCATGGCAATCCAGGGCTTAGGAAAGTCAGAGATAAATGAAGATGTTAGAGATCTGTGGTTTGAATCTTCCTTCTTTTTCTTTTTATTAATCAAAATTCCAATTTCAACTGTAATCGTCCTGTTGGGGAATCATTAAGGGTTTTTCTTGCCCCTTTTATTCAGGTGTCTTCTGGCTGCTTTCTGCCTCAGGGGGAAAGAGACCAACTGAAAGGTTTCTATTTGTTATCTCCCTGCCAGGCAAACCAGGAAGCAAAAATGTTATTATGTTTCCAAAATGTTTTCTGGGTTTTTTTGGCTTGCGTGTTCACAAGTATGCAATTGAACGAGCAGCCTGCTTATGCTGAACAGGTTGTTATTTGTTCTTGTTATGTAAAAATCAATACGGCATGAGAATAAATAAACTACTAAACCAATCTGTATCACCCAAACCCAAAGCAAATGTCCCGGCCAAACAGAACACCCAAAGTGCTGCCCCTGTTTCTAGCACCAAAGGGATGCTCTCCAGCTCCTGTCCCAGAAGTTCAAGTCTGTCTCCCCATGTGACATGTTTGGGGTAGGGGGGCCTGCCCTAGCTCAATCGTGGAATTCTCAGCCCCCTAGATATTTGTTAAAAACCAAACTATCAAAGCTTTAGGGGTTTGGGTCTTGCTAGCCAGGCTTAAATTAGTAGAGGAGAGCAGAGAACAGGGCACAGAATCCCCGTGAATCCATTGTTCTTGTGTTGTTGTGTATCTTCAACTTGTTTCCAACATGATAACCCTAAGGCAGATCTATTGGGGTGGGGGGGTTCCCATTGACTTCCCTTTGGGGGTTTTAAGGGCTGAGCGGGGATTCAAACCCTGGTCTCCCAGAGCCCGTCAAACTGACTTCAACTTAAGCTGACTCGATCCTAAGGTTTTCTTAGACAGATTACTTCTGGTCTTTTTGGTACCAAAGTCCACCAGTGGGCTTCCACCTCTTACTTTTCTGCTTGCCTGCTCCCTGCCTCTTAACAACACTTATATTTTACCATAGAGATGCATGCCAGGGAGGGAAGGGGGTGGTTAAACTTGGAAGAGAAAAGGTCCCACACTCCCCACCCCATAATACCATTTAAAAAATATTTTGTCTTCTTACTGCATGCCTTCAAGCTGACTCCAACTTATGGCAAGTCTATCCTAGGGTATTCTTGGCAAGATGTCTTCAGAGGAGGTCTGCCCTTGCCTTCCTCTGAGGCTGAGAGAGGGTGACTTGCCCAAGGTCACCCAGTGGGTTTCCATGGCTGAGCAGGAATTTGAACCCTGGTCTCCAGAATCAAAGTCCAGCACCCAAACCTGTCCAGCACTACACTGTGTCTCCTAAGGGCTGACACTTGGTAACCAGGCCTAAGATAGCAGGGGAGACCCCAGAATGGGGCCACAGAACCCCTGTGAATCAATACAGCCTTTTATCATGAGTGGATATTGTGCTTCACTCATTCTACTGCACACAGATGAGACACCGAACTCTTTGTTTAGGGACACTTCTAAAAAACCAGAGTAATACTTACCCACATCTGCTGCACTGTCTTGAGTACCGAGCCAAAGGTACATGGGGAGGGGAGGGGAAGGGAACAGATCCATACTGCCCCCCTCGAAAATAAAGCACTTCTGGCTGAATTTGCTCAAATCTTTTCAGTAGTGGCACATGAAACAGAGACCTGCCACGGCACCCTGCGACCTCCCAAGCTTTCATTTGCAACACATCCCCTTCTGCCTGAGCCATGCTCGCCTTCCCCTATCCCAGCCGCAGCCTGGGCTGAAAATTTCCCTTCTGTCAGTTTAATTCTTTGATCGATGGGGAAGAGCAGGAAACGCGGCCCTGCGCAGCTGGCCTCCCAAGTTACCCCTGGCAGGAGATCACTGGCCCTGCTGGTGACGGCTGAGTGAAATGTTTGTGGAGCGCACAGAACACAAGTCAATAGTAATTTAGCTGGATTGGGAGCAAGTACCTCCACTGCACGAATTGCAGCTCCCGAGAGGGGAGAAGTGTGCACGGGATTATTACTGACTCGTTCGGAAATATTTCCAAAACAACCCTCCAAGACGGGTGCGTGGGGGAAGCGAGGGGAGGCAGCAGAGCTTCTCGAAAGCTGACGGCCGCAAGGCAACGGCCACTCTGCACTAAAAAACATTGTGCAAGCAGCAAGGCAACACGGGAGCACAAGCTTTAGCTGGGCGCAGAGGGAGGGGCTGCTCAGCTTGGGGGCAACGCAAGCGACCATGCCTCAAGCTTTGAACCTGGCCTTGTTGGGGAGGTCCCGGTGCTTCTGAACCTAACCTAGGTGCTTTTATTCCAGGAAAAACAGAAGGGAGACCAAGAGAGCACCTAGTCCATTGACAGTGATGCTCGAGATGCATATTTGACAGCATAGTGGTTATAGTTTACACAGTTAATGATGGCATAATTGTATGATGTGCACTTGGAGGGGTACGCGTTTTAAGTTGTAAGCTTCTTTGACACTAAGGGCTAGGAAAAAGGTGTGGTATCAAACTAAAACAACAACAGCGCAGAAGAGTGCCAGAGGCGGGGAATATTTGCCCCATCAGAACTTTGGGACCACAGCTCCCATAATTCCTTACCATTGCCATGTAGCTGCGCCTTCTGAGAGTTAAAGTCCAAAATAATCTGGAAGGTCAAAGGTTCCACTTCTGCAAAATCACCCACCTGCCAATCCTGCATGCACCTGCCTTCAACCTCATATATTTTATTTATTTATTTATTTATTTGAGCATTTAATACCCTGCTCTTCAGTCTCAGAGCGGCTTACAAATTGTTAATTTAACAGTTCTCTGGCTTACAATCTAAATAAGACATGACATGTAAGGAAAAGGGAATGGAAGTGGGGGTAGGGATTAAATCCAGCAGATACTGCTAGTTTTTCTCTCCTTCCAAGGCCAGAGCAGTGGCAGTTGGAACAGAGGAAGGGCCTTTCCTCTGCTTCTCGGCCGAGGTCTGATGGAATATATATACAGTATATCTAAACCAGCTCTTATCAGCCATACCACCATGTAGATAACAAGAAACATAAGATGTGGCCTTAAACCAAACCAAGCATTTGGTCCATCTGGGGGATGCTGTTAGACTACAATCCCCATCATTTCTGACCATTGACGCTTTGTCTTGGGCTGATGGAAAGTGTCATACAACAAGCTTTGGAGGATCACAGTTTGTCTTTCCATGGTCTACGCTAGCGGTAGGGAACTTTTGGCCTCCAGATGTTTTGTCCAAAAACTCCCATCAACCCCATCCTGCATGGGGTTGTAAATGTGGTGGGAGTTGTAATCCAAAACATTTGGACGGCTAAACGTGCCCTAATCCTGGTCTACACCACCCAGTAGCAGCTCTCCAGGGTTTAGGACAATGGTATTTGCTCAGCTCTATCTGGAAAAGGCAGATCTTCTTACCTGAAGATGGTAAGGATTGAACCAGGGACTCTGAATGGAAAGCATGTGCTCTATGACAGCCCCATCTCCCTTTCTAAAAAATGGAAGCATGGAGTGCAATCATACGATTGCAGCTTTGATATTTTTCATAGCCCACAACAGGAGATCTTGCAGAGGAGGGCAGATTACGAGTACTTTTGCACAAACTCTGTTAGTCCTTTCCATCAGAGTGAGGAAGATTATGGGTTGACGTAGGGTGCTCAGCTATGCAGGCTGAAGTGGCATAGACCAGACACAGGGCTTACTTGGTGTCAATCAACCCATGTTTTGTCCCACATACCTAGGCTTTCCGCATATGGAAAATGACAAGTCTGCAGAAGAGATGTTCTTGTTCACACGGACACAAGGATGCTGGGAGAACAAGGTTCTTATTTGCATGGAGATGGAAAGCCCAGATGTTGTGCCTATTGACAGAGAGCTTGACCTGGACAGCAAATGGAGCAAGTACACAGGTCATCTGGACAATCTTTGCCCTCCCAAGAAAAGGGTGAGTGGACGGGACTTCTATTTACATCCAAGTAATTATTTCAGCCAGCATGTTATAGTGGATTGAGTGTTGGACTAGGACTCTAAGAGATCAGGGTTCGAATCCCCACTCAGCCATAGAAACCCACTGGGTGACCTTGGGCAAGTCACACTCTCTCAACCTCAGAGGAAGGCAGGCAAACATCCCCTAAATAAATCTTGCCAAGAAAATCCCAGGTTAGAGGCGTCACAAGTTGGAGTCAATATGAAGACATAAATAAAACCAGCAATTATTTCTAAGTCTGTATTGGCAGGCATATATTGAAAAAAATGTGCATTTTATGGAAACAGGTGTCCTCTTTTCTCTGCTTTTGGGGGGGATATGTCCATGCCACACTACGAGGTCCAATTAACTGGTGGGAACCAGCAGGGTGTGTGGGAAAATGGAAAGGCCAAAACCCTCACAGGCAGCACATCTATGAATGCTAGTTGCAGGGGAACACAATAGGGAATGGCTATTGCCTGCTTATAGGCATCCCATAAGCCACTTGTTGGCTAGTGTACAAAGAGAATTCTAGATCAGATAGGCATTGGGCCTGATCCAGCAGGGGTCTTTTCAGATTCTTCTTGTTGTTGTGAACTGCTGTCAAGACAACTTTGACTTGTGGCAACCCTGTGAATGAGAGACCTCCCATGTCACCGTGTCCTCAACAGCCTTGCTCGGGTCTTGCAGACTCAGGGACCTGGCTTCCTTGATTGAGTCTATCCGCCTGTATCGTGGTCTTCCACTTTTCCCTACTGCCTTCTACCTTACCAAGCATTTGTGTCTTTTCTAATGAGTCATGTGTGCCATTTTCAGTTTAGTCATCTTGGCTTCTAGGGAGAGTTTAGACTTGATTTGCTCTAGGATCCATTGATTTGTCTTTTTAGCAGTCCACAGTATCCGTAGCACTCTTCTCCAGCACCACATCTCAGATGAGTTGATTGTCTTCCTACCTGCTTTCTTCACTGTCCAGCTTTCACAACCATACATAGAAATGGGGAATACAATGGCACAAATTATTCTGACTTTGGCATTCAATGCTATACGTTGACAGTTGATGATCTTGCCTAGTTCCTTCATAGCTGCCTTTCCAAGTCCTAGTCATCTTTTTCTGATATCTTGACTATAGTTCGCCACTTTAATTAATGACTGAACCAAGATAAAGAAATGCATGTGTACAAACGGTACAATGGTTTCATCATTTACTTTAAAGTTATGTGAATCATCATTCATTTTGTCTTCCTAATATTCAACTGTAACCCTGCCTTTCAACTTATTCCCTTGACTTTCCTCAATAGCTGTTCCAAGTCTTTGTTATTTTCTGCTAGTTACAAGGCCCAAATCGTGGCTATCCAGATGCGTTCAGTGGAGGGCCTTAGAGAAGAGCTCCACTCAGCAAAGCCTTTTGAGTCACTGGCGTCTAAAAGGCAAATTGTCAACCTTAACGCTCAGCAGTGCAGGCCCTGTTCCTTGAGCTGGTGAGAGCCAGCCAAGGCATCCGGCCCTTTGGGGACAACAGTGGGCTGCCAGCTGCAGAGGTTGCAGCCGTGCACATCGTTCCCAGGTGAGCGGATAAGTGCACTGACCCTCCGCATGGAGTGCAACAAAACGAGAGTGTGGGGTGGGGGAGAGGAAGGCAAAGCTTGAGCGGTGTAGCCAAATATAAAACCCATTTCCGACTACCTGAGAGAACAGCAAACAAAGATTTTCAGAGCAGATACCTCCGGTACTATTATGCTCCATCAAATGAATTCCCAGGCACTGCAGCCAGGAAATCGGACTGAAAGCCTCTGTGGGCTGTGAGCCTGCTGTTTTGAAATGCCCTCTGGAAGAATAGCACACAGCTAGTGGATCACTCTCTCCTGTACTTGGCTTTTCTGTCTGCTTCTCTCCTCCAGTAACAACAAAAAAGATCTCTGGAAGAATGTCCCCTTTGCTTGCTTGAGATGGAGGGAGTGGGGACAGACACCAAAAATCAAACAAGAGTGCAGGCTGTGATGTGTGTGTGTGTGTGTGCCTCTGAGTGAAATGGAATGAAGAAAAAAGTACAAACACTCAGGGCTTTGCAAACATGTAAAAAATAAGTCCCTGGGGGATGAGGAGCATTCTCTCCTGTGTTCGGCTTTCCATATGGAGAGGTACCAATTTTGGAAAGGCATTGAACACACCACATGTTGTGGGCTTTCTTCTCTAGTGTTCTCACTGTTGTACACATGCATCCATGCTACTCCCGTGACCTGAGCCGGCCCAAGGTATTTTGCTGCCCGAAGCAGATCTCCAACAGTGCCACGCCATCCATGCAAGACCTAACACTTGAAAAAGACCTGCAGCACCACCAATTCCCACCTTCATCTCTTAGGGATCGGTGAGACTGAAGTTTTCTCCCAGTATTCGAATAGCCTTCAGGATGGATACTTCTGTGGACAGAAACACGTGGCTTTTGTGTACAAAACCCCACATTTTCTATGTAGTGTTTTTCTGTGCAGGAGATGTGGTTATTTTGAACAAAGCCCCCCAATTTTTCTGTGCAGAAAAATTGTCCACAACACCTCGGGACTCTCAAATATGGGGAGAATACTACACAAAAGAATTTGTTTTTCTCCCAGGGGGCCAAAATTACAGTAATTATCTGTCCTTGAATGCGATGATGAAATAACTGAGGATTTACATCCCTATCATCTTTGCCTACCCAATCCGATCCCTACCGGTCTGGGAAGATGTCCCACTGCTCTCAGTGGAACCTACTTTGGTTAGATGACACATAGATGAGATGTATTCAGCAGCCTCCCCAACCTTTCGCCCTCCAGCTTTTGGGGAACAGAACTCCCATCTGTCCCCTCCTGCCTGACCAATGGTCAGGGCTCAAGAAAAGTGAAGTCTGAATTATCTGGCAGGCAAAGGCATACAGAATCACCGCAAGTGCAGCCCTCATACTATCTCAACTGTGTTCCCGGATTATAAAGAGGCCACAAAACTGTAGTCAGTTCACAAAACCCCTCAGCTTTAACAACAGCTGGTTGTGACATCAGCAATGTTAGTATTGCAAACCAGGTTCTTCCTTAACTGGAGAAGCGGCCTAGAATCCTGATTTCACACCCAGCTTCAGAGGTAAAGCTAGTTAAAATTGGTGGAGGGAAATGTGAGAGAAGCAAAAAAAAAAAAAAAAAACACTGGGCAGCACCCAATAAAACCTGCAGGAGAAACTGCAGACATGCCTTAAGGTGCTCAACTGATGGGTGCTGTTGTTGTTATTTATCATCATTATCATTTAATTATATAGCGCCATCCATGTACATGGCTCTCTCTCTGGCTTTTCTTCGCAAACGAAGATTCAGGAAGGACTCATCCCGCGTTTTCTGCAAGCGCGCTGATGACTAAAAAGGCCAATCCGAGATAAACAAGTCCGGTTGCAAAAAGCACAGCAGAAGGTCTCCTTGGGTGATGTTTTTGGGTTGTGATTCTTTCTGCGTTGTCGTTTCTCTTCAAGACTTGTTCGTCGTGAGTTCTCAAATAAGGCTGCAGCATTGTGGATAGTGCGTCTCCATGCCTCCCGATGTGAGGCCAGGGCGGACCACTGTTGGTGATCAATTTGGCCAAGCCTGAGATGTTGTTTCAGGGAGTCTTTGTATCGCTTTTTTGGAGCGCCCCTCTTACGCTGACCCGTGGCGAGTTCACCGTAGAGTAGTATTTTTGGGAGGCGATGGTCCTCCATCCTAGAAACGTGCCCTGCCCAGCGCAGCTGTGTTCTCAATATCATGGCCTCAATGCTGGTGATCCCTGCTTGCTCAAGGACAGCAACATTCGTCACATAGTCAGTCCAGTGTATATTTAGGATTGTCACTTTACAATAAAAACAACCAAAAACAGTGGGTCCTGCCAAAGGTGTACAATATAAAATATATGTGTATACAAGGGAGGGGGAAGGAAGGAAGGAAAGAATAATAAAATATAAAACTATATAATACAATTGCAGAACAAATTATCCAGATAAATGCCAAAATTACAATATAATATAAAGCAAACTGACCCAGACATGTAATCAAAATATACAATATTATAAAACGATATCAAACTAAAATTCTAAAAGCTTTGGGAAACAAACAAACAAACATTCTCACTTGAGATTTAAAGACAACGAGGGAAGGAGCAGTCCGCAAATGTGCTGGCAGGGAATTCCAAGAGTTTTATTGTTTTTTTTTAAATGTCCAACTGTTTCTGCCTTTATATATTCTCAAGGGGCTCTTTAGAATCTAATTTATATATTCTTCTTCAGGGGCTATTTAGAATCTAACTTCAGAAATGTCTGGAGCAAGAACTCTCAAACCATTTAGTGGAGAAACAGAAACCTGTAGAAGGCCTTGAGAATACATGCAGGCTGAAACGTTTTTAGGCTTTTAAAAATACCCATCAACTGAACACCTGGAGAAAAGTCTCTAATTTCTTCTATGGAGGAAAATGGGGACCAGAGCAAGGGAGGCAGCGGGGGGGAATGTTTCAGACTTTTTGCTTCTTTTTAATTGCTTGTTGGTTCTCCTATTTGTTTCATTTTGAAGCTGGATTGTTATCTTATCTTGCACAGAGCTGGTTTTATGCAGGGCTGGGCAGCATGAAGGTCCACTGCCCCTTTTCAGGAGCTCCTAGACTCTCCTGGATCTCCAACTGCCTGCCATTTTTTTTCCTCAAGAAAGAGAAGTGCTACTCCTGAAAGCCTCCCAGGAGCATAGCTCCTCTGCTAAAGTAAGCTGCAGTTCTTTTCAAAATCAGAAATGAATCCATCCCTTCCAGTTCAAAAACAATGGGGGAAAGCACCCAAATTTTAGGATGGGTACAGCCTGCAGAAGTCTGGAAGGGGGGCAAAATTGGCCTGCAGACCTACTGAAGTTGCTCCCCCTGATTTTATCAAGAGAAGATTATATGAATAAATATATATATTGCACACATAGTGAAATATTCTTTGTACATACACACACACACTCACAGAGCCAGTGTGGTGGAATGGTTTGAGCATTGGACTACAGCTCTGGAGACCAGGGTCTGAATCCCTGCTTGGGCATGGAAACCCACTGGGTGACCTTGGGCAAGTCCCACTCTCTCAGCCTCAGAGGAAGGCAAAGGAAAAACCCCTCTGAACAAACCTTGCCAAGAAAACCCCATGATAAGTTTGCCTTAGGGGCGCCATAAGCCAGAAACGCACACAACAACCACACACACAGTCACCCACCTACCCGTGGGTTTTTGGTTTTGTTTTGTTTTTTGCATACAGGAAGCATAAGAAATAAATCGGGGGACTGTCATTTCTGGAAATTTCAGGTGCAAAACATCAGATTAGACAGGCAGACATATGCTAACCATTTAGCAGCAGGGTGTCTCTGAGCCCATGCTTAGCTCAGGAACTGGTGAATAGAAGCAGAATCAAGCTCACAAAATCCTTTTAGAAAAAAAAAAATCCACTCTTTGGTCCCGCAATTCTATTCCAGGAACATAATTTAGGACAAAATATGGGGGGGGGGAGGTAGATGCTGTTAAACAATATGAAGTCAGCAGTCCTTGCTGGCTCATTGCAAACCACCCAGAGATCTACCAATAAACACTGATCTACTTTCTCTCCAACTCTGGTCTACAAATCAATCCATCCATCTGGCCATTTATAGCACGCTTGGTCCAAAGAAGTACAAGGACCTTGATCGTAAAGGAAGTAACTGATGCTGGGAGGGCAAGGATGCAGAAGGAACAATGGGTGAAGTAAGAGAACAGGAGGCAGCATCAGAGGTTGCAAAAGTCACCTGACGGGCACATCTGGCCCATGGGCCGCAGGTTCCCCACCACTGGCACAGGCAATAAAATCAATCCAGAGCTGGTGGAAAAAATCCAGTCAGGACCCCCCACCACTTCTAGTCATCCCCTTCTTGGAGTGTGTGTGTGTGTGAAGGGTCCTATTGCAAGACATGCAATATTTGAGCTGCAAGGTGTACAGTGCCTAGAACAGACTTCACATCAGCTCTTTTGCTAAAGAATTGTGGGGGTGGGGGGAGTGGGACACCCATCAATCGATGTTTTATTCCCTAAGGTAGGCGGAGGACAAAAACCTTACACTAACATTTGCCAACCAGTACTTTTGCTGCTGTCAATGCTTGTCGATAGTTGCAGGAAACAGCAGTTTCAGGCCAGAAATGTCAATGCTGAGGCCCTGATCCACTGCTCCTTAAAGGAGCTTTCTTTCCTTTCACTAGGACTGCCACAATCCTATCACAGGCCCCCAAGAAGCAGGTCAGTAGCTTGTCTTGTGTTAAGACTGCACACACACAGATCTCAGAGGACTCTTGGAGCAGAGAAGGGGGAAAGGAGAGCATGCCACTCCTGCGCTCAGCAGGCATGCATCCTTTCCTGTCCAGTATTAGCAGGCAGCATCCTCAGGAAGTGACTAGGACTCCAGCACCATATTGCTTGCTGTGGAATTGATAAAAAAACTAAAGAGGAAACAGAAATGCCTACCGGGGCAGACAACACTGAATTGCAGCTGTTATTTCAGGCAATGGCTAGAACAATGAGTCATTCTGGAGCACGGAAGGAATAAAATGGCTGCCACCACAAAAACATGGCAGCCCCACATTGGTGTGGTGCTGGCTGCTCCCCCTTAAATGAGCTGGAATAATACGGTGGTGGGGAAACAAGGACAGTAACCAAAAGCTGCCCACCAGTAATGTGAGACCCCATCAGGCCCACATAAATCTTGAGAAGGGCCCTCTATTTCAGAGCTGGACTTAATTCTCTCAACGGTTCCTTACAACAAGGCAAAAGGGATGACAGCATTACTACCGCCAATGCCAAGATATGAAAATCGGTGGCTGACAGTGGGCCAGTCGCTCTCAGCCTCACCTACCCCACAAGGTTGTTGTCTAGAGAAAGCAGAGAGGAAGGGGAACAATATTTCCTGCCTTGAACCCATTTGGAGGAAAGGTGAGGTATACATGTAAGGAATAATTAAGGGGGGAAATATACAAACAACATAGCTTAAGGCCAACCTGAAAATTCAGGGTGGAAGTGAGATCCAAAGCTCAAATTATAATTGCCCCCAACAAGCTGGGAACTCATTTTACCAACCTACGGAAGGCTGGAAGGCCGAGCCAACCTGGAGCCCTGTAGAACTCACAACATTGTGGCTGCAGTACTAGCATTTAACCACTGCACCACCAGGGCTACTTTGAGGTTCAAAGCCAAATGTGTGCGTTCGCTGGCCACAGATATGCTCAAGTGAGTGTACCACAGCATTGAAACGTGACAGTTGGGAAATGTTAGTGCTGTGAGTAGCGTGACTTTTGGCCGTGATCCTTTGTGTGCAGGCAATGGGGATGATGGGACCTTAATAAAATCCACCCACCAACCCCACCGTCACCCTGTTTTAGAAAGATTATGCCCCACATCCTGCTTCTGTTTGAACAGCTAACAGAATGGTTACCTAG
The DNA here is from genome assembly GCA_030847615.1 of Gambelia wislizenii. Classification (NCBI taxonomy): domain Eukaryota; kingdom Metazoa; phylum Chordata; class Lepidosauria; order Squamata; family Crotaphytidae; genus Gambelia; species Gambelia wislizenii. The sequence goes on along the minus strand of JAUMIR010000013.1, from coordinate 22,287,425 downwards.
AGGCAAATATTGCGGGATCATGAGAAGTGGCTTTCTATCAACTCAGACGCTGAGGCTGAAGATCTTGTAGTCCACCAAATTCTCATCAGCCCCTGCTAGCTTGGCCAGTGGTGATGGATGATGGGAGTAATCATCCATCAATATCGGGGGCAAGGGGTGCACAGCTCATCCAGCCCTGGTCTAGCCCATGACCATCTACTTTGATACTGGTTCTCCAAGGTCTCATACAGATGGTTTATCCCATGACCTCTTCCCTGTTCCTTTTAAATGAAGATGCCAAGGATTGAACCTGGGATCATTTACAAAGAATCCATGTGCTCCCACAGACAGCTCTGGGCCTCTTCTTCCAATATTTGGTGCACAGGGGCCCTCCCAACATATGCATCAGAAACCACTGGCAACCCCAAGGTCCAAGCACTCGCAAAAAGGATTACTCTGAGGTTGACTCCCCTGTGCAGTCACCAGTACATGCTACAGTACCATGAAAATGCTCGGCTGTTTTCCGCCTCAGGGCCTCCACCGTTTCCTCCGTGTCAGCCCATTCCAAGACCAGTCTCCTGCCGTACAAATGGGTGCTGTGGCACAGGGCGTTGAAGGCTCTCTGTAGAAAGAGAAACACACGGCACACTGTCTGGCTTGGTTTTTTAAAACCTGCTATCCCACCAGCCACCTCTCCCAGCTCCAAACGAGGACACCAGCAGAGCCTCCTATGAGCCAGAACTGAACTACGTTGGTTTTTTGTTTTTTTGGTTTTATTTTTATGACATAATATGGGAAAAGACATGGACTGGGAAGAACTGAATTGGGACCACTCTACAACATGCTGCCTGATCGTATGCCCTTAGCCCTGTCCACTGATGGAATGAAGGTCCCAAGAACCATCCCAGATTGAAATTCAGTGGCTGGGCCAAGAAAGATTCCCCATCCATGTTAGAGAGATGAAAACAGCAACAAGAATCAGTCTGTCTTCTCAGAGTAGCTGCATGGCCCTCATTTTCAGTCCCTCCTTATAGAAATGAGGAAAAGAGACACACACCCCAAATGCATTCTTTGCTGTTATTCAACTTGAGCCCCAAACACCCCCTCTCTCCCTTCACCCCCCCCCAGCTCATCTTTCACTGGGAAAAAGTATGTGGGGAGGTGCGAGATTTCCCACTCTGTTATGTTTGGCTTCTCCTAAGCTTGAGATTCCTTGCACTCTTGCAGTGTTGGTTGTTTTTATTTGCTAGTGCCGCTTCAGCTGTTGCCTGTGCTTTTAAATGCCTATTTTCACACTGAATGTTACCCAATTAGCAGAGCAACTTGTCAACTTAAACAAACACTACGGTGGGGTGGGGTGTGTGTGTGTGGGAGACGAGAGGAGGAGTCAGCTGTAGGGAGCTGTGATAGCTGTTTGCCTTGGCAGAAACAGCCATTCCAGCCCTGGCAAGCAACTGTGGCTCTAATTGTAGGCTCTCATTTGGTAATTGGTACTTTTTAATTTCTCACTTCCCAGCATCAGATGCGAGGGAGCGGGTGAACATGAGAGAAAAGCATCGCTTGTGCCCGTCTGTATGCGCAAGAGCTAGAACAGCTGGGGCACTGCCGGATTCTTGAGGTTTCACCCAGGCAGAGTGGCATGGCAGATTACCAAACCCACTCAATTCCATACATGCTTTTAAAGTAGGAGTGGGCAAAGTGTGTCCTCCCCGGGCCATGTGCAGCCCCAGGCCTCTTCCTGGGTCAATTTACCTTTTAAATATGTTGCACCACCACCATCAGACAAAAAACCCCACCCAGCTGCTTTAATTTGTATGTGGGGTGTTTGTTTGTTTTTTTGGCAGTTTTGGCAGTCTCTGGTCACTTGAGGATGACCCACACTGAGGTCTGTTGGAAAGGCCTTCCTTTTCTGTCCCACCTTGAACACAGTCTAGGATGAGATGAGATGCCTTCTCTGTTGGCACCCTGGTTCTGGAATACTCTTCCCTTGGAGGCCCGGATTGCCCCAATGCCAGCATCATTTTGCTGCCAAGTCAAAACATGGCTTTGTAGTAACGCCTCTGAGGCGTAATTGATTTTATCCAATTTGCACGTGTGTCAGGGTTGGCGTTGTTTTAAATCGTTTTCAACTGGTTTGAAATCATCTGGGTGGTGGTTGTTGTTTTTAAAGTGACACATCACTGAATATGTTTTTCATCTTTTAAAATGATTGTTATTTAATCGTCTTAAAACTTGATGAATTGTTTGTCATCCTGAGAGCCTTAGACAGAGGGTGGGATACAAATATCCTAATACAGGCATACAATGTGTAAGCTAAAAGAGGGCAATTTGGTAACTCACCTCTTCCCTCTCCACGGACCACAACACCTGAAGGCACTCAAGCACGTAATCCTACTAAATTCCACCCCATCCCACCGCCGCTTTCCATGCTTATTCAACATTCACTATTCTGTTGTTGCTGAACATGCACAGTCATCATTGGGCTAAAGCTTTTTTTGGGGGTATCCCCTGAGGTTTTTTTTTTTTTAAAGTTTGCATCCTTGTACAACATCTGAGGCATACCAATACCTCCCTTCTGTTTTTCAACTGTCTTGGTCTGGCTCTTGAGTTCATTAACAGAGTGAGGAACAGCTACAGACAACCTGTATGTATGAGCTGCTGGGAGCAGGGGCAGGACGTCTTTCCATAATAACATGCATTCAGGTCCTGTGCGCATGTATTAACAAGACTGAGAAGCTTCAAAAGGCAACACAGTGGGTGAAGCAGCAGTCAGCCTGGGTGCACAGAGGGCTGGGCAACTAGGGCAGTTCCACAAGCCACTTTTCTACCCTGGGACCCTCTAGGGGCTGCAGGGACTACCGAAAAATAAAACAAAATATCCCAAAGGTGCTGGAAGCCCGCGTCTCATTCTTAAATATGGGCATTCTTTAATGTTAAATAGTACAGGGAGGCATTGCAAGCTATTTAAGCACGTGGGGGGCTTTGAGGAGAATAACTGTCTTAAAAATAAGGAATACCCATTTCAAAACCAACCAATATGTGAAAAAATATATTGATGATAAATATAACATGCAAAAGTAATAATAATATGCACTAGAGGTCGCCCCCTCCCAACATTTACGAGGGATCAGTACCCGCGGTTTCACTTATCCATGGTCGAGGTGGGGGGGGAGGTCACTCTAGGTACCTGGAAGACCATAGAGTCACTGGAGGTGGTCTCTCTAGGCACTGGGAGGTCCTCCAGCACAACGTTATGGCCAACTTCTGCTGGAATCCTCTCTAGGCATTTTCTAGGTCCTCCAGAGCAATTCTATGGAATTCTGTGGCGGTTCATTCTCATACACTGTTTCGGAGGTAAGTCTGAACATATGCACTGTATCACAGGGGGGCAACCTGCATATGATTGAAGAACATCTTATATCTAAACTAGGTAACAAAACCTAATTATTACAGACAAAATATATTGGCAATGGCCAAAAACATAGCAACAATATGACAGACAAATCAAATTGTCTATCACATTGTTGATATCTTTTTAATCATTAGCGTTTTTTTTTAACCAAGTATAGATTTAAGTTGTTCTTTAATCATATACTGTAGTACATCTTATTATTACTTTTGCATGTTGTATTTATCATCAATATATTTTTTCACATGTTGGTTGGTTTTTGAAATTGATATACCTTATTTTTTAGGATAGCTGTTTTTGGTAAGAGAGCTTCCCTGCATTGTCCCACTGTTAGGCTTGTAGGAGAAGCAATTCTCCCTCTTTTGTGATCAGAAAAAAAGGTTGATTTGGGGAATTCTGGGGGTGCCGAGGGCCACAGAAACATCCGGGAGGGGGGCTATATGTGGCCTAAGGGCCACATTTTGGTCACCCCAGTGTAAAGATACGCTCAGCAGGTCAACAATAGCTGTCTTGGACTTCAATTCCAGACAGCCCAGGGTTCTCTCTGGCATGACAGCGCACGTTATTCCCAGATGCAGCAAGGAAGGCGGGAATTGTCTGGGTTCCAACAGGGTGGACATCATAGATCAAGGAAGCAGGGCCCGAGTTCACCTCCCAAGGGGGGCATGTTTCACCAGATCTAAATGCTCTTAATTTGGGGGACAGGGACCACTCTGCCTCTTCATTCCCGGTTGCCCTGTTAAATGCACAGCCCCCAAAGCCCTGAGGCAAAACCATTAGCAGGGACACAAAAGACCGACAACATTAGGCTGTTGATAGATTTCCCATCCTTTCTAAAAAACAAAGAGGCATCCCAGCTCTGGCTGAAGACAAGTTCTGCCGTGCCAGCTGAGCTCCTGATAGAGTGCTGAGCTTCATTCTGGAATGGATGGCTTCTGGATTTTGAGAGCAGCTGAGTTCTTAAAGCCATCCAACACCAGGCATTGCTCAGGGGACCATGCAAACGGAGTAAGGGCAGGGGAAAGAAAAAAAGGAAGATAAATCCTCTGCGTGTGCACACACACACACACATATACACACACACAGGGATGGTTGTAAAGCCCAACTGTGGTTCAACGTTATGCCTAAGGGTGGAAAAGGATTGTAAGGCAGGGCTGGAGGGGAATACAGGAAGACACATAATCCCGAAGACTGTCTTATCACTGAACTATGGTTTGGAGCTCCACTGGCATCAACACACCTTTGCCCATTTAAACAATGGGACTTGAAGACAGAAGGGAGACAGAGTGAGAGCGCGTGAATGTGTGAACTTCCCTCTTTGGCTGTCCCTAAGTAGAAAGGAAATCATGCAGTCCCTGTAGAAACCGCAGGGAAAATGACAAAGTCAAGGAGGTGTCATAGTAAAAACAAAACAAAACAAAACAAAACAAAAAGAAGGCAGAGAAGTGGGGGTGGAATGCACGGTCCACAATTTGCAAGAAAGAAACCCCCAAACAAAAAAGCCAGAAGAGCAGCACCCCCTAATGGTCAACGAAAGAAATGTAGCAGGTCATCAACTCCGGAACAAAAAACGAAGACCGTACACACGCACTGAAAAGTAAACTAAGCAAGGTTCAACAGTCAGCAATGTGTATGGATGTCCCTTGGAGGTGGCTCTAATTCATTCTCCGCTAGTAATGGAATAGGAAATAAAGTAAAATATTGCAACAGGACACCACAGCTGACAGGCCAATTATCCAATGGCTGCACAGGTATCTGCTCAACAGCAGGATCGGCTGGCTGGCTTCATGAGATCTTGCAACTTGAGTTCGGATTAACTCAGAAGTAGCAAGGAGGAGAAATTAATGCGATGAGGGGACTGCATTTTCAAAAAAAGCTCTTCAGAAAAACAAGGCACTCAAAGTAATTATAGGTCAACTCCCGTATCGCGGAGGATACGTTCCAAGCCCTCCCCATGGATACCTGAAACAGTGGATAATAGGGAACCCTATTATTTTCAATGAGACAAATGCCAGAGATTGACCATAAAATTGGAGGACCAAGAAATGCCTAGAGAGAACATATATATTTTTTTGGAGGTGGGTAAGTGAAACCGTGGATATGGGGGTCAACCTGTATTGCTTTTATGCTATTTGTTTTGCATTACTGCTGTTCTTGGATCCTTATGTTTCACAATGAATGGGTCATCAAAATACAAAATAAACAGAAAGACCAACAAGAGTATGATTACGGTGCTTTTCGGATGACAGAAGGTGAAAGGATGACCATGGAAGATGATCAGCAGGGCAGCGTATAGAATGTGCTTCAATGACACATTGACACTGGATGGGTTTTGTCCCATAACAACTTTGCAGGTCTGTCACATGCTTTCAGAGGACTGGATATCAGAACTGGCTGGTGCATCTAATCCCTCTCTTCTGATTTCGCCAACCTTGATCACGATTGAGGGATGCATTGCTCCGAGTGTCCATATTTGTTCCAAGAGTAAAGAAGTAATGGCAATGGATCGCTTGGGGACCCTGACTTCGCCAGTATCAACCTGACCCCACTCAACCACTCCCTTCTTAGCCCTTCTTAGCCTCTCACCCTGATTTATGTGCTCTCTGCTATGCTGCTCCTAAAGCCAGTGCAGCAGACTTAAGAAGAAGAAGAAATAATTTATTCCAAAGACCATTTCAAAACAGTAGACTTAAGAGATACAAAGGTATTGGGGTGGGGGGAGAACAACTGGAAAAATTCAGGGGGGGGGGAAAGCACCAGTTTTTCCGTTTTATTCTGAAGTACTTTTTCTGGAAAAATTAAAAAAAATCAATTTTGGACTGTTTTCTTTAAGAATGGCGAAAAAAATATTTAAGACAAGAGGTTCACATACTTGTATTGATTTCCTGTCAATTATTTATAAAAATTATATAAGAAGACTTTTATGTAAGTCAATGTACAATATCTGATCACAGCAGTTCCTGGTCTTGGTATCCTTTTCTCAGGTCTTTTTATATGAGCAAATGTTTTATGTCCACTTGATACTATGGAAGATTAGAGCAGACAAAATCATTTTCTCTGTTTTACTAACGTTGATGGTTTCTGCTATTTCTATTGGTCTTTCTCTGCTCCTAATAAACTGGAAAACCCCCAGAGGTTTCTTTATAGTTCAGAACCTCATAGCTCCAGTTGTTACAAAACCAAACCAAACACATTATCAAACAATCTCCTCACCTGCATTAAAAGGGTACTCAGTTTGTAACGACTGTCTGACTAAACTGTAAGTATAACATGACAAACATGATAATTTTATGCCAAACAATTAAATCATGTTATGTATATAATACATTTTATGTTCCTAAAGTAACAAAGTGATTTCCAATCTGTAAATAACATGAATATCATTCCACCCCTCAAATTTTTTTGAAAATTTCTATTTTCCCTCCCAAAACCCAGGGGGAAAAAAAAGCCCCCCTCAACCCCATGGCTTCAAAATTGCTTGAAATTTTACATCTCTAAGTATACTGGTTAAAGCAGAACTGCAGAGCCTGCAGCTCTCCAGATGAGGAAGACTTTTACATAAGACCATGTACAGTAATAGATCTTTACAATTCCTGGTATTGGTTTCCTTTTCTCAGTTCATTTTAAGGGTGTATTATGTCATAATTTTCTTTGTTGTTGTTAATATATGAAACCTGATCATTTCACGTCTAGCTAAGTTACGTATAAAGCATTTCATGTTCCCAATGTAAGGAAGTGACTTCAAATTTATACAATACACTAATATAGCATTTTTCCATTTTCCTGAAACCTTCCATTCACACTGATCAGGAATAAACTTTGGGTTTTGTCCTCAAAACGGCAGCCCAAATGCAGAACTGCTTGGAAGTACTCTGCAATTGACATTCAAATATAAGGGAGAAAGAAAAAGTTGCAAGGAGCTGCTCACCTTAGCATCCTGTTTCGTGATGAAATCCACAAAACCAAAACCTCGATGTGTTCCGGTTCCAACCATTTTCTTCGGGAGGCGGACTGTCTTCAGCTCTCCAAAGGTGCTGAAGGAAGGGCGTAGAGGGACAAAGAAGACAGTGGGGAGAGGAAAAGGTTACATTTGTGACACCGGTCACAAAGACGCAAGTCACTTTTTTTTTGTAGTTTTGAGAAAGGCGTCCACATTATCAAGTTTCCTTTGCAAGGGCGGCCAGGGCAACCAAGACCAAGTGACTCCAGAAACGCTGATGAGCAGGGATGGGGAATATGCGGAAGTGTCTGACCTGCAATCTTAGCCATTGCTTCTCATGCTGCTAGGGCTGATGGGGGTTGCAGAAGGTGACATGCTCCCCACGCCTGTGCCGCTGTTTCTGCCCAAGTCTAAGCCCATCCCATGAATTAGAGGAGCTGAAGTAGTTCTGAGTAAGCAGATGGTCCCAGCTTCAACCCCAGGCCTCTGCAGGTAGGGCCGGGAAAGTTCCCTGTGGTGAAACTCTAGAAACTGCTGCCAGTCAGTGCTGACAACAGTAATAGCACTTGCATTTCTATATAGTAGGACCCCCGTATCCACTGATTCATTGTCCACTGATTCAATTATCCATGGGACACAAAACAGCATACCTACCATAGAGTCTTCCTAGGAAATGTGTCCTCACTAGCCATTTCCTAGGTCCTCCTAGGCAACTCTATGGTATTTTAAACCAGAAGTCCCATTATTTTCAATAGCATGTGCTATTTTCCATGGTTTTCGGTATCCACGGGGACCCCTCCCCAAACCAATCCCCAGCAGATATGGGGGTCCTACTGTACCACTTTACAGTGCTAAGCACTCTCTCAGTGGTTTACAACATGTCAGCTAATTGCCCCCAACAAGCTGGGAAGGATGGAAGGCTGAGTCAACCTGGAGCCATGCAGGATTGAACTCACAATGTTGTGGCTGCAGTACCGGCGTTTAAACACTGCACCACCAGGGCACCTGACAATACTGAGGTACCAAGGGTCCAACTTAGTTAAGGCAACCTCCTATTTCTCCTTCCAGTTTCCTCACGCCGGGGGCTCTCATCAGGTTTGTGGTGAGTATATTCTTCCACGTGGTTACACTCTCCTCCTGTCTTTTTCAGGCCTGTTCAGGCCTAAAAGTGGGGAACGGGACAAGCACATAGTAAAGTTACTCAGAGTGTCACATGAAGTCTTGGGGGCTGGGTGCAAGGGGCCATTTTGGAGCAGCAACAAAAAAAAAAAAAAAAAAAAGGGAACCCACAAATTTCACAGGGCAAAGTGTGGTAACACTTGGGGGGTGACCATTAGAGGGCCTGCAGAAACAGTCTCCAGGGTCCAATGCCACTTGTCCTTTGCTGATCCTGGTGTAACCCATGGCAGAATTTTTGGGTTTTAATCTCAGGCAGGCCTGGGCACACTATAGTCTGGAGGGCTGTACTCTAACATTAGGAATATAAAGACAGTTGCGCTGGAACAGACTAAAAAGCCCCGCTAGGCCACCATCCGGTTTGCATGGTGGCCAAAGAGATCCCCCTGGAAAGCCTCCCAGCAAGACAAGATCACCTTCCTATTTATACTGCCTCTGATACCAGAGATAAGATGCAGCCATTGTGACCAGTAGCTACACTTTCCATTATTTTATCCCTCTTTTCTAGATAGCCAAGTCAGAGGCTACCGTGACTTGTAGTGAATTTGAGTGTTTTAACTATGCCTTGTGCAAAGAAAGCCTTCTTCTTGTTTGTTTTGAATCTCCTGCCATTCAGCTTCACTGGGTTCTGGTCTTGAGAGAAACATCTTCCTATCCACATTTTCTACAGTTTTATCATGCTTCTCATTTTTTGTCTCCCCCCTGCCTCCCCCCCGAAGCCAAACAGACCCAGACTTTGCAATAGTGCATCAGAGGGGCGCTATTCCAACCCCTGGATCATTTGGCTCATCTTGTTCTGGTTGAACTCCTGAGGCCTACCAACCAGAGCTGGGTGCAAAACAGCTGCTCGGGAAAACGAACTCAGAGCCAGTGAACAACATGATTCTACACACAGCCCCAGCACTTGTTCCCAGTACCATTCTGCCACCCTGAACACATCCAACTTCGTCTGACTTCTGAAGCTAAGCAGGGTCGCACCTGCTTAATACCTGGACAGAAGACTACCAGGGAATGCCAGGAAGCAATCCTGCCTGAAATCCTAGGAGAGTCAGCGATTGGATTAGATAAACCGCTGGTCTGACTCAATAGAAGGCAGCTTCCTAAGTTCCTGCCTTGAGTTTGCACACTAATCAACTCTTGTTTACTGAAATCAAGAAAGCTGGGAGGAAACCAGCGGGGAGCTGATTTGCCCACAAGCTCCAGTTAGAAATAGAAGAAACCGCTTTATACTGAGGCAAGACAACCCACAATATGCCTAGTTACATGGCATTTTGGGCATATTTGATTCATGCGTGTCTGGGGGAGAGGTTCATTGTGTGTGCGTTTCTGAAATGGAGGGTGCTGGCTGAGCGGTCCCATAGGGTATCCTCTCCCAGCCCCTCCAGACATTCCACGACAAAACGGAGGCAAAAAAGTCAGCCGCCTTTAGCTGGCTTCAGGTCCATTTATCAATACCTCTGCACAAATTGGAGGCGATGAATATTTAACGCAGGGCTCTGGTTGACTAGGTGTGCTGTTTTATCTGACAATCTCCCCACACGTGGTGGCACAGGGCCCAGAGAAGCCAATGGGCCAGAGCAGCGCGCGCCTGGGAATAAACACGGTAAAGTGCCGTAAACGCTCTCGTGAAATGATAGAAGCTAAATCCAGGGAGTTAACCTGCTGCACCGCCGGCATGACCAGGCATCCATCTCCTGAATTTCCTCGGGCTGCGCTGTGCGTAAGTGGAGTATTATGAAGCCTCAAAATGAATCCGCACGTCTCCCTCCTCAGAGCGCACAGTCCCCCCCTTCCCACCTCCTCCTCCATCTCTCTCCTTCCTTTGAAATGGCGTTCCAGAAACAAAAACACAAAACAAGCTAAAACAAGGGAGACACGCAGCACTGGATCAACGCAGGGAGCCTAAAGCAGCAGGAATGCTGCATGTAATCTTGGAGGCGCTGGGGAAGAAGGGGGTAAAGAAAACTCCCAAGAGCTTTCCTCGCTAGCAACCGCTGAGCTGGCTTGGGGGGTTCAAGTCCAGTTCTGACTATTATAATATAAGCAGCCTAGCCAAGGCCTAAATACCATAAAGCAACCAGATCCTGTCTGGTCTTGGAAGCTAAGCAGGGTCAGCCTTGGCTACCACTTGGACGGGAGACCACAAACAAATACCAGGTGTGCTGTTGGCTATACTGCAGAGGAAAGAAGTGGCAAAACCACCTCTGAGTATTCCTTGGCCAAGAAAACCCTATGAAATTCATTGGGGTGCCGTACGTTCAGAGGTGACTTGAAGGCGCATGCGCGCACACAGACATCAAGGCAAAAAGTTGCATTTCAGAAGCAAAGCAGAGCTTGAAAAGTTACTTCTGCACTTAGTTCCAGGTATATAGTCAGTGGGAATTTTTAAACTTGTTTTTATTAGATTTATTAAAATGAGGTAAACCATCCATGTTACGAACAACAATACTCCAGTCAGACTAAAAAAGGAATAGGCAAAAAAGACTAATAGGGAACAATTTAATGTGTCCCATATATAACAATGGTACAAAGTCGGAGTGGTACAGACCCTGTGCAGTACAGTGCTTTGAGAGTCAGATGAGGACTCTGAGAGATGAAGGTTCGAAACTTTGCTCAGCCATGGGTGACCTTGGGCAAGCCACACTCTCTCAGCCTCAGAGGAAGGCTGGGTCAAACCTTGGTAAAAATCTTACCAAGAAAACCTTACAATAAGGTCATCATCACAAGTCAGAGTTGACTTGAAGGTATATAACAATAAGTCAGCCTGGTGTAGTGGTTTGAGTGCTGGACTTGGACTCCAGAAGACCAGAGTTCAAATCTCTGCTCAGCCATGGAAACCTACTGGGTGACCTTGGGCAAGTCACACACTCTCAGCCCCAGAGGAAGACAATGGCAAAACTCCTCTGAATAAATCTTGCCAAGAAAGCTCAGTGATAGGGTTGCCATAAGTCGGAGTTGGCTTGAAGGCATGTCGCAACAAGTAACATCAATAAAGTCAGAAGCACTTTTATAAATTCATCACAATTTGCATTTTTTTAAAAAAAATGCATCTAGTGAAGCAGGCTGCAGTCCGTGAAAGCTCATACCAAATAACACTTATTAGTCTTTAATATGCCCACTAGACTGGGGTAGGCCTATATGGCTGAACTGCAACTCCCATCGGCCCCTGCTAGCTTTGCTATGTGAACAAATGCTCTGATCTGGAAGTCTAATAGCGATACTAACATGGCTGCCCACCTCTCCTCACCACTTCTCTGGGAATTTTGGCAATTCCAGAAGTAACTCTTTGCTTTCATGCAAATGCAGCAGTAGCTGTGTTGGCCATAAAGCAAATTGAGAAAGGTCTGACATTTCGGGGAGGGGGAGAAGTCTTCTGTATGCGCAAGTGGAAAACCCAATTTGATTCCTCCGTTTTTACTGCTGCCTTTGTTCTCACAAAGGCAAGGGCTGCTGGGGGCAGTGAGTGAGCCCCCTAAATTGATAGTCTATAATGGGTGGGCAACTGCCTGGGGGGATTTTTGTTTGCACAATCTCCCTCCACCCCAACCTCGCCACATGCCCTTCCTTCCTGCTTTTCTGACTTTTTTCAGGGGTTTGGGGGATCTGAGGGGGATCACCTGAATTACCACACTTGTGAGCAATGGGGGGTATGGTCAATTTGAGGGCAAAAATCACCCAGAATCAGCATGATTTTTTAATAAAAAAGATTGGCTGCTGGGATGGCTTTGAGGGCATCATGATCACATCTTCCCACCCTGATCTACCATCTGAAAACAACATGTAAGACTACTGAATCTTAACATCGTAAACTTCACTCTGCCATTCCACCCATATGTTTTTTTAAACATTTGTCTGGCAAAGAAACTTTGGGTTTAAAAGCTAGAACCAAGATCTGCATGCCTTTTTTAATTGGCCCAATAAAGATATTACTGCAAGACAGGTCCCCCCCCCCGCCCTGCTTTTCTCAAAACTAACTAATAATTGCTTCCAGTCACTTTTTAGCAATACTGTTGAATACTACAAGCCAGCGGCTTGCTGTACAAACTATACTTCCCTCCTGCCGTTGCCTTAAGCAGCCACAACAGAGCATGGAGGCAGCAGCATGAGGCTGAACATGAACCTTGTGACTCTCTACCTGACCGTTCCACGAGGCCATATACCTGTAACTTTTAAAAACAACTAAAAAGTTGGAATTACACTGGGAAAAAGTGAAGCCATCCTTTGTTAATTAACAAGCATAATATAATGTAGTTGTACCTCCACTACTGGGGGGATGGGGAGATTAACTACAGGGAACTAATTATTTGTATCTAGTTACATCCAAGTTCTGGAAGCAATGAGATTCACATGTGCAGCCAAATGTTACCCACAGGGAGCTGACTATCACACAGATGAAGAGAAATTGAAGCCACAGAGATGTAACCAATTACTTCCCAAGCTCTGCCCCCAATAAGATTATAAACCCTAATTTGAACAAACAGATTTCATTCAAGGAGGTAGCCATGTTAGTCGTGTGGACTAAAATAGAAAAGCCTTGTTGGGACATAACACTAAACTATGATTTAACATTAAATGGACAAGCCTTGGACTCTTGTGAGCTTTATCTACCTTTTCCTTTCCTAGTTCAACTGCTATTGGCATCAGAAACTTATACTGTCCATCTCTGTTTGCTTTTTTAACTAAGCATGCTTTTACCATTATGAACACAGATAAACTCTGCTTAATCTTAACTGTGGTTTAGGGAAACAAACCAAGGTAATAAACCACTGTTTAAAATGAGTGTCTCTTCTTAAACTGTAGTTAACATTAAGCACAGCTTGCTTGGATTTGGATAAACTAATAAGCCCCAGATAGTTAAAAATATTTATGAATGCTCTTAGTCTCCAGGCAGCTACTCAAGAGGAAAGGAGAGAAGCCAAGTCCAAGACTCATGCTTGGAATACTAAAATAAAAAAAAGAGACTCTGTGAAGCTGATGAACTTCAACTCCCGTAAACCCCAGTGGGCAGAAATGATGGGACCTACATCAACATCTGGAGAGCTACAGATTCCTCACACATATTCTAAACCATAGTTTAGTGCGTACATACCATCAGTTCATTACAAATCCCTCTCAGGTTAGGTTAAGAGATTATCTGTTATGCTCGTCCCTTAAGAAATTCAGCACGCCGAGGGCTTGTTGCATTAGTGAATAGTCCAAAATAAGCCAGCATGCTTCAGAGCAGCTTGGGTTCTAGAACTTATACCCAACTCCAAGAATCTCACCATTATACCACACCGGTAGGCAAATTCAAATCCTGGTTAGTCCCGAAACTCACTGGATGACCCTGGATCAGCTTAACCTACCTACTTCACAGTGCTACTGTGAGGGACAAAATGTAAGGGGGAGGTGTGTCTAGACACCTCTTTGGAAGGAAGCTGGAGTTTAAACACAATAAAGTAAAATGAAGAAAATACACTATAGACGTGATTGCCCAGGGAATTGGCGTTAGGGCTAGACTTCAACAAAGCAGTTAACTCAAGGGTAGGCAACCTGGTGACCTCTAGATGCTGTTGGGGGCAATTTAGATAATTGCTAACCCTTGTCTACATTCCAGGGCTGGTGGAATTTCTAGTTCTCCCCTCAAACATTTAGCAGTCAACAGACTGGCTCCCTCTGTCCGGGCTATACCACTTCAGACGGGAAAGTGTGACTTGAATGCTCTTTCAATACAGATGAACACCTCCGGCCCACTGGAAACGAGAACATTGTGGAAACAACTGGATTACCAGGCTTCTCCCAATATTCCCTGCAGAATTTGAGCTTCCTAGAAAGTCTGGGAGTTTCGCCAGGAACATTGTCGTTGGGAGAGTGAGCCTCTGACTGGAATGGGCTCTTACGTGCACTTGGAAATGGGGCAGCCCTGACCCAAGCTGACTGCTTTAGTGAAATTGGGGCCACAGTTTCCACTGATGTCCACGGAGGCTGGAGAAAATGGGAATGGAGGTCTGACTTCGTGCAAGGGCTGTTTTCTAGAGAGCCACCACAAGGGTCCAAATTCCGATAGGCTTCCCCATTGAGCAGCTGAGCCGCAAGCTGGGGAGAACAATGGGGTAACCAAGGACTCCTTGACCAGGGAGGGAGGGAGAGAGAGGCATGCTTCCCCCTCCTCCCCCACTGTGTTGATAATTAGAATCCATAACACGGCCATTGACATCCCCGAAGCTGCGAAAATGACAGGGAGGGAGGAAAGCTTTAATGCCCCCCTCTCCAGCCCAAGCCAGCCACTCACACCTCTCTTTTCCAATTATGATGTTCACCTTTTGAGGAGTGGGAGGAGGCACCAATTACCCTCTCCAGAGCACAATGCGCCCCGTCTGTGAAGAATAATTTATGTTTTGATCAACAAGAAGAGTTCTCACATTTCTAATTTGTTTTGCAGCATGGGATGGGGTTGGTCTGTGGGTCTACATCTGCGATGGGGTGGGAGTTGTGTTTTGATGGGCCCCCCAAATAATTATAGTTTTCTTGAATGGTGGTAGCTACAATGTGCACCAAGTACCTATTTGCATGCAGATGGGAGCATAGAGAGAGTAATGGGGAGGGGAAGCTCTTGAACAGAGAGGGGGAGGGAGGGAGACAGAGTGCCCGCACACATACACATACAAACCAGTGCATGCTATGCCAAACTGGGCAGTATGCTGTCAAAGGCAACCAGTTATGCATGACTCCCTAGGCATTAAACAAACCACAACAACCTTGAAAATGGGCATTCAAGATTAATGTATAAAAGAGAGCCAACAGGCATTTTTTTGGGGGGGGGGTTGTTACAGAATTGGGAAAAAGAGAGAGGGGGGATTTTATTTACACCCATTAATAGCATTATTCAACATATATCATAGGGAGCACAGCAAGAAAGCTGCCTTATATATAGCCCAGCATTGTCTAGTCTGAGAGCAGAATTTGGAAAGTAACTGTGGACTACAGCTCCCCATTATACCCCAACTGGAATGGCAGTTACTTTTTGGATTACAGCTTCCAGAATCCCCCAGCCAACATTCTGGCTGGGGGATTCTGGGTGTTGCAATCTAAAAAAATTTCCCAAGAAAAATCTGCAAGGCACTGGTTCTCCAGAATCTTAGGTGCAGTAGCGTTGTCCCTCCAGCTGGCCTTTTAAATACACCTGGAAAATTTACTTCCCTTTTAAAATGAACAAAACTAGACTGCTAAGAAGCTAAGGCGCCGGTAGTTCCATGTTGCCTGTGGAGAAAGATGCTTTGCCTTCCTCTGTAACCAGCACAGAAAACCAGCAGTCTAGATGAGGAGGGAGTGATCTATCCTACCTCAGTCAACGTGTTCACTCATCTGTATAGAATTCCTTATCAGTTTTATCACCTTAGATGAGCAGGCAAGTCACTTAATGCAGAACCGGTCCCATCATTAGGTAAGGCAAGACACTGGGTGCCCTGAAAGGGCAGGGTATTATTAGCTATTTAATTTTTTATTATTGTATTTCCGACTGCCAGGAATGGGCAGATGTACTTTTGGGATTTTTCTGCCTTGTGCATCAAAATAATCTGGCTGGCTTTGGGCATGACAAATTTTGACTTTTGTGTGTATCTGTGTGAAGGGTGCCATTTACTGCTCCGCCTCAGGCAGCAAAACGTCTTGGGAGGAATCCGGTGAAACAGTGCCGTTCTTTGATCTGTTTAACTGGAATTGAGAAAGACTGAACCAGGGACACAGTAGGAGGCAGCTTCCAGTGTCCCAGTTGGAGCACTGGTCCATCTTGCTGAATAGTACCTCCACCAGCCTTCCCCAAATCTGATGCCTATCACATGTCAGCAGATGGCAACAGTATGGGCCAGTATAGTCAATGGCCAGAGTTAATTGACGTTTGATTTAACAACCTCTCGAGGGCATCTGGTACAGGGGACACTGACTTGCAGCAGCTCTGGTTTTTCAGAAAAGGGTGTTTTTTAACCAGACCTACAGATGAAAGGAATCAAACCTAAGACCTTCGGCATGCAAGACTAGGGGCCCATTCACACTACAGAATTATAGTGCTATGATTCCACGTTAACTGCCATGGTTCCGTCCTATGGAATCCTGGGAGTTGCAGTTTAGGGAAGGATAGTTAGAATCCCCAGACGGAGAGCTCCTCTAACGCCTCACCAAACTACAAATCCCAGATTTTCATAGGATGCAGCTCTGACAGTTAAAGTGCTACAATTGTGTAATGTGAAAAGGTCTATAGTAGTGCTTGCTATAACAGTCTAGTGCGAATGGGCCCCAGGTGCTCTGCCACAGGACTATGGGGCTGCTTGCTGGCCCTTTGCCTGCCTATCAAAGATAGGCCCCAAGATCCCATCCTGCCAAATATCAGAAGCAAAGGTGTGGCAATGTGACCAAGAGCAGTTTCAGTTTTCAGCAGTAGGAGGTACCAGGAATCTTAGCTGTCTCTCTTCCCATGAAAGGTTTCTCTAATTATCTCATAGATAGGGAACCTGTCTGCAGGTTCCTTTGCAGACTAGATTGGGAACCTGGGCCCTTTTTGCTCTACCAAATTACAGTGCTATGATTCCACTTTAACTGTTCCATCCTGTGGAATCCTGGGAATATGGAGTTTAGGGAGGGGCACTTGGCACTGAGAATCCGCCACCAGAGAGCTCCTCTAGTGCCTCCCCAAACTGGAAACCCCAGGATTTCATAGGATGGAACGGCAGAGGGGCTTTCACAGTACAGAATTAAGTAGCATTATGATTCCACTTTAACTGCCATGGTAACACTCAATGAAATACTGGGACTTGCAGTTTTGAGAGGGATATTTAGAATTCTCAGCCAGAGCTTCACCAGTGGCTCAGCAAACTACAAACTCCAGGATTTCGTAGGATGCAGCCAGGGCAGTTAACACAGAATCATAATGCTACCACTGTGTAGTGTGAAAGGGTCCCTGGATCAGGCCGAGGGACCAAGGGTCCCGCTTCCCTGATGTAAGAGATGTTCTTTCTTCTTGATCTCCCTGGTCTAGGTCTGCATCCTCCAAAAAAACCCTCTAATGCCCCTGCCCCCTCCCCAATCCAAGATAACTGGATGGAGCCAAAAAAGTTTCCAGGCAGCTCTGGAGGATTTTTAAAAAGGCAATCCAGAAGTCACAGATGGCAAATGAGCCATTGGAACAGATTCACTCAGCAATGCCACTTTATCCAATCACTGTGACACATTTGCGCCCACACCAACATGTGCAAAGGAGTGTGGGCCTTTAAACGCACACTCCCACAAATCTATTTTATTAACCAATCTGATTATTTGCAAAAGCATTTCCCTTTGCCATGAGCCAGGCAAACAAGCTGATCAATCTTGCGCGTGAAGATAAAGCACAATCAAACCTATTCCTAAGACAACTCCATTCACGACGCATGTTACTCTTACACCCCCCCACAGATTCACCCGACAGCAGCCATTTTAAGATTTACCATAAGATCATTTTGGTTTTCCAAAATGCCTCCGGGTAAAGCTGCCTGAGTAACTCCAGAACACTGTGGCAAGTGTAAAAATGGGGCTGGTGTCAGTGCTGATGGGCCCTGCCTTGGCCCCGTAAGTGTAAAAGCGTCCTTGCACAGATGGTGCTAAGGTGCCTACAAGAGGCCTGACAGAGAGGCAGGGTAGCAATTTGGGCAGAAGTGGCCCTACCTTTCGATAGGGTGAACAGGCTGCCTTGGGAAGCACATTTTTGGTATTGAGAAAGGGCATGAAATCATTAGCTACCTGTTATTATGGTATTTTACTGCTAGAGATGCCTGAAGGAACTTCTGCCTCCTGTGCCAAAATAACTTGGCTGGCGTTGGGTACAGTGCACCTTGACTTGGATGTGGCCGGGGGGGGGGGGAGACAACATTAGCTACTGCCCTAGATTTGAAAAGAAGCCTCGCATGGCCCAAATGATAAAGGAAACCAGACAGTACTGGCAACAGTTTGGGACTGAAGGTGAGAGGACTGAGATGCAAACCACAGGAAGGTGAGAGTTAGCTGTAGAAAACTGAGGCAGGAAACCAGAGCATGAAATATAATCTTTAGCTAAGGGGGACAGAGGGAAATGGGGAGTAGATTTTCCAGTTTTATATGGAATGAAGTGACATCCTGGGGACAGACATAGTATGGGTGAGAATATTTAATTGACTATCACCCGCTTTCGCTATGAGAAGACTTTGGAGGATGAACAGATAGGGCATGGCTGAGGTCCAGAAAAACAATGCTTTCTCTAGACCAGGGGATGCAGATTTGTTCAAGGTGTTAAAATCTGATCAAAAGTGTCCCTGTTCACTCCTCCTCCACAGGCCCTGAGCGACAGCTACAGTCTTCTGTATCAGTTGGACATCACAGCTGACATTCACATCCTTGGCTTGACTTAAGCCCTCCCAGGCAGTTATGTTCCCTCTCATGGAAACTTCTCCATAAATTGTACAGAAGTTGACAGAAGTTCCTTTAAAAAAAAAATCACTCTGGGAGCCTTTTTGGTAGAATCACAGGGTATAAATGCTCCAAATAAACCAACAAATTAATGTTAAAGGCATTCTGTACATGCACAAGTGCACTCCCCTTTATTTTTCTCAGAGGCCCATTCGTACTACAGAATTGGTAGGATGGCTTCAATAAGCAGCTGTGGAATCAGTGGGCAGTATGATTGGGAGATATCATGTTGGTATCCTGTAATGCCCAGGTCGAATGCTATTTCAAGGGCACTGTGGGAAATCTAATATGATCCAGCTCCTTTTTTTTTAACCCCCCCCCCAGCCAAGACAGGGGTCCTTTTATACTCCCTATGCTACAAACTCCAGGATTTCATAAGAGGCAGCCATGACAGTTAAAATGGAACAGCAATGCTATCTATAACCATGTAGTGTGAAAGGGCCCCTGCTCACATCGTATAGGATAGGGCCAATGTCTTCAGAATAGGTCCTGGGGCAAAAGTCTAGCATCTTAGCCTAAACCATACCCTGCTCACATCCATCTTTTTATAACTTGGAGCAGCTACTCTTATTAATTGAAGCTAAGGCATAACTATCACTCTAAACAGAGTATCAGTAAGACGGCAAGACAGTTTCTGCTCCAATTGAGGTGCTTCACAGAAGCTGACCTAGAATCATAGAATTTTCACATTGGCAGGGACCCCAAGGGCCATCTAGCCCAACTCCCTGCCATGCAAGAATACATAACTAAAGCACCCATGAGAGATGCCCATTCGACATCTGTTTAAAGACCTCCAAAGAAGAATCACCGACCCTCAGGTGCAGTCTGTTCCACTGTCAAACAGCTCTTACAATACAGCAGTTCTTGCTGCTGTTTAGGTGGAACCTCTTTTCTTGTCATTGGAATCCACTGCTTTGTGCTCTAGTCTCTGAAGCAGCAGAAAACAACCTTACTCTATCTTCCACATGACATCCCTTCAGAGATTTAAGATGACTAGCACATCACTTTTTAGTCTCCTCTGCTCCAAGCTAAACATACCCAGCTTCCTCAGTCTTTACATATTTTCTTTTAAAATGATTTATTTATTTATTTTGGATTGGAAACAAAACTTCTTCGCACACATAAATCATGCACGTTCTACAGACTTTTCTGCAGCATACACTATGGTTGTTCAAAGGAATGCCATTGTGCGTTGCGGAGGACAGTGGCAATGTCATGCTCCTTGGCCAACGTGACCACTGCCCACACCCTTTGGCTAGCTTCTTATTGTATTTCCACTGAATGTCCATCCTCCACTGAAGGCCTCTATGAGTTTGGAAGGCTTAAAAAAACAGATCCCCCCCCCTTTTCAATTATGAAATATATGGCGGCAATTCAGCCAATTTAATATCGGCCGTGCAAAATGCCCACACGCCCCAGATTTCAGGCAGAGAGACGAGCAATAAGCTTAGGACCCACAGTTGGCCATAGTCTTTTTAGAGTGTGATGAGATAACACTCCACCACTCTTACAGCACAACAGCATCCCAGGAACTGGGCTGATGGGTTCCATCTCGGCAAAATGCATCCTTCGCTGTACAATCACTTTTGCGCTGTTAACCACCGCAAAATAGCGTTTCCCCACAAAAATATCCCTGGGTACTTCGGCCTTGTACCAATTGGTCGATTATGGGTGGGTGGGAGGATAATGGCCACACTCTTCATCTCCTCCGTTTCTCACCCAAGGAAAGGTTAATGCCAAATAGTTTTGCCCCTGGGCCCAGCTGTGGTCTGTTCCACCCCCTGCAGGAATTAAGGAAACATGCAGTGACATGCACCCTCCTACACACACACACACACACACACACACACACACACACATATATATCCACCACCACCCCCGGCCCTTTGCTCTTCAGATGACTCTGGCACAGCTAATCCCATTACAAGAAAATAACGTGGATAATTCAAGCTAATGAAATCATTACAAGAATGCGGACAGCCAGAGGTGGACACTGAGAGGTAATTTGAACACTCTTCACTCGGCGCAGGAAATATCTGTTTTGTAGGGTGGGAAAAGAAAGGAGAGAAAAGAAACTCCTCTCTTGTTAGCTCAAAATCCAGTTAGCAAAATCAGTAAAATCGTCTGCCACATCTCTCTCCCCCTCCCTCTATTACTATTATCGGCGTCATCAATAACGTCGCCTTGGTAACCTCGGGGGGAAAAATTAATGAATGAACGTGCAGGAATGAGGGCAGGGGTGGAATATACTTTCTGACATGCTACAGCAAGCTTATTCCTGGAGGAAGCAGTGGCGGGAGTGAATTTCTGACATAGGGAGACCTAGCGTGTTTTCAGCCCACTAAAATCCCTGGCTGGAGCTATTGCCCAAGCCCTTTTCAGATGAAGAAATAGCTGGTGTTCACAGAAATTGGGGCAAGCATTTTGAGAGGGGAGAGAGTGACAGACAGACATATAGATAAATAGATTCTGGTGTTATTTCCCACAGAACTGAAATGATACAGGCGATCTTCAGCTGTACAGAAGACAGGAAGTAAAGAAAGGCCAGCAATATTCATGAGCATTTTGAAAATTTCATTTTAGGTTTTTCGTGTTGTTTTTTTTCCGGGCTGTGAGGCCGTGTCCAGAACACAGTCTCACAGCCCAGAAAAAAACCACGAAAAACCTATGGATGCCGGCCATGAAAGCCATCGACTTCACAATTTCATACTTTTGAAAAAGGCAAGTGGCTAGTCCCTACAACTCTAAAGAGATTCTCTAAACATGCATTGGCAATGCTGGCTGAAATCTCAAACCAGAAGGGAGTAGCTCACATGGAAGATGCCCAAATTACTGTCTGATGCAAAAGACTTAATGTAGATTTGGAGCCAATGGGATCCATCTGAGGAAGACTCTGTTCTGGTGCCCCGTTCAGCATTCAGCAGATCAGCCTTAACAAGAGCCTCAATATTACCAAGGGGCAGAAAAGGATCATGTTCAAGAAGTGTGAAGAAGCATGTGTCATGTGCCTGGATGTTAGAGAAGCATGAGGCATCCTCCTCTATATTATAAGCAGCAGAAATATTCCTGGAAGCATTTTCTAGCCTGATTTTTCCTGCAGGCTAGCAAAAGCTTCCAGGAACATTTTTATTGCTTATAATGTAAAGGCCCATTCTTCTATTAAAGTGAAAAATGGGTTCTTTCCCCACCTCAACTGTAGAAGCTGCCATTTTGGTTATTGCTTGACACCTTCCATTGTCTAATTCTCTTTTAAAGCTACAGTCAGCCCACCATAGCCACGGATTCTGCAACCACGGATTCAACCATCCACAACTTGAAAATATATTTTTTTAAAAAAATTCCAAAAAAAATAAACTTTAATTTTGCCATTTTATATAACGGACACCACTTCCCTACACCATTGGATATAATGGGACTTGAGCATCCACGGATTTTGGTATCCACGAGAAATCCTAGAACCAAACCCCAGTGGCTATCAAGGGTCCACTGTACTTAATTTGGCAGTTTCAGGAGCACCCACTATAGGACGTTCTATAGTTTACAGATACCCAGGGCCAAATAGCTCTAACATACACCTGCTTCATGTCAGTTTCAGTGCTTGGTTTGGAAAGTTACCTTTAAAAAGTAACTCGCTATGTTCCACAGAAGCAATTCTTGCCCTTAACGTTCCCCTCGACAGTATATTACTCATTATACCACTCATGACTTTGTCAATTTTAAACTCCTTGTGTGTGGGGGGGGGATGGATGCACCTGAAAAAAGTCAGAAATTGGCTTAATTGTTTTGCAGCGTGTGTGTGTGTGTAATTCCTTCAAATCATCCTGGGGCAGGGAAGCCCTTTTAGTTGCCCAACAGTAATGACAAAAAGTAACATGTAGATGTTACTTATTACATGGGGGAGGAAAGCAGCAACATTGTCGAAAGAATGTGGTTATACCCTGACTATCTCCAAAGATAACACATTACAGGTTACATCCAAGATCTGGATGCCCCCATTTTAAGGTGATGCTATATCCAACCCGCCTATGTGGTATCATCATTAGAATGGCCTTCCCCAACCTGCTGTCCTCCAGATGTGCAACACCCATCGACCCAGCCACTGTTGGCCAACATGCTTGGAGAATACCAGCTTGGAGAAGCCTGAGCTAAGAGCATCAGGCTCCGAGTCGGGAAGCCCAGATTCAAACCCTCAATCATTCATTGAGCTTACGGGGTGATGTTAGGCTAGTCATTATTTTTGAAGCCTATCCTACCTCAAGGGGATGCTGTGGGGGAAAAAGGCCAGAAGGTGAGGCAGGAGAAGGAATTATGTACATCGTCCTTCAGCTCCTTGTAGGGAAGGTATCAATGGTCTTTGGCTTACTTTCAAAGGGCTATTAATGCTTAGATCCTGGCCAACAGTGATCTGTTGGCTGGGAGGGGGGGAGAAGGGGATGCTGTGGGAGGAGTGGTTGTCAATGAGAAAGAGGTAAAAAAAGATGGTGTCTGGTGGGGGAGGCACTGGCGTGTCCGAGAGAGAGTAAGGGGCATCAGAGAAAGAGAAGGCGGGAAGAGGGGGCCCAGAAAAGGGTGTGCAACGAAAGCAAGAGAAAATAATAATGGGGGATGACCCCATTCACAGCCAGCATGTGGCACCAACAGATTACCCTGAAGGAATTTAGCTCTTGACTAGCAAAAAAAGGGGAAAAATTGGTTCCTACCTGAATAAATAGAATTAATTCATTCTAGCTTCCCTTGTAAGTTTATAAATCTTTATTTATGACCCTGCTCCCAATGTTTCCTTCCAGTCCTAAAAATGCCCCTTCCTCCCCCTCCCAGCAAATTGTTTAAGCATTTCATCCCATTGTCTGAGCCTCTCCAACAATGATGGTCCATTCTCCATATGTTGATTTTTCTAAGGACTCCTTTCTTGTCAACTTCACCAAAACTCATGAAATGCCCACCACTCCCCACTCCCTGCCACAAGAGGAATCCCAGCCATGGGATCTCTTTTAAAAGGTCCGGGCACCCTGCTCAAATCAATGGTGGGAATAGGAAGAGACAGAGAGGCATACTTCCAAGGAAGCTGCCAGAGAAAACTCTTCTGTAACTTTAAGCTTCCACCTCCTGTTCTAACCCACTTCCCATTCAGTGGGTGCTGTCACGCATTCCCAAACTGGTCAGATGTCACGAGGCAGCCAGGATAGGGTGCCTCTGGATTAAAAAAAAAAGGCAGCCGTGAGATATCGTAATTAGACTGGTCATTAGCAACGCAAACAGCAGAGGGTCTTGTAAATGAAGTGTAGATTTGGGTCGCTTTTCAACTCACCAGGAAGATGAACAATCAGTCAGATTTGTTAATGGAACCAGTTTCCGGTAGTGTCAAAAAATGGTGGTGGGGGGGAATGACACTTTTGTCAGCAGTTTTTTATTTCTTTTTTCAAAAATTACTGCCAAGAAAGCAGGTTGATGCTGTTGAGACAGGACCACTGCATCTCCCTTTTCCATATCACTCACGGCTCCTCTCTAATCTTCTTTTCAAGCATGCTTTGACATTGTTTATTATATTTCTAGCCTACTTTTCCTAAAACCAAGGATCTTGAGGCACTGTAAAAAGCTTCTCCACATAGGAGAAACCACATCTAACCTGTCTTATCTCGATATCATTTAAATATGGTAAGCAGTATACAAATAGTTTAAATCAGAGCTTGGACATAATACGTTAGCATTTATTTGTTACTTTTTTTAGGATGATTTTGAAATGCATTATTTTAATTGTGACATGCTGATCACATTTTTGCATAGCGATTAGCCTTTCACTTTAATGATTTAGGAGAGGTGATTCTGGAGTGCTTTGGGGCCCATTTTTGGTATGTTTAATGGTTTTCTTAAAAAAAATAAACAATGCATTGATTGCGATTGATGTAACAAGCTTTATAATTTTCTCTTAACATTTTAACATTAACAAAGCAGTTTAACGATTTAACATCAGTGCATGGAGATGAAGGCTAACATTTCCAACACCTGGATAAAATAAATAAAACATTATAAGCCATCTCTTGTCTAAATATGGGTAAATATATCAGAAAACTAATTCTTGTGGCTCAGATAGCCAAATACCATAATCCAAAATCTTATTCTTATATTTTGGAACTGACCATGTTCCATTTTGGAACTGACCAAGCAGTTCTGGAACAGTGCTTTCAGCATAACCCAACACATGACAGGACACTGATGACCCACTACTTCTAAAATTGCGCGGCTGTGTTATCTGAAAGATGAAATTGGCTCTAAATCTACAACTTACATTAGGAGGCTTATTAGCACCCAGACTCTGTATAGCCCAATTTTGACTATTATCAGAGCCAACAAGTATCTTAGATTAGTTCAAGAAGATCTGGGACTTGGCTTTCTTTACAACAGTAGTTTAATTTGCGAGGGGACGAAGTAGCCCATCACATGAGAGTGTTCTACAAAGGGTATTATTTAATTTTTGAAATGAAAAATAAAATTAAGCTGAAGTGGGACAGTATGTTTTCTTGTCCATGCTGCCACGTTTGGAAGGATCCTTTCCATTTGTACATGTCTTCTCTAATCCCCCCACACACCCGAAAATATTATCAATGTAAAGTACTCATGTGGCTTGCTGTAAGAGCAGGAAGAAGCAAATGCAGGGGAGGCAGAAAAGCCTTTAAAAAAAAAAAATCCTGGGACCTTTAGGAGGCTACACGGACTGCCAGAAATGCCAAATGCATCCACTTCTGCTTTTGAAAAACGGGCATTTTCCCCCCATATTAAATATTACAGAGGGGACCTACGACTGTCAGTCTTGGAGGATTCTAGGAGTGGCAATTCACTGAGGTTTTTGGCCAGACAAAAGGGCAGTCTGGGAAGGACAGAGTAGCCAAAGGCCACAAAAATAGCTTCAGGGGTCATACACCTCCTATGTTAGTGTGTATATAAAGAGAAATCTGAAAACCTTATCTCCTGATATGAGCCTGCCCAATCTTTGGGGGAGGGCTTTCTTTCTGCCCCACCAACCTTACGGAGAGCCTTTTCGGTGGCTGCTGCTAAGCTATGGAACTCCCACCCCAGGGAGGCTCGGCTGGTCCCTTCTCTGTTCTCTTTTCATCAGCTGGCAAAGATCTTCCCATTTAAACAGGCCTTCAGTCTTTCATTGATTGGGGTAGAAGGATGTGCAATAGGTATGCTGTTTGTCTCCTTTTTTCTTTCTTTCAGTAAGTGCTTTTAACTCTTGTTTTTGGTTGTTTTCAATTAATGTGTTTGGTCATTTAATGCTTTTTAAACTTTTGCATTCCAGATGGTTTTAGCCATTTTGTTTTAACTGATGTTGCAAGCTGCTTGAGGCCTATTTGGGTAGAAAAGTGGGGGTAGAAATCAAATTCAATCCAGAGGGTGTTACAGTTCACTCCGTGGGATTCTTAGTCGCAGGCCAGCATGTTTGGGCTTTGAGGCACCCCAGACCAGGTACATGTACTCCCATCGTATCTCGAGGAATAGCCCATTCTGCCTGGCTTTATTATTATTTTTTAAATTTTGCATTGGAAACAATCTGGCAATCTAGATTTGCTGTGGAAGAACCTGAGCGCCCCCCCCCTGCTCCTTTTTCCAGCATGGATTTCCCACCCGCTCTGTTGCGCTGCTGGGGGAATGGGCACAAGGATGCTGATGCGCGTGATGACCACATGGCTGTGGGTAGCCCCTTCCTCCCCATCCCCTCCTCGATTTTCCCATTTTAATTTCCAGCAGGGGCTGAAGTGTGATCTCTGCTGCCAAAGAAATAGCTGGGTAGAGTAACAATATGAAGTTCGATTCCAGCGGGCTCCAAGGTTCACTCAGCCTTCCATCCTTTCGTAGGTTGGTAAAATGAGTACCCAGCTTGTGGGGGCAATTAGCTAACACACATTGGAAGCTGCTTATTGCAGTGTAGATATGTAAATTGTTGTTGCTTAAAACAATTTGTAAGCCGCTGATAGCCTTGTGGCTGAAGAGTGGGGTATAAATAAATAAATAAATAAATACCTCTTCTCCCTTCCTTATATTCTATACTTCTAGCCCTGCTTGTTTATGCCACTTTCCCTCAGAGAGGCTGGGTTTTATTTTCTTTCTAACATTCCCTGCTTAATTACCCAGGGACTAAACAAACCTGCAGGTTTGCTGGGAGGAGGCCATCTCAACATGCTGACATGGCACCTTGTCACATAACCCTATTTGCCCTGCAGTCCTTCTGGCTTCAGCCCTATATTTTCCCCCCATGCTGGCATTCCCAGGGAGCTCACACAGGATTGCTAACTGCTGCCATCTATGGGCTATGCATTGTTGCTGCTGTGTGCCTTCATGTCATTTCTGACTTACGGAAACCCTAAGGCAAACCTATCATGGGGTTTTCTGAGGGCTGAGAGAGTGTGACTTGCCCAGGGTCACCCAGTGGGGTTTCATGGTCGAGCGGAGGATTCGAACCCAGAGTCGTAGTCCAACACTCAAACCACTACGCCACACTGGCTTCTGCATTACTGTTTCTTTTTCATTTGGGGAAGGCTGTGCTTTTTACATACTGGCTGCCCTACCAGCAAAGAGCCAAAATATGCCAATGCAATTCTGGGCTGCATCAACAGGAGTACACAGTCCAAATCATGTGAAGTAGTACTAATACTCCATTCTGATTTGGACAGACCTCACCTGGAATCCTGTGTCCAGTTCTGGGCACCACAGTTCCAGAAGGAGATTGACAAGCCGCAACATGTTCAGGGAAGAGTGACCACGATTATCAAAGGTCTGGGAATCAAGTCCTCTCAGGAACGATTTAAGGAGCTGGGTAATACATTTACCTTGGAGAAGAGAAGACTGAGAGGTGACACATGATAGCCACCTTTAAACACCTGAAGAGATGCCACATGGGAGATGGAGCCAGCTTGTTTTCTGCGGCTCCAGAGACTAGGACACGAACCAGTGGATTAAAATTACGAGGAAAGAGATCTCATCTAAATGGTGAGAAGATCTTCCTGACTGTAAGCTGTTTGACAGTGCAGGGGACTGCCTTGGAGAGTGATGGAGGTTTTTAAACAGGCACTGGGTGCCCAGATTTAGCTGTACATTCCTGCATGGCAGGCGGCTGGAATAGATGTCTCTTCTAGTCCCCTCCAAATCTTTGATTCTTGAAGATGTTCCTTCTAGTCCCCTCCAAATCTTTTGATTCTAGATGTCCCTTCTAGTCCCCTCCAAATCTTTGATTCTCAATTATGTCCCTTCTAGTCCCCTCAAAATCTTTGATTCAAATTGTAGTGCCCTGACTTATCCCATCCACTATGTTTTCCCATTGATGGGGAAAAGGAAGATGATATCCCACAAGCTACTGCGGCAGACAGGTTGGGGCAAGAGCAAAGTCTATTGGGGGAAAGTACCAGTCTTTGCTAAGTATGGCTTGGGACTCATGGACAGGGACAGCAAAAGTTATTCAGTTTCGATATCACAAGCAAGTGGAAACATCATGGACCAGGAAGAAAGGAAAATGATATTTCAGATACAAGGGAAACAGCATGAAAAAAGATACCTGTCTGGATTTCCACTGATCTGTGATTTGCTTTGTGTATTGAAACACAATAAATATACTAATAAAACATGCTTCCCGCCAATATTCATGTCACAACAACCCTGTGAGGTAGGCTATATAAAAGAAGTAGCAACTGGCCCATGTTTATCCAGCGAGCGACAGGGCTGAATGGAAATTTGAACCGGAGTCTCCAAAGGTGTTCCAAACACTCCAGCCTAACACACATTGAAAACTGCTTAATGCAGTGTAGATGTGTAAATTTGCTATTGCTTAAAACAATTTGTAAGCCGCTTTGATAGCCTTGTGGCTGAAGAGCGGGGTATAAATAAATAAATAAATGAATAAAAACACTCTCATTGGCCGTGCCATCTTTTTGACGCTCCTTGTCACAGCACTAAGGCCATATCCACACGCATCTCACACAAACATTTCCAACCCATCACACACCTCATTACTATCATCCAGAGCTTATTCAGCCATATTTCATGCCCAACTGTCGCATGGGATTGCTTCTCTATTTGTGTAAAGTATATTGACCTCCTCCACCAAGTAAATGCAAGCTATAAATATGAGATTATGGATAATGGGTACCACTTCAGAGAGAGAGGGATGAGGGTCCCAGAAACACAACAGAACCAAATTTGAAAATAAAGCAACCAAGCTAGAAGTAAAGGGGACTTTAGCTTAGTTTAGTGCCTCCAGTTCTGGTGGACTATAACTCCCCTCATCTCAGCCACGATATAGCTATTTGGAGAAGACCAGGTTGGGGAAGCCTACCCTAACCTATTCCGTTTCCCTTTGTTTTCATTATTTCTCGCTTCTCCTGCAAGGAGCTCAAAGAAAAAGAGGCAGCTGTCCCTTCCTGCTTCCAAAATCAAACCACACTATGGGGAAAGATGAGGCTAAAAGACTGGAACTGCCCCAAATTCACCCAGTGTGCTTTTGAACAAGTATGAATTTGAACTCAGGACTCCCTGGACATGGTCTAATTCTATAGCCACTCTAACAAACTGGTTCATGCTTTCCACAAGGGATAAATGAGATGTTCATTTTAGGTGATTTTGGATAAGAAGTTACCAAATTTTACAAAGGTCTTCACATTCAGGACAAACAGTACAAACTGGTACCCTCTAGATCTCTTTGGCAGGCCTAATGATTTGAAGATACAGGAGGGGAGATTTCGATTGAACATTAGAAGGAACTTCTTGACAGTGGAACCAACTGCCCGGAGGGGTGGTGGGGTCTGTTTCTCTGGGCATCTTCAAAAAAGGGTCTGGACAGCTATCTGCTGGGGATAATCTAGCTGGATTTCCTGCACTGAGTGGGGGTTTGGACTAGATGGCCTCTAGGGCCCCTTCCGACTCTATGGTCCTATGATTCTATGTGATGGAATACTGGAGAATCTAAAACTGGCCGATTCAAGTGGGTCAGTTTTGAATTAGGGTTACCACCTCTTTCTTTTCTGAGAGGCACCTCACCTTTACGACTACATAGCAGGGAGATACAACACCGCTCTCTCTTACGCTGGGAATAGCAGCAGCTATTGAATTTGGCCAGTGTAAACAGGGAAGAATGTCATTTGTTTGTTTTTGAAGAGTGGATCTTGCAAATCACATAGTGGTAGCAGAAACAACTTGGGGTTTAAAGAATTTGGATGTGAAAGACAGCAACACTGATGCTAGAATGTGTTTGCTTTTTTTTTTTTTTTTTACAAAAATGGTTACGCAGCTCATTAGGAAGCCCCCTTTGCCAAAGTAATTAAAACTCTCCAAGAAAACAAAACAAAAAGGAATTTATAGTAGCTCACTGCCCTGCGTTCCTTTTCTCTCTTATGTTTCTTTAATTCTTATTCTTATTCTTATTCTTATGTTTATTTAAAAACACTACATCCAAAAAGACAATGCCACAAAAAACCACCCATTCCTTTTCTGTTGCTTAGTTCTTCAGAGGAAACCGCTCCCAATTAATAAAAGAACAGAGCAAAAGAGAAAAGCAAACATGAAAAAAATTGGCTCAAAATGTCTCTGCAATGTCCCTTTGGAAGCCTTTAAAAATAACTAGAAAATGATAGTTGTTCCCCTCCCCACCCCACCCGCAAAACGGGAGATGCTGGTCCAATTCCATATGATCCTTCAGAAATGTAACTTTGTTCCACCTGCATCACTTCCCAAATTGCTGAGTCCCTGGTAACTGAACTACTTTATAACACATTACTTCCACACTCTGCATTTCCCCTAATCCAATGAGACATGTTCACATATGCATGCGCCATAGCTCTGACTCTTGCTTCTCTGAGCACCGCTGATAAGCATCGCCATCTCTTATTTCTGAAAGCCCTATGTGTTGCGATTTTGGGAGTGTGTGAAAAGCCTCGCATACTGTTGATTTTAAAATCCAGGGAGGATGGCAGAGACTGGGGAGGGACAGGAGGTGGGTGGAAAGCCAAACCATAAGCCACAAAGGAAAAAGTGCAGACCTGTGACTGGGGGAAACAGGAAAATGACAGTTGAATAGCACAACTATGGAAAGTTGCTGCCTGAGGCAAAGGAGAAAATGGTGCTCCCCTCCATTCTATGTACAGAAGCCAGGTGGACGAGCGGTTGAACTTGCCTTCACTAAGAGCAATGAGATGGGGCCCTCAACCACACCTTTCAGGAAGTTCGGGACAGGTTGTGTAGCACACACAACTCTGCCTTCCAAAAATGGGAAATGGCCAAGGAGCTCAGGAGAAACAGCCAGGAGGCAGCAGTTGCCCCTCCCCTGTATCTGCTGCCTGAGATGGTTTTCTTCTTTTGCTTAATAGTAGGGCCAGCTACAGATATAGTCCGGCAAACAGACCATGCAAACACAAAGTAATGTAGATTTGAAGGTGCCATTGCAGGTCTACTACTGGTAAAACACTGATTTAACTTGCTGCTGTTTTAATCCTGTTGTACGCTGCTCTGGTTGCCGAGCAGAGGGGTGGGTTAAAAATAAATAAATATAATAATAATAATAATAATAATAATAATGTCACATCCCCTCTACAGGAGTGTGATATTGCCCCACTGGATGTTCAGATATTGACAGCTGCCAGTCATTAAGTGGGAGCAACTTGAACAGTGTAAATGCTATCCCAGGCTTATGGGAACTACATACCAAAACATCTGGAAGGCCCTGGGCTACCTATTCCAG
This sequence comes from Gambelia wislizenii, assembly GCA_030847615.1. Classification (NCBI taxonomy): domain Eukaryota; kingdom Metazoa; phylum Chordata; class Lepidosauria; order Squamata; family Crotaphytidae; genus Gambelia; species Gambelia wislizenii. The sequence goes on along the minus strand of JAUMIR010000013.1, from coordinate 22,255,748 downwards.
CTATAGAGTGTGAGGCTAGAATTAGCAAGACCCAAGTTTCAATCCCTATATAGCCATGAAGTTCACTGGGTGGCCAGTCACTATTCCTTAACTTATCCTACCTTGCAGGGCTGTTATGAGGATAACACAGGGGGAAACTATATCCATTGTTCTCCAGGGGAGGTATATTACATAAATGCATTAAATAAATACTGAAGCCCAGAATAAGGAAGTGCTGGGAAATCTTGAGTGAACCAAAAATACCACAAGTATACACCTTTTCAGATCCTGAAACCATTCTTATTTTTGCCACATCTCTCTCTCTCTGTCTCTCTCCCCCTCAAGTTCTTATTCCATCCCCCCCAACACATAAATTATACCTCTAAAAAGCATTCTAAAAAGAGGCCAAAAAGAGTATTAGAAGGAAGCCCTGGTGCTGGTAGAACCTTCTATAAGATGTGGTGCAACTCAACTACGTGCTGCCATCCACTGAAAGAAGTCCAATGGCTTGGTCAGGGGTTGCCAATCTGGTCCCCTCCAGATGTTGTGGACCACCGCTCTTCAAAGCCCGCGTCAGCCTGGCCAGCAGTCTCGTATTAAGACCGTCCCAAACATCTGGAGTCAAGGTTGTATACCCCAGCTTAGGCCAATTCTCTCAAGCGCTAGCCTCGGAAGCTGAACGCCAGGGCATTGTCTCAGTTCGCAGGCAGCCTCTCCCCCCGCCCCATCTCCCACAATGATTACTTCTTGACAGCTTCTCAGCCACAGCTGGAGAGGAGAATGACAGGCACAGACAGGTACAGTTGCCGTGCTACAACTGTCACAGTAATTTAGCACTCCAGAGCTGGCTCCCATGGAATAATTTAACCAAGCAGGAGGTGGACGAGGGGGTGTGTGGGGTGGGTGTGTGGATCTCATCTGTCCTGCTGACGCAAGGCTATCCTAACCATCAGCCCCAACTCTCAGTATATGGGGGGGGGTGGCTGGGGAAGAGGGCACATCCTCGAGGTGCCATGATTCCTTTTCCTGATATGCTGGCAATTGCCTAAGAGAGGAGCAAGGAGATCCCAATCTAGTCTTCTGGAAAGAGATCCCACACTGTGGTTCGCTTTCCCTGTTCTGTTTATTTACGCAGCACAAAATTACACTACGGAAATGGCTATTACAGTCGGCCCTCTGTATCCATGGATTCTGTATCCACAGATTCAAGCATCCACAGCTTTAAAATATTCCAAAAACCTTGATTTTGCCATTTTATATCAGGGACACCATTATACTAAGCCATTGTATCTAATGGGCCTTGAGCATCCATGGATTTTGGTATCCACGGGGGGTCCTGGAACCAAACCCGAGTGGATCCCAAGGGCCTACTGTATAAGGTTATGTGATGGTTATCAGTTGGATGGCTTTAAAAAGGGACCAAGCAAATTTGTGGAGCGTAAGGCTATCAACAGCTACCGGCTAGGATAGCTATACCTTATCTCCAGGATCAGAGGCAGTTTGCCCCTAAGTACCAGCTTCCTAGAGAGTGCAAGCAGAAGGTGCTGCTGCTGGTGGGCTTCCCATAGGCCCAATGCACGAACAGAATATTGGACTAGAGGAACCCTTGTTCTGACCCAGCACAGGCTTTCTTACAGTAACACTTACAGGCAGGGAGGTACAACATGGTCCAGTCTCCACACTGGGAATGGCGCTACCTATTGAAGACTGACGTGGTAATTTTCTACCGGTAAATAGTATATAGTGACCAAACTTCCTCCCCCCCACCCCGGCCACCTCCATCCATCTGCTGCAGCCCTCACAATATGTCCATTTACTGGGTGGTGCACAGCACAGGGGCCAGTTGAGAAGCATCCAGCTATGTCTAGCCAGACATGCAGTGGTGATGACATTTCCAGGATTTCTAGGAAGTTCCAGAGGGTGCCTCGTTGGATGCTTCTCTACCACCCAGGAAACGGTTGGGTTGGAGTGGGGGCCTTGCAACAGGTAAAAGGTAGGTGGGGGTGGAGGAGAAGTGGTATACTTCTACCTGCGTTTAGACTACGTCTCCCTGATCTAGGATCTCCGCCAATGTTACCAATTATAAGGTTCTCCAAGGAAAGATCTGAAGCAACAGAACTAGTGAATTCAGTTGGGAAAAGCTAATGGGTAAGAAATTGCTAATCAACGTTAAAGGCCCATGATCATCAGTGCCTGAAGTACTGCAGACTGAAGGTCATTCCAGAGCAAGGCATGCCTATTTCTCCCCCCCACCCCCCAAAAGAAGAGTTGCTCGAATTAGTTCACAAAATACAAAAACAATAATTGATCATTGTTGTTATTGTTATGTGCCTTCAAGACGAATCCAACTTACAGAAATTCTATCCTGGGGTTCTCATGGCAAGATCTGTTTGGGAGGGTTGCCACTGCCTCCCTCCGGGGCTGAGAGAATGTGACTTGGCCGAGGTCCCCCAGTAAGATTTCATGGCTGAGGAAGGATTCGAACCTTGGTCTCCCAGGGGAGTTCTGGCCCAACACTCAAACCACTACACCACCCTGGCTCACTTGAACAAGTTAAAGACAGCCACGAACACAGACAAATCATCCCAATGAACAAGAGACAGACAAAGGCAGGACATTATTTTATAACAACACTGTGATTTCATTATGGCAAAGCAGTCTAAACGATGCATCCACGTTACAAGGGATGGGGGAGAAATACTGATAGAGCCAGTGTGGTGTTGTGGTTTGAGTCTTGGACTATGACTTTGGAGACCAGGGTTCGAATCCCTGCTCAGCCATAGAAACCCACTGAGCGACCTTGGGCAAGTCACATATTCTCAGCCTCAGAATGCATCCATGAGAAGCCTCCTCTGAACAAATCTTGCCAAGAAATCCCTGTGATAGGGTCTCTTTAGGGTCGCCATAAGTTGGAAACAAATTGAAGGCACAGAACAACAACAAGAAGATATATCTTGGAGAGCCATATTTACTGAGCATCATCCTGATATAATATTCCCCATACACCATTTGTTGTTTTCAACTGAAATAAGAATTATATACAACCCCAGGACAACATTTGTGTTAAACCGTACAGTGACAAAACCTGATCTGAGCATGAATATTTGGTGAGGGGGTTTGCTGGGGGGGGGGGAGATTACCAAAAAGTGCTCCCTTTTCTTCCAAAAATTAGCTAGACTTTGAAGAACTTTACTTTCTATAATTCCAGAAAATGACTCTGGCTAGATTAATTATTTTAATGAGAATAAGGAAAACGTGCACAGAAGATCAAATAAATGCAAATCCACTAAGGTGGCTGGGATTCTCATTAAGTGTTTCCATTAAAGAAATGGCGAGATCTTGGAATGAGAAATAAGTCTCAAAAAAAAAAAAAAAATTGAAGACACCGCTTCCCTTCTCCTTCAGGGCTTTAAAACCAGAAACCAGGCAAAGCAATGGAAACTGAACAGGAGCCAAAAGGTCTGGCACAACCTTAAGAGAGAGAGAGAAATAATAATAAAAAAAGTTTTCTTTGCTGTTAAGCTCGTCTTCCGGCCAAGCAACTATTTTTAATGGAGCTCTCCTTCTCACATTAACAAAGAGAGAAGACTAACACCATTAGATATCTATAATCTTCTTCCAAAGGAGCAGGATGTGCCATCTGGGTATGGTGATATTTTTTTTTAAAAAAAATAATCATACAGATGTTAGAATAATCTATCAAGTTGTTAGTTTAGTCGACAGAATCAAAGGAAGCAAACACATTACATTTTTTTTCTCCTGCTCTCACAATACTGCGTTAAGTAGCAGCCTTCTATCCATTTCCCCCCTATCTTCTCTTGGTGTTCTGAAGAGAAACAATTAATTTTGAAATTTTAGCAGTCTGACAGTATCTTTGCCACCTATTCCTTCAGTGAAGATGGGCAATCGCATGTGCATTTCTTTGCAGACAATGGGTGAAACCTTGTGTAAGCTCCAGAGCATATCCTTTTCTTCATTGTTGAAGGAGGTATTGAGTACCCTCCTTGTGCAATGATTCCAACCCCTGCATGCAATCTCAGGCTCATGGCACCAGGGCATACCTCCACAGCCAAAAAGTGGCTGGGGGAACAGCCTGGATGGCATCCGGTTGCAAAAAGGAACCGCCATTAACCTGTTGAACCTCTGGCAATCTCTGGTGCCATCATGAGAATGGAAGCCCAGGAGAAGCACAATGGCAGAAATGTCTTAAGTAGAAGAGAGCACAAGGGCCATCTAGTCCAACCCCTTACCATGCAGGAATACACAAGTATGGCATTTCTGAAATATAGGAAACCTACCTCTATTTAAAGGACTCTAAAGAAAGAGGGTCCACCACACTATGAGGCAGTCCATTCCATTGTCAAACTGCTCTGTCAGTCAGGACATTTTCCCTAACATTTAAGTGGAGTCTCTTTTCCTGCAATTTGAATCCATTGGCTCATATTCTAGTCTCTGGAGGCAGCAGAAAGGAAGCTTGCCCCATTTTCTACACGACATCCCTTCCAATATTTAAATATGGCTATCATGCCACCTTTCAATCTTCTCTTCTGTTGGAGCTCAGCCAACACCTGCAAGGAAATGCAAGGCGTGCCTCACTAGCAATGCCCTATAAATAACTTCCCGTCCAAGAAATGAGATTGTATGGGGAGGGGAAAACCATGTGGGGATAAATGGCAGGAGAAGGACCCTGCATGGGTTTCCTGAGCATATCTAGCTGATCAGCCACAAAATGATGGGCAAAAATGGGCGGGGAGCCTTCTTTCGGCACAAAACACCACATAAGAACTGATATCTCAATCAATACCTGTACCGCTGCCACAAAAAACTGGCATCCAGAATGAAGGAAGACATATACCCTAATAAAAAAAAGGCATGATGATTTCATCTTAGAACAACTGATAAAAGAAATCTATAAGCACAACCAAAGTTGTTTTGATGAAGTCCTCATCTGTGGTACATAACACTAGTTTAAAAACATGACTAATGAAGTTGCCCTTTGGTATCTATATTTTAAGATTTTATGAAACCCACATGTACACTTAAACTATGGTTATTAGGTTGGTAAATAAGGTCTGTACCAAACCTAGTCCTCCACTAGAAGTCCAAAGGAAAACACTCAATCCCCACCTGGCTTGGCTAATGAGTCCTATATGTTGGGATGCTGCAAGTGACTTTTGAGTGTATTACGGAAATAAGGCAGATCTTCCGTTTGAAGAGGTTCTTAGCTTACTTTGGACATTTTACAAGGACTTCAGTGACCAGGTAGCTGTGCATATTTTAGAGAGTCATCACTTCTAAATGCAAACAGGTAGATTCTGGGCACCACAATTCCAGAAGGATATTGAGAAGCTGGAACATGTCCAGAGGAGGGCGACCAAAATGGTGGGAGGTCTGGAAGCCATGCCCTATGAGGAGCAGCTTAGGGAGCTGGGTATGTTTAGCCTGGGGAAGAGAGGTTTAAGAGGGGACATGATAGCTATGTTTAAATATTTGAAGGGATGTCATACTGAGGATGGGGCAAGCTCTTCTTTCCCAGTTCAAGCTTTATTGCATAGCTTACCGCACATATGCTGCTGCAGCCTACCATCATAAGGCTCCCTCACCTTCCTTCCAATGCTGATGTTGCTAAAAAATCCTCCAACTAAACTGAGGACAAGAAGGAAAAGTGAGGGCTGGACAAGCATAAAACAACTCTGTAAAATGAGCTTCTTTGCTAACTCAGCTATGCCTGGACAAGCATCTTAAGTCAGTTTTGACTAGTGATTCCCATGCTGTTCAATGCAGGACTAACAGTAGATTTCCTACCACTTTTGACAGCACCTTCATGTCCAAGAATCAGCCAGTGAAGCTCTTGGCTTCATGAAGATTATGCATTAGCATCTGTTAATCTCTGGAGATCAATCTAAAACCACAAAAGCTGGAACTGATAGAACAGTTGACAACTCTTGATGCAAAATGCTTCCTGAGACAGCGGTGGGGTTTGTGTTCTGCTTGAAAATCAGCACTTCTGCAGAAGTGCTATTCCAATCACATAGGTTACAGTTTGGGAAGGGTGACAATCCCCCCCCCCACCGCAACACCTTATTTTTGATCAGAATTTCTCCATGAAGGAGAAACATTTCTTCATATTCAGGATGGAAAATCTTGATTTTCTTTTTTTCAAATCTGAACAGGGGAAATCAAAATGGAAATATTTGTTTATCCTGGTAGAAGGGTTTGGGTGGTTAACTCTTAAAAATCTGGAGCTGAATACAGAGGGAATTGAACAGGTCAGTGCTGAATTAGGGTTGCAACATCCCCCCACCAAAATTCTTCTTATCTTTAACACTTATATATCAGGGAGGTACATCTTGATGCTCTCTGATTAGTCCAAATACGTGCCGCTGTGGAGGGGGTGAGGATTTCGTTTCTTTCTGAGCATTCACAAACTTCATGTTAGGGATGGAAAGGTTTAAAAAGCATGAAGCCAGGAGAAAGTGAGGCAGGCAGATTTCCCTATCTCCAATTACAACACCCCTGCAAGGTCTGATAAAAGTACATTCTGCATGCCCAAGGTAATGAGCTCCAAGGTACAAGTCAGGAGGTAGAGGGGTTCCCACTTGTGAAGCCCTTGCTCACATTGGCACAGTCAAAAGTAGAGCCCATTCCACCTGCCTGCAAATAAAATTAAAACAGCCCGCAACGGTATTTGTACACAAACAGATTTTAACCCCTCCACTGACCCTGAGGCTCTGGAAAATGCAAACAATCAGACAGGACGGCAAAACAGTTTAGTGGCTGATGAAAATGTGGTTGTTGGGGGACCGGCTTCGCTTCTGCCCCTCCGCCGTTAATCAGATTCTAATCGTATTCTGCACGATGCCAGAGGTGTCTGCAGCCAATAAGAGGTGATGGCAGGCAGCTGCACTTTGCTGACAGAAGCTGTCAAAATAGCCTCAGAAACAGGGGCTGGGGAGGGGGCAGCGTGATGATAATGCGAAAATGAGATTTGAAAATGAGGGGGTGCAGGGGGGAGGTGTGGGAGCAGAGCTGTTTCTCTCTCTCTCTCTCTCTCTCTCTGGGCAATGGTGATATGTATTTCCAATCTAAGATGCATACAAACACCTCAGCACCACCATCCTCAAAACCAGAAAAACTGAGTAAAAGTGGGGACACCATGGGCACTGTTCACCCCGGAGGAGAGAACTCTTGCGCCCATTTTACAGGAGGTGAAATGGGGCCAAAGGAACTGAACGGATGCAAGACAAAAATGGCAAAACACACCTCCTTTTCAACACCATGTAGTGTAGCCTTAAAAAAAAAAAAAAGTTTTAGTCCTCATGGGTTTCACAGGTAAGAGGGTGTGTGTGAGACCGGACTCCACCAGATTGCTCACTCCTTCTGGACAAACATTCCTGAAGTTTATATTAAATGTAAATATATTTGTGTCTAAAAACAGTACTCAGGGCAGCTAAATCAATAAAATTCAAAGAAATGGAGACGAAAAACACAACCAGCACACATCAACGAAACGAAGTGGCAGCACACAACCATTTACAACAATCCAACTTAGATTAAAAATAGTGTTCCCCAACATGAAAGACCCAAACTCTGCTGGGAGTCTCCCAAAGCCTAGGAGATGACAAAGGGTAAACTTTGCTTCTGCTGACAGCTAGGCTGAGGGAGTTTTGGATCATTGTTTCCACAGACTATGAAGGGAGAGAGGAGAGGGTAGTTTATTTGGGGGGGGGTGTTAACTCCTGTGTAGTTCCCTCCCGCCATCACCTTCCCAGAAAGCTGCTCCCAGCAAGGAGAAGTTTTTAAAAAGTAGCCAGTGCTGCTCTTTTAAATATATCATGGTTTGGCAATGATGCCGCACACCTTCTCCACCTAGCCTCTGCTATACTTCACTGAAACAGACAGTGCCATCTTGTGTGAGGGCTAGAGATGTAAAAATTCCACAAACACAGACGCCACAGGGGAAATACTTTTCTGCCCAGAAAAACTGGGACGGGGGGGGGGGGGCAAGAAATGATATTTGTATATTGAAGACCGGGAGTCACTTTGTGACTTCAGGAACACAAAATGTATTGTTTACATAATATAATGTGTGTATGGTGTGCCTCCAAGTCATTTCTGACTTATGGTGACTCTAAAGCAAATCTATCATGGGGTTTTCTTGGCAAGATTTATTCAGAAAGGATTTGCCTTTGCCGTCCTCTGAGGCTGATACCATGTAGGCAAAAGCTTGCAGTGAGTAACAAGGGTACCTAATACTTTGTTTCCTCAGCTCATGATTTAAATAGTACAAAGCAAAGGAGGTACCCCCAAAAAACTGAAGTCTATCTCTGGAATGAACTGTGTCCATCACAACAAACCACGGTGTGGTTTCCTGAGAAATGCAACCCACCCCCGGCTCACACACCCCAATTTTAATGTGTGATTTCCTGTCGGCTTACTAAGTCTATCTGGTTTAAATTGTGGCTTGTTGTGACACCCGAACCGTAACTGTGAATTGTCCATGGCTTGTTTCCCCAGCTGCCTGCCGAAAAACAGGAGCTGTGAAAAAGGAGCAGGTTAGAAACAGACCAGAAAAACAAATGGTGGCTTGTTTGATCACAGTATAATAATAATAAACCATAGTTAATACAAACCATGGCTTATGGTGAATGCACCCTAGACTTCCCTGCCTTTCCATCCTGACCCTGAACTTGGCCATCAAACTGTCTCCCCCACAGCACTGATTTCAAACACTTTCAACTTTTGCACCAGAGCTACAGGCCATCTCTGAGCTTGGCCCTGTCCCCCAGACAGGATTTTAAGGACTTAGTCCACATTTACCTGCATTTACCCCTTTGTCTGTAGGCAACAGAGCTACATGAGAGTTTCAATTCTCTCGCCAGCTTGATGGATCTATTGCCCACTGCCATTTCGATTGCTATCACAACAGGGGGAAAACTGCTTGGAAGAAATGTTTGTTTCATTTTTTAACACTACTGTGAGGGGTTTAGATGCTCTTCTTCCCCCCTCCCTTTTTTTTTTTTTAAGGAGAATAAAAGAAGGACAATAAGCTTTGCTCCAGCCCAGGCAAGTTAGCTCCCCAGCACAAAAAATGCACTAGCAATAAAATACAGCATAAATTCTCATTTCTTGCAAAGTGGATAGGTTATACTTAAATAAGGCTTTATACAGGCTCCCCTCTGATTTTTTTTTTTTTTAAGGGGAGACCTTCGCCATGAAAGCTGCAAAGCTGTACCTTGTCCAAACTGAACTGCAACTCAGATCAGTCAGGGGAAAAGCAGTCAAGTAATTTACCTCAAGCCTCATTTTTTGAGTGGCCCTGTGCTTTGGGGATGCAGGTATGGGGGGGGGGCAAAAAGAGAGCAAAGCCCTGATTTTGCCCCACATAAGAATTCTGCCCCCTCCATGGGAAGTTTTCCTTCAGTCCCCAAATTTCTAGCATTGCTATCACTTAAACGCTTCAGTCACACCTCTAGAAATAATGTTGAGGCAATCCGAAGCAAAGGGGAAGGCAATGTTGCCAAGGGAATGCAAACACAGCAAATCCAAGAGTGTGAATGATTTTCAATGCCACCCCCCCAGCAAGTCCACAAGGGGTGTGTGTGTGTGCCTTCAACTTGCCTGTTGATTCACAGAGATGATGTGTATGGAGATAGGAAGGCTAAGGGAAAACAAAACTTTTTTCCATGGGTTTCCTTCCAGGGAAAATGGATTTTAGAATACCTTCTAGGGAAAATGGATTTTAGAATATATATATATATATATATATATATATGTATAAGAATATATATATATGATGAATAAAATTCTTTGGAACAAGGTGTTCACTTATTTGTTGCCTCCAAATCATTTCCAAAAACCTATATAAGAGGAAGATATTTATGTAAGGCTATTTACAGTATCAGAACATTACAATTCCTGATCTTGGTTTCCTTTTCTCAGTTCTGTTTATGGAAATAAGTATGTCATGTCTGCTTGACACTAGAGAGAACCAGGGGAGACAAAACATTTTCTCATTTGCTACACTAACGTTGATGATTTCTTCTGTTTTTATTTGGTTCTTTTTGCCTGTTTCTTGTAAATGTGTATAAAAGTTATAGCAATTCCTTACGGTTCAGGACCACGTAGCTCCATTTGTAGCAAAAAAAAAAAAAAAAAAACAGAGTTGGGAAAAAAATCAACATACAATTATTTTCTGAATAAACTGTACTTTTAATACATCAACCTTGATACATTTATGCCAAACTAAGTTACATGCAATGCTATATATGTTCCTAATGTAACAAACTGACTTTCAATCTGTGAAGGATGTTAATTTTGCATATATTTTCTGCATTTTTTTTCTGGGAAAAAGAGGAAACAAACGTTTCCCCCTACGGCTTCACAATTTCCAGAAGCTTGAGGTTGGCATCCTGTTGGTTAATGTCAACTAAAGTAAATCCAATTTATTCAATGAGTCTATTTTAGTCAAGACTAACAGCAGAATTTAGGCCAACGCATATGTGCCCAGATGTGGATATTATACACACACACATGCATGCAGACATGTGTGTGTTGCGTGCACACAGAGGATGATGGGAGCTGTAGTCCACCACATTTGGGACACCAGGTGGGCAAGAGCTAATGCAGGTTAATGCTCATAGCCTTTGGGGACATTCAAGGCCTGCACAATTTTTCCTTCAAACCAGGAACTGGGGCAGGGGGGCACGGAGAGAAAACAATATGCTTTGTGTTCTTTCTTGCTGCTGTCTCAACCATCCCATGTAATTTATGAGCTCACACTGGGGTGGGGGGACAGGATAAGCATTTACCCAAAACAAAAATCGGGGGGGGGGAGCAGTGCAACTCTCCATAAAGAACAGAAACATAGAATCATAGAATCATAGAATTGCAGAGTTGGAAGAGACCACGAGGGCCATCCAGTCCAACCCCCTGCCATGCAGGAAATCATGATCAAAGCATCCATTAGTAATCATCTGAATCTCCTGGACTGTGACTAGCTTAGGTGGAGTTAGGTTCCCTTGACCTAAGATGAACATATGGGACCCCAAAATAAGGCATTGCAAGGGGCCCCCAAAATTCCTTAAACCGGTCCTGCTCCTGCAAAAACATTATTAAGTAATAATCTGAATCTCCTATATTGTGACTAGCTTAGGTGGAGTTAGGTTCCCTTGACCTGAGATGAACATACACCCCCCCCCCAAAATAAAGCATCGTACATGAACAAGCATTTCTGGCCCAGACAGACCATAATTTCTGAGGGCACACATTAAGGCAACAGATGCCTGTGGTTCAACGGAAGCTTCTAATGGCACAAAAGCAAGAGTTCCATCCTCCACCCCATCCCAGTCTCCCCCACCTCTACCAACCACAAGGCTTTAACCTCCGTGGGCACCTATCCATTGGAGGCAGGGGTTAGGCTCCAATTCCCTACTCAGGTATCACAGCCTGCAAAGATGAAGAGTGCCCCCTGCAGATCAAAGGAGAGAAGAGCAATCGGGAGCAGAGCCATGCTTTGGCTCCACAAAGGGGGAACAGCGCAAAACCAGCAGCCGAGAAAAAGAAGTCAGATCTGGGGAAAGAGATGAAGAGAGAGAGGAACTGGCTGCTGGCGAGCAGCCGTCTCAACTGGATTTGCAGAGAGCTACGGTATGCGTTTTGCTTCCTCAAAAAAGCATCAGGTCTTGATGTTAGTCTGCATCAGAGGAGGAATGCATTGCCAGTGCCAGAGCTAGGAAAGGTTCCTGTCTGATTTTAATTTATATATATATATCGATTAATTTTCTCAAATTAAAAGAACAATACATATCTATATCTACTTATATATTTATTTACAAACCTAACATATAATCACTAACAATCTATGACAATCTACAGCACATAACCTATAACCTAAAACTTTTCAGAAGTGTCAAAAGGTTCCTGTTTGAACAACAACTACCAGATTCACTTCTAGAGTTTCGGTGAGGCTGGGATCCATCATGGTGTATGAAGTGGCTGAGATCCTACACTGAGGAGTCAGCGCATAACGTTATGCCCACAGAGTTAGGCAGAGGTATGGCAATGCCACCTTGTTAGTAAACTGTGATGTTCTGCAACCCAATGTGTACGTGCCCCTGCAAGGTCCATCAGCACATAATGCACATATACATCCCTGAAGAACAGTGTGCAACACACAAGTGCAGCCATGAGCAGTGCACAACCACATGTAATAGCACCAAACATAGCACTCTGCTTTCACAACCGCACACTGAATACAGCTGGCCCACATCACCCAAAAATCTCCAACCACTTCCATAAGGCACCTTTGACACACACGGCACTAACAAGATTCCAGAGGGTGACTTTCTAGGATGCTCAGGCCACTATCTCTGGACTTGTTGATATTGGGAAGAATTATGAATACAGGCACATTTGGGCACCAACCCTGCAAAGATCAACCTGTCTGCTAACATTAAAAAACCCAAAGACACTACATTATAGAAGGCATAAACCAGTTTCCGTGCCATTTGCGCATCTACAGAATGCCCAATGGGGCTCGGAGAAGGTCTACCTCCTTACCTGAAAAGCTCTCTGATTTCTTTCACTGTTGCTTGGAAGGGAATGTTGCGCACCAAGATCTTGGAGCTCTTTTGCCTCTTGCCAGCTTGTTTCTTGCGAGCTGAAGTCACCGGTGACCTGGTGCATCAAGAGAGAGGCAAGTGAGCAGGGCCATGGGGCATCACTGCAGGAGGACACTGAGAAGGATGGGGATTTTGCCTGCTCTGCCCGAGGGGAGCCCCAAGAGTAGTGGGGGCAGAACAGGAGGGACCGCTGAGAAAAGCTTTCCCCAAGCTGGCACACTCTAGCTGGGCTGGACTACAACTCCCATCATCCCAAGCCAGCATCAGCAACACTGGGAGGGGGTGATGGCAGTGATAGTGCAAAGCATCTGGAAGAGACCAGGTTGGAGACAGTTGATCCAATCCAGACTCTCTAAAAACAGAATGGCATCCCCAGTCACAACAGATAAATTTGTAAAGGTAGGACATAAGTGAGGGGCCCTGAAGATTGCATGTATCTTTGGGCAGGAGCTAAGGCCTCAGACCTGGCCCCCGGTCTTGAAGGTCCCCTTTTTTAAAAGCAGCTGGGTCATGTTTGATTTCCCACAATGCCCTTGAAATAGCATTGGGAAACTAAAGTGACCGCTTTAGTTCACAACAACATTCAATGGCAGCTGCTGAACAGATTGAGCTCGAATAAGTAGTTGCTTACAAAGTCAATACTACTGATGCTACTATTTTGGCCTTTATATGCCTCTTCTGAATGTTCAGGAAAATGAGTTGTTAAGAATTCAACTAGGATAAGAAACTTACTTAACAGCTCTTTCGGAGATCTTCACTTCTAACAGATGGCCGTCCACGGAACAACCCTGGGGAAAGGAAAACACGGCTGTGGGTCATGTCCACATCCCGGTGCACCATAACGCGTTCTTTTCCTTCCATTTCTCCTTCAAAATGGTGGCCAGACATGATGTTGTATCACTTCCTGGCACCATTTGGGAGGAAAAATAGAGAGGAAAGAAAATATTTGTGATGGAGTGGCATGTGTGTTTGCATGCATGTGAGGGTGCCGTTAAGAACTCCCAAAATCATGCCACATAAAAAAAACCCGGAAGGTTCAGGAGTCTTTGGGGGAATTTAGGAGCCAGAGTAGATGGAAGGCAGATGTAAGGCAGAAAGAAGTCATTCCCATCACCTGACAGCTGCCACATGGAGGCACCAGGGATTGAATATGGGACACTCTGTGCACAAAGGAAGTGCCTTCCCATTGACGCATAGCTCCTTCCTTCCACATGTAAGAGTATGAAGAGGCACCTGCCCTTACCTGTAGCTGCTTCAGAGCTTTCTGTGCATGTTCAGGCTTCCTGTATTCCACAAATCCAAATCCCATAGAGAGGAGTGTCCCTACAAAATAAGCAGAGGTGCCAAAATCCCTCAGTGAGACGTCTCTACACAAGCGAGGGCACCCACAGGCTGCAGAATCAAAGCCAAAGCTTGGGAAAGTGACCTCGGGGGTCTACATCTCCAAGAACCCCGCTTACCACGTTCTCAGCTTTGGCCACTGAAGCATAAGAAGCCACCTTATATCAATTGAGATCATTGCTGCATGTAGCCCACTGTTGTCTACTCTGCCTGACAGCAGCAGTTCAGGGCTCCTTTCACCATTATAGTGCTATAATTCCACTTTAACAGCCAGGGTTTCATCCTAAGGAATCTTGGGATTTGTAGTTTGGAGATATGTAGTTTCCTGCACATCGGCCAAGACTCCATAGGATGCAGCCATGGCAGTTAACATGAAATTACAGTGTTATAATTGTGTATGGGAAAGGTCTTTCACCACTATCTATGGCCAGCTTCATTTAAGTAAAAATGTAAGGGACTAAACCTGGGCTTTTTTTTCATGGAAAGTCAGCTCCCTAGCAAGAGCTACAATCACTGCTCTACTGTCTCGCTAAAAAAAGGGCAGGGATTCATGTTGATGATGCAGAGCCAGGAAGCAAAGAAGACAACAACATTCATTTTCAGGTCTACGGTGGCACATTAGTAAATTCCAAAGCACTGGCACACATAGTTAGGGTCCATGTAGACATCCACTGCAAATGAAGAGTCCAGAAAGGCAGGCAGCAGTCTTGGAGAAATATCAACAAACCAGTTCTAGTAATTTTCCTCTCTATTAGAAGCAGGTCTTTTGTAAAGCTAATGGGTCTGAATGGCCCACTCAAGACCAATCCAATTCTGGTCCATTCAAGACATCCCCCTCTACGCAAAATCTCTGGTACTGTCTCCCTCCCACAGCAACCCAGGCCCTCCAACAGTGCAACAGTTTCTCCCTCAATCCTTCTGACTCTTTCACTTTCTACTCCCATTATAAACTTATAAACATTTCATGTTTTGCTCCACAGGTATGTATGTTGCAGCCATTCAAATGCATCTCAGAGCATGTGTAAAAGTGATAGGTAGGGTGTGGGCTAGCTGTGTTTCCTGCCCCCTGGTGATGGTCAATCATTAAGAATCAAGGACACTCCTCATTTGTTCTTTAAAGTGTGGGAGAACATGAACAACAAACTAGACAGGGCAAATACCAGATTTATCTCTCTTCTTTGAAACAGTGCAACTCTTGACAGCCCCTGCTTTGGCAAAAACCTGGAAAAAAAGAAGATTGAAATGTGTTAGTTTTATTCTAGCCTTGTACACCCATTTCCTCCAAAAGCCGCCCCCCCCCCGGGCAGCACCCTGCCACACCAAGCCCAAATACCTCCATTTTCACTTCCTGTGGCCATTTTGAGAAGGACTGCAGAGGAAAACAGGGGCATGGGGGGTAGTATGTGTTCTGGGGAGCTTGTGGGGGTACATTCACATGTTTTTCACATGTCTGGGGGCTTTCTGCAAGGTTTCCGTTCAACAATTGCCTGATTTCTAAAACAAAATCAGGGGGCTGGGCAGGTTTTAGGGACGGGGGGGAGGGTTTCAAGACTACAAAAGTGGGGTCCAGGGGTCACATGCAGCCCACAGGCCACCTGTGCCCTAAAGTATACCTTATTTGTGAACTTGCTCTTCCATAACACTCCATTCCTTTTCCCTAGTTGCAAGGGGGGCTCCCGCCCTGGGCTGCCCACCAAGTCATTCATCCCAGAGAAGACTCAGAGCACCACTGAGACGCAGGTCAATGTTTATTGATTCACAGCAAATTCTGTTTCCAGTAGCCCCTTTTAGAGCTCAACAATCCCATTTCAGGGTTCAGTCCCTGAGCTGCTTCACTGGGGCAGATTTTCCAGCAGTCCCTCCCCCCAAAAAAACTCTTGACCTAAGGCAATTAGCTCATTTGCTTCACATCTCCATCCTGACTTAGCTGCTGGCCAAACCTCAGGGACTATCCCTCCCTATGTACATCTGCCCAATAATTGATGTTTGCTAGAGGGGCACTCCTCTGTGCCCCACTGGCAGGGGAAATACAAAGAGGTAAGGCATGGGAGAAGATCTTCTTGGCTGTGGCACCCCGAATGTGGAATGCTCTCCCTCTGGAAGACCAACAGGTACCAACTTTGCTTTCTTTCCAGTCCAAGGTAAAACATGGCTTTGTATTACAGCCTTTGGGGACGAATGTCTTGCAAGTCTACAGGTATATGGTTTTAAATTATTGCAATGTTTAAAGAGGTGTTAAATGTTACTATGCTTAATATCTTTTTTATTTTGTTCAAGTTATTTGTGTTTTCAGTCTGGAAAGACTGGAAATTGTTTAGATTGTACACTGCCTGAGATCCTGTGAAACGGGCAGGACAGAAGTGCTTTACTGAAATAAATAAAGTAATAAAAATTTACTCAGTAGGAACAGTCCCTTAGTTGTTCCACTAGGGGGCCTTCACCAGATTCTATGCAGGCGGCGTGATCGGCGACCCAGATAACCAAGTCCTGAAAAGAAGATGCAGACTAACCGGGCAAAAAAGCTGCTGAAAGTGGCAACCCAGGAGGTAATTTTGACCACATAAAACCTCACCTCCTTCAGAGTTTCCTCTGTGGTGCTAAAGTTCAGGTTCTTTACAAAGAGTGTACACCCTGGAATGCTTTCCTCTTCATCGTCTTCATCACCCTCCTCCTCCATTGTGGTTTTCTCTGTTTTCATTTGCACTTCTGCGTTTTCAGCACTGCCTGCAAAATAAACCAGTGAGACCCCAGCCACCATTAGCACACAGATTTGGCTTGGGTTAAAAGGCAGCATTCTAAAAAACCTGTAGCCAAAGCCAATGCCATAGCTCACAACACTACGCGGAATCCAACAGAAAAAGACAGCGGGTACTCAAAAGGATACCAGCAAGTCTCCAAAATTAAGGCATACCAATCTCAAAGCCAAGGAACAAATTATCATGGCACAGGTAGCATACCAGAGATAGAGGCAGCTGACCTGACTGTCAAATCCTAACCAGCATTATGGATTCAGAAAGTTACGAAATGTAGACTAGATCTTGGCCCAGGACGCAAGAAAAGCTGCAGCTTAAGCTTCCAAGTGGGATTTAATTTAATTCATGTCCTGCTTTCCTGTCATCTTTAGGATGGTCATAGACAAGATCTTGTATCTCACTTTCTCCCTTCCTTTGTTAGGTAGACTATCTCAGAGACTGGCGACTTACCTTCTAGGAGACAGAGACTGTTCTAGCACAAAACACTGGCAATGTTTTCATACGATGATATTAAAACAAGAGTCCAAATATTACATAGACCAATAAATTGACCTGTTTTAAGACAATTATGGTACATAGTCTTGTTTTGTATGTAGTACAAAAAGAGAAGAAAAATGGGCTTGCATCTTTTTACAAGATGTCCTTATTTTTTGTAGCTCACCCACTAACCAAAGCTGATTCAAGGAATGAACCAGTGGGCACAGGATGGGCAAACAGGGTAAGGATTTATGCTACCTAACAGCCCAAGCCACCCACGCCTATAGAGACGTGCATGCTGAAGTCCTGCACAGCTACTGGGGGAAGAGAGTTGCCGTATGTCACTGACCACAGAAGTCTACTCCTTAGGTAGACAGACATCTGTTTTCTGGGAAAGACAAGTTTCTAGTCCTTATAACAGGAAAGCTCTCCTTATTAGTGGACCAATAACGCCAGCCTGCAGAAATCTCCAAAGCCAGATGAAGAGCTAAATAAGAATCCCAGCAGCTGGGGATGAGACCTGGGACCCTTTCACACTACGCAGTTATAAGTGTCATTATTCCACTTTAATTGCCATGGCTGCATCCTATGGAATGCTGGGGCTCATAGTTTGGGAAGGCACTGGATGAATTGAGGATTCTAAATGGCCTTCCCTATACTGCCCCCCCATAAGAATTCTGGCCCCCTAAATGAAGTTTTCCTTCTAGCATTGTGGCCACTCAGAACTTCCACTGAGCCTCTAGAAACGGAGGGCCCATCTAAACAGTGAAAATACCCCTCATGGAATTCACTGGGAATCCTACCTGTCTAAATGGGATCCAGCACCAATCCACACTATTTGAAAGGAGGGGGGCCCAAAACAGCAAAAACGTGGTAAAAGCCTTCGTAGATTTCCCTGTACCTTTTCACAAACCACGAGGCAGGTGCGCATTTTTGCTCGTTTGGACTATAGAGCAATAAAAAATTCGAAGGGAAGCACAAAGCTGATTGGCCGGGCAAGAGCGGGGGCAGGGCTTGCTAGGAGGGCAAGTGCCCGCTGCCGCCATGTTGGATTCTCGCCTTAGCAATTACTCGCTAAGGTAATAAAAAGGATCGATATTTTCTGTTTTGCTTTCTTATAAAATTGGAGAATTGTTATCACACCAGTGCACCTTGGGATGACTTTTAAAAAAAAAAAAAAACAGCAGCAGTGAAGAAATAACGCAGCCACCATCAGGAATGTGAGGCTTGTGGGGAGGCTTCCGAGGCCAGAAAAACTGTTTAGATGTGTCGCTACTGCCGCAAGATGCCAGTACTATGAAGTACTTTGGATTTTTTCCCCTCATGTAGATGGGCCCAGAGTTTAGGCATCCAGAGAATAGAGGAAGGCAAAGGGATCCACGGAATGCAAATGTAGTAAACAGAAAAATTCTAGGTACTAGCAATTTTCTGTGTCTCTCTCTCTACAGTGTTAGAGATCTGGGGGCTGAAGGAAACTTCCAGGGAGGGGGGCAGAACTCTTATTTGGAGGGCCAATGCCCTGATTTTATCCCCCCTCCCCATATCGACACCCTTGCAGCACAAGCACACACAAACACCCTGGAGTGGCAGCACATTAACAAAAAATAGAACTATACTCCCTAGAATCTTTGTTGATACTCAGGAAAGGAAACCAGATTAGAGGAGATTAGCATCCCCTCCCCATATGCAGTTCACACAATAATAATACCAATAAAAAGAAGTCAGCCTCATGGAGCTCTTTTGTAAGCAGGCAAAGGAATTTGCTGCTGCTTCCCCTGGGTGCTGGAGGCTGGCAGCAGAGACCCTTATCAGCTGTGAGCAGATTTCTAGGGTGCTCTGGTGCTTAAAGCCCTTTATCTAGAGGTGAAGGCCCTGGGTGTGGGAAAGAGAAAAATGGCTGGCTGGGACCAGCACAGGAAAAGGACTGGAAGCACTGGCTCACTCCTCCCTTCTCCTTCTGCACGCAAACAGACAGGTTTTTGAAAATGTTTTGAAAAGACGCAAGGTGAGGAACAAAAGTGCAAAACTAAAAAAGTCATCTTGCTCAAGTGAGGAATCTGGGGCAAGGTTTGAAATTCAACACACAGCCACACAACCCGCTGGGCCTAGGTCCATTTGTCCAGTTCTCTCTGGCCTAGGCCTCACCACTTTTCAGAACGTAGGGGGGAGCTCACAGACCTCACCATTCCTCCAGAGCGAAGAGAAATAAAAGAAATGTCAAAAATCACTGTGCAAAGAAAATGCATGGACAGACTAGACCACTGTTCACTGACATGCTGGTTTTTTACCTGTATGCAGTGTGTGTGTGTGTGTGTGTGTGTGTGTGTGTTCCAGCAGGTTTGGGGCATATATGCACTACACAGTTACATCATGTTTCATATCACCTTGGCATCATGGCTGGAAACACGAAGGCCCAGAAAAACAACAGAAAAAGTCAGAAGAAGAAAATAATTTCCTGGTTTTTTTCCCCCCTGAAGTCTTTCTCTCTGGAAAAATTGGAGGGGAAATGGATTATGGGATATTTTCGTTTAGAATGGTAAAGACAACCTGTTCATATATTTGCCCCCTCTGCATTATTTCTAAAATCAATATGGAAAGCAAACATTACATAAGACTATGTATATCATCACACATCACTGTCAGTCCTGGTGTTGGTTTCCCTTTTCTCACTTTTATGGTTCCCTCTCTTGTTCACAGGCTTTTCTGCCTGCCCCACATAAACTGGCAAAAAGCAAAGAGTTTTCTTATTGCTGAGATGTTCCTTACTGTTCATTATCTTATAGCTCCATTTCTATCAATAATATTTTAAAATGTACATTCAATTTGTAATTTATTCCTGAAGAAAATGCACCTTTGATAGATCAAACATGACACTTTCATGCCAACCCATGTTATACATAATGTGTTTCAGATTCTTAAAGTAACAAAGTGATTTTCAATCTGTACAAGGTGGTAACGTTGTTTTTTTTAATTGTACAAAAAAAAAATCTGATTTTTCCCCAGGAACAACCCCCCACCGCCACCAAAACCTGATTCTACCCCCCATGGCTTGAACATTTCCAGAAATGTTACATCTCTAGTCATGGCTCCATCCCATGGAATCTTTGGATTTGTAGTTTGATGAGGAACTTGGATAGATATGCTTGAGAGCTCTAGTGGGATTCAGGAGAGTGTGCTAGGGCTCTCTAGAAAATCATTCTGAGTCCCTCACCGAACTACAAATCTAAGGATTCCTTAGGGTGACATTTAATATTTATAAGAAACCAATATAACTGCGTAAGGCAGATAAACACCCTAAATCTCCCAGGACTAGCAAAGATTTAGAATTTCTTTATATTCCAGGAGGACTGTCCTACTTCACAGTTCTCCAACATGGAATGTCTCTGGATGGGAAAAGCCACCTACCCCATAGCTCTAGGACAGGGGCCCCACACATATCACACCCCCATGCCAGATGCATACCAGTTTGGGCCTGCCCTTCACCTTCTTTCTTGTCTCCTGGGTTCTCAGGCTTTCTCATGCCAGGGGCAGAAAAGACCCCCATTGGTGCCCATTCAAGGTACAGAGGGATATGCCGAAACTGTGACAAAGGGAGAAAAAGGTCACTGTTAGGTGCAACGGCAGACTGCTGGACTATAATCCGATACAACTGGAGGGCTCCAAGTTTGGTGGAAGGCTGTCCTAGGCCATTTCAAGTCCCGTTCCCAATACGGCTGCAATCCAACATCCGCTCATCATAGCATCAAGATCCACAGGCACGAATACATTATGCAAGCACTATGCAACCCCCATGCAGAATAGCAACACTGGACAACACATATCACTATCTGAATGCTGTTGCGCAATGCATAATGCATAATCACCATGTGCAAAGACAAGGCACAGACAAACATGCTATCTGCGCAATTATGCTTCTGCTGCAATCAGGAGGATATGCTCACGTGCATTGGTGATTTTTTTGGTCTCGCATACGTAGTATGACTTACATGAGCATACGTCCCTAACTGGATGCCAGCTATTGTTTGTGCATTTGGGGCGGGGAGCTCCCAGCCCACTCCTATATGTTTCTTATTAGAAGCAAGGCCTACAGAGATTAATGGGATTGACACCCAAGTAAGTACAGACAGAAAGGCTTTGTAGTTATTAAAATAGCCTCAGGTCAATTAGATCCTAAAGAAATAGGACCGGAATAGGGAAAGGAAAATATTTTCATTGAGAACCAGCATGGTATAGTGGACAAAACACTGGACCATGACGAGGCAGACCCATGCTCAAATCTCCACCCCCCCCCCGAAGCTCCCTGGGTGACCTTAGTTTGCATCCTATTCTCTTAGCATCACCAAAGGGTTGTTACGAGGATAAAAACAGAGTGGGAAGAATTTCTTGGAAGAAAGCCAGGATGCATTCAAAGAATAAATTAATGATTGATGTCTTACACATGCCGAAGTCTCCCTATTTTCAGTTCAGGATTCAGTTCAAGGTTGCAAAAGCAGAATTACTCACACAGTGCCATTGCGCCTAGGATGCCGTTGCACATTTGGGTATGCATTTAATTGGGCAACGTTGCTGTTCAACATGAGGGTCAAGCAGCACAATCAGTGTGCAACTGCACATGCTGAGATTTACACAACACAGCCCCAATGTAGGAAAATCAGCCAATATCTTCTTTTATTGCAGCAGTTAGGAAAAGGAACTGTTAAAAGACAGATCTTGCATGGCTACTAGTTGAATATCTTTTTATGGGGGTGGGTGGGGGTTGGTAGGGCTTAGGGATTTTAGTCAGCATTGTTGTATTTTAATTGTTGTAAGCTGCCCCGATTGTTTTTAACAGAGGGGCAGGGTAAAATAAATAAATAAAATAAAAATAAAATAATATTTCGACAAGCAGAACAAAGCTCCATCTCTCCATTCAACCCCGCCCCCTTGCTTCCTGTTTAGCCACAGTAGCTCTCATCCCCTCCTGGGCATTTTGTGGCTGGTGGAGAGTGGGGTGCAAACAGAAAAGCATTTGGCTGTGTCCCCGTAGCCAGATACAGACTGGTGACATATGCTGAGGTCTGTTGGAGTCCTCTGGAAGGCTCTGAGGATAATGTAATTGTTTTGCGTCTGGCTATGGGGACATGGCCAGACATTTCTTCAACCCACCCTGTCACTTTCCACTCACCACTGCATGGCGGGGGAAGGTGGCTAAACAAAGAGTCCAGTGTGTGTGTGTGTGTGTGTATCTTTGGTTGAAGCAGTGAATGGAAGAGATTACCAACTTCTACAACAACCAAAAATAGACATACGGAGGTCTAAGGCAGACTTATACTTGCATAGGTCGCTAACAGAATGCAGGTCTCAGTATGTTATTGTCCCAGTCTTGCTATCATTCTCCTATTTTAGCTATCGCTATTTCCAGGTGGTTTTGCTTTGGAGAAAATGCATGGATCAGGGTGGGTCTGTGAAACCCTCTCCCCTCACCATATGAAATTCTGTTGAGTCATTCCAGGTGCTGGGCTTCCATTCTTCCCCCTTTACAGTCAGAGGGTCTCCAACCGTGTCTTGCCACTTTTGCAAAACTCAAGCCCTAAGTGCTTGCTCCACCTGCCCCTTGGCTGCTACCTTTGAGTATGCCAGCTTTGTGAAAGCCCGTTTTGCTTCCGTGGGCTCCAGAAACTCCACGATCGCTGTCACTCCTCCTTCGGGGAGCAGCACCCGCCCAAGGCTGCCGTAAGCCCCAAAAACTTCTTCCAGCTCAGCTGCCTCAGTGCCAACAGGCAGGTTCTTTACCAGAATCACCGTTTTGCTCCGCTCACCAGCAGCCTGGCAAATGAGAGAAAGCAACTTAATGCTTTACGAATGTAGATGTCACTTTTCAAAACTTTCCCAATGCCATTTGCAATCCATGCCGTTAAAACCATTTATTTAAAATCTCTTTAAAACAAAAAAGCAGCCTAAGGTCCCAATCAAAACCAATAATAAACCAAGTTTGAAAAACCAACAACATGGATAATTTAAGAACCCAATCCATCATATAACCAAAAGCAATTTTAAAAAAGTAAGTTTCAAGCCTTCACTTGGCTTATCCCTTTCCGTCTGCTTCAGGTATGCAGGTGCCAGGCCAGGTCGTCTAGTCAAGTCAATCAGCTTTCTGCACAGCCAACTCTGTAAGGCAATCGGAACTTTGCACAGTCAATTTCCCATGCAAACCAGTTGCTCCAAAGCTCAATTTGAGGTTTGTGTATCTGGCCAAAAAGACTGGAATGCTACTGAAGTGGAAAGCCTCCCCATCCATCTCAAGAAGTCTTCCTGCCAAGCTACCTTTCCAAAGGCAGGGCACTTTCAACCTGCAATCATTCCCTCACATTCTGATGGAATATTATTGCAGGGAGTTCCTTTTCTGATCATATAAACTAGCACCTAGGTAGATTTTTACAGATTCCAAGTTACAAGGGGGAACAAGGCCATCAGGTCTAACTTCAGCCAGTAGAACAGAAGCATCCTTTCCCACACATTGCTCCAGAAAAATCTAGACTGGATGCAACCAGTAGAGGCCAATGAAACTCAGTTCCATGCAGGAACTTCATCATTCACAGACTGTGAGTAGCCATTTGCCTTGCTGTCAAAGGCAGCACACAGGCCAGATGGGAAACCGCCATGGGTCACACCAGGCCTGAAGGTTCCCTATTCCTTACTTGGTGGTGGGAGAGATACATCCAGGGAATGACAGAAAATCCAGGTGCCTCCACTGGGCAACCTCCTGCTTGTGCTGGGATTCTGGGGTAGGTGGATTCGGATCTGGTACAGGAAGATGGTTCTGACGCAAGACCACAAATTCAGGAAAATGTAACACAGAGTAGTTACATTCTAACCATTAGGGAATCCTGAGCGTGCTGTACAGATTTAAAACCTGCTGGTGAGATGGGGTGGGGGCAAACAGACGCCAGTACTAAAATCAAGAAACAACTTGCTCCGTAGTAGCCAACCCTGCATATGGAATGCAGGGGAAATCATTCTCAGTCCCCAACATCAGGCTAAGTACCGCCAAAATCCATTTCCCGGGGGTTGATTCAACCAGCATGCACTGCAATGAGGCACAGCCCTCACTGCCAGGGCTGTACCGCCTACAGTTTCCCAAAGGCAGATGTCTGTCTTGTTTCACTTCCATGGGCCCCTCAAATGCATTAAACCCTCTGAATCAGAAGTAAAGAACCTGTAGTGCTTCAGACACTTTGGACTACAGTTCCCACAACCCCTTACCACTGGCCATATAGAGTGAGGACCTACGGCCAGAAACATCTGGCATCTTAAAGGTCCCCACTCCTGCTATGGGCTGTTCTCATCTAAAAAGGGTCTGGGCACTGACCTGGAGTTGGACAATTTCATTCTGAGCAACTCAGTGAGAAAACCCACATTTAGAGAAGCTGACTCTACAGCAAAACTTGGACAAGTTCTGGGGGCGGGGGGCTACAGAGTGACAACTCTGAAAATTGTCCAACTAGGATAGCCAATGGCCATGCAGTGATGGTAGAGGGGTGTTTTTTGGATCATTCTTGTAGTCTCCCCAAAATAACTTTTTCCAAGCTCTGCTTTGGAGAGAAAAGCAAGCGAAGATGGCATTACTGATCCAAAAAAAGAAAAAAAAAAGCTTCTAAGCACATTATTCTTACCTGGCTGAAGGAATCCAAACTGACACCATTTTCCAGCAAGAACTGGCGGACCTTCTGAACCAGCTCTGTTTCCCCCAAAGCCACCCTCACTGCCACACTGCCCTTGAGCTCCTGCCAAGAGAAAACAAGGCACGAGTCAGAACATCCTGGTGGCGGGACAATGTCCATTCATCTGGCAGGTCAAGCGCTGAGGGATGACAAGGAAATTACATCTTTGCCCCATGAGCCTACCCACATTTTGGGATCAGCAAACAGATAATCCAGCTAAGTCTGACAATCAGCCCAGTTCTTCCATAAAAGGATTGCCTTGCAGTTTTCAAATCAGGATTACCCTATGGAGTTAAGCGCCATGAATGTGTATATCAAACTGTAGTCAACAAGAGCTCGTACACCACAACACAGAAACAGTACAGGGCGCAATTTCTTCCTTCCCTAGCTGGGTAGAACCATAACAGTCCCATCAAAATGTGGTGCTTGTCATGCCCTGCTTCCAGAACTTGGAAATGGGCTCTGACTCAGAGACTGAAGCAGTGGACATGCCAGGAGCAGGAGGATGTTCCTCCAGAGCCACTGGCCTCAGACACAGACAATAGGGCAGTACCAGCTCTGGCAGAGAGTCAGGTCCCTTCAGATGCAGAGGACAACTTACCTATACCCACCTTCTCAGCACAGAAACAACAAAAGGAGGGCTTGAGGTGGTCTCAGCATATTTATAGTAAGCAGCAATTAGTTAAGCAGCAGCTAACGCAGCTGCTGCTCCATAAATACGCAGCTCTACCCTCCAGGGGTTGTCGGAGATTATCTGACCTCCCTGAGTGCCCGTTGTGTTCCTGCTTGCTGTGTTTGACCTGGACTGTGTTTGTTACTCTGAATTCTGTTTTCCTGACTTGGATTCTGATGAACTACTCTGAACTCTGTTTGCCAGACCTACTCCTTGTTATTTGGATTTTGTTTATGAACTCGTATTTGCTTGCTAGTAAAGTGTCTTCGTGCTGCCTTGCTTCCTATGTCTGTAATCAGCTTGACTGTGCTGTGCCTCTGCTAAGTAATCAGCTTTTGGCTGGTTGCCCGGACAGTGTTTGGACACTGCTAAATTGTGGTTGTATGCCTCGAAGTCGTTTCTGACTTATGATGACCCAAAGACAACCCTATAATGGGTTTTTCTTGACAAAATCTCCTCAGAGGAGATTTTCCATGACCTTCTCCTGAGGCTGAGAGTTGTGACTTGCTCAAGGTCAGCCAGTGGATTTCCATGGCTGAGCGGGGATTTGAACCCTGGTCTCCAAAGTCGCAGTCCATCGTTCAAAACCACTACATCATGCTGGCTCTCAGATCTTTAATACGGGCCTTTAAAAAAACTCCTACTTGAGACTGCTTTCCCTTAACAGTGGATTTTAAACTGTTGCTGACTTGAAATTGCCTGAAGTCTAGTAGCTCATTTATAAGCATGTGTTGGTGCCCTGTGAATTATTGCAAACAGAATACTATTTCAACTATAGTTTTATCACAATGTAGTATCCCATCCAAACTGTGAGCTCTCCAAATCAGCAGCACCATTTCCCTGGCTGAGAAAAGCAGTAAATCCTAAACATCCACAATTTATAAACTACCAAATTAAAATCCTCTTGGAATCCTGAACAGCAGAACACTTGGACACACTCAATATGGCCATGAACTGATAAAATCAAATAAGGACAACAAAAATGCTGAAGATTTGATTGAAACACACAATTGTTTTTTTAAAAATAAAATAAAGTAAAAACTCACGTGATCCAACACTTGGCTCTTCGGGGCATTGTATTTCTGTGCAACAGCATCTGCCACAGCATTCACCCCCATAAACAGTGTGTTCCAGTTATGTGAACTAGATAGGGGAGTAAAACAGGGTGTATTGCAATTATATGAAGGGCTGAGTCACTCCAATTCAGATCTCACCTTAGCTATGCAGTGCCCTAAGAACAGGAATAGGGAACCTCAGGCCCTGGGGTCAAATCTAGCCCTCCTGGGATAGATTTTTACTCAGTGGTTTTTCAGCTCTTGTATGAGTTTCCCTTCTTTTCTAAAAGTTAGAAAAAACTTCTATGGATTAGCTACTGGCAGTGTGAGCTTTAAGCTAAAAATCTATGCTGGTAATTTTGGTCTCGCATTTTGGCCTTTGGCCTCAATGACCACACAAACACAGCCCTAGAAGTGTAGTTGGATAAGGTTCTCTATTCTTGTCTTAGACCAGAGGTGGGGTACCTGCGGCTCTCCATATGCTCTAGACTAAAAAGTCCATCATCCCTTCCCACTCTGACCATGTTGGGTGGGCCTGATGGGAGATGTAAGCCAAAACATCTGGTGGGCCCAAGACTCCCTTAGCCTACCTTAGATGCAAGCCATTAGTTCAGTCTTGTTTTTAACCAACTGCCTGGTGGCTAATTGATGACACAGATTCTAAGCAGGTGAGGTTGTAGGCTGGCAGGGAGGCATGGACCAGTTCTACAGGTTGATGCCCATATCCACAGATTCAGTATCCATGGTTTCATTTATTCACATCCAAAAAATATGTTTTCTCTAGGCATTTCTAGGTCCTCCAATGTGATTCTATGGTCAACTTTTGGCGTTTGTCTCAATGAAAATAACTGGGTTCCCTATTATCCACCGTTTCAGGTATTCACAGTGTGTGTGTGTCTTGGAATGTGTCCCCCACAGATATGGGAGTCGACCTATATTTCCCAGAGTCTAGAGACTTTTTTCCAGGTAAGCGGAAACTGGACTGCAGCGTTAGCTACTTATTGTATATAAAAAATGACCCCTTTTATTAATGATGTATTGTTTGGTGTAACCACTACATGAATGAAAGTTGCTTAATATCAAGAATGGGAATTGTTTTAGCTCTAAAGTGGAACCCGAAAATCCATGCTCCACCTCTTCCTATTCTTGAGAGGGACTCCTCACCCACCCACTTTTTGCCCATGGGCGGTGGGGGAGCGTCACACAGTGAGCACAAACCTGGAACTGCTGGCTTTATCCTTGGATGCCTTTTGTTTCTTGTAGGAAGAGTCCCCTGCAGCTTCGCAGCATTCTCCTTCATCCTTCTTAACAGTGGAAGGCAAGACGTGCAACATTCGACCCTAAAGAGAGAAGACAGAACCTCTAGGATTTCACCTCTAGAATTTCACCTCTAGGGGAAAAAAAAGAAGAAGCAGGTCTGCAAGTTCAAAAGGAAATGTTTGAACTGGAAGGGACCTTCAAAGCTCCTCTAGGCCTAGTCCCTGTGCCTTGTTCTAATCCATGTTTACTACTCCCAGAAACTTTTAGGAGTATGAAATCATTTTTACTGATGGGGGTGTCGATTTTGCCCATCCCAGCCTCTACCTATCTGAATCTGCCCACACCTCAAGACACCCAATGCCCTCCTTTGCTCAAGTTTAGGAATTACCCAGAGGGGAGCAGGGATCTGTCTGAATTAGAAACCCCCTGCATGGGCTGCAACCCTTTGGCATCCATTACCTGGAAAACCTGTCCATCCACTTCTGCAAAGGCCTTCACGGCATGCTCAGGGAACATGTAGGTAACAAAGGCAAAGCCCTTGGGTTTCTTGGTCAGACCATCAATGGGGAAGTGGATCTCAGAAAGCGGCCCTGCAAAAGGTACAAATATCCAAAAGAAAAGCCTTTTTTTTCCAGATGGATTTTGATGGGTTGGAGGAGACCTAAACATTTCAGCCTCTGTTCTTTTTTTTACAGATGAAAGGCCAATCTGAGAGATGGTTACCTTTGACTTCTGACAGTCAAAATTGGCCAATCAATGACATAAGATTGGAGATGTTTTTTCTGCAGTTGTAGCACATTGCCTGCAGTTTGCGAGATGTTATATTCCTGATCAGTAAGGCATACCACACCCCATGTGTTCTTTGTTATCTAACAGTGTGTCCAATAACACTATGGCAGAGTGGGAAACATCTGGCTCTTCTAACATCTTGGACTATAAATCCCACAATACCTTGCCATTGGCTATGCCTGGTGAGGCTGGTGGGAGCTGTAGGCTGAAGCTACAGGTGGAAGCATCTGGATAGCCAAGGATTCCCTCAAAATGCTCAGGTGAAAAAAGCCTTAAAATTGGCTTACTTTTAAAAAAAATTGGCTGTCTAGAGGCTTTGGGGGGCACATTCTGGGATACACAGGCCTCTCTTTGTCCACCCCTGGGTAAGGAAATGACTGGGGAAGTCAGGATAGTGGCCTACCATATTTAGAAAATAACACTTCCAAGTCCTCCTCAGTACTGGTGTAGGGAAGATTTCTCACAAAGAGTCTTCCAGACTCAGACAGATCTTCATCTTCCTCATCATCTTTCTTTGTCCTTTGCCAAGTCTGGGCCGGGCCCTTAGAGGAATGTTTTGTCTTTACAGAGTTCTCCTCACGGAACAGCTCAATGTATCGTCCACCTGCACAACACGGTACAGAGAACAGAAAAACGTGAAGAACTGTCATTCAGCCACTCATCCCAAGAGCACAGCACCCACTTCATGAGGTATGTTAGGCTGAGAAAGAGTGACTAGTCCAGCCACTAAGCTTGAGCAGCCAAGTAAGAACGTGAATCCAGCTCCCAAGATTAATCCCTCAGAGTTTAGTACATATTATCAGACCAGTGTGATCTCAGTGGCTGGATGAATGAGTGGGATGAATCCAGGTCTGGAAGCTTCGTCTACTGTTACTTACAAACAGTGATCAGAGATAAGAGGATATTTAGAAGTACGGAAAACTAAACAACCTGCATGGAATAGGAATGCAATCCATTGCTAATTTTTTTTCTTCAAAGGATGCAATGAGTAACTTTAGCAATTTCCTTACCATTGTGAGAAGGTCGTCAAAAATTGTGCCATTTTGAAGACTATTTGCAATTCGGGACTTATTCTGAATAAAAATTGCACATAGTTGTTTTATGCAGGAAGCAATATTTTCTGCACACAAATATTACTTTCTGCACACAAAAGGCTGTCTTCTGTGCAAACTAACTATGCTTGAATCTGCATAGACTGTCCCCAATTAAATAATTTTCTGTGCAGGAAACAGTAAACATAATGTTTGCTGTTTGCTGTTTCCTATGCAGAAATTCTGCGCAAAGCTGTGAACCACATGTGAATTTTGCGCAGAATCAGTCCTGAACTTCAAAGATTCGCATCATTCTCAGAGTATTCTTGTCAGAATTGCTTGACACTTGAGAAACATGGTTCTCAACCTATCGCCCTACATTTTTGAATAGTCTTTCCATCGCTAACATGAAATGTGTGTGTTGCAGGTAAGAGAGCTGTTGCATGGAACAGTATTTAAACAGGATGATACTTACCCATATATTCATGATTTCGCTTCAGTGCTTTTTGAACATCTTCTTCATTGTGAAAATCAACAAACACATAACCTGGGAAGAGAAAAATGAACACACACAGTTATTCAGCTCCATATATTTCTTCTACACTGTCAGTTTACATCTTTGAGGACAGCCACTGGATCCTCCCTCACACAAGAGACATCGACGTTTTTCTGTCTGGGGTGGGACTCCACTCAGGCAAAGCCAACAATTTGGGCTGGCTTTGCAGCACTGATTTCTGGACGCTTGGCACTTCTTCAGAGCTAATCCTCCCCCAAGACTTTGTTTAAAATCAAAGAACGACACATAGCATTGCCATAAGGGAATCTTTACTAGTTGTTATCGTTGAGTCATATGCCGGGAATTGCCTCCCTGAGCATTTGCGGACTGCTCTTTCCCTCATTATTTTTAAGTCTCCATAAAAAAAAAAAAATGTTTTCTAAAGCTTTTGGAATTTTACTTTAATATTGTTTTATAAGCTTGTATATTTTGATTACATGTATTTGTCAGTATGCTTTAAATTATATTGTATTTTTCGTATTTTGTTCGGATAATTTGTTTTACAATTGTATTTTATAGTTTTATATTATTTATTCCTTTCTTCTCTGAGTTTGAAAGAGAACATGTGTGTGTGTATACACACACACATGTATACACATATATTTTAGATTGTATGCCCTTGGCAGGACCCACTGGTTTGGGTTGCTTTACTTGTAAAGCACC
Source organism: Gambelia wislizenii (assembly GCA_030847615.1). Classification (NCBI taxonomy): domain Eukaryota; kingdom Metazoa; phylum Chordata; class Lepidosauria; order Squamata; family Crotaphytidae; genus Gambelia; species Gambelia wislizenii. The sequence goes on along the minus strand of JAUMIR010000013.1, from coordinate 22,224,848 downwards.
ATATGAACAAACAAGAATAAATATAGTTATGAGATAAGCCCATGTACTTTGCTTACAATGTGCTGAATTTTGGCAACAGGAGTGGTGGCAACCCTAAAGGGGGCAGCAAAACCAACTACAGAGGGCATATTCAGGCCAAGCTATACCCGCTGCCCTGACTAGATTGCATACACCTCCTTTACAAGATGGTAAATCTGTGGTTTCAAAGAAATTTGAGTAGATTCATGAAAGTTTCCTGCTTTTAAAAAATAATTTTGTTATTGGTTTTAACTGTTCTGCCTGCTGTGGTCCATTCAGTCCTCACTGATCCGCTCCTAAGATAGCTACAGCAACAGAAAAGAGGGTGCTGATAGACATAAGCTGGACAACCTTCACTTCTGCTTCACGCTAACACAACTGTGCAGTGCTGGCAAAGTACGAGGCAGGGCAACAGAGGCAGTCATCAGCGGCCAGGTGGCATCCAAGAAACGAGCACTTTGTAAATACAAGAGATCAACCATTACCTGTCTTATTCCCGTGGACGTTCCTTGCAATTCTGATTGCAACCGGTTGAAGTGGCACAAGAAACTCCTTCACATTTTGCTGCAGACAATGGAAGTCCAAGGACGTTAACAAAGCAGTGTCAGAGAGCCTGAAAGGGACATGCAACTTCACCCTTACCAAACACCCAGCCCTATTCTGTATTATTGCCTCTTATATATGTTACTGATGCACTTGTGTTTTCCGTTGTGTACCCTGTATCTGTTACTAGATCCTTTATATAGTCTCCATTATGTTCTGGTAATGTTGTCTCTCTGTTGTGGTATGCATTGAGTGCTTTAGCCTATTTTGTATTAATTACTTTTCACATATGTTACTGATGTAGTTGTGTTCATGTTTTTCACTTGTGTAGCTCATCAGTTGTATTACCCCTTCAATATTATTCTACTTTATCTTTTGAATCATTTTCTGTGTGTTTTTTTCCCCCTTTTGCAGTCTGGTGCTCGATGGCACTCCTATATTAAGTTCCAAGTAACAGCCTGCAAGGGGATGCTTACCTCTGTGACATTGAAGGGGGCACCCCGCAGCTTCACTGTGTACGGTGTGGTGGGCTCATTTGCACTGGCCTGAGCTTTTACCTGTGGAAGATGCAAGGACTGTCAAGGGAAACACCTGGGGGCATGTTTCTGGGCATTTTGCTTCTAATTTGCCAAAACCAAAGTACCCAGAAGTGCAACTTAAGAAACCATCTGATGCTGGGTCAGACAATTTGTCCAACTTGCCCATTATCATCTGATCTTTGGGCAGGGAGTAGCAACTCAGACTTAGGCACCTGCTTGGGATACAAAAGATCCCAGGTCCAATTCAGGTAGGGCTGGGAAAGATTCCCAACTGGCACCCCAAGGAGTCGTTTCCAGCCACCATTAACTATGCTGAACAGGGCCTGACCAGAGTTCGGAAAAGTTACTGACCAAGACTACAAGTCTTTGAATCCCCTAATCTGGATGCCCACTGTAGTCCAGAATAGTAGCTTTTGCAAGCACTGTGCCGTTCCATCAAAGGTAGCTCCCTGCACTTTTGTCACTGGCTGGAAGCTGCTCACCAAGGTTTCAGGTAAAGAGACGGCTTTCTGATCATCCTGCCACCCTAACCCTCTCAACTGAAGAAATCAGGGATTCAATCTGTGGCATTCTGCATGGAAAGCAATTGCTCTAGCCACTGGACTATGCTCTCCTGCTTTCCCAAGAAGCACGATAATCTTCTCCCCATCCACAAGGGCTTCCCCCAGATTTGAACCTTGTATGCAAAGCAAACCAAGACAATACACACAACAGAATGGGATCACTACTAGACTGGACTAAATGCCCATTTAACCCAGCTGCCTGTTTCCAACAAAGGTTTGTCAATGTTTCATGGAATCTTAGAAACAGAGCATGCTGTTACTGGCAGCCCCTCAACCCCACCAGCAGCCCTAACATCTGGTACCCAGAAGTACACATTTCCATACAAGGAAGTGCACCTTTCCCAGTTCAGCACAGTGGTTAGAGCATCAGACTAAGACTAGAGACATTTGGGTCCAAATCACTACTCAAGCAAAACATTTGCAGAAAAACAGGGAATTACAGCTAGCAGAATTCTCTTTACAACAGAAGCAGCAACACTGCTTGCAGGACATCTGACAGGCTCTTCTTGCTGGGCCAAGGAGGTAATAACAAGGCGTTCAAGTTCTGCTATTATTTGCAACAGAGAATCACAGAGGAAGAGAAAAACTGAGTCACCCATAATGAAATGGAACTCAATGGGTCACCAGGACAAGGTCTAAATGACAGATTGTAGAATTCTAGAATCCAGGATTGGGTTGGGACAGACCTGGGTTGTGCCTTTCAGTTTCTTGTTCTCCACAACATTTTTCTGGCCCTTGATGTTTTCACCGACTCCAGATTCAGCTATAAAACCAGAGCCAGTATTTTGCTCAGGACTGAATTTCACTTCCCCCTCATCTCCTTCACAAGGTTCCTTGTTATCTGTCTCTTCATCTTCACTCTCTTCCTCAGATGAAGGGGAGGACTCAACATCTTTCACTACTTTTGATCTCAGGTAGTCCATGTCCGACAGCTCTGGACTGGCTGCTGCCTTTCCTTTGGCGCTTTTGTCCTCCTCTGCAGGGTGGGAAGAAGAACCAAGCATTATCTGACATTAAGAGGGCTAAGAGATACTCAAACGGACTCGCACAGAGACTAATACTGTTTCCAAGTGGTGAGGAGATGGGACATGGCCAAGAAGAAAATGCAGGTCAATGGAAGGAAGCCACGTAATGGTTAAGTCAGACTAATTACATGCAGACCTAAAACAGCATCTCCCTCTGTGCATTTAAAGCAGGGATGGGCAACTATGGAAGACAAAGGAGCTGCACTAGCCCCCCAGGAAACCTTGGAGAGCTGCAACCCTGCCCAAAAAAAAAAAAAAAAAAAAACATTTTTGCTGCCAAAAAAAATTGATTCCTCCCTCCCAAATTTTTACACTCCCCAAGCAGGGGGTCTGGGGAGCTGTGTGCATGATCTTACCAGGAGTTACCTACACACTCCCAAACCTACCAGCTTTGGATGGAGGTCGACTCAGGAAAAGAGAAACATACTTCTTCAGAAAGCTTATTGTTAAACTGTGGAACTTGCCACCATACGATGTAGTGATGGCTGTCAATTTGGACAGTTTTAAAATATAATACTATAATACTTCTCCGATTGTAACAAGCCATTTAATTAATCTAGATTTGATTAATTGTGTGCAATTTTTCTCTAGGAAGCCCTGGTGGTGCAGTGGTTAAATGCCAGTACTGCAACCACAACAGTGTGAGTTTGCTCCTGCAGGGCTCCAAGGCTGACTCTGCCTTCCATCCTTCCGTAGGTTGGTAAAACGAGTACCCAGCTTGTTGGGGGCAATTAGCTAACACATTGTAAACCACTTAGGGAGTGCTTTCCACTGATAATTATATTATATACCTGATAAGGTACAGAAATATAAATGCTACTGCTATTGCTAGGAAGATCACAAACTTTCGTGCACTCAGAGGATCACACTCCACAGTTCCCCCCGCCAATCATGGAGGGGGGGGAAATCACTCACTCATGGAGGATCCCAGTCTCTTTCTCCCTCTCCCATCCCCACTAGAAACTGCCAGGATGTGGCAATGAGTTGGGGGGGAGGTTGGAAACAGTAGTCCAATTTTAAAGTCAAAGCGCTGACCAACACAAAGAGCATGATCCTCCACCATCCAGCTTTTCAACCCTCATCCTCCTAGCAGTAATTGTTATGTCGTGAGATGGCGCATCAGCCAAACATATCAAGTACCTTGGCTAACTCCAGATTTTCGTTCCGCACCTCCAAACTCAGCTCCCTCCTCGCTTAGACTCTCTGACTCATCAGAATCAAAGTTCAGGTAATCGTCTGTCGACTTGGCTTGGCTCTTTTTCGGCTCCTCCACTTTTGTGTCATTCGACCAAGTAGCAGCCTGAGACCGTTTCTTGTGCACCTCCAAGAAGTCGTTGAAGGCCTCCTCTCTTTCCAGCTGAAGGAAGAGGGAGAAAGAGGACCAAGTTAAATGTGAGTCACAAAGGTTATAGGAAGAGCCCCAGCTCCACTGCAGAGCACCTTTTTCAGATGCCCAAAGCCCCAGATGCCCATTAAAAGGATCAGGTTGTGGTAGACATGACAAAAAGGAGGACTAGGTTCTACTGGTAGATCTACGGTTAATCTGCCGTCAGCCTGGTTAGGAGATTCTGGGAGCCACAGTCCAAAACGGTAGCATCCTCACACTCTCTCCATACCTGCTCTGCATCCAAGCATGCCCATTCCGCTTCCCTCTGGCCTAGCATCTTACAGGTTAAGGGAGCTTATGAGCTTTGGAGCTAAGCCCGCAAAAGTTAGGAGCCTGCAAAAAGGTTTTGCTAGTCTTCTTAGAAAGTGGCAGAGAAGGAACACAGAACTTCCTCCCTCCTGCAGGAGCCAGCTGCAATTTTACAGTGGGTGTGAAGGGTGGGCACCCTCTTCTGGCAGCCCAGTTTGCTTCTATGCTGGGCACAGGAGAGGAGGAGCACATTTGTGTGCTGGAAGAACTGTGGTCTCCATTCAGTTCTTAAACCCTTGGTTTCATTCTTCCACTTCCCTGCACGGAATGTTCTAGGCTATGCATGGAATGCTCTATGTACAAGAACAGCTTACACAGTACTACCGATTACTCTCCCATCCCCGCACAATTGCTCACACTACCAGGCATAGGCAACCTGATGTCCATATGATTTCCAACCCATCCCAATCCCATGCTTGTAAAGGATGCCAACCAGCCATGGAATCCTATGGAATCCTGGGATTGGCAGTTTAGGGAAGGATATTTAGAATTCTCAGCCAGAGAGTTTTAGTGTCTCTAACTAAACCACAAACCCCAGGGTTCCCTAGCATGCAGCTATGGCAGTTAAAGTGGAATAATCACACTATAATTGTGCCATGTGAAAGGGCCCAAAGTCATCTTTGCACTATGCCCTCCCACATCAGACATCATGCCTGTAGTAAAACAGTTCCACCTGCCCACCCTTTCAAATGGTCGAGATTTACCTCTTTTAACTCTTCTGCTTGATTCTTCTTCTTCTTTTTATCCTAGAAAAGAATTTAATTAATATATATATAAGTAAATGGAAGGAGAATTTAATACCAACTAAGAACCTGTCAGATCTCAGGAGATAGTGTCAAAAAAACAAGATGCCAAACATCTTTTTTCCAGATATTTCAGGCATACCAGTGAAATAATGTTAAAACTTACTTGCTTCATTTCTTTATGGCCTGAACTCTTTACAGATTTTTCAGGTGTTTTCTTGACTGCTGGGGGCTTTGGGGAATGTTTGCTCCATGCTCTAGGTTTCAGTGGATCCCCAAAAGACTTACAGAACTCAACCTGAAAAGAATCACAGTTGTTTGGGTACAAGGTGGCTGTAACTACACACACAGTTCACAGACTGAATGGTGGAAACGGAGCACCAACTCCTTTTCATAGGTTTTACATCAATTTAGAAGTCTCAAAAATAAAATATGAGACATATGGTGTATCAAACATAAGGTGTAACTGTTAACAAGAGCATACAACAAATACTGGGTAGCACTGAACTGAAAAAGGAACAAACAGTTGATCCTGCTTTGAAAGGCAGGATTATTATTAAAATTTAATTGCTGCTGTTGTTAGAATTTCCATTTGATTGATTTATATCCCATCTTTCTCTTAATACAAGAACCAAAACGGGTTACAATATAAGTTAAAACAAAATAGCTAAAATAATATGTAGTGCAAAGGGTTAAAATCCATTAAACACTCAATCCAATGAAAACATTAATTTCAAAAAACTAAAAACACATTAAGCACATATATTTTACAAAGCACATCCATCTTCCTGATTTGCATAAAGGGGAAACTGTGCTTTGACAAGTCTAGAATATTTCACATAGGCACAACACTTGCTCTTGCTCTGGTAAACCATGGTTTATCAGGACAAGAGCATTATTGGCACCCCCAATTTCTGCTGGGTTCAGAATAGATTTTAGCATCATTCACTCCTTTACTGACTGATGGAACTAATTAACACCCAGTCAAAGTACAATCTAAACATCCCACCCTCCCACTTTACATTCTAATGTATTTGAAAGGCACCTCACCGTGACTCTGGCTGTATCTATAAAACTTTTGTTGAAATGGGTCAAGGCTGCTTTGGCATCATCTTCAGATTTAAAGCCAATAAACCCAAATTTGCGGAACTTGCCATCGTTGGTGAATTTCAAGGTGCAGTCGGTCAGGGTTCCAAAGGCAGCAAAGAGGTTGCGGAAGCGATCTTCCTTCATCTGGAGAAAAAGGAAAGGGACTGGCGATGATTCATTCAAAAGGTGTGAAAAAATGTTTTCAAAGCAAGGCCCACTTAAGTTCTGTGGGTGTTTGGGATTCATATGCAAAGGTTCAGGCTTCAAGACAACTCTCAAGTAATGCACATATGAATGTATTAATAACAAGATTCTCAGAACCAAAGTCAGGAAATCTTCTGCAAATGGGTGTCCTCCAAATGTTTTAGACAGCAATGCCCATCTACTCCAGCTCATATGGGAAATAAAGTCCAAAATGTCTGGTTGGCATTAAACTGATGATCTGTGGCTGATCTGCTTTCCCCTTTTTTCTGTTTTGCTATTCTCCCACAGCTCAGCAAGGAGGCCACTGCTGTTTAGCTTGCTCCTTACAGGGAGGCACACACAGCTACACAGTATGATCAGCTAGACCAGTGGTTGTTAACCTGGGGGTCCAGGGACCCCCAGGGGTCCACAATGTCCTCACAGGGGGGGTCCTTGAAGGCTTGAAGGCTGCTTGGCCCACCTCCTCCTGATGGAGGGGCTACACGACAGAAGGGTCCAACCTATCTTCGGGACCGCCTCCTTCCATATAATCCTCCCCATGCACTCAGGTCCTCTGGGAGGAATTTATTACAATCTTTAAAAACTAGGCTTTCGACGACCTCCAAGAGGACTTTTTCGGCTATTGCTCCCAGACTATGGAAACGGCCTGCCGGATGAGATTCGTCACATTATTACTCTAAATAGCTTTAAAAAGGCTCTCAAGACGGATCTCTTCTGGCAGACCTTTCCTGAATAGATACCCGGCCATCAAAAAGAAAATCTAATTTGTCCCAACTTCACCACAGCCAGTGTTTACTGTTTAATTTCAGTATCTTTAAGAGTGTTTTAATTTCTGAATTATCTAATAGTATTTTAAGCAGGGGTGGGATGGAGGGGTTTGGATGTATATTTTAATGGCTGTAAGCCGCCCCGATTGCGTTTCATAGAGGAGCAGGATATAAATAAATGTTATTTTTTATTATTACTATTATTATTAAGTGATACAAGGACTCCCTGAAACAACATCTCAGGCTCGGCCAAATTGATCACCAACAATGGTCCACCCTGGCCTCACATCGGGAGGCATAGAGACGCACCATCCACAATGCTGCAGCCTTATTTGAGAACTCACGCCGAACAAGTCTTGAAGAAAAACAACAACGCAGAAAGAATCACAACCCGGAAACATCACCCAAGGAGACCTTCTTCTGTGCTATCTGCAACCGGACTTGTTTATCTCGGATTGGCCTTTTTAGTCATCAGCGCGCTTGCAGAAAGCGCGGGATGAGTCCTTCCTGAATCTTCGTTTGTGAAGAAAAGCCAGAGAGAGAGAGAGAAAGAATTTTTGAATTATCTAATAGTATTTTAAGGGGGGTGGGATGGAGGGTTTTGGATGTATATTTTAATGGCTGTAAGCCACCCTGACTGCGTTTTGTTGAGGAGTGGGATATATTTTTTAAAAATTATTATTATTAATAAGCCAAGGCAAAGAATGGCTGGCTGGCTTGGCCTGCACATTGCCATTCAATCCTCTCCAGCCACAAACTTGCAGGAAGAAGCCGGAGAAAAGTCTTCCCTCCCCCTCTAGTGCCTCTGAGGCAGTGTTTCCCAAACTTTGGTCCTGCAAGTATTCAGGACTTCATCTCCCAGATGCCCCAGCCACCTTGGCTAACAGTCAGGAATTCTGGGAGATGAAGTCCAAAACCCCTAGGGGCCCAAAGTCTGGGAATCATTGCTCTGAGGGAAGGTTTAATGAACGGCGTTAATTGTGTTGTTATCATTATCATCATTATTATTATTATTACATGGCTCTGTAGCTGTGAACATTGATGCCTCCCACAAGTCCTTTTCATTCTACTCCAGTGGCATCTAATATGAACCAAATTGTGGAAACAGAACTATGGATTTAGACCACGCAGTCCTAGCAGTAGGCTATGGAAACCTCCAGGGGGAAAACTATTGGCTCATCAAGAACTCCTGGTCTACATTATTATTATTATTATTAGGTATTGTTATTGTTGTTTTAAAGGTTGTTTTAAAGATCTTTTGGCAACAAAAGATCGTTTAAAGCGGGTCCCTGGTCAAGAAAAGGTGAAGAGCCACTATAGAAATCTTTCCCCTTTTACTTCCAGCTTCATGAAATTGGAGAATAAATTGGGTTGGAGAAATTGGGTTGGAGAAATTGGGAGGGAGACTAAAGACCCACCGTTAACGACGACTTTCCAAAGCCGGCAAGCCAGCCACGTACACACAAACACACACGTACACACACACACCCCGAGGCCGGCTTCCTCCTCTTACCCCATTCGGAAGGTTCTTGACAATAAGGCGCGACATGTTGGGGCGGCGGAGCCTTTTCCCACGAGGCACTACCAGCCACAAACACGCCTCTCGCTGGGCGCCGCCATCTTGCGCTCCCCGCAAAGTCACGTGACGCAGGGAGCCCCGCCTCCGCGTTCCAGGAGCCGGACGCATGCGCGTTGGGGAAAAAAAAGCGCCTCTCTTCTCTACCAGAGGGATTTGTTTCTAGCGGCGCAGTCGAGCGGAGGAGATGACAGGCGAGCAACACTTCCGGCTCTCAAGCGGCGGGGAAGTTCAGGAGAACAAAGAGTACCCCTGACACCCATACAGCAGGATACCCCCGTATCCACTGATTTCACTGATCACTGAAAGAGAAATTGCCAAACCATCGTTGGAAAACGTTTTGGCCATGGTTTAGTGAGACAACCCCAGCAATAACTTAATAGGATATTTTAAATAAATATTTTATTATTGTTATTGTATTTTTGTATTATTTTTTTAATTAATCTTTTATTAATTTTCTTTCAAAATAGGTATAATTGTATTGTGTAAATATAATGTGATTATAGTGCGTTTAGATTAAGAGGAAAAATGTATTAGTTTAGGATAGATAGTTTTATTTTTGTATTAGTAAGAAAAGAGGAAAACAATTAATATTATTTTTGTGTTGTTATGGCCTTTTGGCGGTCAGGTGTATTTTTCAGTAGAATGGTCTTATTCCAATAAAAAATTCCTACCCCCCCCAAATTCCTGTATCCACTGATTTATTATCCGCTGATTCAATTATCCGCGGGACACAAATCAGCACACTAACCATAGAGTCTTCCTAGAAAATAATAATAATAATAATAATAATAATAAAATTTATTTTTTATCCCACCCCTCTGTTAAAAACAATCCGGGCAGCTTACAAAAATTAAAATACCAATACAAATTAAAATCCCCAAACACCACCCACCCCCGCCCTCCCCCATAAAAAGACAAATACATTAAAACAACTGATATAAAATCACATTAAAATAATAAATAATAAACATAATACACAGCCCTCTCTGGCACAAAATGTGCCCTCTCTAGCCATTTTCTAGGCCTTCCAAGGCAACTCTATTGCGCAACAAGGCAGTCCACACTGTGAGCCCGTCTGCAAATAATAATATAATAATAATAATAATAAAATTTATTTATACCCCGCCCCTCTGCTAAAAACAATCGGGGTGGCTTCCAACAATTAAAATGCTACAATGCCGACTAAAAGCACCACCGACCCCCACCCACCCCCATAAAAAGACATTAAACAGTATAAAATTAAAACCACCTAACTAAAATCACATTTAAAAAAAATACAAACAAGACTAAAAAAAAACCAAACCCACAACCTTGTGTGTTGTTCCCAAAATCAGGAGCCAGGCTTAGAACAGTTACCTTTTTGGACTGCAACTCCCAGTATCCCCCAGCAGGCATGGCCACAAATGAAGTTTTTTTCTAGGTCCTGCAAGGCAGCCCGGAAAAAAAACCCAAGGAAAATCAACTCTATGGTATTTTTAAACCCGAAGTCCCATTATTTTCAATGGTGTTCACTATTATCCACGGTTTTCAGTATCCACGGCCCCCCAGAACCAGTCCCCAGTAAATAAGGGGGTCGTACTGTATTTCTTCCTTAAGCATCAGCGACACTTACAGCCCATTTTTCGTCTAGTGCAGTGGCCCTTAACCTTTTCTTTACCAGGGACCCCCTTTAAATCTCTTTTGTTGACGTGGACCCCCAAGACTTAACTCAAAATTTAAAACAACAACAATATACAATTACACCATCCATTAAACCTTCCCTCAGAAGTCCTGGAGAGAAAACTTTTCTTCTGCTCCTTCCTGCAAGTGTGTGGCTGGAGCAGATTGAATGGCACTGCGCAAGCCAAGCCAACCAGACCGACAGACTTTGCCTTGGCTCCTGTCACATGGCCACTCCACTGCAGGCAGGAGGTGGGCCAAGCAGCCTTCAAGACTTCGTGGACCCCCTGTGAGGACATCGCGGACCTTGGGGGGTCCCCGGACCTCAGGTTAAGAACCACTGGTTTAGTGAGTTCTAAGAGGCACACACAGCTCTCCCGCATGGCTTGATTCTCACAACAACCCTGTGAGGTAGGATGGGTTGAGAGTAAAACTGGCTGGCAACCAACTATGCGTGTGTGACTTGGCAGATAACAGACTTTGTGTCTGAAATAAATCAGCGGTGTAGCTACTGGAAGGGGGCCAAAATGAGAGCATCGCTCCTTCCGTGCCATTTGCCTTCAGTCCCGAATTTTCTAGCAGTTGAGCCTTTTAGAAATAGGGTGTAGGCATCCAAAGCCAAGGGCCAGGCAGATTGATCCAGGGAATGCAAATGCAGCCAAAGAGTCCTGGGGACGAAGGATTTTCAATGACTCACTCTATGGAATGCTAGAAAGTTGGGGACTGAAGGAAAATTTCATTTTGGGGAGCAGGCTTCTTATTAAGGGCGACAATGCCATCCTTTTGCCCTCAGAGCCTTGACTTCCATACTTTGAATGGGCTCAAAGTTTTTTTTTAAAAAAATGAGATTTTTTTTTTTTTTGGTCATACAATGAACAGAAATAGAAACGTTATGTACAGTTGTCCCTTCACATTTGCTGGGGTTTGGTTACAGGACCCTCATGGATACCAAAATCCGTGAATACTCAAGTCCCATTATATGCAATGGCTTGGCAAAATGGTGTCCCTTAGATAAGATGGCAAAATCAAGGTTTGCTTTTTGGATTATTACTTTTTAAAGAATATTTTCAAGCAGTGAATACTTAAATCTGTGGATACCAAATCTGTGGATACGGAAGGACAACTGCATTTCCATTTCTATTGTCCTTTCCCCCCCCCTTTTTTTTTTCTTTGGGAGAGGGTTAATTATATGGGGCTTCTTAAATTTTACACTCGGCTTATATGTCTTAACCCACACCTGACCACTGGACTGAGATTCAGGAGACTGAAGTTCATGTTCATACTGAAATGAACAACTAACTTGGTGAATTTGTCCCCACTTCTGTCTGATCTACCCCACAGGCTTGTTGGGTGGATAAGGTATGGAGGAGAGCTGTATATAAGTCGACCCCCATATCCACAGATTCAGTATCCATGGTTTCACTTATCCACGTCTGAAAAAATGTGTTCTCTCTAGGCATTTCTAGGCCCTCCAATGTGATTCTATGGTCAACTTCTGGTGCTCGTTTCATGGGAAATAATAGGGCTCCTATTATCCATGGTTTCAGGTATCCATGGGTGGTGTCTTGGAACATTTCTCCTGTGGATACATGGGTCAACCTGTACTGCACTTGTGGCCATGCCTGCTGGGGGATTTTGGGAGTTGCAGTCCAAAAAGGTAACTGTTCCAAGCCTGGCTCCTGATTCTGGGACAAAACTGGCACATGCACAAGGTTGTGTTTGCAGAAAGGCTCACAGGAGTGTAAGTCACTAGCCAGACTGGCTCCCCTGGGACCTCCAGAGCAGAAGGGGGGGGGGAATAAAAAGTGTGGATGGCCTGGTTGTGCAATGCCATTGGTAGTCAACAGAGGGCGCCTACAGCTTGCAGACTGACTTCTGACAGTCCTGTGCACCTGGAAGTACTGTACTGTACAAGTGAAAAATGGAATGTACCTTTTGAGGTTTAGGTCCCACGGCCCCTTTAAAGCAAGGGGTCTTCAGTCTCAGGCCAATGTTTGCAATGGTCCTAATGAACTGCAAAGCCCCATTCTATGTCGATTTATTTGGAAGTCCCACTGTACCCAGTTGCACCCACTCCCAATTTGGACTATACTCCTGTGCACATGTACCTGAGAGTACACATCATTGAATGCGACAGGACTTACTTCCAAGGAAACTTCTAACTTGGCTTAATCTGCACACCTGCCTGGGATTGTAGCTTTCCAGTGTATTTGTATGATTTTTTAGCCAGAAGCAAGGTCCAGTGTGTTCAGTCAGACTTACACCCAGGTAAATATGTATATGAACTATACATCCTGCTCTGTTCTCATGAATTTCTAATAGTGACTGCAATTTTTTATTCCCACTGCAGAGTGGTTTTTTTTCCCCCCCACCTGTCCTGGGAATTTCCAATACAAGTTGGGAAACATGTCACACATCTATATCCATTGCCTTGGTTTCTTCTGCTGTATTTTTTGGGGGGTTCCACTGATGATGTTTTGAAGCAAGGGGGAGTGATTCTCACCACAGAGGTTTTCCTCTGACCTGTTACCTGTCCCCAAACCTCCATCTATGTATCCAGTTAAACCGCCAATATGTCCCCCTTCCCCTGGTTTCCTTGTGATTGCTTTCCCCCAGCACCCCAAAGAAGGAGCTGGATCCATAATGGGAGGAACTGGAGAGGAGCAACACAGGGTGCGCACTGTGGTGTCTCATCCGATGGTCTTCCAGGACCTTCAAGTCAACCTGTCACAAAGAATTAGGAGCCAGGCTCATTTGAAGAACTGGACATGGAATGGCACAGTGCAAAGGAGCAGAGGTCACCTTGCTGCAAAACAAGATGATGGGATGCCTGCGGCCCCTGCGACTGAATTCTCAGGCGTGGGGGTCTTGATTCTGGGGATGGTGGAGGGGGTAGATTGTAGGGGTGGGGGGCAGGAAGGCCTGGCTACGTCCTCTCCCTTGGGGAGGGGAAAACGCCCTGGGTGGCAGAGAAGCAATTTGCAATGGGGGGAGGACAGATGGTTTCTAAGTTGCCTCCTGCTGTCTGGCCGGCAGCCATGAAATTGTGTGTGTGTGTGTGGAATGGTGGAATAGAAAGACAGGCAGGGGAAGGGGGGTGTATGCCAGTCACTATCAGGAGACAGCTGGAATGAGTCCATCTAGCTTAGCCAGAGTCAACTCTGCATGTTCAGAAATCCCTGCTGCAAAAACTATTGAAGATTCTCCGTCTGGTTGCCACTCAAAAATAGGGTGAAGTTCTCAGGCACAGAGATTCTGGTTTCTTCTACCTCCACTGACTGTGTTCTCTTGAATTCATCTTCATCATCATCATAATATTTAGATCATAGAATCATAGAATTGTAGAGTTGGAAGAGACCACAAAGGCCATCCAGTCCAACCTCCTGCCATGCAGGAAATCACGATCAAAGCATAGTTCCTCAATGGAATCTCTTTTCCTGTAGTTTGAGTCCATCGCTCTGTGTCCTTGTCTCTGGAGCCACAGAAACCAAGCTTGCTCCAACCTCAGTATGACATCCCTTCAAATATTTAAACATGGCTATCGTATCACCTCTTAACCTTCTCTTCCCCAGGCTAAACATACCCAGCTCCCTAAGCCACTCCTCATAGGGCATAATGGTTTCCAGAATATATAACAACTTGCTCCCTTGGGGGGAGGGAGTGGGAGGGAGGGAAGGGTTATAATGGAAGAAAAATTAATATTTAGGTTATTGAAATGATTGACTTGATAGAAATCTATTAGCACTATCTGTTAGCACTAATGGTTTTGTGTTAAGTTTGGGGTATATTATATGTATTTAAGTAAAAATAATGTTTGTTAACAATCCCAAAAATTCAGTAAAAGTTAATATCTTTTTTAAAAAACAATCTTATGACAAAAACAATTAACTATTAAAACATACACACACACACTCAAATATTCCCATCACCTCCTTTTATACCTATTTTATTCTGTACATATTCTTGCAGATATTCTCAATGGTTTTACAAACTGATTATTTGCTTTGCCTTCTAATATACATGATAATTTGTCTAGTTCAGCTATTTCAATAATTTTGTCAAACCATTCCTCCCTTCAAGGGGTATTTTCTTTTTTCCAGTGTTTGGCTAACAAAATTCTAGCAGCAGTTATTAAGTGCCAATACAACATTCCAATTTCTTAATCTTTTTGCCTATCTAATTGTATGAGTCCTAAAAGAAAAAGTTCGGGACTGAGATCGAATTTAACCTGTGGGCTAGATTGCATTTCACTTTTGTGCATATGCCAGTAGATTTTCCTTGGCTTTTTTCTGGGCTGTGAGCATATTCTGGGCATATGCCCATACTTTCTCACTTTTTCACAGTTCCAAAATATGTGCATTATACTGACCGATTTGTTTTACAATTTCTCATAAATTCTTAACCAACCTGAACTGAACTGTTCACCCATCCCTAGTTCCCACTGCGATGGCCTTCCAATAGATCAGTGTGGCATGGGTGCTTGGTAAACAGCTTGTTTCAAATGGCATGGTGGGGATGTAAATTGGAAGTGTGTGGGACCGTCTATCTGTGTGTCTGTCTGAGTGTGCCTGCGCATGGGAGGGCACATGTGTGTATGTTTCTGTTCCAGAGGGGTCTGGAAGGTGATGCTTGCTGATCCTTTCCATTGTCCCCTCTCTTTGCCATCCATCTTTCTCTCCTGCTCCTGGTTTCCTTCCCTGCTTGTGTCTGAATAGGCTCTGGGGAGGGTCTAGGCAACAGCTGCCTTTGATCTGCCCCACATCTGGGAGAGTCCGTGCATCAGGAATGCTGAGCGGTGATCAAAGGTGGGAGCCCTCTGACAGCTGAGCTCTGTGTTAATGTGTGTAGGGGGGAGGCTGAGGAGGGTGTCCCATACATGCTAACTCAATCCCCCCCTCCCCGGGCCAACCCCTGACTCTTGGGTCTGCTTGTTCCATAGCTACTGGGAGTGTGAAGAGATCCAGCTTTTGCCCTTTCTCTTCCGTCTTCAACAATTGGCCCATTTGGTAACAACCTCCCCCTTCCCCACACAAAACCCCTTCTTTCCCCACTCTTCTAGGCCTGCTGTGTTTTTTCCAGAGCTTGAAAAAAAATGCGGTCAGAGTAACCAAATTCCCAATAATATGTTCCCTTTGGGGCCAACAAGTGTCAATGTTGTCACTTTTAAATGGTGACATGATGATTTGATTGTGTGTTCCTGCATGGCAGGGGGTTGGACTAGATGGCCCTCGTGGTCTCTTCCAACTCTATGATTCTATGATTGTCCAGTTCTGGGTCACACAGTTCAAGAAGGATGTTGAGAAGCTGGAAGGTGTCCAGAGAAGGGTGGCCAAAATGGTGGGAGGTCTGGAAGCCATGATGCCCTATGAGGAGCGGCTTAGGGAGCTGTGCATGTTTAGCCTGGAGAAGAGAAGGATAAGAGGTGACATGTTTAAATATTTGAAGGGATGTCATATTGAGGATGGAGCAGGCTTGTTTTCTGCTGCTCCAGAGACTAGGACATGGAGCAATGGGTTCAAACTACAGGTAGAAGAGATTCCACCTAAACATTAGGAAGAACTTCCTGACAGTAAGGGCTGTTCGGCAGTGGAACATGCTGCCTGGGAGTTTTGTGGAGTCTCCATCCTTGGAGGTTTTTAGACAGAGGCTGGATGGCTATCTGTCAGGAATGTTTTGATTGTGTATTCCCGCATGGCAGAATAGGGTTGGACTGGATGGCCCTTGGGGTCCTTCTAACTATGATTCTACATCAAACCAAAACCAAAACAACAACAAAAAAAACCTCTTCTGTCAAAGAACCTATGCCTGCGTGAGACACCAAAGGGATATTCTGGCCATATTTATTGCAAAATGGCAAACTTTCTTTGGGGATGGAAAAGAAATTTGGTTTGGTTCAAATTTCTCGAGGAGACTGTCCATTTTGTCTTTCTTGAGACCGGCAAGTGGAGCAAGCACCACTTGGCTTAGAAATCCATACATTCCCAACACAAAACACACAGAAGTTTGTAACACAGTGCATTTCAGTTTGCTCCCAGCTAAAAGCAAAGAGTTAACAAGTTGAGTGTTTTTTTTTTTTTTAATTCAAATAAAGTTCCAAGCTCTGGGCCCTTCTAAAGAAAACCAGGAAGAGCATAATTTACAATATCCTCAATGGCCTACAGTTGTTGTTGTTTTATTGACTCTTTTACCTTTTTATGATTGTAAAGCACCCCAAAGGCGTTCATCGGTTGGGTGGTACAGAAATTTCATAGACACATCACAGCCTTTTTTAAGACAAACAGACAGACAGACAGACAGACATGGTGTTCTAGCAGGAATTTCTGATAACAGCCTTCTAACAATGTAGGGACCATAGCAGAAAAGACTCGGAGGATCGGTTCCATGGTCTGTAGATCCTAGTATGCTACTTTCTACAGAGGCAATCCGGATGCCTCCAGGGAATTCCCAAACAGGAAGGTGAGCGACCTCTCCAGCTGTCAGTCCCTAGCACAGGGGTGGGCATTGTGTGGACTGCGGGCCCCATATTTTTCTTATTCAGCATGATTTTCAGGCAATTTTTGCCCCAAGATCACTTGAAAAGCCCTCCCTCCGAATGCATGAAAGCACATGGGAATACCCCTACTCCACACTGTTAGCCCTCTAGAACTCCACCTCCTACCTGCAAACACTACCTGTGTTCCTCTGCAGTCCCTCTCAAAATGGCAACTGGAAGTGACAGGATGTTACTCCCTCTTGCTATTTTGAGAGGGACCTCAGAGGGAAATGGATTGATTTGAGCTTGCTGTGGGGAGGTTGCATCCCACAGGAGGCTCGGAGGGGGGAAATTGGCCCCTGGCCCCCATGGCATTGCCCATCCCTGCCCTAGCTTGTGGTAAGCAATGAATCTCTCAACAGGGAGCTTCGGTTGAGCTTACCTGAGTAGTAGCTGCTGCTAGACCTCCATAAATTTGTATAACATTTCTTTTGCTCCCCACCTGTTTTGCAAAGCCATCCTAGACAGTGCTTGTCGTCTGCAGAGCTCAGAAAAGGGGAGACTACAACTCCCATAATTCCCTAGCCACCATGTATACCCCCCCCACTAACTTTTTCAGGCTTGGATGCTACTACTATTCCTCTCTTCCATTTTCTATGATATACTACTTTCACCTCACCTCTAGCTCCCAAGCTGTCTGGAGGAGTCTGGGAGTCATAGTAAGAGCAAGGTAACATTTCACTCTACCTTTTGACAAAGTAGTAAATGGCCTCAGTCAGGGGTGGGAAGTACACGGCCCTCCAGATGTTGTTCAACTGCAACTCCCAGCAGCCCTAGCCAGCACAGTGATTGCTGAGGAACACTGGGAGATGCTTGGGAGATTAATGCAATGGCAGAACACATTCTCTTGACGATAAATAAATAAATAAATAAATGACATAAATATGATGGCTTAAATCCCACTGTTTGTCCCAACTACAACAGATCCATTGGATCAATGGGAGCTTGTGAAATCCATACTTATCACTGAGCCTGTGCACTACAATGGTTTTGTTGTTATGGATAACACAACTGCTGGCATTTCAGGGGGTCCCATTTCAGCCCAGCTATGGAGCCTGTTGGAATAAGTGCCTAGAAAAGCAAAATTTGTCATGAGGCCACTTGGGAGCTGGCACATGCAGAAATCAGAAAAGTCCATACCCTCTAACAGTCCAAATTTGGTAAGGGCATTCCCAATTAATCTGCTGCCATCCCACTTTTTCAACTGATTTTAAAATATCCCAATTTCCCTTTCTTCCTCCAAATTTCTCCCTTTCTCTTCAGCTTACTTCAATTGCTGCAAATTGAATTCAAAGGGAAAAAGTAGTTTGTATTCAAGTAACTCAGCAGGGAAGAAGAGGAGAGAAGGGAATGAGATCTTGACATGCCCTGTTGTGTGCCTTCAAGTCATTTCTGACTTATGGCAACCCTAAGGCGAACCTATCATGGGGTTTTCTTGGCAAGATTTGTTCAGGGTTTGCCTTTGCCCTCCTCTGAGGCTGAGAGTATGTGACTTGCCCAAGGTCACCCAGTGGGTTTCCATGGTGAACAGGTATCCGAACCCTGGTTTCCCAGTGTCCTAACCCAACACACAAACCACTACATGACAGTGGCTCTCAGCATTCCCAGTAGGCTCAGGCAAAAGCAAACTGTTAACAGCCTCTCTCCGCTTGTCTGTTCGTCTTCATTAACAACTTTTGCCATCTTGATGTTGCTTGGCTACACGTGTATCCCAGTTTTCACCCATAAAATGTTGAAGGGCATGAAAGTTTCTTTTCTGGGTGATAACTCCCAGCCTCCTCTAGTGGCTCTTCTGAGTGGAGGATTTTGGGGACTGTATTCCCAAAAGGAAAATTTCTGAGCTCTGTTGAGGGGAGGGAGAGGTTGAAGGCAAACAATGGGGAAGGACACAAGGTGACATAGGTCAAGTATGGGAGGGAAGTGCCTACCTGACAGCCTGCACATGCCACATAACCAGAAGAGTGATGGGAAGCGAGCGAGCATTGGCAGCACCTGTCAGAACATGCCAGCTTGTTTGGTGGCTCCGAGGCATGGCGGAAAGACATGTGGGTTCTGACCTTGGACACAACAGGGGAGCAACATGTACACCACCGCCAAGCTGGTTTGACACGCAGTCAGCTCTGCCGTCTGACCTGGAGAGTGAAGGTTGCGAGGAGAGCTCAGCCCCAGCTCAGGGAAGATGCAGAGGGGTCCCTGGGTGTCCCTGAGGGGAATGACTCTGTCAAAGCAGTGCCCCTTCCTTTCTGCCAAGCTGACTAGAGAAGCTGTTCTGGCAGCAGGGAGAAGGAACCAGTCATGCAACACAGGGGACGCAGGCACAAATACACAGAGGTAGCCGTCCTGAACACAATTCTCATTTTGCTGTGTGCAGTGGAAACATTACTTTTGTAGGACTACAACTCCCAGAATCCCAGGGACATGCCAGTTGGGGAAATCTGGAAACTAGTCCCAAAGGGAACACTTCCACATCCTGGGTATACATCTGTGTTTATATACACGCATTGGCCTAAATCTTGTTATTAGTACTGACTAGAATAGACCCATGAAATTAATGGGCTTTACCAATGTGATGACTCACCATTCAGCAATTAATTCCATGGGTCTATTCTATTTGGGACTAACCAACAGGAGGCCAAGCATAGTCTGGCATCCTGTTGGTGACATACCCAGGCACAAGTTGCCCTGTGTATGTGGAGTGACATTTTTGGGGACAATATGCAATGGTCATGTCCAGTTGGCAACAGTGTAAGTGAAGTAGCACATATGGGGCCATTGTGCATGTGTCAGTGCCTTAAAGTACACAAAGTAGTGTGTGGATCTGCATTGCCTCAATGCATTGCCCTTGCACATCGTGTGTTGCTGTTGCACAGATTGTCAGTCATGCGCATTGATGGTTGATCATCTCCATTACAGTATGTTGGTAGTCACTATAGGAGTTATGTAATGTAACTCCACTGGTGGATATTTAAGCTATGCTGAAGGATCTTGGCCATAGGCTGGAATCCTGTTGGTGTCTCATGCATGCATGAGTTTCCCTGTAGAAGTGGTTGGACATTTTTGGTCCAAAGTGGAATGTCCACAGTCCATTTCAGATTGTGAAAGCAGAATTATGCATGCAGCACCATTGTGTATGAAGACGTGCATTTTGCATTGTGCGTGGGTGCATGTGAGCATTTGGTTGCACACTCAGTTGCATTTTTTGGCAATGTTCAGTTGTGCAATGTTGCCATTCAACACAAGCATTACGTAGCACAGTAAATGCATAACTTCACATGCAGAGATTTATGTTACTCAACTGCAAGGTAAGATCGTGGCCATAGAGATGAATGCTTCAATCTGTTTCCCGTCCATTTCAGTTTCACACATGTTCATTCATAAATCCAACCTGGCCATTTTCTGCACAAATCTCCAAAATCATTCCCCCCTGCCCCAATCTGCCCCAAATATCTAAACAGCATTTAAATATTACAGTTATTTTATTTACTTATAGCCCATTCCCCCCCCCCACCAAGTCCTGGGACTCAAGGCAGCTTACAAACTATTTACAGATGAAAATACACATCATACAAAAATGTAAATATAATTAAGCTATCAGTAGACTCAAAAGCAATGAAAAGCAGACCCATTAAAAAAGAAAAAACAAGAAATATATACATTGCATCACATTATGAAAGTCCCACAAGCAATCAGTCCTTATTGTCCTTTCAGTGCCTGTCAAAAACATTTTTAAAAAACAAAAACAAATGTCCTGAGCTTTTTTTGATGGAATTTTGATGAAATGTTTAAATGGTATTACTTAACAATTCCATTCCTACAATTTGTTTCCATGCAAAATGGACCCAAATTGGCAAGTTCCCCTCCCCCGTCACACACATGCACAAGCTGAAGTTTGCTGATGGATCCTGACTTTGCACAAAAATGTTGGGGGTTTCACTCAAATAGTAAAGCTCATATTTGGTTGAAATTGTCAGGGCAATATTGCTTTAAGGGCAAAAGGAAAAATGTTGGAGCAACAGACCACAGACTAGCACAGCTGAAGTGGGTTTGTTCACAGCTATGGCTAGGCAGAGGGCTAGCTAGCAAACACTCCTATATAGTCAAAGCACAAGATGCATTGTGTGTGGGTTGGTGTCGTGGAGAAAGAGGAGTGTTAGTGGATGTTGGAGAAATTACTGTTGAGTTTGTTAACGAAGTTTGCTGAGCATATACTGTGTTTGTTTATACTGCAACTGAAGATAAAGGCCTCCAAATATCTTTGGATGAACCTTGCTGCCTGTAAGTCTTTTTATGTGTGAAAGTGGGTCAGAGCAGTGAAATGGCTGCTAGGTGAAGACTTTGTTTTTGTGTCCATTCTGCTGTGCAGTTCTGTTCTTTGGCTGCTCCTGGATTTGTTCGTCCCCAGGCTGTGCCAGGTGCCTCTCAGTGGGCCTATACTGAGTGGACGGAAATCAGTTCATAAATGTGCATTCTGGACAGAGAAGCAAATAAAAATACAGCCATCCAAATTGTTTGTTTGGGAGGCACCAAAAATAGTTGGTGGACCAGGCACGTGAGGAGCCAGATACAAATGTTGGACCTTGGCCCAAGTTTATTGACTTCTGTGTGCTCAGACATGTGAATTTTTATGGCACAACAGACAGAGAAGCAGACAGCCACTACATTCTCGTATAGGTAATACTTACAAGGAGGTGAGGAATCCTACCGCCGATTGTGGAGAGCTTTTTATGTGGGAGCTTCTAAAGAATCCAAAGCCCTGCCAGCACCCTCCAGATCTTCAGCCTCCTCTGGAATGCCCACTGCCACATCCCCAAATAATCTTCTTTCCTCCTTCTCAAAGTTCAGCAAGGTGGTGAAGCCATATCAGGTTTTAACTGAGGCTTTAAATGAGCTCTCCAAAGCATTTGGCCCTATTTCTATATAGGTTCAGCACCTTGGATAGTTCTCAACTCACTCAGTTGAGTAGGGAAAGGTCCAGGCCTCCTTCAGGGACATCTCAGTGCTCAGGCTAGCTCTGTGTCCCTTCTCCACCTCACCACTTCCCTGTTGCCTTCTGGAATCCAGAGAAAGAGGAATCAGTTTGCCAGGAGTTTATGGTTCCAAATAAGAGCAGCCTCTACGACTTGCAGGAGCTGGGGGCTGAAGCAGTTGGGGGGGGGGGCTCCTCCCTAACAGGATATCACAGATGCTGAGGACACAACTCCTTCCTTTGAAAATCACAGAAGAGATAAGGAGAGGCTTTGCAGGTCCTGGCATTTGATAAATAAGAAATGCTGACTCAGTAAGCACCTAGTGTCCAGAGAGAGCTACCTATAAATCTCCCAGCAGTTCCCTGGTGCCTTTGTTACTTGCAACCATCCTTTCTTGGTGACTGGCAGTACTCTCGTTCAGGTGCTCATGACCTTGGACTGGCTCTCATTGAGAACTCTGTGTCTTACAACTTGTCAGCTTCATTGATCTGGATTACTAGCTTGGTGTAATGACTCCTGGACTGGCTGACAACCTTGCTGTTGTTCCTCCCTTCATCTTGCTGGATAACCGTTGGCTGACTTGGACTGGATTGACTATCCTACAGCTCTTTGCCTTACAGCCACCTGACTCTCGGGGCACTTGTTGACTGTAGCACAGGATATTACCTCTCCTTAGGCCTGTTACCCATTTGCCTCCCCACTGTTAAACTCCCTGCTGTCTCTTGCTTCTCCCCTTTGCCCTGATCCTTCAGCCCCAGAAGTTCTTTGTCCTGTGCTACAGCCAGGCAGGGAAGCGACGGGCATCTCCCAGTTCCTCCTTCCCTGGGTGCTGGTGCTTTCCCCAGTCCTCAGCCAACCTCTGCCTCTCTGCTGCTGCCGCCATCCAGGTACGTGCCACACTTTGGCGGGTACCCTGCGGTCACCCCACATTAAGCTTGCTGTCAACATCCTAAGCCTGCTGTTGAGGGGCTGGAGGAAACACTGGACAAGTGCAGAGCTGGGGATGCAACATGGCCAGCTCCTAGGATCCCAGCAGGGAGGCAGCAAACATCTCCAGGTCAAGGGAGACTGGGGGTACACATGTGGGCAAATAAATATAACTGGCTTTTAATTATTTTGAATGGCACTACTGCCAGTAAGACAACTCCTGTATACGTACAGACATAATATTCCTGAAATAGGTTCAGCTGATGGACAGGGAAAAGGCAGCCCAGTGCAAACCTCAGATCTTTATGCCTCACTTTTCTGCGGTGTATCATTTGCTTTAGGCTCGTCAATCGGTTTATTGAATGTGATCTCTGGGTACCAAGAGACGTCAAACTTGTGGCTTAACCCCTGGGTGATGTAGTTTCTCTTTCCTTCAACTCTTCTCCTGACCCACCATCCTATCCTACTTTGTTCCAGAGTTATTTTTGGATGTAAAAGCTTTCATTTCTGGCCCCCCCTCCCTGCCTGACATGCAAAGTGCCATTTGAGGGATTCTGCCCACCCAACCAGAAAAATGGTGACTGAGCCCGGGCAGAATTAACCTTTAGATTCACTTGACAAAACGCAAAGCTTGCTCAGCTAATTAACCCCTTGTGAATGGTGTTGGTTGGAGGCTGTGCATCCTGTGCTCAAGAATCCAGTGGGAACAGAGAGGGTTGCCAACTTTCTGTTAACACCCTGCTCCTCTATTGATCTAAGCAGCTGAAATGGAATACAGAAAGCAACTCCCAACAGCTTCATCTCCACAATGTGAACAAGCAAAATTGCCTCGATTTTTATATGTTAGGTAGGGTTGCCAGGTGTGTAGAAGAGAGAATTTTGTTGTGCAACACTTGCTGAAATTCCCTTGGCTACACAACCATTAAAGCAGGGGTAGGAAGGCCAGAGGGCTACATCACCCACCCTGCCTTGGACTGACGCAGACCTTGGATCCACCTCCACAAAAAGGGGAGATTTGACCCCCCCAAACACCCCTGAGGAGGGGAGGAGGCATTTCCGCTATGTTTGGGGGTCTTCTTGGGCAATTTTAGGCCCAGGAGAAGCCTTTCTTTTTAAACAACAGGAAGTGAGCATGAGTCAAGAGGATTCAATAGGAAGGAGCCATGACGAAAAATCCAGTTTATTTGTGTAGTGTGGATTAGGCCTGGGAGTTTCGGTAAAAAGAAAAGAAAAGAAACAAACATGGAATTTAAATTGCCATTCAAATAAGAATCATCAAGCCTAAGAAAATACAGGATGGACACACACACTTTTCAAGGCAGTGCACCCACACTAAGATTCCTCTCCATCACCATGAAGACTGGGGAAGAGATCTGGGAACCCTAGAATATATGTGTATATGTTGGGAGCGGAGAGAAAGAGCACGTTCCCCACACCTGAAAACTGCAGGAATAAGCTACATTGATTTTCATTCAAGTTGTCAAAACGCTTACTTTACCACATTAATAGCCCACACAGGTGATGAATTCCAGACACTTCCATCCCTGAAAAAAGACAGCATCTTCTTATCATCATTAGCAAAACTATCCATTGCAGTGTTTGGCAAGGAGCACCCGATGCCCATTTCTCCTTCAACTGAAGGCAGTGCTCTTGCTGTGAGATTCTGCTCCCTTTCCCAGAAAGCTAGAGAAGAGGCCAGAGCCTGAGGTTTGGGAACCCAGGATGTTCTAAACACCTTCATCTCCAAGCCACTCTACTCCCAAATAACTTGGGGCCCATCTACACAAGGGGAAAAAATCCAAAGTACCTCATAGTATTGGCATCTTGCAGCAGCAGTGACAAGTCTAAATGGTTTTTCTGGCCTCGGAAGCCCCCATAAGCCTCGCATTCCTGATGGTGGCTGTGAGTGATTACTTGTGTTAGTTCTTCACTGCTGCCGTTTTTTAAAAAGTTGTCCCAAGGTGTGCTGGTGCGATAGAACGATTTTCCAATTTCATAGGACAGCAAAACAAAAAATATTAATCCTATTTTAACTCCTGGGCGGGCGATCGCTAAGGCAAAAATCCAACATGGTGGCTAGCTAGCAAGCCCTGCCCCCGCTCTCGCCCAGCCAATCAACTTTGTGTTTCCCTTCGAATTTTTTGTTGTTCGCTAGTCCAAAGGAACAAAAATGAACGGTTTGTGAAAAAGTACAGGGAAATCTGTGAAGGCTTTTACCCCGTTGTTCGTGCCGTTTTGGGTCTCCCTCCTTCCGAATAGTGTGGATTGGTGCTGGATCCCATTTAGACAGGATTCCCAGTGAATTCCATGAGGGGTATTTTCACCGTTTAGACGGGCCCTTTGGATTGCCAATGGAGAGCACCTCACTGGGGCAGCTCATCCTGAAAAGCATAACTGTGCAAATACACAATCAGTAACTGGATCTTTTTCCTTTGCAAATAAAAGGTGTAATTCATCCCTCAATGCCATACTCTCCAACTGTCCTGATGTGGCAGGGACAGTCCATATTAATCCTCTGCCATCCCACTTTTTCAGCCGCTTTTAAAATGTCCCGGTTTCCTCTCTCCTCCTCCTGCTTTCCCCCCTTTGTCCTCATTTTACTTCAGTTGCTACAAACTGAGTTGAAAGTGCAAAAGTAGTTTGCACTCAGTTAACCCAGCAGGGAGGGGAGGAGGGGGCAGCATGCTTCCCAGTAGGAGCAAGCAAAAGCAAACTGCTGCAGCTTCTCCTGGCTTGACTGTTCTTTCTCATTAACAGCATTTGACAGGTTTCATCTGTGAAATGTTGGGGGGGGGTATACCTGGACCCAGAACTGGGCACAGTTCCTTTTGTGGGGATTCCAACTGCCAGAATCCTACCAGCCAGCATTCTGAGAGTTGTCGTCTCCACAAAAGGAACTATGACCAGCTGGAGACTGCCATTTTTTTTCTATTTCTTTCCCCATTCCCCCCTCCCATTTTCCTCCTTTTTTCCCCTTCCTATTCCATTGCATATGGTCTACTCCTTCTGGCCCACCTTCCAGATTCGTACACAGCAGCTCCATCCTTCAGAGGCCAGGCAACTATCTTGTAATGGATCCCGGTGCCTCTTTCTCCCCTTGTTTGTGTTTTCTTGGAGGACTTTGGAAGCTGGACCCTGGATGTCATGTCACAGCCACAAAGCGCAGAGGAGGCTGCCGTCCGATCTGACAGGCTTCCCTCGGGCCCAAACACTGCTCTTCGAAGGACACCCTTGGCCTTCATTCATAGGCAGAAAGTCAATACAGCATCCACAAGGAAACAATCCCCTGTCACTCATGAGGATGGAGCCGAGGAGAGAAACCTGCTGGAAAGCAAAGGTAATCTCTGAAGAAAGTCTTGACAGGAGCAGAACACATTCAGAGGAGCTTAGTTTCCAGAAAGGTGGGATTTTAGCTCTGGGGCCAAAGCCGCCCCTCTGCTCTTCCCCAAATGGCTTTGTCCCTTTTCCATAACACTGTTACAGGATGGTTTCCTCCTTTCCATACTTTCCCCCATTCTAAAAAAAAAGTTAAAATGCCTCTCCTAAAGCTTGGCTACTGGCAGTAACAGCTCCAAAATATGCTAATATTTTGGGTCTTGGCTTTTTGTCTTGGGCTACTGCCATGGTTGCAGAAATGACACAGTTTGACCCTGCTTTCATTGCCATGGCTCAATGCTGAGAAATTCTGGGATTTATAGTTTTGTGAGCTATTTAGTCTTCTCTGTCAGAGAGCTCTGGTGCCACAACAAGCTACAAACCCCAGGATTCCAAAGGATGGAGCCATTATAGTTAAAGTGGTGTCAAACGGCATTATTTCTGCAGTGTATCATAGAATCATAGAGTTGAAAGGGACCTCAAGGGCCATCCAGTCCAACCCTATTCTGCCATGCAGGAATACATAATCAAAATGTTCCTGACAGATGGCCATCCAGCCTCTGTCTAAAAACCACTAAAGAAGGAGACTCCACCACTCTCCAAGGCAGTGTATTCCACTGCTGAACAGCTCTTACTGTCAGGAAGTTCTTCCTAATGTTTAGATTGAACCTCTTTTCCTGTAGTTTGAACCCATTGCTCCATGTCCTAGTCTCTGGAGCAGCAGAAAACAAGCTTGCTCCATCCTCAATATGACATCCCTTCAAATATTTAAATAGCAGCCCTTGGTTCTGTCTGCCCTGGGAATGTGGCCTCCAAGAACTTTTCTAAAACTGAGTTAGGCCCTCAGGCTGAGAGAGGTTCTTCACCCTCGTTCTAGAGAGAGATGGGAATCGTATGGTTGGTGTTGTTGGACTACAACTCCCAGCATTCCTCACCATCGGGCTATGCTGATTAGGGACAGTGGGGAGGCAAATTCAACAAATGTCTAGAGGGCTGCCCTAGTCCTGCCCCATTCTTGACATTGTGAGTGTGAGCTGCAAGAAAATGTTGCAGTACAGAAAGCTTCTGACTGTGTTGGAGCTACTCCATTCTGTTCCCCCAACTGTCCCCTATGCCAGCTGTCAGTCAGTGCTTTCTACCCTCTAGGGATGAAAAGAATACTTGAAAATATTTGGGGGGAAAATGCTCAAAAAGTGTCTTTCTCAAATGTTGGGAAACCTTGTCAAGGGGAATAATGGACTGATGAGAATCTTTGCAGTTTTGGGACTTACGCAGTGCAAACTTTGCACAGAAAAAAATTGCACAGAAAACAGTATTTTCGGCCAAGGAAATAGTATTTTCTGTGCAGGAAATAATATTTCTGCTGCCGAAAATGTTTTTTTCTCTGTATGGGGGGGGCGGGAAGGGGGAAGAAGTCACATGCAAATTTTGCAAGGAATCTGTCCCAAAGTGTGAACAGTCTTTAAAAATTGCAGTTTTCAAAGCCTTTCTCACAGACAAAAGAAAATTGCTCTGACCGTAGCTGAGTGTGCCTGCCTACAACAGGCAAGGTAAGCCGCCTCCAGAATCCCTTACTGAACATGTGCAAACAACAAAACAAAAAGAAAAGGGGAAAACAGGTAGGCCTGAATATATAAAAAGCACAGATCTATACATTTGGCCCCCATAATGAAAATCATAAGAAAAGTGGACACAGGTAAAAGAAACAGTCATCTCTAGATGCATTTTGGAGGAAGCCTTCAAATGGTCTCTAGAAGGTTCAACATGTGCATGGTGTTGGAGATGAATAAAGAGTTTGCCGAAACATGAACTGTTTCTCTTTTTTGTTCTGCAAGAACCTATCCCAATTCTTTCCATGTGATTTCCAGCTCTGGTACCAAATTTTCTGTTAAAGAACAAATGTCCACGGACACATCTATGTTGTTAATTGGGGTGTGCCTGTATACCACAAAAGGAAAGAAGCTAACGTTTGCTACCTTGAATTGTAATGTACCTTGGTGATGCCTTACTTATGGCAAAAGGAATTAATCAGAGGCGACTTGTTATTTGTAACTCATGATTTCAGAGCTGTTCTACTCACCAGACATTCTGTGTCCTGCCACCTCTGACTGCTGATCATCTGTTTGTAAAGGTGAGGAATGCGAATCATGACTCTGCCTCCCCCACACCCCTTGAGCCTTCTGGATACCACAAAGGGAAAGAAACTAATGTTTGCTACACTAAATTGTAATGTACCTTGGTGATGCAGGTACCCCTTCCAAACAGTTTCCAATCAAGGGCTGGAACTGCACACTCAGGAGCCGGGACCATTTTGCATATGATCTTCCATCTCACACTGTCCCCAAGGAAAGAAGGAAGGAAGGAAGGAAGACAATAAGGAAATGAATGTCTTCTCTTAAGATGATTCCTGCATTAATAGAAGCAGAACCTCCACTGAATAGATTCAGCTGATGGATAGGGGACAAGACCTTTGTGCTTCACTTTTCTGTGATCTAACCGAGTTATGACTTATTGCGAAAAGGGATGAATGTCAAGTAAGCGGAGCTTAGAAATGCTTGCTGGAATGTACTCTCGCAGTTCCAGATGCGGAATGTAGAGTTCCGCATCCATAGCTGATTCACCTTCACAGTCCCCACATATTCACAATTGTGACACTATTGCTGTGATCGTAAAAGTCTCCCAGTCCAGCTGTACCAAGTAAGAGCTGCTGTGAGCAACAGAGGTCTGTTCTCCCGTTGATCAGGGTGCAGCGTACTAACATGTCCAACCCCCTGCTGCCAGTGATCTTTATTGTGAGAGGGGATTGTGACAGGGATCCTGCTTCTGATTGTCACACTGGGGAACACTAGAGGGAAGGGGGTGAGAATGTCAGTATGCTATGCCCCAGGAGAACAGACCTCTGCTGCTTTCAGCAGCTGCTGCCCAGCAAATCAGGATTGGAGGTGGGGGGTTTGGGCTAGCAGATGCTACTTGGTTAAGTATACTTAACTAAGTAGCTGATCTAGGATCCTGGCCATTACTTTTTGGTCTATTGCCAGCATGCTGTCCCAGCCAATGTCGAAGTAAAATGGTCTCTCTCTCTTTTTTTAAAAAAAACATGCTCCTTCCAAGCTCTGGGCTGACTTCACAATTCCCTTGCCATCCTGCCTTAGGGGCTCCACCTCTGTTCTGACCTCTCATTGTTCAGCTCAAATCACACTTTGTAACATGGAGAATACAGCCCTATTGTGAAACCCCCCAGCCCTCTTTTAAAAGCCACCGGCACAGCCAAGTAGTGAATCAGTCTGTTAGCGCTACAGTCTTCTCTGCGGGCTGGTTACAGTCTTGTAAAATCCCGTGCCTGGGAGGACAATCCTTCTGTGAGGGTTGATCATAGACTGTGTTTTATTGTCTGAATTAAAAAACCAAACCACAAACCCAGAACGGAACAGGCTGCACATTGAGGAGTAGTCACTGTGTTGTGCCTGCCCTTGTATTCAGAAGGCCAGCAAATCATTAGTCTATTAACAACTGCCTCTTGGCCTGTTTTCCAGCTTTAAAAAAAAAGAAAAGAAAAACCCAAAGCAAGCTCTCACAATTGGCAAGAGGGTCAGTCTTAAAATGTGAACGTTGCCCTTCCATCAGTCTCGGCACCCTGTAAACCAACTGGCTTTTTGCTCCCTCATCGGGGGAGTTCTCTTGTTCATTTTTCCATGTGTCTCTGACATATGGAACTTTTTTTTTCCCTTTAAAAAAAAGTAAAACAGGGAGGGAGGGGTGGGGGAGCCAACTTCATAGCTCTGCTGTACAACGGTTGGGGGAATTGTCGGTGTGTGACCCACTGGAAACCAGAGTCTAAAGGAAGTGTGGATTTTTATGAGCCAGGAAATTGAGAGCCAGGCTTGGGGGCGAAACTGGGTGCCCCCTCCCTGCCTGTTCAAGTTACAGACCATAATTTCTCTCTAGGCAGAGAGAGAGAGAGAGAGAGAGAGGGAGGGACAGAAACAGGTTTGAATAGAAGAAGAAACCTCAGGAGTAGTCAGAAGGAATCTCAAAGACCACTGAGCCAGCTTTCCCCAAGCTGGGGCCCTCTGATTGTTTGGGACTAGTGCTCCCATCATCCCTAACCACTGACTGCACTGGCTGGATGCCAAGACATCTGGAAAGCATGAGGCTGAAGAAGACCCTGGAACCTGGAATGGGGGGGGTTT
Source organism: Gambelia wislizenii (assembly GCA_030847615.1). Lineage (NCBI taxonomy): Eukaryota > Metazoa > Chordata > Lepidosauria > Squamata > Crotaphytidae > Gambelia > Gambelia wislizenii. The sequence goes on along the minus strand of JAUMIR010000013.1, from coordinate 22,194,432 downwards.
CAGGGGGATCACCCCCCCCAAGACTAGGCTGATGGAGCTGAGCCCCCATCCCAATGATCTGGCAGAAGTGGACCACCAAGACTCCTATGGAGTTCAGCCCCCTCAGGAATGATCCGTTGGAAAAGTACTAAATGATCAGGGACCAAGAAATAGTAAGACAGCAATTGTGCTTGAGGCCTCCCAGGAATAAGAAAAACTACCTGTGGTCTATCCTATGAGTGCTCAGGAGTAAGCTACATTGAACACATGTGTGTATGTGTGTCGGCTTCTGAACGCTCACCGTGCTTGTCTGAGGGCTTGCCTAGATGAGCCAAATGAAATGGCCTCCTTCTTTCCCATGCCCAGCAGTCCAGATGATGCAAGGTTTTCCCCCTGATCCTAGTCTGAACTGGGCAGTTTCAGAAAAAATCTGGGGGAAAAGACCCCTTAAAATGGGGGTGGGAACATGTTTTAACTCCCTGTTTGCTCCAGTTATTCTGGAGAAAACGGTGAGTCCCATTACTGTAACAGGATGTGTGTGTGTGTGTGTGTGTGTGTGTGTGTCCACAGATGCTGCCTGCATGGAGCCTGGTGCAGCCATTTCCCAACTGGGTTGCACGTGTGGCATCTTCTTAGGCCATCGCAAGGCACACATTCCCCTGGATCTTTCTGGGTACCAGAGAGTTGCTCTATGATTAATTTGTTTGCTGGGCTGTAAACCCTCCACTTTAGACTGGAGATCATAGAATCATAGAACTGTAGAGTTGGAAGAGACCACGAGGGCCATCCAGTCCAACCCCCTGCCATGCAGGAAATCTTGATCAAAGCACCCCTGACAGATGGTCATCCAGCCTCTTTTTAAAGACCTCCAAGGAAGGAGACCCCACCACGCTCCGAGGGAGTGCGTTCCACTGCCGAACAGCTCTTACTGTCAAAAAGTTCCTCCTCATGTTGAGGTGGAATCTTTGTTCCTGGAGCTTGCATCCATTGCTCCGTGTTTCAGTCTCTGGAGCAGCAGAAAACAAGCCTGCTCCATCCTCAGCATGACATCCCTTCAAATACTTAAACAGGGCTATCATATCGCCTCTTAACCGTCCTACATTTCTCCATATTGAATTTCATTTTGTTCGCTTTGGCCCAGCTCTGCAGTTTATCCAGGTCATTCTAAATTTTGATCATTGAGGGAAAGGACAGTGGTCACGATCCCACCTCCATTCCATGTATTGATTATTCATGTGGTTCTCTCCTTCCCAGCAAAGGACTATTAAAGGGGAAAACAGGGCCACAGAGTGAATAACACAAGCAGAACCCAGAAGGGCAAAAATACTTAGGTGGATTCAATGACTTAGGTGGATCAATGACTTGGATGAGGGAATTAGGGGCATACTTACCAAATTTGCAGATGACACCAAATTAGGAGGAGTAGCAAATACCCTGGAGGACAGGATCAAAATTCAAGATGACCTGGATAAACTGGAGAGCTGGGCCAAAGCTAACAAAATGAAATTAAATACGGAGAAATGTAAGGTACTGCACTTAGGGCGGAAAAATAAAATGCATAGATATAGGATGGGGGAGACCTGGCTGAATGAGACTACGTGCAAAAGGGATCTAGGAGTCCTAGTAGACCACAAGTTGAACATGAGTCAACAATGTGATGCGGCAGCTAAAAAGGCCAATGCGATTTTGGGCTGCATCAATAGAAGTATAGTGTCCAGATCAAGGGAAGTAATAGTGCCGCTCTATTCTGCCTTGGTCAGACCTCACCCAAAATACTGTGTCCAGTTCTGGGCACCACAATTAAAAAGGATATTGACAAATTGGAGCGTGTCCAGAGGAGGGCGACTAAAATGATGAAAGGTCTGGAAACCATGCCTTATGAGGAGAGACTTAGGGAGCTGGGTATGTTTAGCCTGGAAAAAAGACGGTTAAGAGGCGATATGATAGCCCTGTTTAAGTATTTGAAGGGGTGTCATGTTGAGGATGGAGCAAGCTTGTTTTCTGCTGCTCCAGAGACTGGAACACGGAGCAATGGATGCAAGCTCCAGGAACAGAGATTCCACCTCAACATGAGGAGGAACTTTTTGACAGTCAGAGCTGTTCGGCAGTGGAACACACTCCCTCGGAGCGTGGTGGGGTCTCCTTCCTTGGAGGTCTTCAAACAGAGGCTGGATGGCCATCTGTCAGGGATGCTTTGATTGTGATTTCCTGCATGGCAGGGGGTTGGACTGGATGGCCCTCATGGTCTCTTCCAACTCTGCAATTCTATGATTCTATGATTTGAAATCACTTAGGGGATGAGGACGCCTTCTGTAGATGTCAGACAATGATTATATAATGGCTGGGGGTGCTGATGGAACTATGAAGAGCAGACTCACTGTCCTCATGGGTATTTACTACTCCCCTCATGGAGCATGCTGGGAAGTGGGGCAGTTCAAACTGGGACAAAGAGCCTGGAAGGAGTGGATGCCATTCCGGAGACTCCTCTGAGTAATGAGTAGTCAAGATTCATCAGCCAAGAAAAAAAAAACAGTAATTCAGAGGAGAAAGCAGAGGGGAGGGGGAGGTAGATCAAAGAAGGCTGCTAGAATGAGTCTTGCATCAGTAATGCACTGTGATGGAACAAGAATGAATTTATTTATTTTTTTTGGTGGGGGGTGCATTGTTTGTTTGTTTTTTTAAAGAAAAGATACTCCCACCATCTCTTTAAGCAAATGTTTTAATTCAAACTTGCTCTCTGAGAGCGTGGCTACACACATAGGATTATCAAGAAGAACACGAAGGCGAGCCTTAGAACAAAAAATGGGAAACACTGAGAAGGCTGGAATAACATTGGCACATTGCAACATATATGGGTTGCCCACCCTGAAATAATGCCATTTTCAGCTGGAGTTTCATGATGGGATTGACAAAATAACTGATCAGAATATAAGCTTTCAAAGTGCTTTGCTGTTGTTACCCATTCATGAAAAAGGCAACAAAAACACCTCCTGTACAGATCTTCTGTCCACCTTGCTGTATGCAGCAAGGGTAGAGAGAGCAAGGACATGGAAGAGCTGACAAGGTTTGTCTGTTCCAGAGCAGGGACCCTCACATTGGTAGAGAAACTGACACTCAGACTCCACCTTGCCAGAAGCAAAATATCTGAAGACACTTTAGAGACTACAATACATAGCGTCCATTTATAACATAGACCAGTGGCTCTTAACCTTTTCTTTTCCAGGGACCCCCTTAAAATATCGTTTGTTGCTGTGAACTCCCAAGACTTAACTCGAGATTTAAAACAACAACAACAATGATGATGATGATGTTACACCACCCATTGAACCTTCCCTTAGAGGCATTGGATGGGGGGAGACTTTACTTTTGCTGCTTCCTGCAAGTTTGTGGCTGGAGTGGATTGAATGGCAATGTGCAGGCCAAGCCAGTCTGCCAGCCTTTGGCTTGGCTCCTGTCACTCGACTGCAGGGAGGAGGTAGGCCAAGTAGACTTCAAGCCTTTGTGGACCCCCTGTGAGGACATTGTGGACCTTTAGGGGTCCCTGGACCACAGGTTAAGAACTACTGACATATTTTCTGATATAGTTTTTATTGCAATATATCAACAAAAAAGAAAGAAAGAAAGAAAGAAAGAAAGAAAGAGGAAAGGAAAGAACAGACAGCATAAAAATTAATATATCATGCATCTTCAATGTAATTTCACACTATTTCCATTACAAATCTCTGAATTCCATAGCATTCAACCACCCAGAGGGCTCACAGTTTTTCTGCGATATTTTCTGCGATAGCCTCCCTCCACAGCCATTCTGCAGCTGCTGGAGTGATGGAGGGAGAATTGGAGAAACATCTGGCTATTCCTCACAGATGTATCCAATGATCCACTGCACTAACCCAAGATCTGCTGGGGCAGATTCATCTGAGATGCACTCGGGTCTTGGCAAACCATGACATTGGTATGTGTGGCTATGGACCACAGCCAGACACATTGCTAATGTAGGGAATTATTGGTATTTATATTAAACAGAATGCAGTGTAGCCCCAGTGCAATATGCGCTTCTGGTATAAAACAGGATAGAAATATGCAGGATGCTCCAGTAAGGTTAAAAAGACAGAACTTATATTTATTGTGACAGAGAATACATCTTAGACAAGAAAAATATTTACTTACTTACTTACTTACTTACTTATTGATTGATTTGATTGATATACCACCTTTCTCCCAGAATGGGATCTTATCTATCAAAATAGATTGATAGAAGAAAGGTATCTAACTTGGGTGGAAGAGTCCCTAAGTCTGACTCTCATGAATGTGTGTAAGGCATCTTGAGGCAGAGCTGCTTCATATCTGATGGCTTTTGTCATGATGGAGTCCCATCATTGCTGCCTCAAGGTTGATTGCAACTCCCATCATTCTGCCAGAGAACTACAACTCCCTTTATATGTAAACAGATTGTCTTGCCAGCATAATATCAGGTAAGAAAAGGGTTAATGAAAGGGAAGGTCTAAAACTCCTCTAAGAGTTGTAAAACACTAAAACCTCTTGGAGCAAGGGGGGAAGCAACCTCTGCGTGCAAGTAGGAAGTAAAACACCGATCAGTGACACACAGAGAGAACTGTAAACAAGTGTTGATGCTTCTTCACTTTCAACATCTAATTCCCTCTGCTCTCCCCCAACAATGGGATGTGTGTGTGTTGTTGGGCTACTGCAGCACAACAGTGGGTCCTGGTGGGGCTTTGGTGGTTGTGAAGAGAGGAGGAGAGCACCAACCTCTACGATGACCCCCCAAAAAAACAAAACAAAAAGGCCTATGCAGGTGAATGGTGGTCTCACGTTTGAATGTGTCACTAACAGGATGCTAGCCTCGGGATGTTAAAACCCACTACAACAAGCAACAGCCCCTATGCCTGAATAAGCACACTAGGGAGATTTTTCACATGGGCTATATATCCCATGGCAGGAACAGAACAGGGGTGGGAAAGGTTTTCCCTTTCGGATGACGTTGACCCCATTCTGTCCTGCATCCATCCTGCTCCCGTGACTGTTCTGGAACAATGTGATCACTATTTTTCATCGCTAATAGATCTCCTGTTCCGTCGCTATCACGCAATCATAGGTGTGCGAACAGGAGCCCCGTTCCTGTTCCGAAATGACAGCCACGGAGGGGAGGTCCATTCTGAGCACTTCCTGGTACGATCTGGACATCCAGGTAAGTGGCACCCTTTATTTTACCCTCCCTGTTTTGATTGTGTGATTTAAAGTGTGTGTTTGTGCTTGGTGAACTGGTTTTATGTTTGGGGGAGATTTTTTAAATTTACTGCCCAGCCGTTATCACGCGATAACGTGATAATGTTTCAGCAGCCAGTCGTAAAAGCAGCCTTACAACAGCTGCATTTACGGCCAACCATCGAGGGGAGGGGGAGCCTGTTCCTGCTGCGGAATTAAGGTAAGTGTGTGAAAGATTTACATTATTCCGTGGTAGGAACGGAAGAGGACGTGGCGGGGCAGTAACGGGGCATTTTGGCCCCGTGTGAAAATCTCCTAGGGCTCTAAAGAAAACTCACCCATTCTTGACAAGAGAGGACATCTCAACACATCCAGACTACACATCCAACCTCGGTGAGAATTTCACATTTTAGGATTGGGGGGACATAGGTGAAAAATTAATTTGTGCAAAAAGAAAAGGGCAAAAGGCTTTGGAACAAAAGACGTCTCCCAAAAGAAGAGTATTTTGTCCCAAAGACACTATTTTACATAAAAGTGTTGGCTTTTTTTGTGCAGAAAATGAGTTTTTGGTGCAAATGGAATTCTCACCCACCCCCGAAAAAGTCCAGAAGTGTGAAAAATCATTGGGAATGTGCAAAAGTTTTCTTCGGACTTTATCAGACCACCCTCCATTACTGTTCTTTTGCCGGCATATTTTGTGGCATTTTTATGCCGGCAAAAGCCCCACCCCTCCGTGCCAGACCGTAACTTAGCTGTATTAAACCGAGAGTGACTGGAGCTCCGTTCAATTCCTGGTTTCAGATCTCACCGATTCTCGTGAGAAGACACGAGCACAGCAAATGCAAAAATAAAAGTTAAAAAAAAAAGACATAAAAAGTGCACACAAACAAAACAACACACTTTACAAGTCCCAAGTGAACTGGGGAGGTAGAAGAAAAAGATGTCCTGATCTCACCTGGAAGTGTTCTGACACTGTATTCACTGAGCACAATGGTGCGAGGATTCAACCACTGGCAATGCTGGCTGCAAAGCACCATGGCTGATCTATTGATGGTTTGGCCCATCAATAAAATATGAGATATGATTACGAAAGGACAACATTGTCTGGTATGCACGCCCTTTCGCTATCATTAGGCATCCTTATGACACTGTATTTGCCACATCTGATAAAATCTGTTTCCACTGGTGAGAAGCAATTGCTCAAAATGATGCATTCTTGCATGTAAGAATGAAGTCAGAGAAGGCTGACATCCCTAGTATACAAACACATATGTGAAATGAGTCAAAGTGAGCGCCTAAAGCATGCAAAAATAAAATGAAATAAAATCCCACTGCCCCAAAGGATGCCAGACTGGCCATGGAGATTAAGAAATCCAGGAAAAGAGCAGGAAGGAAGAGGGTCCAGGCTGAAGATGGGCGATGGGAGAAAGAAGGGGGCAGAAAGGTCTTAAGAAAGCATCGATGAGAGGAACTTAGATCAAAGGCGGAAATTCATCAGCGATAATAGCAGTTATTTATTTTTCCTACTACCAGTCAGCTTTCCTGCCCCTTCAAGGCCCCCTAGACCCTACACGCTGCTGAATCTATTTTTTCACCTTTCCCTTCCCCCAAATTACTTTTCAATCTCTGTCAAGAGCAGTGTTTATGTAGGGCAACATCAGAGAAGTCGGGAACTGATCTATGGAGTTTGGGTCCCTATGGCCATCTGTTGGCTCAGGGTAAAGTGGAGAATGAACCATGGAATCATAGAATCTTAGAGTAGGAAGGGACCCCAAGAGCCATCTAGTCCAACCCCCTTCCATGCAGGAACACACAACTAAAGCACTCCTAGAAGATGCCCATCCAACCTCTGTTTAAAGACCTCCAAAGTAGGACAGTCCATCACCCTTGGAGGCAGTCTATTCTAATGTTCTGAAGCTCTTATATTTTTTTTTTTAAAAAAAACCTTCCTAAAGTTTGGCTGGAATCTCTTTTCCTGTAAATTGAATCCATTGCTTTGAATTCTAATCTCTGGAACAGCAGAAAACAAGTGAGCTCCATCTTTTACATGACATCTTTTCAGATATTTAGAGGACCACATGAAGAATCAATACATGGCATGGAGGTGGGATCATGACCACTGTCCTTACCCTCAATGATCTCCAGTCTTCAGTGGAGCGTTTACAGCCCAGCATACAAATTCATCACAGAGCAACCCTCTGGTCCCTGGAAAGAGACAGGGGATTGTGTTAGGTGCACAGAGATTATCCTGCTGTGCAACCCTTCGGTCAGCAACTCAGGGCAAAAGTTCAATATTTGAGGGGTTATTCATAGAATCATAGAATCCTTTAACTGGAAGGTACCCCCAAAGGCCATCTAGTCCAGCCCCCTGCCATGCAGGAATACACAATCAAAGCATTCCTGACAGATGCCCATCCAACCTCTGTTTAAAGACCGCCAATGATGGAGAGTCCACCACCCTCTGAGACCTCATGTCGAATAACTCTTACGGATGTTAAAAAAACGTTCTTGCTAATGTTTAGGTGGAATCTCTTTCTCTGTAATTAGAATCCTTTGCTTTGTATTCTAGTCTCCGGTGCACCAGAAAACAACCTGGCTCCATTGTCTACATGAAATCTCTTCAGATATTTAAAGTTAGCTATCAGGTCACCTCTAAAGTCTTCTTTCCTCCAAGCTAAAGAGATCCGGCTTCCTAAGTCATGCCTCATAAGGCTTGGTTTCCAGACCTTTGGTGATCTTGGTCAATCTTCGATGCTTTCAGGCACTCCCATGTGGATTTGAGAGACTTTTGTAAGGAAATTGAATACCAGAAGTGGTGTTGTGGGACTACCAACTTCAAGTTCTCTCATTCCTCAGACAGGGCTAGCATAGCAATGGCTCAGTTGGAGCAACTGCGCTCGGCCCCTCACAGGCTAGGGACCCAGTAGTGAAAGGAAAAGGTGTTATCTTCTTGCTGGTCTTCCCTAATCACGTCTTGACTTTCTCAGTATTTCTGATATCATCAACATTTTGTGTATTACTTGCACGATTGAGTAAAAATGTGGGGGAGCAGGCCGTTAGTCCCACTGAAGTTGTAGTGGTAAAAATAAGTTCACCCCCAAAGAGTTTTGTTCTACTCTCTATTGTATTTTGTAATGAATTAATTCTCCAACCAACAAAACTAAACAACAACTACAGGGGAATACAAATGGAACATTGTATTGTATTGTTGGTTTGTTTTTTGTGTGTTTTCCTTAAATGTTGTTCTATGTACAGTCATCCCTCCACATTTGCAGAGGTTAGGGGCACAGGACCTCCGTGAAAGTGGAAAAGCCACAAATATCTCTACCTCCCTGCAACCATATTTAACATGCACAAAAAGGATTCTCCGTGGATTCAACCCACTGTGGATGGCTTTGAGGTGGCAGGGTTCCTTCGCAAGGTAGACGCAGGTGGCTGGTGGGGTTTGTGCCACCCCCACTGTTGCCTTACACTCTTTTTATTAGGGACTCCCAAGCCTCGCTGCGCATTCGCAGTGTCTCTCAGCCTTGTAGTCCCTACCAAAAAATGGCTCAGGGCAACAGTGGAGGCAACAGCAAATAATTTGCCGGTCATCAAAACTGCAAAAATTAAACCCACAAATGTGGAGGGCTGACTGTATACATTTTTGTGTTCACGAAAATTTCATTTTAAAAAGTAATGAATTAATTGCTTGTGGAATAGAAATTAATGAATTCATTTCTGGGCCACCACTTCCAGAATAGGTCAGACATACAGAAAGGGACCTCTATGATTGGAACGACAATCACTTGCCCTCCCAGGTCGCTGCAATCCTCACAGGGGCTGAAAAGAAATGGATTTCCCCCAGAAAGAATATACTGTTCCGAAATGCAGTTGTAATGGAAATTGTTTGGGCAGGGTGAGGTACCTCGGCCCTGAATGGGCAATTAAAACTTTTTTGGAACATTTGAATGACGTACACTGCTCAACATTTCTTAATGTTTGGTGCTTAATGACCTTACATGGGGCTGCCCCATGGCATCACAAGGGATCACCCTAGATCACAGGTTTGGGCACTGACATCTCAGGGCGTGGGGTAGTCTTAACTTGGAAACCCTCATTTTAGAATATAGTTGCTCTACAATTTAAATATCCAATGGTTATTACATAGAGACCTTCTCCTTAGAGTTTAGCCATTGCATGTGTCCACGACACATTCATATATTAATTTGTTTATAAGCAGTAGTACTCAGCTTGGAATAGGTCAGAAATTCCTTTGCCCCTCCTACCCTTGTACTTTCCCCCCTCATATGCACCTAGATGTCTTTCCTGATGGTAACTGTTGGCTCCCATGCCAGTCGGGCAGTTAATCCACACCTGATTTTCACCTAGGCTTTAAGGGAGCTCTCTGGGTGCTGAACCCTATTCTTAAATAGGTCTGGCACTTTGGAGAGCTGCTTTAATGCTAGTGAAAACCTGGGATGGATTTACCACTCCACTGACACATCCTTCCTCTCCTCTCCTCTCCCCTACCTAACCCTACTTCCAGTTTTCTTTCTCTCCAATAGAATGAAATGCTCTTTCTCCTTACCCATCCTAGTGTTCTTTCTCTTGGCTATTTCTACCTTTCCCTCCACATATTTTTCTTTCTCAGTGGTTTTTCTCTCTTTCCACCTTATCTGTCTATCTATCTATCTATCTATGCGCTTTTTAAAACGTTCTATGGCTGTTGCCTTGCCAAGCTGCTTTCTTCCACTTGGGGCATTTGGGATTGGCAGTTTTTCAAAGCATTTCATCTTACATTTCAACCTCACAACTGTCTCTTTTGAGTCCAGAAACGGAGTTCATGGTGAAATGTTGACATTTCCTTTGGCAACAGAATTTTGACTGGCTCAACTTAACCAGGGACCAGCTCTTAAGTACCTGACAGCTCTCTGACACCTGGATGAGCCTTTCTTTCTCTGTAGGGAACACGCAGAAGGCCAACATCCTCTGCCCATCTGGATGTAACACTCCCTCTTCATTATCACAGAGCCGCCATTTTGTTGGTGGTGAGTCTGTCAGGTAGACTAGACTACAGTGTGAGTGCTGAAAAAAGAAGATCTGGGGATATTTTGAAGGACTGAGACATCTTTTTGTCATCTGTGTGGATGTGAGACCAGTTAGATATATGTAGGAGCTGAAGACTAACAACTTCATGGGAGTTACATAGGCTACAGTCATGGCAAAAATTCTACCAAACTGCCACCGAACAGGTTTTTTTAAAAATCTAAATCCACACCAGCCACCAGGAGAAGGAAGAGTAGGGCCTCTCCCCATTGCTCTGGCTTCATCTCACCTTCCAGGGCTGGGTTGCTCCTTTGGGAAGGTGAGAGGTAGCCAGAGTGGTGAGGAGCAGCCATCCTCTTCTTTCTTCCAGTACACAGGAAAAGTATAGATGACCCCTCGGACACATGTGGTCAAGCAACAGCCAAGTGTGGTCAAGACAGTAAAAGTTATTAATGAGGAAAGACATGCAGGCTAGGAGAGGCTGCAGCAGTTTGTTTTGCCCTGAGCCTCCTGGGAAAGGTAAGATTCTGCCCCTTCTATCGGAGTTATTTGAATGCAAACTGCTTTTACATGTTGAATTCAATCGCAGGAAGCTGAAGACGAAAGGGGGAAAGTAGGAGGAAGAGAGAGAAACTGGGACATTTTAAAAGCAGCTGAAAGCAATTGAGAAAAGGAAGAGAAGAACAGCAAAAAAATATAAGCAAACTAAGGAGGGTTGAGACAAAAAAGAGGGTACTGTAAGGTAGAAGCAATCTTATTAGTAATGGTAATGAAAAGACAAAATTAAGAATAATGGGTTGAAGATGCATGGTAAATATGAGAATCTGAGGTATACTTGGTTAAATGGGGTTGATAAAAGGAAACAAAAATGAATAATTCATGTGGGTTGTAGGACTGGGGAAGTCAATGATATGTATAGCAAAGAAGCCAGGATTAGAAGAATCTAGAATACAGGAATATAAGTAGAAGAAAATGGATTGAGAATAGAAAGTATGTAGAGATAAGCTAATTAATAAGAAAAATGAAGAAAATATTTGTGGAAATAAGTTGTAAATAAGAGATGTATTGTTATTTATCTATCAATAAAAATACATATGAAAAAAAATTAAAAGCAGCTGAAAATGTGGGATGAGACGGGATTGATTGGGACTGTCCCTGCCAAATCGGGGCAGATGGAGGGGATGTTTTCCTTCACCTTGGAGCTGAGACCAGCCGCTTCTTCCTCCTCTGAATTACTTCCATCTCCCTCCCCTTCCTACAGGCAAGGAGCAGCAGCAGGGGATCTCCTGGGATTCTACAACTGCTAGGATAGGGGTGAGGAGAACATGGAACGGTGTAGGTAGAGCGTTAGGCCACACCTGCACAGTTTAGGATAGCGGGCACTGTCTCCTTCCAGCTGTTCTCCTTCTGTTATACTGTAATCATGCTATGACTGTTTGTAGCTGGTATTATGAGAGAAGGAGGTGGAAACAGAGAGGGGAAAGGGTTAACTCTTCCCCTGTTCCCCGTCCCCCATCCAGCATCTTTTAACCCAAGGAAAAGATGCCAGGAGGATGGACTGTGGTCCAGATCACCTGCATCACCTCTATAAGGTTCATGGTGGTAGCCTTGTTTCATAGATGTCTGGAACCATGCTGTAATGCATGAAGCACACTGCAGGAAAGAGCTGGATCTCTCTCCACATCTCTCTTTCTTTCTCTATCCATCCCCTGCCCCTCTCACCATAGCTGGCGGAGCCGGGTGACTCACAGCTTTGAAATCCATGCAGGATGCCAGCTAAAAACAGAGGCTTTGCGGATCAAATTGACAGATGGTGCACAGGCTGCCCTGTTAGGCACAGACTCATCCATATTCCAAGTTAAAAGAAATATTGCCTTTTTTTTTCCTGGGGAGAGAAACATATTTAAAAGATAAAGGAGCGAGGGGGAGGGAAAGTAAGGGCTTGCCGCTCATTAATTATTGGAATAAAATCGAGGCCTAGGACGTCACTTTAAAGACATGTTAAAGCTCCCTAATCTTCAAAGAGATAAGGGCAGGGCAGCTATGCCAAGCCAAAAAGCCGAGGAAGCCATTCCGCCAGGCAGCCGTTGAGGGGCTCCGGAGAGTTTTAAGGCCACTGCAAAGGTTACCCTGCAGCCATTGCAGAAGAGGGCCTCGGGATAAACTTGAACTCAGCTTGACTGGGTTTTGATGTGAAAAGGGAGAAAGGCAAATCGGGAATGCCAATGCAAAAGATGCTGCCTAGAGAAAGGAAGGGCCCTCCTTCAGTGGCTTGTTTAGTTACAATCACTTCGTATGGTTAGGGGTTTTCAAAAGGAAAAAAACCTCTTGTTTCCAAAATGACTAACCTCCCCTGATTCTGGACATGATTGAACTCAAAGGTGAGACTCATGTGGCCCTCCAGATGGTGGATGGCAACTCCCAGCAGCCCTCAAAGCAATGATGAGGAAGGTGGGAAGGTACAGTTGAACAACATCTGGAGGGCCACATGATTTCCCACCCTTGATTCAGCCCAATGGCCGAACTTATAAAAGTGGATGTATTGTAGCATCACACCCTCTTCAAAATGTGGTGCCACACTGTAGTGGCTGATGGTTCTTTTGTCAATGGGGCAGCAAATCTATTCCAGGTTTGGGATAGCTTTAAAGGAATTCTCCAAGGTGCTGAACCTATTTTGAGGATTAAAACCTGAAGTGGATTTGTTACCCCACTGACATGGGAACAATGAACAGCCATTGTTTTCTCCCCACACACACACATTAAAACACAACAAAGCCAAAAAGTATACTTACAGTCAATTCTAGGGCTTTTCACACTGAAGAGTTATAGCATTCTGATTCCACTTTAACTGCCATGGTTCCACTCTATGGAATCCTGAAGTTTTTCGTTTAGGGAAGCTGAGAATTCTAAATGCCCCTCTGTAAACTACAAATTGCAGGATCCCATAGGATGTAGCCAGGGCAGTTAAAGTGAAATCAGAGTGCTATCCTTGCTTTAGTTTCAATTTCTTCTGCATTGTGGTGCAGTCCACGGTGGGTTCTAGGGGTGAAAAATTAGGCCCCAGGCCCTCTGTACTTTCCCCACCTCTTCCTTGGTGCATTGAATTTGTGGGACCCAAGGCGGCTGCCAATGAAGGTGAAGTAAAGATCAGATGTTCCAGGCAGACTTGAATCCCGGCAACCCTGTCCTTTTAGTGAAGAACTGATGATACTTTGGAGTTCTACCATTCCTGCTTGATGAGTTTTGTTGACAGAAGCAGCAGCTACTCAGTATCCTGAAGGGGCCCTGAACTGGAGACTCTGAAGAGTCCTTTCCAACACCAACACCACCCTGCCAAGCTAGTTTTCATAGTTTATCATGAAGTTCAACACCAGTGTTTTCCTTCAGTGGGAGAGCCAAAGCTAACATAAACACCCAGCTCCACATTCATTACTCTAATTCCATCATAAAACACACTAAATGTGGCTCTGTCTGTGTTTTGCTTGATGCATGGCCTTTCCAACAGATGTTGTCAAATGCACCAGGCAGTCGCACAGGTTTGGGTGGTGATGGTGAATGAAAGGCAACAAGCCACCGGCAGCCTATCCAGTTTGGGCCATCAGCAAACCTCCCTGACAAGTGCTGCATAGGGATGTGCAGAGCCTTCAGCTGGTCTGCGCATCGACAGAGACCAAATGCATCCATACATCCTAGTGTGACAGATCATCACTGGCTGAGCTTCTATGTCAACACATAGCTTTGCACTCACAGCATTACCGCAGCATTGCACAGCACTGTCTCATTCAGGGATTGTGGCATTTCACACCCAAAGGCACAACGGGAATCAGAGCACAATGGGCATCCACATTCAGGCAGGCTCACAATGCCGCCACATATGTAACTCAGCTTCCATGCCTTGGAACTAACGATAGCCATTCTGCATAGATCAAAAATGTCCAGACTCTCCCATAAGGGAGCTTGGCTGTAATGGGCAACTTTTCAGGGTGGAACAGGAATAGGGGATCTGTTTGTTACATGGGACTGGATGTGTGCGCTGGCTGGGTCTGAGCAATGGGAGGGAGAGGAGAGAAGTTAAGGTCATGAGTGGTCCTGGCTGGCAGTCATCCCCTGAGGTAGGGAAATCTGAACTTGGGCCTTCAGTTCTTCTTCTGATTCTTGCGGGGGCTCATCATCCTGGGATACCGAGGAGGAGATAGAAGGGAAGAAGAACTCCCCAGGATAAAGTTTGACTTCTTGTGCTTCAACCCTGGGACTGCCTTGACCAGTCTATTCACTTGAACCCTCTATTGCTAGGCTTGTGCATACAAGAAGAAATAATGCACATATCTACGTATTATATGCAGCAGTGTTCTTTTGTTTCCACGGTGTGTTAGCAAAACTGATAGTATGCGAAGCTCTCTGCCATGATGTTCACATGTCCACAAATCAAGATGGTGGTCATGTTATTGTTTTGTGGGTGGGGTGAGGAAGGTGAAGGGGACTCGGCAGCTCCTGGAGATAATGAGGGCAGCCACTGTGAGGAAGAGGAGAGCTGCCTGCCCTTTGCCCATCCCAGCAGTTGCGGCCCCAATTCTGGCTGTGAAAAGAGAACCTCAGCACCCAGAGACAGCAAGGATGGCTGCCACTGAGAGGAAGAGGAGAAGAGACTGAGCCGTCCGCCCTTCACCCATCCCGGTGGTGGCTTTTGCTACTTCGGCTTCATCTCACCTTCCTGGGAAGAGCCAGTCTTCTTTTCCTTCTCCCAGCAGCTGGCCAAGTGGCTCCTACCACAGCCGAGGCAGAGCCTGGTTCATCCCAGACAAAAGCTGCAGATCAGGAGGAGGAGGAAACAGAAGCACTTCACCCACTCCAGTGATGTAAATTAAAGCACAGGGAGCAAAAGGTCAGATAATGTCCTGGTCCACTTTAAATAGAGGATGCTGAGCTAATGAGGCCAGCTGGGCTGATTAACTGTCAGCTATAAATTAGCTCAGCCCAGGCCATTCTGCTGCTCCCAAACTACTGTGTAGCCCTGTCTGACACCTCTGGCTCCCTTGCCTTTGGTAGACACTTTTGGACTAATGTTTCTGGCAACTCCACTCTTAGCTTTGGATTCTGCTTAGGACTGTTTTTTCCCTTTGACTCTAGGACTGTCTGGACCATTATTATTATTATTATTTTTTGTAACCCCAGGTAAGCCTTGGGACAGCCTGGCATTCCTGTGCTAGTTCTACTGGACTGTAGGTGTTCAGACCTGGGCGCTTGCTGGCTTTGAACAGGACAATGTCTGAGTAAGTGCAACTGTTTGATACACTAGTATTGTGCCCCAATAGGCTTGCTGACAGATCCCCAAGGGAAGTTCAGGAAGGATCCTAGCTCCCCTTCCCCATCAAATTCCACTTGCAGGAGAAACTATCCCTCTTGCTTATGTTTGCTTCTGACCAAGTACCCCCCCCCCAGTCTTCAGTTTTTTTACAATTGAACAAGTGAAGTGATGTAGGGATGGGGGATGGAGGGTTTTGGTATTGATCTTCAAGGAAAATTCATTTGACTTCAATACCATATTTTTATTTCCAACCATTACAATGGTGCCTTCCTCTGCAGTCAAGGCTCCCTGGGCAACAGAAAGTAAAACTCTATAAATAAAATGAGCCTGGAAAAGATATCACAGACTTTCTGGGGAAAGTCTGCTGAGCCAGAGAAGAACGGGAGTCTGCAGTCATGGGGAGCAGGAAGGGGGTGGGCGAGCCCCTGACACAGTGATTTAGAGACCGTTGGTAAAGGAAACACAAGCCTTTGCATTCGGCATCATCTAGCAGAGCCTATGTAAGCTGTATTTTCACAAATGAGGGAGGAGAGTAAAATAATAGTCTGATCCCCCAGTGAGCCGTCCACACCTTTGCACATAGTTTGATGGGGCCACCTGGTTTGTCTTGATGTTGACAGTAGATGCAACATGACTAGATGCCCTCCCCACTGCTTTGCTGTTTAGGAGCTGAGGACCAAAACAGAGAGTCCAGCTTGGGGCTCACCATTCCTCTCAAGTGAGGCATTAGCTTATAGGAGTATGAGGTCTGTCTATTAAATAACAAGACTGGTACAATAACCCATCTTTATTTTTTTGTATTGCAATTCAATATACTCCCTGTTCACACTCACACACCAATGCAATCTTCTTTCCACTGTATGAAGGCGTGGAGCAGATCAGTTTCTGTCAGCTGTTCCAACACATCTGCCATTTTCGTCTTTACTGCATCAATTGACTCAAAACATGTTCCTTTAAGCACCGATTTCACTTTAGGGAAAAGAAAAGTCACATTGTGCCATATCTGGAGAATATGGAGGCTGTTCAAGTGTAGTAATGCATTTATAGGCGAAAAAATGCTTCACAGAAAGCGCTGTGTGAGCAGGCGCATTGCCTTAATGAAGAATGAAACCATTTCCCCAAACTTTTGGCCTTTTTTTCCTGACTTTCTCTCAGCTTTGTCAAAACTTCCTTATAATAATGCTGGTTCACTGTTCTGCCTTCTGGAACCCATTCTGCCAAAATTACATCCTTGATGTCAGAAAACCCCAATGAGCATGGCTTTGAATGTGGACTGTCTTTAACGTGCTTTTTCATTCTTGGTGAGTGACAATGGTGTTTTGCAATGGATTGACTGCCGTTTTGTCTCAGGATCATACCGGAAGATCCAGGTTTCATCATCACAAGTGATGATTTTTTGAAAAAGGTTTGGGTCTGTCTCAAGTTGCTGCAGAATGTCCCATTGCTTGACTTTTAAACTTAGCATTTTTCCAGCACACAACAGACAACACAGCTGCTTTATACAATGACTGACACTTAACTGAATGGCCAAGAGTGTTGATGTTTGTCATGCAGGTTCAGACATGTTCAAGGCCACCACTCAAGCATTCACAGTCAGTTCTCCCTGATTTGTCTGAAAGGGAGAAACACAATCTCATTATTTAACAAACAGACCTCATAGTGGGCAACTGATGCAACTATTGCAGACTGCTTAGCAGTTTTGGGATGCCACCAAAGCCCCTGCTGCCACATTGGTCACAGTGACAGCCAGGCAAGTGCCACTTGTTTGCATGTAAACAAGCTATATGAGACTGGATATTTTGTGTTTCAAGAGGATCACATTCCTGGAAGACTCTATGGCATAGAAGTCTCCTTACAAATGAGGTGTTCTCCCACATACCTGGGACATCATAACCTGGAGGGTGTGTGGGATGCCTGGCCTGCCCCCCAACACACTTGGCAGTTGGGTCTGTGACCCCCCGTTTTAAATGTTACAAAAGGCCTCAGAGCCATTATAAGGGGGGCATTCTAGAGTATTCAAAATGGATGCTTTCAGTTGCCCAGGGATGAGCCAGCATAGTGTTGCAGTTTGGTTGTCAAAGCAGATTCTGGAGGCCAGGGTTCTACTCCCTGCTCAGCCATGGAAACCCACTGGCTAACCCCTATGCATCTGTGCCCATCTATGTGCAAGGGGCAATGCATGGCCATGTGCGATGCCATTTCCTTAACCTGTTACAGAATATGGCTATTTTGCATTGGATTAAAAAAAATCCCAACTGCTTTTATAGGGGAACTCCCACATGTGTCTGACACCAACAGGAATCTGTCCCACATCTATAGCTATTTTCATTGCTCTCTTCTGTAGCTGCTGCAAAGGGACTCTAAGAGCCTTACTGTACTCTGAGGAAAAGTGGCAAAGCAGCAGGAATGTTCCTTCTTTCCTGCTGCCTTTCCACATGGGGTTGTTCTTTATTCTTGTCCCGTTAGGGACTTAGGTAAAAATGCGCCTTTTTGCTAACTAGAAAAACCTGTTTGCAAAAAGGCGCAGTTTTAGCTTGGTCCCCTATGGGACCAAAATGAAAGGATGCTGGAAGGATGCAGACGTCATGTGGGAAGGCAGAGGGAAAGACAGAATGTTCCGGCTGCTTTGCCACTTTTCCTTGGAGTGCGGTAAGGCTCTAAAGTGATTCATGCAAATATCCAAAGAACTGGGAGATCTTCTGACAAATCCAGGCCTTCCTTCCGAACTTGGTCACCTTCTCCAACTACATCAACCTCCGAACCCAGACTGACTTGTCTTTGGCCTTCTCATTCTTCCTCCCCCCAGCTCCCAGCCTGTACTGCCTATAGCCACTTGCTAACTGGGGAAAATGCACTATTAATGAAGTGTACCAGATTGCTTGCTCTGTTGCTAATCCATCTCCATCAGAGGAAAGGGGCTGTCGACAGGGAGGAATGGAAGCAAATAAGTCCATCATCCCAGCTGAAGTCTAGGAAGGGGGGAAGGAGCAATGCCCCCTTGGGGAGCAGAAACACTCCAGCACACCAGCGCAGGTACACTCAATAAACCGCAAATGGGGAAAACAAGAGTCAGCTTCAGGAAATCAATTAGATGGGAGGACATCAGGTCACTTTCCTCCTTTTGTTTCCTTTCCATTGTTGTTTTGCTTCTAGGGAAATGTCTTCAGGGTTAGGGTTATATGGAAGTGCTTTCTTAGACTGGATGCAGCACCTTTCCGTGGCCTGCGTTCACAGCTAGAGTGCAACGGAGCTCACCTGCCAAGGGATTGTGAGCTTCCTCTGCTTTCATGTTCCAGACACATGAGGAAGGAGAAAAAGGGAGCAAGAGACAAGGAAGGAGGGATGGACCTGGGCTGGGGTGGAGGAGAGTGCCACTTGCCTAAACATCCCTGAGGAGGGACATTTGTCATGTCTAGGGTTGCCTCCAGCATGTTCACACCTTGTTTCAATGCTTGGTTTCCTCCACATCTTCTCCTGCTCTACCTAGTGCTTTGGAAGAAGGGGTTAGGATGGGAGTCAGGATGCAAAAAAAGAAAGAAAGAAAGCATTACAGCTAAGGGGATCTAGCTGCTCTAGAGATGAGCAAATCTGTGTAGATTTCATTGAGTTTCTACCTGTATTTCATCAAGTTTTTAACCTGAGTTTCTACTTACTAAACCCACCTTCATTTTCTCCCCATCCTTGTTTCATACCAAGTTGTGAAGCTTTGGTTTTTCATCCCGTGTGGAAATTTTATTTGCATATCAATTTATGCAACTTACCTAATTTATGCAACTTTCCCCTATCTACTAAAACAAGCTTCTGTAGATTCTTGTAAAACTTGTGCACATTTTAGCGCTTCAGATTTTTAAAAGGGTGCATTCTTCTGTGTGCACTTTATTTTTTGGGCATGCCCTGTAAGCCTTGTGAATGGGCAAATGCTCAAAGGGAAGTGTGCGTTTTCTCACCAATTATGGGAGGTATAAAAATGCTGCATTTGTGGAAGTGGTTGAATCGAATGAAATTTCTTTCCATCTCTGCTTAACCCACATGGACTAGGGCAAGATATTAGTTTCCCAGAGTCACATTTTTGTTGCCAAATCCACACAGAACTAGATCTACACTGTTGCCATTCTATGACATGTTCATCTGCACCATCATAGACGATGGCTAAGACCCTACATCCAGAAGGCAAAGTGTAACATTCCCCTTACCTTGGGAGCTGCCAGTCCCACTCAGGGCTTGACAGAGAAAGACTCTGGATGGGTTAAAGAATAGACAAAGGGCTAAAGAATACATACATACACACACACAAACCATAATGATATGCACATGCATCACTAATAGCGGGCTAGAGCTTGCTAGCAGAGAATTCAAACTCCCTGCCCAAACTACAACTCCCACAATTCCTTACGATGGAGCCATGACAGTTAAGGTGGCATCAAAAGGCTATAGCTGTGTTGCATAGATGCAATCTAAGAGAGCAATCCTAACAGGAGACTGTGAAGAGCTCCAACCTATTCAAGCCCTGTTCAGTTTTTGCTGACAGGGTAAATCTTATCAGTTAAGGGATAGAACTTGCTTGCAGTCACAGAACATTTATTTAAAATAGTTCCACCAATGGTCATAATTAGTGGCTGGGTGGACTCTGGCTCCAGCCCATCCATGTCTCTTCTTTTCTTGCTCACCACTAAGCTCCCCAATACATCCCAGGTAAGAGTCACAATTTGGGGAATGAAGCCACCATGTAAACCTCTCCAAAGGCTTCTGGGAAAGCCAATCCAACACTGGAGCTCCCTCCTCCGTGGCTGGAGTTTCATCAGGAATCTCCATCACTTCCTACAGACATTGGGACACTGTTGTGGGACCCTAGGCTTGCTCTCTAAGTAACTTTCAGCCCTGATCTAATCTCTCGGGAGCAATCCTACCATTCTCCAGGCCACTTGGCAAGGAAAGGCCATGGCATGACTCATAGGGAAATGAACATTGGAAAGACTGATGAATCACATGCTTCAATGTTATATCTCCTTAGGATTGGTTTGTCATGACTCTGCCAGGTGAGCTGCGTGGGTTTGCTCCATAACTGTGACACCCTTATGGCTCCTTGGCATAGAGTTTTATTCTCACGTAAGTGAGAGTTGGGTTGTGCGGCAAAACAGCACTCGAGACCCTCAGCTGCTCTCTGGAGAGGAGGCTCATTCCCAACCAGCCAGATTCCAGCCATTATTTGTCTAGCTGATCCCTCCTTCCACCATTTGGGGGGTGAGGCATTCCCCTGCCTGGCCCACAGGACACCCCAAGTGGGTGGTTGAAAAAGTGGGGGGGGGTGGCAGCAGATGGCACACCATGCACCACCACCAGTGCTTTTACAGAACTTAATGTCAGGTGCTATGCCAGTCCAGGAGATGTACTTTTTCTATCTCATGATGGAGAGATAGTATGCCTTTGCCATTGCTTGTGGTACCCAGATTCATTTATTTCTGTCTTGCCGTAGTTTTGGGGGCAAAGTGGTATTGTGAGTATCTGAACACATTACAAACCAACAAAGGACAGTTGGGAACCACCATCTTAGTTTCCAGTATCCCAACCAGCAGCATCTTAGCAGTGACTTTGATCTTTATTATGGAAATAAAGGTATGATGTTTAGTTCTAACGTGTTGCAGACCTTTAAAAAAGTTGTTTGGGGGTTGTAGTGAGGATTCTCGCCATCCCCAGTGGCAGTGAAGCATGACTAGGGCAGTCCAGAAACAGCTTCCCAACTGTTTCTCCTGTCCACCCCTGGGCATTTCCAATCTCTTGGAGGACACAGTTGAGTGTACACATCACTGCTGCACCTCCTCAATTAGTCCACAGCCTTCACGTTCATACATGCATGTGTGTGTGTATGTACATATGTGTGTGTGAAGGAAACACAATCCATTTGCCACTGCTGACATAAGGTTCAGCTACCAGTCCTGTTGGCTTCTCTGCATGAAACCCAATGGGACACCATCTTGTCCTTTGCCTCGGGCAGCAAAACATCTGGGGATGGCCCTGATCATCTCTTCTTCCATGTTCCAGTCCACTGGGTGGGATCCGTGTGAGAGACTGCTGATGCTTGTTCTAGTGACATTCTTGAAGGACAGCAAAGAGTGGGGAGGAATGGGGTCAGGCTGGGACTTCAGCGTTTGGCGGCAGGTAAGTGATCTTTAACCCCACAAGCAACCTCAGGATGGAGAGACTGTGATCAGACACTGGAGAGACAGGCTCCAGGAAGAGTCCTCTTCTCCTAATTCCCTTGTGGAAAGCTGGAGCCGCTGTCACTTTTCATTAAGAGAGGCAAACGCCCTTCTCTGTTAGCTTCTAAGCAGACCAGTTAAGCATATGAATATGTGTGTGTGTGTGTGTGTAAGTAAAAGATGAGCATCTCCTTGAAACATTTACAGTTTCAATCATGCAGTCCTAAGCTTGTCGATGCAGATGGGCCAGTAATTGAACAGCATTTACTCCCAGGTAAGTGGATATAGAATTTGAGCTTCAGGCAAAGTTGCAGACTTTGTGAGGGTAGAACTGGCTGGTACCACTCTCGGAGTTGAATGCAACAACTGGCTAAGAACTTGACTCCCGCCTCTCTGATTTTGCTCCCTGAGCTCAAATGTTATTTCCAATTGTAGGCAAACACCACAAACAGGGATCTTATTGCTGGGGCTTCCCAGGAGTCATCATCATCATCATCATCATCATCACTACTATTACTCTTTGCTAGGATTCTCTATCATGGTCTATGTTTATGTATAGAGCTATCCCCCCCCCCCTTTACATGGGATCAGTACCTACGCTTTCACTTACATGCTGTTGAGGGGGGTCTCTCTAGGCATCTGGAGGACCATAGACTCATGCTGGAGGTGGTCTTTCTAGGCAGCAGGAGGTCCTCCAGCATGACTCTATGGACAACATCTGCTGGAAGTTGACCATAAGGTAGCACTAGATGTCTAGAGAGGCATCCTTTCTAGGCATTTTCTAGGTCCTCCTGTGTGATTCTTTGGTATTCATGGCCGTTCACTATTATACGAGGTTTCAGGTACCCATGGTAAGTCTGGGTAATGTATCCCACATGGATAGTAATGTCACAGTGGCCCCTTACTGAATATGGACATCACAAAACTGCAGACAGAAGTCCACTTACAATGACGTGAAGTCCCCAAGTGAATATGGGCCAATATTCTTATTTTCATTTAACATCCTGCCTTTTCCCCAACAACGGGAGTCAAAGCAGCTTACACCATGTTAAAAACAGGACAGATGTAAACTATACCAACATGTCAATTGAAAGTGTAAATATAACCATTGCTTGGAGGACAATTAAAATGTTATAAAGTCAAGGCCTTTGAAATGCATTGAATGGCCATATTAAAAACCAACAAAACCGCACACCATTAAAAGCCTATCCCAGTCAGTTTCTCAAACCCTGATGGCATAAGAAAGTTTTGGTTTGCCGGCAGAAGGAAAGCAAGAGCCATCCTAGTCTTCTGAAGCAAGGAGTTCCAAAGCCTGGGAGCGACCACCAAGAAGGCTCTATCTCCTTTGCCCCCCCCCCAATGAGCCTGAAAAGATGGTGGGACATCTCCAAGAGACCTTGGAGGTCTAAAGGCATGATGGCATGGGTCCTGTTTTCTGTGGGGGTTGTGTGTCAAGTCATGATTTTTGTTGGGGTTATGAGAAGGGAGACAAAGTGAAGGCATCCCCCCCACCCATGAAATGTTCCTTCAGTCCCCAAATTTCTAGCACTGTAGTCACTTAAAACTTCAGTGGAGCCTTTAGAAACAGAGTTTTAGCCACCCAAAGCAAAAGGGCAGGCAAGGCGACCCAGGGAAGGTGAAGAAAGCCAACCGGAGCGGTCTAGACATGAACATTTTTCAACGTCTCGCTCTCTACAGTGCAAGAAATTTGGGGACCGAAAGAAAATTTCATGGTGGGGGGAGGCAATGCCTTCACTTTGCCTCCCTCCCCATAGCTACACCTCTGGCTGGATATTCCCATTGGTTGCCAGTTACATCACCTTTAGAGTAAGGGGTTGTGGGGGGGGGGGTTGAGTTGAAGGTTGTTATTATTGTTGTTTTGTTTGCCTTTGCCAATTGTACGTCAGCCAAGTAATGAAACACCCACGAGGTAATCCTTTTCCAGTGGATTATTGCTTTTCACCGAGCTGGTTGCAACTCATGTGGTAATCGCTCAGACATTAAACAGCTAGCACCATGTTCCATGACATCAGGGCTGGATTCTACAGGGACCTAAAAGGTGGGAAGGACAGTGGAAGATGGCGGGGGGGGGGTAGACTGGAGCATGATGGGAAGGAGCAGTGCTTGAGCACTCTTTTTGCCACTGGCTCAAGGGCTACGCAAGGAATGAGAGCACAGACTGCAGAAACTAAGCCCCAGTTTCCTGTGCCCTTCCCCCAGCCAGTCGTTTCCTGGTGGCCCCATTTTTGCACTCTTAGGTAGCCACATGCACATTGCCACAAAAGAGTAAATGCATTACACATAGCTGCTGCCACACTGCAGAAATAATGCCATTTGATACTGCTTTAACTGGACTGACTCTGTGATGAATGTTGCTGTCCTTGAGCGCGCAGGAATCACCCGCATTGAGGCCATGATACTGAGAACACAGCTGCGCTGGGCAGGGCACGTTTCTAGGATGGAGGACCATCGCCTCCCAAAAATAGTACTCTACGGTGAACTCGCCACGGGTCAGCGTAAGAGGGGTGCTCCAAAAAAGCAATACAAGGACTCCCTGAAACAACACCTCAGGCTCGGCCAAATTGATCACCAATAATGGTCCGACCTGGCCTCACATCGGGAGGCATGGAGACACACTATCCACAATGCTGCAGCCTTATTTGAAAACTCACACCAAACAAGTCTTGAAGAGAAATGACAATACAGAAAGAATCACAACCCAGAAAATCACCCAAGGAGACCTTCTGTTGTGCTTTCTGCAACCGGACTTGTTTATCTCGGATTGGCCTTTCAGTCATCAGTGCGCTTGCAGAAAGCGTGGGATGAGTCCTTCCTGAATCTTTGTTTGCGAAGAAAAGCCAGAGAGAGAACTATCATGGCTCCATCCTATGGAATCCTGGGATTTCGTAGTTTGTTTTGGCACCGGAGCTCTCTGACAGAGAAGGCTCAATGTCTCACAAAACTACAAATCCCAGAATCCCATTGAACATTGAGCCATGGCAGTTAAACCAACCTCAGACGACATTGTTTCTGCAGTGTGGCAGCAGCCTTAGAGTTGAAAGGGACTACAAAGGCCATCTAGTCCAACCTCCTGCCATGCAGGAGTATACAACTAAAGCGCTACTGAAATATGGCCATATAATCTCTATTTAAAGACCTTCAAAGAAGGATTGGTCACCACCCTCCCAGGCAGTCTATTTCACTGGTTTTTTTTTTCATATAATGTTTTATTTTCCATACAGTCCATACAATATATCTAAAACCTAAAACATAAATCATATGATATAAATCATACAACATTCCACATAAAACATACAAAAACCTGGTGGTTAAGAGCCACTGGTCTATAGTGACAGATTTGTACATTCAGATTCAAAAGCATCTGGAGCTATGGGCAATAGACAGGTTGGCTGAGGGATGCTGGGTTTGGAAACCAACAAAGACTCTCTTCCACCTTTTGCCCTATTGGCAAAAACACATTGTGCTTTGGAAGAAGAGTTTGGCAATGGCCATGGACCTCATTTCTTGCACTTCCAGCCTGCTCCCACTAGGGGTCTCCCTACTTACATGAAACCTCCACACCAAAACCCACACACATGCCCTCAGAGCCAGAGCCAAAGCCCTGTGGCCACCAGCAATGCTGAGGATGGCCCCTGGCCCTGTGTTCCTCCGCACTCCCCACTTTCTCCTTGGTGGTTAACCCACAGCTCTATTATGGGGAATGACTCAGATCCATGCTGTTCTTTGCTGTAGCTAAGCAGAATCTGGGGGGAAAAAATACACTCTTAGAGGGGACTCAGGGGACTTTGAGCCTCACATATGAGGGAGCCTCACACATGGAGAAGGCCACACCGATATTGGCAGGGCTGCGTTTCCATCAGAATCCTGCAAATCTAATTTTTATGGGGGGAGGGATCACAGAACTAAACTTCAAAGGACCCTTTCACACGGCACAGTTGTTGGCAACATCCTACAGAATCTTGGGATTTGCAGTTTGGGAAGGGGCATTTAGAATTCTCCACCAGACAGTGCCTGGCCAAACTGCAAATCCCAGGATCCCATGGGACGTTGCCATGGCAGTTAAAGTGGACTCATACAGCTATAACTTTGCAATGTGAAAGGGCTTTTGGTGGCAGGGTCCTTTCCAGCTATTTCCTTCCTTCCTTCCTTCCTTCCTTCCTTCCTTCCTTTTATTGAATTTATGTGCCACTTTTCTCCCAGAAGGGACCCAAGGTGGTTCACCAAATACCACATAAAATGCAATCTAAAAACATTGAAAACATCACAATGTGAAGTCTCAAATTACAGGCCTCTGACTGAGAAGAACAAGAGATGAGCTGTTCTGCTGGGGTTATTGAAATCTAAGAAAGAAATGAGGCTTTGCCAAGTCTCTGTGGAGCAGCCACTGACAACACTTGGAATAGGAAAGGAATAGGAATAGGTCCTCCCATTAGGCAGAGTGAGGCAACTCAAGGGGCAAACACTAGGGGGCAGCAGTGGTGAAACACCAGCAGCAGCAGCAGCAGCCCTCCTGAACTGCCTGATCTCGGAGGGTAGAGCTCAATGTGCCAAGCCTGTTTTGCTTGATGCTCTCAAGTGTGAGGAAAGACAACGCCTTGGCACTAGCATAGGAGGAAATTTCAGCAGCCAACCCATTAGGCTTCTGTACACAAAATGGAGTTTGGCCCATCTTGGCTTTTATCTCAGGACTGCATCAGACTCGCAACTAAAAACACTGTAATTCCATGACTGAGGAAAGCGGAAACATAGTGGCATGATTACATAGTTATTATTGCACATTGCTGTAACTGTGTGAAAGAACCACGATTGAATTATCACACAACCACCACTAGCAGTTTATGAATGGGACTTTACTTCTGTGATTTAGCATAGGTGAGATTTCGGTGGTTCTCGTGAGAAGACGTGAGCAAACTTTAAAAACACCAAAAAAAACCTTGATTTGCAAAGTAAACACACAAACACTTAACGAAACCTAAAAACGTGCAAATAAACAAGGACAGTTCATGAAAAGAGCACCCTGTGGATAGTTTTCATGTTCTCACCTGGAAGTTTTCTCCCCGGGAATGGGGAGGGGAGAAAGAGGACCGCCCATTCACACTGTAATACAGTGGGACATATTTTCACACACTCTTCGATACTGTGAAAAAAGCGATATTGATAGCTATTGATGACTTGTCCCATCAATTAAAAGCAATGCCTTATTCACAGCTGCAGCGCAGTTTGATCACGCTAACATGGCAACATTGTGCAATACCAGAAACCATTCGCGCTACTGTGACGTTGTAATTGTGAAATTTTTGTCATGTCTGATAAAGCCGTCAGGACAGCAATATGTTTTGGGCTCAGCTTGGTTCTTGGTATCTCCAGTTGGGGCCCATTTGCTTTTGCCATGTGCCTTCAAATAATTTCTAGCTTAGGGCAACCCTACGGTTGCAGGGTTTTCACAGGGTTTTCTTGGCAAGATTTGTCCAGAAGGAGTTTCCCTTCACCTTCCTCTGAGGCATGGAGAGTGTGATTTGCCCAGGGTCACCCAGTAAGTTTCCATGGCTGAGTGATGATTCGAACCCTGGTCTCCAGAGAGGTAATCCAATGTTCAAACCACTACACTACACTGGTTCTCTTGGGCCCTTTCTCACTCTGTAATGACAGTGCTGTGATTCCACATTAACTGCCATGGGGCTATCCCATGGAATTCAAGGATTTGCAGTAGAAGGAGGGATAGTTAGAATTCTCAGCCAGGAAGCACCAGTGCTCACTGAACTACAAATCCAGGATTCCATAGGATGCAACTGCGGCAGTTAAGGTGTAACCATCATGTTGAATTGGGCAATGCGAAAAACTTGCTGATTCTTTACCCTGGAGATGCCAGGAATTGAACTGAGTCCTTCTTTATTCACAGCATGTGCTCTGCCACTGATCTACAACTCCCTTTTAAACCGGCATCGCAAGTTACAAAGGTCTCATAACAGCCAAACGATGAGAAAGACCAGAGAGAGCAGCTGACCCTCAAAGGAGGCAAGATTGCGCTAGGTCAGCCAATGATCTCACTCAGTAGAAGTCATCTTAGGAACGCATAAGCAGGCGCGCACGTACTAGATGGCTTATTTATCCATCATCCTCAGTATTATCTACACTGACTGGCAGCTGCTATCCAGGTTCTCAGCCAAAGAAGAGTCTTTTCCATCCCCTGCCAGTTGATCTTTTTACATTCAAGAAGTCAAGGCTGGAAGTGGGGTCCTTCACAGTGGTGGCAGTGGAGGAGGAGGTGGAGAGGCCAAACTGCACCATGTGACACTGTCAGAGGGAGGGGTGACACCAGCCTTAATAATGCCACAGGTCCTTCAATATCCAAAGACTCTTCCATTAGACAATAACATGTAGGACGTTTATACTACATCAGACTGTTTTTGCTTCTAGACCAATAATATGTTCTGAGATTGACAGCCTCAAGCTCTCATGCAAAGAGAGGTCTTCCAGAACACCTATTAGAAACATAGGATCATAGTTGAAAGAGACCCCAATGGACATCTAGTCCAACCCCCTGCCATGCAGCCCAATCAAAGCATTCCCAACAGATAGCCATCAAGCCTCTGTTTAAAAGCTTCCAAACAAGGAGACTCCACCACACTTACAGGCAGTACATTCCCCTGCCAAACAGCTCTTACCCTCAGGAAGTTCTTCCTAATAATGTTTAGGTAGGATCTCTTTTCCTCTAGTTTGAACCCATTGCTCCGTGTCTTGGTCTCGGGAGAAGCAGAAAATAAGCTTGCTCCATCTTCAGTAGGACATCCCTTCAAATATTTAAACATGGCTATCATGTCCCCTCTCAACCTTCTCTTCTCCAGGCTAAACATACCCAGCTCCCTAAGTCGCTTCTCCTAGGGCATGGCTTCCAGACCTTACCACACTGATCAGAGCCTTTCAGAGCATGTGAAAAATTACTGGTTTTGGTCTGCAGACATGCGAGGCCTGATCCAGCAGAAATGGAGTAAACCGGGGATTACCTTAAGGCCCCTATTCTGGCTTGCCCCTGTTCCAGCCTGTATTTGTCCCAGGGTCATTTGGGCTGCTCGGGGGCAGATCAGGGTAAATGCCCTGCATCATTTGGACTACAGTGCTCTGGACCACAGGCAAGCCAGGGTATTTGGCCAGTGTAGATTTATTTATTTATTTATTTATACCCCACTCTTCAGCCACAAGGCTATCAGAGCGGCTTACAAATTGTTTTTTAGCAATAGCAGTTTACACATCTACACTGCAATAAGCAGCTTCCAATGTGTGTTAGCTAATTGCCCCCACAAGCTGGGTACTCATTTTACTGACTGATGGAAGGATGAGTGAACCTGGGAGCTCTCTGGAATCGAACTTGCAATGTGGTGCATTTAACCACTGTGCCATTAGGGCTCCAATGAGTCCAATGTCATTTGGATGCGAGCATTCAGGTGAAATGTACCATTCTTTCCCTTTGAGAAATGCCCGATCCTCCCTGTACCCCATGAATTCACTCAAAACCCTTCTGTCCCCCACCCTCTCCAGCATATTTCATACTGGGCCCTCAGCAGGTGATGCCGAGACCTGGCACCAGTGTAGTGTTTCTGTGCCCTTGCTTGTTCAGGGAGCTAAACCTTGTCCCCTATGTTTCCCTTGGAGTTCACAGCCTCTTAAGACAAGCCTGTTAGGTCTCCCTTCCTTTTACCCAGAAGCCTCTGCTTTTTGACAGTTCGGGCTGCTGGCATCAAGGTTCTTCCTGCAAATGCCCATCGTCCCCTTCCTCCTGCAACTTGTTCAGCGGAGGGAATAGCAGTTCCTGAGTGGCAGGGAGATATGAGAAGGCCTTGATAAGATGTTCCAAGTGGCAGTTTTCTGTAAACATTCCCAGTGGGAATGTTAGATTAGAGGGCTGGGGTTGGGAAGGGGGGGTGAGGGAAATGCCTTCCTCTGTGCCAAGACAGAGTTGGGACTGGCTAGGGGAGGGCTAAAGAGCTGTTGAAAAGATGGGGGAGAACAGCTAGCTGGGTGGGTGGATCAGAAAAGAGTGTCTACTGAAGGGCTTGGCTGACAGACTATCTTGTTCTCAGTACCTGAAATATATAAATACCACAGACGTCTACCCATGTGTGTTGGGTCTCCACTGAGTTACCAACTGCTGCAACTTGGCTGGCAGAAGGTCCCCCTCCTTTCCCCGGAAGACTTACCAAACCCCAGAAATACGATGCAGCAGTGGCAAACTGGTACCTTCCATGTCAGCAGGGCATTGAATCTGATCCAGTTTCCCCCCCCATTTTAAAAAGATTATCACACCAGCCTCTGAAAATGTTGCTGTCCCACTATATTTTGAAGCGTAAGCATCCCAGCACAATAACCCTTTTTTTATCACACGTCGCTGTAATAACAAGAAAGAGCAGCCCCAACATTATCAGAGCATGAATGCCAGCGCTGTTTGCTTCCGTATTTGCTGGGGCGCCTGATCTCGGCGGTTCACGTGAGAAGACATGAGCAGGGTTAAAAGTTAAAAAAACAACAACAACACCAAAACTAACAAAGAAGACAAACACATGAGCACTGAAACACACTTTAAAATTGGCAAGCAACACGGGCAGGTTCATAAAAAGATCGTCCCATGCCTAGTTTTCTCATTCTCACCCGGAAGTGTTCCGGAAGGGACTGCCCATTGATGCTGCATTCGCAAGAGCAGAATGGGATGCAATTTCAGACGCATGCAATGCTGGGGGGAAAAAAAAAAAAACACAATCAGCGAAGTATTGACAGCTTGACCCATCAATAAAATAGAATGGCTTATTCACAGCAGTGGAACACTAGCAGAACAACGTCATGTGATAGGGAAGCCCTTTCGTGTTATTCTGTTGTCGTTATCACACCATATTTGCCGCATCTGATAATCTCCTTAGACACTATGCTGAACCCATTTGGGGGATTGGGTAGAGAAACCCTCAGTCAATTAAAAAGGAATGGGCCAAGCACTATATAATAGATAGCTAATGTGATGCAGCTAGGTAGATAAGGGAGGAGAGGGAGGTGATTATAAAGTTTGAGTCCCTCTTTCTATTACGGGTATGTAAAATGAGCTGATGCCAGTTCAATATTAGACATGGGAAGAATATTTGAAAATAGTCCCCACCCACCCACCTCCCCTCAAAAACCTCCAGTATTAAGAAACTCTGACAGGGAGAATTTTAGACTGGCAAGAATCTTTGTCATTCTGGACTCACTCGACACAAAATTTGCAAGTGATTGTTTTGCATAGAAAACAGCAAAAAAAATTTTTTTGGCTGCTGAAATATTATTTTCTGCACAGAAAAAGGTTGTTTCCTATGCAAAACTATCACCTGTGAATTTTGCGGAGACAAAAAGTCTCCAGCTACAAACAGCCTTCCAAAGCTGCGCAGCTTGCAAAGACTTTCTCACAGCAAGACGAAAATGGCTAAGAGGACTCATTGCTTCCTCTCGGAAAAAAATGGGCACAGAGTGAGATCCCTATAAAATATTTTGTGTTGTAATTTGGTGATGCCATTGCATTTTTGTCATTAACTTTACTGTGAGGAACTGATAGCCTTTGGCTAACTCATGAAGTTTGTTTGAATTCTGGCATACAAAGTGGAAAAAGCCACAAGCAGCAATCTCCACCTCTAGCAGGCCCCAAATCCAATAATATTATATTAAGTAGCTTGCGATGTCTTGCCCTTTTAGGACACCCCAAATCTGCCTGCCTGAGGCAGCTACCTCCCTCTCCTTCATAGTAGGGGCGGCCCTGTGATCTCCTCTAGTTTGTGCTACAAACACAGCAACATTGTCAGCAACTTTCCTTCTCTCTTATTTTGTAAAATCTCCTAGTTTCTGCCCCCCCCAACTTCTCTTCCCAGTTCATCTGAGGGACCATTTCTGAAAACCGCAGGGAAGTTTTCGTGTGCGGGGTGGTTGAGGAGGGAGTTTGTTTCCCCACCACTTGGAATCCATGCAGAGAAATGGTTCCATATGGTACTCGCCAGACCCCAAGCCAAAGTGAAAACCTATCCATGTGACCGGGAACAGGCATCGCAAAATCCAGGAAACAAAGGAGGCAGGCTCTCTCTGTACTATCTACCACATTAAGGGGACGTCCGAGGCGAGCAAAGCCAGAGAATGCATCCCTCGGATCGGATAACAGTCGCATCTGTTCCACACTCTTGACTCTGCACTTTCTTACTAACAGATGATAAATCCACTGGCGTTGGGGTGCTGAGGAACATCCGTACAGAAGGAAAAGGAGGCGCAAGGCTACCATATTTTCGCCTTGCCATAATTGCAAGTTGTGGAAGTCTTCGTCGGTGGGAGGCCTCCAGGATTTTCATTTTTCACCTCTTGGATCCCATTTGGTTTCCAAAGGATTCCAGGTGATGCAAGAGCATAGCTGATCATCATTTTACCTCTGCCTGATAGGCTAGGCTTCCATATTAAGTTCATAACAAACCTGCAAAGTAGGGTAAGAGAGAGAGAGATTGAGATTGAGGATGGGGTGGGTGGGTGGCCCGAGATCATGGTTGGGCAGAGGATTTGAACATAAGTCTTTCCAGTCCAGCTTGAAGGCTTGAGCCACCGCACTGCATGGGACATCAGTAGAGAACTGATTGCAATATGTGCTGCCAAAGAAGAACAGACGTATGAAGACTGGCTGCAACACATGTCTTCAAGAATGGATTTTCCCTTACCAAGACAAAGTAGCACACAGAAAACTATTTCTGTGCCTTAATCTCAAAACAGAGGATTTTTTTCTATTGAAAATGTCTATTGATTTTATTTATTTTTTAAGTTATAGAAGGGGCTCAGTAGCTGTCCTGGAAAAAAGTAATGAAGTGGCTCACTCCTTGTGGCAATTTCGTAACAGGAAATAGAAAAGTGATCTTTTTTCCCCTCTACAAATCCATCACAAAATATCTTGGCTTCTTCTGAGACCAATTCTAAACCAAATCAAACCCTGTTGTGCCCCAAGGATGTTTTCAGGATCTTATCCAAATCCAATCCCAGCCCTCTCTGAGGACCCTCTCAACCTTCTCCATCATAGGGTGGCAACATGCGGTCCATGGGCCAATTGTGGCCTCACCCATTTTTGTGGGCCTCCAAACTGCCCCATCCTTCATTTAACCCCATTAAAACAAGGAAAATCACTCTCCAGAAAAGCACAGATCTCCTTCCAAACAAGGCACACAACGCTCCACACCTTGTTTTGCTTTTTAAAAGTTTTTTTTTTTTTTAGGATTTACTCACATCCTACCTTTCCCCTAAAATTGGAACTCAAGGCAGCATATAAAAATAAAAACAAATACAGGGGAGGGGGGAATGCATGCAAACACATAAGGAAAAACATGCAGAAGGTTATGTGGATTGCCTCTCTGTGAAGGGCTTGTATGAAGGCCCAGAGATTTTACTTCAATGCATTCAACACACCTTGCATTCACACAACAGTTCTTGAAATAAAAATCTCTTGCAAGCTCAGGTTATTGTTCAGGTGCAATGAAACAACTGATAGAATTAAAACTCTTTAAAACATACCCATTACAAATAATAGTCAGTAGAACGGCACATTATTAAAAGCTCATTCAGTCAGTTCCCCAAAGCCTGATGGAAAAGAAATGTTTCATCTGCCCGAACAAGGATGGCAAGAAGACACCCAGTCTAACATCTCTAGGAAGGTAGTAACAGCACCTGGGGACAGCCACTAAAAAGATGGTGGGACCAAGTGAAACCTCAGAACCCAGGCAGGCTCAGAGAGAAGAAAGTTAGTAGGGTTTAATGTTGTATGTGGGGAAATAATCATTGTAATGTAAAAGCAATCTTGTGTACCTCATTCACAATCTTAGATAAGTCTAGGGTTTTTCCCTGCATGCATTTTGTTCTCCCAAAATTCCCTTCTCTTACTTCACTGGGCACTTCTAGCCAACTAGAAGTGCTGGATGATTCACACATGACCTAATTTGAATTTTATTGCTTTTGTGTGACTTGTCTTTTTCTGAATCTGACTCTCCATGAGAATGGAGGCATCCTAAGCTTTCCTGTAACCATGCCATGATGCATCGGAACCCAGCCAAGGCTGGTGAGTCTTTCCTACCCATTCTTAGTCACTTTAGGGACCTTTTCTTAAGTTTGTTTTAGTATGTAGATTGAGACTGATATACCTTCAGTAAACTTTGTCAAATGTGACTGAATGATTTTACCTTTTTAAAAAAAGGAGATAATTCTTGTTGTTTTTAAAGGACTAGATCCTGCAATTTTATTTTTAGACTCATTACCTTCTTACATTTAAGCATTTAGTTAATTGTTAATATGCTTAAAACTCTTCCTCAACTGTATTTACAACAGAAGAGGGGAAATAACTATTAAGTTTGTGTTCATGGGAGCCATGATTTATCACCATCTCATTCTCTGTTCTGAGCTTCAGAGAGAAAGAAACAGGTGTATGAGTTTTTGAAAATACTATTTCTTACCCACCCCACCAAAACCTCTCCTCCTGATTTCCTTTCCTCCTTCCCTTATAATCTCATCTGCACACATAGACTCATAGAATCATAGGACTGTAGAGTTGGAAGAGACCACGAGGGCCATCCAGTCTAACCCCCTGCCACGCAGGAAATCACAATCAAAGCATCCCTGACAGATGGCCATCCAGCCTCTGTTTAAAGACCACCAAGGAAGGAGACCCCACCACGCTCCGAGGGAGTGCGTTCCACTGCCAAACAGCTCTTACTGTCAAAAAGTTCCTCCTCATGTTGAGGAGGAATCTCTGTTCCTGGAGCTTGCAAACCTATGTCCTGTCTTTAGCTTACTGGTTTCCATGTGGAGTCCAGCAAAATTCTCCTGATTAAGAGCTTCAGCATTCAGTTTCCTGGGCTGGATGAGGACTCTTTATGCGGCGTCTGGTGCAGAATGTCAAAGGACCACCGAGATGAAAAGAAGACCCCCTTCCAAGCTGCCCTTCCTCCTGCTTGGTTGATAATATTTTAACTTCGGAAAAGACAAAACTATGATTTTTAACCATGAACTAAAATTAGTGGCTTGGATCTTGTGAGCTAAACATTGTAATTCCCCAAACCAGAGGGGTTTACAAAAAGCAAGACGTGGTTTTGCAACAACATCAAGAGAACTAGATTTTGGGTAAAGAACTCGCTTGGAAAAGTAAAAAAAATGTTGGCTCTTTAGCATTGTCTCTTATTTAATCAATTAATAGGTGAATTAATAAATGTCTGTTGGGCAACAGCATTCTCATTAGATGGGGCAATGCCCTCATTTGACCCTCTGCTACAGTTGCTGAGCCATCTTGGGCTTTCTCGGTCACAGACAGGGTTTTGAATTCTACCCAGAAAAAGACAAGTAGCCAATACAGCTGTTGTAAGAAAGGTGTTGTGTCCTCCCTGGTCTCTCATAGCTTGTGCTGCAACACAATGTCCGAAAGCACTTTCTGATCTTCCCTCCCTTGAGTTCAGTAAAATCTCAAGCAGAGCTTGGAAGCAAGTTGTAACTCATTTGGGGGTGACAAGGGTGCAATGAAGCCACATTAAAAAAAAATAACAACATAAAGAGTAGCAAGTGTTGCGCTTTATTAATGTAACAAGTCACAGTTTCTAGTTACTTTCAGATGTTTTCTAGGGGATTTGTCTAAACATTTGGGGAGGACATTTTCAAGTTTTGTGCCATTGTTCTCTCAATCCTAACTCCCCCCCCCCAAAAAAAAAAGTAACAGAAAGAAATGGGACAAGTAATGAGCAATGCAACAAGGAATTTCCTTTGGTTCATTTGTTTAAATAAGAACTTACTCAAGGGTTGTCTAAATGATGAAAATGCGAGGAGAATATGATCTGTCCTAATGGCATTCCACATCATTTTGCCATATTCGGAAGGAGGGAGGTCCAAAATGCCAAAAACTCCATAGGAAAACCCTTTGTGATTTTCCCCTGAATTTTTAAAATAACAGCAGAGAGAATGCACATTCCTGCTTGTTGGGAAAAGCGATTCGATATGAATCACTTTCCCATAGGAGAGGAAGTGCAAAGCTGATTGGCCAAGTGAGTACAGAATCGCTCTGTCCCGCCTTGGACATTGGTGTGTTGTTGTTTTTTTAAAGTTAAGTGGTGGCAAATTTGTTCCTTTCTCTGAAATGTAGCCTACAGCACCTGGTCTTCATTGGTGGTCTCCCATCCAAGTACTAAGTGGGGCTGACCCTGCTTACCTTTCAAGATCAGACAGGATCTGGTGCCTTTAGGATACAGAGGCTTAAATTCTATTGTTACGTAGTCCTGCCTAGAGTAGATCCATTAAATCATTGTGATTTACCTACAGGTTGATTCACCATTCAGCAAACCATTCAATGGGTTTCCTGTGGGAGTAGGGTTTTGGCCGATGAAAGCATTCGAGGAGTTGTAAGTAGTGGCGATAGGTGACCCATATTTCAGACCCGTAAAGGAGAATAGAATCAGTGCTCTATACACACAATCCTAAATATACACTGGACTGACTATGTGACGGATGTTGCTGTCCTTGAGAAAGCAGGGATCACCAGCATTGAGGCCATGATATTGAGAACACAGCTGCATTGGGCAGGGCATGTTTCTAGGATGGAGGACCATTGCATCCCAAAAACAGTACTCTACGATGAACTCGCCACGGGTCAGTGTAAGTGAGGCACTCCAAAAAAGCGATACAAGGACTCCCTGAAACAACATCTCAGGCTCGGCCAAATTGATCGCCAACAGTGGTCGCCCTGGCCTCACATCGGGAGGCATGGAGACACACTATCTGCAATGCTGCAGCCTTATTTGAGAACTCAAGCCGAACAAGTCTTGAAGAAAAATGACAACGCAGAAAGAATCACAACCCAGAAACATCACCCAAGGAGACCTTCTGCTGTGCTTTCTGCAACCAGACTTGTTTATCTTGGATTGGTCTTTTCAGTCATCAGCGTGCTTGCAGAAAACACAAGATGAGTCCTTCCTGAATCTTTGTTTGCGAAGAAAAGCCAGAGAGAGAGGGTTTTGGCCACATTCTTCATCATGCCCTGGGTGGAAACCAAAGCCATTGCTGGGTTCATTGTCCTGTGTTCAAACTCCCATACTCTCCTTAGAGGTCATGCCTCAACTTAGTGGCTCTGACTTCTAACAAACCGAACAGCTGCTCGTCCTTCTACCCGCCTCCCTCGATCAATACTGTCCCTGTCAATTTCCCGACCTCAAGTCCCGCAACGCTAGCGTAAATTATTTACCTCTAATTTGTCTGAAAGGTTTTCAGAGTGTCAATTAATCAATTAATTAGCATTTTCCATCAAGCTCCAGCAGCAATCTCCTGAGAGATCTACAAGAGCAGCATCTACAGTTGGTATTAACTGGAAGTTTGCGGGTTTTCTTGAAATGAAATTATCCCATTTGTGGTCTATGGGACTAGCTCTTCTAGTCTATAGAAGACTGACTTTCCATAATATGGCTGACATCCAGTTAGGGACATCCGCATGAGTGCATCATTTTTTTTAACTTGATTTTTTAATGACTTTTTACAATGGTCTTCTGTTTTTATTGAATCTATTTCATCCTTTGCCTGTGCTGAGCCTCCCCGAGTCCTGGTGCTGCCTGTGGTTTGAAAAACTTTGATAGAGAGAAGAGAGGAGGTAACTATGTGAGAGCCTTCAGCAGCCACTCCAAAGCAACCTGAGCCAATATGGACTAGCAGCACATGGTAAGACCCAATCTTTTCTTTTCAAGGCTATGCTTTCGCTCTGAGATTCCTCCTCTTGCCTTGAGGCCTGGAGGAGTGGGGTCAGGCTCTGACAGCTGGGAATTCTATAGCATAAATCATTTTTTAAAAAGCTCTACTATGGCACCAAGAAATCAATGCTCTCCCCACAAAAAAATACCACCAACCTCCAGATCCTTTCCCTAGTATATGCCCTCTCTGGTCCTTTCCAACTATCGGTCAGGCCCCAGATTTTTCCACTTGCATAACACAAAGTGAGGAAGCAACAGCAACCAAACAAAACATTTTTTTCCAAAGGGCAAGGGCATTTTTATCCAGAGGGAGGGGGCAACAACAAAAAATGTTATCCCCTTTCTCGGCTCTCTTGCAGCAACTGTTCTTGGCTGATTCCCAACAGATGTTGCCCTAATGAACAACAATTTAATCTTGGTTCCTTAATATAGTGCCGGGATGATAAGTCTGAAATGGCTGTCATCATTGCGACAAAGAAGATCTGGTCATTGTCCCGGTCCTGGACAGTCCTCTGATGATGATCATGTGAAATGCATTCATTTGTTCTTCCTTGCTTTCCTCTCCCCTCCTGCTCAGGATTAAAGCCCCCAGCTCCCTAGAAGAGAGATAAGCTGGACACAGGCATCCAGCCTGCTCACGTAAGGGATGAAAATGGGGAAGGATGGGCAACCAAGCCCTACATCCACCATCCCGCTCCTGGCCATGCCTGACCTTCTTACATGGGGGGGAAGTGCTAAAGGAGCATCTGACTGCATTGGCTTGAACTCACCTAGCTGGACCAGCTCTACTGTTAGGAAGAAGAGGTGGGGCAGCAGTGACACTTTTTTTGACTGTTCTTCTGAGATTCAAGGTCACCCAGTGGGATTCCATGGACAGGGAACATCTACCCTGTAGAAATAATGCTGTTTGATACCACTTTAAGTGATCATGGAATCATAGAGTTAGAAGAGACCCCAAGGGTCATCCAGTCCAACCCCATTCTGCCATGCAGTAATACACAATCAAAGCAGTCCCCACAGATGGCCATCCAGCCTCTGTTTAAAAACCTCCGAAGAAAGGGATGGCAGCAAGCAAGCTAGATGCAGTTTTGAGAACACTCTGGGAAGGGGAGCAGCAGCAAGGGAGGAGCATTGCAATAAGGACTCTGACCAGCAGGTGGCAGCAGCAGAATTTCTGGGGCTCCTTTTGGTATCCTCACAGCCAGTAGGAACTGTTGCATCAGAACCCAGTAGTGGCTTCAGCTCAAGAGGACAAGCTACATTATTAGTGATTCAGCATAGTGCCTCTATAGCAAGTCCGGCATTGCTCTATTCCCAATTCCCAATGTAAAAATAGTTCCAACTCTTCATTCTTCTCTTTCCATAGGGAAGGAGTAAATTGCCAGTTTTCATCACCAACACTTAATGGCAAGGCTTGAAAAACTCCATTACCATTCCCATGAGCTTTCTTAGGACTTTATCAGATGAGTGCCTAAAAATGCTGTAATTCCATGATTGAGGATAGGAGAAACATAGTGGCACGAGCACAGTAGTTATCATACATTGCTGTAATCATGCAATACTACTGCCATGAAATTATTGCATGACTACCACTAGCAGTTTCAAAATGGGATTCCAGCTTGCTCTATACTAACACTTCTTTTCACATTGCCTTCTGTGGGAAGGTAATGAGTCCAAAAATAAAATTGTATTAAAAAATTCCAGGATCTAGTCCTTTAAAAACAACAAGAATTATTTCCTTTTAAAAGAGTTAAAAACATTCATTCACTTTTGACTTCATGTTCATGCAGAATGCACTTAGGAAGCAGACTTAAGCTCAATTATCATTTAAAAGTGTATTCAGAGGTCTGGGATCCCCCAGTTAAATTAGACTCATTACAAAAACAAAGGAGTCAGTTTAAAATGCAAATCAAAGTTTACTGAAGGTATATCAATCTCAATCTACATACTAAAACAAACTTAAAAAGAGGTTCCTAAACTGACTGAGAATAGGGTAGGAAGAACTCACCAGCCCACAACGATAGAAGGCTGCAGGGTGAAACATCATGGCATTGTTTCAGAAAAGCTTAAGATGGCTAAGAAAGTTAAGATAGCTCCAGCCTCATGGAGACTCAAAACTTAAAAGAAAAGTTACACAAAAGTAATAAAATTTAAATTAGGTCATGTGTTGAATGACCCAGCACTCCAGTTGGCTGGAACTGTCCAGTGAAATAAGAGAAAGGGAATTTTGGGAGAACAAATGCATGCAGGGAAAAACCCTAGACTTATCTTAGGATGTGAATGAGGTACACAAGATTGCTTTTACATTACAATGATTATTTCCCCACATACTACACCTTCTAATGACATTAATGCTTCGTGCTGGCCCACACATGTGCCTTTTAAGTTTTTTTTCTCTTACTTCTGTAATTCTGCATGGGTGAGATTTTGGCTATTCTCGTGAGAAGACATGACTTCAGTTAAAAACACATACAACAAAAGAACTTCACAAATAAAAACTTAAACATAAAAACGTACCAAGCAAAGGTGACAGTTCAATAAAACAGCATTCTGTTGGTCCTCTTCACATTCTCCTCCATAAGTTTGATGATGTGCAATAACGGGAACCCATTTGTGCTACTATCCCATTGCAATTGCACAATTTCAGCCTCATGCGGTAAAGTCCTGAGTCTTTTTTTTTTTATCACCCTTTTTTGGTGACATTCATAGTGGAAACACTCTAAGGAAGAATTTGAATGCTTCCTAGCCACAGTGCCTTTTGAGGCACAGCCAACATTGGCAGAGAAAAGTGAAGTATTTTGTGGTCTGAGCAGGCGGTAGGGGGGGATGATGCTCCCACTTTGCTGCTCAAACCACACAAACCGTTGTGTATTCTTTTTATCCAAAGCAAAAGGTGGAGAGAAATGAGTTATTATGACTCAGCCATACTTTCTAGTGACCTCATTTTCTGAATCTCCAGGGAAGCTGGAGCTTTTGAAATTTCAGTCACAGTCCATTGAAAACTACTGCTGCGACTACGGCCACCTCCTCTTTGAAAGGATTAAAACATTTCAGACATGGATATGTGCGTTTTGTGGGCTTCCAAATATGAGAGTTGGCTTTCGTGACATCCTTTCAGATATTTAAAGATGGCCAT
The DNA here is from genome assembly GCA_030847615.1 of Gambelia wislizenii. Classification (NCBI taxonomy): domain Eukaryota; kingdom Metazoa; phylum Chordata; class Lepidosauria; order Squamata; family Crotaphytidae; genus Gambelia; species Gambelia wislizenii. The sequence goes on along the minus strand of JAUMIR010000013.1, from coordinate 22,153,800 downwards.
ATCATGTCGCCTCTCAGGAGTTTACCGCACTCCAAGGAAAAGCGGTAGCGCAGCAGGAACATTCCATCCCATGCTGCCTTACCGCATGACATCGGCGTTCTTTCGTTCCAGTCCCATGGGGGACTGAGGTAAAACCACGTCTTTTTGCTAGCCAGAAAAACCCCTTAGCAAAAAGATGCAGTTTTACCTCAATCTCCCTTAAGACCAGAATGAAAAAACATGGAAGAACGACAACATCATGTGGTAAGGCAGCACGAAAGCCAGACCTTCCTGCTCCCCTGCCGCTTTACTTTGGAGTGCAGTAAGGCCCTCGGTCTTCTCTTCTCCAAACTAAACATATCCAGCTCAGGCGTTCCTCATAAGGCTTGGTTTACAGACCTTTGATCATCTTGGTTGCCTTCTCTGGACATTTTCCAGCTTGTCAATACCCTTCTTGAACTGTGGTACCCAGAACTGGACAAAGGATTCCAGGGGAGGCCTGACCATAGCAGAACAAAATGGTACTGCTACTTCCCTCGATGTGGACACTGTATTCCTGTTGATGCAGCCTAGAATTGCATTGGCTTTTGTGGTCACTGCATCACACTGCTGACTCATGTTTAGCTTGTGGGCTACTAAGTTTGTGGTCTGATCTTCTCCACTGGCTTTCCGAAGTGTCCAGACCCCCCCCCCTCTTTTTTTGGCCAGAAAATCAATTTATATTTATAAAACTCTTGGGTATGTTGCCTTTCCCAGGGTGCAAATTGGCCTCTTAGGAGACATCCCTCAGGCAATCACCACCCACATACAAAATCCCGTACCACCTCACAATCTACTCCTGTTACTCACTCTGTACCTACACCCCCAGCCTCACAAGGGCCCTGTTGTCAGCCAAGGCAAGGACTCCAGCAGCCTAAACGGAGCCCCCCTCCAACTCCACTACATGCCTTACTGTGGGAATGCAAGGGAAGAAAGCCACCCTACTGCAGAGGCCTGCAAGTCCAGGGTAGGAAAGCCAGCCAGCTAGGCAGTCACTTGGTGGTTGTACAGATTTTGATGGTGTTTTTTCCACAATAATAGTATGTAGCTGAACCATGTGAACTTTTCAAATCTACTATAACAGCATATGTTACAATGGGTACAGCTAGTAAGAATGAATGCTCTTTCCATCCCAAAGAGGGAGACAAGGAGAGAGGGATAGAGAGAGCACACACACTGGGGTGGGGGGCAAAAGAGAGGAGGGAGGGAAGACTAGAGGAGTGCTGCTGAGAGTGTCCAGGGATGTGGGGTGTGGGGCAAAGGACATCTTTCACTGTCCCCCTCAATGGTGATAGTGGCTATTGGAAAAAATGTATATTATGGGCACTTGAGGTGTTTTTTTGCAGGGAGATAGGGGAGCATGCTATGTTGCATTGAATGTATTTATTTAAATATTTTTATCCTGCCCTATATCACTAGATCTCTGGGCAGCGTAACCAGTCAAATGGGCATAAGCAGAGCAAAATAGTTTAAAACAACAAGAAATAATTTCCACAGATTTAAAACATACCCAACAACGAAAAGGTTAAAACTATTTTAAAGCACCCAGGCAGACATTTTGCAGCAAATAAGTTTGCCATGTTTTTACTTGGCCCGGCAATGAAGCTAGTATTGGCACCAGTCGGGCCCTCTACAGTGAAGGCATTTCACAGCTGGGGTGCCACACCTGAAAAGGCCCTCTCTGCTATCCTCACACACTATGAATTCACCTGCCTCTCTACCCTGTTGGGTCTCTCTCCCTTTCTCTTTTCTTTTCCTGGGGAGGGTTGGAAGGAGGAGAGGAGCCCCATGACCCATCTGCCACGGCTTTCTGTTGTCCCACCTGGCAGCTGTCCAGAGCCCAAACCTGCCACACCTGTTTGCAATGGACTGCAGCCATTACTGGCTGCCCCACACAGCTGTAATGAAGAGTAGGGCTGGAGGATTAAATATCCCAAATGGCATCGTCTCTCTGGCTTTATATTAAAATTTCTCATGCAGTCTGTGCAGGAGAGCAAGAGCGGCTGAAAAAATGAGACATTCACCCCAAGCTGCTTCGTAACTGTATTACTTCCACAGGGCTTTTGCTAGACTTTCTCTGACTCTTTTCCGCTCCCGCCCTATAAATGTCAGTGGTTTGCTGCTGGTGATTTACTGTGCCTGGGGACAGCAGGTTCATGAGTGAAAAAATAATTTTAAAACATCCCCCCCACCGACGTTCTGTTCAGAGCAGCTGGAATGAAGTACCTTCTATTCAAATCCAGCAGCAACCAAGACTGTGTATACCAATTGTGTGTAGGAAATTATTGTATTTATATTAAGCAGAATGCAGCATAGCCCCAGTGCAATATGAGCTTCTGGTATGAAACTGGATAAAAACATGCAGGATGCTCCAGTAAGGTTAAAAAGACAACACTTACATTTATTGTGGCAGAGAATACATCTTAGATAGGAAAAAATAGATAGATAGAAGACCGTTATCTGGTAGAAGCGTCTCTAAAGCTGACTCTTATGAGTGCACGTAAATCATATTGAGACTGAGCTGCCTCATGTCTGATGGCTTCTTAGCTTCAGGCTTCTGGCTTTTGAGACAAAGAGTTGTAAAACACTAAAACTTCTTGGAGCAAGGGGGGAAGTGACCTCTGCACGGAAGTTGGAAGTAAAACCTTGAAAACATAGATTGGCGACACACACAGAGAACGGTAAACAAGCATTGATGCTTCTTCACTTCCAACATTGTTCTTCCTCCCACACCCCCAAGCTTATTGATGTAAGATCCTACATCAGGGTTGCGTGCCATAAACCTCTATGTGAGGAGTTATGTGTGAAGTCTGCTATGCAGCCCTTGTGTTCAGTGGCAACATTGCACAACTGAGTCAAGACACCCAATGTGAAATCCAATATGCAATGAAATGCACATGTGCACCCATGCACAATGTGTGGACTATGGCACTGCATGCCCAGCTCCTTTTCTGCAACCTTGAACTGAATGCAGACATGCCATGTTAAACATACAGCAGCAAACTCTTTTGTAGGGGGCCTTAAACATGCATATGATGCCATGTTTCTGGCTGTTATGGACTCTGTTGGCCAGGAGCTTGTCTAGATGGGCAATTTACCCTGGCTTCTCTCCATGTTGGAGCTGTTCAGTCCAAACAATGCATAGCTCTTGCCCCAATTCGCCTCCAGACATGCTGCTCTCTCCATCTTGCTCTGCAAGAATGCCTTCCGTCTCACTAAAATCGTGAGTGAAGATGAACCTCTTTCTTATCCAAAACCTATTCATTAGTTAGTTAGGATGTAGGCTCCAATGCATATGTAGATTTGAAGCCGTTAGTCAAGCTTAAGTTTTTCTTTAACAAGAAGTTGCTTGCCTCTTTGTTCTTGCGGTTGGCTCAAAGCACTATATTATTGAGTTCACTCCTCCAGCTCTGCTCTGCTACAATAAAGTTAATTCCTGACAGTTTTAACTTTTAAGACGTTTCCCCCCCAAAAGGGCTAACACTCTGGGACCTCAAATTTTTACCACTGACAACCACACAGAGAGCTGAAGTTTCCCCATGTAAGCCCAGGCAGCTACTGACACTCATCCTGTCTCTTTAGTGACAACCAGATTTCTGCCTGTTCACCATGGACATCTTGGTGCCTTCAGACCATCAACCCTGGCAGATGGAAGTAGCTCTCTTTTTTGGGAAGGCTGGGATTTGGACTTAATGTTCTTAAGAGGCCCCACTCTTAAGATGTGAATGTATATATGACAACATTGACCTTAACATGTGGCAACCCAATCCTACAGCATCCTGGTCATTCTAAAGAGTAGGACCTCACCCATCTGCCCCCAAGTCCTGCCCTGGTGCCATCACTGGATGGAAGAGACATGTTTGCCATTATATGTAATTTTGCAGTTTACTTTGCTTTCTTTTATTAGGTTAGAAAAAGCAGGTTTGTTGTCCTTGGTGGAGAAAAAAAGCATTTCTCCTGATTGTTTTGCTTCCAAGGCTCATCAGCACTATAGGATGGAAGGACTCCCTCTAATCTAATTAGGTTTTAGATCCTCCCCAGCAAAGGCAAACTCTAGATGGTTGAGAAGGAAGGGACAGGTTCTGGGTAGCTTGAGTGTGTAGACTGTGACTACTCCAGGATGGCCCCAGCCGAGCAGCTGATGGTATCTCTTTGTTGTTTTGACCCCAACCTTTCTTCTTCATGCTGAGATACTAATGGAGCTGTTGAATGGAGCTTTTGGATGGATGACCTTTGGGGTCATCTGTTTTCAGAGCATGAAATATGGCTGCCCAGTGGACAGACGGCATGGAGATAAAACTCTGGCTGAGGAACTTTTACAGGCCAATGAGCTGTGACTAATGATGATTGTGGCTCATTAGTCTGGGGCATAATTTATTGAGCCACTGACTACTTAGCATGCTGCCCAGGGAATTAATCCTTTGAGGTAGAAACACGTGGCTCCCCATCAGCTGTTATTGGGGAAACCATTGCTGTCCATTTATACTTATGCCTAGTTGGTGGGTCTCAACCAATGGGGTATACCTCTTACATGTGAAGATTTTAGGAGAAGCAGGTGTAGTTTGGGAAAAAAATCCATATATATATATATATATATATATATATATATATAATTATTACGTAAATACTGGATAAAACCAGAAGATGGCTTAGAGTACAATAGATCCGAATAGAAATATGTAGTTACTTTTCTTTCTTTGCTCTGAGATGCATTGAATAATGCAATTTGTATAAAGAATTAAGCATTGAAGTTCAATATGTGTGCTACTACTCTTTACCTGTTTTACTGTTCTTTTTTAAAAATAATAATAAAAAAGAAAGAAAAAAATCCATGTTATAATATTTTCTTTGCAAAATGGGGAAAACACCTGGCTTTCTTATAACTTAGCTCATCGTACCACCCCAAGTGCCATAGTAATGCATCTATTATTTATCTCTGAGCTATATGATAGTTATGCATGGATGGTGCCACTGTGAAGCCCCTCTTGAAGTCCCCCCCCAAATCTACCACTCCCCTCAGTGTAAAAAATAATCCCATACCACTGTTTTCTCCAAGAGTAAGACTTGAAGTAGAGAGCCAGACAGTCACATTCATGTTGCTGCAACCAGGCAGCGTAAGCTGATTGGTTGGATGAGCGTGGGGGCGGGGCTAGCAAACAGGGAAGGCGCCTGCTGCCGCCATGTTGAATTTTCAGCTATGCAAAGGTCTGGTAAGTCAATAAAACTGCAATCCTTTACACTCTTTCTCTCTCTCTTTTCCTTTTGTAAATATGAAATATCACATGTGCACACCATGGTAAACTGTTGTGTTTTTTTAAAAATCAGTGGTGGCAGATTTAAAAGTGCGAGCAAATCACTCACAGCTGCCATCTTGGCTAGGGGGCATGCAAAGTTTAGGGGGGCTCTTTTGACCATTAAGACAGGTTGCAGCGCTGCGAATGGCTGTTTCTTTGGAGGAGATCGTATTTTTCCCCCTTGTATAGATGGGACCTTTATTTCCTTGTCTGTGGTTAGTTCCAAAGCATCTGGAGTCCAGTAGCTCTGTTCTCTGATTGTAGACAGGTGGGTATTATTCAATGCATTTAAAATTTTTAGCTTGCTGCTAAATATCAAGTACTTGCATATTTCTCTCAGTCTTATAATGTCTAGAATGTTTGCTGTCACATTATCCTCAAGCCAATTCTGAATACTTTCCTCTTGGATTACAGAGGTTTGTAGCATCAGTTCAGAGCCAGTTCCCATCAGGAACCCAGCCAGGGATGCAATTGGATAACATGTTGGGAATTAGAGTTTCCCCTTTGGGGAAAAATATTCAAGTTAAAACTGTTAGGACTCAACATTCTGTTTGCAGAGTAGCAGAAAAAGCATGCCTCAATCTCACTGAACTGAAACTAACTCAAAATAAACAAGGCAGGCAGTTTCAGGTTACAAACTTAGAAAAAGTTTACCAGTGGCTTTTACATTTACATCTGCATGGAGAGCCTACATCCTAGCTAGGTAATGAAAAAATTAGGTAGAGGAAAGATCTTCATTAACTCACAATCTTGTTGATGGAGAAGCAAAGCATGCCTTGAGGAAGGGAAGAAGAGGCGGAACTGGAAGCAGAACTGGAATGGTAGAGACTGAGAAGTCCTTATATAACCGATGACCCTAGGAACTTTCCCAGGTCTCATGGTTTAGTTACTTGGATACACAAAAGGTACGACCATGCATTTCAATGGATAGGGAGAGCAAATGGGGAGAGTTCAGAGGAGAAAAACAGAAGGGTTTCACATACTGGAAACTCTATCCTATCTAAATCCCAATGCTAGCAGCAAGAGATGGGGTGAGAGAGAATGCTGGAATTTTCCAACAGAGACTAATGAAATTAAAGAAGTTCTGAAGGTGGATAAAGAGATTGCAGAAAACCTGAATGAATTGACTGAAATTTCAGGGACCAAACCTGAGACTTTAGAAATAATCCCCTTGTGATGCCATGGCCTGGACTGGTTATGTTCATTCATTTGGTCAGCCTGCGTGGTCACATCCAGCTGCTGGTGGTGTAAGTGGACTGTTGCACATGCAGTAGCGCATTAAAGTACACCGAATTGCATGTGCACATGTGCATTGCCTGCATGCATTGCAATGGCACAATGGGTTCCACAGTGTGTACATTGACCATTGATCCACATACGTTGGTAGTCAGTATAGGAGGTAATATAATACATTCCAGTATGATATGCTCCAGTATAAAACACTCCAGTATAGAAGTGTAACAAAACTCTGCTGGTGAATATTTACGCTATGCTGAAGTGATGTAGGATCTTGGCCTCCGTCTAAGGAGATTATCAGACGAGTGCCTAAAAACATTATTATGGCACTATATTTTACAGTGTTCATGTTCTGGCACAATGACACACATTTTTGCATGCTGCCGGCAATACGAATGCTCATGCCACTTACTTCAGCGTTTCTCTGTGAACGAGATTTCAGCATATCTTGTGAAATGATGCAAGCATGCTAAAAAGCCCCAGACACCAAAATTCTAAAAGAAAACGTCCAGAAAAGCACAGATACACATTTAGAAACTTGCAAGCAAGGTGGGGAGGTTCATAAAAAAGGTATGGTATCTAGTTTTCCCATTCGCACCCAGAAGTGTTCTGGTGGGACCGCCCATTGACGCTGGAATCACACCAGCAGAACAGGGCACCTTCTTGTACACATAAAAACCCGGAACACAAATGCTACGGGAGATCAGTTTTTGACTTCTCTCTGACAATTAAAAAAGAACTCCCTCGTAAGGGCAGCAGAATGCTTGCAGAACACTGGGGCATGACATCATTTGATAAGGAAGCCCTTTTGCGATCTCATGGTGTCGTTATAATGCTGTTTTTTATGTTAATCTGGCAGTCTCCTAACAAATGAGGAAAACCCTTCCTTCCTTCCTTCCTTCCTTCCTTCCTTCCTTCCTTCTGTATTTCTTTCTTTTCAAGATAGAGCTCTTGCTCTGAGATTCTTCCCTCTTGCCCTGAGAACTGGAGAAGAGAATCCTAGGGCTTGGCTTTGCCCACCCCATACTACTAATAGTAGAGCCAGCTCTGACCAATGTAGGAGGGAGTAGTCTCTCCTCTGTGTCTCCCTCCACTGATTTCACCAGGGCTCAAGAATGGGTTCTTTGCCTGCTGAGGCTTTCTGGTTTGTGTTAATGTTTCCCTTTTACCCTTGGGTGGGGAAGCAAAATGGAGCTACAGCTCCCAGCCTCTTTCACCCCACTGGCTAGGTCCCATAGGGGTTGTAGGCCAACTGCAGCTGGAGGGCTCCACTTTGCCCAACCTGGTTTTATGAGGATGGCCTTCTGCCTTTGCAAGAGAAAATGCCCTTCCTGGAGTGATTATTGTTATCATCACCACCAACCACCCAGGAAGGCAATACGAGAATACATCTTCGCCCTTGTGTCTCCTTCTCCCAAGTGACAAGACCACACACGCCAGCAAGGAGATGTCCAGCCTCTGTCCCACCCAACCTGGTTAACCTTTTACAGCTGAGTGAAAGGTTGACAGGCCAGGGGGAAGGGAAGGAAACCACACAGTGTGAGAGGCATAGATGGATGGGATGGAAGGAGATAAAGGAAAGTGAGAAAGGATAAAGCCACTCTCACAGCCCTTAACGTGCAAGATGCTTGAATGCTTTTTTGTGCGTTGGTAAAACGATTGCATTCTCTTAAACATGATATGATAGCCACGCTTAAATATTTGAAGGGATGCCATAGTGAGGATGGGGCAAGCTTGTTTTCTGCAGCTCCAGAGACTAGGACACGGAGCAATGGGTTCAAACTACAGGAAAAGAGATTCCACCTAAACCTTAGGAGGAATTTCCTTGCAGTAAGAGCTGTTCGGCAGTGGAATGCTCTGCCTTCGAGTGCAGTGGACTCTCCATCTTTGGAATTTTGGGGGGGGGGATTAGGATTTTTTTTATTGGAATAAGACCGTTCTACTAAAAAATACACCCGACCACAAAAGGCCGTAACAATAATGCAATAATAATAATAATTGTTTTCTTTGGAGGTTTTGAAATAGAAGCTGGATGGCCATCTGTCAAGAATGCTTTGATTGGGTACTCCTGCATGGCAGGGGGTTGGACTGGATGGCCCTTGTGGTCTCTCCCAGCTCTAGGATTCTGTGAACATTAGATTGCTGCATGTGCACAAGGAACACATACCCTCCAATATTTCACAGATGGACACTGGGACATGGCCAAGCAACATCCGGTTGTGGTCAAGGTGGCAAAAATTATTAGAGAGGAAGAACATACAAGCTAGGAAGAAGCTGCCGCAGTTTGTTTGTGCCAGAATCTACTGGGAAGGGCAGAATTCTGCCCCCTCCTCTCCCCCTTGTGGCAATAACTGAGTGCACACTATTGTTATGCACTTTGAATCCAGTTTGCACAGACAGAGGTAAGCTGAAACCAAAGAGGGAAGTGGAAAGAGGAGCAAGAAAGCAGGACATTTTAAAAGCAGTTGAAAACATGGGACAACAGAGGATTAATTGGGACTGTGGCTGCCGAATCGGAACAGTTGGAGGACATGTGGGTTTCCACCCCCTGTGTAGTGGCAGTAGTTCAATGAGTAAAACACTGCTTTTCAGGCCAAAGGTCTTCAGCTGAATCTCTGTCATCTAGGCAGGGCTAGGAAGGATGACGAAACCCCCAAGAGCCTCTACCAGTCCCTTTAGGCGAAGGGGTAGTGACCCTCTGAATATTGTTGGACTGCAGTTCCCATCAGCAATAAACAGCAGAGCTAAGGAAGGATGATGGGCATCACCCAAGTTGCCCACCCCTCAAGTAGTCAATACTGAGCTAAATAGACCAATGAACTAACTCCGTAAAAAAGTCAGTTTTGCACTTAAATGAGCCTTTTTTTCAGAACCATGAGGACTAGAACCTGATTTGTGCATTTAGGGGACAGACCATAGCTCAATGGTAAATGAATATGGAGAAGATACAATCTCTACCCTCAGTATCTCTGGGGAGGGCTGGGAAAAGATTAATGCCTGAAACTGTGGAGAGCTGCTACTAGCACCTTGGAGTGAGCAGATTTAATGCTTACATGGATCTGCTTTGGGTTGTTGTTTTTTTAAACAATAATGTGGAGCAGCAGATGTGGAATAGTGGCTCATGGAGTGAATTATCTGTTGCACCTAATGAACCATACACTAGGATAGACTCAGCTTGACATGTGAGCTACTTAAGATTGGGGAATTTTTCTACTCTTAAAAAAAGAATGGCCAGCAAAGTTGAAGATGGAGTGATGGTAAAATGCAAGAAAGTAGTACTCCTATTTTACAGATGAGAAACACTGAGGGCAGATAATAGCACTTAACACAAGTTCATTCATGGAAGACATTGTTTTCCTTGCAATTTTCCTTGGTCTTGTTAAAGTACTGGGAGTCAGGGCTGATCTACATGAGCTAAATATCCCATCTTGCCCCTGTCTCAGAGCCCTGCAGTCCATATGATGCAGGGCATTTGGCCCATTCTGCCCCCGGGCAGTTCTCACCACCCCTGGAGCAGATATGGGGCTGAGATGGAGGGAACCTGGGGTAGGGCCCAATCTCTCTGGCTTTTCTTTGCAAATGAAGATTCAGGAAGGACTCATCCCGCGCTTTCTGCAAGCACGCTGATGACTAAAAAGGCCAATAAACAAATCCAGTTGCAGAAAGCACAGCAGAAGGTCTCCTTGGGTGATGTTTTTGGGTTGTGATCCTTTCTGCGTTGTTGTTTCTCTTCAAGACTTGTTCGGCGTGAGTTCTTAAATAAGGCTGCAGCATTGTGGATAGTGCGTCTCCATGCCTCCCGATGTGAGGCCAGGGCGGACCATTGTTGGTGATCAATTTGGCCGAGCCTGAGGTGTTGTTTCAGGGAGTCTTTGTATCGCTTTTTTGGAGCGCCCCTCTTACGCTGACCCGTGGCAAGTTCACCGTACAGTACTATTTTTGGGAGGCGATGGTCAGGTAGGGCCCAATAAACTGCTATGAAAAAACACCCAGTTTAGTCCATTACTGGTGGCCAAAAATGGATTGGGCCCCATGCATCTGCAGGAGCCCTTCTTGCACATCATCCCTCATTGCTGCCGCCACCTCCCTGGCTCTCCTTGAAGGCAGGCCGGGGTTGCTCAGCATGTGATCAAAACTGGTTGCATGCAGGGGAGATTCTGTCATATGTCACAGGCCCACTTCCTGGCTTCCGAGACAGAAGAGAAAATGAGGGCAGCGGCAGCTATGGGGATGGACCAGTTTTCCTGTGTGGACTCTGGCCCAATTCGCAGAGGTAACACAGGAAGGACAGGCCAGATCCGCAACCATGATATGCCAGCAGGGAGCCGGCATGCCCTGGCTGGTGTACATAAGCCATCAGAAATACTTGGGGATCTGCTAGAAAATTTTGACCTGTCTTGTGCTCACCCCTGGTGTAGACAATACGAGACAAAACCACTACACCACACTGACTCCGGAATTTATTCTATATGGTGAACCCGTATTGAAAAGTGGTTTACAAATACTGCAAGTAAGTGAACAATACCCAACAAATGTAGTTTTTTTAATTGTTTCTGCCGGTGATAATTTGTATAGTTTTGTTACTTTTCCCAAGTACTTTTAGAAAGCATTCTGATTAAACATCCTTAACATGATATGAGCTCCTTGGAGCATGCCAAACAGGAAGAGGATTACATGCATGGTTCTCTGTGTTGTTTCACTCAGAGATTGGAGTGGGGATGATTCAGACTACAAGTTCTAGAGTCACCCAGCCTAGGAGTTGTTAAAAAAAGAAGAGAGAGAGCTTTTCAAAGACTAGGTTTCAGTTGATATCACAACAACCCTGAGCGTCTCACTGCTGTGCTTCCTTTGTGCCCAATGGTCACTGCAGTGCAGGATTTGAATGCAGAGCTCTCCAGTCCTCTTTAGCCCAGCAGTGGCATTCAGGGTGACATTGACAACAAGTCCCAGTTATTTTGTATGCTGACGAATTGACTTAGCAATGGTTGTTTGGGGTACAGCTTGGGAACGAGGGCCTTTCTGTCTCCAACCCCCAGGAGAAGAGATTAGCCAAGACATGACCCAGCCATTGCTTTTCTGATACAAGGTGAGAGGTCATCAGCTGTCTGATAAAACAGCGCATCCTGAGATGTAGCTTCGTCCATGGCGGAGGTAGGAGGTGGGGTGACTCGGTCAAGAGAAGGTTTTTGGCAGGGGAGTGGTACCAACCCAGAAGAAAATTTTTTAAAAAATATTCAGCATTGAAATTGCATTTCCCCCAGTGCTGAAAAACTGCATATACAGCCCGCACAGTGTGTGATTGTCACCCATATGATGGTGGAGAAGTCAGACAGAACCCAAGGGTAACAAATAAATATTGTTCTTTCAAGTAAGAGGTGACATGATAGACATGCTTAAATATTTGAAAGGATGTCATACTGAGGATAGAGCAAGACTAGGACAAGGAGCAATGGACTCAAACTACAGGAAAATAGATTTCACCTAAACATTAGGAAGAATTCCTGACAGTTGGAGCTGTTTGGTAGTGGAATGTGCTGCCTCGTAGTGTGGTAGAATCTCCACCTTTGGAGGTTTTTAAACAGAGGCTGGATGGTCATCTGTCAGGAATGCTTTGATTGGGTATTCCTGCAGGGTAGGGGGTTGGACTAGATGGCCCTTGGGGACTCTTCCAACTCTATGATTCTATGAGTCTATGAAGTATTTTAAAGCCACCTTTTAAAGGACTATGCCACTCCAAGCCAAGTTCAGAAAAGAAACCAGCTACGCATGCCAGGTGATCACATCAGAAGAGTTGTCCAGAGGTTAAATATGAAGCGGATCCACTGACACATGGCTCTTACCAAAGGCAGCCTTGAAGAGGCAAAATACAGGTCACACAGAAGGAAGATCCAAAGATGTGGGGGTCACCACTGGGAAGCACCTGATCTCTAGTGCATGCCAACCTTACCGATCAATTCTAGCCAAAGTTCCAAAGTCCCCCAAGGTAGTTAGATACCATTAGAGTTGTATTTTCAAAATGTAACTCTTTACTTCCTTGGTTTTTGTAACGATAAAAGATAAATTTTAGCTACTTTAAAAACCCAAATGAAGGTTACAAGCCACTGGAATGTGATATAAAACATACTCTTCTTTCCATCCACCTTGTTGTCTCAACACACACAAGTACAGAATGATGTAGCAGCAAGAGGAACATCATGATCCATTACTTTTGGCTAGCGCCCATAACTGCAGAAGTAACTAAAAGGTTATTTACACCACAAAAGGAGAGAAATTCTCCCTTGTAAACTGACTGACATAATGTAATATATATATATATATATATATATATATATTAGTTGTTGCAAAAAAAAAAAAAGTATTGTATGGTGGCTTGAGAGCTGAGCTAAGGCTCTGGGAGACCAGGGTTCAAGTTCCTGCTCAGCCCTGGAAATGCATGGGGTGACCTTGATCAAGTCACACTCTCTCAGCCTCAGAGGAAGGCACTGGTGGCAAACCTTCTCTGAACAAATCTGAGTCAGTGCGGTATAGTGGCTTGAATCTTGGACTGTGACTCTGGGAGACCAAGGTCAGCCACAGAAACCCAGTGGGTGACCTTGAGCAAGTCCCGCTCTCGCTCAGGCTCAGAAGAAGGCAGTGACAAACCTCCTTGGAATCAATCCTGCCAAGGAAAGCCTGGACCGGGGTTGCCCTAAGTTATAGTCAATTTGAAGAGGAGATCCCATCTTGTTTTGGGGTTTGGGAGTTGGACTAGGATTTTGGAAGACTGGAGCCTGAGCCCCCACTTCGGGTGCATCTACACTGTAGAAACAATGCAATTTGACACCACTTTGACTGCCTATAGAATCCTGGGATTTGTAGTTTGGTGAGACACCAGCTCTCTTTGGGAGAGAAGGCTAAAGACCTTGCAAAACAACAAATCCCAGGATTCCATAGGATGGAGCTATGACACTTAAAGTGGAGTCAAATGGCATTATTTCATAGAACCATAGTTGGAAGAGACCACAAGGGCCATCTAGTCCAACAGCGTAGGTGCACCCTAGCCATTGAAACCCCCTGGGTGACCTTGGGCAATTCCCACTCTTTCTGCCTCAGAGGAAGGCACTGGCAAAGCTCCTCTGATGAAACATTGCCAAGGAAACCCTCTGATAGGGCCACCACCATAAGTCAAAGATGACTTGAAGGCCCATCATCACAGAATAGTCATTTGTAACCAGTTCCTTCCAAGCTCCGATCAGACTCCTGGGGTAGAAAGCGGTAATGGAGAATTGTTTGTGAAGCTCTCAGTACCTGAAGAGCTGAGGGAGGGGGTCCGAAGTAGGGGTTAATGGCAAACGTGGTTCTTCCCTTCCCTGTTTGAAGCTTGGAGTATATACACAAACTCACCCAGCCGGGGTACTTCAAAGAACTCTGAGCAGGCTATCTGTCAGGCCTAATGGATGGTGGATCCATCCTAACAGGTCTGGAATTTCCTTGGTTGAACTTTGTGACAAATATAGGAAAGAAGGACGAAGGGGGGGGGGTTGTTATTTTTTAAATGTAGTCAAGGAAATATTTGCCCTTTCCTGACAGAGTGCCTTGTGTTATTATTAAAGTTTCACAGATACAAAGCAACCAGCATCTCTTGTCCCAGAAGAGTAGCCATGTTTGTGTAGTGTTATAAATAAAAACGGAAGGCTTTGAAAGTTGCCAATCTATCCATACCGGTTTTGCACCTCTGTCTTTTGTTCACAGAAGTGCAGCACCCCCCAATCGACAAGATCAAGGTTCGTCTGTCATTTTGTGGCCACACTGGAGTTAGAGAGCACACACCTCCACTTGTAGCGTTAGGCATTAATTGTGCTACACAATCCCTTGTGTTGACTGGCAGCGTTGTACAACGGAACTAAGATGGCAAATGCACAACTGAAACCACATTCAAATGTGCCTGCACAACTGTGCCCTAGTGCCAGTGCATATCCATGTGATGTGCAATGCTGGATGAGCATCCATGCACACTGGCGTCATGCATAGCAATAGCAATAGCACTTATATTTCTATACCACTTTATAGTGCAAAGCACTCCCTCAGCAGTTTCCAATCTGTGTTAGCTAATTGCTCCCAACAATCTGGGTACTCATTTTACCAACCTATGGAAGGATGGAAGGCTGAGTCAACCTTGGAGCCCTGAAGGATTGAACTCACAATGTTGTGGCTGCAGTACTGGCATTTAACCGCTGCACCACCAAGACATGCAACTCTGCTTCTAGAACCTTGCACTGATTGCAGACATACCGCATCAGACAGAAATGTCAATTCAATTCAGTCGGGGAAGTGAAGCATGCAAAAGACACCAACTAGATCTCACCTTGGTCTCCATCCAATGACAAACTTTGATTGCTAGGTCATTGCGGATGCAGTTAAGACACACAGGAGAAAGGTATGCCCTGCCCCAGTCTGAAAATGATACTCCTCTCCCTTGCAGTTGTTTAGAGCCACACTGAATTCATTCATGTGCATCAGTAATGCTTGTCCTGTGACTAGGGTTGCCTGATCTCAGGGCCTGGACCCTCTTCTCCAGTTTTCCAAACAAGGGGGGGGGGAACCATTTGGCAAGAGAATTGCCTTGGAAGAAGTGTTCATATAAACTCAGACCCCCATATCTGCAGAAACAACATCCACACTTTCAGTTACCCATGGGACACAAAATAGGGACACATATCATAGAGTTTTGCTGGAAAATGTCTAGAGAGGTATCCTCTCTAGGCATCTTCTAGGTCGTCCAATGCAACTCTATCGTATGTTTGTATAGGAAGTCCTTTATTTTAATAGGGTTCTCTGTTGTCTGTGGTTTCCAGTATCTGCAGTAAGTCTAGGAACTGAAACCCAGTGGATACAGGGGTCCGACTGTGTAGATATTTTTCCTCATTTGCCAGAATTAGTGTTTTTTTTTAATTAATTCAAGTAGCATTAAAAACTGTGGCTGGTGCATGATGCATCATGTCCCACTTCCTAGGACATCACAAGAGGGCATCCCTAGATCTCAACTTATGGTTTTAACATTGCAGGGACTCAAATAGTCCTGACCTGGCAGCCTGGCCTGTGACCAAGGGGTTGTCTAACCAGTGAAAATCATCCTAATTGCATTTCGTTCTGTGTGTTGGCGTGGTGGGCAATGCGAACTGCGAAGCTTAGTGCACAAATGTAACCCACCAAAATTACCCTCTATGCAAAAGGGAGAAGAGGGGAGAGAGAAAAGGGGGAGGGAATCAGATGGGCCAGTTAAAAATATTACCCTTAGTAGTGCAAATCCGTTGAAGCTCTTAGAGTCTTATGAGAGATTAAATAGAGCCGGATAGGTTTCAAGTTGCTGTTTAATCACACAATTTCCCTATCTCATTCTCCTGATCCCATTTAACCTTCTCAGAATGAAGCTTGAGGAAACACACACACACACACACACACACACCTCTCTTTCCAGCAATAAGGCTTGCATTTGAATCCTAAGCCCACGTCAAGGGCTATCTTGCTAACCTAAGAATGTTTACATTGAGCCATAAGTACAATTACACTGCCTGATCTAATAGTTCTCTCTTGTATATGTTACCAAGTACTTAGGGTCTTTCTTTCTTTTTTTAAAAAAAGAAAGCCATTATGGTCACGTGACTATCCTCAAAGCCCTTTGGAGGGGCTTTGTTTTGACAGAAGGGCATTAAGGGGGTGAAACTGATAGCGTAAGTACCACTTACAGACTTTGATCATCTCAGGCCATAATTCTCCGCAGGAAAGTCTTGTATATATTACAGGAGGAAATTAGTTTTATTGCTGCTGCAGGTTCTTCTCTCTTGCTTTGCACACTGCTGCCCCTCCCCTCCGTTCCAAGTTCAGGGTGAAGCGAGAGTCCCATAGATTTGCCCCGCTCAACCACCACCACCACCCCACTGAACAAACCTAGACCCCTCCCCAATAATCTGGCACGGTGCCAGATTCATCAGGGTGGAGCTGCGTTTCGGCATCGCCTATTCCCGGAGAAGCAAAGTTGGTAGGTATGTTTAGCTAGACCTGGGCTGCATGTTCTTCTCTCTGAGAGCCCATCCTCTATTTATTATCACCGATGGCATACCCAGCTATTGAGGGGAAAAAACCCACATGCAAATAACTTATGGTCAGCTACTTCAGCTAACTATGAACTTTCTCAGATGGGTTGAAAGAGCGGAATTACAACATGATAGTATCACAAATGGGTTCCCATTACTGTGTGACATCATTATCCTCTCATGGTCCATGTGTGCTCCACCCATTAATTCAGTATAACTTTCATTGACGGGCAAAGCTGTCAATAGCTCTCAATATTCATCTCCACCTTGCCTTGGTGCAGAAGCAGAATGGTCCTCACTCCATCCCAACTGCCATTGCCCTGGCCAAGGAGGGAGAGAAGAGAATGCTAGACTTAATCCTTTCCCCGACTGCCATCGTTTTTCCTTTTGTATCATGTTTTCATTAGATTATAAGCTTGAGGGCAGGGAACTGTTTTGTTGTTCTTTTTCTTGTAAAGCGCCATGTCACTATTGTGTAAAATGGAGGTGTCATATGGGAAGGTCAACCAAAAGACAAATGATGTCTTACAATGTATGTAGATGATGTTGCTTTCTGCAACCGGACTTGTTTATCTCGGATTGGCCTTTTTAGTCATCAGTGCGCTTGCAGAAAGTGCAGGATGAGTCCTTCCTGAATCTTTGTTTGTGAAGAAAAGCCAGAGAGAGTGATGATGTTGCTATGGTGTGATGATAGCATGTGTCCTGAGCAGTAGTCTGACAATTTTGGAGGGGACTGTCAGAAGTTAGAGACTGAACTCCATAGAAAATGGCCAAACAACTGCCAAGTCATGCTAGCCTTGAGGCCACCGCTTCACAAGAAGGTTACTGGAGGGCATAGCCTCAGGATAGAGTCTGGAGGGCAAAATCTGATGTAATGCGCCCATGTGGTTGAGGGAGCCAATGCCCTGTAAATCTGTATAAAAGAAGGCTCAGTCCAGAGCATTCTTTCTCTTGAAATACCTTGATGACTGGTGAAGCAGTTTATCTGTCTGCTGTATATATCTGTACATATTGCAACTGTCTTGAGCTTGAAGATAAAGTACCTTCTGCTTATTTGGATGTCAAACAGTCTGTGTGTGAGTATTCTTGGGAACAGGTTGCTGCTAAGTCTGCTGAGATATTTTTTTGGCTTCTGCTGGGGATTGAGTGTCCTATCATCCCCCAACAGATTCTGCCCAGGAAAGTGGACGAGGCATTGTTGAATCAAGTCCAGGATCTGATGTCTGCCTCCAGCAGTGGTCAACCAGACACCCATGGACAGCTCACAAAATGCCACCCAGAGTCAAAGGGCAGAGGGTAGGTCTTCAAGAAAGACCTCTCCTTCTTTCTCTATCTAAATTAAGCACCAACTTTCCCCCCCCCCACCCTCCATCCCTGGCTTAAACCCACTGCAGCTGAAAAAGGAAATGCCTGAGCAGAGATAGGGTCCATAACCCAGCTCGGCCCACCCCAACCATGTCATTAATCTTCCCTCCTTCTGTCTCATTTTCCTACCCCTTTCAATGTTCTCTCTTGCTGGGAATTCAGGACTGAAAGAATAACATTTCCATCAACTCTTTCTACACTGCCCCATCTCTCCCCCCCCTGCACCCCCCATCTTCTATACAGGGGATGCTGAGTTCCAGCATATATGAACTGTTTATTTTTGAAAGATTACCAGTTATCTCTATACTTTCAACCTCTCTCTCCCTGGGTTTAGCTTTAAGTCTTTGCCTTCATGAAGAAGAACTGATTCTCAGAGTTATCTCCCCATGAAGCCTGGGGAGGAGAGATGAGTCATCGAGACCTGCCAATCTTTGCCCTCCCTGTGTCCAGGAAACGGCCAGAATTCTCTCCAGTCCAGACAGTGGTACCTTGTCTTGAATGGAGAAGAAATTCATTTTAAAGAAAAGATGCAGGCTGACAAGCCCTCCATGATACCTGCTCCACCCCAGCCTTCTCTCAAAAAAACAGTGGTTAGAGAGAGGGAGAAGGAGATAGAGATGGAGAGTGAGGCTGAGGCTGGCTCCAGATGAGTAATTCCAGGTTTTGGCCCTGTACAAACCGATTTTGCTTCTGATATCCAGATGGAGTTTGACTTTTTTTTGATGTATTTCCAGTGGGCTCCTGGTACTACCCCAAACTTGTTATTCCCACTCCCCAAGATGAAAAGAATAGATAACTGTCTGTGGGCTCATCTACATGGACCGTTCTACCCCCATTGCCTTGACCAAACAGGAACGTGGGCCCATCGCTGCAGCTGCCACCATTTTTGGTGTTGACTCAGAGGCATGAAGGGGGCCCACAACATGTGACTGAATCCCCCTGCATGTGACCAGCCTTGGTCATGTGCTACAGGAATCCTGCTTGGCTTCCGGGAGAGCCAGGGAGATGACAAGGGCAGTGAGGGGTGGCATGCTGAATGGTCTCCTGTGCACATGTGGGGCCTAATCTGGGTTTTGGCTACCTATCGCAGAGTAAACTAGGTATTATTCTCAAACATTGTATCGCACTCTGCTCCGCCTTTTCAGGGGGAGGAAGTTCTCAATATTTTCAGGCAGTCTGGTTGAGCCCTGAGATTGTGGCCTCGTCTACCCCGGCTGCTTAAATCCAGGGCCAGTCTGAGCATTAGCTCCAGATTGGCTCTGGATTGACCGCAATGGCAGCCATTGAATGTGGTACAATGGCCGTTGTTGTCCACATAGGCCAGCTGGGCCAATGCTGCATTGGTCCCATTTTTGGAGATGCCACCACTGCTTCCTCGCTGGCCAAGGAGCTCTGTGGAAAGCCGGCCCAGTAAGCTGTTGCTTCTGCTAAGGTTGGAACACCTCCCCCCTTCTTGTTGATCCCCCTCCTTGTTGATCGCAGTGGTCCCCCCACCCCATTCTGACCTCAGCTGAAGTGATGGCATTCTGGGCAGGCTTTCCACAGAGCTCCTCGGCTGGTAAGCAAGCGGTGGAAGCTCTGACAGGGATCCGTCCCCTTCCCAGCACTGCTTAGTGCAGGGTAATGGAGATGGCACCCCATTTGCATGTGAACAATTGGATTGGGATGAATCAGACCCAGTCCAGCTGTCCATCCAGCAAAAGAGCCCCAGGTCACTCTGGAGTTTCCAGGGTTTTCCCTGTCTTTGCTTAGTTTGGAGAAAAAAGTTCCAAAAAAGTTCCCTATGCCCAAGCTCTGATAAATCTATCTTTGTTGGTGTGTCATGTGTTTCCTTGCTATACAATGTACTTTGAAGTTTCCAATTAATCCTTTATTTCTGGATTCTTTAAAAAAACAGCCCAAAGGAAGGTGGCATATAGGAGTGGAGGTAATGAAGGAGAAGTCTTCAGCCAGCCTCTCAGCCACATCTTGCATGATCGAACACCCCAAAGCTTCCTTGATCGTGAGAAGCAAAACAGCAGCAGGGTTGCGTCCTTGGAATATCCCAGAATGGAAGTGAACCACCTTAAATTTTACACTCAGAATCCCATCTGATTTATGAGGACTGTCCGCACTGTGTACATTTCACTTTGTGTTCCCGTATAAACAGTGGGAGCTTTGGAAACAGTGGGAAAGGTTAGCTATTTAAAGGCTCCACATCAGTAACAGTGAAAGCTGTATGATGTGCTCTTTCTCCACATCAGTTACCTGATTTTTAAATACGCTTCTCTCACACTGCTTCCCAAAACAACTTGCTGTCAGGGACAGAGCATCAAATGCTGCCCCACCCTACATACAGGTCAAGCTATGTAATATCCCAAAGCAGTGAGATTATTTGGGCATAAGAAACAGAAAACCCCTCAAGTGCCTTTCATGATGGCTGCCACTTACAATACAAAGAAGAATAAAATAGATTATTCACACTTGGCACCCTTTTCAATGGTATGTCAAAATCTGCTTCCTGAGGCAGCCGCTTCCTCTGCCTATGGGTTGGAGCCTGCCTTGCTCTCTGGGACAATTTATAAAGACAGGAGGGCATTTCCATGAGCATCAAATAGCTCTTTTCTATTTCACTGTCTAACAGGTATGTTGGGGTGTTTGTATGGGCTTTCCCAGGGCCATAGCGACATGGGGGTAAATGAGAGCCTTGTCCCTTCCCATTGAGAATTCTGCTCCCAATGAAATGTTCCTTCAGTTCTCCAGTTTCTAACACTGCAGTAACTTACAACTCCAGTTGAGCTTTTAGAAATAACAGTTGTCCCTCCGTATTCACGGATTTGGTATCCACGGATTTGGTATCCACAGATTTAAGTATTCACGGCTTGAAAATATTCTTTAAAAAATAAGAATCCAAAAAGCAAACCTTGATTCTGCCATCTTATAGAAGGGACACCATTTTACTAGGCCATTGCATATCATGGCACTTGAGTATTCATGGATTTTGGTATCCACGGGGGATCCTGGAACCAAACCCCAGCAAATATGAAGGGACAACTGTAACAGTTTAGGTTATATTTTAAACAGCTCTGGGGAAAGGAAGGCATACAAGGGATAATTAAGTAAAAATATATTAACTGATAGGCAAATATATTTTCTACAGTTTCTTTTCGCTTCTTTTTTTTTAATATGATTACTGAGTTGAAAGAGTTTTTATGAAGTTACATAGTAGAGATTACCAATGTGAAATAAAAGAAATAATTACAATAAGATAATAACAAGAGCTAGGTAGTATGACAAAGTAGTTTTATCTTGATGAATATACAATATAACTGTGTAAGGAAAATATGAGCAAGATAAGCATGTTATAATTATGCTTGTGGTTAAATATAATGAAACTTGGAATTTGCACTATATAATTTATTTAAAGGGAATCTAATTCACTTATATAAAAAACTTTACTTAACAAATTAATTATAGTCAAGGGCAAGAAGGAAGTAAGTCATTTTAACTGTTTTTTTTAATGTTTTGTGTTTTTTTTTTCATTTGTCTTGTAGATTAGATATTTATTTGTATGTAGTAGATTGGTTTATTAGGTTTTGTACTGTATACACATTATTTGTGTTTTGTGTTTAGCAATGTGTTTATTTTGTACTGTTTATATTTTATACTAATAAACATATGTTAAAAAAATAACAGTTTAGGCATCCAAAGCAAAGGGGCAGGCAAAGAAAGCAAGGGTGTACAAATACAACAAAGAGAAGAGGAGTCCTATGTGCGAATGATTATCAATATCTCCCTCTCTGCAATGCTAGAAAATTGAGGAGCGAAGGGAAATTTCAATGGGGGTGGGTAGAATTTGGGGGGCATACCTTCACTTTGCCCCCCATAGCTGCACCCCTGGGGTGCCCCCCTCTTTTTTGGCATAATTTGGAGGTAATTTTCACCCCCAAACTGCACTAAAACCCACCCAAACACATGGAAGTGTGAGAAAACATCTCCAAATACCAGGTAGATTATATTTCAAGGGCAAAAGATTTATACGATCTGAAGAGAAACCAGCAACCTTGTTCCATCTTCTATATGACATCCCTTCAGGTAGTTGGAGATGACTATCATGTCACTTCTCAAACTTCTCTTCTCCACGTTGAACATATTCAGCTCCCTCAGATCTAAACATATTCAACAACACCGGCCCGTTGCTACCACCACCATCTTCCTCCCTGTCTTGGAAGGCAGGATGGGGGACTGCAATATGTGACCAAGGCCCCTTGCATGTGACCAGCCATGGCCACATGCTGCGGGACTCCTTCCTGCCTTCCGGGAGAGCCAGGGAGATGGCAAGTAGCAGCAAGGGCCGGCTTGCTAGGATGGGATCCTGCCGACATGTGGAGCCTGAGCTGTTTCCTATCAGTGGAAATGGAGCAAAACAGGTATTATTCTAAAACATTGTATTGGGCCCTACCCAGCCTTCCCCTCTCCATCTCAGCCCCTTATCTGCCCCAGGGGTGGTGAGGACTGCCTGGGGCAGAATGGAGCAAAAGCCCTGGGTGCTCAGGACTTCAGGGCTTTAAGACAGGGGCAAGACAGGGTATATTGCCAGTATGAAAAAAAAAGTGGGGGAAATATGCTTTTTTTAAAAAAATTATAATCATTCTAAATTGAAAGCATTTGTTTGATTATTCAGATGTTGCTGTCCTTGAGCAAGCAGGGATCACCAGCATTGAGGCCATGATATTGAGAACACAGCAGCGTTGGGCAGGGCACATTTCTAGGATGGAGGACCATCACCTCCCAAAAATAGTACTCTATGGTGAACTCACCACGGGTCAGCGTAAGAGGGGCGCTCCAAAAAAGCGATACAAGGACTCCCTGAAACAACATCTCAGGCTCGGCCAAATTGATCACCAACAGTGGTCCGCCCTGGCCTCACATCGGGAGGCATGGAGACGCACTATCCACAATGCTGCAGCCTTATTTGAGAACTCACGCCGAACAAGTCTTGAAGAGAAACGACAATGTAGAAAGAATCACAACCCGGAAACATCACCCAAGGAGACCTTCTGCTGTGCTTTTTGCAACCGGACTTGTTTATCTCGGATTTGCCTTTTTAGTGATCAGCACACTTGCAGAAAGCGCAGGATGAGTCCTTCCTGAATCTTTGTTTGCGAAGAAAAGCCAGAGAGAGAGAGAGAGAGAAATTAGATTATTAAAGTGGCTAACATTCAGAGTCTGGTTGCTTCTATCTACACATCCAGAGCGAAACATAGAAAGGGAACTTTCTACAGCCTTTGGTGAGCAAGCCAAGCATGAGTCATCAGGATTTTCCATGTTGTTGGGTTCCAAGGATGGAGGAAATCACATCCAACATATACCACCAGAGGGTGCTGTTACCCACAAACAAGCATTCCATCTTTTGACATGGGGAGAGGGTGTCTTTCTTTCTTTCTTTCCTTCCTTTCAAATATAGAAAACTTATTTAATTCATTTCTTGAGGAGAACTTTCTGAAATCTGCAAATTTCTTCACAAAACTGGATGTAAAGACCTGAGGTTCATATGCATCAGGCTAGATTGGGTGGGGGAATCCATTCAAGATGTGTAGCAGAAGACAACAGCTTGGGAGTCCAGGACATAGTGCTGGTAGAGTGTTACTATTCCTCACCTACCACCCACCACTGGGCACCTAAGATGATAATCTCTCTAGTTATTGGTGGGGACAGACCTGCTTGTATTGGTGCATAGGCCTTAAGGATCTTCCATTCACAGACATCCAATCCACACCAAACAATCCACCGAGCCTCCATTACTCATAAAAAGCTATCATTCAACCTATTTATGATCAATGGCTAGATAGTCTGAGATCGCGATCATTGACTGAGATAGCTATCATTGTTTTAGCAGGTCCAAATCTACTGGCCAAGGTTCTACATTGAGGAGACTTTACACTCCCAGAGTTAGACAGTGGTTCCACAATGCTGCCTTGTTCGTGAATTGTGACATTGAACCACAAAACATGCCACCCAATGCACATGTTCATATGCCTGTGCAATGACATACAATGTGTATACTCATCCATGTGTGATTGTGAGTGATGGCACTGTATGTGCAACTCAACTTCAATGATCTTGAAGTGAATATGGCCATTGTATATTAGGGGAAAAAACTGTCAAGCATTTCCATAGGAGAACTTATGGATTCTGTCCACTGTGTGTGTGTGTGTGAGTGAGAGAGAGAGAGAGAGAGAGAGAGAGAGATCAGCATTGCCTGAGGCAAAGGGCAAGATGGCTCCTCTGCCTCTTTCCACCTACAAAAAGATGACTGTACTGGCAGCTGATGGAGTGATGTCCTCTAACACATCCAAGCCCACAGGCTAGTTTAAGGGGGTCAGAAAAAGGCTATGTGCTGTACTCTCCAATGGGGAGGGCATGTGGGGACTTCAGGAGGAACAGCCCAGGGGGCTAGCACCATCACCCAACAACATCTGCCACCTGGTTCATTGCCTCACTCTGCCTAATGGCAGAACTGGCCCTGATTAAGCAATAGACAAGAGTAGTCTACTCACCAAAGGAGCTGTGGTCCAAGACAAGACCAGCCACAAAAAACCATCATGAAACAGAGGGAATCCAATCAGAGACAGGCGAGGCAACATCGAGAGCAGTGGTTTCCAAACTTTGGTCCTCCAAGTGTTTTGGACTACAACTCCCAGAAGCTCCAGCCAGCTTGTCCAATGGTCAGGAATTCTAGGAGCTGAAGTTCAAAACACCTGGAGGACTAAGGTTTGGGAACCACTGATCTAGGGTTTCCAGGTCAGGAGCACTCCCAGGAGTTGCCAACCTCTGTTGCAGAACCAGATCCTTCTGATGTGTGCTGGGTGAAGGGCAGAGCTCCATAAGAAGGTCAGCCTGCTCGCTAGAAGCCTTGCACTCCATTGCTGTCCTATTCTTTCTATAGTTTTGTCATCATCTCTGGTGAGATGGTCCAGGGGTCTGTGGTTGCTGGTGGTCTCCAGGTCACTGAAGCAGTGAAACTGCTCCATGTTTTAATCTGAACTTGGAAGGAACTAACCAAGCTACTACCTGGAGTAGATGGCCCTTGTGGTCACACCCATCTCTAAGATTCTAAGATTCATTGTTTCTTGGTAATGAAGCATGGGGCCCTTATGGTTGTGGGACCCTGGGTCAAATGTGCCCATGCGTTAAGATGGCATTGCCCCCCCTCAGTTGTAGCTCCTTTCTAGGCCTGATGGTTCCCTTCCACCCCCTCTCATTCTGACAGAACTCTGCAGCACAGGGGCAACCATGAGTCCATTCAGCCAGAGCATCCCACAGACAATGGGGCTTGTTGCCATGTGTGACTTTCACTGGCATCCCATCGCAAAGGACTTTGGTTCAAAGACCTCTGCTTCTCTTTTGTTGGCCACCAGAGACATTCCTTCAGCCGCCCACCTCCTTCCCGCTCCCACTGCTCACACATGTTCAGATCATCTAGTTTGCTCTCTGTTTCCTGCCCCAGGGGAGGGTGTTGCCCTAGTACACCCCTGAGCTTCCGACATGGCATTCAGTAACCCTTCCACCAGCCCAGGAAATTCGCTCTGACAAATTTATCGATAACATCACATGACACTTCAGGGGGCCCAGAAGACTTGGCTCACGGGGCTTTGGGGAGTGGGCCGAGTGACAACAGGCCATTGGGAAGAGATTGGAAAACCGGTGTTTTCTGGGAAGGTCCCATCTGGAGTCACCTTTTCTCTCTTGTGGCCAAATTCAGCCTGTGTTTTTTCCATTTAGGAAGATCAATATGTGACTAGCTGTTACTTGTGCGTGCGCAAACACACACACGCATCCCGGCACGCACTTTGTCTCTCTTGCCTTACTTGTCAGCCTTGCTGACAAACCAGGCATTGTTGCATCCCTCGGCCATCCGCAGAGCTTTCTCGGACTGCTAACTAGAGTGAGAACAAGAGCCCAGGGACTTCTGTAGCCAAGTACTTTGCCAGCATCATTCTCTCTCCCTCTCTCCCTCCCATTCTTCCCCCTCCCCAGTAATCCTGTGCAGTCTAGGTCTGCACAAAACAAAGTAATTGTTCCCTCCGAGGCTGAAATCCAGTGTAAGGAAAGGAAAGGAAGGCTGTAGGAGGTAATGAGTCTAAAAATAAAATTGTATTAAAAAAATTCCAGGATCTAGTCCTTTTAAAAAGCAACAAGAATTATCTTCTTTAAAAAGAGAGTTAAAAATTCATTTACTTTTAAATTCATGCAGAGTGCAACTTAGGAATGCAGACAAAAGCTCAATTAACATTTTAAAAAAGGTGTGTTCAGAGGTTTGAAATCACCCAGTTAAATTAGACTCATTACAAAAACAAAGGAGTCAGTTTAAAATGCAAATCAAAGTTTACTGAAGGTATATCAATCTCAATCTATATACTAAAACAAACTTTAAAAAGAGGTTCCTAACTAACTAATGGTATTTAGGGTAGAAAAAACTCACCCAGCCTATAGTGGTAAGAGGCTGCATGGTGAACATCATGGCATGGTTGCAGGAAAGATGGCTAAACAAAGATAATATGGCTTAAGATGGCTACAGCCTCATGGAGACTCTAACTTAAAAGAGAACTTACACAGAGCAATAAAATTCAAATTAGGTCATGTGTTGAATGACCCAGCACTCCAGTTGGCTGGAAGTGCCCAGTGAAATAAGAGAAAGAAAATTTGGGAGAACAGAAGCATGCAGGGAGAAAACCTAGACTTATCTTAGGATGTGAATGAGGTACACAAGATTGCTTTTACATTACAATGATTATTTCCCCACATACTACAGATGGGAGCGCCATAAGTCGGAAACGACGTGAAGGCCCACAACACCACACACACACACAAAGTTCTTGACAGATAAAGGCCCGTGCCCCTAACGCCACAGGCCCAGCCTCACTGGCGAAGAGTAACCCCCATGTAAACGAAGTGAGACTTCTTACTGTAGGGGTGTATGAGTATAAACATTAAAACTCTACTAAAGATCTCAGGGAGCAAGCCCTTTGGGAATATCTTCTTGCTAAAAGTTTCCGTTTACTAGGCAGAGTTAACAGAGACAGAAAGCAGACTAGAGCCAATTTGCATTTGTATGTATTCTGAATCACCTAGTCATTAAAGACCACTTAGACAAATTACAGACAATAAAGACGTTTGCTTAAAAATGCATATCAAAACCTTTACTGAAGGTATAGCAATCTACATATTCAAAACAAGGCTGGGTCCTTAACTAACTAAAAGGATTTCAGGGCAGTAGACTCACCCAATCCTGGGAGAGTGAAGTTAGGATAGGACCCCAACACTTACCATGTGAACATGTCCAAGATCCTGGCTCAATAAGATTTTCTTCTTCCACACCATCCTTAGATACTCAGCCAACTTACTCCCCATAAGCAACCTTCAGGAAAGAAACCGCCTTGCCTTGTGTAGCAACCCAGAGCTTCAGTTCTAAACGGGATTACTTGGAAGTAAGTCTTACAGAAGCGCATGGGATTTCACCAATGCGATCGGGGGCAGGACCCCCCTTGCCCAGTAAGAAAAACACAAGGGCATCGACAGATCTCAAACTTGGGTTTGGTGGGAGTGAGAAGGATGGTGACAGACCTGTGTAGCTTATACAGAAGAAAACACATGGCCTCCATAGTTGTATGCTCATGGTTTCTCCTTACTCTTAAAATGTTGGGGAAAGGAGGCCATTATAAGCCATCCTTGTACTTTTTGACATGTAACTTATCAGTAAGGACTAATCTAAGAGGCACTCTTTTAATAATGGGCAGAATTCAAAGTGCTGGTTTTGACCTATAAAGCCCTATACGGCTTGGGTCAAGGTTATTTGAAGGACTGTATCTCCCTGTTTGAGCCCAGTAGAGCTTCAAGATAATCTGGAGAGGCCTTTCCCTCTGCCCCACCACCTTCTCAGGCTCATTTGGTGGGAACAAGGGAGAGGGCCTTCTCAGTGGCCGCTCTCAGACTTTGGAACTCCCTCCCCAGAGAGGCCAAGATGGCCCCATCCTTGCTCTTCTTCCATCCATAAATGTATGCTGCCAGGTTTTTACAGACTAAAATGGGTTGGGCGTGTAAGGCTGTGCTGTGTGGTTTTTAAGACTGCGAATGGGTCTTTTATATAGTTTTCCCATGCATTTTGATATTGTTGCTGTTTACTGTTTTTAACCTAGAGATGTTTACTTCTTTTTTAAATTTTATATTTTAATGCTTTTTTAAAAAAAACTTTTGCATTGTTTTTTACTTGTATTGTTTTAAAGATGCTGTTAGCCACCTTGGGTCCCACTGGCAGGAGAAATGAATAAAATGATGATGATGATGATGATGATGATGATGCCATTGGCTGTCAGTCCATTTCAGAGAACAATTCAAAGGGCTGGTGAAGTCCTATAAATCCCTGTATGGGTCAGGTCCAGGTTGCCTGGAAAATAGTATTCTCTCATATAAGCCTGCCTATGTTTTGAGATCTTCTGCGTTACATCTGGCGGAAACATAGGAGACAGACTTCTTGGTGGTTGCAAGGGAAGGTGGGAATGTCTGGC
Organism: Gambelia wislizenii; assembly: GCA_030847615.1. Taxonomy (NCBI): domain Eukaryota; kingdom Metazoa; phylum Chordata; class Lepidosauria; order Squamata; family Crotaphytidae; genus Gambelia; species Gambelia wislizenii. Next base: position 22,125,267 of record JAUMIR010000013.1, on the reverse strand, counting down.
AGCTTCTTCTTGATCAACAGGGGAATGAGCCTCCATTGAATCCCAGCAACTGCTTACGTGGCAGTTGCAAATGCGTAACTATAGGCTATGTATTTGTAACTGCCCAGCAGGATTCCAGCCCGTTTCCCAGGAAGCCTCACATGTTTTTTTGTGCAAGATGGCTGTCCTCAATACAAAATGCCAAAACCTTGCTCAACAACAATAAAAGCACAGCAATGCCATAGGCCTATTTCTCTGTGCAAGATTTCAGGTCTTTTAAGCGAGATTTTTGTTGCCAAAGAGTGTTGTTGTGTGAGATTGTTGTTTGCATGGAAAACAGCAATTGTGCATATAAAACACACACACACACACACACACGGCTGCCTGGAATTCTAACCTGCAGAAATGTGTATTTCTAGGTAGAAGAATATCCAAAAAAAAAATTGGGATTTATGAATACTGGCAAAAATGGCACAAAGTTCTTGCCATTGGATTAATCTTCCTGGTCCGGTTTCCCATGTGTTGGGAAACCCATTTTTTCAGCCAGGAAATGAAGAACAACAAATATTCTTTCTAGCCAGAACCCTCTATCTCGTGGTATGCTATGTAACTTTAAGTGTACCTAGTGATTTAGCAGAGGAGCTCAGAAACCCTGCTAGTGAATTGCAAAGATGCATGATGAGACACTGGCAAGAATGTCCTGAAGCACATCAGCACTCCATAGTTAGTATCCCAGTTCATAACGGGACCAATGTGCATTGATTTCCAGTGCACATATAGTAGTGCTGAGACCCTACATCAAAGTCTAAATTTTTGTAGCTATGTTGCAGAACTTCAACGAAACCCTGTTAGCAAATTAAAAAGATGGACAACTTTTGTGAACTGGGCACTTCTAGATGGTGTTCAGATGTGCATTGGGGAGCACTGCAATGCACATCATTGCCTATTGTGCATCTGGCCATGGTTCATTAGTCACTCCACTGGCTGCCATTGCTCAATGGATCTCTCGTACATTGTAATGTTACGGCAGTCCCTAGCTCCCTAAGCCACTCTTCATAATGACTTCCAGACCTCCCACCATTTCGGTCATTATCCTCTGGACACATTCCAGCTTGTCTATATCCTTATGGAATTGTGGTGATCAGAACTGGGCACAGTCTTCCACGTGTGGTCTGACTAAAGCAGACTAGAATGGCACTATTACTTCCCTTGATCTAGATGCTATACTCCTATTGATGCAGCCTAGAATTGCATTAACTTTTTTAGCTGCCGCATCACACTGCAGACTCATGTTTAGTTTGTGGTCCACTAAGACTCCTAGATCCCTTTTGCATGTACAGCCCTCAAGCCAGGTGTCACCCATCCTATATGAGTGCTTTTCATTTTTACTGCCCAAGTGTAGTATCCTACATTTCTCCCTGTTGGAATTCATTTTGTAATTTTTGGCCCAGCTTTCTAATATGTTCAGGTCATTTTGGATTCTGGTCCTGTCCTCTGGGGTATTAGCTACCCCTCCTAAGTCGGTGTCATCTGCAAAGTTGACAAGCCTGCCCTCCATTCCATCATCCAAGTCATTGATAAAGTTGTTGAATAGCACTGGGCCCAGGACAGAACCCTGTGGCACCCCACTGGTCACTTCTCTCCAGGATGAAGAAGAGTCATTGGTGAGCACACTTTGGGTTTGGTTGGTCAACCAGTTACAAATCCACCTAATAGTCACATTGTCTAGCCCGCATATTAATACCTTTTTTACAATAATATCATGGGGGACTTTGTCAAAAGCCTTATTGAAATCAAGATCAAACAGTGTGGTCCCTAAAAAGGATTCCTTGATCCAGCCAGGAAAATCTACATGTAGAGGTGTGTATTCTGGTCATACATCCATATCAATGCTCAGGTGGTCACTTACCAAAAAGGAGGACCTCAGGTTTGCACTGCTGAAGAGGAGAATGCATGGCCCTCTGGTTGTTGCTAGCTGCAACTCCCATCAGCCTTAGCTAGTGCTGCCAAGAGTTCTGGATGATGGGAATTGTAGTCCAACACCATTTGGAGGGCCACATTTTCCTTTTTCCTGGAATAGACAACATCTTCACACAGAGGATTGTCCATTGACAGCTGCTCGAAGAGAGAATTGTTCTATGAAAAGTAATCCATGGGGCCATTCTAGGCTGTTAAGTCAGCTTAATATGCTCAGCAACAGGTTGGATGTACCCTTGTTCTCTTCATATGCTGCATAACAGAATTTAATGTTCAAGGAGCTGTCAGGTCATCTCACTGGGAAGCTCTCGCTGTTCTTGCAATATTGAAATACAACTCCCCGTTGTGTATTGACAACTGGCACGCAAGCTTCCATCTCGGATAACCCCTTCTCCCTTGGTGTGCTATGGATTTGAGGACGAGGTGATTGCTTCTTCTCTACCGCTGAGGGTACAAGGCTATTGGCCATACCATTTCAGCATGGCTACGTGTCCCATGGAGCCATCATTAGCCTGTCCAGTGGGTCTTTAAACTCTTCACTAACATACTCAAATTTGCCTCAGTGCTTTTCTGGCTCATCCGCTCTGCGTTTCAGCTGTCCTGTACCTTGATAGACTAGACTAGATGGAACAAGCTGACCTCTGACCCCAGAGGAGCAGTAATGGATTGGTGTATTGATCCCGGCACTTGTCACAGCTAGCTGAGGTGCCACAGTTAAATCCCCCCACCTTTAAGCTGTGCCTGGTTTCTGTACATCCCCACTCGGCCCTAATGGAGATGCAAGCGAACATGATGTCCGACAGGCTATTAAGCAGCTGAACAACCTGTCCCCTGTCAAAACACACAAGGTGTCACAGTCCCTGTGGGAATACCACTGCCGACTCTCTCTCCACCCACTCCCCAGCCCAACGCACCAGAAGTTGTCACTTGAATTCTATTTACTAACTCAAGTGTAATGAAATCTACTTGCAAGAGTAATAGGAGCAAAGGTAGTATCGACTACACCGTGAGTGGATTGAACTCTGTTTACTTTTATTTTACTTTTACTTTTTTTTTTAAATGTAGTGTCCCCATGGTCCACCAAATACATGTTCACTATTACAGTCCAAGAAGGTCCGGTTATCATTTCATAACAGTTAGGACAGGACTGATCTAAGTTAAGTGATGTTGAGCATCAACTATTGCTGAAGGACAGAAGTGCCTTGATCCATCAAACCAAGTTCCACCTACTCTGGGCCAATTTTGTAGGAATCCAGGAACCAGCAGGAACTTGGTAGTCTAACCACCAGTTGGCCAAAACTACAATGTCCACAGCATACCATCAACAATGATCTCACCATTAAGGCATAGCTTAGCCATGTTAAGTGACTTGGAAGCTCTACACTTTGTTAAAGATGAATCAGACCAGCTCTAGCTAGTTGATACACGTGTGTGTGTGTGTGTGTGTGTGTATACTAGTCAACCCCAGTATCCATGGATTTGGTATCCACAGTTTCACTTATCCACATCTGGAAAAAATGTTATCTTTAAGGCATTTCTAGGTCCTCCAACGTGATTCTATGGTCAACTTCTGGTATTCATCTCATTGAAAATAATAGGGTTCCCTATTATCCACAGTTTCAGGGATCCATGCAGGGTCTTGGAACCTATCCCCACAGATATGGGGGCTGACCTGTGTGTATATGTATATGTATATGTATATGTGTATTGCAACACTCATAGAAGCCAAGTATATCATCATTGGAAGCTTCCTGTCGTATGAATGTAGTCTTTTACAGGCTGTATACAGAGCACATTTCTAGAATGGAGGACCATCACCTCCCAAAAATAGTACTCTATGGTGAACTCGCCATGGGTCAGAGTAAGAGGGGCGCTCCAAAAAAGCAACACAAGGACTCCCTGAAACAACATCTCAGGCTTGGCCAAATTGATCACCAACAATGGTCCACCTTGGCCTCACATTGGGAGGTATGGAGACGCACTATCCACAATGCTGCAGCCTTATTTGAGAACTCACACCGAACAAGTCTTGAAGAGAAACGACAACACAGAAAGAACCATAATCTGGAAACATCACTCAAGGAGACCTTCTGTTGTGCTTTCTGCAACCGGACTTGTTTATCTCGGATTGGCCTTTTTAGCCATCAGCGCACTTGCAGAAAGCGCCGGATGAGTCCTTCCTGAATCGTCGTTTGCGAAGAAAAGCCAAAGAGACAGTGCTCTACAGTCCCAACATCCCAAATTGCTTCTACCTCTTAAGGAGAGAGAAAGAAATAGAGAGGAGAAAAAGAGAGAAACAGTGATGATCTTGTGTGATCCTAATCCCTTTCTCACATGTACCCAGTTGCTGAGATCCTACATCACAGATACAGGGTGCAACTTGACACTTACGGAGTTATGTACCATTTGCACAATGTCATCTTATTAGTGAATCGATATGTGCAAATGAATGTGAAATCCACTGTGTACATGCAGCTCCATGCACAGTGTGCATGCACATCCATGTGCAGCACATAGCCCATGCACGATGGCATCATGTGCACAGTTCCGCTCCAGCAAACTTGAATTGAATGCAGGCATTCCTCATTCGACAAAAATCATTTCTGTAGGGAACTTGTGCATCCAACAGAATTCTGTCCAATGTCCATTGATACACATGCTCTTTCTTTTCCCCACACCCACTTTTTTCTCAATCTTCTCTTCTCTTCCTTTGAATTCTAGCTTTCCCTCTTCATTTCCCCTTCCCTCTCTTTGTCCCTTTTTTCCTGCCTCCCTCCCTCCTTCTCACACACTCACACTCTTTTGCCTTTTCCCCTCTGAAAAGGATAGCTGGTAGGACACTCACACCCTGCTGTGATCTAGCCAGAGAATCCAGATCTGGCCTAGAGAGGGATGCTGTCCTTGTATTTCTCCCACACCCTCTGATTCCTGCATTTCTCTGCAGGCTGAATGCCATTTGGGGGTATGGCTAAAGTCTTGTCACAATCACCCCAACCCCAAATCATGCCCCACCAAAGATACTTTCCAAATAAATTATATGTTCTGCGTTCCCACTGGATGCCTCTGCCATTTTTGTCAGACAATCACTGGTGTCCTCAGCTGGTTTCTTCTACCCATTTCTAGTAAGTGCACAGATGATTTGGGGTGGGCGTATGGGTACAACTTGAGTCTATAAGGAAAATGACAAGGAAGAATTTATTGATTTCACTCTGCCTCCATTGGCCTGACCTATTAGGTCTGGTTCACTGACAAGGTGTCAAAATATTCCTCTGGCACTTTGTAAGTTCCCTCTAAGTTGTAATAGCTTCCCAATTTTGAAGTCGGATGAGGGGATGAGAGCAAAGGGGGGAAATTTGATAGCTAGATATACCTCTGCCTGTCTGTCCATCCCTGAAATCATGTTCCGACTTATGTGGGACTCAGCCCTACTGAAGTTGGTATGACTGACTTCTGAAAAGACAAGTCTAGAATTGCACTGTAAATTCAGAAAGATAATGGAGGCAAGGAAAAATAAAAGAATTTTTTTTAGAAAGTTAAATGCAAAAGCATATCATAAACGATCATAAACCATAGGAGGGCTGCTTGAGTGGACATGGTGGCCAGTTCGCTTCCCCTAGGAGCCTCTGGGAGTCTGCTTCAGAGCTTGGAAGCAACATGTTACATGTAGCCATGTTACCTGTAACATGGGATGGAAACCTCAGTTCTTGGGGACAAATCTTGGGGGACAAATTTGGCCTTCTCGGGTTCTTCAGCTAGCAAAGGGCCATTCCCCTTGAGGTGATTTTTTTTTGGGGGGGGAGTTTAACAACTTCTCTGGCCAAGATCCTATATACTTTTTATATGCCTATGCACAAGCAGTTATGCTAACCCCCACAGTGGTGTAGCTGACTGTGCAATGGGCATGAAGGCCCTGGGCGATCCCATTGAACAATTATCCATACAACCCATAGACTCATAGAGGGATAGACCACAAAGATCATCTTGTCCAACCCCCTGCCATGCAGGAATTATAGCACTCATGAAAGATGGCCATCCAACCTCTTTTTGAAGACCTCCAAAGAAAGAGTGTGTGGTGGTGGTGTTATCTTATTCATTGATACCCCACCTTTTCCCCAATAATATTACTCAAGGTGGCTTACAACTTATGCAAATCAGTACAGATTAAAACCTATACAAAGATGTCTAAAGAATTAGCCTGTCTGTAAAGCTGAAAGCATTAAAGTCCATTCAAAACCATATAAAAATTAACAAAACAGCATGGCACATCATCCCTTCATAGTTCATTTCTAAACACCTGATGGAATGAGAATGTTTTTACTTGCCAGCAGAAGGAGAGCAAGGATGGGGCCATTCTGGTCTCTCTGGGGAGGGAGTTCCAAAAAGTCTGGGAGCACCCATCGTTAATTAATCCCTGTTGTAACACAAGGTATTTTGGGGGAGTGTTTTGGTCTTGAAAGAGCCAAAAAAAGGACCTACAGGGTGGAGGAGATTAAAGCAGCTGAAACTGGTTTGTCAATATGGATCAGGGCAGCTGTCTGCATTGATAGGTGGTCTCCTTTGCTGTCTGGATATAGGGGCTGTGATGATGAGCACTTGAATTTCAAGATTTGTCACTATATTCCTGATAAGGGTGTGAACAATGGATGGGGTATGGTACACCACCTTCCATCTGTTCATCCCTTTTGCTTTCAAAATGAAGCCCTCTCCAATGCCTATGAAAGAAGCATATAGATCTTTATACACATAGATCTGCCATTGTTGCATCTAGTTGGTCCCAAAATATCAACAGAAGCTGGTCTACTAGTCTCCTGGAGCCCCCAGTGTTATTTCTCTTCAGCCTCAGAAGGAGCCTCACATTGATTTTTCTTCTCCGTGAATTCTCTCCTCCCCCCCCCCACCCAGCCCCACGGTAAAAAACAGTCAAGATGCTCAGCAACCTTTGGTGACACCTGCACCAATCCAGCCCTTGAAAAGATACAGGAGGAATTCTTAAAATATATTTCTCACAGACCACAATATATTCCATATGCTCTGAAACTGGGCAAGAGTGAAAGTCATGCATTCAGCAGCTACCTCTGGCCAATGTTTCATTCCTACACTGGGGAAAACCTTATCAGTGCTTCTCCCCTTCTTCACAGCTGGAAGGAATTTAGAGGCAAATCCGACCATGCCATTGCAGAGGAAGGCTTAGCTCAGAGAAGCACTTAAAACCCGCAACTGCTCAAAATGAACAGGAGCTCGGGTTCCCGTTAAATACCCATTCACCAAGACCTGAGAGTCAAAGAGCCCTTGTATGTACATATAGGACTTGTTGCGAATGCCATGCAGAGAGTTTAACCCATCATAGCATCTGGGCATTAATGAATTTGCACTCTGAAAGGGCATGCTTGTTACATTACAAGTTCTGCGCATGAGGTAATTAAAAAACGATGCTCTCTTCCATCAAGGCAAAGCTGATTCCAGCACTTGTAGGCACAATTGGGTACTCACATAGAATCATAGAATCATAGAATCATAGAAATGCAGAGTTGGAAGAGACCATGAGGGCCATCCAGTCCAACCCCCCTGCCACGCAGGAAATCTTGATCAAAGCATCCCCGACAGATGGCCATCCAGCCTCTGTTTAAAGACCTCCAAGGAAGGAGACCCCACCACGCTCCGAGGGAGTGTGTTCCACTGCCGAACAGCTCTTACTGTCAAAAAGTTCCTCCTCATGAGTGGCACACACCCAACTGGAGTGCAGAGCATCGACTAATAGACATTTTTTGGTAATGCAATGGAGCTTTGGAAACCTGACACCACTTAGGACCTCTGCATTTCTTAATCTGGCTCAGGCCCTGTCCTTTCCACCTTTTTGCATTGTATCACACCTACCTAACAAACCTGCAAGCAAGCTGAATTCCTCAAGGAATTCCCAATAATAAAAACTACATCAAAAGCAAAGAAATTGTAACAGATCAAGGTAGCAACTATTCCAAAAAGTCATGGCTGGCCCAAGACATCTTGCTGCCTGAGGCAAAGGGCAAGATGGCACCCCCTCCACATCCCACACACACAAGCTGTAGCCGCACTGGCAGTTGAAATTTAGGGCTCATCTACATGAGCAAGGATATGCTGGCTCCCTGCCAAATTACCCCATGTGACCCCTCTTGGCCCTTACCTTTGGTGCAGCCCTTAGGTGATAGAACATTGCTGTCTATATTTGCAGGGGTGCTGTTTGCAAGACCCTTGAAACTCAAACTCCAAGCACAGCGGACATTACTGCATCATCGTCCCTGCCTGAGTGTGGACTCCCTTTGAGAGGGGTTTGCCTGGCACAATATAACCACTATGGGAGTGGTCCCCTTATGTAGACTAGGGACTTGTCTAGACAGTCTATTTTGCCCATCTTGCCCTGTCCTGGAGCCCTGGAGTCCAAACGACCCAGGGCTCTTGCCCCATTTTGCCTCCAGGCAATCCAGATGACACCTGAAGCAAAGACTGGAGGAAGACAGGGGAAAGCCTGTTTCATCAAAATACTCAAGGAAAACCACCTCATTGAGGGGAAAATGGATCAGTCCCTGTGGGACCATAGGAGTCCATACCAGCATGCCAGCCCATCTCTGCAGCTGCCATCCAAATCACACTTTTGAAGCCAGGGAGGAGGCCCTCAGCATGTGTCCAAGCCAGTGCATTCTGTCCCATTTAGAAGAGCCCTACATTTGCATCATTAACTGCATCCAAGAGGGTTTTTTTTTGTAAGCTGCTTTGAGTCCCTTGCTGGGAGAAAGGTTGGGTATCAAAGACAAACAGACAGAGTTGAGGCTGCATTTCACCCCACCAAAGGACAGAGTTAATTGCTTCTCTGACTCCAAATGCTTCACCATGCAAGAGTCAGGCTGTCCCACAATGTTGCCGAAAGCCCTATAAATAATGTTGATACACTACAGCACAGAAAGAGTCATCCCAGGGTTAGGCCTGAACCACACTCTTGGTGAAAAAGAGGAAACCGAGGAGCCAGCTGACCAAGCTGCAGTCAACCCTTCATCCCCCCTGCCCCAGTTTTTCTCACTCCTTCTCATCTAAATCCTCTTTATCTCTTGTCTCGAAGTGACTGGAAAACAGAGCATATATATTGACACATTTGCCATTCTTTTCCTTGGCGGCCAGGAAAAAGCGATCGCCTACAGCAATCATTTCCAACCTTTGGCCCACCTGAAGTCTTGGATTACAACTCCCAGAAGCCACACCAGCATGGCAGTGGCTCAGGGATGCTGGGAGCTGAAGTCCAAAACTTACCGAGCACCAAAAGCTGAAAAACAACTGTCTCAGCAGTCTTTTTTTCCAAATGGGGAATTGTTCTGGTCAACTGGAAAGTGCCCTGCTTTGGCCTAGCCCAGCTATGAATCTCCCCTAGGTGGGAGTTACCAATGGAGGAGTCTGAAGTCACTATCATAGGTGGCATTTTCCTGGTCCCTATAGATCACATCCTGGTGATTCCCCAGTGCGCATAACAGGCAACATCCTTAGCCAGTCAAGTGACATGGGAGTAGTAGGCTGGTTCCAGGGACCCCATGGCCAACAAGGCACTCTTACCTAAATGGCTGACAGGAGTTTGAAAAACAGAAATAATAAAAGAGTGCTATATAGGAACCCTGGTGGCGCAGTGGTTAAATGTCGGTACTGTAGCCATAATGTTGTGAGTTCGATCCTGCAGGACTCCAAGGTTGACTCAGCCTTCCAGCCTTCCGTAGGTTGGTAAAATGAGTACCCAGCTTGTTGGGGGCAATTAGCTAATGCGTTGTAAACTGCTTAGGGAGCCCTTTGCACGGATAAGTGGTATAAAAATGTAAGTGCTATTGCTATTATTTAAACAGGCTTCTGCCTTGAAATGATTGGGGCAGAAAGATGTGCAGTGGATGGGCTGTATTTTTCATGGGTCATATGCATTGGGTGTGTTTTTAGTTGTTTTAAATTTATGTTTTAATTAGATTACATTCATCAAATTAAACTTTTAAAACTTTTATATGAAATATGCCATTTTGTTTTAATGTATTGTAAGCCATTTTGGGTCTCACGCAGGAAGAAAGGCAGGATATAAATTACAGTCGGACCCCCTATATCCATGGAGGTTCAGTTCCCAAATTTGCCATGGATACCAGAAACTGTGAACCCTATTAAAATAAAGGACTTCCAGGGAAAATGTACCATAGAGTTGCACTGGAGGACTGAGAAGATGCCTAGAGAGGATGTCTCTCTCTAGGCATTTCCCAGTGTGACTCTATGGTATGGGTCCCTACTTTGTGTCCTGCAGATAACTAAAACCACAGATATTGGTGCTGACTGTACATGAATAAATAAATAAGAATTAGAGTCAGGGGACGTAGTACCTAAAGCTGGCCAAGCTATTGTGGCACAGGAGAGAGAAAGTCTCATAAACATCTCTTTTGCTCCCTGTTAATAAATAAAATAAAATAAAATAAAAAATGATAGTTGACATACGGTTAGGTATTTACGTCATCGTAAACTGACTTACTATCATGTAAAGGTGAATCACAATGTTCACAATGTTCATGTTCTCAGGAGGAGAGCAGAGACATAACAGCATCTCCAGGACCAGTGCAGAAACAGAGCCAGCGGTTTGGCTGTCGCACAGTGGTCCCAATGCACCACATGTCCCAATGCACAAAGTGTCCTGATGCGCAACAGGACATGTGATGCATCAGGACACGTGGTGCATCGAGGATACATTGAGCAATAGGAAACACACATACCCCAATTGTACAACAGGACATCTTGTGCAGTGCCCCGTTGTGCATTGTCACAGTTCACTGGCATAGTTGACTAGTGAGGCAGCCCCATCATTGTAAAATTATCCACTGTAGCCTCTGATACAGAATCTTGGGCAAATGGAAATATAATTTCAATGGAAATAAAATGCACAGATATAGGATGGTGACACCTGGCTTGATGGCAGTACATGCAAAAGGTATCTATTAGCATGCAATTCTAGGCTGCATCAATAGGAATATAGTATCTAGACCAATGGAAGTAATAGTGCTACTCTGCTCTGCTTTGGTTAGGCCTCACCTGGAATACTGTGTCCAGTTCTGGACACCACAATTCAAGAAGGATGTTGACAAGCTGGAGCTTATCCAGAGGAGGGTGACCAAAATGGTGAAAGGTTGGGAAACCATGCCCTATGAGGAGTGCCTTAGGGAGCTGGGCATGTTTAGCCTGGAGAAGAGAAGGTTAAGAGGTGACATGAGAGCCCTGTTTAAATATTTGAAGGGATGTCCTACTGAGGATGGAGCAAGCTTGTTTTCTGTTGATCCAGAGACTAGGACATGGAGCAAGGGGTTCAAACTACAGGAAAAGAGATTCCACCTAAATATTAGGAAGAGCTCCCTGATGGTAAAGCTGTTCGACAGTGGAATATGCTGCTGCCTCAGATTGTGGTGGAGTCTCCATCTTTGGAGGTTTTTAAACAGAGGCTGGATGGCCATCTGTTGGGGGTGCTTTGATTGTATGTTCCTGCAAGGCAGGGGGTTGGACTGGATGGCCCTTGTAGTCTTTTCCAATTCCATGATTCTATGATTTGCTGTCCTTCCACATTACCTGAAACTGGCTGCCTGAGTGGCCATTTCATGGTGGAGTTGGCCATGTATGGAATATAAATGAATGATCAGGTGGCTTATAGGAACTGGTGCATGGAAAATGAACCAATGCTGAGGAAACAGATTGGAAAAGGGCTGCTACCATGTACTGCTGCTCCGGGTCAAGCAAGGTCAGACTGGTGAACATGCCAAGTCTCTGTCAACTCTTTTTAGAGGATGAAGCAGATAAAGGAGCAGGCCGACAGGAAGCTCATTGGCAAGACCAAATCTTGATTGGCAGGAGGGAGGCCTGGCTTCACCAACATTAGGGAGATCTGGAATCACGTAATGCAGATCCCAAAGCCAAGCTGTTTAAGGTGGAGCTCGCCTATATACCAGGGATGGGAATCCAGAAGCTCATAGACTGTGTACAACCTCCAAAACAGTTTTTCAGTTCTCTGCTTCCTCACTGGAGGGGGCGGGGGCTGATGAAGAAAGGAAAAGTGCCAGACCTAAAAGATCCAAGGGTGTACCCACACTGCAAATCACAGCAGTGTCATACCACTTTAACTGTCATGGCTTTGTTCTACAGAGTCCTGGGATTTGTAGTTTGGTGAGGCAGTCAGAATTCCCTGTTGGATAGCTCCCATGTGCCCCAGAGGTACCTGGCCATTCGTGTTCACTTGTCCCATTTCATTGACCCAGAGAGGGAGTTGCTTTGGATTAACATTGTATTTTGTCTTTGTTTTGAGGCAGGAAATAGCCTTGTGTTGTTTTCCCATTCTCTACAACAGGAGGGAGAATCAATGGGTGTATCCACACTGCATAGTTATACCACTTTGATACCAGTTTAACTGCCCCTGCCCCCATCCTATAGAACCCTGGGATTTGTCATTGAATGAAGTACTCAGTAGTCTCTGCCGGAGAGCAGAGACTCAGAGACGAAGCCATGACCATTAAAGTGGTATCAAACTGTAATAATTGTGCAGTGTGGATCTAGCTAATGCTGGGGAAAGTTTTTTTTGAAAAAAACTATACCTCGTAGAGGAGAATTGGCTGGACTTCACAGGCACTATAAGGGAGAAAGCCTGCAAACATTCAGACAAGCAGTTTCTGTATGAGTTGTCTTTATATCATGAGGATTTGATCCTAAAGAGGGAGTCCCCCTCCTCTGGGATGTTGTGGCCATTTTGCATGAACACAGAACGGTGTACAGAGGGTGCTTCTGTGTGCCTGTATGATTTTAGAAGCACAGGCTTGGAAGCTTGGAAGCTGAAGGCACAAAACGGATGTTGGGGCATCTAAGTCCTTGTCTATATGAGGGGTAAAAAACCCGGAGTACCTTGCAATAATGGCATTTTGCAGCAGCAGCAACTTGTCTTAATAGTATTTTTGGCCCCGAAAAAAAAGATCACCCTGTTTTATCACCTTAGTGATTGCTCACTAAGGCGAAAAAACAACATGGTGGCAGTGGGTGCTTGCCCTGTTAGCACGCTCCCCCATACTCACCTGGCCAATCAGCTTTGAGCATCCAGTTGTATGGGGAAATGATTCCAAATGATTTTTGGAAAAGGCTTTTCCTGCATTGTTTTTGTTGTATTGGGCCCCCCTCCTTCTGAATACAGTGGATTGTTACAGGATCCCATTTAGACAGATCATATTCCCAGTGAATTTCATGTGGGTTATTTTTCAAAAACAGCAAGGGGGGGTGCGCATTCCTGCTCATCGGGACAAGCGATTTGATATGAATCACTTTCCCATAGGAGAGAAAGTGCAAAGCTGATTGGCCAGGCAAGTGTGGGGGCAAGCACCCTCTGCCACCATGTTGGATTTTTGCCTTAGTGGGTGACCGTTAAGGCGATAAAATAGGGTGAAGTGTTTTTTTGTTTTTTTGTTTTTTGTTTTTGCTTTTCTGTTAAATCAAAAAATTGCTGTAGCACATCCTAGATATCATTTTTTTTAAAAAAAAAAGTTTGGCAGTGGCAAATTGAGGTAAGTAAAACTGCAAGTAAATCACGTGTGCCCGCCATCTCGTATGTGAAGCTTATGGGGGCAAAAACACCATTAAGACCAGTCGCTGCTGCTGCAAAATGCCATTATTGCAAGAAACTCTGGGGATTTTTGCTTCGTATAGATGGCCCACTCATCCTGTGCTCAAACCATAGCACCACGCTGGGTCTCTCAGGGCAAGTTATCCGTGAACTACTGTGGCTATTGCATTACCACGACAGAGGCTTGAGAACATAATATTTAAATTGATTACACATATGTAATACCTGTGATTTATTCTCCTGTCCTAAATATATACAAAAACCTATAAACCATTGATTCACAAACATCTCCCAGCCAATTGAAGGGTTTGTCATTGACATTCTCAAATTTGTGGAAGAAAGATTCCCACTTAGCAGACAACCTGGACCTTTGAAGCCCTTTTAAGGTGATCCTCAGCCGATAGGGAAAAGATAGCTTGGACGGTGGTAAAGAACAATGCCATCTAAAGCAAACATGCCTTTGCCAATGGCTATGCCGTAAAGCCGGAGGATCGGGAGAGTTGGCTGGAGGAATGCCTACATGGCTACAAAAGGCCTCTTCGGGAAAGCCAGCCTTTTGGCCACACGGCTGCCTATCTACAAAGTGAAATGGATTAGCAGCTCACTTTCAATCAGGCTGAATTATGAGCTCAATGATTTGCTGGACGTTTTACATGAACCAGAAGATGTGTTATCTGATGAAAATTGCTTAATTTAATATCCTGGCTTGACAAGGCAGTGAACTGTACATCTCCTGGAGTCTATGCCAGGGCAGATGATTTTACTTAGCTGGAAGGATTAAGCAGGCTTGGCTCCCATCACACACATGCACAAAATCCCACTCATGGAGAGTGGCCGAAGAGACTTTTGGACCCTGGTAGTGCCATAGAAAGCATCTATTGATCCCACCCAGCAAATAGGATTAATACTGGAGTGGGCGACCCATGGCTTGGAGGCCACAGGTCATGGGGGACCCACAGCTCCTGATTGGCAGCAGGGAGTGCCACTGCCACCATCCATAAAGAACGCGAGAATAAGATCTGTCCCAATGGGATCCCACATCCTTTCGACGTATTGGAAAGGAGGGAGGCCAAAACCGCCATATACTGCCCAGGAAAAGCCTTTGCGGCTTTTCCCAAAGTTTTTGAAAAACAGCAGGGGGGATGCACATTCCTGCTCATTGGGACAAGCTATTCGGTTTGATTCACTTTCCCCATATGAGCAGAAATTGAATGCTGATTGGTCAAATGTGCAGGGAGTGGGTGGAGCTTGCTAACAAGGCAAGAGCCCAGAGCCGCCGTGTTGGATTTTCGCCTTAGCAAGTGAGCACTAAGGTTATAAAATGGCTTTTTTTCTGTTTGTTCTTTTGTTAAAGCGAAAGGGCACTCTTTTGCACCTTGGATATCGTTTTTAAAAAATACTGTCCAGCTGTGGCAAATTGAAGTAAGTAAAAATGCAAGTAATTCACTCGAGGCTGCCACCTTGATTTGCAGGGATGCCTGTTTGCACAGCAAATGCCTGTGCTCTACCAAACAAACCGGTAAGACAAATAAATAGCAACTGCTATAAATTGCCATTACTGCAGTGCAGTTGACATTTTTTTTGCTTTGTATAGACAAGCCCTGAGAAAGTGAGACAGCAGAAGATGAAACTGTATCATCCAATATGGAACTGTATTATCTCTCACGCTGCTCTTGACTATGAGGCCTGAAAGAAAATCCCCCCTCAGGTGTGGGGCTCCAGCATTGAAATGGCCACCTCCAAGAGGACTATCTGGTACCAACCTCCTTTCCTGACACCAGGTCTGAAATACCTTCTGATCTACCCAGGCTTTTAAAGTTTGGCCAACTGCTCTCTGGGCCACAGTTTTACTTTCATTTTAGCAGCTTTGCCCTTGTATTCATTCTCTTTCATTGAGATGAATATTTGATTTTACAGCTTCCGTAACTTTCAGCATTTCAGAAAAGAAAACCAGAGCATGTGTGGCCAGGCAACCTCAGAATGTGTTCAAGATGGTAACAGTTACGAATGAGGCAGAACACCCAGCCTAGAAGAGGCTGTTGCAGTTTGCTTTTGCCTGAGTCTCCTGGGAAGTGCAAGATTCTCTCCTCTCCTCTCTTTCCTGCTCAGTTAATGGAATGCAAACCATTGGTGCACTTTGAGCTCAGTTTGCAGCTGATGGAGAGCACAGAGGAGGGGAGCATAGAAGCAACTGCCTATGCTCCATAGCCAGAGGCAAACCAGTGACAACTTCCACTGAGATCTACTGGTGTCTCAGCAGATGATGACATTGATCTGCATCCGGATATGGGACACAGTCAGACACTTCGCCAGTTCCCCACACTCCCCATCACCTGTAGAATGGCTGTTCGGTGGGGAGCATTTCAGCAACACCACAAGCCCGGCGGGGGGAGGACTGTTTGTATATTGAAGAGAGAGGAATAGAATACCAACTTCTGCAATGACACCAAAAAGACATCCACAGTTGTAAGGTGGGCATACACTTGTGCATATCACTAACAGGATGCCAAACTCTGTCTCCTTGATATAGCATCCGAGGTGCCGCAAATCTCTTTGGGCTTGTCTAGACAGGAAATTCACCCCCAACTTCCCTGGAGATTATCAGACAAGTGCCTGAAAACATTATTATGGCACTAGATTTTATAGCGTTTGTGTTCTGGCACAATGACACACGTTTTCGCATGCTGCTGTGATAATACAAAATCACCCCAAGAATTCGGCAATACAAGTGCTCACACCGCTTACTTCCACGTTTCTCCATGAACGAGATTTCAGCGCATCTCATGAGAAAATGCAAGCGCACTAAAAAGTGCCAAAACACCAAAATTAAAAAAGAAAATGTTCAGAAAAGCACAGATACACATTTAGAAACTTGCAAGCAAGACGGGGAGGTTCATAAAAAGAGCGTACGGTCCCTAGTTTTCCTGTTTGCACCCAGAAGTGTTCTGGTGGGACCGCCCATTGATGCTGGAATCATGCCAGCAGAACAGGGCACCTTTTTGCATACATGAAAATCCGGAGCACAAACGCTATGGGAAGTCAATTTTTTACTTTTCCCTGACAAAAAAGAACTCCCTTGTAACAGCAGCAGAACGCTTCCAGAATGCTGGGGCACGACGTTGTCTGATAAAGAAGCCCTTTTGCAATCTCATGGCATCATTATAATGCCGTTTTTGATGCATTTGATAATCTCCCCCTGTCTTGGAGCCCTGCAGTGCAAATGATGCAAGGCTCTGGACCTGATTTGCCTCTGGGCAGTCCTGACGATACCTGAGGCAAAGTTGGGTGGAAGCTGGGGCAAACCCTTTTAAAACATCTTAAACGAACACCCGGGAAAACCCACAGTATGCAGGAAAACCTGGGTGGGTCCGGCACGGGAACACAAGGTCCATATCTGCACGTCAGCCTGTACAGCTGGCTGCCGCCATCCCTGGTGTATGTGAACAAGGCGCCCTGCATGTGACCAGCTTTGATCACATACTGAGGGCCTCTTTCCCAGTTTCAGAGAGGCACCCGCCAATACAGGCCAACGTGTGTGTGGGGGCTTCTGCCTGTTTCGCCTTGGCAATGGTAGGAGCAGCTCCGGGGTTGGAATACTCCCGCCAGAAGGTGGAGTATTCTGGTTGGTGTAGACAAGGCCTTAGACAAATATAGCTACCCCTCTGGAACATCCTACACCCTTAGATGTACAGTTCTAGTTTTCTGCATGCAGGGACACTGCTCTCAGCCCTGTAACCCCCCCCCTCCGGAAAGCATTAGAAACATGAAATAGTCCTTCTCCTCAAGCTTGATTGGGCTGGTTGTCGATACCAGTCCTCACGCGCAGCTCAACATGAGTAGATGCCGGATAATTCCATAAGTGCCCACCGTGAGTAATGAGCTGGTGTTTCCAAGAACATAAAGCCAGCTGGAGAGAGTTACGGCTCCCTCTTTATTCCAGCAGTAGATGGTGATAGATCCAGGAGTTAATAGGAACATTTCCCCCCCTAAAGGGCTCACATCTTCACAGGAAGACGTGCAACATCTTGGCTTCGAGGCAGACTAAACCTCCAGAGGGGAAATATTTGGCTGCCTGCAAGCAACTCTGGGAAGCTCTTCGGCCCTTTGGTGAAGGGATCCGTCAGCCTGACAGAGAACGATTTACCGTAGCCCATGGGTCAGGGTTGAAGCAGAGATGACAGCCTCCCTCAGCTTGGATGGGCCTTGATGGATTTGTTATTCCTGCTGAGAGGCATTTGGAAAGGCCTACAAGCAGACTCAAACAACCTGGAATTTCATCAAATCCAAGAGGAGGACCAAAGAAAGAGTCCGATCGTATGCAAACTTCCCATTGCTTGGATTCGTGTTTGTTAGGGTGTCACAAACAACACAGAGGGGATGTTTTAACAAGGCTTGTCAACAATGAAAATAGTGACTTGGGTCCTATTGGCAGTCCCAGCTACAGGAGGCTCATGAAAGAAATTTATTTTATGAAAATAATTCTATCCTCCTACCATATCATGAGATCTCAGGAAGGCATACAGTTAACATGATATCCAACATTGCCTCTAAGGGCTTGTCTAAATGGAGAAAATACTCCTCACGGAATGCGAAGAGAGTATGACCTGTCTCAATGGCATCCCACATTATATTTATTTATGTATTTATTTTGATTATTTATTTATTTATTTATTTATACCCTGCTCTTCAGCCACAAGGCTATCAGAGCGGCTTACAAATTGTTTTAAGCAATAGCTATTTACACATCTACACTGCATTAAACAGCTTCCAATGTGTGTTAGCTAATTGCCCCCCCCCAAGCTGGGTACTCATTTTACCGACCTACGAAAGGATGGAAGGCTGAGTGAACCTTGGAGCCCGCTGGAATCGAACTTGCAACGTGGTGGCTTGCAGTACTGGCATTTAACCACTGCACTGCCAGGGTTCACTGTATTCAGAAGGAGGGGGGATAAGTATGACACATACAGGTCCCCCCATATCTGCTGATTCAGTGTCCATTGATTCAGTTATATGTGGTTGGTGGCTGGAGGTCTGAACTTGCGAGCCTGCTCTGGCCCTGTTTCCTCCTCTCCCACCCACCTTACCTTGTGGCGCTGGGTTTGCTCCTTGAAGGTGCGGAAGATGAAGCCAGGTAGGTGCGGGGCCAGCCTGCCTTCCTCTCTTCCTTCTCCTCCTCCTGTGCATTCACTATTATCCACAGATTTCAGTATCCACGGGGGTCCCTGGAACCAAACCCCCCTAGATATGGGGTCCTACTATACTGCAGGAAAAGCCTTTGTGGCTTTTTCTGGAGTTTTTAAAAAACAGCAGGGGAAATTTTCATTCCTGCTTGTTGGGACAAGCGATGTGAATTTATTCGCTTTTCCAAAGGCGCAGAAGCTGAAAGCTGATTGGCTGGATGAAAACAGGGACAGGACTTGCTAACAAGGCACGTGCCTAGAACCACCATGTTTGTTTGTTTGTTTGTTGTTTGGCTTCAGTGAGCAAACGCTAATGTGATAAAATGGGGGGTTGGGTTTTTTTGCTTTTCTGTTAAGGTGAAATATTGCTTTATCGCACCTTGGAAATACCTTTTTTTTTAAAAAAAAATATTGTTCAGCCGTGGCAAATTTGTAAGTAAAATCATGAGTAATTCACTCACAACCACCATCTTGAGTCGTAGGCTTCCCGTTTTGCACAGCAAACGTGGATAGCATGCCTGTGATTTATGTAAAAAAAGAACCCAAAAAATTAAGACAAATCGCAGTTGCTATGAGTTGCCTTCACTGTGGAGCAACCCATTTCTTTTGGCCTCATATAGACAACCCCTAAGTAAGGTCTCTCACCAGCAAGTGAGGCTGCAATAAGGAATTGCAACAGGAATACTACTTCTGATTGTTTCTGATTGAAACGATGTGGAATGCCATTAAGACAGGTAGGATTCTCCTCCCGTTCTGTGAGGAGTATTTTCAACATTTAGATAACACCTTTGTCTGAGCTTCCTGGGAAGAGCAAGATTTTGCAGTTGGAGGGGCTCGTGTGTGAGTACCATTTGTACCATTTTGGCCACCCCTAGACTGTGGAATGACCTGCCAGAAGAGATTTGACAGCTCAACACGCTTTCTCAATTTAAAACAGTGCTAAAGACCCATTTCTTCTGGCAGGCCTACCCAGCTGATTTTAATTCATGAATTTTAAATGGGTATTTTAAATGTATTGATGATTTTAATGTAATGTTGGTTTAAATCCTATGTGTTTTAACCTATGTGCTTAAATGATGTTATGCTCTAGTTATATATCTATACATATTGGGTATGTTGCCTTTCCCAGTGTGCTGATTGGCTGCTCAGGAAACACACCCAACCAATCACCACCCACATGCAAATTCCCTCTCCACCTCACAATCCACTCAGTCTGCATCACCACCTCACAAGGGCCCCTCCCTCCTCTTACTCCTTCAGCCGCTCACCACTCACGGGCTGCGATGGGACCCAGGCAGTCAACTGGAGATGGTGGCTGTGGGACACTGCTATGGCCGCAGCAGGGTAACCGAACAAGTCACCCTCACCCATTCCAGGAAAAGTGTGGAACACTGAGAAGGGGAAGGAGGATTTTAAATCCACTGGCCTACCTTACAGGGTTGTCATGAGGTCTACCAGGGTTTTTTTTGTGAGGGGAGTTTTTAAACAGCATAAGGTACAACCAGCTAGTTGTATTTTAATTCATGTTGTACCCCACCATGGGCCTTGGGGAGAGGCAGGTAAGAAATAAAGATGATGATGATGATTTGCTATTCTGCCTCAGGCAACAAAATTTCTTGGGTTAGCCCCGAGATTTAAAAAATAATCCTCACCAATCTGCTGCATATCTTTTAGCGCTCTTCTAGCCGATATGGATCTACCTTCTGTCCACCCCTGAGGGTAGAAAAGTTAGTTACCACCATGTGATACATCCAAATGCATGTTATAAATCAGCTAAGGATACCCCCCACCCTTTAAAAAATACCATCTTTTCCCAGAAATCTCCCGGTTGTATCTGCTGCCTTTCCCCGCAGCCTAAAGAATAGGACCACCTTCAGTTACATTTCTGCAAACTTTCTTTCTCTACTCATCTGAAGTGGGGTGGGGAGACCCAAACTCTCTCTCTCTCTCTTCTTTCCCTATTCCGAGTTCTAGCTGGCCACAAGAAAGGACCTTCCATTTATCAGGCTTGTGAGTTCTTATACATTGGCAGGCCTGCCAGAGGCCCGATTGGCGTGGGGCTCAGGCGCCATATGGAATGAGTTGCACCTTTTCATTCCTTATCAGAGTATAAGACAGCAGGCGGGGTAGTGGTGGTGTGGGGGGTTGATATGTCTCTGCCTCTCCTTCAGTATTCCTGCAGCCATGCATAGCAGGAGACATGTTAACCCTTCCTCAGCAACACTGCTTACTCTCCCATTTTTAGTTATGCGTTTGAATCATTTATATTAATGTGTCAGTTTTGTAGTCTCCAGGTTTGGACCATCAATGATTGGGATTCTGTCCAAGAATCCAGGGGCTTGTCCATACGGCAAAACACTCCTCATAGAATTCAAGGAGAATACCTTTTGTCTCAATGGGATCCTGCATCATTTCGCCTTATTCAGAAGGAGCAGCGGGGGGGGGGACTCCAAAAACTATGCAGGAATCCAACAATGGCTATAGAATCCTGGAATTTGTAGTTTGAGAAGGTACTTAGACTCCCCTGCTGTAGTTCAGGGGCGTGCACTAAACCTCTTTAGCAGAGAGTTCTAAGTCCATCGCTAAACTACAGATCCCAGAATTCCATAGGACAGAGCCATGACAGGTCTCGACTTGCTTTGTCTGTGCAGTGCAGATACACGCTTGCTCTTTGCACCTGACTTTTGGCTTGCTTTCTTATCCTTCTCCCAGGGCATAAGTCGCTCTTTGGATTACTGGCTTGCCAACTGGATCCCTGCTTCTGGTTTGCCCCACCAGAGGTTGGGAAAGTGACTTTTCCAATGACCTTGCTGGCTGGGAATTATAGTCCTCAAAAGTCATTTTTCCAAACTGTTCCATTAGCACTGCTCACACCATAACACTGGGATAAGAGGGAGTTTCATGCCAGGGTTGCTCTCAGGCTTTGCACCAGTCCTGTCCTTTCTTGTCCTGTCTTGACCAGTCCTTTGTCAAGATGAAATACCTCTTGCCAGAAGGCCCCAATCCTTTCCTCCTTGTTGCTTCAGTCTCAGGGGAATTCATTCAGATCAGAGCAAATTTCATTCACCTTTACTGCTTTCCTGTCTCCCCACCCGCTTCTCACTCACATATGATGGGATTGGAGATGCTCACAGACCAGAAACTTTGAAAGTCATTCATTTCAGCTCCAGCCAAGATTTCCCTTCATTTCAGACAGCCGTTTATATGTTTTCTAAATAATGTTTTCCCCTCTCTCCAAATGAACAGCTGGCTCTGAGAACACATTTTCAAATTCCCCTTTTCATCCCTTTCTTTTTCTGGGTCTTCTTTCCTAAGCTCTGGCAAGGGTGAACATAAGCAAAAGAGGCTTTCAGAGTCATTTTGTTGGACATGAAATGGGAGGAATATGTCCAAAGAGTTCTCTGTGGAGGGATTTTCTTTCCATTTGAGTCCACTTCAAGGCACTGTGTGAGCTTAGCTGGGTTTTTTTGCTTCCTTCTCTCCCTCCCCCCTATCTCTCCAAATAATATTTGATCTCATCAAAGAAAGATTTGCCAAGTGATGGAGTTGCCCCTGTGAAAATGAAGTTATTCATCTTTTAGTGTCTCTCTTTTTCTCTTTCTATTGAACTTTCTGGACTCTGAGAAAACAAGATCAGCCACGAGATGGCTGACTATACAGGAGATGATACCCACAGATAAATGTAAAGTACTACATCAAGGCAGGAAAAATGAAATGCACAGATATAGGATGGGTGCCACCTTGCTTGAAAGCAGTACATGGGGAAAGGATCTGGGGGGTTTGGAGGTGAGTCATTCAACTTCAAATAATCCATTAGTGAACTTTCTGACCTGCTTGCTGTGTTATAGCAATCATTTCAGTTGTGAATATCTCATTCTGCTCCATTGCAATATTGGGAGCATGGTGGGCATAGTATGGGAGTGGTTTTATTGCACCTCCCCTTATTATTATTTTTAAATAAAATAGTGTAAAAAATGCTGAGGAACTGTAATGAACATAGAGTGGTACTCTTAGGAATCCTGGCGTCCTCCCAGCTCAACCACTGGAAGCAGTCTGGGGCTCCAGCACGGACTCATTACAATTCCTCGGCATTTTTTTTTTTACATTATTTTGTTTAAAAATAATAATAAGGGGAGTTGCACAATAGCACAATTCCAATGCAATCTTATTAAGGATTGATGTCCAGAGAAACCACAGGCTTCATGAAGAGAGTAAATAAGGAGCAAATATACCCTAAAGGCATCAGATCCCATCTGATCTTGGATGCTAAGCAGGGTCAGCCCTGGTGAGTTCTTGGATGGGAGACCACCAATGAATCCCAGGTGCTGGAGGCTCTATTTCAGAGGAAGGAACTGGTAAAACCACCTCTGGGGATTCCTTGCCTAAGAAAACCCCGTGAAATCCATGGAGTCACCATAAGTCAATAGGCAACTTGAAGGCACACACAAACACACACAAGTTTAAAGAGTAATATACAAATCCAGAACTGGGCAAGTGTTAGTTCATGGGGGAAAGTATAAGAAAAAAAGTGTACGAGTGGTGCAGTGTGTGTTCTTCCCAATCTGGGTGAGGAATGGGGGTGGTTCCAAAATAGCATCATTCCAGAATTGTGCAACTGTGCAACTGCACAATTACAATTTCCCCCTTTAAAACAACAACAACAACACCCACCCATCATGCATTATAGCTAAGAACAGGATATTGATGCTGGGGAAATCCCTTGCTGCCAACTACTATGATGATGTTACATTCTGAGCACACAGGGCAGCCTGATGACTTCTTTGTACTTGCTAAATTAAATATCCTGGTGCTTTGATCCTGTAAGCCCTAGATCAGGGCACATACCTGCTATATATGGGTTTGGAATAGGATTGCACTTCCACCGGCTTCCACTGCATTTACTTGTTACAGAGAGTAGTTGTGAATGTGTTTAAGCAGCGGAAGAGAGATTGTTTCAGGAAACCCCACAATGGAGGAAACTGAAGATGCTCAGGCCACACACATGCACACCCAATGGTTTGCCTTAACCATCCCCAACTTGTGTGTGATAGCTTGGCCAGGTTGGCCCACATTCCCTTAGCTTTCCAGGGAGTAGAAGGAAAGCTGCAAGAACTATAAGTGCATATACCTGCAAACCATGTGGCATGCCCACATTTCCTCCTTTTCCACTATGAGTAAGCTGAAACAAACCTGATTGTTCCTTCCTTCTCACTGGAGGAAAGTTCACCTTCTGTGCCCAACAACATCAATAGGGGCACACCCACAGGGTCATCACACAAGATTATCCACACCCCTAATCACTGAAAATATTGAAAAGAGTGTGGGAAGATGAGAGCCAGATGCCACGTGTGAACCAAAAGGAATGCTTCTGAGAAGTAATGTGTGAATAGCTACATTGATTCAACATGGAACAGGGCAAACCTCCCACCTCAAATTGCTGAAGCATTTGGAACAGCTGAAAGAAAGTCTATGTCTGTGTGTGGATTCACCCAGAGAGAGAAACAGACAGATAGGGCTTGTCTACACTTAAGGAAATAAACCAAACTCACCCCAGACCCAGTACAGTGTGTCCAAATGATGCACACAGCAAATCCACTTTGTTAAGTCGTGAATCCAGTTTAAGAGAAACTGAAGGAAACTCAGATGTGTCTTTAGATCTTTTGCTGTCTGGACAGCTGGGTTGGGGTCAATTTAGCCCGATTCAGTTGTCCGCATGCAAATGCGGCGTCACCTTGTAGGAGGTATGAGTCTAAAAATTAAAATGTATTTAAAAATTCCAGGGATCTAGCCCTTTTAAAAAGAAATAAAAAATGTCTTCTTTTAAAAAGTAAATGCACTTTACTTTCAAATTCACGCAGAGTGACACATTAGAATGCAGACAGCTCAATTAACATTTAAAAGTGTGGTCTGTGGCCTGATCACCCAATGAATTAGACTCATTAAAAACAAAGGAGTCAGTTTAAAAATGCATATCAAAAGTTTACTGAAGGTATATCAATCTTAATCTACATACTAAAACAAACTTTAAAAAGGGTTCCTAACTAACTAAGAGTATTTAGGGTAGAATGAGACTCACCCAGCCTTTAGCGGTGGAAGCTGCATGGTGACTTGGAAAAACAACTGCAATAATAATCACAGCAACAAGAACATCACGGCATGGCAAATCATGGCATGGCTTCAGCCGAATGGAGGCTCTAACTTAAAAGAGACTTTTGAACAAAGAGCAATAATATTTAAAGTAGGCCATGTGTTGAATGACCCACAACTCCAGTTGGCTGGAATTGCCTAGTGAAATGAGAGAAAGGGAAGTTGGGAGAACAGAAGCATGCAGGGTAAATTCCTAGACTTATCTTAGTATGTGAATGGAATACACAAGATAGCATTAATTATTTCCCACATACTACACACCTTCCTTACCTTGCGCTGAGCAGAGCAGGGAAGAGAAGGGCTCCTGTTCTGAGCCACTGCCACCACTGCTTTGTGGCCAAGCAGCTCCCTGCAAGAACCTGGAGAGTGCTGTTGCTTCTGCTGAGATCAAAATGGGGTGCCCATGTGATCACATATCTGGCCATCCTGTTCTGACCTCAGTGGAAGCTCCAGCACTGGCCAGGCTCTCACAGGGAACTGCTTGCTCAGCAAGGCACTGGCGGCACCGAGGACAAGAGGATATGACTGATGCCATGTCGGCCTGTCTGGACTGTGTTGACTCCAGCATGGATTCACCCTGGGTAATTGTGGCCACCATCGTGTTGAATCTGGTGCCAGTCCAAAGCATCGTGCTCCAGATTGGCCCTGGATTAAGCCACCAGTGTAGACATGCCCACAGACAGAGAACAGCATTTACAGGCTGGGAGATCAAGCTCTGCTTGGTTCCATATACCTGATTTGTGCAACCCTCCATGCTTCATATTATTCTCCTTGTCAATAAAAATGTCTTGCACTCTTGTGACTTACAATGCAATATCTCTGGCTTTTCTTCACAAACGAAGATTCAGGAAGGACACATCCCGCGCTTTCTGCAAGTGCGCTGATGACTAAAAAGGCCAATCCGAGACAAACAAGTCCGGTTGCAAAAAGCACAGCAGAAGGTCTCCTTGGGTGATGTTTTTGGGTTGTGATTCTTTCTGCGTTGTCGTCTCTAAACTATCTAGTCCGTGAGCTGCTCTTTGCCGATGATGCTGCCCTTGTGGCCCACACAGAAGCAGCTCTGCAGCGCCTAACATCCTGCTTTGCAACAGCTGCAGAGCTGTTTGGGCTGGAAGTCAACCTGAAGAAAACAGAAGTTCTTTACCAGCCTGCACCACAGGACGAACACAATGCAATATATATAACAATCATACTATATATAAAACCACTCATATGTCACGTGTGTGCACATGTTATTACAGGACTCACTGGTCTCCTTGACTGTCTTTGTTAGTTTTATGGTGTTTGAGGAGCTCTCTCTTTTCTAAGAGTCCGGCTGTGTCCGTCTTGCTTTAGTACCTTCCTTCCATGTCCTACCCAAAGCTGGGGTGAGTCATCCATCTAGTTTGGTTGCATTCAATCACTTTTTTAATATAGAAAACTTCTGTGAAGTTCCTTTATTTCCTTTTTGAACCTGGAAATATTCTGTATGTCTCCTCTTCTTTTGGACACAATATCCTTCTTGTGACCACAAGTCAGTGGAGCTCTGATTTTAATGTGGTTTAAGTACTGCCGCATGCAAAGGGGAGAATAACCCTATCACTTTTCTTGGTTCACTTCCAGTCCCCTAAACTCCAATATCCCTGGGTCTTTCTTCCTTTTCTTAGATTTCTTTGATTTCAAGCAAAGATAAATCGGAAGGTGTGGGGGGGAAGCTTTCTGATTTATTGGATGCCCTGATCTTTCTCCTCTCTTCCTTGTTGTTGCATTAGACTGAAGATACTGACTTGAAGTAAGCTTGAAAGAAAACTACTTCATTGCCTTATCATATGGGAGTCAGATGTCCCCAGTTCTTCAACTTATTCCCCTTGCTGATTATATTTAAAATGTTTCTTCCTTAGATTAAGGAAAGAAGTGTCCAAATGTGTTTCTGTGTCAAAGCTCCTGTATAAAAGTTATTCTGGCTTGACAGATTCCTTCTTTCTCCTACAGAAAATTGGCCTGTTTAATTACTAGTGACTGGAGAGGTTTGTTTAATGGGTACTGAAGGCTAGAAAACATTTGCTTAAG
The DNA here is from genome assembly GCA_030847615.1 of Gambelia wislizenii. Taxonomy (NCBI): domain Eukaryota; kingdom Metazoa; phylum Chordata; class Lepidosauria; order Squamata; family Crotaphytidae; genus Gambelia; species Gambelia wislizenii. The sequence continues at coordinate 22,098,309 of JAUMIR010000013.1, read as the reverse complement.
CAGACTGACAGATCACACGTGTGCCTGGAAGGAAAAGCAGAAACCAGAAACATCGTGTGAATATGCAAGCTAAGAATGTTTTAATAAAGAATCCCTTGCATCTCTCCAAAGGGCAAATTAGGGAAAGTGAGGGACAGGGTTAGTGAGGGGAATGTAGAGCAGCCCAATGTCTTAGGGCTAGTCTATCTATACGAGGCAATAAGACGTGGATTGGTGAGCACTAACTTCAATTCACAGCAGCTTTCGTTTGTCTAAACAGTGTTTTTTCAAGATCGCAGGCATGCAAAGCCATATCCATTTGTTGTTCAAACAGGCACGCCTATGAATCAAGATGGCGGGTGCGAGTGAATTACTCATGTTTTTATTGTCACCAGTTGCTGCCGTTGAATGGTATTTTTTTAAAGCATATCCAAGGTTCGGAAGTGCAATGGCTGGGGGATTCTGGGAGTGGCAGTCCAAAAAGAAGAACCTTTCCCAAGCCCAGAAGGACCGCCAACAAACACCAGGTGCTACAGACTCTATTTCAGAGGAAGGAACTGGCAAAACCATCTCTGAGGATTCCTAGCCTAAGAAAACCCTACGAAATTCATGGGGTCACCAGAAGTTGACAGGTGACTTGAAGACACACACACGCATGCACGTATCCTTTAATGTTCTTAGTCACCCTAATTCCATGAATGGTGGGTTCTATTTTGTGAAAATCCCTGCCCATTCCACCTGGAGTAGAAGGGTATTCCAGTGGTATGAGAGACCGTCCCCCCCTATCCACTCTGAAAGGTATTTGATATTCTGCACAGTGATGTAAGGTGGCCATTGGATGTGAGTGACCCCACATCCTGAAACAATTCTGTGTCACCTCAGAGTCTCCTGGTGTTAGATTGATTCAGTTCCATCGAAGCCAGGAGGGTTTGCCTTGAGGAAGGGCATTGTAGATGGCAACCAAAAGCTTTCTTGCTCTCTTTCTCTTTTTTTAGTAATCATGGGACCATATCAAGTGATTTCTCTTTGACAATCTAGTAATTCAGGAAGAACGGTGGGCTTTCACTCCCCCTCCAGATCTGTAGCCGCAATATTTCCACAGAACTCCTACTTAAGTGAGGCTTGCTCCTCATAAATCACAGCCCTTGGCCAACCACTTTTTGATCAATCTTTTCCAGGTGTTCTTACCAGAAACCCACTGAGGCCTTCCTTGTAGGCTGGGATTTTGATTAGTTTCTAATTATCTGATTATAGGCACACATCTACGTGCGGGTGAACCCAGCCTCTTGCTTTTGCAGTTGATGGAAATCCGAGTGGTCATCGGGCCCTTCCGATGCGATTGGAATGTGATTCGATTGTGCATGTGATCACCAAATTGGGGACGTGTTTCCTTTGGAGGCACCCGCCGTAATTTTTTGTGGTTGCAGGTCTTGCGGTTTGACATCCCCGCAGTGCATTGCAGCTAACAAATGATGCCTTCAGTAGAACATGTACAAAATAAACAGAACAAGGTGTTGCTTAGAGCAATCTATGGCTGAGATCCTGCACTGAGGAGACAATGTAACATTACACTCATGGAGCTATACACTGGTGGCACATCACAGCCAGTATTCTACATCACCTTTCTAGTTAAGTATCCTGCTACTAGTTATACCATTGAGAGCATAGTGGTCTACATTCAGAATTGCATAGGGAGGGGTTACCACGCTATTTTCCAGAGTTTTACCTTTATTGGCCACTATTCTACACCAGCTACTTAATTAACTAGTTGACTACTTCATATACTCAACTGAGTAATCTCTCCTGGTCTGACCCAAACCTGATGGAAACCTCATTCACCCAGGCTCTGATCAACAGCAGAGTGGACCCCCTTCTCCCCATGCAGCTGAGGCTCAGTAATGTTGGTTGGGGAGGGGGAGTCAAATTGTGGAAATTGTGTTACAGGGCTTGTCTATGAAAGGCAATAAAATATGGATTGGTGCTCCCTAATGTCAATTTGTAGGAACTTTCATTTGTTTCAAAGGTTTCTTTCCAAGATCACAGGTATGTGAAGCCATATACATTTCTTGTTCAAATGGGCATGCCTGCAAATCAAGATAGCAGGAGTAAGTGAATTACTCACATTTTTATTATCACCAGTTGCCACCGCCAAGTAGTATTTTTTAAAAAAAACAAAAAACAAATCCAAGGTGCAGAAGGATGATCTTCCACTTAAATAAACAGAAAAACAGACCCTTTCTGGTCTTGGATAGGTGAAGCAGCTCTCCACCCCACCCACTCCAACATGAAAATAATGGCTTGCAATTCAGCTGATAAATACAATATAAGCAACCCCCCTCTCTGGAAAAGTCCGCGACTTTTACTCTCTCACCTGGGAATATGATGCTTATGGGTGTAATAAATGGCCACCACTTCTGCAAGGCGGCAACAAGATGGGACATGCTGGGAGGTCTTGGTTAAGCCAAGCCTCCCTTAGGAAATGACCTCCCAAGCTTTGAACCATGAATTGATAGCCCCACAGCTCTTCATTGCTCAGTTGGAATCTTATTAGTCCCAGCTAGAGTAGGCCTACTGAATCTGTGATGAAATGATGAGTGTCACTAGGCTTCTTTTTCTTTTCTTGTTTTGAAGAATTTACTTAAACTTGCAAAAAAATTTGTATCTGGGTCAGAAGGAACTTGATGTTGTTGTTTTTTAAGTTCATGTGGGATAAACAGAAATGGATCAATTCATCTGTCCCTGCCAATGAACTGCTCCCCTAGCAGGGTTATATAAATACCCCATGATAAGATACCCATTGGCAAAGGTTTTTGTGTATTCCTCCATGACCAGGATATAGGAATGATCAGAGAAGACTCTGGTCTTTGTGGCTTGCACACAAAGAGGCAACCCTCTCTTTTAGAGAGCAAAAATGCAAACACACCGGGATGTTATGTATTTATTCAATTGGCCAAGAAAAAGCTATAAAGCACACATTTTGAATAAGAAGAAGGGAGATTTATGGGGCTTTTGCAAATCTGAGTCATATCTTACTGAATCCCCAGAGCTCAGATACTCTAATCATTAACATACTCCAAGCATGGACACACAGTGGCCAGAGAATTGTTTCCTTCTGGATATAGCTCCTGCTAAAGACATGTTAAGGATTGAGCTACCCCATCTGACAGTTGGGTAAATGAATTGCCAATTCATTCTGAGCTTGGAGGGGGATTCTCTAGCTATTTTATTTAGTTGGGTTTGGAGGCTTTTTTTTTAAAATGGGAGCCTTTTATACATTTCTTTGATCAGTCGGGACCTTGACAAATTATTTTCCAAGGAATTTCTTTAGCCTTAAGACTGGACAGAAGAAAAATGGATCAATTCTCCAGCAGGCATTTTCTGCATTATGGAAAATCACGGCTTTCAAAATCCCTCCTCCTTATGCTAGGGACTAGAGTATGTACTGACCAATTTTTTTTTTATTTTTTTTTTAAAGATTGAACTCGGTTCCCAGTTCTGCAGACTGGCAAACCATTTGGTTTGGGCAGGACTGATTTGCAAGCCACCCAATTCAAAGGAGCTATCCAGATCTTTTTGTCTTCTGTTCACATAATTGGAAATCAGTCAATGGGTCCTTCCCTCCCCTCCTCTTTGTTTGTCCAAGTTGGAAGATATCTGTAGGCACAGTAGCCACTTAAAAGGAGACTACTTCTGTCAATTTTCAGACCAATAGGTTTAGGTAAAGGTGGGCAACATGGAAAGCTAGCGGGATGCATAACTACCCAGAAGGAACACTTTGTCTAGCCCTGTTTTAGTGGCTTTTTTGCTATGTTTATATTTTGGTTCTCTGTGTGTGTTTAAATGGAATTGGTGATCAATTTGCTTTTTTTGGCAGAACTGGCTGGAATTTGCAAGCACGAGGCAAGTGCTAATGTGAGAAACTATCTCCTTACACATCAGATTATTCCAATTGTCTTTTTGTAGGTCCTGCATGCATGCATGGAACCCACCAGGAAAGCTCAGAAAAAAGCAAGGTCCGGGGGGCTTGCTTACTTGTTCCTGGTAGCTGGAAGTTACAGGAAGAGGTGGGGCTATCATCATCATCATCATCATCATCATCAGAATGATTCTATGATTCTATTATCATCCCACCTTTTTCCCAGTTCAGGATTCTGGGAGGCTTCTAAAAGTTCCAACAAGCATAGTTGAACATTCATAGCATACAAAGGTTAAAAAGTAATGAAACTATCACAAAATTAAAATTAACACCAGTTGAAACGTACACCATTTCAAAACATCAGCTCAAAATCCTGCAAGGCTTTTGATTATTTTCAAAATTAACATTTTGAAATGCAAGGCCCATTTCCCCCTAAACAATCAATTCTCAAAGGCCTGCTGGAATCAAAAGTTCCTCACTCAGGTGCAGAAAGACAGTAGGGCGGGAGCCTGTCTAACCTCTCTGGGTTTGTTTTTTTTTGGGGGGGGGAAGCAGCCACCGAGAAGGCCCTCTCCCATATCCCCACCAGATGTGCCTATGAGGGTGGTGGGACAGAGACAAGGGCCTCCCCAGAAGATCTCAAAACATGGGCAGGCTGTTATGGGAGACCTGAGCCATATCCATCTCTCTATCTCTAGGGGGTCTACCTATATGTTCCCTTTTCCTCTGTTTAAGTTTAAGTATTTGAAGGGGTGTGACATTGAGGATGGAGCAAGCTTGTTTTCTGCTGCTCCAGAGACTGGAACATGGAGCAATGGATGCAAGCTCCAGGAACAGAGATTCCACCTCAACATTAGGAGGAACTTTTTGACAGTAAGAGCTGTTTGACAGTGGAACGCACTCCCTCGGAGCGTGGTGGGGTCCCCTTCCTTGGAGGTCTTTAAACAGAGGCTGGATTGCCATCTGTCAGGGATGCTTTGATTGTGATTTCCTGCGTGGCAGAATGAGGTTGGACTAGATGGCCCTCGTGGTCTCTTCCAACTCTACATTTCTATGATTCTATGATTCTATGATTCTATCTCTATCTCTATCTCTATTTCAATGGTGCACAGAAAGGGGAGGGATCATACCACTAAAGTAGAGAACATGTTCTCAGTGCAGAAGGATCCCCTGTCCAGTCCTTTGTATCTCCATTAGAAAGGATCAGACAGCAGTGATGCAAATAATGCCATTGAGTAGACTACGTCGGCTAAGAATGTGATCAGATTGAAGGTGGCAACTTCTGTTCTTTGGGCTCCTCCAGATGCAAATGTGTCAGGGGATTGTGGTACCTGTTGCTGTAGTTCTCGTGTTTTTATTTAAAATTCCCAAATGACATTTCTGCTCCCCTGGATTATTTTTTGGAAATTCCTGGCTCCAGCTGCGATATTTTCTTCCCAATTTTGAATGGGTTTCTTTTTAATTCTGAGACGTGTCAAAACAATACAGGTTGACACCCATATCCATGGATTTGGTATCTACAGTTTCACCTATTCATGTCTGAAAAAAATCTGTTCTCTCTAGGCATTTCTATGACCTCCAATGAGATTCTATGGTCAACTTCCAGTGTTTGTCTCATTGAAAATAACAGGGTCCCCTATTATCCACTGTTTCAGGTATCTATGGGGGGTTTTGGAACATATTTCCCATGGATATGGGGGTCGACCTGTATGTTCCCTTTTCCTCTGTTTCCCCCTTCATATTATAGTGCTTCAGTGCATTTGTGAAATGGCACTTTTGCACTATAACACTACAATTCTTTTAAAAAAAACATTCAGAGCAGAGAAAATTTGCCTCTCGGATTCTTCAAAGAGGAGAAAATTTGCCCTTCGTAGGACAACCACGGCAAACCATATCACCATTATTAAAAAGTGTGCAAATCCTAGTGCTGATCCAAGAAATCTCTATAGACAGCCCCCCCCCCAAGAAAGGAACAAGTGGAAATGGAAGCAAAAGGCAAAAACTGACAAAACTCAAGGAACTATATTGTGAGAGCTCCCACGTCTTTAGATCAAACTGGAAGAGTGCTTTGACATACCCTCCAATGGTCCCAATTTGGCAGGGACAGTCCCAATTAAATCCCCTGTCATTCTACTTTTTCACCGGCTTTTAAATATCCCAGTTTCTCTCTCCTCCTGCTACTTCCCCTCTTTCCTTAATTGCTTTCTTCAATTGCTGCAAAATGAGTTCAAAGTGACAAAGTAGTTTGCACTTGATTGCTTCAGCAAGGGCAGGATTCTGTCTTTCCCAGTGGGCTCAAGCAAAAGCAAACTGCTGCAGACCCTCCTAGTTTGTGTGTTCTTCCTCATTAAAAAATTGTCCCATCTTGACCATAATCTGATGTTGCTTGGCCATGCATGCCCTGGCTTTTATCTGTGAAGGGCATGCCATGACGCTCACCCTTGACATAATGGTACCTTTCTTTGGGGTTGTGATGAACAGGCATTGATAAACTTGTTGCACATGCTCTATTCTAGAGCTGGTGTAGGCTGAAGGAGATTTGAATCCCGGGATGGGAAGTTCTGAACCTCCAAAAGCTTTGGCCTAAAACTCTGATTAGCCCCACCTAGCATGGTCTATGGAAAGGGATTTGGGGAGTTACCAGGGTGGTGCAGTGGTCTCAGTGTTGAATGAAGACTCCAGGAGGCCAGGATCTAAATCCCTGCTCAACCGTGGAAACCCACTGGGTGACCTTGGGAAAGTCATACTCTCTTAGTTTCAGAAGAAAGCAATGACAAATCTCCTCTAAATAAAACTTGCCAAAGAAACTCCTAGGATAGCGCCACCATGAGTTGGTGTCGACTTGTAGGCACAGAACAGCATGTCTAAAGCTTCTGGAAAGCCAAAGTTCGCCTGCCCTTCTTAAACTATTGTTCATACAGGCTTTAGTCAATTAATTAACGGATTAAATTTGTATATGGTTAAAACACTGTCCTGAAACAAAAATTATCATGGTTTGTATGATCATTTTTTTATCATTTTTTCTATACGCACAAATGCATGTGCGTATGTATCATAGTAAGCATGATCTCAGAAGACACACCCAAAAAAATCAAGAGGCATATCTCAAGATGCTCTTGATAATCTTGAGATAAAATCATAGAATCAAAGAGTTGGAAGAGACCCCAAGGGCCATCTAGTCCAAACCCCTGCTATGCAGAAATACACCATCCAAGCATTCCTGACAGATGGCCATCCAGAGATACGTATCTTGTTTCTCACGTTGAATGTTCCTGTATCTGCTTCTTTTATCATCTTAGAAGAGACATCCCCTCTTGTGGGAGTTAGTGTGGGTACAAAGTGTCTTTTATAAGGTACTTGCAGTTTATTTTGTACAAGTGTGTGGGTTTTAAAAAAAAAATCTTTGTTATCTTTGTTACAAAAATAGGAGCCCTGGTGGCGCAGTGGTTAAATGCCAGTCCTGCAAGTCACCATGTTGCAAGTTCGATTCCAGCGGGCTCCAAGGTTCACTCAGCCTTCCATCCTTTCGTAGGTCGGTAAAATGAGGACCCGGCTTGTGGGGGCAATTAGCGAACACACATTGGAAACTGTTTAAGGCAGTGTAGATGTGTAAATAGCTATTGCTTAAAACAATTTGTAAGCCGCTCTGATAGCCTTGTGGCTGAAGAGCAGGGTATAAATAAATAAATAAATAAATAAAATAATACCTGATCATTTATTTGACTAGATCTGCATGGTTTAGCATATGAGCAAACAAAGTTCTGAGAGGGAGAAGTGTGTTTTCTTTGTAGGCCAGCTTTCCCTCATCTGGTGCTCTCCAGATGTCATTGTACTTACTACAAGTCCCATCACACCCAGCTGCATGGGTAGTGGCCTGGGACAATGTGGGATGGTAGCCCAAGAACATCTGGAGTACTTCTGGTTCTCCACGGGTGATTTCAATGTCGGAATCAATGGCCATGGGCCTACATCAGAGCTGCATAGTATAGATCTCCACATAATGTGTATCAGTTGTGCCGGGCAACCCTTGTGCTGAATGGCAGCAATGCACAACTCAACGGAGGCAGCCAACGTGCAACCCAAGGCACAATCAAATGTGCATGCGCTGCATCCGTCCATGAGTAATGTGCATCCTGAGGAATGGCCCCATATGAGCAACTCCGCTCCTGCAACCTTGAACGTGGATGTCTCACATTGGACAAAAACATCCGTCTGCTTTCATCGGGGGACTTAACACAAATGGAAGACACCAACAGGGTTCTCGACACTTACCTGGGCGTACGCCACACTGAACTCTGCAGGGCCGACCCCTGAATGGACACAGAGAGGATTACACTGTGAACCTTCTCTCGTGCTTAAAGGTCTACTATGCTGAAGCTTAGCTTTTGGCTGAGATTTTGCTCAGGGTATGAAGTGAGGAGGATGTGTATTTTTTAAAGAAAAGCAGGTGCCCAGATACCTTGTACTTCATAGCACATGGTATTTATTAACCATTAATTGCCACACACAAAAAATATGGGAAAATCAGATAGTTAGAGTCCCTCGCCCCCTTAGAAACATACATGTGGACATATTTGCATTTCGTAACCCTGCTCCCCCATACAACATTCACACAGGTTCATAGGCTCGCCCATGCTCACATGTATACCCTGTTTTCATAATTAGGGTCATATCTCATTTTTTTAAAATGTACAACTTGGAAGAAACGGAGGAAAAAGAAAGGGAGGGGATCTGAGTTTGTAACTGGAGTATCAGGAAAATATAAAAGTTCCCTGCCAGCTGCTTTGCTGATTTTATTACCTGTTATTACTTATTAGAATACCTATTTGTCAATAAATAGTGCCAATAAAATATTACATCCAAAGAACCCTGCAATGAGATTTTTTTTCTTTACTTACACACAATCTTTCCACCTATCTCAGCACTTTTTAAACACAAATTTGTTTAACGTCGCCTTTAACATATGCAGATAATAGTCTTGTATCGTCATCATTATTATTTTTTACAGAGGAAGACAAAAAGAACAAAATGATCATTTTACAACTTTGATTTTTCACCGCCGCCACCCAACGTTGTTTCAGGTATATTTCTTTCTGACTCCGCTGGCCTAAGGAATCAAAAACCACAGATTTCCCAGCAATGGGCCTATGAAGAGTCAGCATCACTGTGGAGATTTTACATTTTAGTAGAAGCTGTAAAGACAGATGAGTAGACAGTTGTAGACTAGGAATGAACCTTGATCATTCACTGCTGCTTCATATGCTTTCCATCAGGGTGGAAAACATTCCTCGGTGGAAATTTTTGTTCATTTTCACCTATTTTCACCCTCAATTATCCTCATTTGTCCACAGTACGATCCATATCCTATTTATGGATGCCATCTGATCAGATGTAGCATCCCGTTCACCTTGAGTAGACAGGATCAGATAATGTAAAAAAAGGAGAAAGGGTGAATAGGATACAAGGGGGAAGATGGCATTGGGAAGAGCCATAAAATATTTATAAAATATAAGGCAGAAATGGGCAGGCTTCAGACATAATACTGGAACTCCAAGATCCACCAGTAGGGTCAGATCAAAATGGCATCCACTTAGTGTTAAAGAGCAAGGTTCCACCAGGCACATGTTCTGCCTAGGGCTTTGTTTGCAGTACCAGAACCACACTGAGTTCATAGTCCTTTCATGCTGAAGTCCATTCCATGTTATCCCCAGCTTTCTGCACTTCCACAGTCAAATTTGGGGTGGCAAAAGTCACTTTGCTGTTATTATCGGTAAACCAATGGGAGTGGGAAAATCTTGCTAATCCCCTGGAAATCACCCATGGATGTGCTCACGGAGGCCAGTCTACTTTCTGCTGAACCTTGATCTACATGACTTGGAAGTGGCCGTGCATGTTCATAGCCATTGGTGGAGCACAGGATCTCCCATGTGTTGGGAGGAAAGGAATGTGGGAGAGCCTTAGATGAGTTGCGTACCCAAAGCAGTAACTATGGAAAGGCCAGGAAAAAAAAGTAGGGAAGCCCTGGGATTCCAGCCCATGAAGACTTTTTTTTTTTTTTCCCCTGTGGATATGCCAACCACACAAATGTGATATGTTAATTTTGAAAGTCAGAAGGCAGTGGAAAGGGAGAGGTCTCTCCCTCTTCCTCTCGGGTGGTGGTCAGTCACTGAAACAGGATGGTGAGAAATTCAGGCCAGAGAAAAGGAAGGGTAGCACACAGATAAACTGTGGAACTCACCACCACAAGAAGTAGCGGTGGGCTAAAATACAAGACACAAGCAACCAGCTGTAGCTCTAATGGCTACATGTTCCTTCTGGTTTCCAAGGGAAAATGGGTACCTGTTGCCGGGGAACACAAGCAAGCAGGTGCTGTTGTGATTGTGTGCTGCTGGTGACTTCCCATGGGCAACTGGTTGGCCACTGTGAAAACAGGATTCTGGACTAGATACATGTTTGGTCTGCTCCTGTAGAGATCGTCTTATCATCCTCAGTGCCCAATCCACAGCACATTCCTAAGCACCATCATTTCAGCTGTGTATCTTAAGGCAACTGCTTCCACATAATGGGACATTACTCCTCGACATTTCAGTAGTGAAGAGAAGGGTTCTCCTCCTGATCGCTCATTGCTGAGTCACCTCATGGAAGCAGTGAACTTCACCAGTAACCATTTAAAATGGCTGCAAAGGAGCAAGGAAATGGATAATAGAAAGGGTGGTGGTGGCAGCGGTCATAATTTGCACTATAGGCATTGTCTGGTTGTGTAGTCATTCCCTCTTCCCAAAGAACTCTGGGAAAGTCTCGAAGAGAAGATTTTCAGCACTCTACTCATCTATGGATCCCCAGCATTCTTTGGAAGAAGCCGTAACAATTCAAAACAGTAAACAGCTACCTTTGAGGGGGGGATGTAGGCAGGTCCAGAGAATTTTTTTTTTTTACAGGCAGCATTAAAAATGCATTCTGAGTGTCTTGATGTTTCTTAAGAAACCCCAGCATGGGCATATGTGATAGAGGAACAGTTGGTGTGAATTAATTAAAATGGTAGTTCCAACTGGCGTAAAACCTATCTGCCGGGAGGATGGCCATGTGTCCTATTTTACAGATGTTAGTCCTCTACTTGAAGAATTCCTCTATTTAAGGGTGGGACGCCTTTGACCCTCCAGATGTTTTAGAGTATCGTTCCCCTCAGCCCACCTACCATGGCCGATGGGAAGGGACTTTGGGAGGTGTAGTCCAAAACATATACTAACACTGGGTACCATCTCCCCAGTGGTGAGATTATGGCCTTTCTACTTCAATTGTAGTAACGTTACCTACGTTTGTATTTGCACATATAAATGAATATGTGCCAATCTGAGGCAAATTGGGTCCTATTCTTGGTCTCATTTTCGATGATATGGAAGCAGTCAACCTAATTGTTTATACGGCATCCTGAATTAAACAGGGGGGCTTCTTTTCTTGAGAAATGGGTGCCTGCCATTCAATTGATCTGATAGAGGCAACTCTTCTGGGGAGACCAAGAACTGACATTGACCACAGTGAAACAAGATCTAGGGAAAGCTCCTAGATCAGAGGCATTTAACAGAACTCCTGGTTACCAAAGTCCTACTTCAGACAAGATGGGAAAGAGGATAAGAGAAAGCCTGAGGTAAAGATCTCTGAAAGTGGAGGAAGAATGTGGCAACTAGATGGGAGATAAGACAAAGAAAACTAAATATTAATATGTCAGCAGAGCTCTGGGCAAACGTCTGGTCATTGCAGCCTTATAAGTCTAGGTCAGATGTCTTCAAAGAAATGGCACTAAAAACAGTTCATAGGTTGCATGTCTTCCCCACAAAATCAGCAGAGGACATCTTGTGCTATTGTTGGGCTGCAGCTCCCATCAGCCCTAGCAACCACAAGCAATGGTGAAGTGAGCTGCAGTTCAACTATATCTGGAGGGGTGTATGTTGCCCATCCCAGCACTGGAACATGCTTGGAAAAGTTGGGATTCTCCAGGTCTTGTTGGACTGCAACTCCCAATGTCCCTCACTGCTGGCTATGCTGCCCAGGGCTGATGAGTTTTGCAGTCCAACAGCATCTGGAAAGCTACCAGTCACCCATGGCAGGGCTAGAAATTGGTGTGAATTCAGGCCTTCCAAGGTCCAAACTAAACACTTTCTAAATATGCAGATGCCATCAAGAATGACAGTGGAGAATCTATCGCCCATCCTTCGACCTTACCCCTGTCATGGCACTCTGAGGCTCTAGTATTGCCTGCCTTCTCCAGTCATGGCAGCCATTTGTGTGGCATGGAAAGAACATTGTGGGCTGAGATCCTACATCAAGGAAATGGAGCATAACTTTACATTCACAGAGTAATGCAATCATTGCACAAAGGCACCTCAGTGGTGAATTTTGGTGTTGTATAGCTGAAGTGCAATGCAAAGCCTTGTGCAATATGTACATATGTGCATGCACATCCATGCACAATGCACATGTGCAACTCCATTTTTGCAAACTTGAACTGAAGGTGGCTGTTCCCCCTCTGACAAAAAAGTCCAACTGCTTCCGTAGGGGAAATGACGCATGCATAAGACACCAATGAGATATCAGCCTGTAATGTTTGGGTAGGGTGGTTATAGCAGACATTATGGAAGACAGAACACTACATACATGGTTGCCCTTTCAGCTGGCAGCCATATGTTTGGCCTAACATCTAGCTTGGCCCAAATAATTGCTTGAAGCTGACTCTCTGGTCCCAAAAAGCCTGGAGCCCTAATAAACCTATGATCTTTTAAGGTGCCAGCTGACCCTCTTTTTTTTTTTAACAGTGGGCCAGTTTAGGGGGCTTAGGGCAGGCTATGTGGCATCCAACATTCTCCTGTAACACCTTCCTGACACTTCTAGGCATCTTCTGTTGAAAGTCATCTGATTCACTAGAGGTAGCTACCAAATCATTTTGCCTGTGGAAGTAGCAGAGTCCCTCCACAGCAATGAAGCCTTACACACATTTTAGCCTCAGCCTTACCCTTTTCAACTCTCTGTTGTTGTTTTTTAAAAGGAGGGGGTAATCTGGTTCTTTCTGAGAGCCTCAAAAGAATATAGATATAGATACATATATATATTATTATTTATTATATAACAATGTCATTATCAACACCAAAAAAAAAAAAAAAAAGAGAGAGAGAGAGAGGGGGGAGAGAAAAAATGCAACTTAATCTAGTGTTGTTGTTGCCTTCTCCTTGTGTTGAGAAAAGCAGCCCAATGCCCGTGTTTCACCTGAAAACAAAACTAAAACCCAAGGGTAGGAAGTCACAAGGTGGTGGGAACAGCAATGCAAACTGTGTGGCTATGTGAACCTCGTGGCTGGGTGGCGGGGTGTGTGTATGTGTGTGTCCGGACGGAGGGGGGAGGCATGGATCAGACGATCAATGGCCTTGAGAAAGGAAAGCAGAGGAAATACAATACCATGGTCTGCCCCCCTCCCGCCCCCAGAAGATAGGACACAGTCCATCTCTAGAGTGCTTTTTATATATATATAAACATTCAGTTAAACAAGTCTTGCAAAAACACTCCTTATTTTGCTGTGACATTGCCCCCCACCCCTGCCCACGTTGCTCTCTCATTGCCTGGTTAGCTGTTCTCGTTCCATTCTGGCACCATGCCCACCCCATGGACAGAATGGTACTGGTGAGGAGACAGGGTTCGGGGTACCCCATGGGAATAAAGGAATTCGGCTGGCTGTAAGCCACTGGGAGGCGACTGGATGCTCGCTTGAGGTCCACATTGCCGGACGATGGGCTGGTGAGGAACGGCAGTTGGGTGCTGGAACATGGCATGTGTGTCCCCGATCTGGGGTGAGGTATGGTTGGCGACGGTGGCAAGCCGGGGCATCAGGGGGCCAGAGGTGAAATGGGCTGAGAAGTGTTGGTAAGGCAGCCTGTCCATGGCCTGCATGGCAGTCACGGTGCAGCTACTGTAAGATGGCACAGGGGGCCAGGTGTTGCAACTGATGTCTTCCAAATTAGGCACCGGTTCCGCGGGCGGTGCAGAGCTGGCGTACATACAGGCTTGGCGTTGAGCAGACTCAGTCCTGTACGTGCTGGCATTTAGTCCCTGCTGCTGAGAGTAGCTGGAGCGATAGAACGAGTCGTCCTCTGGAGGAGATGTTTCCATGTAGGGTTTCTTGTAAGGATGCTCAGTGGTAGAACATTCCTCATCTGGGAAGAGACAAAATGGGACAATTGGATGGAATGCACAACCAGCAAGGAAGCTTATGGAAGCCCTACCAAACCTATCTGTGGGGAGGATGGCCATGCATCCTATTTTACAGATGATAGTTCTCTGCTTGAAGGATTCCTCTATTTTAGGGGTGGGTAACCTTTGACCGTACAGATGTTTTGGAGCATCATTCCCATCAGCCCCACCTACCATGGCCAATGGGAAAGGACTTTGGGAGGTGTAGTCCAAAACATATATCAACACTGGGTACCATCTCGCCAGTGGTGAGATTATGGCCTTTCTACTTCAATTGTAGTAACATTATCTACATTTGCATTGCGCATATAAATGAACATGTGCCAAAGTCAAGCTTCTCACACAAGCCCCATTCACTAGACTGGGGTGGGAGATGGGGTGACGTCTGGATGTTTTGGACTACAACTCCCAGAACCCCTGATCTCAGATCATGTTGGCCGGGAGCTGATGGCTCTCAGAGTCCAAACCACACAAAAGACAACAGACCTCCCAGAATTCACCCAGGGTGACAAGGTCACACGATTGGCCTTTAAGACTGACATTCAGCAGCCAGTGCTAGCATTGGGCAGCTCTGTGATTCAGGAGGTTGCTACAGCATCTCCTTCCTATTCCACACCATAGAGTCCTGTGGCACAGAGGGGTTCTTTCTGTCTTCCCTTCAAGAAGCGACAGGAAGGCAAGGGAAGAAGCCCACTGTGGTTTTAGTGGCGGTGACATCAGGTGCTGCGGCCTCTGGTTCTACAGCAGGGAGGTGTAGTCAGTCACAAAACAGAGTTCAAAAGATGACACAATGCCCATACATGGCATGTTGCCCACTCTTTTCCTAAGGAGTAGTACCATATGCAACACAGGGGTTCAGTCTAAATGGTACCCCTGCTGAGATGTCAACATAAAAAAGCATCCAGCTGCTAGAAGAGCCAGAAGAAAAGGCAGCCGTATTGGAGACGAGTTTATTTCCTTTCTTACAGCTCTTTCAATGAAAGCTAGGCACGCTCTAGAAAAAAAAGAAGAGATACCCCAGTCTAGCTTGAGGCCTCATAATGGTGATGATAACAGAAGCTGTCATAATACGAATAACAAGACAATATAAAGACAGGCATTATTTGCAAAGTGAAGGGAAAGCATGTAAATGAAATGGAAGGAGAAACAAAAAAGAGAGAGAAACTGGCAAGCAGGGGACGATGCCCGGTTCTTCTGTTTAAAGGCTCAAGAGGGCAGTGAGCATGCAATGGAATTGCAGGCGGTAGGTAAGAGAAAAGTCTGTAGGGTGAGCAAGATACTAAAAAGTTGGGAAACCAAGCCCAGTGAGGAATGGTTTAGGGAGCTGGGTATGCTTAGCTCGGAGAAGAGAAGACTGAGCAGGAACATGATAGCCATCTTTAAATGGAATGGGATGTCATGTAGAAGATGGAGCCAGCTTCTTTTCTGCTGCTCTAGAGACTGTGGGCTCATCTACACAAGGGGAAAAAATCCAAAATACTTCATAGTATTGGCATCTCGCAACAGCAGCATCATATCGAAATGGGTTTTTTGGCCTCAGAAGCCCCCATAAGCCTCACATTCCTGATGGCGGCCACAAGTGATTTATTCATGTTAGTTCTTCACCGCCACTGTGTTTTTTTTTAAGGCGTCCCAAGGCATGCTGGTGCGATAGAGCAATTCTCCAAAACAAAATGGAAAATATTGATCCTTTTTATTGCCTTAGTGATAAAATCCAACATGGCGGCAGTGGGTGCTTGCCCTCCTAGCAAGGCCCGCCCCCGCTCTCACCTGGCCAATCAGCTTTGTGCTTCCCTTTGAGGCTTTTATTGTTCTATAGTCCAAATGAGCAAAAATGCGCACCTGCCTTGTGGTTTTTTAAAAAGTACGGGGGAAATCTGCAAAGGCTTTTAGTGCATTGTTTTTGCCGTTTTGGGCCCCCCTCCTTCCGAATAGTGTGGATTGTCACTGGACCCTGTTTAGACTGGTAAGATTCTCAGAAAATTCAATGAGGGGTATTTTCACCATTTAGACGGGCCCTGGGATATGAACCAATGGATTCGAAGTCTAAGAAAAGAGATTCCACCTAAACATTAGAAATAACAACCTGATAAGAACTATTCAGCAGTGGAATAGATTTCCTCAGAAGGTGGTAGACTCTCCTTCTTTGAAGATATTTAAACAGAGATTGGATGGCCATCATTTGGGGGTGCTTTAGTTGCATATTCCTGCATGGCAGGGGGCTGAGCTAGATGGCTCTTGGGGGGCCCTTCGAATGCTATGCTTCTAAAACCAAAGTAATACGCATAAGCAACCAAAGAGGGCACAGAGGCTTTTATGGGGATGTGTTTTGTTGGTTTTATTCTTTTAACTTTTATATTTTTTGATATAATTTTAAACTGTAACAATTGTAATTGTTTTTAACCTTTTAGCTGTTGTATCTTTTCAATTGTTTTTTATGTGTTGTGAGCCATTTGGGATCCCAATCTGGGAGAAAAGTGGCATAGAAATCAAATAAATAAATAAATCTTCACCCTGGTAAAGCCATTAAGTCCAGCTCTCTGAAGTGTACCTGGAGGAGCACAAGTTGCCCACCTCTCTTCTAAAATCGCCTAGCCACAACCACCACACATGGTTAAGTATGAACTGCTGCCCTTCGATTCCTCCATGCATCCTTGGACAAGCCCTGCTCCTCCTTCTGTTTCCTTTCTAACATGATGGACTCATTTTTGATTTTTGAAACGGGGGCAGAATGTCATGGAAAGGGCAATCCATGCCCTGGGGATGCCCTGTTCTGGATGTACTGAACATGCGAGAAGGGTTCTGTCAGGATGTGGCCTCTCTCCGATTAAAGCCTGTGCCGACTTTGATAAATGAGCCCTTCGCTGCCTTCAGCGGAGCCTGAGACATTGTGGAGATAGTGAGCAGACAACACACACCACTGTCAATTCACAGGGACGGGCAATGCAAGCAGCCTGGTTGGCAGGCCAGCGAGATAGTCCCTTCTCTTGTGACAATGCAAGGAAATTAGATAATGGTGGGTGAGGGCAGAGGAAAGGAGCTGAGGGAAGCCACACACTGAGTGGGAATCCCAAAACTGGAAGGAAACCTTTGTTGTTGATTCTTTTATCATTTTACATGTCGGAGGCAGATGATTAATGGCCTTCATCTTACCAGCATACCCAGTACTCAAGGGTCTGACTGAAGGTTTGGTTGCGAAGGGCCGCTTTGGGATGTTCTGGGGAAGGGAAGCCACTGAAGGGAAAACTACATTTGGACAGCTCCATGGAGACCCTCGGAGGACCTCAAAAGAGGACTGATCTACTGCCAGGCCAGCCCACGACATTTCGCTGCCTGAGGCAAAAGAGGAAATGGCACACCCTCACCACCTCCAAATCATGGGGCAGGGTATCCAAAGCTAGCCATTTTATTTTGGCCCATGAGGGAGGAATTCCGACTGGCACCTTTCCCCATCCCTGGCAGTACAATAAAAATGCCAGTAAATAGCAATTTGCTGCCTTTTTATAAACACTAAAATCTGGCAGCCTGCAATGGGTACCTCACTCTTTCTAGTGGTAGGACTGGTTGTGTTTCGTGTGGCATTTCAGGATTATATTTCCAGAGGTGTGGAACGCTGACGGAGCAGCTGGTCTCAAATTGTCTAAGTAAATAAAGTACCAACCGGAGGATGAGAGAGGCTTTTAAGAAAACCACCACCAAGGATGTGGAGGGTTTGGAGGCCAGAGCAGACTTGTGTTAGGAATTTATTTATTTATTTTGCTTTTTATTGGTTAGCATTAACTCTCTCTGGCAAAAACAAATATCCCCAAACCCTGAAAACCCATCCTTTCTACAAAGCATCCCTACCAGTATGAATAGTCCCCAGTATGGAAAAGGTATTCAACTGCCAAGTCAAAAGTGCCAACTATAAAATAAAGGTACTGATGGGAGGGAACTGTGGGCAGAGCCTCTTGAGGGGCGGAGCTGAAAGAAGGCCGCGGTGGAGCTTGATGTAAGATTTCTGATCATAGACCGCAAGGTGCACAGCTAAAAAAATGGTTGAGGAAAACTTGACATCTGGCAATGACCTTGAAAGAGAAGAAATGTCCTGTGCTCTATTCTGATTGGTTTGCTATCATGCTATACATTAGGGATCAGCAACATGAGGCCCTCTTGATGAAGCTGGACTACAGCTCCCAGCGTTCTTCACCATTGCCTATCTTGGGTAGGTCTGCTGTGAGTTGCCATCCAACACCATTGAGATGGATGCATTTTGTCCCTCTTCAATAAACCTTGAAGGCCAGGCCTGTGCCCTACCGATATTAAACCCTCTATATGAGTCAAAGCAGAGAAACTAATACAGTTGTCCCTTCACATTCACTGGGGTTCGGTTCCAGGACCCCCTGTGAATACCCAAATCCGTGAATACTCAAGTCCCATTGCGTGCAATGGCATAGCAAAATAGTGTCCCTTATATAAAATGGCAAAATCAAGGTTTGCTTTTGGGATTATTTTTTTTTTAAGAATATTTTCAAGTCGTGAATACTTAAATCCGTGAATGCCAAATCCGTGAATGTGGAGGGACAACTGTAGTTCCTCGTGCCTAGGATGGTCCCTGAGACATTTCACTACCAAAGGCAAAGACCAAGGTGGGATTCCCTCCCTTGTTAGACATTCAGACAGGACAGGGAGTTAAATGCTGGTAATGCGAAGTATCTTCCGCCATATCAGAAGGCAGCCAGCTACTTTAAGGGATGTAGGTTTGGGCATACACGCCTAGGAACCCAGAAAGTGTCTGTCTACAGAGCATGAGTTTTAAGATCCTCAGGGGAGGGCTTTCTCTCAGTCCCATCACCTTCGCAGGTACGTTTGGTGAGGACATGGGGCAGAGCCTTCTCCATGGCTGCTCCTAAGCTGTGGAACTCCCTTCCACAGGAGGTCCAGTTGGCCCCCTCCCTGCTTTCTTTCTACCAGTGAGTGAAGATCTTTTTGATCAGGTGGGCCTTTCAGATGTGAGCTGGGTTAGCAGCAGTATGTGTGAAGTGGCATGCTGTATTTTATTTTTTAAAAAAGCAATATTAGTAATTTATGCTCTAAATAGGTTTTAATTGTGGTTTTAATAATATCGGCATTTCATTCGTGTATTTCATTCCTTTTTGTAGAACAGGATTTTCAATGTAACACTGTTTTATATTTTTGTAAGCTGCCTTGGATGCCATCTCGGGAGAAAGGCAGGGTATAAATTCACTCAATCAATCAATAGCCAGACCCATTGGTCTATCTAGCCCAGTATCATCAACTCTGTCTGGCTCTCTGGAGTGTCAGACAGAAGTTTTTTCTTAGCCCTACTTGGAGATGCTGGGGATTGAACCCAGAGCCTTCTACATGCAGAGCAAATACTCTGCCATGGAGCTATGCTCCTTTCCTAAAGGAAATGTGAAATAGATCTTGTCCAATGCCACTCAACTAGAGCTAAGACTAACTTAGGTATGTGTTTGCCGTAGGCGTGGAAAAGTTTGAATTATTGCTCTCCTATATTAAAAATCCTGGGGTGTATAGCTTTCAGGAATGAAGGTGAAAGAGGGAGGAATCAGAATATCTGATTTGTCAAACATATTGTGTTGCATTGCTATTGTATGCCTTCAAGTCATTTTCAACTTATGGAGACCCCAAGGCGAACCTATCATGGGGTTTTCTTGCCAAGATTTGTTCAGAGAAGGGTTTGCCATGGCCCTCCTTTGAGGAGGCTGAGAGAGTGTGACTTGCCCCAAGTGTGTTTCCGTGGCTGAGTGAGATTCAAACCACAGTCTGCCAGAGTCCTAGTCCAACATTGAAACTGCTACACCACATTGGCTCTCTCTTATCAAACCTATACTTAACCTTATTTCCTTGAAGTGATCATTAGTGATCTTAACTTTTACAAAATGCCCAGTCCATGGTAAAAGTAATTCCAAATCCAGTTTGGTACAAAAAAATGTGTAAGCTTTCAAGTTCTCCAGAACTCTTCATCAGGCTAAGTGGTACCCCCCCCCAAAAAAAGAGAAGAGATGGGTGAGGATGTTAAAAAAAATAGGCCAGTGATTGAAAGCTGTGGCTTTCATGGCCATAGCCTAATTTCTGGACTTCAATGATTCATTCCTTCTCTCTTTCTCTCTCCCTCGCTGTCTTTTGGTACCACCTCGCCTGATGAGGAGCCCCAGAGAATGCAAAAGTTTGGATCGTTTGGGCTGGTTTTAATGAAGATATTGCCCAATGGTGGGTTTGCATCCTTTAAACATAATGGCTGGAACCCTGTTGGTTAGTCTCAACTAGAGTAGACTCGGGGTGCATCTACACTATAGAAATAATGTCATTTGATACCCCTTTAAGTGCTGTAGTTCCACCCTATAGCAACTTGGGATTTGTAGTTTGACATGATTTTTAGCTTTCTCTGCCAGAGTGCTGGGGCTTCACCAAACTACAAATCCCCAGATTCTGTAGGATGGAGCCATGGCAGTTAACGTGGTGTCAAACGGCATTATTTCTACCACATTGAATCAACGGTTGAATGATAAGTTGACAGATAGGTAAATCCAATGGACTCAATGGGTCTATTCTAGTTGAGACTAAGGACAGGATTTAAGCTATTGTCTTTTCTTTAAAAACAAACAAACTACTGATTCAAATCAAGTTTTAAAATTGAAATGGGAAACTTTTGACCACCCCATTTCAAAACATTACGCACAACTTCCTTTTGGCTGTCTTCTCACATTCTGATTTTGCCGCCCGCTGGTTTAAAAAGCCTGGGTAGTCTCTTGAAATAGCTGTAAATTTCACCCTTCCAAATAACCTTGCATTAGCTATTTAAGTATTGGAATTAATCCTGAATCCTTTTTGGAGGCCTCCCAGCCTGATAAGCTATCTTTATCCCAGGCACCAGTTATCTTCTCAGTTGTGGATTCAGCTTCTCTAGAACTATGTGGCCACCTCTCTGGGTTTCATCTCTGCTGCTCTGTGTTAATGTGTACTGAAATGGTTGGAATGGTGGCTGATACAGCGCGCGCACACACACCCTTTTGCTGGAAAGCAGCCTGAAGAACAAATATTGTGGAGAGGAGAGAAGAACTGGGAAATAAATGGTGGAAATAAATGGTGGCAGGGGGTTGGGCTGGATGGCCCTTGTGGTCTCTTCCGACTCTACAATTCTATGATTCTATGAAGCACTCTTTGGCTGCAATCCTATGTAGTCCAAACTTGACCAGAACCACTGAATCAATAGGATTTACCTACATGTTGAATCGCCTCCCAAACATTGGTTCAATGGATTTACTCTCGCTTAGACTAACCAACAGGATTCTAGCCCACGTGTGCCCATGTGAGGGAGCAGGAGAGACATTCAATTCCTGTTGAAAAAATAGATTCCCACCCTTTCTCTTTTAGAACGGAGACACAATTTCTCAGAAGGCTTCTTGTCCCGCTCAGAAAAAGCCTTAGATGTTTCCTTTTTTGCTCCTCACTTCTACACCATCACCCTGTAAGTCTAGAAAAGAAAGGCCACTTTGCAGAATATTCTCCAAATACTCCCCCAGTGGTTTTTTAAGTAGGTGGTTGCCATTTTCCTCCCACAATGCCCTGATGCAATGCTTAGTCTGTGGTCTGAGACACAATACAAAATGGCCGCCAAACCGTCAACCTGTTTCTGCTCTTGTCACTTCCAGTACCAGCAAAGACAGACCAAACCTTAGGGCAGGGGTTAGAACGGTATGGCCTGTGGGTACCGTGTAGCCCGCCCGGATATTTCTGTGGCCTCACAAGCTTTCTCCAGCCCCCTCACAAGTCCCCAGTTTACATTTTTGGGAATCAGAAAAAAAAGAAGCACAATTCTCCTTAAAAATAACATGTACAGCCTCCACATGTCTTATTAAATGGGGGGAAATGGTGATTTTGCCATTGCCACTAGAAATTGGCAGTGGTGGGAAGAGGCAGGGCTGTAAACAGCCCAAGGGGCTGAACCCAGCCTATAGGCCAAGTGTTGCTGACCCTTGGACTTCAGTATGACTAATGTAGAATGCAATCCTGCATATACATCTAATCCCATTAAACACAATGGTACTGAAGAGACTACACAATTCACACTACACAATTATAGTGCTATGATTCCACTTTTAATTGCTATGGTTCCATCTGATGGCATCCTGGGGTTTGAGTTGGATGAGGCACTAGAGCAATGGTTCTCAGCCTTTGGTCCTCCAGATGTTTTGGACATCAACTCCCATAAGCCTCTGCTAGCATGGCCAATGTGCAAGGATTCTGGGAACTGTAATTGAAAACTTCTGGAGAACCACCAAAGGTTGAGAACCACTGCACTAGAAGTCTCTGGCTAAGAAGTCTAAATACACTATCCTAAACTGCACATCCCAGGATTCCATCGGTTGAATCCATGGGAGTTACAGTGAAATTATAATGTTATAATTGTGTAGTGCAGAAGGGCAGAAACAAATGGTTTGCGGGGGGGTGTATCTGAAACTAACCCAGAGTGATCAACTATAAAGGTGCCCTTTAATAAGTCAGGCAACCACCTGTATTAGTACTTTCAATCTGAGGACTTACAGAAACTGTATGTACAAATTTTAGATGTAAATTAATTTATTCCTCTTGGTTATTCTTGATATGTTTCAGATATTTCTGTGTTGTAGGTTTGTATGAATTACAGTCGGCTTTCCGTATCCATGGGTTCTGCATCCACGGATTCAACCAATGAAAGCTTGAAAATATTTGGAAAAAGAACTGTCCCAAAAGCAAACCTTTTGGCATTTTACTATGTCATTGCATATAATGCAACTTGAGCATTTTTGGAAGATTTACATGTGTAGCCAAGCAGCATCAAGAACCTCTGAGTATTCCTTGCCTAAGAAAACCCTATGAAATTCGGGGAGGTGGGGCACCATAAGTTCACAGGCAACTTGAAGGAGCACACATGCACACATAGTCCAGACAAACAGCATTTCCTAGTTCTGGGCCAAAGCCGCACAGATGCTCCCCACCTCCTTGGCATAGTCGATTCACATACCTGCCAATATTTTTGGAAGATTTATACATGTAGCCAAGCAGCATCAAGAACGTGGCTAAGATGGCAAAGGTTAATGAGAAGACCACCTAAGCGTGGAGAAGCTACAACAGTTTGCTTTTGCCTGATCCTACAGGGAAGGGCTAGATTCTGCCCTTCCTCTCCTTTCCTCCCTTCCTGAGTGAACTGAGTGCAAACTATTTTTGCCCTTTGAATTTAGTTTGCAGCACTTGAAGTAAGCTGAGGACAAAGGCGGAAAGTGGATGGAGGTGAAAGAAACCAGGACATTTTAAATGTAGCTGAAAAAGTCGGATGACAGAATTAATCAGGACTACGCTTGACAAATTAGGATAGTTGGAAAGTACGTATTCATCATTTACACACAGAGAGATCTCCATTCATAAATATCCACCTATGCCCTGCTTCCCAAAACAAGCAGCGGGAGGGGGAAGCCCAAGAACAAGATGATGCAAAGAGTTGGAGGATAATGGAAGAGCAAGAGAAATAGACAGGCGAAATGACAACACTCAGGAGGCAGTGGAGCTGAACAGAGTTTCAGTTAGCAGCATCCAGACTGAGCATCAAGGACAAAGGTCACCTCAATGGTATCAGTGCTCCACAATAACTGCCTTTTGATACCACTTTAATGGCCGTGCCTGTACCCGATAGAAATCTGGGATTTGTAGTCTGGTGATGTTGCATTTGTCCCCCAAACTGCAGCACTAGAGCTCTGCAGCAGAGAATTCCAAGTACAGCTCACCCCCGTATTCACAGAACCAATATCTGTGGTTTTAGTTATCCGTAGTTGGAAAAAAAATAGGGACACATACCATAGACTCACGCTGAAAAATGCCTAGAGAGGTGTCCTCTCTAGGAATAACTAGGTCCTCCAATGCAACTCTATGGCATGTTTGTAGTGGAAGTCCCTTATTTTAATTGGGTTTGCTATTATCTGCAGTTTCGCTTATAAATGGTAAGTCCAGGAATTTATCTCCCATAGATACAGGGGACAACCTGTACCTCCTAAAAGCACAAATCCCACAACTATCATAGGATGGAGCCATGACAGTTAAAGTGGTACCAAACTACTATAATAGTGTGGATAAACCCTAGGCCAGTCTTCCCCATGATGGTGAGATAGATTCCATATCTCTTTCAATGACAGTCATCATTCCCAGATTGCACTGATACATATAAATGAGAAAATGCATACTTTACACACATCCATATTCTCCTTCCTGGCAGTGCCCCAGTGGCCACTCTAAGCTTACAACTAGTTTCAGCCCTGTGTTTGTAATGTGGAGGCTTGACGGACAAAGGAAATGCCAAGGCCTCCTATTACCCCCAAACTAGAGCTTGAAAATATTGGAGTTAAGCCTAATACATTAACGTTCATCCAGGAATTCTTTTGTTAAAATTAATGGTTTCAGTGACATTTGCAAAGTTGATCCATTACATTCATTGTTCGTAACACTTAAAAATTGCCAAAAATGCCCCTCAAAGTACCCACCAGCACTAACAGGTTAAAGGAAAGTGAAATATTGTTCTGAAGCCTTTATAATAGAGTAGCAGATGAAATAATGGACATAGGTCCTGTCTCTTTAACGGTTGTGTAGAAGAAGGAATAGCACCTGCTGAAATTCCCTCTTCAACACAACCATGAAAGGGACAGGAATCCTATCCCTTATTGGACCTGGCAACCCTATATTACAATAGCCATTAGGGTTGCCAGATGGAAAACTGGAGCGGGCTCCTGTAACTTTAATGGTTGTGTAGAAGAGGGAATTTCAGCAGGTGTGGCTTGTAACCTGGTTGTGTGGCTTGTAACCACAAAAGGGGCAGGAGCCCTCTCCAGTTTTCAGTCTGGCAACCCCACTAACAGTCGCAACAGCGACTTTCACAGTTCATGAATTCGGATGGCGGCTTCATCTCAACATATTATTTCCAAGCTCTTCCCAAAGCAATGCAGAAGAAGACGCTGAGCCCCAAGTGCTAACCTTTTCTCTTGGTGCAGTGGTAAATCTGGCCATGTTCCTGGGATACGGGGTACGGGTTGGCTGGGGGCAGCAGGTCCTGGGAGGTGCTGGACACACCATTCTCACACTGGAACTGAGATCCGAGGTTAGAAGAGGTCGACAGAGCTCGGGCCTCCCCGCTGAAAGGACTGTGGTTGGAAGCCACTTTCTGCCTGACCGTACTCCTGGGAACCACAGGATACTCCTTGCTGGAAACACAGGCCAAAAAAGGAGGGGGCATATTAATGCCAGGCCAACCATTTGCTTCAAACCCCCCACCCACCCACCCTAGCAACACAACCAGATTGTGGGGAGCAATATCATATTTCACAATATAAGTGAAATATGAGAAGAGCAGACTTCTCTTCTTAAGTCTACTGCCTCAGATGCAAGTCTATGAACAATTCTGCTACCAACGTCTTCCTCTCAGTTAGTCTCCAAGGTGCAACAAGATCCCTTTGCATGCTGACATTTCAGAGTAACATGGCTCTGTCCTTGGTTAAAATGAAGTTGAGATAAACTTAGATTGAACTTATGCCTGGGATGTTTCAGAAGGAAAATAAGGATGCAATGGCTGAAAATCTGAGGAGGTAGACCAAGTCTATGAAAGCTTATGCTACAATTTCTTTCTCTTGGTTAGTCTCAAAGGGTGCTACAAGATCCCCTTGCTTATAGACTAAAACATAATACAGAATGAATATTAATTGATTGGTTGATTGATTGAGTGATTGATTGGTCACCTATTAACCTAGGCTTCCAGGTTGGTGCAACCCAACATGACTGTGACATTACCTATAGTCTGAGTCTTTGTATTGTGTTGTTCTGTGGTAAGTAAGGCATGTTGACAAGCTGGAGCGTGTCCAGAGGAGGGCAACCAAAAGGTCTTGAAGCCATTATGCCCTCTAAAGAGTGGCTTAAGGAGCTGAGCATGTTTAGCCTGGAGAAGAGAAGGTTAAGAGGTAACATGATAGCCATGTTTAAATATCTGAAGGGATGTCATACTGAGGATGTAGCAAGCTTGTTTTCTGCTGCTCCAGAGACTAGGACACGGAGCAATGGGTTCATACTACAGGAAAAGAGGAATTTCCTTACAGTAAGAGCTGTTCGGCATTAGAACATGCTGCCTTGGAGTGTGGTGGTCTCCTTCTCCGGAGTTTTTAAACAGAGACTGGATGGCCATCTGTTGGGTGTGCTTTGATTGCGTGTTCCTGCATGGCAGGGGGTTGGACTGGATGGCCCTTGTGGTCTCTTCCAACTCTATGATTCTATGATTCTAAGACAACTGAGGAGATAGAGACTGTGACCTAGGGAAAGTGGATGAGAGAGTGAAAGTGGATGGAATGGGCAAGAGGAATGACTCTGGTTATGTGGTGAAGACCTAGATGGTTATTATTGTATTAAGGATTACAAAAGACTGCAGCGACAGATATTCATGTGCTGAAGAGTGGTAAGTAGCAAGGGCAGCTTGTTGCTTCCATGTTGGGGGTGCAGTGAATCTCCTCTTAGTCTTATATCAGGCTTCAAAGGAGCTGTCCACAGTGCTGAACATTATCTCCCAAACTCCACCTTGGATAGCTCCTTTCAAGTCTGGAATAAAATCAAGATTCACTGCATCCATGGCATGGAAATCTCAGGCCAGGCCAGTAAGGAGCGGATAACATACAACATCACAAATCATTATTAATCTTATCCACATCCATTTCCTGGTCACTAGTACTACAGTTATAGCAAAGTAGAACCCAAGGAATGGGGAAAACAGCCCTTCTCCTAGACAAGAGTGGAAGTGGGAAAGCTCTGCTGGCAGCAGTTCCCAGGGAAGGGTGTAGGAAGGCACTGCTGCTGCTATGTGGAGCAAAAGAATGCCTAACCTGGGGTGTTGAGTAGAGATCACCAACGTTACACCCTCCAAGTCGATAACTAGCAGCACCTCACAATCCCAAAGGGAGGATGTCTCGCCCTTTCATTTTGGGTTAAGGTGCTTCCCCCACCCATCAAACCAGGGGCTGCCCCCAACTACAACTGTCATCATCTCCCAGGTTTCCCAGCCTGCCTGCATGAGGCCACAGTGAGATATTAGTATGGCCATTCTTAGCCAACTGAAGCAGATGAGAATACTGCTGTTGTGGAGACTTTTATACACACAGGGCTCTGGTTTTGATTGTTGAGAGCATAAACATCTCTTTAAGGGCTTTTCTACATCCAAGGCCCATCTTCTGCTGAATGTCTATGCAGTTCAGAATAGAGCAGAGGGCCCCCCATTAAAAGGAACCCATGGCTAAGGACACATGCCCAGTTGTGGGGAAAACACAATGGAAAAGGAGCAGCAAGAGTGTGCTCATGGCGGATTGCGTACAATTAGTCCAGAAGGAGAAAGGCAGGAGGGGGAAGGTCTTTCATACGGTTTCCAGCTGTGCTGACAGTCCCGGGAATGGCTATCATCTCACTAAACATCCCTTGAAGAAAAGGGAAATGCCCAGGACCTATAAATATATATGCAAGAAGAGATAGAGCATTTATAACAATTAGAAACAGGTGGCCTTTTGTGTCTGCAGAAAGCTGAGATAGATCCTACTCAGAGCCACTGGCATCGTTTACATGTGCACCAGACTCCCATTGTTACATTTTATGTCAGGAACAAGTCGGAGTCAGAGTGGGACACCTGTTCATAATTGTATTGTTATTATTATTATTATTCTTTTATGATTTTTACAAACTGTCCCTGTTTTAGGAGATTTCCCTGTTAAACGTTGAGCCGTTTGCATTAGTTCTCTCTGTTGCTTAGAAAAATTTATTCATGACTTTAATCGGAAGAAATCAAGCAGCTTGCAATCATAATTAAACAAAACAGACCAATCAGTACTCCATGTGGGGGAAAAAACCAGACTAGATCCCACAGCAAGGTTGCAGACTGTAGCTCTCCGCCTGTGAAGTTATACATTAATGGTGCTATGCAACCCTTGTGTGCTACAACTGAACCATGATCACAAATGTGCCCCTGAAGAGAGAGCTAAATGTGCATGCACATCCATGCACAATGCTCAGGGATGTAATTTGTCACTAATTTTCTTCTCAAGGGAAACAAGAAGTACTTTTAATAATTTTCCTCCTGCCACAAGAAAATCTCCAAAAACCACACCATTTCCAAAGCCTATTCACAATTTGGGACTTGTTGTTGTGTGCCTTCAAGTCGTTTCTGATTTATGGCAACCCTAAGGCGACCCTATGATGGGGTTTTCTTGGCAAGATTTGTTCAAGAGGGAGTTTGCTTTTGCTTTTGCTTTCCTCTGAGGCTGAGAGAGTGTGATTTTCCCAAGGTCACCCAGTGGGTTTCCATGGTTGAACGGGAATTTGAACTCTGGTCTCCAAAGTCATAGTCCAATGCTCAAATCACTACACCACTCTGGGACTTAGCACAAAATATACACATGGTTGTTTGGCATAGAAAACAGCATTTTCTATATAGGAAACAGTATTTTTACACACTTTTTTTTCTGCACAGAAAGAGGAGTTAAGGTAGGGATGTAAATCCTTAACTATTTCATCCCAGCATACAGGGATGAATCATTCCAGTAGTTTTCTCCCTGCTGAAGGAGAAAACAAACATTCTTCCACAGTATTCTCCCTATATCTGCATGTCCTTAAATGTTGTGAAGGAATTATTTTTCATAGAAAAAATATTCTGCATTGGGGAAAGGGATTGAACAAAATAAGTTTTCTGAACAGAAAAAAAATTTCCCAAACAAGAAATGTGCTTTCTCTGCAGAAAACAGCTTTTTGAGCAAAAAAACCCTCCAAGTCTTTTTTCTATGCAGAATCATTTCTGTGCAACACTTCAGAATATTGAAATACTGGAAGTAAATTGTCCAAGATTCTCACTGATCTATTAGTCTTCCTGTTGGGAGCCCTGTTGTTTTTTCCCCCCCAACCTAGCAACACATAATAAGCAACATTCTTTCCATTCTTATTCAAGAAGGTATGTAATAAAATAGTGTTGTTGCCATTAAAACCTAAAATGAATAAAACATTTTTTAAAAAAATAAACCCAATTTTAAAACAGTAAAAGAATGCTATGGCACCCATAAAATTAAAAGCTATTTCTCTGGCAAGCAACAACAATTGTCAATGGCCACCGTGGACGAAAAGGACTTGGCTTGTTGGTGGAAAGCCAACAGGGAATGAGTCCCTGTTGACAAGCTGGAACGTGTCTAGCGGAGGACAACCAACATGGTGAAAGGTCTGGAAGCTATGCCCTATGAGGAGTGGCTTAGGGAGCTGGGTATTTTTAGCCTGGAGAAGAGAAGGTGAAGAGGGGACATGATAGCCATGTTTAAATATTTGAAGAGATGTCATACTGGGGATGGAGCAAGCTTGTTTTCTGCTGCTTCAGAGACAAGAACATGGAACAATGGATTCAAACTACTGTACAAGAAAAGAGATTCCACCTAAACCTTAGAAAGAATTTCCTGATCGTAAGAGCTGTTTGGCAGTGGAATCCACTGCTGCCTGGGAGTGTGGTTGAGTCTCCTTCTTTGGAGGTTTTAAACAGAGTCTGGATGACCATCTGCCGGACATGCTATGATTGTGTGTTCCTGCAGGGCAGGGGGTTGGGCTGGATGGCCCTTGTGGTCTCTTCCAACTCTATGATTCTATGAGTCTGCCTAGTCTCCTTTGTAAGCTATTCCACAGCCTGGGAGCAGCCACGAAGAAAGCCTTCAGCTGCATGCTAAAGAAGTCATACTTACCTCCAGGTCAAAGAGTTTTATAGAACTGTGTGCAAAATCAACTCTAAACTGAGTGCCAGCCACACCATAAGAGAGACAAGTGTCTCAAACTGTGAAAAAGTCAACAAGCAATATCATAGGGAGGAAAAAACTTGCTACATTGGGAAGAATTGAACCCAAGCGGTTGAGTCTACTGTCATCGCAAGTGTTTGTGGCCATGTTTTCCCCGAGGCAAGGAAAATGACCATGCCAACTTCCAGTCAAAGACCCCTAGTTTTTGTTGAGCTTCAAAGCCTGCCAGGCTAGAGGTTGTAGTGATCTGCCAAGTATAGCAGACTCAGAAATAGAATCTATTTCCCCTTTTAAGAGTTTCCACTGCTGTTCCCAGAAAACAGTCAAAACAGAATGAAATCAGAGGGCCTTCATCGTTATGTGGGTGTGTGGGTGGGCTGTGACATTTTGCTGCCTGAAGCATGGAACAAGATGGTGCTCCTTTTACATTCTATGTACCAAAGCTGACTGAGCATGCAGTCTGATGCCAGTAGGGATGGAAAGAAAGAATAATCACAAATATGCCCCACATATATATAAAATTATATATAAACATATAGGTGGGGCATATTTGTGATTATTTGTGATTACTACTATATATGTAGTGCCCAGAAAGCCTAATGAGAAAAATCCTGGACAGATGAGCCTTCTCAGTGGCTACTCCCAGCCTTCGGGACACCTTTCCATGGGAGGCTAGGCTGGCCCCCTCCTTGATTTCTTTTCTTTTCAGGCAGACATTTAGCAGCAGGGCTTGTTTTATCTATTATGTTTTGGATTTTATATGTTTTAAACTGATTTTATAATTTTTTAATTGTATATATTGGATTTATAAGCTGTTGTTTTATGGAAGCTGCCTTGGGTCCCATTTTGGAAGAAAGGTGGCATAGAAATGAAATGAAATTAATAAACGAGAACATTTGCAGTTCAGGACATATTCTGCGCATAATTCACAAGTGACTGTTTTCCACGGATAGCAGCACTTTCTGAACAGAGCATTATGGTGTATGCAGAAATATTATTTTCTGTGCAGGAAATGCTGTTTCCTGTAGGGGGGAAATGTTTTTTTTTATCCCTGCGGAAAACAACCACATGCAAATTTTGCACAGAATAAGTCCCAAATTGCAAATAGGCTTCAAAAACTGTATGGTTTTGAATGCTTTTGCACACTAGGAAGAAAATGGCTAAAATCGTTCATTGCTTCCTTTGAGAAGAAAATTAGTGAAGCATTGCATCCTCCATTGCTAGTTCTTTGGGACTGGTGATAGGACAGGATCTTTCACCACAACCAAAGACAGGAGATTAGTTTAGGGGATGCAGTGTTTTCCACATGACACACAGCTGTCTTTCAACATCTGGCTGCTGCAGCCCAGCATCTGGTTCCTGAGGCAGCCATATCATTCTGTCCAATGGGAAAGCTAGCCCTGGTGTGCGTGTGTGTTGGGGGAATTGTTCAACTGCACAGCTATAGTGCAACAATTCCACTTTAACCACCATGGCTGAATGGAATCTTGAGATTTGCAGTTTAGAGAGGGATACTTAGAATTCTCAGCCAAAGAGCTCAAGTGCCTCAACAAACAGCAAATCCCAGGATTTCATAGGACGTAGCCATGGAAGATGAAGAAGAATCATAGTGCTATAATGAAGGTGTGCATGCGTGTGTGTGTGTGTGTGTGCAGAAGACCATAATGTGGTTAGGTATTTGTGTGAGACAGACAAACCAATAGACATTATCATCTAACTTATGTGCAAAGTAATGCAAATCCTGTGCTCAAAAAATCCGTATTATACCATCTCCCACAAATGTTAAAGCCTATGTGTATAATTGCAAGGACTGGAGAATACAGATGGATAAATTGGTCTACATTCTTTCAGTTAATGAACAGTGGTAGATACATCATTTTCAAATGATCCATGTCATTTTCAAATGTGCCCATCAACAAGTCCATTCCTTATTTCCATTTTAATTCATGATTTTAAAAAAAAACGCACAAGAAGATCACTTGTATAATTAAAAAATGTGCTTTAAAACACACACACACTTCCAAGACAAGCGTATTGCACTCTAGAAGACACATTTCTACATGGATTTTGATACATTTTTTTCTTTCAAGTCAAGAACGGTGATTAAACGTGGGAAATATAAAAGACCACAGATGACCAAGTTCTGATCCATGGCACAGCCTAAAAGGTGGAAAAGGGCAGCTGTTAGCTTTTGTGTTGGAGATGACTTAACAGAGGTCTCCAAAGTACTGAACTCTACCACCCAACTAGGTTCAGCACATTGGACAGCTCCTTTCAAGTCTGGGATCAAACCCAAAATTAAAGCCAGTGCACCTCTGACATGGAAACCTCTGGGTGCCCTGACACTCATTGTATTTACTCATGGAATGTATACACAGAGCCAGAAAGAAGACAAAGCAAAGGTTGATGCCACAAGGTTATCTCATAGCATCTCTGCAGACACAACAGGCCCATCCATATGACACAATTATAGTGCTATGATTCCACTTAAACTGCACCCTATGGAATCCTAGGTTTGTAGTTTGGGGAGGCACTTGAGCTCTCTGGTTGAGGATTCCAATTCCCCCCCCTGCTCCCCCCCAAAATTGCAGTCTCAGAATCCCGTTGAAGGAGACCATGGCAATTCAAGTGGAATCATTGCGCTATGATTGTATAGTAGGAAAGAGCCCAATATCCCAAAGGAATTTTCCAAAAAGAAAGCTGCCTTTTACCTCCAACCAAACAACATGATTTCAATCACAACAGAGATGGTTCATGTGAAGAACAGCTACTGAACATATGGAAATTATAGCACAGAGGGAGGCATACAGGAGGCTTGCTGGATCTACTTTGGGGGAAGTGTTTTACAAAGAGCATCAGAAAAGCACTGTTGGATCAGACCAAAGGCCTATCTAGTCCAGGTATCTGTTCACACTGAGGCCAATCTGTCATCTATGGGAAGCTCACCAGCAGAACATGAGTGCAACGCCTTCCCTCTCATGTCCCTCAGCAATTTGTCTATAGAAACCCCTATAAGTACAACTTCTAGCACAGGAGGCAATATACAGCCATCATGACTATCAACTACCAATAGGATTGCCTTCCATGCTAAAACCTCAAGATCCACCAGTCAAAGCCAGGTGGAAAAGGCATCCACTTAAAATCAAAGAATCCGGTACCCTTTGACCTTCCTAGGGATTAGCTGTCCCTAACAAAATCAAAAAGAGATAACAGTTATTTCATACAAAAGTCCACACCTAATTGTACCTTTCTTCACATGCCTTTCTTCATTTCAGCAATTGAGGTATGTGTATGAGGCACGAGGGTCTACCTGGAGACCTACCATTACACCATGGCTTATCTTTTGCCAACTCTTGCTTTTGAGAAATGGGCCAGTATTCTACAACAGCTGCTTAGTGAAGTATACTAAGTTACATCTACTGATCAGACTACCCTCCACAACCTGTTCCAATTGTTGGCAGAACAGGCCTTCTTCTCCACCCCAACTCCACTCAACCTACTTTACCCAATATAGTAATTGTTTAATATAGTAATTGTAATATAGTCTCTCTCTGGCTTTTCTTCACAAATGAAGATTCAGGAAGGACTCATCCCGTGCTTTCTGCAAGCGCGCTAATGACTGAAAAGGCCAATCCGAGATAAACAAGTCCGGTTGCAGAAAGCACAGCAGTAATATAGTAACTGTTGCTATATAGTATAATGTACTCTTATTATGAAGTTACACCTTCTGTTGACAAGAAATTCTAATGTGAACTAACTCTAAATACTGAGATAGATAATTGAAAACGACAATGTACAGATCGATATTAGGAGTTATTATATAACCTTTTCATCTGCCGCTCCCAGGCTATGGAACAACCTGCCGGACGAGATCCGTCATATTACCACCCTAGACGGCCTTAAAAAGGCAGTTAAGACGGATCTCTCCAGATTAGCCTTCCAGATCAAAAAACAAAAACACCTACCTGCAATTTTATTCAATTTACATTTGTAAATTTTAATATATTCTGCTGTTTAATTTCTATTTTATTGTTCTTTGCAGTTTTTATGATTGGGGGGAGAGACAGGATATGGGATTATTTTTTAACTTTGAGTTTTGATTGCTATAATATTTTATTGTTATAATTACATTGTGCTCCACCTTGATTCCCTAGGGAAAAGGCGGAATATATAATATAAATTATATTATTACCCGGCAACAGCTGTATGGGGAAAAGGAAGTCCATTCTGCCAGCAATCAGAGTATGTGTGAATGACATTTCTGTCAAGTATCAGGGGGCGGAGGGTGGGAGATCAGGTCAGGAGAGATTACTTAGGGCTTGTCTACATGAAGGGGAAAAAAGGGACTACTCCACAGTAATAGCAAGTCACAGCAGCTGCAACCTGTCTTAATGGTTTTACAGCCCCCTCTAAACTTTGCATGCCTGTAGCTGAAATGGCAGCCACAAGTAGGTTACTTGCATTTTTGAATCTGCCACCACTGAACTTAAAAATCAAACTATTTCTATGGTGCGCACAAGTGATATTCCACCTTTCCAAAAGAGAGAGAGAGAGCACAAATCCCTGCTTTATCGCCTTAGTGATCACTCGCTAAGGCGAAAATCCAACATGGCGGCAGAGGGCGCTTGCCCTTAAGCCAGCCCCGCCCCCTATGCTCATCCAGCCAATCAGGTTTGCACTTTGTCCTGCATGGGGAAGCAATTCATGTTGAATCGCTTGTCTTAAGAAGTGAAAATGTGCATAGCACTGGAGCATTTTTTTAAAAAACGTCAGGGAAAGCTGCAAATGCTTTTCTCATATAGTTTTTCCTCTTTTTGGCCCCTCTCCTTCACAATACGATGAGACAACATTGGATCCAATTAAGACAGCTGGTTTTCTGAGCAAATTCTGTGAGGAGCATTTTTACCGTATAGACAACCTCTTAGTTAAATATACTTAACTAAGTAGCTGATGCAGAATACCGGCCATAGCTTCTCAGTTGTTTTTGAACTTCTAATCCCAGTTGCCCCAGCCAGTATGGCCAATGGAAAAACAATAAATGGAAGACACGTGCTTGTCCTTCAGTTGCCACAAGAACTGCATGGTGGATATGAAGGTTCTTGGCTTGGCTTTCCTTCTACAAGCTGAGTTTCCCCGCAATTGTGTTCACTAGTCTGACACTGGGCCTGCAGTGAATGTGAATATGAAATAACTTTGTCTTCTTTCTGGCTCTGTATCTGCATTCCATGAGTAAATAGAATGAGCATCAAGGCATCCAGAGGTTTCCATATCAGGGGTGCAGTGGCTCTAACTTTGGGTTTGATCCCAGACTTGAAAGGAGCTGTCCAAGGTGCTGAACCTAGTTGGGTGGTAGAATTCAGCACTTTGGAGAGCTCTGTTAAGTCATCCCCAACAGGAAAGCTAACAGCTGTCCCTTTCATTTTTTTGGCTATGACATGGATCAGCACTTTTAGAATCTTGCATAATTTGGTTATATGTATTTGTCAGTTTGCTTTGCAGTGGTTTCAGTAATTCTGTCTGGATAATTTGATGTGCAATTGTATTGCATTGTATTTGTATTATAATTGTATTGCTCCTTCCTTCGTATGTGTGTGTGTGTGTGTGTATTACAATTGATGCTTTAACAAGGGCCGGCTGTTTTTTTGTTGTTGTTGTTGTTGCTTTACTTGTGAAGTGCTGTGTATATTGATGGTGTCATTGGCATCATTATGCCTAATGCTGAGAAGCCAAACCACATAGAATGCGGAGGATCCATGCCTGGAATCGACAAAGAATGAGATCTTATTGAAGAGCTGTATCCCACCATCTTCGAACAGCCACATTCTTTCCTTCCCTGGTTTGCATAACTATGTGTGTTACTCCACTTAGTTTCCAGTGAACTAAGTCAGCCCTGTTAAGCAGAGCAACTCTCCAGCACATCTGCCCCTAGTGACTTGCCTGGACACATTGGCCTGACTGTACTTTTGCTGCATGAACCTGCTCTGTTATAACAATAATCTGAGATTCACAAATTTATTTACTGAATAGCCCAGGAACACAACCCTTCTCCCTCTTGAAACAAGGATGCCTGGCACCACACATGGGCCTTCTTCCTATTTGTTAATCTTAACTAGCGTAGATCCACTGACTCAACTGTTAAATAGAGAGTCAACAGATGAGCCGCTATGATTCCCATCTTGGGAGAAAGGTGGGATATACATCAAATAAATGAATACCGTAAAATAAATAAGCAAATCCCATTGTTTCAATAGGTCTACTCAAGTTGGGATTAACAATGGAGTTCAGGCCATTCTTTCTCACAGGGTCTAATCTGTGGTAGGGTTGGAAAACAGCAGTTCTCCCTTACAGTATGACTCAGAGCTTGGAAACATTACTATTTGGGACTACGACTCCCAAGATGCTCTGGTCACCAGGGTGCTCCAGTCAGCAGAACTTTCCCAAGCTTTGATGTTTCCCACTTTCTGTTTCCAGACAAGCCAGTTCCCTTCATCCCTTCCCCTCCACCACCCATGCCAGGGGACATGTCAGTGTGGTTTGTGGCAAGCATTTATTGAAGCTGGCTAGTAAACAGAGACAGAATTTGTGGAGGCCTGCAGGTCCATCAACTCCCTCCACCCCCATGCCACCCCCACACAGAGAGAGTACAGGAGACAAACATGAGACAAACAAGAATGTTGTTCCAGTTAGGCTGTCTACTTGGAAAATGAACTTTAAACCCCACAGTCCTTTCAATGTTCACCATGGGGGAGGGAGAAAAGAAATCTAGTTGAAAAACCACTGCAGAGATGAAGTGCACCTGTTGACATCACAGTCACAGGCCAATCAGCACTGCACAGAATGCTTCTGCTGTATATCCCTGGGCCCATTTTCATAGAGCTGAACTCTGGAGAGGAAAAGGCACCCTGACATACAATGAGATGGATATGTTTCCAAAGCAGCTTAACCACACACATTTTGATGGATTCCAAAACAAAGGAGGGGAAGCTAAGGGCATGACCAATGAATGCCCACACCTGTCTTTGCCTTTATAGGGAATATCTGTAAAAAGGTTACCTTTGCATCCTCGACATTCTGTGCAGCTCCATGTCATCACTGCCTCTAAATCCTTTCGCAAAAGGGTTGTTCTCAATCTTGAGTTGGGTGATCTGAAAGGAGAAACCAGAAAAACACAGTGGTGAGCTGTAAAACAATCAGGCTAAAGAGATCTGCTGGGGGTAGGGGGAGAGAGAAAGTACTCTAAAAATCCAGCCATGTATGGCAGTACCATATATAGCTGTGAAAGGTGGTCTCCTCCTTCCACTGGACAGAGGCACTGCTGAGACTGATGCTACCCCAGTCATCAAACCAGAGCCTGGATTAGTAACTTTTGGACCACAGCTCCCAGAATCCCAGTCACCTTGTAGCTGGAAGAGTCTAGAAGTTTTAATCTAAAAAGTCCATTTTCCAGACAAGGTCATGTAGGAGGTATGAGTCTAAAATTAAAAATGTATTTTAAAAATTCCAGGGATCTAGCCCTTTTAAAAAGAAATAAAAATATCTTCTTTAAAAAGTAAAAACTTTTTCTTTCAAATTCAGGCAGAGTGACGCATTAGGAATGCAGAGACAACTCAATTAACATTTAAATGTGTGGTCTGATCACCCAATCAATTAGACTCATTAAAAACAAAGAAGTCCGTTTAAAAATGCATATCAAAAGTTTACTGAAGGTATATCAATCCTAATCTACATATTAAAACAAACTTTTAAAAGGTTCCTAACTAACTAAGAGGATTTAGGGTAGAATGAGACTCACCCAGCCTTTGAGCGGAGCAGACTACATGGTGACTTGAAAACAAAAAAACTGCAATAATCACAGCAACTAGAACAACATGGCATGGCTTCAGCCGCATGGAGACTTAACTTAAAAGGGAACTTAAACAAAGAGTAATAATATTTAAATTAGGTCATGTGTTGAATGACCCATTGCTCCAGTTGGCTGAAATTGCCAAGTGAAATAAGAGAAAGGGGAGTTGGGAGAACTGAAGCATGCAGGGTAAATGCCTAGACTGAACTTTGCATGGAAATACACAAGATTGTATTACATTACAATGATGATTTCCCCACATACTACAGTGCAGCACATAATTTGCATGTCTAAAGCTACCAGGCTCAGTTCCCAAGTCTCAGAACAATGACTTTCCCAGCCTTGCTACTAAAGATCATATAGACTGTCAAAGTTAGAACGGACCTTTGAAGTAATCTAGTTAAATGTTCTGCTCATTTCTGCGTTATATACCCCCAAAAAACAGCCCTCCCTGAAAGCCCCAGAAGTGAGGATCCTGCTAAAGCCATTCCCTGTGATTAGAAGCTAGAGCTGCCAGTCCAAACAATGCCTCTCCCTCCTCCTCCCCCTCTCTTGGTGTTTTCCTTACATGGAGGAAACTGGGAAAATAGCAATGGAGGGGAGGCGCCTCCAAATCCAGATTGTGGGATCTGGCCTGCATGAGAGGAGTCCTGGTCATTTGGGCTTGTCCTAAACCTGACTGAATTAGCACAAACTAACTGTGGATTCATTGGAATCAGAAATACATCTGTATCTGCACTGCATGAGTATAGCTGTTTGATACCACTTTAATTGTCATGGTTCCATCCAGGGGATTCCTAGGATTCATAGTTTGGGGAAAGTACTTAGAATGCTCTGCTAGAGAATTCTAATGTGGTAATATAGGGGACTACACAAGAGCTCTCTAACAGAGGATTTTAAATATTCCCCCAAAACTACAAATCCCAGAATTCTATAGGATAAAGCCATGGCAGTTAAAGCGGTATCAAATTGCCAGGGTGGATGCACCCAATATTCTCTAGTATTAGATGTCCTTCTGTTTATTCTTTTGCATAGTGACTGGCCAGATATGTAAAACTAGGTCTCTCTGTATGACAACAAATGAATACCAGTTATGTATAAGCAATTGGGAAAGGTTAACAAGATTTTTAAAAAACCTGAGAACAAAATAGCCATATGGGAAAGTGATGATGATGATGATGGCAGAATAAAGATAATTATAATAATGATAATAAATATGAACAATGGCTGCAAAGGTAGTTTTGTATGTTAGATCTTTTTTTTTTCCTCCTTAATGCCAGCACTGGAAAATATAATAAGTATGGTTGGGAATTCCTTTTCCTTCCTACCCTCCACCCCTTCCCTGGCAAAAAAAAGTCTCTTCTCAGCAGATGGAGTAACCTCTGGAGACACCAGCAAATTGCAAGAAGCCTTGCCTGTAGCTGGCAAAGAAAAAAAAATGATCATGTGAACTGGTTTAACACCTCAGCCTTCTTTAGGTTCCTCCAAGCCATTGACAGCATCAGTGACCAAATAGATGGAAATACTTTCTGTAGTTCCAGGCTTACCCATGAAAGAATTTAAAAAGAAAAAAGAAAGAAAGAAAGACATAAAATAAAAACAATTTCAGGCTGTCCAAAATATCAAGGGAAATAACCATCCTTTCAGGCTTAGATGCAGGAAAGGAGCCAGAAGCCAGTTCAAATTGCAGATGGCCTTGCCTCACAATAACAAAGGAGATTTAGAATCATATTTCCTTTGGTGGGGGTGGGGGTGGGGAATCAACTACATTCCAACAGGCAATAAAAGGATACCATTTCTATGGCGAAATTGGTCATATTGTAGGGTTACCATATGTCCTCCTTTTCCCAAATATGTCCTCTTTTTCAAAGCTAAAATTTCTGTCCCGGAAGATTTTTTAAAATGTCCACCGCTGCCTCGCCTCCTGCCCATCACCTCTGCCTCCTCATCACTCTCCACATTACATAAATAATCTGATATGAAACTGGATTATCTGCTATGGCTCTTTCCTGTTGACTCCTGGGATGTGTAGTTTTACAAGGTCTTTAGCCTTCTCTGCAAAAGAATACTGGTGCCTTACCAAACTACAAATGCCAGGATTCCATAGGAAGGAGCCTTGGCAAATAATCCTGTTTCAAACTGGATTATTTGTGTAGTGCGAATGCACCCAAAGTGCCAAGTGACGATTTTAAACTGGATTGCACCTGGCCCTAGTCTACCATTCTAAATACTAGACAACAGTGTCCCTGCAATGTGATGAACACAGTTTTCCTGTCACTTTCCTGGTTGTCTCAAATTGCATCATCTCTCAGGATCACTTTACAGTTGGGTGGAAAGCCAATGGCAACCTTGAGATCCCTTCACCTCATTGCCAATTGCTGAGAAATCATCTTAAATCCTTTTCAAAGGACTGACTGTTTTCCATTGGCATCTGGCGACTTTTCACATCAGTGGAGGGATAACTCCAACCCGGGCTTCGGTCCAAACTTTAAAGGAACACTCCCATTGGCTGAACCCGTTGTGGAGATGGGGCTCAGCACTTTGGATAACTCCTTTAAAATTCAGAGTGAAACCTGGAAAGGATTCCTGACTCCACTGACATGAAATCCACCAGTTGCCACTGCCCTCATTGAAAGAAAAGAAAAAGAGGGGAGCAGCCATATTCCCCCTACCTCCCTCTTTTGCCCCAGCTTTGATCTCTTCCACCTCCATGACACCAAAAAGAGAGTGCCCCATTTCCGGCTGGTGTTCTCACATTTGGCCAGTCAGAAAGGAAGGTTTTCCCCAGCCGGCCCTCCTTGACTTACCTTGTGATTCTGGTAGGAAGTCACTGCGATGAAAGCCGTCTCTGCAAAAACATGGGTGCAGAAGGCTGTGTTTTTGGAGCCAAACCCATTGTTCTCATCCGCTTTGACGATGTGGAGTCTAGGTTGGTATTTGTGCATAGAGTTGAGGATGATCTGAAAGGGAAGGGGGAAAGGGTGGGCCAGGAGAGGCGTCAGACGGAGTTTCCTCCAACCCTGAGAGTTTCTCTCCACCTCTGCAAAACGAACCACCTGCTGAAGAAGTAAGGCATAGAACACCTTCTGTATTTTAGTCTGAAGTTTAAACAACTTATCAGAGGAGACTGGACTTATTTGGGGGAGAGAGTTCAGCACCTCGGATAGCTCATCTAAATTCCAGGCTAAAACCTGCAGTGGATTCACCGCCCCACTGGCATGGAAGCCACCAGCCACCAGGGTAACCCATAATATCATTATAGCTGTAATAGTGTGCACTTAAAGGGAATCATTCCATCCTTGCTCTCCTCCCCCACACACACATACAAAGAGCAATGAGACTCCTGAATAAACATAGATACTGTTGTGTTCATGACCATAATCTGAGGTGGGCCATATGTGGCCTTCCAAACCTTTATAGCAAGTGGTATTTTACTTATGATGGAGTAACACAGTTCTTTAGCAAAAGACTATTTTGTTTCTTTATTCTGAGGCTGGAAAGAGAGGACTCTGCTGCATTCCTTTTGCTGCCTAAATCCTCTGTATATGCTCAGAGGTTTAGTGCGCCTACTGTGACATTATATGGGACCCTCCACCTCCAATTCTAAAAGGCTGAAGCGTCTCTGCTGAGGCTGCTACTGGCAATAAAGAGATTTGAATGAAAATAGG
Source organism: Gambelia wislizenii (assembly GCA_030847615.1). Classification (NCBI taxonomy): domain Eukaryota; kingdom Metazoa; phylum Chordata; class Lepidosauria; order Squamata; family Crotaphytidae; genus Gambelia; species Gambelia wislizenii. The sequence continues at coordinate 22,056,834 of JAUMIR010000013.1, read as the reverse complement.
CTGCTACATTTGGTTCTCCTCACCTTTGGTCTGCCACCCTTGAGAATTTCTTTGTGTCTGAAGTCAATCTGTGGCCTGGAAGGAGGTCTCCTGCCCTTGAGAGCAACCTTTTTGTCATCCCTCGGAAATAACCACTGTGGATTCTGCATTACTCAACCCCCAAGGCCAATTCATGAGGTTTTCTTGGAAAGATTTGATAGCAGGGAGAGGGTTGTCCCTGCCTGCCTCTGAGGCTGAGTGTGACTTGCTCAGGGTCACCCAGTGGGTTTCCATAGCTGGGTGGAGGGATTCGAACCCTGGCTTCCAGAGTCAGAGTCCAAGGCTCAAGCCAGGGCATCCCACTGGCTCTCATTGCGTTCCTACTGATGGGAATTTCATGGAGAGGTTTTGTCAGTACAGTTGTCCCTTCATATGGGGACAAGCCCTGGGGTTTGGTTCCATGAACCCCAGTGGATACCAAAATCCGTGGATACTCAAGTTGCATGATATGCAATGGCATAGCAAAATGGTGTCCCTGATATCATAGAATCATAGAACTGTAGAGTTGGAAGAGACCACGAGGGCCATCCAGTCCAACCCCCCTGCCACGCAGGAAATCTTGATCAAAGCATCCCCGACAGATGGCATCCAATCAGATGGCAAAATCAAGGTTTGCTTTTGGGATTATTCTTTTTTAAAAAATATTTGCAAGCTGTGAATACTTCAATCCCTGAATACCCAATCCGTGGATATGGAGGGACAACTGTATATTGTATTTCCAATTCCTCTAGAAGCCCCTCTCACTATTGGAACCACATGCTTGTTGTGGGGATGGTTGGGGCGAAACTGAAACTAGTGGATGGCACTCTACATCCTCGCTTTTACCTTCCCCACCCTTCTTGGCAAGCGCATCCTATGTGTTGCTCTTTGCAAGGCGAGGAAGACTAGCCATCCCAAGAAGGGGCCGAAATCCAGACAAGCGCCTGACCCCAAAAACCCAAAGGAAAGGGAAAACTGGCACCAAGGGAGGGAGCCCTGCCACTAATGAATGCTTGGGAGGGTTGAGTGGGGGATGCCTGGCCCCATCTTGTCTCCTCTCCCCCCCCCCCACCCCAAGCTCTCCAATTAGCTAACACACATTGGAAACTGCTTGAAGATGCGATGTCGATGCGTAAATTGCTGTTGCTTAAAACAGTTTGCAAGCCGCTCTGATAGGTAGCCTTGCGGCTGAAGAGCTGGGGTATAACAATAACACATAAATAAATAAATAAATAAATAATCACTCAATCCAAGGCGCCCCATTGTCCACTCTGAAAAGCATGCCAGGCGCAAAGGCGAGCGCACGAGGAGGGAGCCCGGCGAGGTGGCCACCACTGGCCTGCCCCCTCCAGCCAGCTCGAGGCCAGACTAATCCCCCCCCCTCCAGCCTTCGTGTGGGGCGGAGGCCGAGGCAGGGGAGGGCAGGGAAGGGGGGCTGTGGGGAGGGCTGTCTCCCCCCCCCCGGCCTGACACTGATTGCCGCCGACCGTGGCGACAGGGAGACGGAGGCCGCCCCGCCGGGCCCGCGCCAGCCAGGGGCCCCGGACACCAGCGCCGCAGGCCCAGCCCTCTCATCCCGGCGGTTTAGCCAAATGGCTCTGACAGCCCGGAGAGCCCCCGGCCGCCACGGGGAACGATCTAATGGGCGCGCATTCCCCTCCAGCCCCGCTAATTGAGGCCGGCCGCCCATTGTTGGGCAGCCCCCTCGACGCTTGGCCGGGGAGAGGCGGTTGGGCCCGGGGGGGGGGAGGAGGAGGAGGAGGAGGAGGAGGGGGCTCCAAGCTGCCCTTGCCCTCGCTCCCCCCCAGCGATCAGGACGCCCTGGGGGCCAGGATTGATGGATCGATCAAGGGATTCATCTGAAAGCCCTTTGCGCACAGGACAGTAGAAATCCCAGCGGAGAGACTGGCTTCTTTGGACTGCAACGCCCAGAATCCCCCAGCCAGCGAGAGCCCCTCTCCACACAGGACAGTAGAAACCCCAGCGGAGAGACTGGCTTCTTTGGATTGCAACGCCCAGAATCCCCCAGCCAGCTAGAGCCCCTCTCCACACAGGACAGTAGAAACCCCAGCGGAGAGACTGGCTTCTTTGGACTGCAACGCCCAGAATCCCCCAGCCAGCCAAAGCCCCTCTCCACGCAGGACAGTAGAAACCCCAGCGGAGAGACTGGCTTCTTTGGACTGCAATGCCCAGAATCCCCCAGCCAGCCAAAGCCCCTCTCCACGCAGGACAGTAGAAACCCCAGCGGAGAGACTGGCTTCTTTGGACTGCAATGCCCAGAATCCCCCAGCCAGCCAAAGCCCCTCTCCACACAGGACAGTAGAAACCCCAGCGGAGAGACTGGCTTCTTTGAATTACAACACCCAGAATCTCCCAGACAATGAGAGCCCTTTCCACAGAGAATAGTAGACATCCCAGCAGAGAGACTGGTTTCTTTGGACTACAATGCCAAGAATCCCCCAGCCAGTCAAAGCCCCTTTCCACACAGGACAGTAGACACCCCAGCGGAGAGACTGGCTTCTTTGGACTACAACACCCAGAATCCCCCAGCCAGTCAAAGCCCCTCTCCACACAGGACAGTAGACATCCCAGCTGGGGTGTCGACTACAACTCCCAGAATCCACAAGCCAATCAAAACACCTCTCCATACAGGGCAGCAGAAACCCCAGTGGAGATACTGGCTTTTTTGACTACAACTCCCAGAATCCCCCAGCCAGTCAAAGCCTTTTCCACAGAGAACAGTAGAAACCCCAGCTGGGATGTCAATCTTTTAGACTGCAACTCCCAGAATCCCCCAGCCATTCAAAGTCTCTCTTCACACAGGTCAATAGAAATCCCAGGGGAGATACTGGCCTTTTTTGGCTACAACTCCCAGAATCCCCCAGCCAGTCAAAAATCCCTCTCCTCACAAGAAGATAGAATCCCCAGCTGGGGCTCTTGGGGATTTCTCATTCCGTAGGGTCACCAAAGTCCAAGTCAGACTTGATGGCAAATGACAACAGCAAGCCAATAGTGACAAGACTCCATTCATCTGATGAAGTGGGCTGCCATTCATGAAAACTTCTGGTCAAATTAGTAGTCTTTAAGGTCCCACTACAAAAGAGGTGGGCAACTTTGGAAGATCCTTTGGAAGATGTGAAGGACCACATGGTCCCCATTTCTGCTTTGCCAGAAAGGTGTCCCTGAACGCCCCCCCCTTTCACTGTGTCTCATAGAAATAAATCAAATCCGGGGAGGCAGAGTAAAGTGATCATGCAGAACGTAACTGCTACACAGAGCCTTGTCTCTCATCTCCCTACTGAAGCTGCCAAACCCGGGGGCTGCTGCTAAAACTTTCCTCTTCCTCTCTCTCTCAAGTGAACTACAGTGGAAACAAGAGGTAGTCCTCATTCCCACCTCCAATATACCTATGGCCCCATGGAGTTTAGAATCATAGAAGCATAGAGTTGAAAGAGACCACAAGGGCCATCTAGACCAACCCCCTGCCCTGCTGGAACACACAATCAAAGCATTCCTGAGAGATGACCATCCAGCCTCTGTTTAAAAATCTTGACAACTAGGGGGTGGGGGGTAACTGTTGGGAAAAGTGCAACCTAGCATGCAATGGGGGCATGGCAGTTAGAGAGTTAGATTGCATATAAGGAATGTTTATGAGCAATATCCTGTTTGTTAGAAGAGCCTTTTACAACTGGCAGGCAGCAAATGCTTTGATCTCTTTGTTAGGTTGGAGAGATCAGTCGCCATTCTTCTTTCTTGGACTGCTTATGGGAGCAGGCACTTTTTTTGTTGTTGTTTTAAGGATGTAGCACCAAATCTTAGAAGGTGCATAGCATGTAGAACTGCATATTTTTACTTCCCTGCTTACATATTTTCAAGTACCTGTGTAACTTCTTGCACAAGATACTGTAAGTAAACTGGTTTTTATATACTTTTAACAAAGTCTTGAGTACTTCTTTGTTTTGCTAGACTGTGAAAAGGGGTCCAGGGTGGCTGGCTTGGTTGTGATCTATATAGAATACTGCTCTGCTAAATGTGTGTTTATTTTTACTCTGCTACTGGAATACCAATATTTTTTCTCCAACTGTAATTTGGACTGGGAAAGGGGAGGGGTAGAGGATATCCCCTTGAGATCCATTTTAAAAAGGGCCTATGTGAAATATGCATATGTCACTTGCAGGATCCTGACTCTCACATGAGGTGGGAAAGGCTACTTTGGGAAACATTACCCAAACGCTGTGCTGGAGCTCAAAGCATAATGGGAAGCAACATACCCCGACACCTGGGGGACTGAATTCCAGATGGGGTGTGAACCTCCAGTAGCAAAGAATGGGCTGTTTGGGTATGGTCAGGGGCACTCATTTTCCATCAAGGTAAACTCCACCAAATTGCTTTTTTGGCAGCAGACTGATAGAAGAGAAAGAGGCTTTGAATAGGCAGGTATTCTCCTTCCTTTAGTGCTGGGCTTTACATGGCTTCTCATCCAATGGTGCTTTAATATTAACATTCTTTTACCGTAATTGTGTCACAACATGATCCTGCCACTTGGGGAGAAAGGCCAGAGATGAAACAAAGAGGGGTGCCTTGGGTCCATTTCAGCCTGCACTTCCAAGGAGCCATCCAAGGTCAGAAAAGCTCTTTTTCAAAATGGGCCCAGCACCTTGGGGAGTGCTATTAAAATTTGGACTAAAACCCAGAGTGGATTTGCCACTCCGCTGGGCATGAGAGCCATCAGCCGCCCCCTACAAGCACATAAGCAAGCAAGCAAACAAATACAGGCCATCCAATTGAAGCCACCATGTGTCCGGGATCAAGAGCAAATATACTGGAGATAGGTGCTTCATAGAATCATAGAATCATAGAATTGTAGAGTTGGAAGAGACCACGAGGGCCATCCAGTCCAACCCCCTGCCACGCAGGAAATCTTGATCAAAGCATCCCCGACAGATGGCCATCCAGTCTCTGTTTAAAGACCTCCAAGGAAGGAGACCCCACCCTAAGCAAACAATTCAAAATTCAGTTCAATTCAATTCAAAAGTCATTCACGCTCCTTCTGCCACAAGCCACAAGAGAAAGCAATGAGAGAAGAAAACCTAGGCAGCTGCTGCTGCTTTCCGATACTCTGATAGGACAGTCAAAATACCCCAAACATGTGATCTCCCTCTTTAAAAAAATAAAATAAAAAACAAAACCTCTTGGAAACCCAATGAGTGCTGTTGGGGAAGTCCCGCTCTCTCAGGCAAGGGGAAACCTCCTCTGAATAAATCTTGCCAAGAAAATCCCAAGATAGTGTTGCCAAGAAGACTCTAATTGCTGGGTGGGAGCGGAGGTCACCGTAAGTTGGAATCATCACACCAACAACAAATACAAAATGGGCAGGAGAGATAGACAAGATAGACAAAGAGGATGCATTCCCAGAACTAAGAGAAATACAAGCTGATGTTCCAGCAAATGCTGTGAAACTTTGTAACGCTCCACCTTTCTAGAAAGAATTGCCACTCATCTCTTCTGCGAGTCTGCATAGATACAATTGCTCTGAATTGGGTGTGTTAGTACCATCAGAGCTTTCTTGTGATTGTGAATACGGAAGTTATGAATGATAACAGAAGTTATGAATGGTAACTGTTCCGTATTCATGATTTACTTAGTCATGACTATGATACTATTGCCACCATCACAACTCCCCAGCCCCAGCAAACTAATTTACTGGGCATCAGCTGCATGGGAGGGGAGTCTATCCTGCCAGCAATTGGAGCACAGCTGAATGATGTTTCCATTAGGTTTGGGGAGGTTGGACCAGGAGAGGTTACTTAGTTAAGTATAAACTCAGACCCCCCCCCCCCCCCGTATCCACAGGAGTTCGGTTCCTGGACTAACCATGGATTACAGCGAACCCTATTGAAATAAAGGACTTCTGGTCAAACATATCATAGAGTTGCACTGGAGGACCTAGAAGATGCCTAGAGAGGGCACCCCATTAGGCATTTTCCAGAATGACTCTATGGTATGTGTCCCTATTTTTTCAGCCGCATTTAACTGAAAATGTGGATATTGGTTCTGCAGGTACAGGGGTCTGACAGTACTTAACTAAGCAGCTGATACCGAATTCTGGCCTAGGTCTTCCCTTGTAAAAATACACACACATAAATTTCTTTCTGAGCCCAGCTGTAGGGTAGGGTGTAAGATTGAGAAAGAAGGAAATATATATTTTTTAAAAAACCATCACTCCCACTCTTTGATATTAGGAACACTGGGTTTGTGCCAGTTGTGTGCAATAATAATTTGCGGCATTTTGAGCAGCCTTCCAATTACCACTCTATTTTATTTTATTACAAAGCTCAGATCCTACATGTGGGTTGTGTAGTATAAATCTCTACATGTGGAGTTACCCACTAATTGTGCTTCACTGCCCATGTGGTGAATGGCAGTGTTGTGCAACAGAACCCAAACACCACATACATAACCAAACGTGCATCACAGGTGCATGTATGATGTATGTCCATGTGTCATGCACATTTGCAGGTTTGAACTGGATGTGGCCATTCTGCACAGGACAAAAATGTCCATAGAGGAACTTAGTTGTTATGTACCTTTGCACTGGTTCTGACTAACAGAGACCCTATCCTAGGGATTTCTTGGCAAGATTTATTCAGAGGAGGTTTGCTAGTGCCTTCCTCTGATGCTATGACTTGTCCAAGATCACCCCAATGGGTTTCCACAGTTGTGCAGGTATTTAAACTCTGGTCTCCCAGAATCCTAGTCCAACGTTCAAACCACTAGCCACACTGGCTCTTATGATTTATTCTGAGGAGGCTTGCTGTTGCCTTCCTCAGTGGCTGAGAGTGTGTTACTTGCCCAAGACCACCCAGTGGGTTTCCATGGCTTGAGCAAGGATTCAAATGCCGGTTTTCTAGAGTCCTAGTCCATCACTCAAACCACACTGCACTACACTGCCTCTCATAGGGTTTTCTTGGTCAGATTTTTTTTTTTTCAGAGGAGGTTGCCATTGCCTTCCTCTGAGGCTGAGAAAGTGTGCTTTGCCTAAGATCGCACAGTGAGTTTCCAGGGCTGAGTGGGGATTCAAAGCCAAGTTTCCAAGAGTCCTAGCCCAACGCTCAAACCACACCCCCATGCTTTTTATTGGGTGACAATAATATTAAGAAAAAAAGAAGTGGAACTGAATTAATTTAACAGAGTGAGCCAGTTGAATCCAGTCGTTGGTACCAACTAAAGTCTAAATGTTAAATCCATGGGACTTACGTAAGTGTTAGTTTACCAAGATCCCTTCGATTTAATGGGTTGACTTTAGTTGCCACTGATGACTGGATTTACACCTCTGTTTCAACTAAGAACAGATAAGCAGGGGAGGGGAAGACCAAAATATCACATCTCTTAAGTGAGTTTTATTTAGAAAGGCTATTATTTCCACTGGCTGGGGAACTCTATCAATATTAATCACCTGCCGTCTGTTAGACTTGGCAGCTACCAACACCTTGTAATCACTACAGAAAAGTTCCCTGGTAGATAAAGGAGAAAGATGTTTGGAAAGCAGTCTGGTTGGAGGGCCAAGGAAGTTGGCCCATCTTCACATTTCCTTGAATACTGATGCTTGATCTGCTTTTCCTCAGAATGAATACTTTGAGGCAATGAGCAGACACCAAAGCTCCTAGTGTAGGTGCCTTCAAGTCACCTGTCGGCTAACAGAGACCTCATGAATTTCATAGAATTTTCCTCAGCAAGAAATACTCAGAGATGGTTTTGCCAGTTCCTTCCTGTGACATTGAGCCAGCAGCACCTGGTATTCCTTGGTGGTATCCCCTCAAAGTACTAACCAGGGCTGATCTGCTTAGCTTCTAAGAACAGATGAGATCTGGAGATTTTAGGGTACAAAGCTCCTAGACTCCCTTAGAATCCAAAGATCTTAGGAACCACCCAGCCAAATGGCTATATTTCAGGTTTTAAGAAGCCAAACAACTGGATGTTTGAATTAAAGTCCAGGAAGTGTACCTCAAGGAAATTTATTTAGTGTTAGCCTATCTGTCTGTCTGTCTACAAGCACACACAATTACAGGTATACACACGTTATTCATATAAACTATATATATATATATATATATATATATAGTTCATGCACACACACACACACATCTATCTTTTTACTCAAAAGAAATGCCAGTCCTATCACTCACACTCTCTCACACACACAATTGTGGAATGACCGTCTGGAGGAGATTCACCAACTGGATACACTGTCTGAATTTAAAGCAGCACTAAAGACCAGCCTCTTCCATCAGGCCTATCCAGGTGATTTTTAAATTATGAATTTTAAAGGATTTTTTAAAAATATGCATTGGTTCTAAATGCTCTTTTAACTGGTGCAATGGGTTCAGTCTGTTGTTGTTTCCCACCTCAATCCATAGGGAGAGGTGGGCAAGAAATAAAGAGGAGGAGGAGTGAGGCAATTGCCTCAGGCATCAGATCATGGGAGGTGGTAGCAGATCCCCCTGGCTATTCATCTTGAACTCTCTGGTCATTCCCCTCTGTTGGAGGATAGAGTTAAGTATGCCATGCAGTGGGGCAGTTTCCTTGGGCCCCCTGTGCTAACTTGCTGCCTCACACATGGCAGAAGGACACTACCATTGCAAGACTGAAGCAAGCATAGAAACATGGCTGGTGGCAGCATGATGTTCTTTGCCCCGGCACTCAAATGCCTTGGGTAGACCCTGTTTAGAAGGATACCCCCCATGAACTGGGTGAAATTTAATCCTGAATAAGTGCATGGGCAAGATCGGATGGGAACCTAAGGGTTTGACTGCACTCCCCATGGACCCTCACCCTTGATGGCAGCCTTAAAGGCTTTTAGGAGGACTGGGAAATTTCAGAGGGTCTGGGAGCTACTCCTTCCTTCTCTCTGGACTCTGGAAGTCCATTTTCCCCCTGGAAGAAACGAGGGAGCAAAACTGGCAAATCATCCACACAGAGACTCACATGCAAGAAGCATCTAGAGGGTCCAAATTACCCTTTGGATGTGATTTTACCCTTACGCGTCTATCGGAAGCCCCAAAGGCCTTTATCTTGCCCAGGTCGGGTTTTTTCAGTCATTCATGCACTGCTTGAACAAAATGGCAAGTGCCCCCCAGAAGCTTCTGTGGGCATGAGTTGCCCATTTGGGGTCCGAAAGAAATTGGGGGCAATATGTAGGGGGCAAAACTGTCCTTTGTCCACCTCTGCCTTCTAAGAACTGGACTGAACCCTTTTTATTCACTTGGGCATTTGGAGTATTGAGGCTCCGCCATGTATCTGTGGCTTGCTGCTAATTGGTCTATGTGTGTGTGTGTGTTTGTGTTAATCTGGTGATTATATTTTTATGAGGATTTGCTCACCACCCTGGAATCACAGCTAAGGGAAGACACGGCGGGGGGAGACAGGGAGGGATTGGTTCTTGGGCTCATTCTGGGTGAAGTAAAGCTCAGAGGCAGCCCTGCCTTCCATCCTGGCATTTGGAAGCCTGTGTTTCCGTCAGTCTCCAGCCAGGCAGCAAGATTAATGCAAATTGCAACCTGTACTGGGCTTCGCTTCAATCTAGGTTACTAGATCATTTAGCACGTTGTACAAGTCCTGTTTACAAGGCGCGGCTGTCTTCCATTTCCATCTCACGTCTCCCTTCCACGTGGCCACAAGCGCCACTTAGAGAGCAGGAACTCAATTACAGCCAACTGTTGACAGGGTATGACAGCCACCAACGCCCATCAAACGCACACTTCCATCAAATTAAGCCCAACTTGAGTCACCATCCAGCACCCTCTTGGCCTAACTCTCCCTCCCCCAAGCAAAGCTGTCAACCTCAGCTGAATCAAAGCTCTGGGGGGAGGAAGCCTGGTGATCAATGATCTAGTCACTGGACCTTTCAGCCTGGTGGAATCTGTTTCATTTTACTGCAGAAAACTGGGAGCAAAGGCATGCAGACTACAATGGTGCTCTCAGGGTAGGACTTGAGGGCAGGAGGCCAGGGCCTTGGTTGGCAGAAGGCGCAAGAGGCCTCCTGAACCCAGGAGAGCCCGCGAACTGGCTATATTGGGAAGGAAGTGAAATAAGACTCATGACACTCTAAAGGTGTAGATAGGAGGCCATGAAGTCCAAACTGAGAATTTCCATTTTGCACCAGTAGTGCAACATGAGTCAGAACTCAGTCATAGAGCTGGAAGGTACCCCAAGAGTCACCTAGTTGGACCCCCTGCCATGCAGGAATACAGAACTCAAACACTCTATAGGCAGTAGTGTCAACAGATAACAGAGCTTAGAAATAATTCCTTTTGGGACTACATCTCCCAGAATCCGATGAATAGCCATGCTGGCTGGGGGATTCTGGGAACTGTAGTCCAAAAGTGACTTTTCCAAGCTCTGGAGATCATTATAGACCAAGCTCGGAAGATTATTATAGACTATGAATTGCCTTCATCCACCTGTCATTCCTTCATTTATTTCAAAATAAAGGCATGCTACATCCCTCACACACATCTCTTCATGTTGTTGAGGTGGCTGCTGGATTTCTACCCCCAAGCCCAGACCCAATAGCCCCCTATGAGACTTCTCAGGATTGAGAAGGGACACTACGCATAACGCTGTGGAATAATAAGAATGAAGACGAGGTCATCCTATTGTTGCAAAATCAGAGGGCCACCGGGGAAGGGGGGGATGATGTGACTTTCCTTCTTATGAAGAAAGTTCACATATAAAATAATCATGTTACATATTCTCCCTATATGATTATTTTATCAGCTTTGCAGCCAATAAATAATACAACCTGCCTCGTGTCAGTTTTCATAGATATTATAACTTGTTAGAATCTGTTATACCATGCTTCCCTTTTGCAAACAGAGGACACTCAGTGACCCACATATCCCCAATGGCTTTGAACAGAATGGAATTATTCAGGGTAATATTTAGTTGCATGAGATAGTGCCCCCCCTCAAAAAAACCACCCCTCTTTATGGCTATTCCTCACTGTCCTTCTCTATTGTACCATGTAGATATACGACTTTGAAGGATTCCAAAAAGACTCCACTATAAACTCATTTTTGGTCTGCTGTTAATCCATTTAACATGTCTAGAACCTTTTTGGTATGATCTGCCATTGAATGAAAGAGAAAAGTCAAGGGTGGACTGCCACCGAAGGTAGGTGGGCAGAGCCATCATGGAAAGCTATCACTTATTCCACCATATAATGTATGATCAACATAAACCTCTGGGTGGTTTTCAGTAAACCACCAGGATATCTGGCCATGGATACTTTGACAGCAAGTAGAATGGAAAGTAAACAACAACTCTCATGGCTGGCCTCGCCCTAGCCGTGCATTGTTAGGCCTCAGTATTCCTCACCTGGAAAATGGGAAGATTAATGTTCTGCCATGACCCAGGTTTTTGTGCAGCTCTAGTGGACAATTTCAGAGCTAATGGTAACTCAGAGGTTTAGCTGGGGGGAGAATGAGGGCATTGCCCCCAAATAAGAAAAACTGTGAGCCCCCAAAGAAAATTTTCCTTCAGTCCCCCAATTTCTAGCATTGCAAAGGATAAAACACTGAAAATAGTTCACGCCTAGAACTCTTCTCTTTACTGTTTGTAGTCCCTGGGTCACTTAGCCTGTTCCCTTCCTTTGGATGCCTAAACTCTATTTCTAAAGGCTCTATTGAAGCTTTAAGTTACTGCAATGCTAGAAATCTGGGGACTGAAGGAAAAGGCAAAATTCTTATTGGGAAGCAGATCTTGATTGGGGGCCAATGCCCTCATTTTGCTCCCTTCTAGTCACACCCCTGGCATTTGCTAGGTGCATTTTTTTTTAACACACACACCCAAATTGGTTATTGTTCATGCTTACAAAAAAACAAAAACAAAACCCAGAACCATTACTAATGTGTTACATTGCACATTACTTTTCCATTACATTTTTGTTACTTAAAAAAAAAAAACCACTTTAGGTTTGGTAAGCAAGTGATGTAAAGCTTGTGGTGCTCAAAAGACCTCAGAAATGCTCTAGATTCTGAAGGTAAGAAAGCAAAATGGTTACATTTGCAAAGTGGGTTTCTTGAAACTTGGGGCCATTTACAGGTTAAAATTCACACCCTCAAAATCAGCCCAGATAAACAGGGTGGCCGGGGGACTTCAGACACTTTAATAGAAAGGTTTGGGAGGACAACATGGCCCATGTGCCACTCTTTCCCCACTCCTACATTACAACTTAGTCTTTTCTTTACACTCATTATTTCCATTTGGTCCAAAAGCGAGTTTGCAACACTTCAGGATTTTATAGCTCTTCCTTTGTCTTTGCTGTCTTAATCTCTCTGTCTCTCCCTCCCTGTCTCCATCTCAGTTTCATACACACAGTGGTGGCTCCCATATCAATCCACTCCTGGTTTTAGTCCAAACTTTAAAGAAACTATGCAAAATACAAAACCTATTTGCAAGGGATAGGGTTCAGCACCTTGGAGAACTCCTTGCAGAGTGGATTCACTACCCTCACCAACATGGAAGCCACCAGCCACCACAGCTCACGCATAGTGGGAGAGAAAACAGTTCCCAGAGAGATGGTCCAGAGAGCAAGTGAACACAGTGCCTCCAAAGAACCTAAAGATTCTGAGGTCTGCATGACACTAGACAGGGAACATTAAATCGTCCATAGACTACAGGTCCTTCAGTGCAGATATAGGTCACACTACAGCACAAAGTGAAATCAATGGGTTCTAACTCACATTTTTTGGGGGGGAGGTGTCATGGTCCCAGATGTTTAATTCAAGGGCAGCTATCATGCAGCCCTCCAGATGTTGTTGGACTAAAACTCCAAAAAACCCTCCCCATTGGAGATGCTGGTTGGGGCTGATGAGAATTGCAGTCCAAAAGAGCACTCAGCTACTCTGATCATGCGCAGGGCCATCACTGAACGTTTCATACGTCAAAGCATTGAGGTCTGGCCCTGACACAAAAGTGCAGGGATTAAATCCTTATGTGGCATGGATCGCATTAAGCCCTGACTGAAAGGGAGGCGTTTCCTTGAAGAGAGTTCCAATGTCACTCTGTACCAGCCAAGATGAAATTGAATCAACCCAGTACTTACATGGCCAAATGGGTCGAGATGATTGTTCGTCAGCTTGAGCTTTTGGAAGGAAACCAGCTGCCTCATCCAATGGGCTCCAGTAGCTGGCGAGTCTGGGTGGACATATAATCTTCCAGGCATAGCGGGTTCGGCTTTCCCAGTCACTGACCTACCCAAAACCAACATAATGTGTTTTTCCTCTTTTCTGTTTCATTACAAAAGCCCATTAGAAAATCAGAAAAGGCCAAGGTGACATGGAGGGTAAGAGAAATAGAAGAACTGCTAATTTCACCCGCAATCCTAGTCATCATCTTCATCAATCACATCATACTGAAGACAATCCTCACCTAATCAAGTTGACTCTCAATTCACTGACCCTATACTTGTGATCACTAAGGTTGTAGAGGTTCTGAAATGATAATGTGGGCTGTAACATTACAGATTACATATAGTGGAACTTCACATTTTAATGGTTTCTTGACTCTTCAGCTGCATTTATAAAATCTTATAAATAATTGCATATAATGGTAAGCCAGGCATAGTTTCTTGAATTATGATTTGCTGTTGTATCTGAACTCATCCTCACAAACAAACCATGGTTTGTTAGCCCATCACAAACCATAATTCAAAAACATGGTTTATTGTAAACTTATGAGCTCTGCCTTTGTTTAAAACATGGCTGCTTGCTGCGTTTGTATGCAGAATGGTGACTTATCCCTACTTTGTTTTCCCACCTGCTCAGCCTGAAACAGGAGCGAACAAAAGGAGCAAGTGAGAAACAGTCCACAAATGGGGGGGGGGACAAAGTGTGGTTTATTTTGTGGCTAAAGAAAGCAACAAATCATGGCTAATGTAAACCATGTAAACCAGGTCTACCACATCATGGAGACATGACCCCACTTTCCCTTCCTTCATCTGTATACTGTATGTATACTGGCATCAAAGATTCTGGAAACTGTCGTCCAAAAAGTACAGTACTCGGGAGTTCTAGATGGAACATCCCTCAATGGAGGTCTTCATACAGAGACTGCTGCAGCTGGACTAGGAGCCCTGCAAGAGCCACCCCAACTCTTATGGCTAGGATTGCACCCTTAACCCTAGAGACCCTGAAGAGCAGTGGTACTCAATCTATGGGTCACCAGATGTTGTTGGACTACAGTTCCCAGGAGCCCTCTGAGGTCTCACCTTGACAGCCAGGTGGTCCTCCTAGTCATTAGTGAGGCTGTGAGTTTACTGTCCATTAGTGAGGCTGTGAGTTCAATCCTACAGCCTCACTAATGACTGGGAGGACCACCTGGCTGTCAAGATGAGACCTCAGAGGGCTCCTGGGACCTGTAGTCCAACAACATCTGGGGACCCACAGGTTGAGAACCACTGCTGAAGAGGGAACTGCACTCCAAAGAACCACAAGATTACTAACAAAGCATCAATGGAGGTGGGGGGTTAGAGACAAAAATGGGGACAGCAATTTATTTGAGTCAAAACAGAAGTAATCCCCAATTTTGAAAGGCTGTATTTGTAATTTTAACTGTTTTAGATTTTATTGTAACTGTTTTTAATTCACTACTTCCAGAAGCTGCCTTAGGTCCCACTTTGGAAGAAAGGCAGCACATAAATGAAATACATACATACATACTAGGGGTATTTGGGGTGTGCATTGAACCATTTAAATTGGGAAAACTGTTTAATTAATTTGATGGTTTATGCCCTGCAATTCCAAGGGTGCTTTCATCATGCCATTTCATTCATGGAATTTTACACAGAAGTCTAGATGATGACAACAGATTCCATTTGTCACTTCCCATGTTTCCTGACCACTGCTTCCATCTCTCTCTCTTTTTCTTGCTATGGAAAATGTTGCACAGAGAAAGATCCGGGGATAAGAGGACTGCACAAGGTTCTTGGATTAGCAGAGAGAAGACTCATTTGTCTGGAAGCACCCTGACATGGACTTCCTAGTTATGTTTCCCTCCCTCCTCTGGCTAGTTGACTGTGTTCCTCTGTGAATCTTTTATGTATATGTTGGAGAAGGATGCAAACTTTCCAAGTCCAAAGGAAAGAGAATCCCACGCCAAGTGAAAATGAATGATCATCTTTGGCTTTGCTCAGGGATGGATGGAATATTTCATTCTTAACCCTTTCTTGATGTAGCCTTCTGCTCAGGGAATAAGAGGCAGCTTCTACGCCAGTCAGGTGGGAAATCCACTCCAGGTTTTAGAAGAGATATCCAAGGTGCTGTACCCTATCACTTAATTTGTGTGTGTGTGTGTGTGTGTGCCTTCAAGTTGCCTGCCAACATATGGCACCCCTAGGAATTTCAAAGGGTTTTCTTAGTCAAGGAATCCTCAGAGGTGGTTTGGCCAGTTCCTTCCTCTGAAATAGAGCCTCCAGCACCTGGAATTCATTGGTGGTCTCTCACCCAAGTACTAACCAGAGTTGACACTGCTTAGCTTCAGGCTAAAGGTCAGAGCGGATTCACCACCCCATTCACATGGAAGCTGCCACTGCTTCCTCTGATCCTTGCCCATAGTCAATGAGATCAAGCAGTGGCCTGAATCCTATTGGTTAGCCCCAACTAGAGTAGGCCCACAGAATCAAGTGCTGAATGGTGGGTAAATCCCATAGACTCATTAGGTCTATTCGTTGGTGCTTTTCAAAGGCATTATTTGGCTAAAAAGGGCATGGGAGAGGCAGTCAAGGAATGGAACATGCAGGTTCTACTTAAGGCCCTTGTACCTCCTCCTGACAATAATTTGAGCACTCCTGAAACTCCTGGAACTAAGAAGTGCTTAATATGAGCTGGATCACACACACCCCTCCACACCCTCCTTCAATTGCATACCATTTATTATCTGCAAACTTGTATCTGTGGTCGTCAGAGGGGACAATATCCATCAGCAGAATGTACTTGGTCTTGGGGTTGAGCCCTGTGACTTTCACTTTGTAGCTGGGGAACATTCGCCTATCAAGGAAAGAAAAAAAATGTACCGATTAACAATTGATCATAAAAACGCTCGTTCCAATGCAAACGGGATCTATTGCAATGGGCTGAACCGAAATGGAAAGGCAGGGAGGGAAAACATTTCCATCTGAGATTAAATCCTTCTAGTAACAGCTTGGAATAGTTACTTTTTAGAGCTATAGCTCCCAGAATCCCTTGAGGAGCTCTAGATCAAAAATTAACTTCTCCAAACTCTGTTTATGGCTAAGAGTTACAATTCTTCTACACAAGCTCCATGAATCATGCCCAGAATTCAAAAAGGGTTGAATACTAAACATTTACTTGAAAGTCTAGCCTACTGATTCCAGCAGGGCTTACTGCAGATTAAATACACTTTAGATTCCAGAGGGTGGGAAAGAGAAAAAGAGCATAACTTGTCCAACATCTACCTTCCCAGTCAAACCAGTCAGTAAATGGTATCACTGTAGCCTTGTTCTTAGTCCCAACTAGAGTAGACCAAATGAATTAATGTCTTTTACCTAAGTGTTGACTTGCCATTCAACAACTGATTTGATGGCTCTACTCTAGTTGGGACTAACCAATAGGCTTCAGGTCTAAAAGTTCAGAAAGATGTCCTTTTAGATGGCGCTCACAACTAATAACATACAGGAAATGAAACAAAAACAAAATGCCAACATTTGACTTGGAAAAAAAAGAGGGTCTGCCTAGGTTAGGAGTGGGCCCCTCAAACCTCCCGCTCAAAAAAACCCTCAACATCCAGAACATCAGCCCCAAATTGGCCAAAACGGCAGCCAGAAGTGACATTCTATCATTCTGGGTGCACCGAAACACACTGCTAGGTGAGCACAAGGGCCAGTCCCCTGTACCATTGCCCACTTCTGCCCTATAACAATCTGCCCTATAAATTTCTTTAGCTAAACCAGAGATGGTGACCGTGTGGCCTCCAGATGTTGTCCCCACTCACTGGTGGCTAGGGCTGCTGGGAGTTGCAAGCCAACAACATCAACTGGAAGGCCACATATTGCCCATTCCTGGACTAAGAGGATAGCAACTGGACCAGAACCACGCAAAGACTTGCCTGGTTACGTGTGGGTTTAAACCTTGCTCTCATCCCAGTAGGCTTTGGCTATGTTCAGGTTACATGTTGAATCAAGACAACCATTGGGTAAAAGTGGATGATTTATCTTGACACTCCATCCTCCAGTATCCTAAAATGCTCCATTCTGATACATAGGAAGAAACTCTGCCCCCCCCCCTGCTGCTCATCTGATAGACTTGGTGCCATATTAGAACAGTACAGGCCATTCACTTGGGTGCTTCCAATTTCCTTGGGTCAATGTAACAGCTTAAATTCAGGATTAAGTTCAGAATGATCAGACACAGGCCATCTTCAAAACACCTCACGATTTTTAAAAATAAAATTCTACTAAAGGGGTAGCAGAATATTCCAAATTTATTATCCTTCTCTATAGAGTTGGGTTTTTTATTACATTTTGCAATGTTGCTGTACTCTATTGCTTTTAATTACTATAAGCTGCTCTGAATGACATGTAAAAAACAGGAAAAAATGGAATTTAAGCTTTTGCATAAATAAATAAATAAAATTTGCCCATACCACAGTTAGTCCTGCAGTATTTGGTTGATGTAGCTTCACAATTAATTTACCCTAAAGTCTGGGATCATTACAAAGGTGACTCTGATGAATCAAGCATATAGGGATTTTTTTAAAAAATATATCAATCATTTCTTAATACTCTTGCAAAAGGTCTGGGTGCCAGAGATGCTTTTAAAAACATCACAACTGTTGGGCAGGTGCCAGGCTTTGTCACAGTTGAAGTAAACCTGTTGAAACTCACGGGACCTAACTAACTTCAGCCTGATTGTTTTCAATCGGTCTACACTCAGTTAAAGTCTGGATCCAATCCATTATTTTTATTTAGGGGCACATTTTTAATTCATTGACTTAAGACCATCTGGTAAATGGACAGTTGTTGCAAAACTGTGCACAATTACACAGGGGTACGTCCCACTGAACTCCGTTGGATGTATTTCTGCAGAAACACATATGTGTTCTGCAGGCACAGCTGGGATCTTATGCATGCTTTCTAAGGGTGTGCGCTAACCACAAGACCAAGTATGAAGTTTAATTTGGTGATTTGGAAAACTGGGCTGACTGGACTGGGGCCAATCCGGGGGGCTGCTTGATTCCAGTCAACTCAACTATCATTAGAAACCAAGAAACAGCTATAACCGTGTTGTTGTTGTTAATAAATTGTCAGCATTGGAAGAACTATGCAGACCCATCTGCTCCCTAGAGTGGCAAAGGGGAAAATATGCCTAATAAATTTCAAGCAATTTGGTGAGGTTTTCCTAATAAGCATGTTGAATACATTACAAACAATTAGGTCTGAGATATAAAACTTTTAATCAATATAGATGCATAATGGTTTGAACGTTGGAGTATGACACTAGAGGGTTCAAACCATTATGCATCTATATTGATTAAAAGTTTTATTAATGACACTGCATAGTTCTTCCAATGCTGACAATTTATTAACAACAACAACACAGTTATAGCCGTGACAATGGGCGACCTTGAGGCAAGTCGCACTCTCTCAGCCTCAGAGGGAGGCAAGGATGACCCCCCCGAACAAATTTTGCCACGAAAACCCTGTGATATGTTTGCTTTAGGGTCACCATAAGTCATAAATGACTTGAAGACACACAACAATAACAGGTATAGCTACAGATATAGCTGTAGAGTTAAGAAGGTTGCACTTTCCTCAGGAAATCAAGTTTGAGAAGAATAGGTTCAGGGTGTTTTGTGCAAGGGTAGCCTTTACAGTTTGTGCATCCACGCCCCCCCCCCGCCAAAAATAACACAGTTGGCTGAAATTCTGTGATGTTACAGTACATGCAAAAGTTCCTGTATGGAATCTACACTGTCCAATATAGAAAGGACATATTCAGTTCAAAGTGACAGAAATAGAGCACCATTTAGCTTGGATGAGCATGATCATTGTGCACGGTACATGCAGGTGTGCATATGGATTTGGTTGTGCATTGTGGCAAATTGCTAACAAGGGGGCATTGAACAAATGCTGTGTAACTCCATAAGTATAAAGTTAAACTTGGGTGTCTCCTTGATGTAGGATTTCCCTACATTTCCTTAGGCTTTTCTGTTGGTAATTGTTGGATAATAAAATATTTGAGATTTAGTAATCTTAGTAGCAGAGTTTTTAAAAATCACATTTAGCAGAAATGTTTATTGGGAACAGAGTTAAGCCAGCCAACCTCTTCCTCCCCACACACAGTCTAGCTAAGAAATAAAACAAGCTTAGTCTTCTTTCAAAAAGTATAAAAAGTAGGTTACTTACAAATATCTTGTGCAGAATCAAATACACAGGCTCATCATCTTGAGATATGCAAGCAGGAAGTCAATACGAAAATCTACATGCTGTTCACTACAGAGCTCTTTAAAAACACATGCTTTGTGGGTAAAGGTAAAAGAAAATGGGGGCTTCTTTCTGGGCTAGTCCCCAGAACAAAGGATTGGGTATGTGACCAGGATCAGCAAAGGGATCATAAACAAGCAAACAGGAAGGTAGTCATAAAATATCCCTTACATGCACTTTAACTATTTAACTACCATGCAGCCCATGCATGCAAAGGTTGCAAATCCACAAAACAATTGCTTTAAGAATGACACACAGGATGGAGATGTCCCCTAAGGATAAGTACAGGACTTTGGGTAGAAAGAGAAGGTTTTCCCCTTCTCTCCCTCCCACCCCTTCCCCTCAGTGTTCCTTCGATGGAGAACTTGGGGAGAAAAAAAACATTGTTTTTCTGGAGATGCACTATCTGTTCCTTTCAAAAAAATAGCTTTTTGAGCCTTCAGGAGTTCTCTTATACAAACTTTGGCATTGGTAGTCAACATGCCTCTTCCGGAATTTTTATGCCTGTGCTTCTAAATGTCCTCCCAAATCTAAAAAGCCAATGAATTTTCAGGTGTGTTTAGTTTTGGATTTGGTCTGCTTCAAAGGAGTCCCACATCAATGTGGAGATCTCCAAAATGTCTTTGAAACAGCACCATGACATTCAGCATTTTGGATTCCAAAACCCATCACTACTACTGACTTCTGAGTATCCCCACAGATGTTAGGGGGAGCTTACTGGAAGGATTGGCTATAAGGTATCTTCAATTAGGGGGCTGTCCTATGCAAATTGTAATTCTATGAAAACAGCAGAGTCTTATGACATGTTAAAGAGACTGCAATTAATTTTGGCACAGCAAGGGGTGTGTGGAACAGATGGCTCTCCCAGCCTTGGACTATATATCCCACCCTCCCCAGACATAAGCCATGCTGGCAGGAGTGGAAGAAAGTTGAGGCAGGCCACTGATTTCCCACCCCTGGCAGAAGGCTTCCAGAATTTCACTCCACTCAAATGCATGGAAGCTCATGCTAGTATAAAAATCATATTATTCTTTCATAGTTGCCAGAAGTCTCTTGTCAATTTTTCTGTAATAGACTAACAAAGTTCCTGCCTCTGGACATAAGGGTGTGTGTAATTGATGTGCCTACATCAATGAAATGGGCATTTAACTTAGGCCTACATGCATAGTAAGTAAATTATATGAGTCTATGTAACAATATATTTGCACTCTGGCACACCCCATAATTTATCAATAAGGCAGCTTCCCTGGGAAATCCTGGGAGAGAAAAGAACCACAGGGGGAGACTGGCTTAAAACTGGCTGTTATTTCCTCTATATCCCAGACTTAAGGGTATAAATTGCCCCATCTCCCTGCTATACACACTGTGCCAATAACTCTTTTGGAAATGGAGGAGGGCTTAAAAAACAGTTCATGCTGGTTGTTGCCAGAGGGTCTGTTCGGGGTAGGGATGCTGGGTTTTTATTCTCCTTGAGATGTTTCAAATACTTTTAAACTCCTTTGAATGAAGGTTTTAAAAAGACAGCTTGTGGGGTTTGTTTGTTTTTTTAAAGAAAACTTTCTGATTACAATTATTGTTTTCTGAAGGACCATATCACCCTATATGAACCTACCCAGATTTTAAGAATTTTTCCCCTCTGGATCTCACCACCATCACAAACCTATTTGGTGAGGACACAGGAGAGGGCTTCCTTGGTGTCTGCTCTCAGGTTGTGGCATTCCTTTCCTTTGCTTCTTATTCAGACAGGCCTTTGGCTTATAATTCATGTGGCAGCCAGGCCTTTTAATATGATTCCTTGTTTGATATGGTTATAACCTTGCCTTTTTTAACTAAATGGCTGTTTCATTTTTTGTGGTTTCTAACCTTGGTACATTAAAAAAAAAACTGTACCCGGTTTTTAATTGCTGGAAGCTGCTTTTCTGCAAGGAGAAAGGCAGGGTATGCATTAGAAAAAGAATACTGTAATCAATAAGATTTTTAAAAACCTACAATATGTTTTGATTGATGTGACAAGCCACCTTGGGTCCCACACGGAGGGAGAAAGGGGGGATAGGAATAAAATGAACAATAAAATAGAAGGGTGGAGGAGGTTGACACTTCTGAAAAAATTGGTTTGTGTTTCAGAATCCAGTGGTTACTGCAAGCCCCTCGCATTCCCTAAAGCAAAGCGATCACAGAAGCCTCGGGTCCATTTTTGCTTTTTTAAATATATATATATAAATAAATTAATAAATAAAATAAAGCAAAGCGATCACAGAAGCCTCGGGTCCATTTTTGTTCTATTTTTTTCCAGCTGCAGAGGATGCAACAGAGGCTGGAAGTTCCCTCTACTACTAGGAGTAGCACCGCTACTAACCCTTCTTTAAAAAGAGGAGGGTTTCCCTCTGATAGGAAGGCCCATCCTGGGAGTAACTTCCCCACGACTTCAAGGGCCCCAGGGAGAAGCCTCTGGTCTGATCCACACAGGGTTTACACGGATGTAAATTCCTATAGGATTCGTTTACCAAGTAAGAAGAAAAGCCAGCAAGTGAGGCTGCCTTGTTAGTATTTTTTTTAATAATAAAAATATTATTTAAAATAATATTATTTTAATAAATAATAACATCACCCCTTTCCTCTCCCCAAAACAAGGGTGATGAAAAAGAAGATTTTTGGCCAGGGCAAATAGTAACTCCCTCTCCCTGGGCGGTTCTATGAAGAAAAATCTGGAAAATTCACAGCAAAGGGGATTAGTTCTGCACTCTATCCAGATCCGGGTGTTTCAATGTCACCGCGTCTAAATCTGCCAGTAACAACAAAATAACTGAAGAAACTTTTTTTTTTGAAAGGGTTCCATATATAAAGCCTGCGTGAGAAGCAAGAGGCGAATGCACACGCACACCTGCCAAATAAATGAAATGTTTCTATGCAGAAAAGCGATATGGAAAGGATGGAGTGAAACCCTATATCCCGATTTCCTGAAGCTCTACTCTAGGAAGTAACGACACACACAAACGTAGGGAGAGCAACTTGGGAGCAAACCTTTGCACCATAAGGAGCCCTGGAAAGCTGCGGAGAAAATGGCTTTCGGTGGCTTTGGCTGCTCCCAGGACCGGTTTAAGGAATTTTGGGGGGCCCTGTAACGCTTTTATTTTGGGGGCCCCATATGTTTATTTCAGGTCAATGTAACCTAACTCAACCTAAGCTATTCACAGGACAGGATATTCAGATTATTACTAATAGTGTTTTTGAGGGAGGAGAGTTACTATGGGGCCCCCTGCAATGCTTTATTTTGAGACGCCCATATGTTTATCTCAGGTCAATATAACCTAACTCAAGCTAAGCTATTTCCAGTACAGGATATTCAGATTATTACTAATGTTTTTGCAGGAGGAGGGTTACTGTGGGGGCCCCTCCAATGCTTTATTTGGGGGGGGCATATGTTTATCAGTGTAACCTAACTGAACCTCAGCTATTCACAGTACAAGATATTCAGAATATTACTAATAATGTTTTTGCAGGAGGGGGGTTACTATGCCCCCCCCTGCAATGCTTTATTTTGGGGGGGCCCATATGTTTATCAGTGTCACCTAACTCAACCTCAGCTATTCACAGGACAGGATATTCAGAATATTACTACTAATGTTTTTGCAGGAGGAGGGTTACTATGCCCCCCCCCCCACAATGATGGGGTCCCCGGTGGATGCTGACGCTGCTGGTGCCTTCAACTCGCACGCCTTTTTTTTCCTTTGAAAAGGCGAGGGAATATATTAAGGCCCCGATCCCAAGGAAGCTTTTAAGGCCCGTGGGTTTCAAGTCCAGGAAACCAAGCAAGGGTGTTTCCCTCTAACACTGAAAGGAAGGGGGCTGGCTAGCAGGTTAGTCTACTCGGGAGAAAATCCCGTTGCCTGCGTGGGGTGCTTAATACTCCCAGAACGTGGGAAGGGGAGTTGAGATCTGATTTCTGGCTGGAGGGTGAACATCTCCAAGGAGAGGGAAGAAGGATTGGGAAAAGTTGGGAAGGCCGGTTAGTCAACTCTTGGGAGAAACCAAACCCATTTTCCCATAGATCCGAGTTAAGCTTCCGCACTCCCACCCTCGTTGGAAAGGGTTCGTTTCGGATTCTTACTTCCGTGTAAACGGGGGTCGGATTTCAACCGCAGTCCCGCTGAATTTTGGCTGTCCGGGTCCAATTCCTGCAGCCCGAGAACTCTCCCTAAAAGCTACATACGTGTATAATATACAGTTGTCCCTTCATATTGGCTGGGGTTTGGTTCCAGGACCCCCCGTGGATACCAAAATCCGTGCATACTCAAGTCCCATTAGATGCAATGGCATCGCAAAATGGTGTCCCTTAGATAAAATGGCAAAATCCAGGTTTGGTTTTGGGATTATTATTTTTTTAAAGAATATTTTCAAGCCGTGAAGACTTAAATCCGTGGATACCAAATCCGCGGAAACGGAGGGACAACTGTAATATGTTGCACACGAATGGCAGTGACAAGGGGAGAAACCGCTGCGAATTTTTAACAGCCACAAAAGCTCGGGCAAAAATACAAATCGGTTGATCTTAAAGGTGCTACTAGATTCCTCCCTTTCTCCCCACCACCACCACTTTTGTCCTTTTTCTGCTCCAAGAGCCTGACAGATCTGGCTGCTGCCACACTGCAGAAATAACCCAGTTTGATCCCGCTTTCATTGCCATGGCTCAACGTCCTGGAATTCTGGGGTTTGTGGTTTTGTGAATATTTTGCTTTCTCTGCGGGGAGAGCTCTGGTGCCACAACAAACTACAAATCCCAGGATTCCATAGGAGGGAGCCGTGCTAGCGGTGTCAAACTGCATTATTTTCTGCAGTGTGGCAACAGCCACGATCATTTCTTTAACCAATAATAATAATAATAATAATAATAGTAATAATAAATGTATTTATACCCCAACCCTCTGCTAAAAACAATGGGGCGGAGGCTTCCAACAATTAAAACATTGTAATAACGACTAAAAGCACCACCCACCCCCACCTTCCTCCATAAAAAGACATGAAACCATATAAAATTAAAACCATCTAACTAAAATCACATTGAAAACAAATATACACAAGATTAAAAAAAAAAAGCAAAAATACACAAGATTACTGGTTCCTATTCATTCCAATGGGTCTCCCTGGCAGAATTTCTGGTGAAGCATTTTAGGGTTAGTTTGCAGTCTTTTCTTTCTTTTTCTTTTGTTTGGCTTTTAGGCCAAATCGCCCGGTGTGGTTTTATTTCCCCCTCTATGATCCATTTTATTTTATTTTATTTTATTTAAAAAATATGTACCTCCTTTGTGGACAAAAGGCCTTGATTTACTCTCAGGTATTTTTGAAAGGCCCCTACATGCAATCTCAACAGCAAAGCAAACAACAGGCAGGCCTACTCAGAAGCAAGTCCCGTTGCGCTCAATGAGCTTTACTCCCCAGGCCTATGCATTCCAGTGGAAACCAAGGAGAGAAACAGAGTTGCAGTTCCATCTTGTCCGTGGCTACTCAGAAGCAAGCCCCCGTTGAATTCCATGGGGCCTCCTCTTGAGTAAGCCGCAGCCTTGAAAAACTTGGAGGCATTTTTCCTTTCTCTACCACCGACTCCCAAGTCGCCCGTTTCAATCAATGTGGAGACAAATAAAGACTCCCCCTCCATTTACTAGATTATATGGCTTTCTTCTTTTTCCGGAATATTATTATTCTTAATTTTTTTTTTCTTGCTGAGGTTGCTTACCTTCCAGCTTTGGTTATAATCATTTCGGTCCCGACGTCATGAAATTTCAGCCACAATTCTCGCTCGTGTAAAAACACTTTGATGCCTTCCATGCCCTGGAAAAGAGAGACGGGGAGGGCAAGACCCAAATGGTCAGAAAAGCAGCGGAAAGCCAAACCACAGAAAAACCAAGACCCTGTATTCCCCCCTATACTCAATGAAGAAACCAGACCCAGAAGACAAATAAGTCCATTCCAGCCAAACTTTCCGAAGAAAAGTATTGTGGCTGGGCGGCCCCGCTTTGTCGTTTTTCTAAAGCCTCCCATCCAATCCCCCCTGAATTTGGAGCCAATCTAGTGGGCCAGACTTCGGACTATACACAGGCACCGCTTGGGTCTGCAGGGGGTCCCTTCGAATGCCAAGCGGGAAAGATGGGGACGCATTTGAAAATACTATACGATGGCATTTCTACCCGATAGTAATACTGCAGTTTGGCACCGCTTTAAACTGCCATGGCTCCATGCTATGGAGGTTTGGGGCTGTTAGTTTTATGAGCTATTTAGCCTTCTCTGTCAGAGAGTTCTGGGGCCACCTCAAAGATTGGATGACAGAATTAGGGGCATACTTATCAAATTTGCAGGTGACACCAAATTAGGAGGAGTCGCTAATACCCTAGAGGACAGGATCAAAATTCAAAATGACTTGGATAGACTGGAGAGCTGGGTCAAAGCTAACAAAATGAAATTCAATACGGAGAAATGTAAGGTAAATGAAATGCACAGATATAGGATGGGGGGAGACCTGGCTGAATGAGACTACCTGCAAAAGGGATCTAGGAGTCCTAGTAGACCACAAGTTGAACATGAGTCAACAGTGTGATGCGGCAGCTAAAAAGGCCAATGCGATTTTGGGCTGCATCAAGAGAAGTATAGTGTCTAGATCAAGGGAAGTCATAGTGCCGCTCTATTCTGCCTTGGTCAGGCCTCACTTAGAATACTGTGTCCAGTTCTGGGCACCACAATTCAAAAAGGATATTGACAAAATGGAGCGTGTCCAGAGGTGGGCGACTAAAACGGTGAAAGGTCTGGAAACCATGCCTTATGAGGAGAGACTTAGGGAGCTGGGTATGTTTAGCCTGGAAAAAAGACGGTTAAGAGGCGATATGATAGCCCTGTTTAAGTATTTGAAGGGGTGTCACGTTGAGGATGGAGCAAGCTTGTTTTCTGCTGCTCCAGAGACTGGAACACGGAGCAATGGATGCAAGCTCCAGGAACAGAGATTCCACCTTAACATTAGGAGGAACTTTTTGACAGTAAGAGCTGTTCGGCAGTGGAACGCACTCCCTCGGAGCGTGGTGGGGTCTCCTTCCTTGGAGGTCTTTAAACAGAGGCTGGGTGGCCATCTGTCGGGGATGCTTTGATCAAGATTTCCTGTGTGGCAGGGGGTTGGACTGGATGGCCCTTGTGGTCTCTTCCAGCTCTACAATTCTATTATTCTATGATACCAATCCCAGGATTCCATAGGATGGAGCCATGAGAGTTCAAGCGCAAGGGTATTATTTCTGCAGTGTGGCAGCAGTCTATATACCCCTAGAAATAATGCCTGTTTGACACCATTTTAAATGCTATAGCTGTATTGTTGGAGATATAGCATTCCTCCTACACCACCACCCCACTTGCTAAGTTTAGGGAACTCTTTGCATGCTCAAGTTCCAACCCCCTTTCCTCAACCTATCTTAGTTATTTTGTAACTCATGGAAACTGTATGATATGGGGTGACCTGTTAAGTCATCCATCACATGATTCAAAATTTTTGGATCTAGGACATATACCTACATTGTATCCTATGGAATCCTGGGATTGGTAGTTTTAGAAGGTCTTGAGCCTTCTGTGCCAAAGAGTGCAGGGACGCTGCTATTAATAGGAAAGGTCTCCTGGGCTGCTGACACACTGCAGAAATAATGCAGCTTGACACCCTTTCAACTGCCATGCCTGAATGCTATGGAAGTCTGGGATTTATAGTTTGGTGAAAGATTTAACCTTCTCTGTCCCAGGATTCTGTAGGATGGAGCCATGGCCCCGTTCAAGCGGTGTCAAACTATACTGTAGAGGCAGTATCTGTCACGGTTGGTGTATTAAACCTCTGAGCATATACAGAGTATTTAGGTAGCAAAAGAAATGTAGCAGAGTCTTTTCATTTCAGTCATCAGAATAAAGAAGCAACACAGTCATCTGAATTAAGAGCTGTGTTTTACTTTAACATTACGCACCTCTGGTCTGGGGGGGGTGCTCAAACTGGAGTGCCAAGGGCCTCGGGCTGCCCGCTCTTTCCACACACCCCTGTTTTGGAGGGACACCCTTCCCGCGGCAAACCCAGGGTGGCGTGTGAACAGTCCCCCACACACACACACACTTTTGGTCTACTACACAGATCTCCCGGCCTCTTTGGGAGGAATGATTGTGCATTCCAGCATGGGAGGGGGTTGGACTAGATGACCTTTAAGGTCTCTTCCAACTCTATGATTCTATGAGCTTCGCCTAGCCAGTGAACGGGGGGGGGGGCTTGGACACAAGAGGGTCGGGTTGGGGTTTTTATCTCCCCCCCCCCCAGTGGCGAGGGACAGAGACAGAGACGAGGAAAGGGAGGCCAGGGAGGGAGGGTTCACCTCCCGTTCAAAGGCGGCCCGCCGTTGGAAGCACTCCGGAGATCTGCCCAGCGCCAGCGGCCGTGGGAGCGCTTGGAAGGCTCTGATACGAGCGGCTGCCCTGATAGGCACCGGGCCAAGAGCATCAAAATAGAAGGGGCTTAGAATAGGCTGGCTGGGAGGAGAGGTTTCTTAGGTGGGGAGCAGAACTGGAGCAGAAGGGCACGGGGGGGGAGGGAATCCACCCCATAGACCAGTAGTGTCCAACCTGCCCCCCCCAGGTGGACTACAACTCCCAGAATTTAATATCTTTATGGGGGAGGGTGGGGTGGGTGGTGCTTAGGGATTTTACTCAGAATTGTTATATTTTAATAGTTGTATGCCGCCCCGATTGTTTTTAACAGAGGGGTGGGGTAAAAATTATTATTATTATTATTATTATTATTATTATTCCTGACCATTGTGGACCAGCAGGCTCAGGCTTCTGGGAGTTGGAGTTCCAAACGCCTGGGGAGGGTGCAGGTTAGATACCACTGCTGGAGAGAGGCCTCGGTGGTTTTCAAACTGGGAGCCACTTTGTGGGGGGGGGGGAAGGGGGTTATACAGTTGTCTCTTCATATTCGCAGGGGTTTGGTTCCAGGACACACACACACACACACACCCCATACCAAAATCCCTGAAGTCATCAAGTCCAAAACTGCTTAATGCAGTGTAGATGTGTAAATTGCTATTGCTTAAAACAATTTGTAAGCCGCTCTGATACTCTTGTGGCTGAAGGGGGGGGGTATAAATAACTAAATAACTAAAAAAATAATAATAACTAACTAACTAAATGGTGTCCCTTATAGAAGATGGCAAAATCAAGGGTTGCTTTTGGGATTATTGTTTTTTAAAGAATATGTTGAAGCCCTGAAGACTTAAATCCGCGGATACAGAGGGACAACTGTACATCAAGATAATAAGATAATCATTTTTCATCTGGAGCCGTTTTCAGTTTGGGAAGCTGCCTTGAGTTCCCATTGTGGGAGAAAGGCGGGGGGGGGCTACAACAACAGCAACAGCTAGTATTTATTTATTTATTTATTTAATCCCAGCCATATCATGGGAGGAGCTGTGGAAAGGGGGTTGAGGGGGGGCTTGGGTCAAAGTTCCTCTCTAACCTCCTCTCTAACCCGTCTTTTTTTTGGGGGGGGGATACAACCCGAGATTTCGTCTCCTCCCAAGCCCAACACCCACCCCAGCCCTATTGCAAGGCAAGATATTTCATTTTTAATCTGTTGTTTTATGGAAGTCGCCTTGGGTCCCATCTTGGGAGAAAGGCAGCATACAAATGAAATAAATAAATAAAGCCAAGACTCAAAACGATGGGAAGAGCGGCTGTGATACAGTTCTTCCCCCGCTTTTTTTAGTTTTTTTTTAAAAAATATATATGCATAGCATCATATTAATCCCTTTATTTGTGCCATGGTGATTTTAGATAGAGGCATCAACCCAGCCTAAGATTCTTACAACGCCACCCCAATAATATTACCCCAGGGTTGTTCAACCCGTTAAAGAATTACTTAAGCCCTCTGCAAAGCGAGGCTCCTCTGAGCCCATAGAAAGCAATGGACTGGATCGCCAAGACCCAGGGCAGCCTTCCTTACTCGGAAAGCAAGGCCTCTCTGAGTTTGTAGTGATTGTTAATTCTCCCGGTTTTGCAAGCTTTCAGTCCCAATTTGAGGGGAAAGGCCGGGTATAAATAAAGGGATGGATGGAGAAATGTTCTCAGAATCACCTGCCTTTATCATGGGGACAGAACCAAAAAATGTGGCTGGCACTGAAAACAATTGCATGCGGACAAAACATTGCATGAGTCACCACAGACCGGTAGAAAAGCCATCTGCAAAGCCCTGCACGTGTTGTATTCAAAATGAAGTCCCACTGAGCTCAATGAGGCTTACTCCCAGGTAAGTAAGGACAAGATTCTGCCTTTCGCTCCAGAAGCAAACAGCCAAACAACAACATAGACAGATAAATACATTTTAGAATGTGCCTTGAGGTTTCGGGCCCTCCAATCAACATCTGCCCTGTCCAATCGATTAACCGACCACACTTTAGTTGATTAATCGATTTACTCAAGGATATAGCCCTGAGCCCACTTCGTGCGGGTCAGGCGCATTGGCAAAAGAAAATCAGAACTATTTTCCTAACACAGATACACACTGGTGTGAGGCAGGCTGTTACTGGAAGTTGCGGAGTTGGGTTTTCACGGCCTGAGCAGGATTCGAACCCTAGTCTCCAGAGTCATAGTACAACGCTCTAACCACTAAGCCACGCTTATTAAAGAGTAAGCCCCCTTGAACACAGGAGAACACGTCTAAGGAGTGATACCGTCTATGGAACTCAAGAGCTTGATTCTATGGGTCAACTCCACTCAAGTAGTCCCACTGAATCAATGGGATTTACCTATAAGCCAACTCCCCATTCAACAGTATATTCAGTTGTTAAACGGGGAACCAACTGTTATGTAAATTCCATTGATTCAATGGGTCTACTCTCGCTGGGACTATCAAAGAGGATTCAGCAGAAAGTTTCAAGTAATGCATTTTGGCTACCAAATGGGAGGAAAATGAAATTTTTTTGGTGGGGGGGGGTGAGAAATGGGCGGCCATATTCGTTTCTGCAGTTATGCATTCTTCTGAAAAGGAAGTCCATTTAAAACAGATGTTAAAAAGAGAAATGCAAAAACAACGCAATTGCATCCAATAATGCGAATACCTATAGTGTGCGATTATACGCATATACGCAGAGTTTGGAGGGGGAAAGAAACGTCCCAACGGCGACCTTATATTTTACTTTATTTTTTTTTTTCCTTCTCCAACGGAGAAGAACGAGTCTGGCTCGCTGGAGGAGGAGCGAAGAAAGAAACGCTTGTGGTTTTTTTTCCCCCCTCCCTGCTCATTAGACGGCCAAGGGATATTTTTGTCCTCATGGTCACGGGGGTTAGAGGTGCTGGTTTGCAGCAACCTCTAGAGAACAGATGTTGGTACTTGGGGAGGAAGACTAAAAAGGAGAAGATCAAGGCCGAATGTCTTGCGGGCTCCAGGAGAGAACCCGCAAACACACATTCACACGTGCGGTTTTGCTCCGAAGGGGTTTTCCCAACTCCCTCCCTACTTTTCTTTTCTTAATGTTCTCTGGCTGTAAGCAAATGTGCTTCAGGCTGCAAACACCCCCCCCCATACTCTTGAGCCGGCAGGGAGGCTCATTGAGCTCTATGGGATTTACTTCTGACTAAATGGCTCGGGGAATCCGGCCCCACCAAGCCTGCCCCCGACCTCAAATTTCGCCTTTTCCTTCACACGCCTCTCTTTCCAGGCCTCTGTGACCGCGGGGGTGAGAGAAAAACGCCTTTCCCAGCCTTCCTTGGAGGGTTCAGAGCCAAGCAAAGCGCCTCTAACTCCGAGGAGAGGGCTGCTAACTTCCATGGGATTTACTCCCAGGCAAACCAAGGAGGAATGGCTGCCTTAGCCATGGAGGCGGCTGTAGGGGCTTGGGTTATATATCCCTGTCCTGGAGGGGGGGATCTAAATTAAAGGAAATTGAATTTAAAGGAAGTAGAATTTAAGTTTAACGGGGAGAGAAAGCCCTGGATTTAGGACCAACTCCGTTAAAGTTAGGACCAGCGACGTTAATCTGCTGAGCTGAGAGACCCAGGTTGTTTGCAGGGGCCGGAGCCGAATATTCGAACGTCTCCCCCTGCATTTTTAAATATTATTATTATTAGTAGTAGTAATAATAATAATATTCTATGGGCGTGTAACGGTGCCCCAGAACGAGCCTCGTTGAGGGCGACTGTCTTACCAGGCCTAGGGACCGAAACAACCATTCTCTTCTCAGAATCCATGGCCCTTCTTTCCCATAGGGCTATTATTAATATATTACATATTACATATTATCTCATCATCATCATCATCATTTCCCTGCATCTGTGGACTCATCAATGGAAAGTCACGGAGTCTGTCCCACGTGTAGCCAAAATCCATTGCCCTTCGTAGTAACATGGTTACGCTATTGTTACTATTATTACTATTCGGACGAACAGGTAGAGACCGGTCAGATTCAACCCCCACCCCCTTCTCGCCCCCCCACCCCCACGAAGGCCTCGATCCGACTTGCCTGTTGGGTAAAGGCGGCCTGGGGCGAGGAGGGCTGCTTGCTGCTAGCCCCCCCCAGCTGGCTATCGGGCTTGCCTTCGCTGGCCAGCTCCTTGGGGTCGGCCTCGACCGGGGTGCCGGGGAGGGCGAAGCCTTCTTCGGCGTCTGCCATCTTCCAGGCTGCTGGAGAGAAAAAGAGTGGGGAGAGAGAGAGAGAAAGGAGAGGTGCTGGGGAGACGAGCAGGCCAGGGTCTCAAGGGATGGGGTTTAGCCACTCCCACGCGTGGATTCCCCCATTCCCGGGAACATACACACGCACCCACGGATTCCCAAGGGATGGGGTTTAGAAACTCCCACGCGTGGATTCCCCCCTTCTTGTGAACATACACACGCACCCACAGGATGGGGTTTTGCAACTCCCACGCGTGGATTCCCCCCTTCCCGGGAACATACACACGCACCCACGGATTCCTAGGACCCTCGCTTTTTCTCAGCCGGCGGTGCAGACGGGCCTAAATCTACCGATTGGATGCCGAGACGCCTCCTTAGAGGGCCTCAAAGAGAGTCTAGGCCTTCCCCTCCCGAACTGGGGGGGGGGTCAGGCAGGGCTTCGCTTGGTGAGCTCTCTCCTCTCCCGTGGATCCCCACGCGTGCATCCCGACGTTCCCTGGACCCCTTAGTACGCTGGGTTTTCTTCTCCAAGGCGCTCGGTCTGGTAGGAATGGTCTGGCCTTTCTGCAGTCTTGCACGCACTTACCTGAGAGTAGCCCCCCACCCCACGGAACGCAAGGAGACTTGCTCGTAAGTAGACCGGTCTAGGATTGCACGCTTTCCGCGGGGGCTTTTACATTTAAAACGTTCTGACAAGGCCATATTTCGAGGTACCTTTTCCTTGCAAAGCTAGTCCCACTCTCGGGCTTTGCAAAGGCCGCAAACGCCACAACAACGAATGGGGGGGGGGAATAACGTCGCCAGCGTTACCTTAGGCCCGCATAAAAATATCCTTATGAACAGCCCTGGTGGATTTTTGCAAGGGGGGAGAAGGGAACCGGGTCCCTAACTCCTGCATCCCGTTCTAGGTCGGTTGCTTCTGCAACCCATCCGAGCGTTTCCTGTCCCGTTTGCGTTAATGCGATTTGATGCCGAAGCCAAAAGCGTCGGATTGGGGCTCCTCGGCGACTCTCTACCGATTTTAAAGCTGAAGTCCTTGTAAGGATTTGCAACCTAGGCCTTGCTGGTTTTGGCGAGTCAATAGGGCAAGGGGCAAACCTTTTTGGAGCCCATTTCCTCGGGAGCAAGTCCAGTCTTTCAGGCAATTGTGCATTTGCGTATCAACGCAAAGCTTCTCAGATACATAGACACTGACAGATATAAGAAACCGGGTGTGTTTTTGTCTGTCTCTGGCCAGTCCAATACATGATTGGTAGGTTTTTTTAAAATTCCATATTTATACATACGGCAACCAGATGAGAAGGGGATTTTGTATGTGTGAGTGAGATAGAAAT
The DNA here is from genome assembly GCA_030847615.1 of Gambelia wislizenii. Lineage (NCBI taxonomy): Eukaryota > Metazoa > Chordata > Lepidosauria > Squamata > Crotaphytidae > Gambelia > Gambelia wislizenii. The sequence continues at coordinate 22,023,317 of JAUMIR010000013.1, read as the reverse complement.
GCATATGTGCAATTGTTGTGTATACACACCCGCACACGCTGGATCTCGACAAAAGGAAAAAGGAAACGGAATTAACCCCTCTGCGTTATTGACTTTCATTGGAAGAGGCTCCTAGCGTTTATCTAAATGGGATCCGCACAAAATTTCATATATATATATATATATATATATTTCTTAATTTTACCCGAGACCAGTTCCTAAGCGTTTTTTCTTTCTTTTCGGCCTTACATTACCAGGCCCCCGCCGCCAACGGTATTGTCTAAAGCTGAAATTATGATCCATGAAGATATTTAACTTTTTAATTTAAAAAAACCCAAACAAACCCCTCGTTAGAATCGACCTCCTTTTTGCATTCAAACCAACCCAGACGAACTGGAGGCCCGGGATGGGATGGTGGAAATAATTTCTCCCTCGAAAGTTAGGGGAGAAAAATCCTTCCCAATCTACTTTGTATACTGAAGGCCGAGGAGAGAAGGATTGTTAAGAAATGGTTGCAAGCAGCCATTTAAAAAATGGCTTTCGAGCGGTGAGCCTCACTCAAAGGCCTGGGTTTATTTATTTTATTTTAATTTAATAGTCGTGGAAGAAATTCGACGCATTTTTCCCAGGCAAAAACTGAACCTAAGGTTCGGGTTCCAACTAATTTTGGGGGCACCTAATCGTAGCCAAAATAAATTTCCTAGAAAATGGGGGGGGGGATACAGTTTTCCTTGGCCTTTACTTCCGAGTCACATGGAAACTTCACAGTGGAAGCCTGCAAGCAATAAACCCCATAGAAGTCAACGGGAAGCCCTTTCAAACGAGGTGGAGTCATAGCGACCTAAATTGTAATTTTGACCACACTTAGGTGGAAGTAAACCTTGCTGAAATCAAGGAGGTTTCTATCCAGAGAAACCGTGCGGAGAAGGTCGTTTAGGTGGAGAGGGAATGAAATAACTACCATACATTTCCCCAGAATTATCTGGCTGAAATGCCTAAATAACAGAATAATAATAACGCGTTGGCTAGAGAGGCTGCATTTAGAAGCGCGGCGACGGGGACAATTTCTGACCAGACACATAGGAGAAATATTTTCCAGCATTTCAATCTGGGATGATAGTTTAAGGAAAGGAGCATTGTATTTTTTAAGAACCGGAGGAGAAGACCAAACCCAATCCAACTGGCTACTGAAATCTATTTCCAGAATATTATATAGAACCGGATATAGAATGGATCACATCTTTGCAATTATTCAGGCGCGCTGCTCATAGTATTGAAACCTTCAATAAAATTACGAGTTAGGATCTACTAAAGCCTTCAGTAAAAAAAAAAAAAAGGCCACGAACAAGAGAGAAATGGGAGGCATTTAATATATTTTGGTTTTATTATATATAGTTAAAACCTTCTATAAAGCAAAGGCCAAGGAAGAGTAGAGAAACGGAAGGTATTTTATATATATATATATAGAGAGAGAGAGAGAGAGAGAGAGAGAGAGAGAGAGGACTCCCCCCATATACACAAACACACATACACAGACAGACATATATATGTGTGTGTGTGTGTGTATATATATATTCATATATATATATATATATATATATAATATGTTAAAGCCTTCAATAAAACAAAGGCCATGCACAATAGTAAAACAGATTTCTATATATGTGTGTGCGCTGGCTTTCGCACACTTATGGCGGCCCTATGAATTTCCTTGGGGTTTCTTACGCAAGGAATACTCAGAGACGGTTTGAACCATTCCTTCTTCTGAAATACAGCCTACAGCATACATATATGCACATATTTGCACACACACCATATATAATCTCACTTCCACGTATGGGCTTCATTTTATTGGAGGCTTTACTGTAAACACACACAGGCCTGAATTCTGTTGCTAGTCCTACCTAAACTAAAACCATTGAATCAATGGGATTTACGTATGTGTTGACTTATCCTTCGACAATTTTTTGACTGGGTCTTCTCTAGTTGGGATTCACTAACAGGATTCCAGCCGCACACCGAAAAAACAAAGTTTGGGATCCCATCCTCACAGTCACATTAAGCCGAGGTTAAGGTCTCACCACGACAGGCTGGATATAAGAGAGGGTTTAGCCTGGGGGGGGGGCGCAGGTTTTGAATTCAGGATGCCTGGGGCCATCCTAGACTTTCAAGAGGCCTGTTTATATAGTCTTGGGAGATCCTTTCATTGCAATCTAGGGGACTTTCGAGATGAATCCAAAATGGGACTGGAAGGAAAGGGGTGAAGTCCCCCGCCTCCCCAGGTCACAAAACCTGTCCTCCGACCTCCCCTCCAAACTGCAAAACTTCTAGAAGTTATTATTGGGGGCGAGGGAGAGCTACTTCAGCTGTAGCTAATAGTAGATGGTGGGGGAGAGAAAAAAAGAATTTCTCACCTACAAGGGGGCAGAATTTGAGGTGCAGCAATTTCTCCACCGGAGGCTAATCTATGCACAGACCAGAATTTAACACTCATTTTCCAATCACCCGCCTCAACATTCAAATCTCCCGCTAACTCGGTAGAAGGAGGAAAAATTACTAACTGGTAGTAGGGAGAGAGTAGACATGCTTGCATCCAAATTTTTGCACTTTTTGCTGCTTTTATTCCTGTGAGTGGTTGTGTGGGCAGGGCCCCACAGTTTTTTTGGGGGGGGGTTATAAATGCTGTTCAAGAAGGCCCTGCATCCCCCCCATCCTTTCCAAGCGCTCTTCCACCTCCGAAGCCAAAGGAGGCCCCCAAGGGAAGGCAAGGGGCTACCAACCCGCCCAGGCCAGCCGCCAGGGGGGAAAGCCTTTGGGGGTCTCCGGGCTTGCACCCTTCAAGGCGCTGGCCTCCCCGTCCTCTCGTGCCCTGGAAGCGGTGGGGAAGGGTCGGGAGAGAGCCGGGGAGAGCCAATCCGCCTTGACAGAACCAGGCCGCGCAGGGGCCGAGGCTTGGAGTCCAAGGCGCAGGCCAGGCAGGCAGGCAGGCAGGCGGTGGGGACAGAAGCCCCCAGCTCGGCAGGGAAGGGATAGGGGGAAAGAGGCTCTGTGTGTGTGTGTGTGTGTGTGTGTGTAGGGCTTCATCCCCCTCCTCCTCCATCCGGGTGCCCAAGAGCTGAAACCCCCCCCCCCTTCCAGCATCTCCAAGATCCCTCCCTCCGCTACTCCAACCCCAACCCCATCTGACATTCCTCCGTCCGGGCCTAGATCCCAAGCTGCCTGCCTCGCCCGCTTGACACGCAAGAAAGCACGTCTGAACGCTCCCCTCTACCAGAAGGCGGGGGAGGGGGTCCCGTTACCTTGCTCCCTTGCCTCGGCTCCCGGTGGTCAGCGCATCGCCGCCCTCTCCTCCTCTTCCTCGCACTCACAGGTCCCGCCGGTTCGAGGCAACCGGGGTGGCAACCCCAGCAGCCATCTCTGTGGTCTTTTTTTTTTCCTTAGCAGACTTCTCCCCCAGCCAAAAGAGAGCGAGAGAGCGAGAGAGCTGGGAGACAGCAGCACCGGGGAAGGGAGGGAGGAAAGCGCGCTCCCGCTCTGGCGCGCGTGCCCGTCCGCCTGCCTGCCTCTCCTGGCGCTGCTCTCTCCTCTCCAAGCTTCCCTCTCCGCTCTCGCTTTGCTCCCTGGCTGGCTCGCTTTCCAACCGACTTTCTCCCCCCCTCCCCGCCTCCGGTCCTCAGACAGCAGGAGCCCCCTCCTGGCCTCAGCTGGCCGGGCTTGTCTTCTGGCCAACCAAGGGAGGGGGTTGCAAAGAGGAAGGAAGGGTAGAAGGCGAGAGGGGGAAAGGAAAGAAAAGGAGAAAAAAAAAAAAACCAAGGGAAGGAAAAGTTTTTGCGCAAGGTCAAGGATTGCGAAAGCCGGGCTGGTTGTTGGAGCCTCTGCCTTCGGGAACAGGTTGGCGACAGCTCGGAAGGGAGGGAGGGAAAGAGGGCCAAGCAACCGCCGCCGCCTGCCTCCTCTCCAGCCGGGTGCGCTGAGGCGAAGAGGAGCTCTGGCGAGCCAACCAGCGCCGCCGGTGGAACGGGAGGCCGGCTTCCCTCCTCCTCCTCCTCCTCCTTTCCAGCCCTCCTTCTTCTCTCCTTTCCCAGCCTCTGTCTCCCCCCCCACCCCGCCACAGGCAAACAAGGCACAAAGACGCGCACGCACACGCACACACACACACTGGCCCGGACCTCTGTTCCCACCCATTCTCCCTCTCCTTTCCTCCTCCTCTTTTTTTAACCCCTTCCTTTCCCTCCCTCCCCCCTATCCATCTTTCTCAAAGAGAAAGAGACAGAAAAAGGGAGGGAGGGAGGGGGAAAATCCCTACCTCCAGAAATCTTCTTTGGCAGCCTCTCCACCTCTCTCTCTCTCTCTCTCTCCCCACCTCCCCCCCACCCGGTTCTCCTCCCTCCCCCCCTCTTTCCAAAAAAAGAAACCGTCTGCTTGGCTAACACAAACCATACACCGCCTTCCCCCCCTTCATCCGACCCCGCCCCTGTGTGACTAACGCGCATCAGGAACACCAAAAAGAAGGGGGGGGGCTCCACGCGCACTGGAGGGGGAAAGCGCTTGCAAACCGGATCGCGGGATCACATTCCTGGGCTACTTCTTGCATCTTTTGGAGGGGGGTTAGCCCTCCCTTCCTCGACTCTTCTCCACTTCTTAGAAGTCATGATTATTTTTGCTGCAAAGTTTTGGCATTTACCTCCCCCCTCCCCTGAAAGGAAACAATCTTCCCTTTAATATATATATATATATATATATATATATTCTTTTTCTTAACCCTGACCCCCAATAAGGGCAGAAGGAATGTATAGATGGAACCATATATATATATATATATATATATACACAAGCTCAGACAACCGCCTATACTCAAAATAATCAAGCCGTCAAGGCAGGCAGAAGAGACGTTTTTTAACTGAGGCTTTCGCTTCTCGGGGTCTTTCTTGACTTTCTCTTCTCTCCTCCACCCCACGGGGAAAAAAAAAGAAATGTATTATTTTGAGGGTAAAGTTGAAGAGGTCAGAGAAAGATAAACATTCTCTCTGTCTAGTTCTGAAGTCTGAAGAGAGCCAGGTTGGTGATGGGATGTTTGTGGGCACAGCTAAATATAATTTTAGATCCCAGCTCGAGGGGATTCCTTGAAATGAATGGGATTTGTTGGGATACGATTTGGGCGAAAGGGTCGTTAGTTAAAGCGGGCGGCTTCTTTGCCCTCCACTTTCTTGTTCCCGCATTTTTAATATATATATATATATATATATATATATATACTTTTGAAAAGGGATATGAAGATAAAAACTCAGCCTTTCATTCTCTCCCTGTTTTCTGGGGACATAGGACCCACTGAGGACGCAGGGTTTACTCCCGGTTTCAGTGAGGATGAGTACCATCTAAGCATTGTAATCCTACGCCTATCTACTCAGAAGTAAACCTGCTTGGAATCCAATGGGATTTTAGACCCAGGGAAAAAAACTGGGGCTAGGAGTCCCTCCGGGGAAGGTAAGTCCCGTATTTAAAAGGGTGACCTCGCTGAACTCTTGCCTCGAAGTCGAGGGGGTTTACTTGCGAGTAAGAAAGCCGCAGGCTTCTCTTGGATATGTGAAAGCGAAGGCTTTCAAGGCCAGCATCTATAGGTTTTTCATGGTTCCCCACCCCGGGCTGTGAGGCCGTGTTCTGGAAGAGTTTATTCCTGACGTTTCGCCTGCAAAATGCAGGCGAAACGTCAGGAATCAACTCTTCCAGAACACGGCCTCACAGCCCGGAAAACCCCCCACAAAAAAACTTATTTTGGATACTCCTCTCCTTCCCACCTGCAAACTCGTCAGGCGTGGGATGAAGCCACCTCTGGATCGCCCCTGGAGATGCTAAAGGAAAGTCTTCGGACTTTCATGAAAACTCTACCTCTGAAAGGGCCCGGCCCAATGACCTCCCAGTTCTCCTTCTCCAGGGGCGCTTGAAAAATCTACCTCTGGAAGGAAGGAAGGAAGGTTGGCTGGTCACTAGGGCTGGATTTTTCCACCCCTTTTGTGAAGGAAAAGAAGAAGAAGAAAGACTCGAATTGCTTCAGGCTCTGGTGATGCCCTCATTCCTAGGCTCAGCATTTTTTTCAATTGGCACCGCTAAGCAGGATCTGGGGAGGTTGGAGGCATGAAATCCAAAGTCCATCATGCCCACGCAGTTCTTACTTTGCAAGACGAGACACACACACACGCACACACGCACATTCTTCTGGTGTGTTTTGATGTCGTGGTGTGCCTGCGTGGTGTCTTGCTTTGAGCACTGGACCACGGCTCTGGACTGGAGACCAGGGTTCGAATCCCCGCTCGTCTCACTCTCTCAGCCTCAGACGGAGGGGGGGCAAAGGCAACCCCCCCTTCGGGGCCAAACCTTACCAAGAACACCTCGGGAGAGCTTCACCTTCGGGTCTCCAACAGTCTGAAGACGACTTGGAGGCGCGTACGGACAACCGAAAAAGAAGTTACCACGTGTATGGACCATTCACACGCCCACTGGCCCTGGACACTCGTTCATGGGAAGGCGTGTTCTCTACACCTTGCATCACCCCTGAAATGTATTCCTATTAATGCTGTGCATAGGCGTGGGCTAAGAACCGCAATGCATTTTCCTTCTCTCTAGGCACCACCGCATTGCACGTGTAGGAGGGTCATGCCTGGGTGGGTGTACAGGCACTATGTATTTATATTCATGTCCACACAGACACGTGAATAGCTCGCGTCTGTCCTCCTTGGACCCAGCGATAGGAAGGAAGTCCCCCGCTATGCTTCTATAATAATATTTGCGGGAAAGGAACGCGAGACCGGGAGGAAGAGTGCAGCTGTACGCCTTTCTTCGGGAGTAAGCTTCGCCCATGTCCAAGGAGGTTCTTTTTTTTTACACGTTCACCCGCCCACTCTCGCCAGTGGGTTTCGGACTACAGCCTCGGTGAAGGGGGGGGGGAAATCGAAGGGACCCTCCATTTCCGAAAGGAGACAAGGCGGTGTGGAGCCGTGGCACAACTGCTCGAAACCAGCGCGAGAAAATGGCCCAGGCCATCCAAACAGGCGGCCTGGGGGGGGGGGAAGTGGGGCAGCCTCCGTGGGTCAACAGGAGCGGAGGACACGCGAGGGGACCGGTTGCTCACAGAGCTGGAAGGAAGGAAGGAAGGAAGGAAGGAAGGAAGGAAGGCCGGCATTTACACGAGCAAAATCCATCTTCTCCCTCCAATTCCTCTCCTCATAAAGCAGATCTTGTTAAAAATGTGGAAAAACCATGTGTTTGTATATACACCAGAGTGTGTGTATATATATCCGTACGTATATGTGTTTGTGTGTGCATATATATTCAATACACACATGCATATGATATATATATATATATATATATATATATCTAATATACACATATATAGATGGTTTTCTGTGGTGTTTTTTTTCCGGGCTATGAGGTCGTGTTCTGGAAGAGTTTATTCCTGACGTTTCGCCTGCATCTGTGGCTGGCATCTTCCATAGGTTTTCTGTGGTTTTTTTCCGGGCTGTGAGGCCGTGTTCTGGAAGATGCCAGCCACAGATGCAGGCGAAACGTCAGGAATAAACTCTTCCAGAACCCGGCCTCACAGCCCGGAAAAAAACCCACAGAAAACCTATGGATGCCGGCCGTGAAAACCTTCGACTTCACGTATATAGATGGTATATACACCATCTATATATATCTGTGTGTATACATATGTGTATATAATATATATGTACACACACAGACAGACATATACATATACATTCATACACATACACGTGTGTGTACTGAAATAAGATTGAAAACTCCAAGTCACTGCAGAATATTTAGTATTTTGAAAACTGTTGATACTCAATTTGATGAGTTCTCTAAAGGATGATGGCCTTTATCACATGGAGCTCAGTGACTCAAATGCCAATGTTGCCACTCAGTGTACCTCATTCACAAGATTGCTTTTACAAAAACAGGACTTCAGAAACCACCGTGTGTGCATATATACATATAGCTACACATAAATTTTTGAAGCCCTGTTTTCAGAATATAAAATGCGCTGCAGTTATTTGGAGTTTTCACTCTTATTTTATATATATCAGTGTATGTATGTGTGTATCCGCGCGCACGCGCCCTTACACACATCGTTTCTGAAGCCCTGTTTTCAGGATGTAAAATGTTTTGCAGTTATTGGGAGTTTTCATTCTTATTTTATGCATAGCAGTGTGCGCATACACGCACACACGCATATTCTTACACACGTTCTGGTTTCTAAAGGGCTGTTTTCAGAATATAAAATATTCTGCAGTTACTGGGAGTTTTCATTCTTATTTTATCCATATCAGTGTGTGCATACACGCACGCGCACACACTCGTACCCACATTATGGTTTCTGAAGCCCTGTTCTCAGAATATAAAATATTCTGCAATGATTGGTACTTCTCCATCTTAGTTTATACACATCAGCGTGTGCATACAAGCACATGCGCATTCTTACACCCGTTACGGTTTATAAAGCCCTACTTTAAGAATATAAAGTCTTCAGCAAGTTCAGTATTGGGACTTTCCAATCTGATTCTGAAAGAGAAAGCTGTTTCTCCAAAGGGTGCACAACTAACTGTTCCGTGTTCTTCGCGAACTTTTCCCAAACTCTCCTGTCTAGCCAAAAAAAGAGAGAAAGTGGTGTTGGTATTTTTGAGGTCTATAATTTAACCATATGGATTATTATTATTATTATTATTATTATTATTTTGGCTATCGGGGAAAGGGCCGGGGCCACCAACTGTCGTCCAAAGAAACCAAGCTGGCTTCTGCAGGGCTGTACTCCTCGCAGGCAGGTACCGCCTAGGTGACCCGTGGGCGTGTGGATACACGCCCACGTGTACACTTCCTGGCTGGGTCCCTCCTGCCGGTGTGGCAGCCTGCCGGGATGGGTTGGGATCGCTCCTTCAAGCCGGCTGGAAAATCCACAAGATCCCCGTCTCCTGGATCGGGGTTCCCTCCAATCGAGGGACAGGATCCACTCCACGAGGAGATTCTCTCCCTCCCTCCCGTGGCCATCGCCTTCGTGCGTGGACAAGGGATTTCCAAGCGGGTCCGTTGCGACCCACTCGACCGAGCAACCTCCAAAAATTAAAGGAAATCAAATAAACCCAACCCTCTCCCCGCAAAAAGAGCCCACGTCTCCAGCGATACTCTCGCCGGTCTCCCGGAATTGCGCATCGCATTGCAAGAGGTAGGATCTGTTCGGCTGGAGGGGACCCCTCTCTCACCTTTCCAAGCCCGACTCGGCTTCGCGTGGATCCCGAAGAGCACCCTTCTTCGTGGAGACTCCGAGGAGGTCACCTCAAAATTCGAGCCTCAGCAAAAAGAGCCCCACTCGTGGGTGGGTGGGTGGATGGGCGGGCAGGCAGGGGAACGCCGAGCCCGGGCTCTGTCCAAGGCGAGACCGGCTTCTCCCCGGCCAAGCCCGCGATTTGTGGTCTCCGACAAATTAAATATTACTGTTTATTACCAGCCATACTCCAATAAAAAGAAAGCGGGTTCGGGGGGGATAGCTCCTATCTCACCAGCGCCTGCACCTATAGGACAGGGAGACGTCACCACCCACGCAACTCGCCTCTTTTGTCATGCTTGAGCGCGGCAGGCAAGGAAGGTTAATTTGCCTTTAAAGCCCCATCAGTCAGTTTCACCGTCCTCCTCTTCTCTCCTCTCCCCCCTCCCCCGATTTTGGTGTTTTCTCTCTCTCTCTCTCTCTTTGGCTGGGTGCAAGGCAAAAGAATGCAGCCCCGTGGGAGAAGGCGGAGGGGGTGAGGTGGGGAACACGTGTGAACAGGCCAAGAGTGGGCAGTCAACGGGCCTCGCGGGGAGAAGGAGGGGGGTGCGATGTTTGGAAATTCACATTTTCTTCTAGGACTCAAATCCTGGGATGAGGGCCTGTCGCGCTTGGAAGGCCAATTGCCGGGCCATTAAACGCGTTGGTTTCTTTCTTTGTGTATTTATTTGTTGACTCGTTTTCCATTTGCACCCTCGAGCCTCGTTGGGGAGAAATACACGGGTTGTTAGAGCGCAGCAGGGCCAACAGAGCTACTCTTCCCCGAGTCCGGGTCCCTCTGGCTTTTCATGTCACGAACGCAACACATGCACTCCCCAGAGGTGTCACCAAATGGGCTGGCTTGACTCGATGGCCTTTGGGGTCCCACTACGCGCCTCCCCCATTTATTGCAACGGTTTTTTTTAAGTAAGATATTCCTAAAGGGCTTGCTCCCTGGAACCTTTAATATATATATATATATATATATATATATATATTTGTTATACTCATGCACCCCAACAGTGTTGAAGGGGTGTGAGTGTGTTGCGTTTGTGTGTGTGTGCGAGTGTGTTGTGTGCATGTTTAAAACTGCGCCTACCGCTCCGTTTGCCCGCCGGAGCCCTCCTGCCTTCTTCCCACCCTCAGCCAAGAAGGCTCCACAACTACCACCAGGTCTCCCCGGGAGGCGAGAAAGAGCCACAGCTTTCAAATGGGTCCAGATGGCGAAAAAGAAATTCGAAATCCACTCGAGAAGAGAAGGCATGGAGATCGAGCCGGGAGGTAAGTGCCTGCGAGTGTGTGCAAAAGTATGAGTGTTGGTTTTGGGGGTGACGGTTGGTGTTGGATCTCAACTCCCTGATTCCAGACTGGACCCCTCGGGATCCCTTTCTGTAAGTCCATGTATTATTTCTGAATCTTTTGTAAACACATTGGTCAACAGTGCCTGGAGTAAATCCTTCTTTGATAAGGAGCTGATTTAATTTTTCTCATTCCATTGTCTGGTCCCTTGCTTTAATCCATACAAACTTTTCTCAAGTTTGCATACTAAATGCTCTATGGTAACACTTTCTTCGTTCTCATTTTCTCGCTCCCCTTCCAACATCAAGGGCTCCGGATGGATTCCAAAGGGAGGCAGCCAGAGGTTCACCTGAGCCTCGCCAAAAAAAGGCCTGAGGTTTGGTTCAGGAAGGCTTCAAAGCAGTCCCAGGGGGAGGGACAGGGGGGGTGGGACCCCTCAAAGTTGCAGAAGGGAATGGGTGGGGGGGGTTAACGGATTGCATGGCCACCAACCTGCCTCCTCTCTCTTCAAAGATAGGCTTCTCCAACCCAGCTGGCCTTGATACTAACTGCGGGAGAGTCTATTGGAACTATGTCTCCCCTTTTTTTAAAGGAGAGAGCCCCCAGTTGTTCTCAGAACACAACACTGGCTCATACGAAATGGGGACTGATTTTGCTGCTCAGGCCCACACGTGCCCCCAGGAATCTATAACCCAGAGGCCAAAAGACACAAGTCTGTGCTGGTGAAAATATAGCTGTGTGGCTTGTTCGGCAAGGAAAAGCCACCGTGTCCCCGACGACTGTATTTTTCCCCCCACGGGATCTCAAACCCCAGTAGTTTCTGGGAAATTCAGCTTCTGGGAAATCCAAGTTTCTGGGAAATTCGAGACAGGATTTCCCACTGGAAACCAGGGCCAAGGCGTTGCGAAACCGGTTAAAAGAAATCCGAAGCCATTGGGTACACAGATAGACGAGGAGGATGGCATTTGTATATATGTGTTGTTGTTTTTTTTGCCTTCCTCTTAGGGACGGCACCACCTACAAAAATTGTAGCTCAAAACACGCTTACTCTATTTAAACCCAGCGGGAATAACCCCAGAGTAAATCTACCAACCGTTCCGCTATTAGTCGAAGCGTCCTCTCTCGACTTTAAAAAAAATAAATAGACACATATTCCAATATTTACTCTAGAGCAGACACATTGGCTGCAAGAGAAAGTGTTATTTGTTGGAATGCTGTCCTAGCTGTACAAACCAAATGCATGTGCCTTTCGAGCCAAATGAGATTTAATCCAAAGTAGCCCCTCAAAGTTCAAAATAGGCTTTAGTCTCTCCCTGCCTTTAAGGGACTTACTTCTAAATATTTAGGACCAGGATTCTGTTAGTTACTCCTTTCTGAAGTTTTAGTTTTTCCCAATGGGAAAAAAAAGCCCTAAGCCTTCAATTCCTTTTCGACTCCCCTGTCCCTCCCACCAAAGGCGCAAAGTAACGAACAACGTGCAATTAACGCTCATCTCTGTTTTAAGGGACAGGAAGGCACTGACCAAACCACCTCTGAGAATCCTTGCCTAAGAAAACCATCTGAAATTCATGGGGTCGCCATAAGTAGACCGGCGACTTGAAGGCACAGACACACACACACTTCAAATGATGTCTGAATAAATAATCTCGGAGTGAAATACTTCTACCTAAAACGAGAACTTCTTTCGAGATGCTTGCGTTGGGATTGGGAACGCCTTTTATTCATTTATTTCCTACCACGATCGTTATATCAGTATATTTATAATAACTCTTTTTCAGGCAGGAAAAATAAATCAATCTTACAGAACAACGGCTGGAATTCTCTTAGCTAGTCCCAACTAGAATAAACCCATTGACTCAACTGATGAGTCAACACAGTGGTAAATTTCATTGATTCAATAGGTCTACTTTAGTGAGACTTAATAATAGGATTTAGGCCAATACGGATAATCGGAAATCGAATGAACATGAAAAATAAAATAAAATATAAAGGCTACTGCCCAGGTAGAGGTTAGAAGAAAGCAGTGACGGGACTGAAAATGACAAAAACACTACACATTTGTCCCGTGGAAAAGAGACACAGTCCTGTCGCCTTGCCTAACCCCGAGGCAAATAGTCGTTCCTTCAAGCAAAGATCCCCGAAAACACATCGGCTGGTTATGGTGGCCTGCGACCGTAATAAATAATATTTATCACATCGGCCGGCGCCCTGTCGAGTAGTCCCAACTTGAGTAGACCCATTCAATCCATTGTTGCATAGTGAGTCAACGTGCAGATCAATGTAATCGATTCTGTGGGTCTACAGTTAATCAAGACTAAAAGAATTTAGGCCCAAAGTAAAGTACCTCCGCTGTGGCTTTCTTCCCCCAGGCCGGAATCCTAGGCTTATTTATTATCATTATTATTATTATTATTACCTATAAGAAAGTTCCCATGGACCGAGGCCTGGTCTTTTTAGTACGCTTCTGGTCCACAGTCACTTTTTTCTCTCTTTTCCTGCCAGTTCCCTGCCTGGGAACGGCTCTCTTTCCCAAAGTTACAACTGCTGCCTTTGCAAAGCCATCGCGTCGACTTGTCCCGGGCTTTCCGAGTGGATCGGAGACTTTGGATCCCGCCACGCTTTCTGCACCTATTCAGAACGAATCCCGATTGAGGTCCGAGGGATTGGCTCCCAGGTAAGTGTGTTTGGACTAGTAGCCTAAAGCCACCTCTCTGAAACGGGAAAACATTTAGTCCTGAGTTTGTTTGCTGCGGCTTTGTGTGTGTGTGTGTAAAGGATCGACCTTAACACCACGGATTCGGATAAATTTCCGACCTTTTGTATCATTATTATTTGCAAGGAATTTCCTAAACTTACTAGGTGCAAGAAGAATGTAATATTTCCCAGCAGAAAGGCAACCGAACCTGGAAAAAAATGTTTTCTGAAACAGTCCCATCCTGAGAAATTGGGGTGAGGATAGCGATCTAGGGATATAGGCTTCCTCCTCCCTTTTTAGCCGAATATATAAAGATCCAAAACCAAAATATTAGGGAAAGTTGATCGGATGGAGAAACACACACACACACCGGTCTCTTAATACCAACGGAAACGTTGCCACTTAATTGTATACGTTGCGGTTTCAGTTTATACCCTGGAGTTGACGTTCACAAATAAATCCACCTTTTGTTTGGGCCAAGCAGAGGTTTGTGTTTTGATTTTGATCCCCCCCCCCCGTAGCCTTTGGAGCCAGGATTCAAACTCAGTGGAACCGGGGAAGGAATTTTGGAATACAGAAAACTGCAATTGCATCAACTCCCGTGCCTTTTTCATACCTCTCCAAGACTCCGAAAAGCCAAAACCAAACCCCAAACAAAAGGGAAGGCTCCCCTTTCCTAACGCGGGACAGTTAAGTATCCAAGGCTTTATTAAACCACACCCTAGCTAGAGAAAAATCTCCCCTTAACAGGACCCAGCTATTTAAAAACCCTGCCTTTAATAAAAGGAGAAAGTGGAAAGGAAACTCCCCAACTTCTGCCAATGTTACTTTTCCTGGACTCGCTAATTAATGTTCCCACGATCTAATCGCCCTTATTTACCCTCTCCTCTTCCACCCGCAGCTCTTAAAATACAGAGGAATGGCTCTCCTCGGGATTGCACGGGCAAAAAGTCCCATGGAGTTCAACCAGACGGTCCCTCACCCGAAAATCGACCCAGCTTTCCAATCCTTGCCTTTCTCTTCCTCTCCTAAACTGGATTTCTTCGGTTCTTGGGCCAAAGTGAAACTTTAGGACGGCTAGGAAACAATTTTCGAAGGCGGCGTTTCTGGGTCAGTTTTCCCTACTGTTAACTCGGCCTACTTTTAAAAGAAACTTTTCTTAAGAAGATATTCCTAAAGGGCTTGCTCCCTGGAATATTTAATAAATTTTTAATTTTTATACTCATACACCCCAGCAGTTACTAGGGTGGGGGGAGGCTCTACTCCCAAGTAAAGAGGAATCAGATTGCCATCTCTAGGCTAGGAAAGACATCCCATTCAAATCGATGGGGTTTTGCTCATGGCAAAGCCTCCAGGTCGTCCTAAAGCGTCCTAAAGGCTGAGCAAAGCGAGGCTGCCAGATCTGGATGGCGACCTGCTGGCCGTGATATTTGTTGGAAAAAAGCAGACTAGAAAGGAAATGATAGGCCTCAATCTTGCTAGACCCCCCCCCCACCGTGGCTGGAGCCACGGGCGAAACCTTCCCTCTCTACTCCAAAGGTATCCCATTGCATCTCATGCTGTCAGCTGAATCCAGCATTTACGTTCTGGATGATCCCCCCCCCCAACGCAAGGGGTGGGTTGACTTAGGAGTCTGCAAAGCTTAGGATCGCTCTGCGCGGTGGGAGGATTATGAGCCGGTAGGCCGGGGGGGGGTGTCGATCCAGGGATTTCTCTACGGGCAGCGCAGTCCCGAGGATGGAGGCCTGCCTACTCGAAAGCAACTCTCCCATCGTCCAGGGCTTGGCTCCTCAACCCAGGCGGTTGGCTCGAGTCAGGCGACTCGCTGGCGTTGGATCGGGGCCGTCGTGCTCTCAAGCGAAAGAGTGACGCTAGAGGTGAGCCCTGGATCGGTGAGATAGCCATACATGTTTGTGTCTGTATTATACGACTCTCTCGCTCTGATATCTATCTCTATCCAAATTGCCGTTGCCTCCTTCACTGTAAGACCGAAGACAACACATCTTACCTGTTATAGATATATACGAAACCTATACATGCCTACGCATATATACATATGGACATATATATATATGCATATACACAGTTGTCCCTTCATATTTGCTAAGGTTTGGTTCCAGGACCCACCCACCCCAATGGATACCAAAATCCATGAATACTTAAGTCCCTTTATATGCAATGGCATAGCAAAATGGTGTCCCTTATATAAGATGGCAAAATCAAGGTTCGCTTTTTTGGATTATTATTTTTTAAAGAATATTTTCAAGCCGTGAAGACTTAAATCCGTGGATATGGAGGGGCAACTGTATATGCACACACACATATACATACGCACATACCTATATACGCATATGTGTATGGAACCTATATCATATACATGAGAGAGAGAAAAACCTATACATAGGTTCCACGTTTATATTATTTGTGTATATATATGTGTGTGTGTGTGTGTGTGTGTGTGTATTGGCCTTTTTTAGTTATCAGCCGCTTGCAGAAAGCCTTGGATGAGTCTTTCCTGAAAGCCATATATATATATATATATATATATATATATATATATAAGGGTCCTTTCTTCCAAATTTACTGGGCGTGTGGAGTGTTCGTCGTTGCTTGCAAAGTTCTCAGAATCCTGCAGTTCCAAACAAATCTCCCCTCTACTCCCCCCCGCCTTTCATTCTCACTGTCGGGCCTTCACCAGATTGCAAAAGCCCCCAATTTATTTATTTGTTTATTTCAGGCTCCGGGTTACGTGGTGGAATGAAAAGTTGGCTTCCTCGCCTTCCCGGTTTCTAGAGTCACAGGTGGACACAATTTTCCAGAAAAAAAAAAAAAAAAGAGAGAGAGAGAGAGAGAGAGAGAGAGAGATGGAGGGAGAGGGAAGGCCATAAATAAATAAATAACTGGGCCGGCTTCAGGTGCTTTTTATTTTTCTTAGATGAAAACCCCATTTAATAGATTTTCCCCCCTCTCAAGCCCCCCCTTACAACCCCAACTCCTCTTGCAGCTCATTAATCTCCCTCTCCGAGCAAGGGGTGGAAGAAATTGGAAGGCAAACAGCTCCCCGACGCACCGCGCTTGCGTTGAAGAAAGAGCGCATTGTATTTACTCCGAGAGAGAAACGCCTTTTTTTCTCTCTCTTTCAGACGGGGCTACAACCGGCAGCTTTTGGATCTCTTCCCAACCCAGCCGGCACAGAGCCAAAGGAACCGCCGGAGAATCGGGATCCTCACCTTAGGACCTTACCCACTTGCTCCCACACGGGGAAAAAAACACCACACAACGACACGGAAACTTTTCGCATTGTTTTCCGGGACTTTGTAAATGAGACTTGAATTAAGCTGTGCAGAATTTAATTTTTTTAATTTTGGGGGGGGGTCTTTTTCTTTCTTGCACTCTCTCTCCGTTGCGGGAGGTTGCGCGCATCCTAACCCCCGGGAGTGTAACGGGCGCTTCTTCCTCCGGTGGCGTTAGATTCTCATGTTCAAGCCATCACCGACCCGGTAAGCCACGGCCCAAGGAGAACCCTCAAACTCAAGCATGTCGAGCCACAGCCACGAAAACCGGCTCTAAGTCGTTTTCAGTCCTTCTCCATCCCCACCACCACCACCCCGGAGCAGGTCTTTTGTAAAGCCAATGGCTCTGCATTTTCCATTCAAGGCCAAGCCTCCATCACACTTATTGAAGGACCACAGGGAGAAGTCGCAAGGAAATAGAGGAGGGTTTGGGAAAAGCCATTCCTCACCTGCACTTACTGTAAGGTTACAGTTCAGTGGTCCAGAGAGAGGAGGTGAGGGAGAGATGAGGCCAGCTCCCCTCTCTCCCCGGCCAAAAAAATTCCTTCGGCCCTGCCAGCCCTGGCCTTCCCGCATCTCTGTTGAGATTAACTAGCATTTTGGGAAGAAAGGGTAAATCGGTGAAGTTTCTCTGTAGTCAGAGGGTGCCAGTCTGATTGTACGTGCAGACATGCATGCCCCTTCCACCCTTAACGCGGGACAAACACAAGCCACAGTACTCACCTAATTGTGAGAGTGTTGCTAGGGAGAACCTGAATTCTGGGCTTCAACACTAGAGAACTAATCCAGGTTGAAATTGGATTATTTGCATGGCTCCTTCCTATGGAATCCTGGGATTTGTAGTTTGCTAAGGCACCAGCACTCTTTGTCAGGGAAGGCTAAAAACCTGGTAAAGCTACAAATCCCAGGATTCCATAGAAAGGGCCTATGCAAATAATCCAGTTTCAACCTGGATTATTTGTGTCGCGTGGATGCCCCCTTGGCCCTCCCATTAGAGGAGACCCACTAACTCCATGGGATTTACACAAGCGTTTGGTTCACTGGATCTGCTGCCCACAGGATTCAGGTGCGGGTATGTCCTGTTTAGTAGTATGGTCGGGATGAGGTATCTACTACAGAGATACAACAGGATGTTGGGGTTCGTGTATTCACCCAACTGGGTGACCACCGTAGCACATCAAAGTTCGGGGGGGGGATCCCTTTTTTTCCTGAACCAGGACTTTGAGGGACTACTGGCCCAACTCTGGGAGTTGTAGTTCAAAAAACAACTTTGTCAAGGTTTGGAAGAGACAGGGTCCCCCCCCCCTTAATCTAAGGCAGCTTTCTCCAGGCTGGTACCGCTCCGAAGAGTTCGCGCACACACACCCATCCGCAATGACTACTGCTGGAGGATGATGGGAGTTGCAGTCTTACACATCTTGAGGCACCAGGCTGGGGAAGGCAGGCCTAAGATTTCAATCCCAGACAACACTCCACTGAATGCAAAGGGATTTCTTTTTGAGTAAAACATGGGATTTGGGTTGTGTGGCTTCTTTGCTAAGGAGACAGGCCTGGTCCCAAGGAAATTCAGTTACAGTTTAGAAAGGCTCCTGGAGGTGCCTCTCAGTGCAAGGGTCTAGATGTGAAAACACTACAAAGGGGATCCACCGAACGCTTCAACCAAGGTTGTCATTTCCTGAACCCCCAAACGATGTCAGTTTCCGAATGTCACAGGACTCTTCCTCCCAGCCTAGCTTTCAAGGCCGCGGAAGAGTTCTGCCTAACTGGAAAGCTTGCTTCTTTCTCTGCTACCCACCAGCCCTGACCTGGACTCCCTTGGAGCTAAATTTGCAAGCAAACAAACGCATTTCAGGGAGAAGGGGGGCGAAAGAAAAGGAAACCCGTTCCCAGGCTAACCTCGCCCACCCTCTCTGTTCACACACTTTCCCTAATCAATTACTTTAGTGTCCAAGAGGGCGAGTATTGACGCCAGAATGGCAGAGCTAATCTCCGACGGCCAAACATCGCGTCAATCAGCGCCTCCTTGCCACCTAAAAGGGAAAACGGACCGAGATAAGGGCCTTCGCTGCAGGCAGAAGGGAAGGGGGGGAAGGCTGGCGCCCCCCTTTTATTCCTTGTAAGAAAGCCTCTGTTGCAATCGCCTTGAAGAGCCAGAGAGGGGAACCCCAACAGCAATCATCCCTATAATTCCGTTTAAAAGAACGACCCCCAAGACTATTATGCCCCTCCATTTCCTCTTCAGGCGAAGAAAAGAAAGCGGGCAGGTGCTCCTCAGATGAACCTGAACACGTGTGATTCAAGGGTTCCTTTGTGTAGTTGTGTAGTATGTGGAGAAATCATCATTGTAATGTAATACAATCTTGTGTACTTCCATTCACATGCTAAGTCCAGTCTAGGAAATTTACCCTGCATGCTTTAGTTCTCCTAACTTCCCTTTCTCTTATTTCACTAGGCAATTCCAGCCAACTGGAGCAATGGGTCATGCATTCATATGACCTAATTTAAATATTATGACCCTTTGTTTAAGTTCTCTTTTAAGTTAGAGTCTCCATGCGGCTGAAGCCATGCCATGATGTTGTTCCTTGCCATGATGTTCTTACTATGATGTTTTTGTTTTTCAAGTCACCATGTAGCCCACTCCAGACAAAGGCTGGGTGAGTCTCATTCTACCCTAAATTCTCTATGTTAGTTAGGAACCCTTTTTTAAGATTGTCAAAATATAAGTCCAAATATAAGTTTGTCCAAAATATAAGTCAAAATATAAGTCTATTTGTCATCTTTGTAGCATGTGTAGAGACAGGGATCAGCTTGGCCTTGTGTAAAGCCTTCCTTGATTAGCATCTTGTTTAGTTTTTCATTCCAAGCTCTTGCAGCTTGTTTTAGACCATCGATCGCTTTCTGAAGTTTGCAAACAAGTGATTTGTTTCCTTTTTTTTCAAATCCAGGAGGTTGTTCCATGTAGATTTCTTCCTTGAGTTGTCCATTTAAGAAAGCTGTCCAGACATCCAAGTGTTCAACATGCATTTTTTGGGATGCTGCCATAGTCAATAGTGTCCTTATTGTGGCATCTCTCACCACAGGTGCAAAAACTTCATCATAGTCCTCACCATATCTCTGGGAGTAGCCCTTGGCTACTAATCTGGCTTTGTATCTTTGGATTTCCACTTCTGAATCTCATTTGATTTTAAAGACCCACTTACACCCCACAGGTTTCCTACAAATTGACAATTCTGAGAGTGTCCAGGTTTGGTTCTTGTGCAAGGAGTCCATTTCCCCCTGTGCTGTTTCTTTCCACTTATTTGCTTCTGCTGCGGACAGTATTTCGATTTCTTCCCAAGTGGACAGTTCATATGGCACCACATATGAATATGGCACCACTGTCCTTGCAAGACAGGACAGGCATAGAGGTGGCAACCTCTGTTTGATCAGGATGAGCGTTTAAATTCTGGTTCCAGAGCCCCCAACTTCCAGCTCTGAACTTACTCCTGCTTGCTCTGCATCCCCTACTGCTTGTGTACTCACTTCCACTTCTTCGTTTATGACAGGTGTTTGAGGCAGGCAGGCTTCATCTCTGCATTTAGGCCAGTAGGCTATTAGCTGTTCTGCGTTGTGAGATTCTTCTGTTGTGCAGTCTGTCTATGGTTCACATCTGTTCTCTCAGTCTCATCAAAATACACAACACTTCTAACTGTGATCCTTCCTGTTTTTGGACCTAGAATTCTGTAGCCTCTACATCCAGGTTCATAGCCCACCATCACACCTTCTTCAGCTCTGTCATCTAGTTTGGACCTCTTCTCCTTTCTCTTCTTCTCTGGATCCAAATACTCTGATATGGTCCATGCTCAGTTTTCTGTTATGCCCAAGTTCAAATGGGGTTTTGTTGGTTGCTTTGGTTGGCAGTCTATTCTGTAGGTAAGTAGCTGTCATCACAGCCTCTCCCCAGTACTGGCTGGGCAGCTTAGAGTCTAGCAACATGCATCTCATCATTTCCATTAGTGATCTATTCTTCCTCTCTGCAGTCCCATTCTCCTCAGGAGTAAAGGGAGTCAGGTGCCTGTGTACAATGCCCTGCTCTTTCATGTATGTTTGGTTGTGGTGTGAAATGTATTCACCACCATTATCACTCTGAAGAGTTTGAGGTTCTCTGCCAAATTTGTTCTCCACCATTGCAACATATTCCTTCAGTAGCTGCAAAGATGGTTAAGAGGTGATATGATAGCCCTGTTTAAGTATTTGAAGGGGTGTCATGTTGAGGATGGAGCAGGCTTGTTTTCTGCTGCTCCAGAGACTGGAACACGAAGCAATGGATGCAAGCTCCAGGAACAGAGATTCCACCTCAACATTAGGAGGAACTTTTTGACAGTAAGAGCTGTTCGGCAGTGGAACACACTCCCTCAGAGCATGGTGGGGTCTCCTTCCTTAGCGGTCATTAAACAGAGGCTGGATGGCCATCTGTCGGGGATGCTTTGATGAAGATTTCCTGCGTGGCAGGGGGTTGGACTGGATGGCCCTTGTGGTCTCTTCCAACTCTGCAATTCTATGATTCTATCTACAAATTTTAGTAAGTAATGATTCCCAGCTTTAAACAAAGTCTGAATTGGACCACATAAGTCACTGTTGACTAGTTCTAGTGGTTGCCTCAACTTGTTTTCAGTCTTCCTGGGAATGGAAGGCCTAGTGCCTTTCCCATTTATGCAGTTCATACATTTTGTGTTGTCATTGCTGCATATCTTTATCTTCATGCTTTTGGTCAAATCATTTCTCTTTAGATCTAATATGCCATTCATATGATGGTGGCCAAGCTGTCAATGCCATAATTGCTCACAATCTGCACTTATGCAATATATAATCATATTTGCTTGCTCTCTGGTGCAGTCCAGTTGAAAGACACCATCTTTCTTAACTGCTCTGGCATACAATTTCCCATCTTGGCTCACTGTGCATAAGTCTCCACTGAAATGCACTTCAAAGCCCTTGTCTGTTAGAACAGAAACACTTACACCATTTCCATCCAAGTCTGGAGCATATAAGACACCTGTTGCTTTTACAGGATTATTGCCATATTTTGTGTTACAGTGCAAGACACAATGTCCCTGCCCCTTCACGGGCAAGCTCTGCCCATCAGCAACTTTAATATTTCCAGCTTCACAAGAATTCATATCACTGAAGAAGTCTAATCGTGACAACATATGTTTGCTTGCCCAGGAATCTATGAGAATAATTTCATCATTAGACTGATTCTGGGTTGCTGTAAAACTCTAATAATTGTGAGGACCATGTGAATTAGTGTGACTTGAATCATTTCCCTTGTGTTTCTCTTCTGGGTGCCTTGTAAACTGCATTTGTTTAAAGTGAGAGCTATCATTGGCTGATTTTTCAAGTTTCCTATTGGCTACACAGTCCTTCTGGAAATGCCCACACCATCCACAGTGATAACACCTGGCTGCATCTCTCATTGGCCACTGAGCTTTGGATACTTGAGATGCAAATGTCCCTTTGTTTTGTTGCTCTATGGCAGTGTTATTTAAGCCAGAAGGCTCAATTGCACCCTGGCAGTTAGACCTGGCTTCACACAGAGCCATCTGCTGAGTTCTCTTCTGAACTTAGCCATAACACCCTTAACCAATGGGTCTGTAATCACATTAATCGCAGAAATAAAGGGAGAACATTCCTTTGGTAGAGGTCCCAGCAAAACTCCAATTTTATTTTTATTTAGTTAGTTAGTTATACCCCGCTCTTCAGCCACAAGGCTATCAGAGCGGCTTACAAATTGTTTTAAGCAATAGCTATTTACACATCTACACTGCATTAAACAGTTTCCAATGTGCGTTAGCTAATTTGTTGGCTAATTGTTGGCTAATTTTTTGTTGATTATTAAGTTCACCCCATGCTATAGCCAATTTATCCATTAAAGACAGAATTGTTTCCATATGTTTCACAGGATCATCACCAGACTTTAGCTGTAAGGCAAATAATCTTCTGTATAATTCAATTTGATCCTGCAGATGAGTTTGCCCAAATAAATCTTTTAAGGATTGAATCAAGTTCTTAGCAGAGCTCTCATTCTTTACATGAATGAGATGGGCATTGAATTATTAGACTTTTTTCCTTATGGTTCTTGTTGTCCCACCTGGCGGTGTTTTCTTCTCCCTCTGCTGGTCTCGGCATTTCAAGGGTATCCAAAATCCCTTCCTCTGCCATTTGAGTCTCCCCTCTGAATAGCCATGAATGGAAATTGTCCCCTTGCAATTTGGGAATCAAAGCACTCCCATTTGTGCTAGCTTGATCCATCTCTGCTTAGTTAAAAATATATATATCCTGTTTTAAAAGCTCATTTTTTAAAAAAATTGCACTAGCAAAGTATATGGGGCATAAGACTGGGCCCATAACCTGTAGGATGTTTTGCTATTTATATTGAGCAGATTGCAGCAGAGCCCCAGTGCATCATGAGCTTCTGGTACAAAACAGGACACAAAACATACAGGATGCTCCAGTAAAGTTATAAAGCAGAGCTTACGTTTATTGTGGCAGAGAATAGATCTTAGATAGGAAAAATAGATAGAAGAGTTATCTAACTTGGATGAAAGCGTCCCTAGGACTGACTCCCATGAGTGCCTCATGCCGCTGGCTTCTAGCTTCTGAGACAAAGGGTTGTAAAACACTAAAACATCTTGCTGCAAAGGGGAGGAAGTGACCTCTGCATGTAAGCAGAAAGCAAACACATATCATGGACACACACAGAGAGATGTAAACAAGTGTTGATGTTTCTTCACTTCCAGTATGGCTGAGGACAGGAAACAAAAGAGGGCAGTCAGACTCCCTCCTGACCCTGTGATTCTAAAAAGTGTTCCCAAGCCTCTATTGAAGACTCTAAGATGCCCCCAAGGGCCTAAATTCCATAAAGGCAACAGACCCCCACCTGATCTTGGAAGCTAAGCAGGGTCAGCCTTGGTGAGTCCTTGGATGGGAGACCGTCAACAAATCCCAGGTGCTGGAGGCTCTATTTCAGAGGAAGGACCTGGCCAAAGCCACCTCTGAGGAGTCCTTGCCTAAGAAAACCCGAATGAAATTCATGGGGTCGCCCTGACACACACACACACAGTGCCTTTTTGGACTGTCACTCCCAGAATCCCCAGCCGTTCTGGGAGTGGCAGTCCAAAGAGAAGAACCTTCCCCAAGCCTAGAAGGACTATGCAGGAATCCCAGGTGCTGTAGGCTCTATTTCAGATGAAGGAATTGGCAAAACTACCTGTGAGTATTTTTTGCCTAAGAAAATCCCAATGAAATTCTTGGAGTCGCCATAAGTCGACAGCCAACTTGAGGACACACACACATACACACGACTCATCCAGCTGTACCCTACCTTCTCTAACCACTAATATTCTACCTAAATCTACCGTCTTTCACCTAAATCGCCCTGCCCTCTAGGGCAGCAAAGGACAGAAGAACGGGAAAGGGTTTGTAAACCAGGGACAGGAAAACTGGGGGCTTCATGTGGACCCCAACACCCCCCCCCAAATGAGACCATCACATCTTCTGAGACTCAAACCTCTGCTCACTGCAGGAAAGCTAGGCCTAAAATCTCCTCCGGAGATGGCTACCCAGCCTCGGTTTGAAGGCCTCCAAGGGAAGGGGGTGCCCCTTCCGCTTTCCCCAATTAACTAGCTTCCCTGCGGGTTTTCTCCACGAGGAGGGATTTGCAACTTGTGCCATTCCTCTAACTAGAGCGTCAATTTAGTCATCATGGCTAATAAGCCAGCTCTTTGTAGATCGCAGTTTATGAGGCCACATCTATTCCCCCCCCCCTTGGTTGCAGCCTCGTTTGGAGACCCAGTGTGGTTTTGGGTGTATCCACTCCGGGAGAGTAGAGCGCAAATCCACTGGGTGACCTTGGGCAAGCCACACTCTCTCAGCCTCAGAGGAAGGCAATGGCAAGCCTCCTCTGAAGAAATCTGGCCAATGAAAGACAGTACAGTGTAGTGGTTTGAGTGTTGAACAGGACACCAGGGTTCGGGGCCCTGCTTGGCCATGGAAACGCACTGGGAGCCCTTGGGAAGTCGCACCCTCTCAGGCTCAGTGGAAGACAAGGGCAATCCCCCTCGGAAGAAATGTGGTCAAGGGGTTGCCCTAAATCGGGGGTCAGCTTGAAAGTAGGGCAACAGCTTTCTTCACTCTGCCAGTTTACCACCTCTTCCCTCGACGATGCTTACAGACTCAACCGCTTGGATGGTTTTGCTTACCCCAGGAGTGGAAATCCTGTTGGGAGTGGAGGTCCCAGAAGCCTTTACCAGCCTACCCAAGGGTGAGAAATGCTGGGAGGTCCAGTCCAACAAGAGCTGGAGGCCACATGACCTCCACCTCTCAACAGTGCGCCTCTTTGACCGCCTACTCAGAAGTAACCACCATTGACTTCCATGGGTTTTGCTCTCAAGGAAGTGTGTGGTTGCCACATCTACGGTCTGAGACAGATTCACAACGCCATCTTATCCACACCGCTTGAACTTTCCGGTCAAATTGCTTCGGATTGCAGCCCAGACGGGCTTCAGAAGGACCTTGGACTGGTTTCCGTCCCGGATTTCGGAAGGAGAATTCCACATTCTCAAGTGACATTAACACCACATTTTTATGGCAGATGTACTTGTTGGAGAGAACTAGGAACAGAAGACGACCACCTTCCCAGAATGCATGCATAGGATCCGGTTGTCCCTTGAATCCCACGATCACACTTCGAAGGTATCTATTTGAAGAGTATAAAAGCTAAAAATAATAATAAAAAAAATCCCGCCCCCCTTCAATACACACATGCAGAAATCCTCTTAAATCGCAACGAATCCTACAATACCAGAGGGAGAGTAATTGCAGACTTGGAAATGTGGATTGTAAAACTCTGGACTCTGGAAGACGAGGAAGTGAGTATAGAACTGAAGGCCTTTTTTGTATTTTAAAAAATAATAAGGGAGAGAGAAAAAGAAAACTCACCTGTAAAAAGTTTCCAATTGTAAAAGAGGTTTTTGTTTTTTTTAAATAAAAGGGTGATTTTAATGCAATATTCGCCACCGATCGCCTGCCTTCTGTAAGAGAGGGGTTACATTGATTTTCCCTGGTCGGTTAATGAACCCACGGGTTGAAAGCAAAAACAGTCCAGGGAGGTTGGAGATAAGATAAAGGAGAGTGAGGCACAGAGAAAGTAAGTGTGCTTACTCACTCTTGTGTGAACAAGAGAGAGAAGAAGGGGAGGAGAGGGAGGTCTTAGATCTAAACTAGGAGTAAGAAATCTTTGTAGATTATAATAGCCAAACCAAACCGCAAATAAGACCACGCGCAACAAGTTACGGTGCAAGCCTGTCCACACGGAGGTGGAAAAGGTTAGCCCCAGAACGGAGTGAGGCTTACTTTCGAGTAAACACATAACCGACCAATTGCATTTCCCGACCTATTAGCCAGAATCGGGCCAGTGAGCTTCCTGCACGAGGTGCTCCCCGCCTCCGCTACAGTCCCCCTCTTCGCCAGCTGGCTGGGGAGCATGGGAGTTGTAGTACGACACACCTGGAGGGGAGGGCGCCCGGTAGAGGACAAGGGCTAGGGCAGGGGTGGGAACCCATCCGGCGGCTCTCCCGATGTTTGGTGCATTGCAGCGCCCAACATCCCCCACCACGGGTTTGTGGTGCTGATGGGAGTTGCAGTCCCACATCATTTCAAAGGCCGCATGATTCCCACCCGCTGTTCTAAAAGCTGGCTTTTGGAGGGAATAAAGATACCAGCTGGAGCTGCTATGAGGTGTTCCTGCCAAGACGACTTGCAAAACCCCAAAGACTTACCACTAAACCTCCGCTTGAGATCTACCCATTTCTTCGTCCCAACTAGAGGAGATCCCTTGGATCTAGGCCACTGAGGCCGCTAAGAGCAGTTGGCTTTCGGTTAGATCTCTGCCATCTCTCTCCCTCCCCCAGGAATAATGACTCTACTACTCCTAGTACCGCTTTGCAAGTCTGACTATCCCCGACTCGATCAATGGGACTCGTGGAGGCCGGAAGTCCCATTGGTTTCGATGGGTCTCCTCCTCAGGAAGCCTTGCACGTGAAAGCTTGCAGGTCTGGAACTCCCGATTAATGAAACCTTATTATTCCCCTCCCCCAGCCTTCATTTCAAACTCCGCCCCTCCCCCCTCGGTGTCCCCACGGGGTCTCTAACTAGGGTGTGTAGATACACGTGTACTACGAAAATCTGATTCCCTACCGCCCCCCCCCCCGCCACGTTTCCAAAAACCTAATGGGGGTGAGTTAAGGCCAGGGTTAAAAATGCTGCTCTGAACCCCTTCTTCTGAACCTCGAATGGTTTGGGAGAGTTGTTGTTATTGTTGTTGTTGTGATGTTGTTTTTTAATGGTTCCGCGCCACCAGGCGGAACACATGTTAGTTTGAAGCAGGTTCATGGCATTCCCTGTAAATCAAATCATGTTTACGACTTGGAGCAGGAAATGCTGAGTAAATGAGGAAAAGGCTGGGAGGGGGCGGAGGAGGGGACAGGGCAAATTCTGATGGAAGCAAGCTGAAGGGGGACTACCTCTGTGTGTGTATTCCCCAACCCCCGTGGCGTGTTCTCAACCAGGAGTCCTAAGTCCGGTACACATCAGGAAAAATTTAATCACTGGAAACCAGACCTAGCTTAAAAGGGAAATCGCCCTGCCCTGCCCCTCTTTCCTCCCCACCATCCCAGACGACCCCTCTCCCCTCCCACCCTTGGCCATCATTTTGGCCAGGCAGACGAAGAGTCCCTGGGGCTGGAACCGAGGAGAGGGCAAGCTCTTGCCAGAAAATGCCTCCCAGAAATCCCAAACCAGAAAAGCCGACCCAACTGCCCTGGATCTGTTGGTAATAAAGAGATCCGAAGAAAGGCAGTTTGTCCAGAAAAGTGATCGCCCCCCCCACCTCTGACAGACAGGGCCGGTTCCGTAGTAACCCTCCTCCTGCAAAAACATTATTAGGAATATTCTGAATATCCTGTACTGTGAATAGCTTAGGATGAGTTAGGCTACATCGACCTGAGATAAACATATGGGGCCCCCCAAATAAAGCATTGCAGGGGGCCCCATAGTAACCCTCCTCCTGCAAAAACATTATTAGTAATATTCTGAATATCCTGTACTGTGAATAGCTGAGGTTGAGTTAGGTTACATTGATAAACATATGGGCCCCCCAAAATAAAGCATTGCAGGGGGCCCCATAGTAACCCTCCTCCTGCAAAAACATTAGTAATAATCTGAATATCCTGCACTGTGAATAGCTTAGGTTGAGTTAGGTTATATTGACCTGAGATGAACATATGCCCCCCAAAAAAATAAAACATTGCAATCCCCCCACCAATTCCTTAAACCGGTCCTGGGAGACAGAGGGACACACCGACCTTGGGAGACCAGTCAAAAAGGGCCAGGCCTTTCTCCGTTTCCAAAAACCGTTTTTCCCCTGCGTCCCCTCTTTCTGACTCCCCCCCCTCCAAAGCCCTCCCTCGAAGTCCCAGCCGAGGCTTACGAAGGCCAACCTTAACGCCCCCCAAGTCCAACGCTCACCGGTTTCCTTGAAACGCGGAAAACCCCAACGCTGGCCGACTCAGCCGCTTTCAACGCAACGGCGTTACCGCTTCCACGTTAACGCGGGTGGGCGGCGGGAGACACTTTCAGCCTTACCCAGAAAGTCTGTTTCCTTTCCCCCTGGTTGGTTGGTTTGATTTCCCGGCGAAATGCCTCTTGGCCCTTGTTTCTCGGCACCCGACGATCCGGGCGAGAACTACAGATCCCAGGTTTGTGGGCTTGAATCCCTGGGGGCCTGCTTGCTGGCTTCCTCCCTCCCAGACCTCTCTTGTGGGGGGCAGCGGGATCATGAGGCATCCTACCCTCCCAAACCAATCCTCTCTCTCTGCCCGCTAGCCCTTATTCCCAAATGATCGAATACTAGAGTTGGAAAAGACCCCAAGGGCCATCCAGTCCAACCCCCTGCTAGGCAGGAATACACAAAGCATTCCCAACAGATGGCCTTCCGCCTCTGTTTAAACACCTCCAAAGAAGGAGACTCCACCACACTCCCAGGCAGTCCATTCTGTTACGGTAGGCGCACTAAACCTCTGAGCATATACAGAGGATTTAGGCAGGAAAAGGAATGCCGCAGAGTCTTCTCTTTCCAGCCTCGGAATAAAGACACAACAGTCTTTTGCTAAAGAACTGTTTTACTCCAGCATAAGTAAAATACACCTTGTTATACAGAGATTGACAAGCAAAGTGAGTTAAATATCCAATTCTTCTAAGTTTAAATAGAAAAAAAAAATACTAACAAGCTATCTCCCAACTTGATGAAGTCCTCCAGACAGCTTGGCTACAGTCATTAATCTACCAAGTCATAAATGTCAACATTCAAGGTAATTCAACTGAACTTTTACACTTAGTTTGCAGCTTGCAAACAGGCTTTTTTCACAGCATAAATTGACTAACTGAATGTTCTATTCTCCCCAACACATGCTCCATGTCCTAGTCTCCAGAGCAGCAGAAAACAAGCTTGCCCCATCCTCAATATAACATCCCTTCAAAGATTTAAACATGGCTATTATGTCCCCTCTTCAGCTTCTCTTCCCCAGGCTAAACATACCCAGCTCCTTAACCCGCTCCTCATAGGGTATCATGGCTTCCAGACCTCCCATCATTTTGGTCGCCCTCCTCTGGACACCTTCCAGCTTGTCCATATCCTTCTTGAATTGTGATGCCTGTCTAGGATGCAAACCATCCGCTGCAAAGAGGAAATGGGGAGGCCGCCTGTGTCGCCTTCAGGGTGCCACAAGGCTCAGGGGCTTTTGGCTGCTGCAGAGGAGCTTAGCCGGAGAGATTACATTTATTCCAGTCTAAGAGCGGAACAGTCTAAGGAGATTATTACACTACACTGTTATAGCGCTATTATTCCACTTGAATTGCTATGGCTGCCTCCTGTAGAATCCTGGGATTTGCAGTATAAGGAGGGGCATTTAGAACTCTCAGCCAGAGAGCTCTTAGGCCTTACTGAACTACAAAGCCCAGAATTCCACCGGAGGAGCCATAGCGTTTCAAGTGGAATGATAGCACTGTAACAGCGGAGTGTGATAAAGTCCTTTATGTCGCCTCCGACTTAGGGCGCTCCTCTCTTGGCAAGTTTTGTTCAATGGGGGGGAAGTTGTCTTTCCCTTCCTCTGAGGCTGAGAGAGTGGGGCTTAGCCGAGGTCACCCATTAGCCTGGTTCCACACGCAAACTACTACACCGCACTGGCTCCAAAGGTGGATTGGATCCCCGCCATTGCTAAAGACGACGGGTGCATATGGGAAGAGACCTTTGGCAATTGGACAGCTGAGCTCTGGATCCCAGTTTCTGCTAAATCCTGAAGTTTATTGGCTGACCTTGGATCAGTCACTGTCTCTCAGCTTCACAGGAGTATCTTCAAGTCGACTCCCTCTTATGGTGATCATACTGAGGGGTAGGTTTTTTGGGGGGGGGGTTGGATTTCTCCGGAGGGGGCTTGCCATTGCCTTCTCTTGAGGCTGAGAGAGTGTGACTTGCCGGGGGGGGGTTTCCATGGTCAAAGCGGGATTCGAACCTTGCTGTCCAGAGACCTAGTCCAACGCTCAAACCACTACACCAGGCTGGACGGTCCGGCTCTCCCTTCTATCTCTCTCTCTTTTTTTTAAAAAGCCCAGATAGATAGCTAGAGACCTCTTTAAAAAATATAAAATAACGGGAGATTTAGAGGAAAATATGCCGGCAAGCGATTCTAAGCAATTGCTAACCTGGGAAGACGTATTTTAATTTTACTGAAATTAGTTGGAGGCATCTAGTAACAGTCAAGCTATTGGACTAGCTGTGTTTAAGGGCTTTGGTTGGATGTGTGTGTTTTATTCATTTCCAAAGGAGAAGTAAATACACTGGAGGTGAAATGAAATGTTTCTCCCGGAATCAGATTTTATTGGAAATTTGAAGTCCGCGGCCTTGGGGGAAGAGTTAAGAGGAAGAAAGAAGTTCTACTCATGTTGGGCATCCTATACATGCCCAGGTTAGCAATACCTTACATACTAATGTCTAGGACGCCGTGCTACAACTCCCAACACGACACGTGCAACAAAACTCCTTGGGGTGTGTGGACACTTTTGGCTTGGGTGTGATACCTTTAGAAAGGACCCCTTTCGCGCCTCTCTTCTCAATGCGGAAACCCACGCTCTCCTTCCAGACTTCAATCCGTTTAACGGATTCCTTCCGTTTCCCCAGCACGTTATTTGCGTTCCTTTTAAAGCGCCGGTCCGAAAGAGGAAAATATAAAAGTCGGGCAGCGCTCTAAAGCAACCATTGAAGCACTTTTTCACCAAGGCAGCATGAAACCAAGGAGGCTTAGAAAGTATACAAGAAGTGTTCGGGCTGGTCGTCACAACAACCCTGTAGGGTAGTGCTTCACCTGCTTATCCCCATATTTCAAAGAATAAGTAAAGTTTGCCCCAGACAACTGCATCAATTCATGGCAGAGGCGATTTTTGAACCTGGGATTTCTTGGTTACATATACAGTTGTCCCTCCGTATCCACGGATTTAAGTATTCGCGGCTTGAAAATATTCTTTCAACAAAAATCCAAAAAGCAAAGCAAACCTTGATTTTGCCATCTTATATAAGGGACACCATTTTGCTATTTTGCCATTGCATATAATGGGACTTGAGTATTCACGGATTTTGGTATCCACGGGGGTCCTGGAACCAAACCCCAGCGAATATGAAGGGATAACTGTAATTTATTCATGCTTATTTTATTACATTTATATCCCCTCCAACATTTCCTACAAGGGACACAGGACAGACAAGGTGGATCTGGTTCCCATTTTCTCCTCCTGTGAGGCTGACAAACTGTGAGCCTGTCTACACTGCAGAAATACACCAGTTTGGCATCTTTTTATCCGCCCTAGTTCTATCCTATGGAATCCTGGGATTTGTAGTTTGGCGAGGCCCCATAATTCTCTGATAGAAAAGGCCAAATACCGCACAAAACTAGAAATACCAGGATTCCATTGGCTAGAACTGT
Source organism: Gambelia wislizenii (assembly GCA_030847615.1). NCBI lineage: Eukaryota > Metazoa > Chordata > Lepidosauria > Squamata > Crotaphytidae > Gambelia > Gambelia wislizenii. The sequence continues at coordinate 21,991,682 of JAUMIR010000013.1, read as the reverse complement.
ATGATAGATAAAGCGGTGTCAAACTGCTGTATTTCTGCAGTGTAGACAGGCTCAAGGTCAGGCAATAAACTTCAGGATTTAGCAGAAACTGGAATCCAGAGCTCAGCTGTCCAATTGCCAAAGGTCTCTTCCCATATCCCCCGCTTCTTCTTTAGCAATGCCGGGCCTAACCACTAGGCATGGCGGGATTTTCAAAGGAAGCAACAAAGTTGGATTTTCTGTGTGGTTTACTCACGCGCTCTATCTCCAAAGCACCGGGAAGGACTCAAAAAAGAAGAAAGCAATGGATCCCAACGAAAAATGAATAGACTCCATCGTGTGGGACCCTAAGCCCAATTTCTTAGGTGTCGACGTGTACCTTTGGGTCTTCTCTTAAGCTGTTTCTGGAACTCATCTAGAAATGCCGAAAACGGGATCTAAACTCTGGAGTAATGCCCCACCGTCCCTCTGGCAAAGCCTGGCACCCATATATTTTCCTTGGGGGTTTTTCCGGGCTGTGAGGCCGTGTTTTGGAAGAGTTTCTTTCTGACGTTTCGCCTGCACAGATGCAGGCGAAACGTCAGAAATAAACTCTTCCAGAACACAGCCTCACAGCGGGGGGGGGGAACCCCAAGGAAAATCCTGCAAAAGTTCCTTAAAAGAAAAAGATTGCAACTCCCCAAATCCCCACGCCAGCATGGAATGGTCAAACTGGTAATTGGAAAATATAATTTGCAGTCCAATAAGTGGAAATGGTTTTCCCTGGTAGTTTAAACATCAATATATATAATTTCCAATACTGGTGGGGGTGGGGTGGGATTTGATTCCGGAAAAGGACCTTTTCCAAACTCTGCCCCTTCTTCCCCATTTTAAAAAAGGAACAAGAAAACGGAGGCAAACAAACCCAAGCCATCTCCTCTTCCAAAATGGAGCGATTTGGGCAATTCCCTGATTTGACACAGACAGACCCAGTAGAGGTCTAAAGTATGGTCTTCTGGAAGCATTTTCTCTCCTCCTTTTTTTGGGAGGGGGATGAAAATCAGCTCGTAACCCCCCTACCCAGGTTCTTTAAGAAGTCGAGTCTGTCCCCAATTCCTTTGGCTTCTGGTTTAAACCTGTTTCTAGGCCGCCTTCCCTTGGTCGTTTTCCTTCTCCTTCTGTTTCTCCCCCCTCTTCGTTTTAAAGGCTAGCATATTTCTGCGGGAAACGCGGGTCTGGTTCTAAATTAGTTCTACATACCTATCAACAGCTGCCTTTGCCCGAGCACCACATAAAGCCGGGTGTGTGTGTGTGTGTGTACGTGTGTCGGTGTGGGGGAAAGGCAAAATGGAAAAGAGCTCACAGAGGTCATAAACACGACAAGCACATAGTAATACTTAAGCCCTTAATTTGGACCGGACTTGTGGCCGGGTGATCCCATTGACGACGGTTGGGGTTACTATTAGCTTTATAAATTGCTGATCTCCGAGTTTTGCCCCCATATATATATATATATATATATATATGTCTGGGGAGGAGGGAGTGGGGAGAGGTCTCTGGCTGAAGTTGCTATATTTGGAAAAGAATTTGGAAAGACCTTCCAGGAAAAGCTGCAGAGGAAGAGAGAAGGCCGGTGCGGGGCGTGCATTTGCTAAGAACCCTTTTTAATACTTAGAGAGGTGCGAAATAAGTTTATTTTTTTATAAAGCTGTGTGTGTGTGAGAGAGAGAGAGAGAGAGAGAGAGAGCATTTGCATTTTCTGAAATGCAAGCGTTCCCAGCCTCCTTAACCTGGCATTTTTGGAAGTCCTGGACTGCAAGCCCCAGCCTCCATCCCCAGCTGCCATGGCTGGGGAGGATGGGAAATGTAATCCAGAACTTCTGTAGCACTCCGGATTGGGGAGGGGCTGACTCCAAGCGGGAGGGGGGCGACGCTGGGTGAAAAAGAATGTGGAATTCTTCATGAAAACTGGAAACCCGGCCATTAAAGGTTTATTTACATCGTTCTTTCTCAATTGCATTCCTATAAGTCCTGTCTGCGCGCAAATAGGGAGGAAAAGGCCAGGTTCCTGCCCCGAGGCGCTTGCAGTCTTGAGCAGGCATAGCGATCTGGTTCTGGGTTTTTGGAGAGAGCAGATCATGGTAAGCCAACCCACCAAAGGCAGTTCTTACGCCACAAGCAGCGAAAACCCACAAACACCAGAGATATACTAGGAAACAGAAATCATACCAGACACAGAGCTGAGATTTCAAAAGCTAGCCTTAGATTGAGCCTTCCCCTTTTGATTCTTGGACTACAACTCCCATCACCTCTGCTACGGGATGTGTTGGCTGGGGCTGACAGAACCTGGAAAACTCCGCCTTGGGGAAACCAAATTACAACCTGGCACCAGGACAGTGGTCATACCGTGCCCGGAAACCACAGGTTGGTTGGTCGCCTTTTCTCAACCTATTCAGGTAGCCTTTATTATGCAAAATCTGTCACATAGTGCATCCTACTCTGGTTGGTACAGACACCCTGCTATTCCCATTTGTTCCGAATGGAAACGACCTCACTCACACAGCCACTGGCAACACCCCCATAGCTCTTTCTCCTCCTCAGCACCATCAGCAGAAGAACATCACTAGAAATGGGGTACTTCTCTGACCAAGAGCAATTTCGCCTGGATAGCTGGGCTTTGATCCTACAGAATGCCGCATATTTTTCTATATGTGCGATATGTAAATATCATAAAGGTATCAGATCCCGTCTGAGTTTGGAAGCTAAGCAGGGTCAGCCCTGGTGAGTTCTTGGATGGGAGACCGAGAATGAATACCAAGTGCTGTGGCTCTGTTTCAGAGAAAGGAACTGCCAAAACCACCCCTGAGGGTTCCTTGTCTATAAAATGTATGGGGTCGCCATAAGCCCATATACACACACACAATATTTATACAGTATATTAAACCAGTGTTTATCAGAAGTCACCACTGCTTTTTCCTTCCTTAGAATAAAACCTAACCAGAACAGCCCGACGCCTACTGTTAGTCCCAACCGGAGTTTTACATCAATAGGGTTTACCTGCGTGTTGACTCACCATTCAGCATTTGACTCAATGGGTCAAGTTGCAGAACTGGAATCATGCATGAACATTTGGGGACTTCTGTCTACCGTACTTGATTTCTTATGGCCTCGCTGGTTTCATTTCTATGCCACCGCTCCGGGAATAATGCCCACCCAAAAACCTGCCTAAATGCCCTAACGGTCCCAGATCTGGGCTGGTCTTGGGAGCTAAGCAGGGTCAGCCCTGGTTAGTCCTTGGAGGGGAGACAGCCAACGAATCCTAGGTGCTGTGGGTAACGTTTCAGAGGAAGGAACTGGTAAAACCACCTCTGAGGATTCCTTGCCTAAGAAAACCCTAGGAAATTGATGGGGTCTCCATAAGTCGACAGGCAACTTGAAGGCACATACACACACCTGCAGAAAGGAGACTACATTTTCCGAAACTGCTCCAGGGCTTCAACCATCTTCCTCTGACCTTGTGTATTTGTTTTAGTTTTGGAAACTGCCCTGTTTGAAGCCAGCTAACGAAATGACCAAAGATGCCTGATGGAAGTTCACCTGGACTGTGGTCCACCAAGGCTAGACATTTCTTTCCTGCTCAGTCTCAAAGCGATTCCTTAATTTTACTACCGAAAACAGAGAAACCTCTTTCTTTCAAAACCAGACAGAAGTTCCGGATGGACGCTAGAAACTTTTCACGAGGAAACCAAAGGAGAACTTCGCTCGAACCCTTTGGTTCGACTCAACTGGAGGAGACTTCTAGAATCAATGAGAATCTCTTTCAGTGATTCCCAAACTCTGGTCTTCTAGGTGTTTTGGATTTCAGTTCCCAGAATCCCTGATCATTGGCCAAGGTGGCTGAGACTTCTGGGAGCTGTAGTCCAAAACACCTGGAGGACTAGAGTTTGGGAATCACTGAATTGAGATGGACAAATGTGTGCTGCTCGCCATTTCATCATTGATTCAATCCTTCTGCTCCAGGGGTGTCGAGCAGAAAGACGTCCCTGCCCCCCAATGCGAATTCTGCCCTCCCCAATGACAAAGGTTTAGCATGGCAGACATTGAAAACCTTTTACAACCCTAATTCTTCTATGTGTTGGGTTCACCTTCCCCGGGTCTCCGCTCGCTTTGCATGCTTCCCTTTCTGTTTCCAAATACTCAGCCGAACTTTGAAGCTGCAGTGCTAGAAATGCGAATTTCCTGCAATACTAGTAGAAATTTGGAGACTGAAGGAGGGGGGGGGGAATCATGGAGGAGGGAGCAGAATTCTGACTTGGGGTTGCAATATCCTCATTCTGCTCCTCTCTGCCCTACACCTACACTCCTGTGGCGTTCAACAACGGCGTTGGCTAACGCGTTTCCCTCCGGTCCCGAAATGCACATTTAAAAGCAGACCGTCTACCTTACCTTAGTGTCCCATCAACGTTTTCTTTTCCAGAGAAGCCGTGGGGAAAGGGGGGAAGCCCTTGAAGGGAAGGAGAACCGGTCGCCTTCCTTACCAAACGCCGAAGGCTACAACGGACAAAGGAAAACGCGTTAAGACCTCCGTTCTCCACTTTTTTTTAAAAAAATTCATTTTCCCTGCTCTTGACTGTGATCCGGCCCTTAAAGCAGTGGGTGTTCTCACCCCCTTTCCCCATAAATAAAAGACCAGCGCACTTTAATTTCTTCACACTTCCAGCAAGGAGGAGAGAGGGCTGTCCCCCCCCCCCAAAATGTGTCGGGGTCTGGGGTCAGGGGGAACGACTTCTAATCGTTATATGTAGTGGAACAGCTGCAGGAAACGAGGAACGCCGTTTCTTCCGACTTGGGAGGTGTTGTTGGAGTCCTGACTAGAGGAGACCCATTGAATCAATGATATTTACTTAGGCGTTGACTCTCAATTCAACCCTTGATTCGATCGGTCTAATCCGTCTCTTCCAACTCTATGATTCTATGAATTCCATATACCTGTATATCGAAAAACTGGAGCGGTTGGTCCCGTTTCCATCATTCGAATGGATCGCGCAGCGAGAAAAAGAAATTTCCCGCACACACGTTCGGAATAATTTGGATCTAAACACCATTCCCCCTAACCCACTCAGTACTGCATCTGAAGAAGTGGATGTATACCTATAAAAATAAATTTCTCCCACAACTGCGACCAGTAGCTACACCGTGGCTGCTTTGAGCTTTAACGGGACGATTATTTCTACTTAAGGCTGACCAGAAAGATGGGTTGGAGCCATTTCTTTAAACTTTAGCAAGGATGGTTTCTTCAGATCCACGGCTTCCTCGATCAGGATCATTATATTCTTTCATAAACATCCACACCGTTGGCCTGAATCCGATTGGTAGTCCCCCCACCCCTTTAGAGTAGACCCATTGAATAAACGGAGCTTTCCTAGTGGGATAATTTAGGCTGCATCCACACTGCGGCAATAATGCAGTTTGACACTGCTTTAACTGCCATGGCTCAATGTTATGGAATTCTGGGATCTGTAGTTTTGTGAGACATTTAGCCCTCTCTGTCAGAAACCTCTGGTGCCACAACAAACTACCAATCCCAGGATTCCATAGGATGGAGCCATGATAGTTAAAGTGGTGTCACACTGCATGATTCCTGCAGTGTGGCAGAAGCCTTAGTCAACCGGGTGTATGCCACATGAGTCTAGCCAACAGGACTGTGGCCATTATACATATATGTACACAACACAGGGATGTACTCCCAGCCACTTTTTAGGATACTCCATTGTATCCCATCTCCCACTTGACCGAGCAAACTCCAGGGGGAGGTGTGACCCTCACTGGACTTACTGTTGCTTTGTACTTTTCTGAACTTTGGGCTTCTAGGGGTGGGTACTTGGGTGGATGCGGCCCTTATGTGCCTGGTGATACTCTGGGAGAACTTGTTCAGTTCATGTAGGATTGGCATCAGGTCCCCACAGAAATATCCTTTGCATCGCCCCTCACCTCCCCTGCCCCAAGATTTTGAACCTCAGCATATGAAACTTCAGTATGTTGGCTCACAGGAGCAGATTGTGTTGACCTCTACATCTCTGCATGGGCTTTCCCCATTAAATATTGCCCACACCTTCCCTACTCTTGTGGTAAGCCACCCTGAGGTCACATGGAAAGGTGGGGTACAAATCCAATGGGTTGGGTCCAGACTTGGTCCCACGTAGCAGAGACACTCTGAAATCAACTGAGCTTCAGGTAGTCCCAACACTGATCTCAATGGGTCTAACTCTAAAGATGCCGGAGTCTGGATCCCCATCAAATGAAAACATTTTGAGGGTCTACAGCACATTCCTGGGCTGATATACTCAGAAGTAAATCCAAAGGGGAACTACACTCCCAAAGTAAATGGGTGTGGCTTCAGGGGTGCCATCACACAGACTACAGACTTGATGGTCTTCTGAATCACCGCCCACACCTCCTTAGACTCCCAAATAGTGGAAACCCTCTCTGTCACACTGTGGGCCCCTGGTATACATTCTGTGGAGTCAAGCCATGGATCTGTTCCCCCAAATCCCCAGCAGCACTTGAGGTAGGAATACAACTTTTGGAGTGAATTTTACAATTCCATTATAAAAACTGGGGAGGAAGGCAGGGAGTCTCTTGACACCTTTAAGACTTGCCAATATAAGCTTTCTTGGACTACAGCCCACTTCTTCAAATGCATCAATCCCATGACAAGGTGTGAATGGAGTATTGACATGAGAAGGAAGTCCCATTGAGTTCAGTGGGACTTGCCCCTAAGAAAGGACTAAATCCACCTTCCTCCCAACCAAAGTAGAAGGCAGTAGGAAAAGCGAAAGACTGCATTAGGTATGGAATGATTCAGTCAAGGAGGCTGCTCTGAGTTTGCAAGACCTGTTGATGACTATGGGCCTGTCTTCACTGCAGAAATACATCAGTCTGACACCATTTTTGTTGGGATTAACAATCTTTGCATGCATGAACTCCACGGTAGTTAAAACATGTTCTCTAGAGAAGTTTATGCAAAGCATGTTTATGGCTAATTTCCTGTTTGCTTGTTTGCATACCTCTCCTCTTCCTGGTCACAACAAGCCCCAAGCAAGCATACACTTTTTGCTAACCTTCCTCCATTAAACATGTGGTTTTAAAGTAGCTCTCTAGAGAAAGATGCTTCTAAGTTCTGAACAGCATGTAGACCTTCATATTTCTTCCTCCTACAAACCTGAAGATGCTGGACCTGTGTATTGATTATGCACATGCTATTTTGTAAGTAAACTTATGGACTATTGGGTGGCTGCTCCCACATTCTGGAACTAGAAGGGTCCTCTCCCTGTCCTTTCATTGGCAAGTGAAGACTTTCCTATTCCAACAGGTGTTTGGGTACTGATGGTTTTACCTGCAAGGATTTTCTGTTTTAGTGTGCTATATTGCTTCTACTGTATGCTTTCATATTTTAAATGGTTCTAGTTTTACAGATAATTCAATACTATTTTAATTGGGATTTCTGTTATGTTTTTAGCTACATGTGTTTTTAATTATGTTTCTTTGAATCTGTGACTCCCAGTCTTGGGGGAAAGTGGGGTATAAATAAAGTGAATGATTGATTGATGGAAATTTATATACCCCTGAATTCCAAATTCCAAATTCCTAATTTTGGTATAACTCTCATAGGCTGGCACATTTGACAATGCTCTGAGTGCAAAACCAGCTTTGGATCCAAGAAGACTCTATGGCATCTTGTGGAGAGACTTCTCTCAGTCCCTTCACCTTCCCAGGCATGTTTGGTGGGAACGCAAGAGAAGACCTTCTGTGTGGCGCTTTGTAACTTCCTGGATACCTCCTTGCTGTCTTTCCCTTCTCCAATAAAGACTTTTATCTTCAAGCAGACAGTTGGGAACTGCCTTATCTAATGGGTTTTCTGTTTCAGTGCTGTACTGGTTTTCATCTATGCTTTTCAATTCGTGTTTTATATGGTTTTAATTCTACAGATTTTAGCCTGGAGAAGGGATAGAAGAAAAATTGGGGCATCACTGGCTCCCCCATCCTCCCAATCTGGTTCATGTCTACAGGACTCTCAATTTACTGCTCAGACCAACTTCTCCCCACCTCCACCCATTCTTTGAGTCCCCAATCCCACCATCCACTGCCAAAGCTGGGAAGCGAAAGGCCTGGCCTGATAAGTGAAAGTGGTATTTTTATACGCTGATAAAGCCAGACTTATCTAGGTTTCTTTTTACTCTCTCCCCTCCCCACTCCTTCCCTTCCTTCCAACTTTCCCTAATTGGTCATTCACCCTCCACAGCCTGACAAAGAAGTCAGCCTTTTTCTTTCTTTCTTTCAAGTAGGGTTGCCAGCTTGTAAACTGGAGAGGGCTCTTGTACCTCTGTAGAGGGAATTTCAGCAGTGTCTGTGTAGAAGAGGGCATTTCAACAGGCATTGCTTGTTATCTGGTTGCCATAAGCAACTCCTGCTGTAAAAGCCCTGTCTAAAACGGACAGGAGCCCTTTGGGACAGTTTGCAACTCTAGGCTCCAGGCTAACATGGTTGGTGTTTGCTCTAGCCTAGGTGGAAGGGTTTCAGCAACCAGGTGCAGGTGGCGCACATTGGCCTGCAGAGGCCATAGAATGAGGAGGCATTTCAAATATGCCCTTGAACCTTGCCAGCCTAAAAGCTTCCCCCCTCACCCCCTTCCTCTGGCTTGTCCACACTTCCTCTTAAATGAACTCTGGGAAGTCAACAAGCCAGTATTTGCCAATAATAAGACAGAGTATGGATAAATAATCAGATCGAAATACCATAAAGACACCAGATCCTGTCTGATCATGGAAGCTAACCAGGGTCAGGATTAGTGAGTACTTGGATGCAGGACCACCAGGCTCTGGAGGCTCTATTTCAGAGGAAGGCAATGGCAAAACCACCTCTTAGTATTCCTTGCCTAAGAAAACTCTATGAAATTCATGAGGTCACCACAAGTCAACAGGGGAGCTTAAGGCACACACACATGGATGTGCATCTATGGAAGGCAAATGTTCTATTAGCCCTGGGGTGGGCAAAGTGGGCCCTGGGTCCATATATGGCCCTCTAAGGATGTTTTTAAACAATATCCATATTTCAGAAACTGAAGCAGACTTATGGATGCTTTGGGATTTTTATTTTTTGTTTTGTATAGTTCATGCAGCCCTTAAAGAGCAGAGAGGTGGTCCTCAGACTATTCCTATTCCTGTTATAGCTCCACTGCTCCTTGGAAGGAGGAACCCCAGAAAAGCAAAGTCAAAGGCTGCAACCAGCATTGTTCCTGCTTCCATACTCTCCTTCCCTGCAGGATGTTTTGCTGCACAGGAGCCATTGAGTGGAAACACTGTACTTTCTGAGCAGTTCAAAGGGCACAGCCCAGAAGAACATTTCTCATCCAAAGTTCACACCCAATCTTCAGGACCAGTGGTGTAGGGGGAAATAAATTTTAAAGTGCAGGCCCTCATCATGACAGTTCCTATCCCTACACATATATCTGTCTGTATTTATCTGTACAGGTTGACTGGGTATCCACGGTTTCACTTATCCAATCTGAAAAAAATATGTTCTCTCTAGGCTTTTCTAAGTCCTCTAATGTGATTCTGTGGTCAACCTCTGGCATTTGTCTCATTTAAAATAATAGGGTTCCCTATTATCTATGGTTTCAAGTATCTACGGGGTGTCTTGGAACATATCCCCCATGGATACAGGGTTGACCTGTATCCTTATAGCACTTCTAGTGGTTTTCTTCCACACTGGGAGAAGGTCTTTTGTAAAACTAATGGGTGTTAATTACCTATTTAGGACCAAGCCACTCTCTCCTTCCCAATCTTTTGGGTCATAGCAGCAAAATTATGGTCTTCCAGATGTTGCTGAGTTTCAGTTTCCATCAGCCTTTGCCAACCTGGCCAACGAGGAGGATAGTAGTACATCAACATGTGGAAGGCAGTGGCTTCTGTAGCAGTGAGGCAGTCAACACGCTTTGGGTTTTAGTCCAAAGTTTAAAGGCACTCTCCAAATTTTGGTACCCATTTTGGTAACAGGGCTCAGCACCTTGGAGAGTTCCTTTACATTTCAGGTATGAACCTGAAGCACACTCACTACTCCACTGGCCTTGAAGCCACTGGCTGTCCTGGGTTCCCATGCTATCTATTGCACCAAGCTATTTACTACCAGGATTGCTTATGTATTTCTTGATTTATATCATGTATGTTTCCAGGGCACTAATAAAGTAGCAAGGAACAAGGAAAGTACAAATAAAAAGGTCACCAGAAGTTGAAGTTGACTTGACAGCAAATAACAGCAACCACCAGATATTGCTGGACTGCATCTCCCTGCCTTCCTCACCATTGGCTATGCCAGCTAATGCTTCTGGGAGTTGTAGTTCAACAACCTCTGGGGTGGGCACATGCAGTTTCCATCCCATAATCTTCTAAATTCAAATGATAGCAGTAGATCTCAAGAAAACGGAAGCAAGAATCATAGAATTGAAGACACAAACACATGTATGTGTTATGATGTCTTAGAAACTAATTCAACAGATTGTTAGATAGGTCCTACTCACAACCCCTCTTTGAGAACATTGCATTCAATAAACACCCTATTACCTGAATCTTTAAGATACAATAATACCCCAGTGACAACACCCTCAATGACTTGAATGAGCTTGGATTGCATCCTTGAGGATGTTAGAAGGCCAGTGGTTTTTGTGATTGCCTAACACAGAAAGACATCTTGAATTAATAGGCCTACATAGATAGCTGGAAAGACTTCAGCTGAAATCTGATTCAATCCATATTTTAATGTGGGATGTAGGAATTAATTGTGTCCAATCAATCATGTAGAGCTTTCAGGCCTCATTTGGAACTGAAACAATGCTTTCAGGCCCACTTGTTCAACAATCACAGCTTACAAATGGGCTTACTGACGGAAAGAAACAACCTGTTGAGATGTTCCCATTTCCAATCTGTTGCATGTGAGGGACTGTGTATCATAGCTGTCATCAATATTGGGGACTACAAATCCCATCATCCCACACCACTGTGACCAAGAAACCAAGATGTAATCCAAAACATCTGGAGGGCATCAGGTTGGGGCAGGCTGGCATATCGAAACAGAGTCTGCTAGGCATTACCAAATGTGTGGGCCACCCAAGACACTTTGCTGACTGAGACTGAAGGATAAGATGGCACCTCCAATCCCCTATTCCATATAGAGAAGCTGGCCAAATGAGTAGCTGGAGTAACAGCAAACCTGAAAAGGTTGCCTTTGGGGACATAAATCAACACACAAGTCACACACACAAAAACCTATTCCCCAGCAAAGGAAAATGGCCATGTCCGCAGCTGGCCACAGGCAGCTGTGTTCCATCCAGTCAACAAGCCAGTTACCTGTAGCTTCCATCTCTGCCAGGAGCTGGGTCTTTTGTGAAATGAATGGCCCTGAATTGCTCATTCAGGATCATGTACTTGGCATTACAACAGGGATTGCTCAAAGCAACACATCCTTGCTGGTGAAATTCATTCCCACTGGCCATCTGGAATCATAAGCTTAGAGAGCCACCTTGGGCCTTGTAATGGGGGAAAGGAGGTGTATAAATAAAAATAAAAATATAATATAATAAAATATAATATAAAATAAACAAGTGGGAACCAGGCATACTATGGTGAGTGGCAGATGATGTCAACCTCTTTATTAATCAAAAGTGTCTTGGTGCTTCAACCACGCTACATCTTTTAAACCACTGGTGGAAGCTCCACCCTGCCTTATGCTAGGGCCAGCCCTGCTCAGCTGATCTCAGGAAAGGTGCCAGAACCATCTAATTTGGCCACATATTTCCAGAGAAAATCCATAGCAAAGCTCCCCTTCATCTGAAAGGGGAGCAAATCATAGAAAGGTACCTGCAGTTAGATTTTTTAAAAAGTTTATTTTACATTTTCCCAGTGATTTCATTTGTATGCTCAGCTGCGAAATAATTTCTCCTGCCTGCGACTTCCTTCACTAAAAACTCAGGTATCAGAATATACAAGAGGTACATGTGGATCCACAGCCTGCAGTGTTAAAGGTACAATCCTATAACTGTAAGTGGGGGATTTGCAACATCCAGATGTTTTATTTGTTGGAAAAAGCCAGCATTCTCTCTCCCACACTTACTTGCTATCAGAGCAAGTGGGTAACAGGATAGGATTTCCTGCATGTTAAAATCCTTCTCTTTCTCTCATTCAACAACTTGTTGATTCTGTCATGTCACCTTTGAAGAGAATGGTTGTAAATAGTTTGCAACCAAGCAACAAGACCATGTGACCTAGGAGACTTCCTTTGGCCTTGGGTCATATAAAGGTATAGCCTTTCTTGGTTCCTGTTGCCACTTTACCATCTTACCAACAACAACAACTGTATTCTCCATCTTGGCTCTCTACCCTTTTCTGCTGCCATGCTTTCTTTCTCATTGAGATGGTGAGTCAAGATGAACCTACTATCTCTTATCCAAATCTATTCCTTAGTTAGTTAGGATGTAGGCTCTCCACGCATATGTAGATGCATAGCCATTAGTAAGGCTTTTAAGTCTTTTAACTTGAAGCTGCCTGCCTCTTTTGTTGTGGGTTCAGGGCAAAATAAAAAAGTATGATTGGGTCAAGAAAGTTAATTCCTAACAGTTTTAACTTTTAAGGAATTTCCCAAAAGGGCTAACACCCTGGGACTCTCTAATTGCACCATATTATTCAGTAGCCCGTGTTCAATAATAATAATAATAATAAAATTTATTTATACCCCGCCCCTCTGCTAAAAACAATCGGGGCGGCTTCCAACAATTAAAACATTATAATAATGACTAAAAACACCACCCACACCCACCCTCCCACATAAAAAGACATTAAACACAATAAGATTAAAAAAGTGCCATGCCTACACAGATGTGAGTCAAATCTTGTGAACTAGCAGCTCTTTCTGTGAATATAAAAGAAAGAACAAGAAAGCTCTTGTTTGAAGTGATAGGGATCTATAGAGAAGTTTATCTCTGTAGTGTTATATTGGCACTGCCACATTTACGCCTGCAAAAGATCACTTGTTGCAGTCATCTCTTGAACATTCTTGGGCAAAGCAAGGGCTCTTTGGCAACTTTCTCAATAAGAATTGCATTGTTTTAATGTCCCAGATCAAAAGTGTGGACATTTAGTATGCCGATTGTGACTTTGGGCACTAATCAAATATGGGCAGCATTTTATCATATGACCCAGACAATACTGTACTTGTTTACAGTCTGCCACTAGTGATTATTTAAGGAGTCTATTCTCCCATATGAACCTGCCTGTGTTTTGAGGTCTTCTGGGGAGTTCCTTCTCTCTGTCCCATCACCTTCACAGGTCCATCGGGTGGGAACACTGGAGACAGGGCCTTCTTGGTAGCTGCTCCCAGGCTTTAGAACTTCTTTTCAAAAGAGTTTAGACTGCCCAGCTCCTTGCTAACCTTCCATAGGCAGGTGAAGACTTTTTTGTTTCAGCAGACATTTGATTGCTCAGGGGAAATGGATGTACAGTTATCCCTTCATATTTACTGGAGTTTGGTTCCAGGACCCCTCATGGATACCAAAATCCATGAATACTGAAGTCCCATTATATGCAATGGCATAGCAAAATGGTGCTCCTTATAGAAGATGGCAAAATCAAGGTTTGCTTTTTGGATGATTATTTTTTAAAGAATATTTTCAAGCCATGAATACTGAAATCTGTGGATACCAAATCCATGGATACGGAGGGACAATGATATTGTCTATATTTGCTATTTTCCTTTTCTATGGTCATGCTTTTAAATACTTTTAACTGTACTAATGGTTTAATTATACTTTTAACATTTGCATGTTGTCAATTTTTAGCTGTATTGGTTTTCAGTTTTTGTAAGAAGCCTTGAATTCCAGGCTGGGGGAAAATGCCATAATAGTAATAGTAATAGTAATAGTAATAAGAATAAGAAGAAAAGGAGGAGGAAGAGGAGGTGCTCTTTAAAAAAATCCCTCCTTTCCTCCAAAAGAGTTCAGAAGACAGAGGTCTTCTCCACCCCCATCCATTTTGTGTTCACTGGAACTCCACACTGGAGTGGGGAGAGTGTGGCCCTCCAGATGTTGTTGGACTGCAACTCTCATCACCCCTTGCCAGCACAGTCAGTGGTGAGGAAATGCTGGGAATTGCAATGGGACAACTTCTGGAGTGTTGCCCTTTGCCCTCCCTGCTCCACCATGGCTCTCAATCTTTCAACTCCCAGAAGCTTGAGTCAGGCTGGCCCATGCTCAGGGTTTGTGTGCGTAGCTTCCCCCAAACTGCTGGTAGGCTGAAGAATGCATACCAGGAAGACCCGATTGAGAAAGCAGGGCTGAGCCCAGGTTGCAAGGGTCCTAGAGCTGGCTTGGGCATCTTGCAAGCCCTCCACTTGTCCTTGGACTGCAACGCCCATTATTCTTCACCCACGGCAGTGCTGGCTAGGGCTGCTGGGAGTCTCCGTCGACGATCCCCACCCCTCTCCTGGAGCCTAGAACCTGAACCTAGTCTCCAACTAACTTTAATCTCGCCCACCCCCGCCCCCTGGTCAGGGATAATGGGAACTGGAGTTCCACAAAGGGGTTAAGAATGGTGATGCATTGAGTTCTTTCGTCTTTTCTCCAAGGGCATATGCTTTTTGTCCTCACAACAACCCCGTAAGGTAGGCTGATTGTGGAATAGAAATCCGTTTCGGATTGGGCTGAGCGGAATTCTACCTATCCAAACACACACACCGCCTCAGCCACCCACAAAGGCTAGCCCCCCACCTCCCCGTCGCCGCAAAGGAAGGTGTTGCGTTAAAGCAAACAGACCGTCCGTCTAGCTGTCCTTCATTAGCAGCCCCCCCCCATTACGCGGCTGAGCGTTTGCAGGGGCAAGCCGGGAGGGATGAGGGGGTGGGGGGGTGGGGGACCGAGAAGGAAGGCAAGCAAGCCCCCAGTAGGAAGGGGTCAGGGGAACCTTTCCCCCCTGCTCTTTGAGCCCTTTTGATTCATGCCTGCCGGGAGGGGCATGTCAAGGGGAGCCATCAATTCCCCCCTCCCCCGGGGGGGGGGACAAACCGGAGGAGGAGAGGGGAGGGGAGGCTGATGGGGGTAACGGGGGGAGCCTTTCTTCTTTGGACCTGGTGATCTTGGGCTCCGAAGCCACGCGGGCTGTGGCTGATGGGAGTTGCAGTCTCACTCGAGGGTGGCAGGGTGGGGTTGGGGTGGGGTGAGCAAAACCAGAGCGTCAAATAAGATTACTGCAGCTGCCCCATGAACTTCTTCCTTCCCTCTCATTTTTCCAGCATAGCAGCCACTTGAAACTTCAGGCCTATCCAAATGATTTGAAAGTGTGAAATTTCAATTGTGCATTGACTGTTTGAAAATGGCTTGGTTTTACTCCTTCTTCTGAATTGATTTATGTTTTTAACTGATGTGTGCTTTTAACCAATATGGCTATGTGTTAAGGTCTTATTCCCCAGCTTCAGAGGCAGGTAAGAAATAAGCATTATTATTATTATTATTATTATTGATGAGTCCTTCCTGAATCTTCATTTGCGAAGAAAAGCCAGAGAGAGATTATTATTGCTACAGCTAATACTACTACAACTACAGTTCTTCCTCCATATCCATGGGTTTAGTATCCACAGATTTAAGTATTCATGGCTTGAAAATATTCTTAAAAAAATAATGATCCAAAAAGCGAACCTTGATTTTGCCATCTTCTATAAGGGGCACCATTTTGCTAGGCCAGTTGCATATAATGGGACTTGAGTATTCACGGATTTGGGTATCCACGGGGGTCCTGGAACCAAACCCCAGCGGATATGAAGGGACAACTGTACTACTATTGAAACTTGAGTTGAGCATTCAGAAAAAAAAGTGGGGGAATCCAAAGCAAAGGAGCAAGCCAAGAGACCCAGGGGAGGCCAACACAGCAAAGAGGAGGGTTCGAGGTGTGAAGGAATCGCCCTATCTTCAATGCTTCTAATTTGACCAATAATTTCCTGGTGAGGCAGACAGAATGCTTATTTGGGAGGCAATTCCTTCATTTTGCCCCCCTCTCCATATCTGCACTCCTGGGACCAGAAGATTCTCATCTTCTCCATCCCTGTGGTAGGGTATGATGAGTCAAGATTGTCGTGTGGGACCAGAGTCATCAGTTTAGCAGCAACCTATCCACAGGCTCCTGTATTTCAGATGTGTTGGACTACAGCTCCCATAATCCTCTGATAGTATGACCAAGGGAAGACAGGTGTTGGAATGCAGCTACCAGAATTCCTCACCTTTGGCCATGCTGGCTAGGGTTGCTGGGAGTGGCAGTCCAACCACATTAGGAGAGTTGTGTCTCACCCCCTACTCTCAAGGAACTCTGCCCATCACTCAAATGGTCATGTTCTTTCACCCCACCACACTTTTCCCCTTAAGATTTAGAAGTGTCAATTCATCAGACTATATAAGGGTGGGTTGCACAATGATTGGGCTTAGAGTGAGGCCATGCTGGCTGGGGCTGATAGGAGTTGTAGTCCCAACCAGATTTTGAGGATCATGCATTCCCAACCCTGTCAGAGGGATTGATGAATCCAGATTATTCTGTCCTCTGGGAATGGAGTCACTAGTTGAGCATGTCCAGTCTGGGTCACAGATAAAGAAGAAACTGATGGGAACAATGTGGAGTCCATATGATCTCATCATCCTTAAAAAAGGCATCCTTAAGAAAAGACAAAACTGTGATTTCCCATTAGCACCCAGCTGGGCCCTGATGCTATTGGAGTGCAGTTCCCATCTGCACTAGCTAGAGAGAGAATGATGAGACCTGAAGTCCAGCAACATCAGAAGAGCAACACTCCCCCCCCATGTCTGCATTAACATCTCATGAAGGTGAGCTGCCCCTAGTTTTTGTAAACTCAATATTTCAAAATGTAGAGTTTTTGAAACACAACGTAGATATTTGGAGGGATAGATCCCCTGATATTCCCCAGATAAGTGTACACAGGATTATATAGACTGAACTCTAGACCTCTGGGAGACCAGGGTTCAAATCCTCACTCAACTATGGAAGCTCACTGGGTGACCCTGGGGAAGTAACACACTCTCAACCTAAGAGGAAGTCAAGGGCAACTCTTCACCACCCCCACCGCCAAAGCAGAAATCTTATCAATTAGAGCCTGTAAGTGGTTTGAGTGTTGGATTAGGGCTCTGGGAGACCAGGGTTCAAATCCTTACTTGGGCAAGTCACACTCTCTCAGCCTCAGAGGAAGCTAATGGCAAACCTCCACTGAACCAACCTTGCCAAGATAGCCCTAATATGGGGTTGCTATAAGCTGGTGTCAGCTTGAAGACACACAACCACCACCATGTTAAAAAGCATTCTCCAATCAGGTACCTTTCAGATGTGTGGACTACAACTCCCTATTGGGAAAATGCAACCTAGCATACATGGGGACATGGCAGTTAAAGAGTTAGATTGCATGTAAGGAATGTTTATGACTAATTTCCTGTTTGTTAGAGGTTTTACAACCCATCTTCCTGAACACAGACAAATCTTTTGATCTCTTTGTTTGGTTGGGTCAGTTAGTTGCCATTCCCTGGGAGCTGCCTAAGCAGACAGACACATTTTCTTTTACTATGGAGCACCAAGCTTTCTAGAGGGTGTGCAGCATGTAGAACTTCATATATTTTTACTTTACTGCTTGCATATTCTCAAGATGATGTACCTGTGCAACTTCTTGCACACGATTCTGTAAGTACACTACTTTTTATATACTTCTAACAAAGTCTGAGACTTGTTTCATTATTTGCTAGAATGTGTAAAAGCAGTCCTGGAGGCTGGCTTAATTGTTGATCTATATAGAAACCTTCCGCTGAATGCGTGTTTAATTTTACTCTGCTACTGGAATACCAATATTCCCAACACTCCCATCAACCCCATCAGCATGGGCTACATGCTGACTGGTAGCAAAGGTTGAGATAGAAAACCTTCCTGTCTTTTTAAAAAACACTGCATGTACCAATTGTTGAGCGGTACAACCCTGATTCAAAGATGCACTGGCTGCGGGGTGGGGAGCAAGAGAAAAACCAGGTTATGCCTCATCCAGACCTCTTTCTTCTAGGGGCAGGGCTGTTAGGGCCAGCACAAAATGCTCTAAAATGCCCTCAAGGGGGTGTGGAGGGTCTTTCCACCAATTTGGAAAATCCCCCTGCCAAAAGAAAGAAGGAAAGGAAAGGAAAGTAAGAAAAGATAGGTCTTAAAAAAAAACCCCAGGAAGTGACATTTTGCTCAATTCCTCTTGTTAAAATGGCAGAGGAAGAGGCAACAACATAGTAAGAATGGCCTCCATGTCCCCTAGAAGGTATTTGGGGACAAAAGGATTTGTTGATTTATTGTTGTTGTTATTTTGTTGGTGCAGATGCAGGGGGGATGGCCTTCCAAGGTCTCCTGAGGGGCTAATGTGTCCCCCTGCCTTCCACAGTTGCACCCCCCCCCTTTCGGCTCACATTTCCCACCCTAACCCCTCCCCATAGCTCCAGCCAAGACTGTCTTGACTGATTGATTCAAATATTTTTATCCTGCCTTTTTGCCTTGAGATCATAGGGTGACAAACAGATCAAACAATATGAACAGGTCCACACTGAAATCAGCAAACCATTTAAACATGATCAAAACATGCTCCATCGCTTGGACAAGTGAACGCAGTTTTAAAAGGCTAAATGAATTAAAGAATGAATTAAAGAAATGAATTGGCTAAATGAATTAAAGAAGAGCCAATGTGGGGAAGTGGTTAGTGCATTGGATTACGACTCTGGAGACCAGGGTTCGAATTCACACTGGGCCATGGAAACCCACTGGGTGACCTTGAGCAAGTCACATTCTCTCAGCCTCAGAGGAAGGCAAAGACAAAAAGCCTCTCTGAACACATCTTGCAAAAAAAAAAATCCATGATAGGGTCGCCATGAGTTGGAAATGACTTGAAGAAAACCAACTACAGTACAAGAAAATGATTTAACAGAATTAAAAGTTTTTTTTTTAAAGACCCATGTACATGCTTAAAAGTAAAGTAGGCCCCAAAGGTTTCAATAAAATGCTGTGTCTTGACCTGGTGCCAAAAAGAAACCAGTACTGGAACCAGTCAGTCCTCAAAGGGGAGGGCATTCCATAACTGAGGTGTCACAACCAAGAAGGCCCTCTCTTGTGTCCTCCCCATCATATTGCCCCTGAGAAAGGACCCTCTGGCAGATCTCCATCTTTGGGCAGGCTTATATACAGACCTATTGGAGTCATCCAAAACATGACTCCAATAGGTCTGGAGGGCCACATGTTCCCCAGATCTCAACCCAAGCAATCACAGATGCATCCCCATTTTTGTGGCTCAATTTATCAAGCAGGAACATAGAGATAAGAGTGGGAGAGCATCATGTGGTCTGGGTCAGGGGGTGGGAATCATGCCACTCTCCAGATGTTGCCAGATTGCAGCTCCCAGCATCCATAGCCAGCGGTGAGGAATGCTGGGAAGTGAAGCCCAGCAACATCTGGATGGAAGCATGATTCCCAGCCCTGGTTCAGAAGCTGAAGTCCACAAAGAGCCGGCCTTGAAGAGCAGCCAGCCGACAGTACAACAAAAATAAACAGTCCCCTTTTAATTCCCTGCCATTGACAAGACCAACCCCAGCCACTTTCCCCAAAGAAGTACAGAAGATGCGGTGAGAAAAGACAAGGCAAACTTCACAGAAGCTGGAGCCAAGAAAGTGACACACTGGGTATGATTTTCTCCTTCCTCCCCCTCCTTCTTCACATTGCAGGACTGCTCTTTGGAACAGAGGGAAGGTTGGGTGAGTGTTTGGTAAAGTGCTTTCTTTTTCTTACCAAAAGAAAATAAAAAGGGGGTGAAAGTGCCCGGGAACTTCTGACATGTTCCTTTGCAAGAAAAGTCCGGAGCAAAGTTTTCTGCTGCATTGTATTTATTTTTCCTCCTTCTCCTTTTTGTTCTTCAGTACAAAGGAAGCCATCCATTAGAGATCTATTTTCCAAGAGTGATCAAAGGAGCACAAATGGGCCAGAGCCCTTCCAGACACGTGCCAAGAGGTCTGTGGTTTAGCAGTCATTAGCTTAGCCAGCCTCTCTTCCCCCCACCGCACTCTCTCAAGCTCTCTCCTGTTGGAGGCAAATGGGAAATTCTCCCCCCCCCATGCAAATTTTAGGCATAGGGGCTTGATAGAGAGTAGAACTGCAGCTAAAGTACCCTACTCCCTATGCCAGAATGCCAGTCTGAATAAGGCCCCTGAATCTGGAGTTTATTTAAATTTATTTATTTAATTAATTTATATCCCATGCTTCTGTGACCTTTCCACCACCTAAAATGTTGGTGGTTGTTGCTGCTGCTGCTGTGTAACTTCAAGTCAGCTGTGATGTATAGCAACCTATTCCTAGGGGAGGTTGGGGGGGGGGCTTCTTCAGAGGAGGTTCACCATTGCCTTCCTCTTGGGCCGAGAGAGTGTGACTTGCCCAAGGTCACCCAGTGGGTTTCCATGGGGGGGGGAAGGCAATCAGACCCTAGTCTCCGTGAGTTCTAGCTCAATACTCTAACTGCTACACCATGCTGTCTCTACCTGAAATGGCACAGGGCAACAACGTCTTTGCCACTTGATTCTGGTATTTTTATAAACTAGCACTCCATCTGAATTCGTAGGGAGGCCCAGTTCCTTACCTCTGAGCTTCCTTTTGTTCCATTCGGGCAAACCATAATGAAGGAAACCCTAGAGTAATCATCTTGACCTACCTAATAGGATTGTCATAAGAACTGGTGGTACAAGTCTCAGCTTTGAGTTGAGCAAGAGGGAGCAATGGACTCCAACTACAGGAAAAGAGATTCCACCTAAATCTTAGGAAGAACTTCCTGATAGTAAGAGCTGCTGAACAGTGGAATAGGCTGCCTTGGAGTGTGGTGGTCTCCTTCTTTGGAGTTTTTAGACAGAAGCTTGGATGGCCATCTGTGGGAAGTGCTTTGATTATGTATTCCTGCATGGAAGAATAGGGTTGGACTAGGTGATGCTCCTGGTCCCTTGCAACTCTAGGATTCTATGAGTCATGTCTCAGAGCTGCCTTTTGTCAAAGCGAGGCCTGCTGCGAGTAACTTCATATGACCTGACCTCAAAATGAAAAGTTGAGCATCTTTGCTTAGTGCTGGTTCCATTTCACAGGTGGACAAGCGAGTTTTAGAAGTCTAGACCTGCCAAAGGCTGAACAGTCAAGCTACAGAAGAGAGATCACTGCAAACAGAAATGAGACCAATGGCTGATCTTGAAGTGACAGAAGGAAAGTGAAAAGCCACACACTTGGGAGAGCACGCTGTTTTGGCCTTGGGCATAGACAACTGAAGTGATTTCGCTACTGACCCCAAGGCTATGATTTTACTTACAAGTAATAAGAATTAGCTGTATTATGGCAACCCTATTATTGGGTTTTCTTGGCAAGATTGGTTCAGAGGAGGTTTGCCATGGCCTTTCTCTGAGGCTGAGAGAGTGTGACTTGCTCAATGTGGGTTTCCATGGCTGAGTGGGGATTCGAACCCTGGTTTCTCAGAGTCAAACTCCAGCCCGCAAACCACTCCACTATGCTGGCTTTGCCTTTCACTTTAGCTGGGAGGTATACTCAAAGGGAAATCTGGCTCTTGTTGTTAAATCTATGATGGTTTCAATGTGTTACACAACCATGTGGACAGTCGAAGGGGGCAGTAGGAACGGGCTATGGCGTCCCTCCCAACAGTTTCACCTAGTGCGGTTTGGCCTTGTAGGATTGTGTTATTATTTATATTGAGCAGATTGCAGCAGAGCCCCAGTGCATCATGAGCTTCTGGTACAAAACAGGACAAAAAACATGCCGAATCCTCCAGTAAAGTTATAAAGCAGAACTTAGGTTTATTATGGCAGGGAATGCATCTTAGATAGGAAAAATAGATAGGACATAGTTATCCGACTTTGGGTAAAAGAGTCCCTAAGGCTGACTCTCATGTGTGCAGGTAAGGCATCCTGAGGCTGATCTGCCTCATGTTCTTGCTTCTGAGACAAAGGGTTGTAAAACACTAAAATTTGGAGAAAGCAGAGGAAGTGACCTCTGCATGCAAGCAGGAAGTAAACACATATTAGGGACACACACACACACACAGAGATGTAAAGTGTTGATGCTTCTTCACTTCCAACAGGCCTCTCCACACCCTCCTAGTGCATACTGAGTGAGAGCTGTTAAACAGGCTTCAAAATAGTTTAAATCCATCCTGCCCTAATGGTTTAATGAGAGGGCTGAAAGAGGCGGAAAGAGACATGGGCTGCATTTCCGTCCATTTTCCAGATACTCAATGAAGAGTTGGGCCAATGAAACAAAAGAGTGATCTGATCAAGCATCTGGCTAAATGTGGTGGCTAAGCTGATGTTTCTGGAAAGCAAGGGCTGCCCCAAGACATTGTGCTGCCTGAGGCAAACACTAAAATGGCACCCCACCCCATTCCACCTGCAGAACTGGAGCAAAGAGACAACTGAGTCTGGCTTCACCACAGGCGAAAGGCGTAAAGTTAAGTCCCATGAACTGGGGTGCGTCTTTTGTAAATCTGACTAGGCGTGGGATACTTGAGGTGGGGTTCAGTTCCCATCATTTTGTTGTCTGAGTTGGCTGGGGTCAATGGGACTTGGAGTCCAGTAAGATGGGGAGGGCCATAGGTTCCTCCTTGCCATAGTTCTGTGACCTACTGAAGCCAGGAGTTCTCAACCTTGGATTTTGGACTTCATCTCCCAGAATCCCTGAACATTGGCCGTACCCTCTGGAGCTTCTGGGACAGACTACCCAAAATGCCCTGGGAGACCAAAGACTGGGCTCTGAGGCGGGTTTTTTTTCCCATGACAATGATGAATCTCCTAAACCTCAACCCAAGTGGTTCTGGATTAAGCCAGTGCACATCAAGCCATGCTCAGCCTCTGGCAAACACACAGAAACCAACTCGGCTTCCCAGTTCTATTACCTCTTGGCTCGGGTTAGAAATCTTTCGGCCCTGAATCATCTTTTATTTTCTTCTTGCTGTACTGGAGGTAACTGGGGGGGGGGCTCCCCGGGGACCCCCCCTATTGCAAAAGTTTAAGATAATGGTCCAGCTGGTGAGAGGGCGGTTTGGAAAGGAATAATTAATCTCCAGCGAAATCCATCGCAAGGAAAACATTACATAAGTGACTGTGATAGGCGAGGTGGGGGAGAAAGCCCACCCCACCCCAAAGGGGGATAGACAACCACTAGCCTTTGTGGATATCAACCCAGAGGGACACTCCAGTCAAGGGAGGGGATTGGTATTCTATGATTCTAAGAGCATTTTGAAACAGAACAACAAAACCCATCGTTGGAGCCAATGGGGCTTTGAAGCCACTCCAAAGACTACATCCCTTAGCGATAGAAAGTGACAAAGGTCAATAAAATAATAGGATGGAGAAAGGTCTGTCTGTATATACTGCTGTGTGTATCCGTGTGTGTGTGTGTATACATACAGGAAGGAAAACACACAGATCTCCATCCTATTATTTTATTTATATACCCAGCTTGTGGGGGCAATTACTTAACAGTTTGTAAGGCACTCTGAGAGCCTTCGTGGCTGAAGAGCAGGGTATAAATACCTACAAATAAATAAAATAAAACATTATATACTACAGAAAGAAAGAGAGAGAGTTCTCACAAAGGAAGACCTACAAAATCCGAATTATTGATGATTTCAAGCTGCTATACAACCCCCGGGAGGGGGGAGAAATAGAGTAATCCTCCTCATCATCATCCTCATCATCATCAACAGCAGTATTAAGAGTCGTTGTAAAACGAACCACAAGCTGCATAAAACCAACACAACGAGAAACACGTCGAACACCCCATTCCTCAGGATCATCCAGATGAATTACCAGATTGTAATTACAATATTACAACATCGTAATTCTATATTGTAATTACAATCTTGTAATTCATACTCCTGCCATGCGTCCTGTCGTTGATAATCATGCACCGGGGTTGGGGTTGGGGGGTGAAGGGAGAGAGAATGAGACTGTGGGGTCTTTGAATGAAGGGACTGTTTTATCTTATTTTCGCTTGGGTCGGGAGGCAATTTATCTTAAAACCCCCCCCCCACATCCTAAAGGAGCCCTTTAGGATGAGGATGGGTTTTCCACAGCTCAGGATCGGGACTTGAGCTGGGACAGGCTCGTTCTCCCCTTTCTCTACGGCTGTCGTCGCCACCATCATCTTCATTTATATCCCGCTTGGTTGCCGAGGTTGGGACTCAAGGCGGCTTACAAATTCAAATGATGCCAAGCAGAGATTTCTGGTGTTATCTGTGGGGAGACGGGGACCATCTCATCTTTGAGAGCAACCAAGTCGTCGGAGGACTCCGGTGCCAACCTGCGGGGCGAGAACCAGGGCTTCCGACACTGGCCCCCTCCGGTCACTGCTTGCATTCTCTCCCTTCCAGCCCTGGGCCTACCTCGCGGGGTGGTTGTGAAAGTGAGAAGGGCTGCAGAGCCATCTCTCTTGCTCTAGCCCCTTTGAGCCTGAAGTTGTGATAGGCAGGCAGCACAACCCCAGACGCCGGTTTTGTGGCAGATAAGTCCCACAATAATACCCCATGGATTTACTTTTAGGTACCTCTGCCTGGGATAGGATACAGTTGGGGTTTGGTTCTAGGATCCCTCACGCATACCAAAATCCCTGAATACTCAAGTCCCATGATATGCAATGGCATAGCAACATGGTGTCCCTTATAGAAGATGGCAAAATCAAGGTTGACTTTTGGGATGATTATTTTTTAAAAAACATTTTCAAGACTTAAATCCGTGGATACGGAGGGACAACTGATAGATAGGCTTTGAATCCAGGAATCCTTCCCACAAGGAAGAGTATATGGAAACTGAAGGGGATTTTTTTTGAGGGGGGGGGAATTGATGTTCTTCAGGGGTGTAGACCTAGCCAATAGGGCCAACGGAAGGGGATGATGGGAATTGACGACCCAACCCCTAGGGAAGGGAGTACGCTTTTTCCAGCCCGGTTTGAACGAAACGAGAGATTTGCTCGGAAATAGAGGCCTCCATTCATTCCTTCCACGAGTTGAGCCTTTTTTTTTTTCCACTGGTGGGCTTCCCGGAGGATTGGGCCCCGGTGCATTTGGCCTCGCCAAGATCAGGTTGCACTTTAATGGCCGCCTCTCCACACAGGATGGCCTTCTTGCAGCCCCCCCCCCCCGCAATGGCTACAAAACCAACCCCGGGCCCCCAAATTTCCCTCCACACACGTAATCCCGAAGTTCTGGTCATGTATGCGGGCATTCAAGTATTTATGGCTTCATAAAATCGTGCAACAATCCCCACAGGCGATATTATTTTCCTTCCCAAACCAAGTTCATAGAACAAGTTCTGCTTTCAATCTGGGTTACAAAAGAGAAGGGGGGTTCTGTCCCTTTTCTTTCTTTTTCTCTCTCTTCTCTAACCCCCCCCCCGCTTTGCAGAAGAATGCAAGGGGTCAAGGAGGAGGTTAGAGGGAATTTGGGGAGGGGGGATACATTCCCACCTCCAGACATGCACGGGGGCTATAGGGAATGTCGGACATAAATAATTCCGCGAATCCTCCAGCAACGGTGCCCCTTTTTAGCTTCGGGGGGGCGTATTTTTACATGGGTTAATGTCCTCTTGCTAGACTTTAATGGGCCGTGGGTGATGGGGAACCAAAGGGCGACGGGTGTCCTTTCTGAGCCCAAATTCTTTTACTCTCAGCTCAGTGGTTTCCCATTAGTCCAGCCTTTGCTGCAATAGCTTGGTCCTCAATACGTGAACACGCATACACACGCACAAGCCGAAACCCTATTCTTAATCCCAGCTAGAGTAGAATCAATGGGACTTGGGTCAACTAATATTCCCTCCACTGACTCCCCCCCCCTTCCCCACGGACACAGTAAGTCCCCTCTAGTCGGGGCTGAAGAATTGGGTCGAGATCCCCATCCCTCAAGGAGAAAGGAAGACACGTGTGGGTCGGGGGGCTTCCCACTGTAACCCCCTGGGGTCAGGACCCTGCCTTTGGTATATGAGATGCTGTAAAGAAGTCATCTCTAAAGAGCCTGGTGGAGTGAGGTGAGAGTTGGACTAAGGACTCTGGGGGGTCCAGGGTTCAAATCTCCCTTCAGCCATGAAAACCCGTCAGGTGACACACCCTCTCAGCCTCAGAGGAAGGCAAAGGCAAACCTCCTCTGAACAAATCTGGCCAGGAGAACCTAGGACGGGATTGTCCTAAATCCACGTTGACTTGAAGGCACTCCTGGGAGTTGTTGCTGTGTGCCTTCAAGTCATCTCTCTGACTTTTGGCGACCCCAATCACGGGGGTTTTCTGGGCAAAATGTGTTCAGAGGGGGTTTGTGGTAGCCTTCCTCTGAGGCTGAGAGAGCGTGGCTTGCCCAAGAGCACCCGCTGGGCTTCCATGTCCAAGCTGGGATAGGAAATCTGGTTGTCAGGGTCATAGTGCAACACTGCAACCACTACACCACACTTACTTCTCCTAAGGTAAAGAAAGAAAATAAAATGCAAAGTAGACAACAGTTTGGTGGAATGCACTACCTGTGACCTTCCTGTAGTCTACTGCCTGTCTCTCTCCGAAGACAACAATGAGAGAGAGAGATGAAGGCCGTCCTCCGGCCCCCGGACAAACCGACAGACAACAATGGATGCTTTAACAGAGGGAAGCGGGGAAGGCGCAGGTCAGTTGCGAGCAGGAATGCGAGCTCTTCCAGCAAGCACGCGGGGCTCGGTACAAAAGGAGGGTGCTATGTGCCAACGTCGTGGAGACAGAGCCCCCCGCGATAGGGTTGCCCGGTCTTCTGCAACGCAAAAAGGACCCGCTAGGGAAGGATGAGAGCCACGGAAAAGAATATTCAGCACTACGGAGCCTGCCAGGGTCTCTCCATCAGACCTCACCTAGAATACTGGGTCCAATTGTGGGCACCACAATTCAGAAAGGATATTGACAAATTGGAGCGTGTCCAGAGAAGGGCGACTAAAATGGTGAAAGGTCTGGAAACGATACCTTATTAGGAGAGACTTAGGGAGCTGGGTATGTTTAGCCTGGAAAAAAGACGGTTAAGAGGCGGTATGATAGCCCTGTTTAAGTATTTGAAGGGGTGTCACGTTGAGGATGGAGCAGGCTTGTTTTCTGCTGCTCCAGAGACTGGAACACGGAGCAATGGATGCAAGCTCCAGGAACAGAGATTCCACCTCAACATTAGGAGGAACTTTTTGATAGTCAGAGCTGTTCGGCAGTGGAACGCACTCCCTCGGAGCGTGGTGGGGTCTCCTTCCTTGGAGGTCTTTAAACAGAGGCTGGATGGTCATCTGTCAGGGATGCTTTGATTATGTATTCCTGCATGGCAGGAGGTTGGACTGGATGGCCCTCGTGGTCTCTTCCAACTCTACAATTCTATGATTCTATGATTCTATGAATTCAGAACCACCCCCTATCTATCTATCTATCTCCCATATGCAGTTGTCCCTCCGTATCCACGGATTCAAGTCTTCACGGCTTGAAAATATTATTTAAAAAATAACAATCTCAAAAGCAAACCTTGATTTTGCCCTCTTATATAAGGGACACCATTTAGCTAGGCCATTACATATCATGGGACTTGAGGATTCACGGATTTGGGTATCCACGGGGATTCCTAGAACCAAATCCCAGCGAATATGAAGGGACAACTATATATCTATATCTATATCTACGTCCCATATACATATACATATATATATATATATATATATATGAGAACGAGATTACACACACACACACACACACACACATTCCTGCATGGCAGGGGGTTGGACTGGATGGCCCTTGTGGTCTCTTCTAGCTCTAGCCTATGATTCTATAAACACACACACACACATATCGATGTACGTTTGAGAATAGTCAGAGTTGTAACTTGCATTGGAAGATACTTAACAGGAGCGGTAAAACAACAGACGCAATGCAGCCCTGGTGAGCTCATTATACCACACCCACACCTCGTTTGCTTTTCACCCATAACTCGGACAGTAACTAAGAATGAAAACAAATAAGGCAACAAACACCACAACCTAGCCTTGGAAATATGCCCCTTCTGAAACCCAGGACTATTTACCGCTTTTCTCTCTTTTAATATCAGCTGGCCTAGTGGTTTGAGTCTTGGACTAGGACTCTGGAGACTAGGGTTCGAATCTCCCGCTTGACCGTGAAAACCGACTGGGTGGCCTTGGGCGAGTCACGCTCTCTCAGCCCACATAAAACCCTGGGAGAGTTTTGCCTTAGGGTAGGCGTAAATCCGAAACGACATAAAGGCACACAACAACAAAATATGAGCCGCCACCAAAAAAAAAATTGCAGGAGGTCGATGCTAATTAAATTCATGCAAAATCTTCACCACAACTTTGCCGAGTGTCCTACAAGTCAGTGTGAGGGTCTATAGAATATCACTTTTAGGCTGCCATCCACTACACGCTTATTAGGGAGCAAATCCCATTGAAATAGACGAACTTCTTTCTGAGCAGGGATGTACCTACGGAGGTACTAAATGAGAGCATGCCCCCCAGATAAGAATTCTTCCCCCCCCCAATGAAAAATTCCCTTCAGTCCCCACATTTCGAGGATTGCAGTAACTTTAAAAATTCAGCCAGGCATGTCGAAATACAGTGGAGGTAGCGACCCAGGGAAGGCCAACACAGCAAATAGAAGAATTCTGCATATGAATTGTTTTCAGTGTCTCGCTCTTAGTAATGCTAGAAATGTGGATACTGAAGGAGAATTCCATTGGTGGCCAGAATTTTTATTCTGGGGGGGGTCACAATGTTCTCATTCTCCCCCCCCCCTCCGTAGCTACACCCTACTATGGAGCAGACATGGATTGGATTGCACTCTAAGGCATGGCACAGGTCTATGCCTATGGATTGCTTGACAGTCGATCATTATCTACTATCGCTTTACACCTTTTGGGGGGGGTGTTTTAAACGCAGCTCGAATGCGTTTTTTCTTTTTCTTTTTGGAAATGCCCTTGAAATTCCAGTGCCATTCCAATCGCAAGCTTGGGAAGAATTTGTACATCGCTGCGGTGTGTCGAGGAGTTGTAAACTGCTTGGGAATGCGTTTGTTGATTAAAAAAAACTGCGGAGACATATTTTAAAATAAAAATAAAATGCCGTGGCGCAGACAGCATCGTGTGTGTGTGTGTGTGTGTGTATTTCTTCGGTTATTTTGGTTCGTTGGGAGGAAAGTTCCCAGCCCGAAGTAACTTGGAGGAACGTTGCAGGCTTTCCTATCAAACGAATTTCTAGTGAGCTTGACAGTGATCTCGAAGCCGAAATCTCGTTTCAAACCACTTCGTGGAGGAGCTTGAAATCTTCTTTGCAAAGCTTCAGTGCCCCCCCCCCAGGATATCAGGGTGACCCCACGTTCCAATCCGCATTCCTTTTATCGTCTCCACGCAGCAGGAAAAAAACACAACAACCACGCAACACCCATGCCCATGATCCCCATCCCTAGACTCATGCCCTCCCCATCCTGAAGCGGGCCCCCAGGCCAGGATCTTTGCCCCCCCCCTACTTACTGCTAAGGCTAAGGGCAGCGAGATGCTCTACAGGATTTAGGATAAAAATTAAAATAAGTCAGTTCAAATGATGGCACCAAAGTAATATTTATCTAAATGGATTTACGTAATAAAAGCTTACAATAATATCACCCCGGGCTCCCCTCCTTATCCCGGGGCCCCAGGCGAGAGCCCTGACAGCTCCCATGCCTAGACTATCTCCCCGCTTATCGCTAAAAAAACCCCATGAGCGTACAACTACGGAAGCCATGCGTTTTCTTCTGTATAAGCTACACAGGTCTGTCACCATCCTTCTCGCTCCCACCAAACCCAAGTTTGAGATCTGTCGATGCCCTTGTGGTTTTCTTACTGGGCAGGGGGGGTCCTGCCCCCGATCGCATTGGTGAAATCCCATGCGCTTCTGTAAGACTTACTTCCAAGTAAGCGCGTTTAGAACTGAAGCTCTGGGATGCTACACAAGGCAAGGCGGTTTCTTTCCTGAAGGTTGCTTATGGGGAGTAAGTTGGCTGAGTATCTAAGGATGGTGTGGAAGAAGAAAATCTTATTGAGCCAGGATCTTGGACATGTTCACATGGTAAGTGTTGGGGTCCTGTCCTAACTTCACTCTCCCAGGATTGGGTGAGTCTACTGCCCTGAAATCCTTTTAGTTAGTTAAGGACCCAGCCTTGTTTTGAATATGTAGATTAATACCTTCAGTAAAGGTTTTGATATGCATTTTTAAGCAAACGTCTTTATTGTCTGTAATTTGTCTAAGTGGCCTTTAATGACTAGGTGATTCAGAATACATACAAATGTAAATTGGCTCTAGTCTGCTTTCTGTCTCTGTTAACTCTGCCTAGTAAACGGAAACGTTTAGCAAGAAGATATTCCCAAAGGGCTTGCTCCCTGAGATCTTTAGTAGAGTTTTAATTTTTATACTCATACACCCCTACAGTAAGAAGTCTCACTTCGTTTACATGGGGGTTACTCTTCGCCAGTGAGGCTGGGCCTGTGGCGTTAGGGGCACGGGCCTTTATCTGTCAAGAACTTTGTGTGTGTGTGTGTGGTGTTGTGTGCCTTCACATCGTTTCCGACTTATGGCGCTCCCATCACAGGGTTTTCTTGGCAGGATTTGTTCAGGGGGGGGGGTTGGCCTGGTCTTCCTCTGAGGCTGAGAGAGTGTGGCTCGCCTAAGGTCACCCAGTGGGTTTCCGTGGCCCAGCGGGGATTCGAACCTTAGTCTCCAGTATCAGAGGCTCAGCTATGTGCCTTCAAGTCGCCTGCCTTCTAATGGCGACCCCAGTGTCCAGTAGAATGGTCTTATTCCAATAAAAAATTCCTAATCCCCCCCCAAAAAAAAATTCCTACCAAGGGGGGATTTCAGGCAGCCACCGTTGGGAAGCATCCAGGGATGAAGATACCGGGGAAGGCAAAAATGAGGGCCTTGGTCCCCGCAAATAAGAATTCTTCCACACACACACCCCCCCAAAAATAGATTTTTCTTCAGTCTCCACATTCCCTGCACTTAAAATTTCAGTCGAACCTTTAGAAATACAGGGTAAGCATCCCTAGAATAGGGTCGGGCAAAGGGACGGAAGGAAAGCGAACCCAGAAGCTGGAGGAATTATCAATGGCTCGCAATGCTAGAAATTTGGGGATTGAAGGAAAAGTCCATCAGTTCTTCATGGGGGGGGGGAGAAACGGCCTTAGTTTGCTCCCCCCGCAGGTACACCCATGGATCCTCCCCCTGTTTACTCGGGAGCAAGTCCTGCTGAATTAAGCCCGACATTAACCCCTCCACCGAGAATTGCGCCTGGGGATGCATTGTTGGTTTAAGTATCCTGGTTATAGAAACATGGTTACCGCTCCGATGCGCCGACCCCAAACACGTGGGAACTACGTTACGGCGTTATTGCAACGGGCTATGTGCAAATAAAAAGCCAACCAGTGAGGATTTCTTACTTATTACGCCCTAACCACATTGGGGTGGAAGTTAAATTCTACAGACTTCATTGGAATTTACTGCTGAGTAACCACGTTTATATAGGATTGGACTCTGGAGTTCTCTGCCTCTAGACCAATTACTGGATCCCCACGCCTTCTGGTACAGCATATAAGTCTCTTTTCCAAATCTTGGCGTGCAGAGATCGGCCTGAGAGACACCATTAAATCGTTGGGCTGATGCCAACGCGTTCCCTTTTGCTGGATGGTGCATTTTCGGTTTGTGGCTCCCAAATCGCTCTCAACACTTTCTACCTTTCCCTGCACTTGTTCGCAGAAAACGGTTCTTTTCAAAGGGAAGGACGTTATTCATAGCTGACCCCGGACCCAGAAGCTATTAATTTTATTTTTTTTCTAAAAAAGTAACAGGCAAATCAAACTGATTCCCCCCACCCTTTCAGCAAACGTTCCAGTCTGGACTCTTTCGATTGTTCCCACGTGTCTGTATTCCTGGTTTCCTCAACAGCCCTTGGGCTTGCTTCTTGCAATGTAAATTCGGTCATAACTCCCTTCCTACTGACTTTATTGGGAGAGCTGTTTGGCTCAAGGCTGAGCTGACTGAGGTCTATGGAAACCTAGGAGGAAGCAGCCTTTCTGTGTTGGGCTGCAAATCCCATCATCCCGAGTCAGGGTGGCCATTGGAGGGCGCCAGGCTGGGGGATGCTTCTACTAAGAGGGGCATGACCAAAAAGAAAGCAGGAACTGGTAAGGTTTGTTCACATCCCTCATCTGAGGATGGCAGTACTAAGGCCTAATCCACAGTGGTTTTGAAACTGGATTCTTTGCCCTGGCTCCTTCCTATGGAATCCTGGGGCTTGTAGTTTTGCAAGGTCTTTAGCCAAATAGTGCTGGTGCCTCACCAAACTGCTGTTGGCAGTGAAGAAGCATCAACTCTTGTTTACATCTCTCTGTGTGCGTCCCTGATATGTATTTACTTCCTCCTTGCATGCAGAAGTCACTTCCTCCCTTTTGCACAAGAAGTTTTAGTGTTTTACAACCCTTTGTTTCAGAAGTGAGAATCTAGCAACCATCATGTACACATGAGAGTCAGCCTTAGGGACTCTTTTACCCAAAGTCAGATAACTATCATCTATCTATCTATCTATCTATCTTTCCTATCTAAGATGCACTCTCTGCCATAATAAACTTAAATTCTGCTTTATAACTTTGCTAGAGCATCCTGCATGTTTTATGTCCTGTTTTGTACCAGAAGCTCATGCTGCAATCTGCTCAATATAAATAACAACATATCCTACAACTACAAATCCCAGGATTCCATAGGAAGGGGCCCCGGACAAAGAATCCCATTTTAAACTGGATTATTTATGGGGTGCAAATTTGGAGTTCAACCAGATTTCTTATTATCCTAGCTCCCCATCTTCTGTACTCTGCAAACCTGGAATGATCCAGCAGATGCCTTAAGCTTAGATGGCAGATACTATCACACGTGGAGTTAGCTCAGCTAAATCCAGGAGAAGATTTTTTTTAAAAAAGGTATCTATTTCAACATTGCATAGAAATCAGAAGGACAAAAGAGCTGAACTGTGCCTTAAGATTGTATTGTACTGACTTAAGCAAAACTTTAGTTCACTTTTAAAAAATGAATTTTGCATTCTCATTATTCTTTATGCCAATCAATGCACACAGAACCACTAATTATTACATCCCCTCTGCAGTTGTAAGCTTTTAATATAGCCTCTAGTTACCAGTAATTCCATTTTCAAACAGTGGCACAGCTCTAGACTTTAGATCTGACACCCCCCCCAATACTGCTTAGAAAGTAATGTTTGTGGATTAATTTACTCCCAAGAATCCAAGTGCAACAAGTCATCCCAGTTGCATTGATGAGCCTTGGGCTTCTGTCTCCAAGTCCTGCTCTGTTGGCACCACCAACTTTGCCCTTGCCCATCACCTCTCTCCTTTCACTCTCCCATTTCCCCTTCTCTTTCCCAACCCCTTCTTGACATTTAGAAAGCACCTCTCCAACATTCGCAGCAGCAACTTAAGCAGAGCATCTCTGAATAGCCCAAAGGTCTATCTAACCCATCTTGCTCCAACCAGATGTTTCTGTGTGAAGTCCACAAAGCAGGGTCTGAATGCAACTGGTGTTGGAAGTGGATGCTTGTTTACAGTTCTCTCTGTGTGTCACTGATCTGTGTTTTCACGGTTTTACTTCCTACTTTCATACAGAGGTCACTTTCCCCCTTGCTCCAAGAAGTTTTAGTGTTTTACAACTCTGTTTCAGAAGGCAGAAGCTAGAAGCCATCAGACACAGGGCAGCTCTCATGAGAGTCAGACTTAGGGACTCTTCTACCCAAGTTAGATAACTATTTTCTATCTATTTTTCTTATCTAAGATGTATTGTCCAACGCAATAAAAACAAGTTTTGACTTTTTAACCTTACTGGAGCATCCTGCATGTTTTTATCCTGTTTTACACCAGAAGCTCATATTGCACTGGGGCTATGCTGCCTTCTGCTTAATATAAATAACAATCATTTCCTCCAATTGGCTGTGAGTCCTCCTTCGACTGGGATATTGTGGCATGCTGCTTCTGAATGTGGAGGTCCTGTTTGGCTTTCTAGGTTAATAGCTGTAGATAGAGCTATCCTTCAGGAATTAGTTTAATGCCACTTTTGGAGTCACCGCAGACATCTCAGAGCAGCTAAATTTCTGAAATGAATGAGGTTATCTGTAAAGAATGACTTTTCTTGGTTCTGTTCTAAATCTACTGTCAGATATCTTCATTGGATGACCACAAGACCTGGAAGGTCCCCCATTCCATTGATCACAACAATAACAGAAGGAACCTATGGAGGACCTGCTGAAGGAAGCTGACCCTGTGCTGACAGGAATTACAGTAGGACCCCCATATCCACTGATTCATTATCCACTGATTCAATTATCCACGGGACACAAAACAGCACACTTACCATAGAGTCTTCCTAGAAAATGTGTCCACCCTAGCCATTTTCTAGGTCCTCCAAGGCAACTCTATGGTATTTTAAACCGGAAGTCCCATTAATTTCAATGGCCTTTGCTATTATGCATGGCAAAACCAATCCCCAGCAGATAAGGGGGTCCTACTGTACTCTGCAAGAGTCTTACACACGCATGGAATATGGCTGCTGCTGATACAACAAATGCTCCATTATGCTCTACAGGAGGTTGCAGCCACTGTTACTACTATCTCACATGCTTCAGGAATTTAACTACTATGTTGTGAAAGAGGTTGTTGCTACTGCTACCACTTATATGTGGTCTAGGAATGTATCTACATCAGGGGTGTCAAAATGGGGTGCCAAAAAGTTGTGTATGACCCACAGGATCTCATGGTTCTCCATGCCCCTCTGGCATCCACAAGGGGGGGGGGGTGACAGGGCTCTAGCCTGGGGGCCTGGGATTAAATTGTTCTAAATTGCTTTTAGTGGATTTTATCAGTGTACCACCCTGAGATCCTGGCCATTTCTCAATCATGTTATAGGCAAATAAATACATGCAGTGGCCTTCACCCTACTGGTTTATCCTGTTGGCTAATAAAATCTCTGACCATCAGAGTCGACCCATAGAAAAGACTTTCTGTCTTTCCTTGGCTCTCGGGATCAGGACTCACAGTTGCGCGTGGCATGGACCTCAAAGGCCTTGCATGGAAACACTACTGGAGAAGACCTCCCAGCTTTCTCCCAACCTAGGGCTCTCTCGGTTCCTTTGATCACAGCCCCCCTCAGCCGCCACCGGCAATGGTCAGGGACGATGGGAGCTGTAGTCCAAAACGCCCAGAAAGGGGAGGGAGTCCTCCAAAGCCCCGGCTTGCCTGGCTCAGGAGGGGCTGTTGCTGAGTCCCTTTTTTCTGCATGGAGGGCAGCCGATGGGTAGTGAGGCTGGGAAGGAACTTATCCGAGTCCTTCCCAACCTGACCCCCTCCAGAATAGTTGAGCTGCAACGCCCACCATCCCAACTGGAGTCCAAACCAGTTAACTTAATCTTGTTTTAAATTATTGGAAGCCGCCTTGGAACTCACCTTGGGAGAAAGGCGTGGCATAAATGCAATAAATACATACATAAATAAATATATCTGGAGGACCTCGGGTTAGGAAAGCTGACCCAGAAAAGAATAAGCAACGCTGGGCCTCAGGCGGCTCATCCCGTGGAGAAGCAACATAGGGGCAAGTTGTCCTTGAACAGCAACAACGAGAATAGCAACGACGCGCTCTGTTGGCAGAAAAAGAATTCAACTACTACTACTGCTACTTATTATTATTACTATTATTTTAAAAAACACATTGCTTTGGCATTTGCTTTGCATTTGCACATGGCTGCAGGTGACTTCTTATTGTACCGACAGAACTCGCTGCCGTTGCTTCTGTCGTTATTAAAACTTCCCAACCAAGGGGGTTGGAAAAGTTATGGGAACTTTGGAATCCATGTTATGGCTGCATTTGGTTTTCGACTGTATTCCCTTCGGGGCGTTGAACGAAAAACCTTTCTCTCCCTAGAAGCATGGGATACTTTGAAAAATCTCTGTGATGATCATTCTTTGGGAAGTAAGGTTGCACTAATAATGAAGTTGGCTAATATGAAGTTACCCTTGTTGAGCTGTACAAAGCACCATGGACAGTGATTGTGTCATCCTATGAACAAAGATCGGAGGATAGGCACACGTTCCTTGAGGCAGTTATACAGTTGTCCCTCCGTATCCACGGATTTGGTATTTACGGATTTAAGTCTTCCCGGCTTGACAATATTCTTTAAAAAATAATCACCCAAAAAACAAACCCTGATTTTGCCATCTTATTATATAAGGGACACCATTTTGCTATGCCATTGCATATCATGGGACTTCAGTATTCACGGATTTTGGTATCCATGGGGGTCCTGGAACCAAACCCCTGCGAATATGAAATGACAACTGTATATCTATGGCTATGCCTGGTACCGAGACTTAAGCCGATGGCATTATCGATCTTACTGGAAAGTTATATCGATACTGAGGTCCATGTCGTTTATGTAAGGGACGCCTGCCGCCACACCACGTTTCTAGATAACCCAAGCTTGTTGTCATTGTTGTTACAGCGACAACGCCTTTTCAAGCAAACATGTTCCTAGGCGTAAGTACGATTGTGATGGCTTTATCTTGAGACTGGAAGAAAG
Organism: Gambelia wislizenii; assembly: GCA_030847615.1. NCBI lineage: Eukaryota > Metazoa > Chordata > Lepidosauria > Squamata > Crotaphytidae > Gambelia > Gambelia wislizenii. The sequence continues at coordinate 21,954,939 of JAUMIR010000013.1, read as the reverse complement.
AAACTGTAATATAAGCTTTGATAGACTTGGTCTACTTCCTCAGATGCATTAACAGAGTCACTTGGGTGATCAAAACACGCGATTGCTTTTATGAAGAGGATGAATCCATCATCTTTTCAGACGTTTCAGGACTCAATGACCTAGCCAGGTTCGCCTGGATTATCAGTGTGCGAAGGGATCTTCTTGTACCTTTGATACAGGAAAGAAATTGGTAGCAGAAGCTTTCGTAGACTTGCATCCAAGGAAGCAGGCTTAAGTCTAGGAAAGATTCTGCTACCAACTTTTTCCCCCTCTCAACGGTGCCGCAAGATCCCTTCAGAGACCCCAGCTTATTGTATCTTTGCTGTCGCTGATTCGCATTAACGCACCAAATTTCCACATAAAATAGATGCTTGGCTAAAAAGAGTAACAACAAACAAACATCGTATTGCCAGAGGAACTGGGGTGCTATTCCAAACAAATTACTATTTTCAGACAAGGCGGGTTACTATCCGATTGCTATGGCACACACAAACCAGATGCTTAGCTTAAATTAATGGTGGCGATGAGGACTATCATGAGATACCGGTTTCCCATGAGTTCTTTGTAGAATTTTGGTAAACTTGCCAGGAAGATTCCCATTTGCATAGCTTTCGGAATTTCCTCTCCAGGAGTTTGCATACTAGATGCTCTTTCCCATTATAAATACCTTGCAATTAAAAGAATGATTTAAATCTACCGGAAGCTTTGATACAGATAAGAGAATTTCACCATAGCCAGAACTTGATGCAAAATCATACGTTTGAATCTAGAAATTCAGATTTTCAGCCAAAGGCTAGCTTGGCTGAAAAGAAGCCTCATTTTTAAACAAACTACTACACCCTCCTCTCTCAAGCCAAATGGTCAATTTAACACTACACCCTTCCCATTATACACCCGCCTCCGTTTCCAGACCAACCAAGTTGGTCTGGAGAACAGTCACGTTTTCAGGCGAAGGGGGTTATTACTAAAGGACTACTCTGCCTTTACATCAGGTAGCTAGGCGACCTCGACGCCTTAGTTGCCCGCCCCACCGAGAGGCTAACTGAGGAAAGAAGTCGGTAGCAAGGAGTTGGTGGAAAGAAGTCCAATCTGGGAAGGGCTACCAGGATTTGGGGAGACGGGCACAGGGTGGTAGTGGTCAGACAGAGGAGGAAAGTACAGGGAAACCAAACCCCGAGTTTCTAAGGCCAACCAGTGACTGTGAGGGATGTCTACACGCCTAGTTTGCTGGAACATCAACCGGGATGGCTGAGACCCTCTTCTGGCGCGAATGTCCCCTTAGCACCCCCCTCCATGGGGTGATTTGTTTCACGGTCACCTTTCAACAGACAGCCAGGGTGGTGTTACAGGACTCTGAGAGACTCGGGTTTGACTCGCCTCCCTGCCCTGGAAGCCCACTGGGCGACCTTGGGCCAGCCCAGTTCTCCCAGCCTCCCCCTAGACAGGCCATGGCCAAACCACCTCGGAAGAAAGCCGGCCAAGGACACCCGACCAGAGGGCCGTCCTAAGTCGGGAGTCGACTTGCAAGCACACGAACAGCAACACATCGATTAGGTTTCCCTATGTATTACTGAGTCAACTCATCGGCTACCTCTGCGAAGCTGTAGCTAGAGCCAGCGTGGTGGAGGGGTTTGAGTAAGGGAGCCAGGACTCCGGGAAAGGAGGGTTGGAAGCAGGACCAGTTTAAGGAATTTTGGGGACCCCTGCAATGCTTTATTTGGGGGGGGGGTCATATGTTTATCTCAGGTCAGTGTAACCGAACTCAACCTAAGCTATTCACAGGACAGGATATTCAGATTATTACTAATAGTGTTTTTGCAGGAGGAGAGTTACTATGGGCCCCCCTGCAACGCTTTATTTTGGGGGGCCCATATGTTTATCTCAGGTCAATGTAACCTAACTCAACCTAAGCTATTCACAGAACAGGATATTCAGATTATTACTAATAGTGTTTTTGCAGGAGGAGGGTTACTACGGGGCCCCCCACAATGATGGGGCCCCCTGCGGATGCTATCGCCGCGGGTGCCTTAAACCGGCCCAACTTGGAAGCCCTGCTGGGCTATGAAGACCCCCTTGGGCAAGTCGCAGCCTCTCAGGCTCCGAAGAGGAAGGCCAGGGTGAGCCTCCACGGAAGAAACCTTGCCCAGGAAACCCCAGGAGAGGGTGGCCATAAGCTGGAAACCACCCCGGAGCCACCCAAGAAGGAGACCCTTTTTCTCGAGGACAATACAGCCGAGCGTCTCCTAGCCAGAGGGAAGAAGCTCTGGGGTGACCCCAGGAAAGTGGGGGAGTGGAGCCAAGCAAGCCACGGTGTCCTTCCAGAGTCCTGGAAGCGAAGCCACCACCCGGCCCAGCACCTTAGAGACCCGCGCTAGTCCCACCTGGAGAGTAACCCCAGGGCGGGATCGGGCCCCTTCCGACAGGTTTCGACCTGAACAGAGCTCTTCTCTCCCGCCCCCTCCCTTGCCACTGGAAAGTGGCCGTTCCCTCGCCCAACCCGGCCTGGGGTTGCCCCCCCCCTCAAGCCTGCTCTCTTCCAAGGGGTCCTCAGCCCAGGGGGCAGCGACTCAGGGACCCCCCCCCCGCCTCTGACACCCCCACCCCCCAAGAGGGAGAGAAGTAGGCATTACCTGCGAGAGAAGTAGGCAGGGCACAACCCCTGGGAGGAGAGGGGCTCCCTTTCCCCCGACGACAGCAACAACAGCAGCAGCTCTCCTCCTCCGGCTGGCTCTCCGGTTTGGCCCCTGGCCTCTTTCCCTCTTGCAAGCACCCCCCCCCCAGGGGTCCCGCGGAGGGCTGGCGGGGAAGGTCTCTCCCCCCCCCCCGACGTCTCTCTAGCTCTGCTCTCCGCACCCCAGCGCCCGGCTGGCTGGGACTTTGCCGGGAGACGTCCGTCGGTCGGTTGGTCGGTCGGTCGGGGCGTTTCTGGGAACAATCACTTCACACGCCGGCCGGCAGTCCCGCTTCCCGCGTCGCTCTCGCGCCCCCGACCACCAAGCCTGAAGTCACACCTTCCACTGGATGGATGGTGGAGGGCTGGGCGGCGGTCTGCGAAGCCAATAAAACCGGGTTGCCAGATATTACAAATCGATCTTTTCTTCCCTCCTAAGAATCTCTCTCTCTTTCTTTCTCCCCTTCCTTCCTTTCCTCCCTCCCTCCCTCCTTCCTTTCCTCTTCCTCTTCCTTCTTTCACTCTCTCTTTCCTTTCTCCCTCCCTCCCTTTGTCAGGGCCGGTTTCAGGGCCCTGCAGCACCTGCAGCCTGGGGGGGGGCATCATCCTGGGGGCCCCGGGGTAACCCTCCTCCCGCAAAAACATTATTAGTAATAATCGGAATATCCTGTACTGTGAATACTGTGAATAGGTTAGGTCAGGTGAGGTTATATTGACCTGAACCCCCCAAATATGGGCCCCCCAAAATAAAGCGTTGCAAGGCCCCCCAAATTCCTTAAACCGGCTTTGCCCTCCCTCTTTCCTTCTTCCTTCCTCTCTTCTTCTCTTCCTTCCTTTTCCTCCCTCCCTCTTCCTTCCTTCCTTCCTCTCTTTCTTCCTTTTTCTCCCACCCTCTTTCCTCCTTCCTTCCTTTTCTCCCTCTTCCCTCCTTCCTTCCTCTCTTCCTTTCCCTCCCTCCCTCTTCCTCCCTCCCTCTCTTCCTTTTTCTCGCTCTTTCCTCCTTCCTTCCTCTTCCTCCCTCCCTCTTCCTCCCTCCCTCTCTTCCTTTTTCTCGCTCTTTCCTCCTTCCTTCCTCTTCCTCCCTCCCTCTTCCTTCCTCCCTCTCTTCCTTTTTCTCGCTCTTTCCTCCTTCCTTCCTTTTCTCCCTCTTCCTTCCTTCCTCTCTTCCATTTTCTCCCGCCCTCTTTCCTCCTTCCTTCCTTTTCTCCCCCTTCCTTCATTCCTCTCTTCCTTCCTTTTCCTCCCTTCCTCTCTTCCTTTTCCTCCCTCTTTCCTCCTTCCTACCTTTTGTCCCTCTTCCTTCCTCGCTCCCTTTTTCTCCCGCCCTCTTTCGTCCTTCCTTCCTTTTCTCATCCTTCCTTCCTCTCTTCCTTCCTTTTCCTCCCTCCTCCCTACCTTTTGTCCCTCTTCCTTCCTTCCTCCCTTCCTTTTTCTCCCGCCCTCTTTCCTCCGTCCTTCCTTCCTTCGCTCGTGCGCTTTTCTTTCCTTAGCTTCCTCCCCTCTTCTCCTTTTCCCTTGATACGTCGTGAAATATTGGGGCGATCTAATATTCAGATGCCAGCTTTCCCACCTTGAGGGGTCCAGCCCAAAATCTGCCTTGCGAGTCTCCTGTTTCCCAGGAAGGTTTCCTTTGGCCGCCTCTCACCCAGTCCAATCTGGAATAAGTTTTGACTGGGCCAGGGTGTGTGGGGGGGTCGCGGGGAGGGGGTAGAAACCCCTAACAGTGGTTTGAAAACTGCTCTCGGTTACTTTAAAACCAATTGGGGAGGGAGAGCGGAAATTACGAGAAAGGAAAGAAAGGAGGAAGTGGAAATGTCCATCTATAAACTGACACAGAAGGAAGGGAGTGACCCCCTGGAATCCTAATCCCCCAAAGGGAGAATTTCTCCTTGGGGTGCAGAATTGGACCCTTGGAAAACTGCAAGCAAGAGGAATTCCTCCCAGAATTTGTTCAGAGCTTAGAAGCATCTTTCTTTAGAGAGCTACTTTGCAACCCCATGTTTAATGGTGGAAAGTTAGTAAAAGTGTGTGCTTGCATGGGTCTTGTTCCCTAGAGAACAAAAGCTGCTTACGTGACCAGGAAGAGGAGAGGCATGCAAAAAAGCAAACAGGAAATTAGCCATAAACATGCTTTGCAGAAACTCCTAGAGAGAGAACATGTGCTTTAAGTGCCATGGACTTCATGCATGCAAAAGATTATTCATTCCAACAGAATTCAATGCTCCGGAGTCATCTTGTCGAAGGAAATAGGCACAAGCCCAAAGGCAGTCCTGCATAATATTTAGAAAGAGAAACCTACATCCTAAATCCGGGCCAAAGCCTACTAGTAGCACCAGAATGTGATCGCAGCACTTCTTCCCAGATTCCAGGCGTTGCTCTAGAGAGTCTGTTTTCCACGGAAACAGACGCGTGTCCGGGGACACAGTCGAACCCTGGCAATCTGGACGAGCTAGACCAGTGAGAAATGATGTGGCTGCCTTCTGGGCCAGCAATGTCATAAGGCAGCTGGTTCTGGCTAAGAAAGGGCAGCAAAATGGTATGTCCATCACCATCCTTACCAACCTCATCATCATCATGGGGGGGGGAATCTGTGGGATTTTTTCTGCCTTGGTTGCAAAAATCACTTGAGTGGTCTTAGGTACCTGGGTTCCAGTGTGTTGGAAGTAGGATGATCAGCTGCTCTGCTCTCTTTCTTGATCTGGGCCTGGGATATAAAATGACCCATAAATTTACAGTAAACTTCATGCCCACATCATAAATACATTTTCTTGGAAGTCAATCCCATTGATTTCTACAAGCCTCCTATCCAAGAACCTGCAGTGAGGGCCACATCAGTTTATTAATGAAAGCTAAAGCTGAGTTCTAACTCTACTTTGGCTTCAAACGACATACAACTCAAGCTGAGTTCAGCTAGTTGGATTTCTTCCCATTCAATTCCTTTCCTTTCAGCTGAGCCAAGCCAGTTGAATTCAAACACGGGGGTATTTAATGAAACCTTGGTGCCAGGTGGCCTTTGCATTTGTAAATTTTTTTATGCTTGCCCGTGTACAAATTGCACAGAATGGTTACAAACAGACCTCCCCCACCCCAAAGTTTCACTTGCAATTTTAATCTGCAGTCCTCTAGCCTTGGAGCTTGACATTTCATATGCATCCGTCCTTGAAGGAGCAAACTTAAGGTGGTGGAGTGCTTATCAATGTGAAAGATGGGCATTCAAAAATAAGAGAGTGAGTTCTCCAAATACACAGGAATATCATAGGTCAGGGTTGGGCAAAATGTGGGCCTCCAGATGTTGCTGGATGGCAACTCCCAGCAGGCTTAGCTAGCAGAGGCAATGGTGAAGAATTCTGGGAACTGCAATCCAACAACATGGCTTGGGTTGCACTTTGCCTAGCCTGAGTATTCAGAAGTATAGATTTGCCAGTTGAAAGAAACGTGGGAAATATAGTGGGGGCAATAATCATAGAATCATAGCAGATGAAGGGGCCATAAGGGCCATGTAGTCCAACCCCCTGCTATGCAGAAATACACAGCTAAAGCACTCTGTAGCAATCGCCATCTAACCAAAACCATCTCATAGGACTTGCGATGAAGGCAGAGTTAATGCCATGGAATCCTGGGATTTGTAGTTTTATAATGTCTTTAGCCTTCTCTGCCAAAAAGTGCTGGTGCCTCATCAAACTACTAATCCCAGGATTCTGTAGGATGGAGCCATGGCAGTTAAGGTGGTGTTAAATTGTGATAATTCTACAGTGTGGACACACTGGAAGTAGATGTATGTCTACAAAAGCTTTTGCTACCAATTTCTTTCTCTCAGTTATTCTCAAAGGTGCTACAAGATCCCTTTGCGTACTGATCCAAACTAACATGGCTATGTCTTTGAATTCTACCACTGTTGGTGGAGTAAGATTCCCCTCCTCAGCTTTTTTGTTTGTTTGTTTGGTATGTCAGGCTGTTGAAGAGACCGTAGAAAATATTTTTGATGCGGCAGCTTATGCCCTTTGCTATTCTTTGGAGCAGACCTTGAAAAGTTATGTTTTTATTACTGTACAATTCCCAGCATCCCCAGCCAGCACAGTCAGTGGCCATGTTGTCTGGGGCATTCTAGAAGCTATAGTCTAAAGACTGATTTTTCCAAGCCCTGCTTCGGAGTCATCTATGCCACCATAAAATCCTAAGATTGTAGAATGAAGAGCTGGAGGTTACCTGTAGGCCATCTGGACCAGCTTCCTGCTTGATACAGGAAATCCAGAACAAGAGCATCTTTAGCAGCTGATAAACTTCTGTATGGAGACCTTCATTTCTTTTGGTATATTATTACACTGGCTCACATCCTATTAGTTAGTCCCAACTGAAATACAGTAGATCCATTCAATCAATTGTTGAATAATGAGTCAATGGAGGGCCACCATGGTGTAATGGCTTGAGCAGTGAACTGAGACTCCAGAGACCAGGGTTCAAATCCCTGTTGGGCCATGGAAACCCACTGAGTGACCTTGGAAGGTCACACTCTTTCAGCCTCAGAGGAAGGCAAAGGCAACACCCTTCTGAAGAAATCTTGCTAAGAAAACCCTGTGATAGTTTCGTCTCAGGGTCACCATAAGTTGGAAATGACTTGAAGGCACACAACAACAACAAGAGTAGACCCATTCAATTAATTGTTGAATGGTGAGTCAACATGTAGCTAAATTAAATTGATTCAATGGAGCTACTTTCTGTTGTTGTTGTTGTGTGTCTTAAAGTCATTTCTGACTTATGGTGACCCAGAGGTGAACCTAGTACAGGGTTTTCTTGGCAGAATTTTTTCAGAGGGCCTTTATCCTAGTCTACCACTCAAACCATTACACCATGATGGCTCTCAGGTCTACTCTAGTCAGGACTAAAAGGATTTGGGCATTGTCTAACTCTTTATGGTCAAGAGGTTTTTCCTAATATTCAGTCGAATTAAACCCTCCCGTAACTTTCCTGTTACATCCAGTTTTATTGTCTTGAGCATCAGAAACAACTATTTGCCCTCTTCTATATGACAGTCCTTCAGGTATTTCAAGAAAGCTGTGATCCTAGCATCCTCTTCCTGTAGAACACCTATAGGCTGGGCCTGGAACAGCTGTTCATGGTGACTGAAACTTACCAGGTAGGTTAGTATGCAAAGGGATCTTCTAGGACCCTTGAGACTAACTAAGAGAAAGAAGTTGGTAGCACAAGCTTTCATTGACTTAAGTCTACTTCCTCAGATGACTTCAGTCTACAAAAGCTTATGCTACCAACTTCTTTCTTTCTCTCAGTTAATCTCAAAGGTCCTACAAGATCCCTTTGCATACTGATCCAGACTAATATGGTGATGTTTCTGATTTTTACCAGGTTGGTTAGGTGTGGGTGAAACCAGCATGAGGAATTTCATTTAAAGTTCTCTCCTTACCATTCTGTACAACAATGTTTCATTTCATGAGTGTTTGAGATAAGGGACCTGCTTCTCATCCCAACTCATGTGAATTGTACATTTGTCATTTGTTGTCATGGTTGTGCTACAATCTAGTACCACCTGACAACGACCTGCGATCTTCTGTGCCTTCCAGAATGCTGCAGTGTCTCTTGTGGAAATCAGATTGCGCTTGTGGTATAGAATGGTTAATATCTGATGGCACTCTTGTTTTCAAAATGGCTGAACTGATGGGATTGGATTGGTCATATCTAGAGCTTGAAAAAAAATCGGACTCTTGCACCTGTAACAAAAATATTTACCTGGCAGGGGAGACACCATGATCAGGAAAAATAATAAAAAGTTACCTTTTAGACTATAGGTTTTTTTGGTCAACAACATGGCCAGTAGTCATGCTGGGTGGTGAATCTGGGATATTGTATTTTAAAAAAGGTATCCCCCCCCCTCCTGAGCTTTGAATGTATGAGATATTTGCAAATAAGTATAGATAATTATTTCTTGCAAAAGGATAAAAACATCATAAGAATTCAGATGACCTGGTATAAAGGTAGTTAAAATAGCATTAGGATGGAGATACAGTTATCTGACATGGCATGACTAGAAGTCTTGATGGAAAACTGTGAATTGTCATCAGTCTGGTTATAGCTATGACCTATCAAAACAACACTGAATTATGCTGCAGCACCACACCCAGTGATGTTCTGAGTGCATTACACACACACACACCACTACCACCAACACCACCACAAAGATCCCATGAGAGCTATAAAAAAAAACCAAAAAAAAAACAGAGCAAAAAAAAAAAAAACAGAGCAGCATAGTCAGAAAGTATCCTGAACATTTCATATGGTCCATGGAACCAGACCTGAAGGACCGTGTCCAGTTCTGGGCACTTCACTTTAAGATGGCCCTTGATAACCTGGAATGCATCCAGTGAAGGGCAGCCAAGATGGTGAAATGTCTGAAAGCCAAGTTCTACGAGGAATAGTTGAAAGAGCTATGTTTAGCCTGGAGAAGAGAAGATTAAGGGGATACAAGATAAAGGTCTTCAGATATCTGAAGGGCTGTCATGCAGATGTTACAGAAAAGCTGTTCTCTGTTGCTCCAGAGGGAAAGATTAGGACCAATGGGAAGCTACTTTTGGCTAAACATGGAGATACACTTCCTAAAAATCAGAGCTATTTGATGGTGGAACAATTACCTTACAGTGAGAGTAGACTCTCCTTAACTGGAGGTATTTAAATCAGGGGCGGGCAAGTTGTTGCACCCCCAGATGTTATTGGACTACATCTCCAATGATTCCTCACCCCTGTCCATGCTGACTAGGGTTGATGGGAGATTCAGTCCAGCAGGATGTGGAGAGTCATTTCTCTACACACACCTGGTTGAAGCAGAGGCTGGGCTGGCATTTGTTAGGGATGCTGTAGTTGAATCCTGCATTCCAGATCATATACTGAGCAGAAGGATTGGACCAGGTGACCTCTAAGATATCTGTCATGATTCCATCACTATCTACTTATGCAGAGTGGGGAACAATGAACTGCAAATCACATCATCCCTTCCCAAGGATCATGCTGGTTGGGACTCCTGGAAGTTAAAATTCAAAATATCTGGAATGCCCCAAAGTCTCTGCTCTGTGCTAATGAGTGATTTCTCAACCACATTTGGTTGCATTATATTTGTTGCCTATTCTAAAATTATGATTTATGAATTCGTGTTAGTTTATGGGCTTGAGTTACCATCTCTGCTTCACCTCAGATTCCTCTCCATCCTTCCTGTACTGAGTGCCTTCTGTGATGCATCTTACCATCTGCTATTATTTCGCACTCTGAATAACATAAAATAAAGGACTGGCTTATTTGGGGTAATGTAGGAGGAAAACCAAAAGGATGGGAAATGACTTAGAAAGTTTGGAATCCTCTTGAGTTTTCATAAGAGGTGGAATGGTGTCCTGGAGAATGTTATGGGGAACTCATTGCTTGAGACCTTTAAAGACGGAAAGCATAGCAGGAGCAAGTAAATAACCCTTCCGTTCTAATTAGAGGCTCCCCACCTGGGCTGTGTTACAGCCACATCTGGCAGCTACAATCTTGAAGATCCCAAAATGAATGAATGATGATGATGATGATGGTGTCACATTATTTAAATACAGTGTGTGGGGGGGGGGAGCTAAGCATCGATGTATATCTAGGTTTACTCTTCTCAATACAGTTTTGCTATCAGAAAACTCTTTTTAATATATATATATATATATATATATATATATACTGTGTGTGTGTGTGTGTATATATATATATATATATATATATATGGAGAATTTTGGGCTGCAGTGTTTGGGATTTGCTCACATACCCCCTGTGAGTCAGCCCCATGGAACTTAATGGGACTTACAAGTATCCAACTGAATTGCAATTAATTTTAAAAGGTATTGGTTCCAGTTTTGTAGGTTAATCTCAATTAGGGTAGATCCACTGAATCAACTGTTGCATGATGAGTCAACACGATGATAAGTAAAACCCATTGGTCCAGTGTGTCTATGTTAGTGAGGACTAACAATAGGATTCAGCCACTGACCGACTAAAACATCCTCCTGGTAAATTGGTCAGTAGATTTCACACACACACAGAAAACGCTTATTCAAAACTGGAGGTGGCAAGTGCCATCTGAGAAGAAGCAGTCTCTCTTGTGGGAAATAGAAGAGGGAATGCCTCTGCTAATTTGATGCTTGCTATGACATCTGAGTATACCTTCTAAAACTAGTGTGGTGCAGATGTACAGTGGCAGAGTGGGAATTGGGAGATACAGGGTCTTTTCCTCATGGAGCCATGAAACACACTGGGTAACTGGACTAGTGACTCTCAGCCTAGTCCAACCTCGCAGGATTGTTGTGAGGATGGAGAGGTGGAGGAGATAGCAGTTTGCTCTGCCTAGAACTCATTGAAGGAAAGGATGGGATGTAAATCTAACTATGCAATACACATTTCCCCCTCTAGAAATAGTTTTTCCATGTGAAAACATAGACTCAAGTGATTAGATGACTAATACAATACATGACCATTATTTCTTGAATCAGGGAACAAATACTGATGGATAAATCAATCTGTTTCCAATCTGTGTCCCCCTTTTGCATGTGTTCTCTCAGGCCTGTTTCATCCCATCTAAGTAGACTGAAGTCTACAAAGGCTTATGCTACTTCTTTCTCTGTCTCAAAGGTGCTACAAGATCCCTTTGCATACTGATATTCCATACTAACATTGTTGGATTTTTGGACACAATTCCTCTAATACACAATTTTTGCCTGATTTTTCTTAAAGTAAACATTTTGTATGCATTTTTCCAAGGCAGACTGTGTCACTAAATTCAAGAAAGTGCACTGTCTGAAAAAGAACTGTATTCAGAGTAGACTAGGAAGTGTAAATTGTGTTGATTTGGTTAAAAGTGGGGACCAAACTGAATTCTTGACCGGCTCCAGTGACAATCCTAATTAGTATCCAGGGAGTGCTTTGTAGTCAATGGTTCATATTCATGTCAGTAGCTAGATCAGATCAAACCAATATACTGGAGACCACAGTCCCATTCTAAAGAGGACGCAGCAACTGCAAATGAAAACCCAATTTTTTGAAAGATGGGAAATCAAAATTCTGCCACGTTTCAAATTTCAGATTTTCAGGTCACAATTAGTGCCCAAATTTAACATTTTAGGTTGTGGAAAAAAAAAGTTGTCATCTTGATTAAAACTCCAACAATGTGGCGTTTTAATGACAATACACTACTTGCAAATGTGTGTCAGACACAGCAAAATGTTGCCTTGTGTGTGGCAGATTGACAGATATTCAATGTAACTGTAGCATCTTTGGGCATCAACCACTGGTAATGAATTAAAATATTTGATGGAAAACACCCAGAGACTATTTGCCGTTGTGATCCAGAGAAGTGAATGTTGACAAGAGATGGTTGTCTGAAAAGACCGCAGCTGAGTTGTAATTTATATAATCAGCAATCCTATTCATAGGAGTAGGAGCCTTCCTGATTTTTGTAGCTTTATCACTAAATCAAATTACTGCTAATGGATTAAATATAGCAATTCTAGCTGTCTAAACAGTTGCTTACATCTAAATAAATGAGAAGAAGCAGTTGTAAAGAAAAGCAGTATTATGCCTTTGTTGTTGCCAGATGGACATCTGTCACTGTAGCAGAAGTTGCGTCTCCCCTTCTATCTCACAAAGAAGAAAGCATTTACCACTGGCCTCTTTAAACACTTGTCATAGATTTTTTTTTTTAAAAAAAAATAATAATTACAACCTGAGTAATTAGAAGTGCTCTTTTTTCGGCTGGTACAAAACCAAAATTCATCAGTGCCTAGTAGAAGGAAACACTATCCACTTTGATGGAAGTTACACTGAAGTTACTGGGATTTACTTGTGTGTAAATGTATATGGGGTTGAAACCTGTGGACAACTCAAGGTTGCAGTGTGACACTACAATGCCATACATGCCTACACAGAACCAAGCCCCCTGAATGTAGTGGGATTTGTTCCCATATTTTTGGGAGTGTCTGACTCAGTTCGGAGCATATAATCTGGGCCAAAAAAAAAAAATTCTGGAAAATAATAACTACCTTATCCTACTGGCTTCCATGCAGTAAGCCAATGGGGTGTGTGTGTGAGGAGGGGGCAGCAAGCAAAGCAGCAGGCGAACAAGTGATTCAGTTTATAAACATCCATCTCTAGTAATGAGCCCTCTAGGAAGGAATGAAAAATAGCCAAAGTCTGGTAAAGTCAATTAAGCCGATTTTAAATAAGGGGTTACTCGGAGAGGCCAAAAGTTAACATGTAAAAGGCTTATTGGAAGCACTGTAAAAAAAATAAATAAAACAGTGCTGGAGTATTTGAAGACATTTGGTTGCTATTATAGACAAATAGAGCTAATAGAGCAGGCTTACCGGACGAGCTGGCTGGGGAGGCTAGATGGATGCCTTGTTAACCAGAGCCTGCAAGATTCTGGGATTAAATAACTCCAAATGGCCCATTCCAAAACTACCAACATCACAACTGTGGTTGCAGCTCAGAGTGTTCCTAATGAAAATGTTCAAGCAGAGCAATAACAGGACACAAAGGCCACAAACCAGGGGAAACATGGTTTCTCTTTCACTTTTGCTTGCTTGAGAATTCATGGGCAACCTTTCGAAGGTGGCCAACTCCTGCACTGTCTTCAAGAGAATATGTACAATTATCACCATTACAATCCACTTGGCAAATTAACTGGTGGGTGGAAGGGACTGGAACAAAAGGAGGCAAGAAGCAAGGGAGCGGAGAGGTTACATCCAGAACCTTAGAGTCGGCAGCTGGGATCCAGTCTGGTGTGTAAGTTCAGAAAGTGTGTGATCACAACAGGAAGGGGGAAGGGGGGGGGCAGTGCCATTTGTCAACCCCTGAAATTGGCAAGCAATATAAAACCTTTGAACTTGCCAGGCCTGCTATAAATATTCAGAGTTCAGAGCTTGAAAAATTTCCCTTTTTTGGGGATTACAACTCCAGGGGCCCTCAGCTGCATAGCTAGATTTTGGGAGTTGTAGTCCAGAAAAAAAGTAACTCCCCCCACCCCAATCTCTGGCCTTCCATTCCCTGATCAGAACACAGTGTTTTCTCTGCTTCATCAGCCACTGTGAACAGGAAAACACCCTCTAGATCTGAATGCTAGGGTAGGATGATGCTCAGCCATGACATTGGGCTCAGGAGAAAGGCCATAACTCAATGGAAAAACACATGCTTTGCCCGCAGAAATCCTCATACCTTACATCTTGCGTGTCTCCAGATAGGGTGGGAAGGAAACTCGAGAAAACCACTGGCAGTCAATGTGTAGACCAGGGGTGGAGAACCAGTATCCTTCCAGTTGTTGAACTCTAATTCATATGCCCTAAGCCAGTCAGGCCAATGTTGAGGTATATTGGATATTGTCAACATTTGGAGGACTGAAGATTCCTTATCCCTCATATAGACAATACTGAGTTAGATGGACGAATAAACAAGTTCATATGAATCAGCTTTCTATATTTCTGAGGATTTGGCAGAGTAACCTCTTCTCCCTGAAAGATTCCACCCTTGGTGGAAATTCTTCCCAAGGGAAACCCTCTGGGCCAACTTTGCTTCTCCTGTAGATTGAGCCTTGCTGGGGTTAACTCTGGCGTCTAGGGTACCATGTATACTGTCCTGTACATTTGTTAACATGACTAATCACAAAGATTATTGAAAAGGCCAGATTTCAGAGAAGCAGCCATCCTGCAGCACAATCCTATCCAGATATCTTATGAAGGAAAACCCATCAGCTCCATAATGAAACTTAATTAATATACATGGGATTGCATACTTGGTCCACCACTACAGTCATGTCAAAGAGGCTTGTGGCACCTCAACTGATTAAGATGGCTGGATTTATTGTGGCTTATGTTATTGCAGACCAGAGCCTGCCTAAATGCCCTAAAGGTACCAGATCCAGTCTGGTCTTGGAAGTTAAGCAGGGTTAGTACTTGGATGGGAGACCGCCAATGCATGACAGATGCTGTAGGCTACATTTCAGAGGGAGGGACTGGCCAAACCACCTCTGAGGATTCCTTGCGTAAGAAAACCCTTGGAAATTCATTGGGTTACCCTAAGTAGACAGGAGACTTGAAGGCGTGAGTGCACACACACACACACACACACACACAACACAAAAACAGCCCATATCAACAGAAGCATGGGATGCCATCCTGCTCTCTGTAACCATTGCAATAAGATTCTTTGGATGTGTATTAGAAATGCTAGTATTAGAAATGGCTCTTCTGTTTCCAGTAGGAATGAAATGACCCAATGTTTTAATATGAGATGCTCTTTGCTCCACCCAACCGGTCTTCAGGGGGAGAAACCGAAACCCTTTAAGCTGAACTCATAGTGAATCAGGCAAAAATTATTTTCCATGTTCTCTTTCTTTAGAAACGTGTTTGCTCCTCATTATAGTTTGTCTCCCAGATTTTTATTTTCATGCTTAAAAAGAAAGCGGGGGGAATTCCAGAATTTAAAAGATTTAAAAGAAGAGCCAAAGAAGAAGAAGAAAATCTCTTAACTATATTGCATTTTGGTGCTGCTGTAGGTATACTATTATTTCTACCTTAATAATATCAGTAGTTTAGTGCTTAATAATAATCATAATTTGAAATCAATATTAATAGCAGCAAAGAATAGCTCAGACACATATGTCACATAGTTTGTGGGGGTGCCTCTGACCCATAATATTCAACCTGACCTCTTTTCATGAATTGCAGCTACATACCTGTAAGAGTCCAGTGTAAGACTATCCCCCTTTGTTTAGGAAGGGTTTTTTTGTCCTAAATGAGGGGTGTGCAATTGTGGGAGGCTGGGGGGGGTACATTACCCCCCCTCTGAAGAACATGAAGTGCTACACCCTCACTGCATCCCCTCTGCAAAAAAATAAATAAATCAAAATCTATTTTGCTCCTAGATACCCTCTAGGAGGTGTATGGAACATCATCTTATTTTGGCCCCCCACCCAGGGCCATTTTAATTTCAGAAAACTACTGTACAGGAAATGAGTGAAAATCACTCCCTGTTCGAAACCCTATTGTTGTTACTCTCAACTAGAGTAGATCCACAGACTCAATGGGATTTACCTACATGTTGATTCGCTAGTCAACAAATACTTCAATGGATCAGCTTCTAGTTAGGCCTATGATAGTATGGGCCATTGTTTGCTTTTCTCCCTCCCACCTTCCAGTCCACTGAAGAACACCATGCTAGGAGCAGAAGATTTTGCAGCAGTATAAGATCAATCACATCTACAATGAATGAATGAATGCATGAATTTCCCCTTGAAGCTATAGCTTTAAGAGGTCAGGTGGACACCATGACTTCCCTATACCAGTCCAGTGAGCAGAGAATGGGGAAAATCCAGTCAGGGCCTGAGAGCAGTCCTGACAATTCAGATTCTCCAGGGCTAGCTCTCACATTAGAGCGATTGAGGCAGATACCTCAGGCAGCAGATGCATGGAGGTTGCAGAGGGGGGAAAACCCCAGTGTGTGCCTCATGGTCTGCCCTGTACCACCTGAGGGAGGCTGCTACCCTCAAGTGTGGGAGAGAATCCTTTCGTCCTATCACTGATGACTGGTTCTGCCACCAGTCCAGTCAGTTTCTGTATATGGCAGGGATGGGAATCCAGTTTTGTTGGCCTTCAGATCCCATCAGTCCTAGCCAGAATGGCCAGTGGTGATGAATGTTGGTTGTTGTAGTCCAGCAACACCTGGAAGACAGCATAAACCCCACCCCTGATATACAGAACAGATGGGTGTGGGATTCCATCTTGCCTTTTGCCTCAGGTAACAAAAGAGTGTGGGGCCAGCACTTGGGACCCTCCCTAGACACAACTTTGTCCAGCCTGATGCTTGCCAGAAACATCAAGTCCCATCAGCCTCACAGATGATGGCAGTTGTAGTCCAACATTTCTGAAAGGCACCAGGTTGGGAAAAGTTGGGGTCAGAGGACCTGGGATCATTTGCATGTACAGGTCGCCCATCTCCCCTCCATCTGTGGGGCATATATTCCTGGATTTACTGTTTATACACAAAACCATAGATAATAGCAAACCCTTTTCAAATAAAGGACTTCCTGTACAAACATACCACAGAGTTGCATTGGAGGACCTAGTGATTCCTAGAGAGGCTACCTCTCTAGGCATTTTCCAGCTCAACTCTATGGTATGTGTCCCCTATTTTTTTCAGCCATGGATAGCTGAAACTGCAGCTATTGATTCCATGGCTACATGGGGTAGTCTGTACTGGTCAGTGTTGTTGATCTAGAGTAAACATATTCTGAATTTTGGAAACAGCTGGTGATAAAATGATCTTCCCCACCCCAGACCATGAAAGGATGAGTCTTAAATTTAATTAATCACTGCAGTTGCACAGTATAAAATAACCAAGTTGTGGCCCTGCTTCAGTCCAGTGAAAAGTTTTTTGCCCATTTATTCCTGAGTTTGAGAGCAAACAAGAATACGCCAGAACTTCAGGTCCAAAACAAATGAATATTTTGGAACTAGGGTTCCCACTACAGCGACAGTTCAACTTTGGTTTCTGCCAGCACTCCTCACTGAGTCTGATTGGTCCTGTCCGCACCAGCAGACCTGTCAAACAATTGCTTCTCACAGCAACCCCAGGGCAGGAGTAGACAAGCACTGTCAAAGTAGACAGCTTTGGTGGTGAAGGCCCGGCCTACAACTGCTCCTCAAGGTCATCACAAAGGGAAAGATGCTTACATTCTTATTTGTTGTTGCGTGCCTTCAAGTCATTTCCGACTTCTGGAGATCCTAAGGGGAACCTATCATGGGGCTACATTCTTAACACTGAGCAACTCTAAGCAGAGGTATTGCTGAGAGCCAATTTCAGCCACACATCCAGCCTACTATGGAATGATGTGTCAGATTGTCCATCACAAGCAGCTGTCAGTGAGCTTGGATTAGCTGTCACAAGTGGACAGGATTTAAGGGGTTTCCTTTTGTTTAGTTTCCCCCCATGCTCTTCAGTATCTTTATCTACGACAAGGTCCTATAAGGAAAATATATCTGTCATTTGTACTGGAGAGTCAGGAGAGTGTTGGACTGGGACAAGACAAGGTTCACATCAAGTCTCTAATTTAGCCATGAAGCCCTTTGAGGCCTGCATCCTGTGGGCAGTCCCAACTAGAACAGACGATTGAATTGATTGAATTTACATCAGTGTTGATTTGCCATTCAGCAATGGAATGATACCTCTCTTTGTGTTGGAATATCAGCATTCTGAAGCATGTGAAAAACTTCCATACATAGTGGATACTCTCCTTTTCGAACAGAGTCACTCTCCATGTTAGGGAAACAATAGAAATACACAAGGAAGGATGCAAGGCAAGTATACCTCTCTCCTTTTATGTGATTATTTCATGCTGGAATAAAACAAAATGTTGGCATCATTCCATGTAATCATCAGCACCACTTCATATCTCTAATGGTGAGGTCCTCTGCAGAAGTGTTGCTGTCCCATTGGGATCCAGCCCTAAATTTATTTCCTTGGGCCCTGCACCTATTTCTGCCCATGTAATGTAAATATATATCAGCATGTGCACATTTTATGCAGATAGATGTCCTATTGGCCTGGCCTCACATTTAAAGTGTTTAGCAACACACTTGGTCCAACACATGTTTATTGCAAGTGAAGTCTTGCTGTGTCCAATGAGCACCACCTTGGGCAGCCTTCCTTGGCCTGGCATTTTATTAGTGTGTTCAGATGGTTTTGTAGGGCTCTTTCTTCCTAGCAGTTCTAAGTTTCCCTTCCCTGAGTGATAGGAATTTCAGAACAGGCAGAAGAATCATCCGTAAGACTTTGGTTATCAGTGGTAAGAAGAATCCATTTTGGACTTTATTCCAGGCTTTAAAGGAGCTATGCAGGATGCCAAATCCATTTTTTGGGACTCCTTGATCTGCTTGTTGGCCAATGAGATATAGACCTTCCATTGCAATCAATGGGGTTGTCTAAACGGTGAAAATACTCCTCACAGAATGTGAGGAGAATCTACCTGTCTTAATAGCATTCTTCATCATGCCACTGTATGGGGAAAGAACAGGGTCCAAAATGTCAAAAACACCACAGGAACAGCCTTTGTGGCTTTTCCCAGAGTTTAAAAAAAAAAAAAACAGAGAGGGGAATGTGCATTCCTGCTCCTTGGGAGGAGCGATTCGATATGAGAGGAAATGCAAAGTGGATTTGGCTGGGCGAACGTGGGGTCAGGGCTTACTAACAAGGCAAGCGCCCACTGCTGCCATGTTAGATTTTGACCTTAGCGAGCAAATACTAAGGCGAAAAAAATGGGGTGTTGATTTTTGTTTTTGCTTTTTGCTTTTCTGTTAAATTTTTGCACCTTGGACATCATTGTTTTTTGCTTTTTTTTTAAAAAAAAAAAGTTCGACGGCAGCAAATTGAGGTAAGTACAAACATGAGTAAATCACTCATGGCCGCCATCTTGCATGCAAAGCCTATGGGGGCAAAAACACAATTAAGACAAGTTACAGGTGTTGCAAAATGCCATTACTGCGAGGCACTCTGGGTTGTTTTGTTTTGTTTTGCCTCATATGGACAAGCCCAATGTCACTACCAGGGTCAGCCTGATCATTAGGCAGAGTGAGGCATCAGGCAGCGGATGCTAAGAAGCAACAGCAAGGTATTAGAAGAGAAAACAGTGTGTCACACAACCTTCCCGACACCCCTTAAGTGACCCTGCTGCCTTTAGAGCAGTGGAGGACATTGGCCCATCACTAGAGCTGAAGATGGACTCAGCTGGCTGTCCAAGTGGCTTTTGAACAAAGAATATGAGATGGAATCATCTCCCTCTTTGCTCCAAGTGGCAAAATATCTTTGTTTGGTCATAGCTGTTCATATTGTGTAGGTCATCTCTTCATGCAAGAGCGCAAAAATGATCACAAGGCAGACATCCAAATGGCAACATTCACAACCCAATGGGGGAACGTTTCCATTTCCCAGGAGCCTGTTCTCCTGACCTCAGATTAACAATACTTCAACAAAAAGACTTCAAAGGAAAGTTCCAGCTTCAAACTACTGAACAATCCACCCCCCCCCACACACACAGCAAATTGATTGTTGTCTGCCCCTCTCCTCTAATCCAAGAATAATCACAACACAGGAGTTCTTCTATGCTACTGGCCTGAGATGAGCATAGCACACTGAGAAAGGGAGCTGGAATATCACCAAATCATTCTTAACTGATGAGGAGGGGAATTGGAATGAAACAAAATTGTCTTCCATCTGTGAGGGCTTTTTAAAAGCAATGGGGTACAGATCTAGGATGAAAGCAGGTGGCGCTTTGAACTAACCTGACCTGGGTAACCCTCAAAAATCAACAGTCCAAACGTTTAGTACACAGATCACATGGATTTGTCTAGTTAGGTCTCCATCAAAGAGCTGATTTCAGTAAATCGGATTAAAATAGAAGGAGACAGGTTGCTCGGGTTATCTCGCCTAGCATCTTTCTAACTATTTACTAGAGCCAACGGTTGGATAACCATTGGTATTTCGAGAGCAAGCACACAAACACACACACATACACACAAGCTAGGAAGCAACTAATTACAAAAATGAGTTACTTGTAATTAATTCCTTTCCCCCCCCCATAGCAAATGTATAACTACATTACATAACTATTGTAAAGAATTTCTGAGGGTCCATGCTGTGCCTTTTATTGCTGCCTCATACACGATCAAGGGCAGGGGTGTAGTGGTCATTTTGAAATGGCCTCACAGTGACAGTCCTTATAGTGGCAACCCTAGGAAGATGGGAAAATGCCAGTGGATCTGATGCTATAAATTTAAAACAACAAAAACAAAATGATTCTAGCTATTTTCATCTCTATTCGGTCTTGTCCATTCACCACGAAGGCACTCCCAAATACTTTGGATTTCAAAAGGGGTAGGTGATGATAATACACTATTACTTGGAAAACTGATTTCCCCTCCAGTGATTCTGGGGATTGCAGCTGAAATGAGAGTGAATAGAGGATCCAAGAGGATTTTAAATGATGTTATCTTCACTGCTCATCAAAAAGTGCCAAGGTTTTGACTCTGAGTGCCCTGGCTCTGCTACACCCCTGATTGTGGATACCAAGGCTCCAATGAGGTCAATGGGAGGAAAAGCTAATTCAGGCCCTTTAAAATAATAATAATAACTAACCCACATGTTAGTAGTCACTTTGGAAGTTACAGTTTAAAATATCATAACTAGAACAGTTAGAAATTACTTTGTGGGAGCTCTTGAGTCATAACTGTAACTGGTTTTTTTAAAATAGCATTACAAGGTCTCTCTCTAACACCCATGCATGCTAAAATAATCATGAAATCATTACTTTGGATCTTCAGGGGTAGTGTAGAAGAGATACATATGTGTGGCAAACTTGCTTGCTTAGATTCAGTGGACTCAGAGAGGCTGTGAACGAATAAGATAACTTGGAATATGGTGAATTACTGGAAGGGAGAGTACTAAGATGCACAGCATTACAAAAAAAGAAAAGGTGAAAGATAGAAAGGTTCAAAATTCAAAGTTTCCCTCTCATTAAGATGCCATATTCTTGGTGAGGCTTTGACCAACCTGTGCGGACTGGAGCTTAGGTCTGGAAAGAAGGGCTATTGGCTCTCTCCTTGACCTTAATGATACCAACAGTCCAAAAGACGACCATGAAGAACAATAGGAAGGAGAAGCTGTCCTGCCCCCGACAGCATAGCTACCTGCTTGGAAGGGTCCAAAAAGGATTCCCAGCCTGAAGGCTCTTCCAAGAGCCAAGTCCAGAGTGAGCACAAGAGGCAAGGTCTGGAAGGAGTTCAGGCATGATTTGTATCAAGACTGGCTAGGTAGTCAGGGCAGGCATACAATGCCGAACTGTTGCAAAGACATTGTTCTACCACCAGGTGTAGGAATCATGCAACCCTCCAGATGGTGTCAGATTGCAACTCCCAGCATCCCTCATTTCTTGCTGTACTGGCTAGGGCTGCTAGGACTTGCAGTTCAACACCATTCGAACAGCTGTACAACTTCCACAGATAGTCTCCCATTTTGGGCCTAGATCTGGAAGCTTTTAACCCTGAGCCTTCAAAGGCCTAGCCAGAGCAGGGGCAGGCCATTGTTACCTGTGACCAACTTTTGAGGAATGTCCTATTGATGACTATCCCCTTCCCTGTGAGGACTCCTCATTGGTCAATTGGATGATCCAGCAAGTGGATCTAAGTCTGGTAGCCAATCAAGTCTGCACCTTTTGGAGCTAGCTGGCTGCTTGGCAACTCCTAGTTTAGATAGAGGAGCAAGGCGATCTTTCAATGAGAACTCATCCATGGAAAGCAAGACATAAGAAAATTAACTGGCAGTAGGGTCTATCAAGAGTAGGACAAGCTTTGCATGTTTGTTCCCCCTCTGGTGGCCATGCTGGCACATTGGCAAAGATTGAGCCCAAGGAGAGGTTCAATTCAGATTGAAAAATGGCCAAGCTTTGAGGTTGAATTCAAGGAGATTCAGGGTGGATAAAAAAACCACAAGATGGGTGTCAGCCCAGATGGCTGTAGAAAGGGACTGGACAATTTAATGGAAAATGGATGT
This sequence comes from Gambelia wislizenii, assembly GCA_030847615.1. Lineage (NCBI taxonomy): Eukaryota > Metazoa > Chordata > Lepidosauria > Squamata > Crotaphytidae > Gambelia > Gambelia wislizenii. The sequence goes on along the minus strand of JAUMIR010000013.1, from coordinate 21,932,633 downwards.
ATCAGTAGTCACAAAGGGAAATATAGTCCTTCAACAGTGGCTGGGGAGCATGAGCAGGAAGGTACTTGTGCTGCTTGTGAGCTTCCCAGAGACAACTGGCTGGCCATTGCTTGAACAGAAGGCTAGATTAGATGGGCTTTTGGCCTGAGCCAGCTGGGCATCTTCTTAAATTCTTCAAACCTGGATGAAGTTTCTGTCAGCACTACTTTTATATTCTGGGAGTTGTAGTTTAAAAGATGTAACTTCTCTGAGCTCCAGAGAGGAAGGTATTTGGAATTTCCTTTCTGATGAAGAGCATCATAAATGAATGGATGAGTCAGACTGGCTCCTACTCTATAGGTTACCCAGCTTGTTCTCTGCTCAGATGCTACAGAAATTGAAAGAAGGCAGAAGAACTGACTGGACCCATCATATCAGCTTGACAATGTTTCTGGAATGGGTGTGGGCCCTGAAAGATTTACACTGAGAAGAAAATCATGAGGCCTCCAGATGTTGTTGGACTGGATCTACCAGCAGCCTTAGGTTGCATAGCCAATGGTGAAGAATGCTAGGAGTGGCACTCCAACTCTATCTAGAGAGCTGCAGGATTCCCAGCCCCCATTTCATGCTTGGTGGCTCATTTGTTGCTCTGTGCTTTCAGGTTGACTGACTTATGGTGACCCTCTCTTAGGGTTTTCTTGGGGAGATTTATTCAGAGGAAGTTCACAATTGCTTTAAGGCAAGAGAGTGGGGCTTGTCTAAGGTCACTGAAGGGTTTCCATGGCTGAACAGGGGTCTGAATCCTGGTTTCCAGGAATCCTAGCTCTACACTCTATTATGCCACACTGTCTCTTCTTGTTCTGTGCCTTCAAGTCAATGCCAATGTATGGCAACCCTTTCATAGGGTATGTTTTTGGCAAGATTTCTTCAGAGGAGTTTGCCATTGCCTTCTCTGCACACTTTCTCTGAAAAAGCATGACTTACCAAGAGTCATCCAGTGGGGTCTCCATGGCTGAATGGAATCCCAACCCTGGTCTTATGGAGCCCTAGTCCAATACTTAAACTCCTAAGCATTTCAGCCTTTTGGCCTGATCATTGGGCTGGGGGCAAGACAGGGATGGAAAGAGGCATTGACCTTCCCAGCTCAAATGCTTTAAAGAGGAAGTCTGCACTTTGTAAACCTCTTGAGATTTGGTTCAGATTAAGTAGACAGTAGGATTGATGGATACACACACCATCAATCTCTTATTTGGGCTGTGGGGACTGTTGGGAGCATTTTAGTGACCTCGGGAGGCCCTCCAAGCCTGAGGCATCAGGCTAGCCTTTGGGCAGTTGGGTGACATGGCCACCCCATGGCAGCCATGAGCAATAGGTACTACAATTTTGCCCTCCCTCCTTTTTGGTGGGAAAGAAAAGGTTGTAGTACAGGCATTGCAGTGTGTGTCTGTGTTATTTCATAGACCTGTCAACTTATGGTGACTCCATTAATTTCATAGGGTTTTCTAAGCAAGAGGTGGCTTGCCATTGTCTTCCTCTGAATATAGCCTACATCACCCAGTATTCTTTGGTGATATCCCATCCAAGTACTCACCAGGCTTGACCCTGCTTAGCTTCCAAGATCAGACAGGATCTGGTGTTTCCAGAGTACTTAGGTCTCTTGTGGCTCCCCCCCCCTTTTTTTTTAAACTGCTGAACCACGTTTCCCAGCATTCTTTCCTACTGGTTATGCAGCCTAGGGCTACTAGGAGTTATAGTAGAATAACATATGGAGGGCCATGCAAGAGCATTTCAAGGGCTTCACAATTCCTACCCCCCTTATAACATCTGGGCTCTGTGTTGGCATCCCTCAGCAAGGAGGCTCAGACAGTTTCTGCCCAATTCCACAGAATAAGAGCTTAGAAACAATGCCTTACAAATAACCAGTCACATGTGATCATTTTGTTTTTCCAACAAGGAAGCTACATCATATAAGTTGGAGCTTAGCAAGTGATAAATAACATCATGCTTATTTGTGTGTGTGTTTGTGTGTGGGAGGAAATACTTTTCTGTTAACTTTTATTGTTCTTATTTATTTTTTATTTGGTAAGTTAACTAGTTATACCCTGCTCTTCAGCCACAAGGCTATCAGAGTGGCTTACAAATTGTTAAGAAATAGCAATTTACACATCTACACTGCATTAGGCAGTTTCCAATGTGTGTTAGCTAATTGCCCCCACAAGCCGGGTACTCCTACAGTGCTTTGACCCAAACCCAAACAAAAGAGGCAAGCAATGTACAACTCCACCACACTTTTAAGCTGCACTCTGCTAGAAGAAAGTTAATTCCTGACAGTTTTAACTTTTATAGAGTTTCCCAAAAAGGGCTAGCACCCTAGAACTCTAATTGCACAACAGAGGTGAAGGAGAAGGATGCAGATGTCAAAAACATGTGGTGATCATGGCCCCTGGGAACATAGGGACCCTCCTTACACTGATGGTCCATCTAGCCAGATACTGTCAACTCTTGATGGCAAGAGCTTCCCAGGGTTTCAGGACCAGTTTCTTTCCTAGCCCTTCTTAGAGATGACACATATTTCCTGGTGGACTCCCATCCTAACCAGGCCCTATCCGAGATCAGGACTAAAGGGATCTTGTAGTACTTTTGAGACTAACCGAGAGAAAGAATTTGGCAGCATGGGTTTTCATAGCCTTCAGTCTGCTTCACCAGGTGTGTTCAGGATGGTGTAAGTGTCACCTGACTTAAAGGAAAGGGGGTCAAACTTCAAACCTGGGGGGGCTCTACTCTGAAGGAAGTCAACATTAGGAAGAGAGGGCAGACAGATTCAAGGAGGTGTGTCTCTATGAACTGGTTGCCTCTGTGAAGGAAACAGGTCTCCCTGTCTCCTTTAACCAGACAAACAACCAGACAAAAATCAGAACGAACCTATGGAGTGTTTACTCTCCTCTCAGCTCCTTGTCCACCCTCAATAGTGTTCTGTTATTTTTGTGGTCTGCTAGAAAACTTGTCTCCCAATTCCTAACAACAACAACAACAGACATAGCTTTTTGTGATCTGCACTACTGCTCATACGTATCCTGTTCTCCCAGTGCAATGAATGTCCATTATGTCAGGCCTTTTCAATTAGCTGATTATTTAAAGAACCTGTCAGTGGTCAAGTATCATAGATTTTTTTCCAAGGCCAGATGCAATGTTTACTCTATTGAATTGGAGGCAGATTTGCTGCTGTCCCATATCTGGAAAGACGGTGCCCTTGCAGCAATATAGAAGTTGAGTCAATGACGCATATTCTTTTGTCTTGTGGCTTTTATAATCAGGTCCGCCACTCTATAATTACTCCACCGTTGAGTAAATTTCCTGGAAGCTCAGACCAATTTTACATCACGTTCCTATTGGAAGACAAGTCCCCAAAAGTGGCCCTGGCTGTTGCTTAATTTCTTACAGAGGCAGCCAGGGTTAGAGCTCATTGTGCATTAGAGGAAAATGGATTATAATTGTTTTATTGTTCTGATTTTTCTGGTATTTTGTCTATTTTCTCTTATGCTTGAGTTCCTCTTCTGATGGATCGATGGATTGTAATAAATACACGATGACAATAAGACCAGTAATTTGAAATAAATAAAAGAGCAATGGAGCTAATGTGAATGGCGCAAGAATCCTTTATATTCACAATGGCAGTGTTTATGTAGCATAACCTTAAGTTTAGCAATATTACAGCTCAGAATTGCATCTTCTTCTCTTCAGGCAGTTTGTAGAGTTGGCTGTATTACCAAGACTTTCTATCAGTCACCTGTCTTTGCAAAGAGAGCTTATACATATGTGAAATGTGTTAACATACATTGATTTTGTCACTCAGTAAACATGTTTGTGGGATAATAATAATAATAATAATCCCTGCCCTGCCCACTGATGGCAAGGATCTCTCCAAGCGGGCAAGCTTTGCTTTGTTCAGCCAGAGCAAGGGCCTTGATTCCCTTGCGCACTTCAAGTGTGCGTCTACTCCTGGGTTGCATTTTACGGAACTTTGAATTAAGTAAGAACATAAAAGGAGATTTTCTCGGCCGTGGGTACCTTATACTGCCTGAAGGGAACGGAATTTACTTTTTTAAAAAATTTAGATTTTGGACGACAACGTTTTGGTAGTCATTGTATCCTTTTCAGGAGCGAAAGCTATGCAGTTGACAGTCCAACGCTATGACCCACTGCATTCAAAAAAAGGCTTACTCGCACAGCCCCATTGAGTTCAAAGGAACCAACTCACCGTTTGAACTGCTTTAAAGCCCGGCTGATGAGAATAAGAGACACAAATTGATTTCTCCGGCCAGGTCTCAACGATGCGCTTGTGCGCAAAACTTGACTAGAGGCTCTGGGAGGCTGGGGATTTATTCCCACTTTACTTGGGATTTCCCATTTTATCCCGGATTTACATCCAGCAATCGAGCCAATGGGTCTACTCTGGTTGGGGCTATCTATAGGAATTGGGCGTTTTATGGAAAACTGCTAGGAGGGACGTCCCGTTGAGATCAATGGGCCTCTGTTTATTTAAAGTATTATTCCCCTTTCTGAATAAGTGCGGAGAAAGCTTACAACCAGCAGCGCAGCTGCCTACTCATCCGAAGTAAGCCCTCACCCACCCATGGCGTGCAATGGGGCTTACTCCCAGGGAAAAGTGTGCACCCCGGGAGCGTGTTAGTGGGGCTGGATCGTGCCCTTTACACTCATCATTGGCTCGGCAAAACAGTCCGAAAAGACTTTGGAGGGTATTGAACTGTCACACCCGCTGGTTGGGTCCGAGTAAAACCCGCTGGGAAGGGACCCGATCCAAGGGCAGCTCAATTTTGTAGCTAAAGGTTACAATCAGCAATTTGGAGAAGATTTTCATGAAACTTTCTCCCCAGTAGTTGCCCACACAACTATTAGAACCTTATTGGCTGTTGCAGCTTCCAAGAAAATGCTTGTACAACATCTAGATGTGAAAACAGCATTTCTTTATGGAGATCTGGATGAGGAACTGTACATGGAACAGCCTTCGGGATTCCAAGTACCTGGAAAGGAGCATCTAGTGTGTAAACTTGAGATCCTACAAATTCTTCATCGCAGGGCTCGGTGGAGGTTGTGAATGGGCCTTCAAGGTGACTCCGACTTCTGGCGACCCTCTCGTGGGGTTTTCTCGGCAAAATTTGTTCCGAGGTTTGCTATGGCCTTGTCCGAGCAAACCCATTTCTGTAGCCGAGGGAGGATTCGAACCCTGTGCTCCCGCAGGCCTGGTTTAACACCCACACCCCCTACACCACGGGGGGTGCTAGCTGGTGCTTTGCCTTCTTTGGAGGAGGCTGAGAGGATGTGACTTGTCCAAGGCACGTTTCCAAGGCTGGCGGGGTGGGCGGCTGGGTGAGAATTGGAACCCCTGTTAAACTTTTGCTTAGAGTGAGAGTTAGGGTCCCCTTTGAATAGATGCTTGAATAGTTTGTGATATTAAAGGACTGGGAACAGCTAAAGAAGCATGGGTTACTTTGAAAACTCTCTGTGATGTAGCAAGCAACCACTCTATCAATAAAAGGGAATATTTTCAAGATTTTAATGGAGAGGTAAATTTCCCTAAGAGGGGTAACCGAGTAGTGCCTCCTTTGAGATTGAGAAGGGGAATGTGGGAAATGTGTACTTTCCCAGGAACGTGGAATCCTGGAGTCTGCCAAAGTCTGATTCTGAGAAATGGGTGCAAGCAGAGTGCTAGGTTTCCCACATTCCCGCTCTCCCTGCGCCCTGGTCAGACACGCAACCCGGCTCCTAGCGGTAGGAGTGGGTGCCTACTCGGGAGTAAACCCCACCGGAGACCCGAAGCCCACCTCCCAAGGAAGCGTGGCCAGGGTTGACCACTCCAATCCATGTCCTCGGGAGTAAATCCCAAGTTTCCCAGAGTCCAGTTTTGCGCACAAGCGCATCGTTGAGACCCGGCCAGAGAAACAAATCAAAGGATGATGGCATCTTCTGGGCTCGCCTCACTTGGGCAGCAAAACCCATCGGGCTGCGCTCAACGCCGGGCCCAAATCATGCCTCCCGCCCACCGCCTGGGTCGTTTGTCCATCGTTGATTTGGGCTTTGGGAAAACCAACGAGGCCCAGCCAAACTTAGGGGAACGAGCATCACTGAAAAGCTCCTTTCCTAGGTCTCTTCCTCTGCTAAGCTTTCGCATGAAAAGGATGGGGACAAAACCCAAAATCAGACGAACCGGGAAGAGAGAGGCAAAGAGAACCCAATATTTGTGTGCGTGTAGGTACTGAAAAGAAATATTTCGCATCCATTGTAAGCGAGAGGGAAGAGGTAAAGGGTCTTTCTTTCTTTCTTTCTTTCTTTCTTTCTTTCTTTCTTTCTTTCTTTCTTTCTTTCTTTCTTTCTCTCCCCCCACCCAACAGACTTTATTTTGTTTCTCAGCCAAATAAAAGCACCCACAACCAGGGGGGGCCGGTGGGTGTCCAAACCGACCCGTCCCCTCTCGCGTTTAGTCCCGTCAAGTGAGGCGAAGGCGATTGGGGTGGCGGCCAGGGGCTCCGATCCCCACGAAGGGTCGTCGGAAGGGGGGGTGTTCACTCAACGAAACACTTCGGGGAGCCAGCCTGACATTTGGAGAGGAGAGGAAAGAAAAGGACCTGGGTCATGGGCTCCCCTTGGCTCCCGTGGCAGAGCAGCCGAGAGAAAGGCTCCTCTTGGGGTAGGTTTTGTGGCTGCTGGTAATGTGTGTCTGTTTGTGAGAGAGGGGGTCACTCTTTCAGCACCTACGAGTGAGTTTTGTGACTCCTAGTGCGTGTGTGTGTATGTGTGTGTGGAAAGAGGCAGAGAATATGTGTATATATATATATATATATGTGTGTGTGTGTGTGAAGAGAGGCAGAGAATATATATGTTTGTGTATATATGTATGTGTGTGTGTGGAGAGAGACAGAGAATATATGTATATATATGTATGTGTGAAGAGAGGCAGAGAATATATATTTGTTTGTATATATGTATGTGTGTGTGGAGAGAAACAGAGAATATATGTATATATATGTATGTGTGAAGAGAGGCAAAGAATATATATGTGTGCATATATATATATATGTATGTATATGTGTGTGGAGAGAGGCAGAGACTATGTATGTGTGTATATATATGTATATGTGTGTGGAGAGACAGAATATATGTATATATATGTGTGGAGAGAGGCAGAGAATATATATGTGTGCATATATGTATATATATATGTGTGTGTGTGTGGAGAGAGGCAGAGACTATATATGTGCACGTATATATATGTATATGTGTGGAGGGAAACAGAATATATATGTATATGTATACGTGTGTGGAGAGAGGCAGAATGTATGTATATGTATGTGTAGAGAGAGGCAGAGAATATATGTGTGTGCATATATATATATATATATATATATGTATATGTGTGTGGAGAGAAACAGAATATATGTATATATATGTGTGGAGAGAGGCAGAGAATATATATGTGTGCGTATATATATATGTATATGTGTGGAGAGAAACAGAATATATATGTATATGTATATGTGTGTGGAGAGACAGAATATATGTATATGTATGTGGAGAGAGACAGAGAATATATATGCATGTGTGTGTGTGTGTATACATACAGTTGTCCCTTCATATTTGCTGGGGTTTGGTTCCAGAACCCCCCCAACCCCGGATACCAAAATCCGTGAATACTCAAGTCCCATTATATGCAGTAGCATAGCAAAATGGTGTCCCTGATATAAGATGGCAAAATCAAGGTTTGCTTTTTGGATTATTGTTTTTTAAAGAATATTTTGAAGCTGTGAATACTTAAATTCGTGGATAGCAAATCTGTGGATATGGAGGGACAACTGCATATGTATATGTGTGTGTGGAGAGAGACAGAGAATGTACAGTATATGTATATGTATATGTATATGTATATGTGTGTGTGTGTGTGTAGAGAGAGACAGATAATATATGTGTGTGTGTATTTTGGGGGTGAGTTATGTGAGGTACTCGCAATACATGTTTGCAATGCATGTTTGTATGGCAGCGAGAAAGAGATGCAGAAAAGTCTTGCTGCATTTGCAGTGGGAGGTCATGTTTTGTGGCGTGCTCCTAATGTGCGTGTGTGTGAGAGAAGAGTTCTGCAGCACCTATGTTTGGTGTGAGTTTTGTGGCCTACTTGTAAAATATATGTGTGTGTGTCTTGTGTGTGAGACACACCTGTGCACACCCCCTCGCTCCCCCAAGTCTTTCAGCACCTGGAAAAGCTAACCCATCTCTCACAGCCTTTGCTTTGTCACATCATATAGCGCGGTATAGGTACAGATGAGATTTAGAGATATAAGATTAGACACACACACACACTTGCCAAGCTGGGAGAAGTCTCTTTTCTGAACTTCACCTCCCAGTATCCCCAGGCAGCATGGTCATTGGCGGTGGTGGAGGGGGCATTTGGGGAGCTGTAGTCCAACAGGCAACCTTCCCTGGGCTGGGCTGGATTGTACCCCCGACACTGTGTGGACAGGGTGTTGGTCCTGATCCTGATCCAACCGAAGAAGGAGAAGTCCAATTGAAGTCAATAGTCATCTGTTCACCTCCTGCTTTCCCACAGCATCCACAAGACGAGGTTTTAAATTGGGTTACTCAGAAGAAAATCCTGCACCGATCCATGGATCCACCACTTCTTCTTAGACATGTTCAGGATCTCGAGGAATCCAGAGGTTGTGCTGAAGGGAGTTTGACCTTCTCAGCCACATGTTTTGGAAAAACCTTTTCCCTGCTTAAGCACACTACAGTGTTATAGCACTATTATTCCACTTTCAGTGCTCTGGCTGCCTCTTGTGGAATCCTGGGGTTTGTAGTTGAATGAGGCCTAAGAGCTCTCTGGCTGAGAATGCTAAATGCCCCTCCTGAAACTGCAAATCCCAGATTCCAAGGGAGGCAGCCAGAGCAGTTAAAGCAAAATAGTAGTGCTATCACAGTGTAGTGTTATAGTGCTGCTATTCCACTTTAATGGTGGAATCATAGCGCTATAACAGTGTAGTGTGATAATCTCCTAAGAAACATCTGCAAGTCTGCAAGCCTAGGCCCTCTGCCCACTCAACTAGATGGGATTTTTTTTTCCCCTAGGAAAAAGGGGAGGTAATCTGTTGTTCCCCACCTTTGATCCATAGCGAGAGGCTGGTAGGAAATAAATATCATCATCATCATCAATAATAACAATAATAATAATGGCAATAATAAGCCTACCCAAGCTCTAAGATCTTCAGCAGAGACACTTCTCTCTATCCCATGTTCACAGCCAGGGCTGGTGGGAACACAGGAGAAGGCCTTCTCTGTGGCTGCTCCCACATTTTGGAACTCTCTCCCCAGGGAAGTTAGGATGGCTCCTTCTTTCTTGTCCTTGGGATGGCAGGTTCAGGCCTTTCTTTTCCAGGAAGCCTTGGTTAACTGTAACCAAAAAATGGAGGGGGGGGGGCTTTTATGGTGCCAGCGAGACCTAGTGGTTTGAGCAGTTGGACCACATCTCTGGAGACCAGGGGTCAAATCCCCCACTGGGCCACGAAAACCCACTGGGGGTGACCTTGGGCTAGTCTCTGACACACACGCTCTCAGCTTCAGAAAACCCCGGGTCGCCACAAGTCAGAAATGACTTGAAGGCATACAAGAATGTTTTTTAAAATCTATTTTAAAGTAATATTTTAATGGGTTGAAGTTCCGTGGTTGTTTAATACTGTTTTAATCAATCTTAATGTTTTTAACAATATGTCTTACATTGTATTCTCTCTCTCTCTCTCTTTTTCTTTTCTTTTGGAAAGCTTCCTTGAATCCCAGCCTGGGAGAAAAGTGGGGTATAAATAAAGCGATGGATGGACATAACCTTCCCCCTGTTCTTTTTTCCTCTCTCCTTTACTCATGGGATGGGGGTGCTTGTTCTGGAACTTACAAATGGAGGCCACCAACCGAATAGCTGACCCAAGAGGAAACAGCCACTTAGAAAAGTGACAAGGCTGGAGGGTGGGGGGTGATTTCCAATGCTAAGGGTCACCTTTCTGTCTGGCCTTATCGAAAACTCAGGGTGGGTGTGAACACGTGGACCAAGAGACCCCCTGGAAGAGGCTCCATCTGGGAATTCTGCTTTTGAACACTCTCCTCCATGTCTTTGAAACAGAAGGATTAAAATACAGCCAATGTTTAAACCAGCCTTTCTCAACCTTTTTATCCTGGAGGAACCCTTGAAATAATTTTCAGGTCTCAGGGAACCCCTGCATAAACTTTATTCTCTATACTGCTATTGTTTTCCCTCCACGATCATAGTCTCTTGAGGAATCCCTAGCAACCTCTTGGAGAACCCTAGAGTTCCAGGGAACCCTGGTTGAGAAACACTGGTTTAAACATTTAGAAAGCAGACATTGAAACATGTAGAAATTAAAACAGTGGGTTGCCCATGAACCCAAGGAACGTGTGTCAGCCCTGTCACTACCTAGGAAGTTTCATTTCCATCAAGGCCTTTTAACTCTTTCCCAAGGCCAATGAAGGTGTCTACATGAAAAGCAGAATGATGTTAACTTAAAAAAAAACCAACAACCCTATTTCTCACTCTTCTGCATTCTCACCCACCGCAAAGAACAAAAGGAAACCTTCCAAGTCCAATCATAAGAGGTCTGTTGATAATAATATACAATGATTGGCTGGAATCCGGTTGGTTTGTCCCAAATGGAGTACCGTAGTTCCATTAACCCAAGGGGATTCACCTATGTGGTGACTCACTATTCAGCAATTGTTCCAATCTATCTAGCTAGGAGTCATCAACCGGATCCCAGGCATTGTCAACATGAGGATGATGATAAGGGTGGACAGGATGCCAGACAATCCTAGGAACACTTTACTAGGATTTTAGGATTTTAAGTCTGTGACTGGGAGGGGGGGGATAAAATGAAGAATTCCCCCCAATAAGAATTCTATCTCCCCCCCCCATGACATTTTCCTCCCCTGAAGAGGGAGAGACCTTGAAAACCATTCCCACCTGGAACTCTTCTATTTGCTGTGTTGGCAACCTTACCTGCCCCTTTGCTTTAGAGGGCTCCACTGTAATTTCAAAAGGCTCAGTAGATGTTTTATGTCCTTGCAATACAAGGCATTTGGGGACAGAAGGAGAGTTATATTGGGCGGGGACAGAATTTTTATCTGTACGGCAATGTTCTCATTGTGTGAAGTCTCATACTGGAGACTTGGGGGTGTTTGTGTGCCTACCGTGAGAACAAAGAGGAAGGGGCATATAAACATATCCTTTCATTTGTTCTCATGGCATACCTCCCCACCTCCAAGTTTCTAGTAGGTTTCCAAGGAAGCCACTGAGTTCGACAAGAAATGGAATATCGTTGAAACACAGACAATTCTTCGATTGTAGTTGTCAGGTATGGTGACCTTAAACTAAACGGACTTGAAAGTCCAGCTTTTGGTTAGATAGATGGCCGGTTAGATGAGACTGGCACTGGATCGTGGCCACCACATCAGATTATGTTGCCCTTTTGGACATGCTCCTTTTGCTTACTCATACCACAATTACACACAATGAATAGTAAACAGCACCACATATATTTAAAATAGAGATTGGTGGCCAGCAGTATATAGTCTTTGATTGAAAGCTTCTACAGCTGAGGATGAGATCCACCTGCCTAAGGATAAGCCCCTTTGGACACAGGAGACAAAATCACCCATCACCATCACCACCATCTTCCTGCCTTTTCCTCAAAGATGAGACTCAAGGCAGTCTGGCAGCTACATCCCTCATCCCTGTCAATCATGTGTTTCGCCTCTGAAAAACATGCATTTGTTATGTATATGGGGACTGGAATGACCTTTTGATGCACCAAAATGGGAAGGCTTGAGCAGACCAAAAATAGAATCGGGTCCTCCAGTCAAAACTCCGAGACGTTTCTGGATTTTGCAGACCCTTAAAATGGAGTTAATAGTGTCTGGAATACATGCATACATATATAATAAAGATTAAGAAAGGGCCAATGACCAATGTTTTATAGGAGCCAGTATTTTCCAGCGAGGACCTATTAACTCGGGCCTAACTGGAAGCTGACTTTTTTTGAAATTAAAAAAAAAAGTGTCTGGACATTATAACCGCATGCAATGTTTGTAGAACTGGTTTTATGGCTTCCAAGCCATGCACTTAACTATATTTTAAATAGATGAAATAGTTAAATATATTAAATATCCGTTGTGGGCATTGAAACACACCTTTCTTGTTTCGAAACCTCCCTGGCCTGTAATAGAGGGGCTGGAAAAGGCTTCCTAGAGGATGCCGATAGCCGCATCAAGGGGGATCCATTCCTTCTCTGCCCCTCCCAAACCTTGCTCTGGCATAGACTCCAAATTTACAAGAAGAGCCCTTCCCCACATAAATCCTATTCTCCACCCCCCCCCATGAAAGCAGTGGGACGTACTAGGGAAAGCATCTTTCGAATTCAATATTTTCTTAAAACTCCACTAGTTACTGTTGTGATGATGATGATGATGATACATCACCATAGAATCATAGAACCATAGAGTTGGAAGAGACCACAAGGGCCATCTAGTCCAACCCCATCCTGCCATGCAGGAATACACAATCAAATCATTCCCAACAGATGGCCAGCCAGCCTCTGTTTAAAAACCTCCAAAGAAGGAGACTCCACCAAACTCCCAGGCAGTCCATTCCACTGCTGAACAGCTTTTACTGTCAGGAAGTTCTTCCTAATGTTTAGATGGAATCTCTTTTCCTGTAGTTTGAACCCATTGCTCCACGTCCTAGTCTCTGGAGCAGCAGAAAACAAGCTTGTCCCATCCTCAGTATGACATCCCTTCAAATATTTAAACATGGATATCATGTCCCCTCTCAACCTTCTCTTCTCCAGACTAAACATGTCCAGCTCCCTAAGCTGCTCCTCATAGGGCATGGCTTCCAGACCTTTAACCATTTTGGTCACCCTCCCCTGGACATGTTCCAGCTTCTCAATATCCTGCCAATTATTTATCAATGTATTATTATTGGCTGGCATTCTGCCTGGGATGTGCGGCTTCATAAACAGCCTTAGATGTGCGCAAAATTGAACGAAGTCCTTTCCCCACCTCCATCTTCACCTGCTGTGATGTTGCAACATGTGGCCATTGGTTGTGCAGTGATGGAGTGATGGACGCACCATGGCCCAGTGTACCTTGGGCACCAATGTGCCTCAGGCACTCCCCAATGGGCATCCAGACACCGATTAGGAAGGGGCGGAGCACAACAGGAGTGCCCAATGTGTTTTGGAGCCCTCCTGCCAGAGCCTGGATCTTTATAATTCACTAACAGGGCATCATTGCATTTCTGCAATGTAGCTATGGATGCATACAGTTACAAAATGTAGACTGTGATCAGGAGTTCAGCCATTCTGATTACTCTGGGGTCTTTTACTGAAGCTTCTGGGAGGAAGGAAGGGACCTCTACTTCTCCAAGAGGCAGAAGCTTCATGGCACTCAGGATAGCAGGGATAAGATTTGTTGGTCCTCCAGATGTAGCTGGACTGCAGCTTCCAGCAGCCTCAGCCAGCATAGCCAATTCTGAGAGCTGCCTCTGGTTAGCTCAGAAGTAAGCCTTGTGTGGCCTGCTCCTTATGTAAATTTGTACAGGGTGGGAATCATGTGGCCCTCCAGATGTGGCTGGATCCCCATTCCCAGCAGCCTTAGCTCAGCAACATCTGGATGCCTGCACAATCCCTCTCCCATTGCAAGTCTTACAGTTCTTAAGATTCTAAGGGGCCAGAGAACTCCACACAAGGAGACCCAAGTCCCAAGCAGACTTGCAAGCAGAATGCCAGTCATGTATTTTAGCAATTTAAGAGAAAAAATATATATTAATCTAATTGGTATCTTCCCCCAGAACCATGCATTTAGTTGGAAGTTGATGTTGTTTCTTCCAGGCACAAGAGGCTAGATGAAATTTCTCGTTATTATTTTGGTATGGAAGATATTGTTGCCCCATCTGCCTCTAGGATTACAGGTGAGCCTGTGTATCAAAATTGAACATGCTGAGATAAAAGAGATAGACAGCTATGTCAGCAACAGGCAGAATGCCAGGATTTGTATATAAGGAGTCCAGGAGAACCCCTTACCAGAACCATTTGAAAACAGGCCCTTGCACATTTGGCTATCATGCAGAATTCAGTCAATTTATCAGGATGTTATAGAAGTCAGATGTACTGTATCTGAATACAGTGCTGTCGTCTGGAGGCATGGACTAGAGTTCCCTAGCACAGAATCCCAAGGCCCTCCCCAAACTACATATCCTAGAATTCCATAGGCTGGAGCCATGGCAGTTAAAGTGGTATCAAACTGCAATAATTATAGATACAGATCAGAATCCTCTTGGTGTCTTACACATCCGGAGGTTTGCCTATGACATGGAATGTCTGCATTCGCTAAGGTTGGAATTCATGACATTACCCAGGCATGCACAGGAAGATCTGCATGCAGGTTACACATGCACATGGTCATTTAGTCACCCATTCAGTTGCACATAGGCAGGGCTGGTTTAAGGCACCGGTGTTGTCAGCATCCTCAGGGGGCCCCATCATTGTGGGGGGGCCCGTAGTAACCCTCCTGCTGCAAAAACATTATTACTAATAATTTGAATATCCTGTACTGTGAATAGCTTAGGTTGAATTAGGTTACACTGACCTGAGATAAACATATGGGCCCCCCAAAATAAAGCATTGCAGGGCCCCCCAAAATTCCTTAAACCGGTTCTGCACATTGGGCAACTGAGTTGTCACTCCATGCAAGGGTTGTGTAGCATTAGCAGTGTGTAACACTGCCTGGAAAGATTTAGGCTACCCAGCGTGGGATCACAGTTGCAGTGTAGCTACACCATAGACTATAGATACACTTATGGATTGATTTGAATTTTGTGGGACTTACACACCCACTCAAATGGAGAAGATCTCTGCCTCAGTTCTCAGATCTCCTGCACTCCCCTCAGGGGAGCACGTGGCATCCAGATGTTGTCCAGCTTTCCTCCCCTCGCAACCTTAGACCATGTTAGGGGATGATGGGTGGTGAGGTCCAGCAACAGCTGGAGAGCTACATGTTCCCACTTCTGTTCTCCACCAAGGCCGTAATAATTGTGTGTACACCCATATCTGAAAGGAAAACCCATTGACTCCAACAGGGCTGAATTCTAAGCAGACACGTACTGGATTAACTAACCTACCGGGGAAGGGATGACCTTGTTGAACTCAGTGGGGCTTACCTCTACATATGGATGTGGACACCTAAGTAACTGAGGGCAGTGTGAGATGAAAGCACCAGTGTTTCAGATTTCTCCCCAGATTTTGGCTTGCAGATCTATTCTCAGATTCAAGAGCAATCTCTCTTTTTCTCTCTCTTCCCCTCTTGTAATCTGTGGCTTACCCAAAGAAGAGATAGCAGGGGGTAGATTTAGGGAGAGCAATGCTATCTGTACTCCACATGTTTTTCTTTTTCCACTAGTCTAATGCACATAGAGAGGGGAAAGTATTGTTATTTTTTTTTAATGGTCAGTTTATTACATGTCGGGGAGGCTGCGGCTCTGCCAGTAGAATGTAAAACACATTTGGGGTTGTATCGTGAGGCTGGTTTGCTCCTCCCTGCATAGCTGTTTCTGGTCCTTGTCTTGCTTTTGCTCCAGATGAATCTCGTATCCCTGTTCCATACAGCCTTTCACTGCTGGACTCCCCACCACCAGCAGTGCAGAAACCCCGCCCACCTCCCCATCCACCCCCGGAGGAAACTTGAGGCTTGGCCTGGGATATATAGGCTACCCCAGCAGGATTTATTGGCACAAAGGGTAGCAGTAATAAAGGCCTAGTGATGACTTCCATGTGTCCAATGTTCAAAGGCTGATAGGAATCTAAAGGTAATGGAATAACAGGTAAATTTTGCAGCAAAACCAAAAAGGCAGAAATGTTAATAAGGGCCAGATTGTGCTAAGGAAACAAAGGTTGTAGTCCTCATGATTGACGGTGGCTCTGGGGATTTTGGAGGCCCTCAAGCAAGGTGTCTAGGGTTGGCCCAAGGCATTTTTCTATAGAAGGCAAAGAACAAAGGAGAAGATGGTGTTCTGTCTCTTCTCTTTCAGATCCAGAATCTGAAATGCCCTGGCTGTTACATCGGACTTCAGTACTGGCAATGAACAGGATCTTTCTTCACACCCAAGGCCAACGTGGTAGCTTCAGGGGTGCAGGGCAAGCCATGGGGGCACACCAAGCTCTGCCCTCCAAGAAAGAAGAATGGACAGGAGGTTCAGGAGGAATGTCTGGGGCTGTTTCTACTATCAATGTCTGCTACCTGAGGCAGTTGCCTCACTCTGCTGAAAGGTAGGCTTAATTCTGAAGGCATCTTCAGTCCTCTCAATATGGAGGTCAAGGTCTTTCATTGGGGCTGCATAGTGTAAAACTCCATGTGCAGAGGGATGCACTCATTGTGCTACGCAACCCATGCATTGAATGGCAACATTGCACAAGTGAACCAAGAACACCAAATGTACAAACGATGGCACAACCCAAGGTGCAAATCACCATTCACTAGGTTGGCTCAAGCTGATGAGGACTGCAAGCTAACAACAGCCAGAGGGGCAGGGTTGCTCAGCCCCAATGTAAAATTCTCATCTGGAGTGAGCCATCATCTCATGCAGGTCATTAAAACATTCTTTGTGAAAGAACTGTGTACAGAAATATGGCTGAGATTCTACATTGGGATTGTGCAACATGGATCTCTACTAGTGGAGTCACCCACTGATTGTGCTACACCACTCTTTGAATGACAATGTTGCACAATCAATTGCACGACCAATGTACAGCTCAGCGCACAACTCCACTTCCACAACCTTCAACTGAATGCAGACATTTCTCATTGGACAAAATGTCCAACTGCTACTGAAGCAGGTGTAAGACACCAATGGGATTCTTGCCATGGTATCCTTAAGAATATAACTCTGTGATTCCCCAACACCACACAATTATGCACTGGTAAAGTCTGACTTGCAGCAGCTCGTCAGGACACCATCCTCCCAAAGCAAGCTGTACATCGCTTAACAATCAGTTTATTAGGATCATAGAATCATAGAATTGTAGAGTTGGAAGAGACCACGAGGGCCATCCAGTCCAACCCCCTGCCACGCAGGAAATCTTGATCAAAGCATCCCCGACAGATGGCAATCCAGCCTCTGTTTAAAGACCTCCAAGGAAGGAGACCCCACCACGCTCTGAGGAAGTGTGTTCCACTGCCAAACAGCTCTTGCTGTCAGAAAGTTCCTCCTGTTGACTCATGTTCAACTTGTGGTCTACTGGGACTCCTAGATCCCTTTCACACGTAGTCTCGTTCAGCCAGGTCTCCCCCATCCTATATCTATGCATTTTATTTGTTCACCCTAAGTGCAGTACCTTACATTTCTCTGTACTGAATTTCATTTTGTTAGCTTTGGCCCAACTCTCCAGTCTATACAGGTCATTTTGAATTTTGATCCTGTCCTCTAGGGTATTAGCTACTCTTCCTAATTTGGTGTCATCTGCAAATTTGATAAGTATGCCCCTAATTCCCTCATCCAAGTCATTGATAAAGATGTTGAATAGCACTGGGCCCAGGACAGAACCCTGTGGCACCCCACTGGTCACATCTTTCCAAGACGAAGAGGAGCCACTGCTGAGCACCCTTTGGGTTCGACTGGTCAACCAATTACAAATCCATTGAACAGTTAAATCCATTGATCAGCATCTCTGCAACCTTATAATAATATAATAATAAAATTTTATTTCTATCCCGCCCCTCTGCAACGCAATCGGGGCGGCTTACAATATAAAAACTCCATAGTCCCAGTACCCTAGCCCACCCACCCCCCTCTGAACATAGTTACCTGGGAGTAGACAGAGCAGATCTTACATCTGAGTGTATAGGTTCAATTAGGAAACATGGCTGGCCCTACCATTAGGCAGAGTGAGGCAGCTGCCTTTGAAGCGCAGATGCTGGGAGATGGAAGCAAGATGTTGGGAGGTTGGACCTATACGCTTGGCCTAGGGCTTGTCCTCTTCTGGCTAAGCTAGCCTGCTGCTTTCTGATTTGGAAGATGCTGTCTTATTGCCGGTGTTGAGGAAAGAGTCTGCATCCGGTCCACTTTATTTTTCTACACTAGTCTTGCTTTATTTGCAATTAACTCATAGAAGACACATTTGTTGTGGTTGTTAATATTACATCTCTCCACTTCCCCATCCCCCATTCCCCTCTTCCCTAAACTGGCTCCTGGGGCGTGAAAGCTTCCTTCCTAAAATGAGAACCTACATCATCTTATTGCTCCTCTACTCTTTTTGTGATGGATTCCACTCACTACAAGAGACCAGAGCAAGTGCTTGTTATTGTCATGCTCTGCTTCCAGAGCTTTGAAATGGACTCTGACTCAGAGATGGAAGCAATGGACATGCCAGGACCTGCTGAACCACAGCAGGGTGATGTTCCAGAGCCACCAGCCTCAGACACAGTCAACAATGCAGTACCAGCTCTGGCAGAGGGCCTTGCCCATTCAGATACAGAGGACAACTTTCATGTTCCTACCTTCACAGCACAGAGACAACAAAAGGAGGGCTTGAGGTGGTCTCAGTGTACTTATAAGAAGCAGCAGTGAGTTAAGCAGCAGCTGCATTAGCTGCTGAACTATAAATACACAGCACTGCCCTCCAGGGGTTGTCGGAGATTATCTGACTTATCTGATTACTCGTCATGTTCCTGATCTCTGTGTTGGACCTATACTGTGTTTACTCTGGACTCTGTTTGCCTGACCTGGATTCTGCTGGACTACTCTGAACTCTGTTTGCTGGACCTGAACCTTGTTTATTGGACTTTGCTTGTGGACTTGTGTTTTGCTTCCTAGTAAAGTAAGTGACTGACTTCACGCTGCCTTGATTCTTTTGCCTGTAATTAGCTTGACTGTGTTGTGCCTCTGTTATCAGCTGTGTAGTAATCAGCCTTTGGCTGGTTACCTGGACATTGTTTAGACAGTTTTTGTTGGTGTTCCTCAGAGATGTCAAATGCATTCATCATCTGGTGATCCGCATGATAAAATGAGGGGTGAGAAAGATTTGAGGTCTGTGGGATCTAATTCATTTTTTAAAGGAAACCCTAAAACTCCAAGGACCACTCATTTCCTTAGAATGAAGGTCCAAAAAATGTGTGTTGAGTGTCAGAATTAAACTAGGCTCACAGAGCCCCCCATTATATTTGAAGAATAAGCAGCATCCTCAAACACAATAATATACACTCTCCTTCCTGCTATAAATACAATACATGCAGAGCCCCCAGCTGGGTGAGGGGATTTCATATGTAGATACTGGCAGTGTGTACAAAAGGTTACACTCAGTATTGTTATTATTATTTTATTATCTGAGTGAAATCCCCATAGATAGGATCATGAGAGCACTATTAGAAAAAGTGATGCTGCTTGGAATGGACCACATTATCCAATGATACCTCACTAACTCTTAGACACTTGGATAGAATCCAGGTCATTGGTGGTCCAAAATTCTGGTGAGTAACACTTGGTAGACGTGAAACCAATGATAATAATAACTCTCGCTATTATTGATATTCTTAACAATTCCCTTACCTGCTTGCAAGGGAATGCAAACTAGATCCTGCTAGCTACAATTGTGAACCTCCTTTACTCTAGCTCAAACCTCACTGCCTTTTGGTATGACTCCTCTGGAGTAAAAGTGTTGTGGATGGCAACTGCTGACACCAGTGGAGTTGTGGCTAGCTCTGGCTAAGCTGGGATGGAGTTAAGTATGTGCTTCAGAGGCCTTTGCTCTGCACAGAGATGTTAATAATCATTCACAGTTGCTCAGTTGCAAAGAGGGAATAAAAGCCCTGATTAATCGAGAATTTCAAGAGAAGTCACCCCCCCAAGTCCCCTCCCCCAATACCATCCTTCAAGCTCTTTAGATGTTTTCCCCCCCTCCCTTCCTTCCCTGACTTCCTTTCAAGGAATTTTGAACACATGAATGGAGAGAGAAACAGAATGAATGGGACACTTCAAAGAAAATGAAAACCATTACGAGGAAATCTGTTTATAGAGAGAATGAATGATTATGAGGGAAGATGCCAACAGAGGAGGGAGGGAATGGTTCACTTGCTGCAGAACTCCTTGGCCTTGTGGTTCTCATCAATTGCGTTAGTGAAGTCTCCCTTGCAAGGAAAGAAAACTCTTTGTACATGCTGCACAAGCGCCTTTTCCATTTAGATCACATCTCATCAGAGCTCTCCTCCTGCCATAGCTATACCCGGAATTCAAGAGTGGCCCGAACCATTTTTAATGCAGTTTTTGTTGGTAGCACATGTGTGCTTTGCAGGGCTTCTATTAGCAGTGGGGGAGGAGGGTATAAGTCCCCCAACACACAGTTCTCTTCCCCCCTTTTCTGATGTTTGCTGGAATTCTGGTATGAATGCATCCCCAGGGGCCAGGGAGCCTGGGGAAATGTAATTTTCCTAGGGCACCTAACTCTCCCAAATAGATGACAAGCAGCCTTGGAAAATAATACCCAGGCTTAATCCGCACTACAGGAAGAATACAGTTTAAAACTGGATTATTTGCCATGGCTTCTTCCTATGGGATCCTGGGATTTATAGTTTTGCAAGGTCTATAGCCTTCCCTGCCAAAGAGTGCTGTTGCCTCACCAAACTACAAAGCCCAGGATTCTGTTGGATGGAACCTTGGCAGTTAAAGGAGTGGCAAGCTGCATTTACGAGGTCTATCTATTAAATAATGAGACTGATACTGACTGTTTAAAGCACAAGTTGACAAGGAATAATTACCATCAGTGGTCTTAACTGACATCTACTTACCTTCGTCACATTAGCATCAATCGGTAAAGGCTTTCAGTTAAGTGACCACTGCAAGAGAGGGAGAGGAAGAGACTATGGTTTTACACTGGTGTGAATTCTGTAATGCAAGCCCATGGACAGTACATGCAGTCTCAAGCAAATCTAGGCACCTTTGGATGGACGATATCTTGAAGGCTAAACTACAATGAAAACCTGATTTGATTTTGTTTTGTTTTTGTTGGGAATGTTGGATGAACATCTAAAAAAGAAACACATAAGAATTTTATGGTTTATGGTGAGAGCTGCCAGACTACCATATGCTCAGAAATGGAAGGACACTTTGGGTGCATCTACACTGTAGAAATGCCGTTTGACACCACTTTAAGTGTAGTTGCAGCTCCATCCTATGGAATCCTGGGATGTGTAGTTTTACAAGGTCTTTCTGCCAAAGAATGCTGGTGCCTCAGCAAACTACAAACCCCAGGATTCTGTCGGATGGAACCATGGCAGTTAAAGGGGTGGCAAACTGCATTTACAAGGTCTGTTGATTAAATAACAAGACTGATACAATAACCCATAATTATTTATATGTATTGCAATTCTAATGCTTATCCCCTTCAATTGTGTCAACATATCTACCATTTTCGGCTTTACTGCATCAATTGACTCAAAATGTGCTCCTTTAAGCACCGATTTCACTTTAGGCGGAAGAGAAAAGTCATATGGTGCCAAATCTGGAGAATATGGAGGATGTTCAAGTGTAGTAATGTGTTTATTGGCCAAAAACTGCTTCACAGAAAGTGCTGTGTGAGCAGGCACATTGCCTTGATGAAGAATGAAACCATTTCCCCACAGTTCTGGCCTTTTTTCCCTGACCTTTTCTCTCAGTTTTGTCAAAACTTCCTTATAATGATGCTGGTTCACTGTTCTGCCTTCTGGAACCCAGTCTGCCAAAATTATGCCCTTGATGTTTTAAAAAAAAAAAACCATGATGAGCATGGCTTTGAATGTGGACTGGCTTTGACGTGCTTTTTTCATTCTTGGTGACGATGGTGTTTTCCAATGCATTGACTGTCATCTTGTTTCAGGATCATACTGGAAGATCCAGGTTTCATCATCACACATAATGCTTTTTTGAAAAAGGTTTGGGTCCACCTCAACTTGCTACAGAATGTCCTGTTGCTTGACTTTTAAACTTAGCATTTTTCCAGTACACAACAGACAACATAGCTGCTTTAAATGATGACTGACAGTGAACTGAATGGTCAAGAGTGTTGATGTTTGTCATGTAGGTTCAGACATGTTCAAGGCCACCACTCAAGCATTCACAATCAGTTCTCCCTGATGTGTCTGAAAGGGAGAAACACCGTCTTGTTATTTAAAAGACGGACCTTGTATTTCTATAGTGTGGATGCACTCCTTGATACCAATGCAAGAGCAGAGGCTGATGAAGATGTACGACTTTGCAGAAAACGGATGCGCTGACCATACTGATAAAAGATGGATCTTTGTTGAACTTTTATAACAAACTGGAATGTTGTGACAACTTACTTGGAGTGCTGTTGGGGAGAAGTATTTGCTTTAAGCTTCGAAGACTAGTAGTGCTTCATAAACTGTAGAAGAACCTAGAAGAGAATAGTTAAGAGCAAGTTAGAGATAAATAGCAATCATAACCAACAACTGGGAGGGGTGATAGGAAGATCTGTTATGTGTAGTTTTAGATATAGTTAGTTTAGTGAGGTTTGTTTTTGAATTTTGTCTATCTTTTGTGTAGTTTTTTTTTAAATTTATGATTAATTTTTGTTTCTTTTGTAATCTGCACTTGAGTTCATAAAAGTATTTTTTTTTAAAAAAAAAACAACTGAGGGACCTTTCCACACTACCCAATTTGAGCACTTTGAATCCACTTTTAACTGCCATGGCTCCATCCTATGGAATCTTGGGATTTGTAGTTTCACAAGGTCTTGGGAATGCTTTTGCCAGAGAGCTCTAGTGCCACACCAGATTACAAACCCCCCACCTCCACCATATGGAATCACATCTGTTAAAGTTAGATGGAAGTGCTGTAATTGCATGGGATGAAAGGACTTTAGCTCAGATTGCAAAGATTAGCAGAGTATGTACTAACACAACTCTTCACCTTCTGCATGTTGATGGCAATGTGAAAAGGGCAGCTTGCTGATAAAACGGCAAGTGGGGGTGGGAATCAGGGCACCCTTGAGTTTGTAGATGCACAAGCAAACTTTAGGGAGAGGGTATACAGTGAGGGGACACCAAATCACCCACTGACACATAAAGTTTGATTCTTATTGGAAGTCCCACCTAGACTAGAACCATAGAAGCGATTGTTGAATGGTCAGTCAACAGTTTTGTCAATCCAGATAATCTGATGTTTCTAGGGACTCATCTATACGAGGCAATAAAACTGATAAAATGGATTAATGTGCAGTTTCATCAATTCACAGCAGCTTTCATTTGTTTCCATGTTTCCCCCCCCAAAAAACACATGTTCTCGGAGGCTGAAAGGTAGCTCAGCCCCATCTTCTGCTCCCCACATTTTGTGGCGGTAATCCACAAATCTTTTTTCCCATAGGCTCCTGGTCTTCTTGATAGTTCTGTATGGTTGCCAGGTCATGACTCTCCCAGGCTTTCAGATCTCAGCAGCAAAACCTGAGAACTATGGGCAATCCTTGGTGACGTCACAGGAGGCAAGCCCTGACAATGCTACAATGCTACAAGGGGCATAACCCACAACTGCACAGAGTATTCCATTCAAATAAAAATGACCAAGTCTAAGTAATAAAGAAAACACACACACTTTTCAAGGCAGTGCCGTTGCCCTGAGATTCCTCCTCCTTGCTCTGAAGACTGGAGAAGAGGGCCCAGAACCTGTGACTCCAGGCCAGGCCCTGAGATCTGGGAACACTAGTTCTTTGGCTCCATTGTCCATCTTGCTCCTCCATGCTGCCTGGCTAAGGATACTCCAGGTCATCTTCCAAAGAGGATCCTTCTGGGGGTAAAGGCATAGCATCCCCCAACCATTAAGGCTGCAATAAGTCACATTTATTTTATATATTTATCCATTCAGCTCAATGAATTGTAGTTCTGGGTAGACATCCATAGGATTGTGCTCCATGATTGCTTCCATGCCTTTATGTTCTAGAGCTCAAAAAACCCACATTGCTAAGACAGCAGTCCCACACCCACCTACTAAAGAAGAAGCCCCATTAAACTCTCTAGTACTTATTTCTGAATAAATGTACAATGTAATGTACAATGGGTAGAAATGGGGGGAATGTGCTTTAATAGTAATCTTCTTTTATTTAACATTACTGTGAGCTACCTTCAACCCCATCTTTGTGAGAAAGGCTGAGTGATTATGAATCAAATGTGTAAGTAAGTAAGTAAGACCGGCAGCATCCTTCTTAGGAAGCCAATTCCATTGACCCTAATAAATAGCCCTGCAACATTTAGTTGAGGGGTGGCCCTCCAGATGTTGTTGAGCTGTGACTCCTAATATTTCTAATTTCTCTCCTAACATTTCTCACCGTGGGCTATGCTGAAGCTGATGGGAGTTGCAATCCAATGGATTCTGGAGAACCATGGGAATCCCCTCTCTGATTTTGTTGGATGAAGTAAAAAGCTGCTTTGTTGTTATGTGCCATCAAGCCAACTCTGACTCATAGTGAGCCTAAGGTGAACGAACCATGGAGTTTTCTTGGAAGGATTTCATGGGAGGAGGCTTGCCTCTTAATCTGAGATAATGTGTCTTGCCCAAGGTCTCCTGGTGGATTTTAATGGTAGAGAGGAGATTCGAACCCTGGTCTCCCAGCTATCCAGTCCAGCACTCAAGCCACTACCCCACACTGCTTTTCCAAAAAGCTGCCACATAACCCTTTTTCATGACATTACTGGTCCATTCAAAACTGACTCCCTTAAATGGATGCAAGTAAAAAGATACAGCATAGAGTGGTGCACTGCTGAGGACATAAACTGAATACGTGTTATGCCCAGGGCCATCCCAAGATACATTGCTGCCTGAGGCAGATCAACAAATGACACTTTTAGATACCCACACCCACACATATACACTCACTCCAAATCAATTCCTGCACATCTGCAGACTTGGCTTTAAAGGAAGATTTTTATCTGAAACTGTAGGCTGAACAAACAGAATCCACTTTATGAAGTTCCCTGCCTTTTCTTTCCATAGGGCCAATGGTTTGGGGCCCCAAAGTGATCTAGGAGATAAATATTTGTAATATGTTCAATAGTTGAGGTCCTACATTGTAAATGTCCACATGCAGAGTTATGCATTGATTGTGCTACACAACCATTGTGTTGAATGGTAACACTGTGTAACTGGATGCGCTGCTAAAGGGACAGCACTGCCAATTTCAGCAGGGAGAGAGATGCGCATCAGCAGATAATGTGCATCCACATGTACAAAAACACTGCACACACAACTCCACTTCTGTGACTTGAACGGAATGTAGATGTTGGGCACTGGACCCAAATGTCCAGCCATGTACACATGCCTAAAACACCAACAGGATTCTGTTCAATATTAGAGTATATCCTAACCATTCAGGTGGACCATCCACCTTTTCTGGAAGAATCACTTGCATGACTTCTTGCTGTCACTGCAAGGAGAGGTTCAGGATGGAGGGACCACGGGGCGGGGGGGGGGACTTTCCTGCCGTGTCGGGGTGTGGGTGACCTCTTGCATCTGCCACCTGAGGTAGTTGCCTCACTTTGCCAAATGATAGGGTCACGACTGATCTATTGCTTTGAGCCAGATGGCTGCACTGTGTCAGGAACAATGCAGATATTGGGACACCGGTGTCAACAGGCTTGATCTGAGAGGGCTGCACGAATAGCTTTAAGGTTCATGAATTTTGAAGGACTTCATTTCCAAAAGCCCAGGATTGTGGCTTTCACACTCATCCTGCAAACCTCTTAATTGATGTGTCCCAAGTTTGGTATGTCAAAGCTCTTTGCTTTGCTCCACAATCCAGCCCTGTTGGCATGTCTCCCCGTGAGCCCACACGGTATTCAAGTCACAATGTATAATGTATGGAACGTTGCCAAGCCAGCTATCATTAAAGCTTAGGGCTCTGGTGAGAACATAAACTTCTCAGGCCTCACTCTTGTGGTTTACTGTGATGTCACGAGAGGCCACTCAAGTTATTTATTTAAGGAGAATATATTATTGGAAATGGTGAAATATGAAGTTATAAATCCATCAGCATGGCACTGTCCTAAGAAATGAGGTGAAAATGGGCCATGGGAGCGTCGCACTCCTGAAAACATATTTGATGCTTCAAGGTCCAGCATTCATTCTGGGTAGCGTGTGTTTTCAAAACAAGTGATATTTTGGGTGGCCCAAGATATTTTGCTGCCTGAAGCCAAAGGCAAAATGGCATCCCCATTCCATTCAGAGAACTGAATCTGATGGTCAGTTGACTTATAGTTCAAACACTCTTGAGGAGGCAGCATCCCTCCTTGTACATTGAGACCATGTTCAAGTATAAGGGAGAGCATGAGCACAGCTCTATCCTCCCACACCCAGAGTGGAGAAAGTTACTTTTAAGAAGAATAAGCAGAGGCTGAATGGCCATCTGTTGGGAATGCTTTGATGGTGTCTTCCTGTAGGGCAGGGGGCTGGACTAGATGTCCCTTATTGTCTCTTCCAACTCTATGATTTTATGATTCAACTATCCATGGCTTGAAAATATTCCCATTCCCAACCCCCCCCCCACAAAAGCAAGCCTTGATTTTGTCATTTTATAAAAGGGACACCACTTTACTACGCCATTGTATATAATGGGACTTGAGTAGCCACTGATTTTTGTATTTACGGGTAGTGGTGGGGGTGGGAGTCCTGGAACCAAACCACAGCAGATGCCAAGGGCCCACTGCCTAGAATTAGAGCACTTTGATACCACTTTAACCACCATGGCTCCATCCTATGAAATCCTGGGATCTGTAGTTCTGGAGGTACTAGGAATTCACAGCTGGAGAGTTCCAGGTTGAGAGGAAGCGGGCAAACAGGCTGAACAACCTCAGTGTAGGATCTTGGCCACACTAAAGTAGTAAAGCAGATCAGGGTTGAGCCATATTATGGATGTGAGAACTCCTGGGAACCCTAGACACCTGACTGTGATTCCATGATGGAAATCAGGCCAGATTTAAATAGATTATCCAATGGTGAGGGATGTAAGGAGCTGAAATCCAACAACATCTAGAGAGCCATATTGGGCTCATCTACACAATACAATATGTACTCAGTGTATCCTGGCTGTGGACCTGGGATGCCACCCCCCACCTTACCTGGAGAAAAAATGCCGGAGTGCAAGCAGGATGCTGGCCCGTTCCTGAAGCTGCTACCACCACAATTTTCCCTGTTAAGGCAGAAGCCAGGCAGGGGTCCCACAACATGTGACTGCAGGCCCTCTGCACATGACCAGCCTCAGTCACGTGTTGCGGGATCTTTGCCTGGCTTCCGGGAGAATCAGGGAGTTGGTGGCAGCAGCAAGAAGCAGTGTACCAGATGGGATCCCATGGACATGCAGGGTCCAACCTGGTTTTTGCTGGGTAAACCGGTTTAAACTGGGTATTATATTAGAACTTTTTTTCCAGCCCTACCATGGCTTGCCCCTGTCCCAGCACTGTATCTGCCCCAGGGGTCATTTGGACTGCCCCAGGGACAGATTGGGGTAAATCGCCTGCATCGTTCGGACTGCAGGGCTCTGGAACAGGGGCAAGCCAGGGTGAACTGCCCATGTAGATAAGCCCATAGTCTCCACCCCTAGGCTACATAAACATATAAGCAAATAATGAAAAATATTTAAATATTTGAAAGGAAGTCATTTTGAAGATGAAGTAAGCTTGTTTTCTCCAGAGACTAGGGCTGAATTCACACTACACAAATTATCCAGTTTGAAAGAGAATTATTTGCCATGGCTTCTTCCTATGGAATCCTGGGGTTTGGTGAGGCCCCAGCGACCCTTGGTAGAGAAAGCTAAAGACCTTGCAAAACTACAAATCCCAGGATTCCATAGGAAGGATACGTGGCAAATAATCCACTTTCAAATTGGATTATTTGTGTAGTGTGCATTTAGCCTAGGACACAGAACCGTGGAGTCAAACTACAGGAAAAGAGATTCCACCTAAAAATGAGAAGGCATTTCCTGATGGTAAGAGTTGATCAACAGTGGAATACACTTGCAATGTGGTGGAGTCTCCTTCTTTGGAGGTTTTTCAACAGAGGCTGGATGGCCAACTGTCGGGAGTGCTTTGATTGGGTATTCCTGCATGTCACAGGGTTGGACTGGATGGCCCTTTGGGTCTCTTCCAACTCTAGGATTCTATAAAAAAAATGGATGAAACTGGTTGACTTCCATTTTCAGTGGCCAGCTGCAATCCATATGTAGGGCTGATGTGCCTGTTTGTGAAATGGCTCGTTTCACCCAAACAGCAAATCAAGAACAGCAACAACAAAAGACTCCATGCCATTCATTTCAGCCCCTCCATTCAATGATGTCTCTGGCTAGATAAGCAGAGCCTTTCCCAAATTAGACTGTGATGTTCTTAATCATTACAGCAGGAAGGAGCCTTCAATGAATGAGGCACCAGTTTGGCTTAATTGAACCAAGTCCCCTGAATTAGGGAACGGCTTTGCTTATGAAGCAGAAGGAGCCGCTGGGGGTTTTATCAATTAGCCCTGGAGGGAGTTGCTGATCTTAGGAATAGGGGCAGCAATGCCCTCGGCCCTTCAATTAAGCAAAGCATTTACTTTAGACCTCAAAGAAATATTTGTAAATATTTTTGCCTTTGCTCAGCACATCCATGTTTATAACGCAGGTTCTAGATGCCAAATGGGAGATTTACACAAAGAAAAATAAATTGTGGCAACATCCAAATGTCTTGACTTGTAGGACTCTCTGTATCATATCTGACAGACATCATGTATGACCTCTCATTAGTTGTCTGCTACCAAATGTTGAATATTATCACTGCCCAGCTCCCATATGAAGCAAATAAGTTTATTAATGAGAAACATCAGATATGATCTATTGGAATTTATAGTCCTCAACAAAATGGCTTATCGGAGAGGATGAACTGAACCTTTACCTCCCTACATGATCCCACAGTAAAATCCCGTTGTGTATCATCTATTGACTGCTGTCAAATACTGGACATTGTTAACAGCTCAGGATTCAAATACTAAACACCATCGCATGCAGGCTAACACATACAATCCAAAATGAATGCTGTTGCATGTGCCAAATGTCCCACACTCTCAGCTGCCAGAGACTATCAGATAGCAATTCTTGAACACAAATAGGAACCTAGTCCATCTCTATAAAGGTAACTTTCCCTCACAGTCTATTGAGTTCAGTATTGTCAATGCTAGTGGCTCTTAGCCTTTTCTTTCTCAGGTACTCCTTTTAAATATCTTTTCTTGCATGGACCCCCAAGACTTAACTCAAGATTTCAAAACCTAATAATAATAATAATAACAATACCTGATAATAATAACATAATTATACCATCCATTAAACCTTTCTTCAGAGGCACTGGAGGGGGAGGGAAGACTTTTCTCCTGTTTCTTCCTGCAGGTATGTGGCTAGGGTGGATTGAATGGCAATGAGCAGGCCAAGCTAACCAGCCAGCCTTTGCCTTGGCTCCTGTCATGTGGCCACTCCACTGCAGGGAGGAGGTGGACCAAGCAGCCTTCAAGTCTTCACAGACCCCCCTATGAGGACATTGCGGACCCCTGGGGGTCCTTGGACCATAGGTTAAGAACCACTGGCCTATGCTGTTGAGGAGAAGCTGAATTTGGGACCCTCACCATGCAACACAGACTCTTTACCAATGAGCACACTCTCTCAGCTTCAGAAGAAGGCAATGGCAAAGCCCCTTTGAACAAACCTGGCTAAGGAAACACCTTAGCAGCAGCATAAGTTGAAATGACTTGTAGACCCACAACAACAACAACAACAACAACAACAACAACAACAACAGTGTCAACTTTGGCCTCCCAAACACATGTATTCCGCCACTCAGCTGCAGCCTTTCCCTTCCTGTGACAGGAACATCTCATAAAGACATGAAGCCTTTAGTGATGGTTTGGCAGTTATTCAGAGACCATCTGGAGAACAACCTCCAAATTTGCCAAGATTTGGGGAGCGCTACATGTCAACTCGATGCTAGTTGATGTGGTTGGGCTCACACATTTGCACACATGTAGACACAAAATTATAGCATCAGGTCTTTCTCCTCCCACCCCACCCCTTCTTCTTTACACACAGAGCCTTCCAGCCTACTAGGGCTGACCTTGTCTTTCTTGGTGATTTAAGTTTTGAAGAAGGAATGGGTGAGGATTTGCTCTGACATTTAAAGGCAATCTGGATAATTAATAGCCCTGGCAGCGTCCATCTCTCCCTCCATATATCTGTGCAACAGTATCTATTTTTGACATAGCTGACACACCATTTCCTTTGGCAGCCCAAGGGCGGCTCATCTTTAAATTAAACTCGTCTCCAGCCCCCTCCAATCTGTAAGCTGTACAGAGGCAGACACGGTTGGCTCATATCATCTGGAGACTGTGCAGGCATATGGATGGAAGGTGATGTATAGGCCTCTCTACTACTGTGAGCTGGAACCAGCATTAACTAATGACATGAGAAGTCTCTTCGGTATCTAATCACCTTTAATGTTCAGATTTAGAAGACAACTTTAAGGGAAGAAAAAGAGATTAGCAGGTCAGGTCACAGCACCAGGGGAAACAAACAATTGGCTCTTTCAAAACCCAGCTTGATATTTAAGTTCCATTTTTTGACAGTAAATTCCACATTAAAAAAAAAAAATCAAAACAATGCCAGGACAAAAGTTCAGAGGCCACATTCTGGAAACAATACAATAGGCTGTTAGGAGCAGCCATCTTGGGAAACCATCCAGGGTCGTAACCTTCCGAGGAGGGTCGTGTTTTCAGAAGCAACCAAGCTTAGGGGTCTGTACCACAGTAAAGGCCCCTGAAATTGGAAAGATTAGTATAATGATACAGTTCATAATACACAGCGTTGATCCTATGCACTTTACCGGGCACTCAGCATCACTGTGTCGAGGATTTACTCTCAAGGAAACCTATGTAGGATGGCAGCCTTAGAAAGATCTCTTTGTATGGGACAGTTGCAAAAAGGAAAAAGGAAATAATGATGTGATGATGTGTGCATTTGTGTATGTGTATGTGTGTGTATTAATTAGGCTGTAATTTGTAGCTGACTACATGAAAGCAAGCTTCCTTGAAATCAATGAGATTTACTTCTAAGTTTATTTAGTTAGTTAGTTAGTTATTTTATTTAGTTATTTATACCCTGCTCTTCAGCCACAAGGCTATCAGAGCGGCTTACAAATTGTTTTAAGCAATAGCAATTTACACATCTACACTGCATTAAACAGTTTCCAATGTGTGTTAGCTAATTGCCCTCACAAGCTGGGTACTCAATTTACCACCCTACGAAAGGATGGAAGGCTGAGTGAACCTTGGAGCCCGCTGGAATCGAACTTGCAACGTGGTGGCTTGCAGTACTGGCATTTAACCACTGCGCCACCAGGGTGTGCAATATGCAGGTTATGGATAAAATGGTACTGCTAGTCCGTGTTTAAAGCTGAAATGAATTGGGAAGAAATTCCCCCCTTAAATTAGCCTAGTTCAAATTTGTTTCCAAAAAAAAGTTCCAATTTGAGCCTATGCCGTTCAATATTAACTGAATATTAATTAATCAATCAGCCAAGTAACTGAATGCTTGATTGCTTGATAGCTAATTCATGTTCATTCAATATAGTATTATCCACTATTATATTATATATTTGTCTGGGAAACAAGGAAACCCAGAATAACACTTAAAATGTTCTATGATGCTAAAGAAAGGGGTAGTCTGGGATTCCCTAACTTTAAACTGTATTATGAAGCCGGTTGTTTTGTGTGGCTGAAGGACTGGATTTTGCTTAGAGACGAGAGACTTTTGGAACTTGAAGGTCTTGATCTAAGATTTGGGTGGCATGATTGTCTTTGGTATGATAAAGTTAAGGCACATGCTGAATTTAAAAACTATTTTATTAAAAAAAAGGTCTTTTGAAAGTATGGTATAAATACAAAGCAATCCCCCCCCCCCCAGATAACTTTAGCCACCTCACTGAAGGAAACCTTTTTCAGGAGAGAATGGGTTGAAAGCAGGAGATGGTTGATCTATGAAGATCTCTTGCATCTGGAACAAGACAGTTGGGAGCTAAAATCAAGAGAGATGCTTCTTAAGAAAGACATAGATCTCAATTGGTTTAACTATTTGCAGTTTAAGGAGAGATGTAATCAAGATAAGAGGGGTCTAGCCATAGACATTGGTGAAAATAGTCTTATTTGGAACTGTGTAAAGGTGATCATGTAATTTAAAAGGTTTATAAATGTCATTTGAAAGTAGAGACTGAAGATGAATCTGTAAAAGAATATATGATAAGGTGGTCCCAAATTTGAAGTCGAAGGCTTTCACGGCTGACATCCATAGAATTTCCTTGTTTTTTTCCCGGGCTGTGAGGCCGTGTTCTGGCATAGTTTCTTTCTGACATTTCACCTGCATCTGTGGCTGGCATCCTCAGAGAATGGTTGGGTAGGAGTGTGTGTGTGGAGTTTATATGCTGTGAACCCCTGTTGGGGAGGATATGTAAATTTGTGTAATTGAATGGTTAGTTTCTGGGTATAGAAATGCAAGGAGGATTAGTGTCTGTTTGGCTAATGGTTGGTTGATGGGCCATTATCTGCTGGGAATCCCCCTGTCCCTGGGTGGGATTATAATCTTTGTAAGAAGATGATTCCATGTATGAATCATAGAATCATATAGTTGAAAGGCACTGCAAGAGCCATCTAATCCAATGCTGGGCCAGCAGGGATACATGATTACAGCACTCCTGCAAGATGCCCAACATACCTCTGTTTGAAGACGTCCAAACATGGAGAGTCCACCATGTAGAAAATTCTTGTTATTTATATTGAGCAGATTGAAGCATAGCCCCAGTGCAATATGAGCTTCTGGTACAAAACAGGACAAAAAACATGCAGGATGCTCCAGTAAAGTTATAAAGCAGAACTTACGTTTATTATGGCAGAGAATACATCTTAGACAGGAAAAAGAAATAGATGGAAGAGAGTTATCTAACTTGGATGGAAGAGTCCCGAAAGCTGACACTCATGAGTGTGTGTAAGGCATATTGAGGCAGAGCTGCCTCATGCATGATGGCTTCTAGCTTCTTGCTTTAGGCTTCTGAGACAAAGGGTTGTAAAACACTAAAACATCTTGGAGCATGTGGAGGCGGAGTGAGCTCTGCATGCAAGCAGGAAGTAAACACAGATTAGCGACACACACAGAAAGAGGTGTAAACAAGTGTTGATGTTTCTTCACTTCCAACACACCACCCTTTCAGGTAGTCCATTCCACTGTCACAAAGCTCTTACAGTCAAGTTCTTCCTAATCTATAGGTGGAATCTCCTGTCTTGTCATTGGAATCCATTGGTTCATGTTCTAGTCTCTGGAGCAGCAAAAAAATCAAGCTGGCTCCATCTTCTGCATGACCTTCTTTCAGATATTTAAAGAAGACTATGGTATCACCTCTCAGTCTTCTCTTCGTTGAAATGTGGAGGGATTGAAATAGTCACAATCAAGACAATGCAAAACATTTCTCTAAGGATCTGGGAAGGTTGGAGAGGAGGAAGAGGGGAAGAAGTTAACTACACTACATTATTAAAAGTCTCAATTGAAATATATCAAAAGACCTACTGTTGCCAAACCATGAGGGCCCTGCCCATTTTCTTGTCCTAGTCATGCTCCCAGAAGCTTTTTCTTCCTACGGCACCAGTTCTGCCATGTCTGCTGGTGCAAACCAAGACACTCTGATATCTCACCCAAGCAAGTCAGTTGGACTTCTCCCTCTCCCTCTGATGTATTTCATTAGATCTCTTTAATGTACATGTTGACATCCCACTTTACCAAAAAAATTCTCCCCATAAAATCCCAGTAAAGATGAGTATCGGGAGCATTAAGATCAGGTGGCATCCACATGGTGTCAGGATGTTGTTCTCCTCATCCTGGCTAACAGATTGGGAGTTGTCTTTTGCCTCAGAGTTTGTAGATGCTCCAGCTGAGGACCAATGAGACAGACAAAGGAGCAGGGCTGTGCCATTTTAACTCACTCAAGGAAATGTCTCTTTCCCTAAGGGGCCAACAGGGCAGAACTGGTCAGGATAGGACCAGTTAGGATGGGGGATGGAAGAAGTGAGAGAAACAAAGAGAAAGAGCTAGAAATTAAAATCCTGAAATGTTGCTAGGGTCATATGTAGTGGGTCCTTGGTATCCGCTGGGGTTTGGTTCCAGGATGCACGCCCCCCCCCCCGATCGATACCAAAATCCATGGATGCTCAACTCCCATCATATACAGTGGTATAATAAAATGGTATGGTGTCCCATATATAAAATGGCAAAATCAAGGTTTGCTTCTTGGAATTTTTCTTTTTAAAATATTTTTCAAGCTGTGGATGGTGGAATCCGTGGATGCTAAATCGGTGGATACAGCAGGTTGACTGACGTTGATTTCATATATACCATCTAGTCTTCAGCAGAGAGGTCATGGTAAATTTTGAAAGGCAGGGACTCATCGTGACTGTCCTGAAAGCCACCTCTCCCCAGCAAAGGGGATCCCAAAATCCAGGCAGCTGTGTTGATTCAAATTCTTATCGAATGTTACAGGGAGCACACAACTCCCTTATCACAACAGTTTCACTGGCTGCCAGTCCATTTCCAAACACAATTCAAAGTGCTGGGGATGACCTATAAAGCCCAGACATCCTCCTCTCTGCTCATCAAAAAGTTCTGGTGTTTCACCCTGCAAGACCTGGTTCCATTTCAACCCTGGTTCCCAGATCTCATAGGACAGGAAGAAACTCATGGTTATTACCTAGCACTCATTCATTTCAATGGAGCGGAGGCAAGAGATAGTTCCATAGGATGTTTAAGCAAGTCCCATTTATTTTAGGAGGCAGAAGAAATTTCAGGTGGGTTGTTACTGCTGCGATGGAGGTAGAACAACCATGCCAATTGAGCCAGTGTATTTTAACATTATGCCAGTATACCCATTAGCCAGCATCATAGAGAACAGTAAGTCCAACTTATATGGATGTATGCCTCCTCTGCCTTCCGCCTTCCACCTTCCTTCTCCTCCCTCCTCCTCCTCCTCTTCTTCTTCAGTGGTTGTAGAGATTGATATTCTCTTCCTTCTTCTGCAGTGAGCAAAACCCTGTCTGGACTTAACATTTCACTATGATAGCCCATCTTCCATGGCCATTCAGTGGCTGGTGGAGAGTTGGGGGGACAGAAATCAGAGAAGCACCTGACAAATGTCCCATAGCCAGAGGCAGAATGATGCCCTCATCTACTGACACCTCCAGAGGACTCCAGTAGATCTTATCAGATGATGATGCATATGATGGCATCAGTCTGTGCCTGGATACAGGGAACATAGCCAAATGCTTCTCCAATCACCCCATCTTTCCATCAGCCACTGAGTGGCCATGGGGAGGCTGTGGCAACTAAATGGTGAGTCCTGGTGGGGAGGGGAAAGGAGAGATATACCATAACTGTTTCTGCCTGTAGAACTTTTGTGCAAGGCTCTGCAATATAGGGTCTCGGCCACTGTGCTGAGTTGCATCATGTCTACACATTTTTCACATGAACAGGTCCCTGTAAGGATAAAAGGCATGTGGGCTTTAATCAATTTATAGTAAGAACAGAAATCAGGGAAACCCTTTCCATCACTGATCAAAGTTCTTCAGAAGAGGGGTTCAAAGGTCCAAGCCATGACCATCTCTCTCCTGAGACAATCTGTCTTGTCCGTTTTCTACAGAGTGATCACCTTTGAGGAATTTGTGTCTCACTGCGGTACCACGTTTTTTAATCCTCATAAACTGGTTTGGGTTATTTAAAGATGAATGGCAGGGGGTGGCATTGTAACCACCCTTGTTTATCTTCTCCCCAAAGTGTTTCATCACTCTGGCTCATTATAAAGACATGAGTGAGCTACCAGGAATTCCTCTCCCTTCTGAGACCTCAAGCCCCCTGTGGTTTTGGGGTCCAGAAGAGATCAGCAACCTGTCTGTGTCAATGAAGCTTTTTTTAAAAGGGGGGAATCAAGATTAGTTGAGAGACTGAACATTGACAGCTTGAATACTCAGTTTACCTTGATTGGTCTGTTGGAATGCCCTTGATTTTCATGACTGGGTAGTGCAGGTTTTAGGAATCTTGGATGCTCTTCCAAACAATTTGGAAATTTTAGACTCTGGGCTTGATGGTCTTCTTGGAACCTTTTCTTTAGATAATAATATGCATTACTTCACTTACGTACAGCTCTGCTGGAGCCTGGACTCTGGTGCTAAAGTCCTTCCCTGATGGAACCACTAGGGTTGCCAGAGTGAAAACTGGAGAGGGCTCCTGTAGCTTTAATAGTTGAATAGAAGGAATTGCAGCAGGTGTTTCTTCCCATGTAACCAGGTAACTAGCACCCCCTGCTGAAATTTCCCTCTTCTACACAACCATTAAAGGTACAGGAGCCCTCTCCAGTTGTCTCTCTGGCAACCCATAAGCTACATAAGTGTGATTTTTTCATTGAAGAGAAATCTGAAATTATATTCTCTTCAATGAAAAATCACACTTATGTAGTACACCAGATGTCTTTCCCCTCTTGCTCATTGTAAAGCAATCTATGGCTGGGATCCTGTAGGTTAGTGTTCCCTAAAGTAGAGCCATTGAATCAGTGGTTAACTAGTGAATCAACACATAAGTAAACCCAATTGATTTGACAGCTGTACTCTAGTCAATGCTAATAGTAAGATTTAGGTCCATGTACATTTCTGCAGCAGAGGAAAGATTAAAGATGCCGTAGTCTAAGTGGGCACAATGATGAAGAAGGCTTAAAGGTCTTTTGGTGCCCTGACTAAGCCAATCAGTTTCCCTACACTTTGGCTGCATCTGCACTGCAGAAATAATCCAGTTTGACACTGCTTTAACAATCATGGCTCCATTCTATGGAATCCTGGGATTTGTAGTTTGTTGTGGCACCAGAGCTCTCTGACAGAGAAGACTAAATATCTCACAAAATGACAGATCCCAGAATTCCGTTGAGCATTGAGCCATGGCAGTTAAAGCCATGTCAAACTGGATTATTTCTGGAGTGCAGATGCAGACTTAGTCTACTTCATAGGGTTGTTCTGCCTTTGGCAGCTTGGCGTAACAAGATTTCTTTTAGAAAAATGATTTTGAAAAATAATAAAATATATCATACCATACAATACCATGACTATCCTCCATTCCTCACATAGGGTTTATCTTCCCGGGCTAAATACCCTGGCTTGCCCCCATCTCAGAGCCCTGCAATCCATATAACTTGGGGCTTTTTACCCTACTCTGCCCCGGGCCAGTCCTCACCACCCCTGGGGCAGATACAGGGTGAGGCAGGGGCAAGCCAGGGTAAGGCCCAATAAAGCATTTTATAATAATACCAGGTTTAATCCATTACCACCAGACAAAACCTGGATCAGGTCCCAAACACGGGCTGTTTGGACTCCGGCCCATTTCATGGAGGTACTGGGGGCAGACTGGGCCCGCTCTGCAGCCAGGATACGCCAGCGGGGAGCGGACATATCCTGGCTGATGTAGATAAGCCAAAAGTTACCTAGGCAACATAGTCAGGTCCCTACCTGGAAGGAGCTTACAGTCTAAAAGAGACCGTGGAAACACTCAGCAGAAAGGAGAGAAAAAAAAGGAGCTAATGGTCTTTGAATCTTTTAAAAGTGAGTACAGTTACAGTGATAAATAAATAACCTTTTGGGGTTGTTGTTGTTTTTGTTATTATTTCTATCCCGGTTTTTCCCCAGTTTGGGACTCAAAGCAACGTACAATAAAAAGACATTGTTTAAAAAGACATTTTTTAAAATGGGGTGGCTTCTAGACCATACCATAGTAGAGTCCACAGAGTAGAATAAAATATTCTGTATATAGATAGTCTCTCTCTGGCTTTTCTTTGCAAACGAAGATTCAGGAAGGACTCATCCCAGATAGTAAAGTTCACAATATAATATTAAAATAAGACAATAAACTTAGCAGTAGACATCTATTCTTACAGAAACAAATATCAGTAAGACGGTGTTTTGTATTGTTTTCTAAAGCCATGATTCTCTCCAGCTTCAAACTTAATTCAGTTAAAAACACCTTGGTTTGTTTTGGTGTTTTTAGGTTTTCACCTGATGTTTAAACATTAGTGCTAGAGATCCTGTACCAGAAGGTTTCACTGTCTTCTAAGTTGCTCTTGGAAAAAGCAGTTCACTTAGTTCATTGTTAGTAATGGTTGTAGCAGTGGGGACCCTTTTCGACAACTGCAACTAACAATTCTCCTGACATCTGACTCTCCAGGGCTCAAGCAATCAATCAGTGCTTTTAATCACCTTGGTTGGGGGAAGAATGGACAGCTTCCATTTGACGGAATCAATATGTTCCCCATCAAAGCTTGGCAAAACATGGAGACTTTTAAATCAGAAGGCTGCCACCACCTGGACACTGTGCAGAACAACCAAACCGATGCCATTTTTAGGAGAAAACATGCATGGGAAAAGAGTTGGACCTACAGTGCAAGGTCAGGTAGCAGACTCAGAGAGCAAGACAACAGACAGAGAAATCTGACTTAGAAGCTTCAAGCAACCTGACCCTCACAGAGACAGTGTGATGTACTGGACAGAGTGTTGGATGAGGACTTCAGAGACACAGGTTCAAATCCCTGCTCAGCTGCAAAACACACAGATTTGGGCCCCATTTCTTAGCATAGCCCAGTGATCCCCAAACTTTGGTCCTCCAGGTGTTTTTGACTTCATCTCCCAGAAGCCACCTTGACCAACAGTCAAGAATTCTGGAAGGTGAAGTTCAAAACATCTGGAGGACCAAGTTTGGGGAGCCACTTGGCCTTAGTAAAAACAGACCCTCTCATTGGTCTGCTGCCTTGAGCTCCATGGAGGAAAGGTCAGAGCTTGGGCAAGTTTGGGCAAGTTTCTAAATTCTGGGAAAGGTGGAATCTCTGGCTTTTTTTCGCAAACAAAGATTCAGGAAGGACTCATCCCGCGCTTTCTGCAAGCGCGCTGATGACTAAAAAGGCCAATCCGAGATAAACAAGACCGGTTGCAGAAAGCACAGCAGAAGGTCTCCTTGGGTGATGTTTCTGGGTTGTGATTCTTTCTGCGTTATCGTTTCTCTTCAAGACTTGTTCAGTGTGAGTTCTCAAATAAGGCTGCAGCATTGTGGATAGGGCGTCTCCATGCCTCCCGATGTGAGGCCAGGGCGGACCATTGTTGGTGATCAATTTGGCTGAGCCTGAGATGTTGTTTCAGGGAGTCTTTGTATCGCTTTTTTGGAGCACCCCTCTTACGCTGAACCGTGGTGAGTTCACCGTAGAGTAGTATTTTTGGGAGGCGATGGTCCTCCATCCTAGAAACGTGCCCTGCCCAGCGCAGCTGTGTTCTCAATATCATGGCCTCAATGCTGGTGATCCCTGCTTGCTCAAGGACAGCAACATTTGTCACATAGTCAGTCCAGTGTATATTTAGGATTGTGCATATACAGCGCTGATGAAGGTTTTCGAGGAGTCGTAAGTGGTGGCGATAGGTGACCCATGTTTCAGACCCATAAAGGAGAATAGACAGTACAATGGCTCTATAAAGGTGGAATATAAATGTAACAAATAATCCTGGTAGTCTAGCATAGTAGCATAGAGACAATGGCCAAGATCCTATCTCAAGCTCATATAACATAAATCTCCGCATGTGGGATTATGCATCGATTGTGCTACACACAACCCTTGTGCTGAATGGCAACATTTTGCAACAGAACACCCATCTAAATGTACACATAGCCAAAGGAACATATGTTTCCACAGACATATCTGCACGCGTATTTACATGCATGTCTACAGGTGCATGCATGTCCATGCACCCCTAGGCATCTGCAGGCACATGAGTAGCCCATGCACAACTCTATTTCTACAAACTTGAATTGAAAACAGACATTCCACATCAGACAAAAATGTTGAACCACTTCTGTAAGGGAACTTGTACATGCATAAGTTGCCAATAAGATTCTGGCCTATGACTGGAGTACTATTGCTAGCCCTGACTAGACTAGACCTATTAAATTACTGGGATTTACCTAAGTGTTAACATACTAAGTTGTCATGGGCTGCTGACACACTGCAGCAATAATGCGGTTTGATGCCACTTTAACTGCCATGGCTTAGTGCCATGGGATTTCTGGGATTTGTAGTTTTGTGAGATATTTAGCTTTCTCTGACAGAGGATTCTGGTGCCACAACAGACTACAAATCCCAGGATTCGGTAGGATGGAGTCACAATAGTTAAAGGGGTATCAGACTGCATTATTACTGCAGTGTGGCAGCAACCGTAGATTCAGTGGAGTTACTTCTGTTGGGACTAGATGTAGGACTTAGGTCATGTGTGGAAATCATGCAGTCCTCTACATGTTGGTGAACTCTAATTCCCGGCATCCTATGTCATTGGGTAGACTGGGTAGGGTTTGTCGGAGTTTCAGTCCAACAACATCTGGAGGGCCATATGAGTCCCATTTCTGATTTAGGCCTATGAATCAGGACCTATGAATCTGAACTTTATCAGAACTAGCTCTGCCTGAGTTCTATGCACACATAAGTTATCTTACACACGCGATTGGGCTTTTCTCGCCATGGCATAGTGGTGTAACGTCTGTCTTCAGTCATTTGTCATCTGCTTATTGGCAATGGGGGTGGTGGTGAAGATATTGCTCACCTACCTTGCAGGGCTGGCATAAGGATTCTGATAAGATAATGCCTCTTGTGTTTCACTTAATGTGATATACAGCCGCAGTTGGCAAAGTGGCTTGCTAATAGGAATGTCTGACTGCTGTTGCAAGGCAATCCCCACCTTTATCAGTATCTGCGGAAAGAGGGCAGTGCAGGCAGGGTTCACCTCTTTTGGTATTATGCAGGCACCTGGTCGCTGATTGGCTAGGTGCTGCTAGCTACTGATGTCAGCAAGGGCAGCTAGACAATCAGCAGTGGTGAGTTTCCTTGCATGGTACAGTTGATGCCCAAGGTGATCTTTGCTTCCACTGCCACCTTCTGATGGTTATTAGGAAGAGTGAAAATACCAGTTTGGAATAATAATAATAATAATAATAATAAAATTTATTTATACCCCGCCCCTCTGTTAAAACAATCGGGGCGGCTTACAGAATTTAAAATACAATACAAATAAAATCCCTAAACACCCCCACTCCCACCCTCCCCCATAAAAAAACATTAAACAAATATAAATTAAAAACAACTAATCTAAAATCACATTTAAAACTATAAATACAATAAAAT
This sequence comes from Gambelia wislizenii, assembly GCA_030847615.1. Taxonomy (NCBI): domain Eukaryota; kingdom Metazoa; phylum Chordata; class Lepidosauria; order Squamata; family Crotaphytidae; genus Gambelia; species Gambelia wislizenii. Next base: position 21,891,269 of record JAUMIR010000013.1, on the reverse strand, counting down.
ATAATAAATGGCCAGCAGCCTAGAAGAGGCCAGGATCCCCTGAGGCCGGGATCTAATTAGGAAAGGCCTGCCGAAAGAGATCCGTCTTTAGTGCTTTTTTAAAGCCACTCAGGCTCATTATCTGACGGATCTCATTCGGCAGGTCATTCCACAATTTGGGGGCGACTACCGAAAAGGCCCTCTGGGAGGTTGCAGACAGCCTAGATTTTTGTGGCTGAAGCAAATTCCTCCCAGAGGACCGGAGTGCGCGGGGAGGATTGTATGGGAGGAGGCGGTTCCGGAGATAAGTTGGACCCAAGCCATTTAGGGCTTTAAAGGTAATAACCAACACCTTATACTGGGCCCGGAAACTGATTGGCAGCCAGTGGAGAGATTTTAGTACTGGAGTTATATGGTCTCTCCGAGATGTTCCCGAGACCACTCTGGCTGCCATATTTTGTACCAACTGAAGTTTCCGGACCAAGCATGAGGGCAGCCCCATGTAGAGCGCATTGCAGAAATCTAGACGGGAGGTTACCAGCGCGTGCACCACAGTCTCGAGGTCCCTTACTTCCAGGAAATGGCGCAGCTGGCGTATCAGCCGAAGCTGATAACAGGCGCTCCTGACTGTCGCATTCACTTGACTCGTCATCTGAAGCGATGAATCAAGGAGCACCCCCAGACTGCGAACACAGTCCTTAACGGAGAGTGTGACCCCGTCCAGGACTGGAGGTTGCAACCCAACTCCTGGTTTGGGGGCCGCTACCGTGAGCACCTCCGTTTTATCTGGATTTAATCTCAATCTGTTTTTCCTCATCCAGCCCATTACTGCTTTAAGACAATCATTAAGAGGAGAGACGCCATCGGAATTCGAGGCCGATGATCGGGGCAAGGAGAAATAGATCTGGGTGTCATCAGCGTACTGATAACACCCAGCCCCATAACTGCGAATAATCTCACCCAGCGGCTTCATATAAATGTTAAACAGCATCGGGGACAGGATGGCACCCTGTGGAACACCACAAGTAAGCTCCTTTCTGCTGGAGCAGCTGTCCCCGAGCAACACCCTCTGGGACCTGCCCGAGAGGAAGGACCGGAACCACTGGAGCGCAGTGCCTCCGATTCCTAACCCCCTCAAGCGATCCAAGAGGATGCTATGATCTATTGTATCGAAAGCCGCTGAGAGGTCCAGAAGCACCAACAGGGTCACACTACCCCTGTCAATGCTTAGACGCAGGTCATCAGTCAAGGCAACCATGGCAGTCTCAACTCCAGATCCCGTCCTAAAGCCAGTTTGAAATGGGTCTAGATAATCGGTTTCATCCAAAACCACTTGGAGTTGAAGCGCAACTGCCCTCTCGATCACTTTGCTCAAGAATGGTAACATAGAAACCGGCCTATAGTTGTTCATGTCCAGGGGGTCAAGGGAAGATTTTTTCAGGAGCGGCCTAACGGCTGCTTCCTTTAAACAAGATGGAACACATCCTTCTCTGAGGGATGCATTGATGATGTCCTTAAGGAACATCATCAAGGCAGTCCCCCCCTGGATGGCCAGCCATGAAGGGCAAGGATCGAGAGGGCAGGTCGTCTTCCTAACCCTACCAAGTAGCTTGTCCACGTCCTCAGTACTCACAGATTGAAATTGATCCAGTAAACTGACATCAACGGAGTTGCTGGACACCTCGTCAATTGTTTCTGCCAAATTACTGGTATCTAAGTCGGCTCTTATCTGAGAGATTTTATCTGCAAAGAAATTGTTAAACGCGTCACAGCAGGCCGTCGTTGGGTTAAGCAACGGGTTCTGCGCAGGAATAACCTGCGTCATCTCCCTTACCACCCTAAACAGCTCTGCTGGACGGGACTCTGCAGACGCAATACGTGCAGAGGAGAAGGATCGCCGTGCTGCACGTATTGCCTCTCGATAGGACCAAAGAAAGTTCCTATGACGAGTCCTGTCAGATAAGAGTCGAGTTTTCCGCCAGTTGCGCTCTAGTCGTTGTCCAACCCGCTTCATTTTCCTAAGCTCTGCTGTATACCATGGCTTACGGTTTGAAGCGGGTTGGAAAGGACGCTTGGGAGCGATCGTGTCGATAGCCTTGGTAAGATCGTTGTTCCAGGTATTAACCAAAGTTTCGACAGGGTCACCGGCGTTACCAACCATTAAACCCTCCAAGGCTTTCTGGAATCCTATTGGTTCCATTAGCCTTCGAGGGCGGACCATTCTAATAGGTCCACCACCCCCGGTGGGGCAGACAGTGGCTCTTAGTTCAGTCTTGACCAGGAAATGATCCGTCCATGACAATGCGGTGGTTTTTATAACCTCCGCCCACGGATATTCCTGTTCCGTGCTGAAGACCGCATCGAGGGTATGACCCGCACAATGTGTGGGCCCGATGACCATTTGGGATAGGCCCATGTTTGTCATGGTTTCCATGAACTCCCGAGCTGCACCAGTCAAATTTGTCAAGCTGTTCTCAAGTGGAATGTTGAAGTCCCCCAAAACTAAAAGTCTGGGAGACTCCAAGAGCAACTCTGAGACCAGCTGTGTCAGCTCGGTTAGGGAGTCTGCTAGACAACGGGGTGGTCGGTATACTAGCAGAATCCCCAAACTATCCCTGGTCCTCAGGCTAAGGTACATACACTCAAAGTGGACTGTGTTTCGGACAGGTATCCTGGTCAAGGTCAGATTGTTCTTATAAACCAGAGCCACTCCGCCCCCCCCGCCCACTTCCCCTCACCTGCTCACTGACAGAATACCCGGCTGGGAGGGCCTGCGCCCATGTGACAGCGCTATCCTCTCCCAGCCATGTTTCTGTGAAGCAAGCCAGGTCGGCATCCTCATCCAGCAATGATACCAGGTTTGTTGTTGTAGGCCTTCCAGTTGCTTCCAGCTTTCAGCAATGCTAAGGCAAACCAATCACAGGGCTTTCTTGGCAAGGTCTCTCTTCAGAGGAGGTGTGCCATTGCTTTCCGCTGAGGCTGAGAGTGTGTGCCTTGCCCAAGGTCACCCAGCGGGTTTCCATGGCTGAGCAGGAATTCAGTCTCTGGTCTTCCAGAGTCCTGCTAATCCACACTCCTCAAATAATCCAGTTTGAAACTGGACTATTTGCCATGTCTCCTCCCTATTGAATTCTGGTATTTGTAGTTTTACAAGGTCTTTAGCCTTTTCTGCCAAAGAGTGCTGGTGCCTCACCAAACTACAAATCCCATGATTGTATAGGAAGAAGCCATGGCAATTAATCCAGTTTCAAACTGGATTATTTGTGTAGTGTGGATGCACCAGTCTAACACGCCAACCTTACTGATACTTGGTACCTGCAGGATATCACATACAGAGAACCTCAGTTTTCCTTTTAAAAATAAATAAATAAATAAAATAATCTAGCCTGGCCAATGCAAGTTACGGGGGCAATTTCAAAAGCAGCATGGATAAACGGCAACATGCTCTGGTGGGCCTTGCAGGGGAAGGGAAAGGCAAAGCAGAGATGGCACGCTTGATGTCAGGTTAATGTTCTTGTTTGTTTATCTAGAAGTTACATTTACAGCCTCCCTTTCCTCAATGAAGTCAAGGCGGGATACTGTACATGACCAGTACAGTATGACCATCTTCTCCACACTATCCTGACAGCACCCCTGTGAGGTAGGTCAGGCTGAGAGACTACAAGCGACCCCAAAGGTTAGTCATGTTTGGGGGCTGCATGCATTCTAGGTCAAAATATGGGTTTCCTGAAAGTCAGAAAAGTCTGGCAGGAAAAAATAATAGACCACCAAGAATTTTGCATAGTTTTCTTCTAGCATTTAATCCCCTCAAGTGTTGTGCAGGAATTATTTTGTGGAGAGAAATGTAGGTGTGGTTTTATTTTGTACAAAACCCTATTGTTACCTACCCCGACACCCCCAGCCCCATATCTATATTAATAATTGGCAATAGTAATAATTATGTCAACACATGGCCTTCCACGCAGTGCAGCCATTAAAGTAAACCTGGGAAATTCCCCAGCTAGGCATCCCAAAGGCAAATATTGCTTAGTCAGGGTTGTTCTTAGGGAGAGGTTATCCAAATCCTAAAGAAACATTAATTTGCAAGGCAACTGAAGGCACATGCAGTTCCGCCTCTCCACACACCCCTAGTGCTGCCACTGGGACTGGATGTTCTTCATACCCATAGGTCACATGTTGCCAGGTTTTCCATCCCCACAGTTAAGGACCTGTGCCCACATTTCTCTGGGTGACATCAGTCATCAGCCTTCTTCGCAACTTCTCCACATGTACACGTCCCACAATCTCTTGGAAGAGTCCCACCATTTGCTGGATCATAGGGTTTTGGACATTCATTTTGGATTGCTGCAGGAACCCATTTAGACAGACAGGATTCCCAGCAAATTCCATGAGGGTTTGGGTTTTTTTAACCGCTTAGACAACCCCAAGGTCTTTAGGTTCTCTGCCAAAGAGTGCTGGTGCCTCACCACACTACAAATCCCTGGATTCTGTAGGAAGAAGCCATGGCAAAGAATCCAATTTCAAACTGGATTATTTGTGTAGTGTGGATTCAGCCTCAGAAAGCCAAAAGTCCTTCTGCTCTGCCTTAGATCTTGGTTCCTCTCATCAGTTAGGACAACCAGCAAGGGTGGGGGACATGAAAATGTTGACTTCCTCCCCAAAGGCACACATTGCAGAATAAATGGAGCAAAATAAGAACATCAAGGAAAATGCTCAATGAGCATGATGGGTAGGAATTGCATTATTTCACTTTTACGGTGCCAAATGGGTTCTATTGGTACAGAGGTTCATTTTAAAAAAAATAGGAGGGGTAAAGTGCAAAAATTCCAAAATATTGCTGACAAACAGAAAAACCCCAACCACAAGAAAACAAACAACCCACAAGACAATATTGGAATGCCCTCTGGTGGCAGAAACTAATGCATGCAGCCCACAGAGAAGAAATATCATGCTAAAAATGGTGAGAAGATCTAGCAAAAGTGTCTACATGCACTGGATTTATCAATGGGATGTATTTCTGCTCAACCTTATCAAAATTATGTGAAGATGGCTTGCAAAATAAAGCAAAAACTTATCATAGGGTGGCGACACAACTGGAGTCTGGTGCATGAGGTCCTGTGCTGTAATTAGACTACATTTATTACTTTTTAAAAGATGCCACAAGACTGTTGATTTTTGCAAAACAATTGGTCAGCAGCAGCTGGTTGCTTCCATGCCAGTGGGACAGTGTCTCCACCCCAAGGTTTAGCCCAGACTTCAAAGCTGCTATTTAAGGTGCTGAATCCCTACCTCTAAACTGGTTTGGCAGTTTGAATGGCTCCTTTACAGTTCGGACTACAACCCAGAGTGGGTTCAATGTTCTGCTGACATGGATGACACCAGCTTGCCACTGCAATAGCTACATTAAAATGGAGCCACTACACTTCTTCCTTACATTAACTTCAGTTCCTCTCTCTTTGCAAGGGAAATGAGAGCTAGATATACCAAGAGACCAGACTTTGGTTCAGTGGCCATTTGTGGCCCACTCCACTCTCCAGGTGGACAGTGTTCCATTAGAAATCAATTTATTACAGCATCACATGGGCAATTAAGCATTCAAATGATCATTTGCTGCCTCTTATTTGTTAGCAGAATACAGGCACTAGGGCCAGGGAGCATAGGTTTGTAACATCACTGGTTGTAGCCAATCAGTCCTGAGCACAGCTGACTGCTGCTGTCCAAGCTCAAACCTGGTTTGAGTTTCAACAGAACATAGAGTTGTATCCAGAATGAGATGCATCCTGCTGGGCTTCTGGAAGTGAGTGTGTCCACTCCAACCTTCCCATGGTAGCCCTGCAGCCCCCTTAAATAACTGGGGCACCATGACAAATGTGTGGGGAGGAGGAGGATCCACAAAAGAAACAGATAAGCACACCTTCTATGAGCAGAGCCCTTTTACCCACAGGAGCCAGATCCTGGATCCAATGCATAATGGTTGCATGGGCACCACCAGCCTGGGCTGAGATCCTACACTGGGTTGGCGCAGAATAAACCTCTGCAGGCAGAGTTGTGCATTCATTGTCTGATGCAACCTTTGAGCTGAACAGCAATGTGGTGCAACTGAACCAAGGAACCAAATGTACAACCCAATGTGCATGTGCCACATGCCACATGTATTCATGCAAAATGCACAACGCAAAGCATGCACAATGCGCCTCTGCACATGCAATGGCACCCCAGGCATGCCACCACTTCTGCAATCTTGAACTGAATGGGCATGTTTCACATCAGACCAAACTGTCCAATCACCGCCAAAGGGGAATTTAGGCTTGGAACAGGATGCTTGGAACCAACCAGTTTCCAATCAGAGTCTCTGTTCCTGTTTCCTTTTGAACTCAAACTTGCCGTTTGCTTTTGACTTCTTGTAGAACAGGAGTGAGCAGTTTTGTGGGCCCCACGCCCTCCCCCCATGTAAAAAAAATGCAAAAAAAATCCAAAAATTCCATATACTGTATATATATTGCTCCAAATACCCCCAAAATGACCTCTAAGGGGTGTGGAGGGCATATCCAACATGTTTTACACCCTTCAGGGTAAAAAAAAAAACACCACGCATACTTTTTTTTTAAAAAATGGTCCCAAAATACCCTCCTGGGGATGTTGGGGAAGCATTTCCAGCACATTCCCCTGAGCCAATTTATGCCCAAGGAGAGGCCTTTTCCAAAACAGGAAGTGAACAGGAAATTACTTCTGCACCATAAAGCTGCAAGACCAAAGCGGATGCAGAAGACACACATGGCCAGCAAAAAAGAAGGCAAAAGTAGCATCTCCCCAAGAAACGGGGGCACAACCACAACCCCTCCAACTGTGCCAGAAGCCAACTGTGCTACAGAGCTGGCCAATTCCTACATGACTGGCTGTGAGTGCGGGGGGGGGGGCATTCTCTGAGTCAGGGCCTATGGGAGAAATTACCTGGGAAATCACCAGTATCATGGAACAGGTGACTTCCCCAGTCATTTATACCCTATGAACCGGCTTAAAAAAACCCCTCAGAGACAGACATTCAGGAAACACCCAGCTCTGTAGCAGAGCCAGCCTTCACTATGGTGGGGATGTGGGGTCATTGCCTACTTTTCTGGGGGACCATGTGCATCCTTTTTTGTATCCTCTTTCTATGGTATGCTGGATGCAAGCAAAGTAAACAGGGGGAAAACCTTATCACAGCCTCATCTTCCTCCTCTGGTGGGGACATGAGACCATCACTATACCCCCCTTTTCTTTCTTGGTCAGGTTGGAGAGCATGGGCTATCTGGAGTGGCAGGGAGGGTGGGCATCACTGCCACCTCCTCCACCTTCTCCTCCTTTTAATTCCCCACAGAGAGGGGCATCTTCTGTTTTTCCTCTGGCTCAAGGAGGTGGCAGAGGTGATACCACCATCATGTCCTCCTCTTTCTCTTCCTTGGATTGCATTGCCATAGCCACATCCTCTTTCACTGGTGGAGGAGCATGAGATGCTCTTTTCCCCCAGGCAATGGGTGGAATTCACCCTCATCTCAAGCAGCCTGTATTTTTCAATGGTATAATAAAAGGTGGCACTTTGGTGTAAAGGGCAAAGATACACGGCCTTTTCCATGACCTTTATGTCAGCTGCAAACCTCAACATCTCCTCAGTATAGCATAAATATCCTCATGCAGAGATACACTGCAACACCAGTGCTATGTAACTCACATCCAAGATAGCAAGATTGCGCTCCAGGTGTCAATGACTGAGTGCCATTGTACAATGCGCAACTGCAAGGCACAACATTACTTTATGTGCAACTCCACTTCCACTGCTGTCAGCAGAATGCCTCTGATGTGCTGCAGTGAATAATTTGCCCCACATGCACAGCATGACTTCAGCATGTGTATGTCATGAACAAGATGCTGGCTACAAAGAGACACCAAACAAACACTTTATTGAATATTGCTCTCCCCACCCCACTTATCATATACTAACCAGAGAGGTTTTTGGTTTTTTTTAAAGTAATTAATTGCTGCACTAGACTCTAGTTCAAGGCAAATGATAGGGAAGTTAGTTGTCATTATAACCACAGTTCTTTAAAAGCAGCTGTTTACTTCCCTATGTTTTCTTTTTAATGATTAACATAGATTTTTTTTTTCAGAGGGATGCATAACACAGAACACCAGAAAGCTACAAGCTGCTGACTTGCGGTACACAAACCAGACACTGCTCTCCATTCCTGCCTCCATACCCACAACAGAGCACAAGGCAGCAGCACGAGGCAGCATGTGCACTATTACTCCTCTTCCTTTTAGTAGAGGTCACACCCCAGACCTCTAAAAGTAGAATCATAGAATCATAGAATTGGCCATCTAGTCCAACCCCCTGCCATGCAGGAATACCCAGTCAAAGCATTCCTGACAGATGACCATCCAGCCTCTGTTTAAAAACCTCCAAAGAAGGACACTCTCCCACACTCTGAGGCAGTGTACTCCACTTCTGAACAGCTCTTACTGTCAGGACGTTCTTCCTGATGTTTAGGCGGAATCTCTTCTCCTGTAGTTTGAACCCATTGCTCTGTGTCCTAGTCTCTGAATCAGCAGAAAACAAGCTTGCCCCATCCTTAGTATGACACATCCCTTCAAATATTTAAACATGACTATCATGTCCCCTCTCAACCTTCTCTTCCCCAGGCTAAACATACCTAGCTCCCTAAGTCGCTCCTCATAGGGCATGGCTTCCAGACAGTTAACCATCCTGGTCACCCTCCTCTGGACATGCTCCAGCTTGTACATATCCTTCTGGAACTGTGGTGCCCAGAATTGGACACAGTATTCCAGGTGAGGTCTGACCAAATCAGAATACAGTGGCACTATTACTTCCCTTGATCTAGACACTATACTTCTGTTGATGCAGCCTAGAATTGCATTGGCTTTTTTAGCTGCTGACTCATGTTCAGCTTGTGGTCCACTAAGACTCTTAGATCCTTTTCTCATGTAACAAAAGGTTACAGTTGCACAGCAAAGGGAGTGACATTATCTCCTATTCAAATATTTCATGTCTAAATCTAGAATACAGTACACACATGCGTACCTACATGTGCTTCGACATATATCCATCATAATGATTTTGCAATGATGCACAATATGTTAAGAGGATCCAATTTAAAAATTACAGTAAAAATGAATATATGAATAAAAGTGTGGCTGAAATTTATCAGGTCAGCTCACACACATGTGGACACATACATACACCCGTTAATACCCTCGCAGACGGCTCATTCCAATGACCTCCCATCAGTCACCCCACAGCTTGCTGTTACAAAATCCCAAGGTTTGTCTCTCAGCAGGGATACTGATTCTTCATGTTAGTGTCTGATTCGAGCTTTGTCTCTTTCCGTAGGAGGCTATGCTGCAAGGCAGCTGGAGGCTGCCAGAGCAGTTTGTCTCTCTTGCCCTGGAACCATTCTTTGCTGCTCGGGTCATGTGTTTTGTTCAAATGGGGCCTGCAGGTAATTGCATTGTCCTCTCTGGAGGCCTTGAAAGTGAGCTAACAACTGTGACTTAATGGAAATTTTCCTTTAGGTCAAGTGGTAGGAAACCAGCAGCCTTCAGAGCCTGCTGTCCTAAGTTGAAGCCATCACAATAGAGGCGATCAATTAATGGACTCCCCTTCTATGGCGAGGAGGAGGGGGAGAATTATACAATTCCAAACTCTCTGAGAGAGCTTGCCGTGCAAAGCGCGGTGATTCTACAGACGGGATGTCTAAGAAATGCACCCATTACAGTTCAGGGCTGACCCTTTTATACAGTTCCCTTTTGAACCCACAGTCAGTAGATCGAAACCAGCTTAGGTTTTGATTCCCCTAGGCATCCTTCCAGGTATGCTACTATAGCGATGCATACAGGATTCCCTAAGTTAGCCCATGTCCTACATCATATGGGCTCAGTCTATGCATGCAACAGAATGAATGACCATTTCAGCTGAACCCAACCATGGGAAGAATTCAGATTTGGAATCTTGCAGCTAGGTTGCATGAAACAAAATTCAGTGCTCCTATCAGAAGCTGAACACAAGCTGAACATGAGTCAGCAGTGTGATGTGGCAGCTAAAAAAGCCAATGCAATTCTAGGCTGCATCAACAGGAGTATAGTGTCTAGATCAAGGGAAGTCATAGTGCCACTCTGTTCTGCTTTGGTCAGACCTCACTTGGAATACTGGGTCCAGTTCTGAGCACCACAAGTCACCACAAGTCAAGAAGGATGCTGACAAACTGGAGCATTTCCAAGGGAGAGCGAACAAAATGGTGGGAGGTCTGGAAGCCATGATGCCCTATGAGAAGCAGCTTAGGGAACTGGGCATGTTTAGTCTGCAGAAGAGAAGGTTGAGAGGGGACATGATAGCCATGTTTAAATATTTGAAGTGATGTCATACTGAGGATGGAGCAAGCTTGTTTTCTGCTGCTCCAGAGACTAGGACACAAAGCAATGGACTCAAACTACAGGAAAAGAGATTCCACCTAAACATTAGGAGGAACTTCCTGGCAGGAATAGCTGTTCATCAGTGTAATACACTGCTGCCTCAGAGTGTGGTGGAGTCTCTTTCTTTGGAGGTTTTTAAATTAGTCGCTCCAGATGACTAATCAGGTTAATGCGACGGTCAGGAGTGCCTGTTATCAACTTCGGCTGGTACGCCAGCTGCGCCCTTTCCTGGAAACTAGGGACCTCGAAACTGTGGTACATGCACTGGTAACCTCCCATCTGGATTTCTGTAATGCGCTCTACATGGGGCTACCCTTGTGCTTGACTCGGAAACTTCAACTAGTCCAGAACATGGCAGCCAGGTTGATTTCTGGCGTTTCCAGAAGAGAGCATATAACACCGGTGCTAAAAGCTCTCCACTGGCTGCCTATTAGTTTCCGGGCACAGTACAAGGTGTTGGTTATGACCTTTAAAGCCCTACATGGCTTGGGTCCAACTTACCTCCGGGACCGCCTCCTTCCGTACGACCCTCCTCGCACACTTCGGTCCTCTGGGAGGAGTCTGTTACAGCCTATGAAAACAAGGCTGTCGGTGACCTCCCGGAGGGCCTTCTCTGCTACCGCTCCCAGATTATGGAATGGCCTGCCAGATGAGATCCATCTTATTACCACCTTAGACAGCTTTAAAAAAGCTGTCAAGACGGATCTTTTTCGGCAGGCCTTTCCTGAATAATTATCCCGGCCCAAGACTCAGCTGTCCTTTCTAGGCTATGATTGTATGTTTTAATTTAATTTAATTTAATTTAATTTTTTTCTTCTAATATATATATATATATATATATATATATATTAATTATTGCATGTTTTTAATCTTTCATAATTTAATATTATTTTAAGGGGTGGGTGAGCTAGGGTATTGTGATTCTGGAGTTTTTATATTGTAAGCCGCCCTGATTGCGTTGCAGAGGGGCAGGATAGAAATAAAATTGTATTATTATTATTATTATTATTATTATTATTATTATTATTATTAGAGGCTGGATGGCCGTTTGTCAGGAGTGCTTTGACTGGGTATTCCTGCATGGCTGGGGGTTGGACTAGATGGCCCTTGTTGTCTCTTCCAATTCTATGATTCCTTCTATCTCTAGGACTCTCAAATCCTACACAAATAGTTGGGGGAGTCTTTGGAATGTGGCAACCTTTGCTGCGTGTGTGCACATGCACGTTTGTGTGTGTGTGTATGTAGAGTCCTGCAAATTGGCTGGAGGATCCTTCCACAAGCAAGAGTCTTCTAGCCACAGAAGACTGTTTGTGGATACCACCCATGATTGCCAAGGAATCCCACATCTAAGGCTGGATTATCGATGCCGCAAGTGCTCCAGGGCTCCATATCACCATGACCCCATGCTGCTGCTGACATTCCACCCACAAGAGCACCACTGGTGCTGTGATGCTGTCAAGGCAGAATGGCTATTTGAAAATAACTGGACAATGGTTGCAAAACACACTTTTCATGTGTCCAGAAACTCTGACGAAAAGAACCATGGGAGGACAGGAATCTTCAGGCATCTCCAGCCTTATTTTGCACAAAATTCACATGTGCTTGTAATGCACAGAAAACCATCTTTTCTGTGCAGGAAAAAAGATTTTTCTTGTGCCAAAAATAATATTTCTGCATAGAAACAATATGGTTTTCTGCAGAGAAAAAGCTTGTTCCCTATGCAGGAAAGGCTGTTTTCTATGCAAAATGAATTGTGTACAAATTTTATTTAGACTAAGTCCAGAATTGTGAATAGACTTTGAAAATTGCATGGTTTTCAGATTTTCTTTCAGTGGTAAGAAAATTGCTAAAATTACTCATTGTTTTCCTTAAAGAAGAAAATTAATGAAGAACTGCATCCCTGATATGGGTCTTGAATGTGGTAGTTGTCTTGTCTGGTGTTATGTTATTCATGCCAATTTCCCTACTGCTGGGACCTAAGTGTAGTGATGTGCCAAGAGCCATCCTTCCCTTAGGCCTGGAGGGGTCTGGCTTTGGTCCCAGAGAGGGTTCCTCTTGGCCCAACAGTACTCTCAAGCTTGATGCACTGCAGTGCAAAACCAGCCCTTTAGTGGGAGACCTCACATGTATGCACAAATGAAACCCTATGTTTGGTTCTGCTCCATAGCCCCAAGCATCCAGACTTGCTCCATCCAGACTTTCCAACAGTGATATTTAACTCATTGGCTAATATCCTACAGTAGGGCTGTGTGGCATAAATCTCCACACACAGTGCTGAATGGCAGTGTTGTGCCACTGAACCAAGGCACCAAATGCAAAACCAAAATGGGTGCCCAAGAGAAACACCACGTGGGCATCCATGCACAATGGCAGCACAAACTAAATCCGGCTTCTGCAGCCTTGAGCTGAATGGGCAAAAATGTGCCCAATTTTCTGCCAAAGAGTGCTCGTGCCTCACCAAACTACAAATCTCAGGATTCCATAGGAAACAGCCATTTGTCCAGGAAACCAGCCAAGGTGAGGTGCTATCAGCAGATAACAGAATGCAGTCTGTCCAGAACTCACAGTCACACAGTATTACAATGGTAGGGCAAAATATCTAGGTAACAAGAAGTCCACAAAAGCCAGAGAATAGCCCAGTTTACCAATCCAATAGTCCAGGGTCACAACAAGCAGGGGGTCTGGTATAGTCCAAGGTCAAAGTCCAGGCAAGGCAGCACATTCCCACCGATGCAGTCAGATAAACTCCAACAAGTTGGCAGAGCAGCTATCCCTGATTTATACTGTCTCAGCAATTGCGGCTGTTCTCTGATAAGCTGGTGTCTCTCATAAATACACCGAAACTTCTGCTCCTCTTCTCTTTGGTGTCAGTGTTCCTGAAAGGTGGGCACAATTGGGTTTAAGGTCTCTCCATCTGAGGAGCCAGGCCTCTCTGCTGGGTCTGGGTTATCTGCTCTGTCCCCTTCTGCTATCTCTGAGGGGCCAGGAAGCTCTGTGGGGTTGGGTGATGTTTTCTCTACTCCCTGCTGCAAGTCCTGCTCTGAAGCTCTCTCTTTCTCTAGCTCATATTCAGAGTCAGAAGAGCAGGGCCTGACACCATGGCAAAGAATCCAGTTTCAAATTGGATTATTTGTGTAGTATGGATTTGGCCTATGTCTGCAGTGGGGGCTATGGAAAAACTAGCCTTGATTTCCCTGAAGCAGGCTCCCAGTTTTATGGTCAGCAACCCAACATTTTCAGATTCTATGGCTGGAGAAGACAGATGTGAAAGAGTTGGGTCCCCTGACTTTGCTCCTCTTCAACAGTAGTGGTGGCAGCAGTGAGAGGTGCTAGGAAAGGAAGAAAACACTTTTATCAGAGTCTTCTCCTTAGTCAGTCAGGTAGCCATGATGCTGCTACTACTGAGGGATAGTTCTGGGGTAAAATACCTGCTTTGTAGCCAGTCTGGAGATTTTGGTAGGTGACAGAGATTAGAAAAACCTCCTCCTGAGACTTCTGGAGAACCTCTACCAGCCAGAGCAAACTGCAAAGGAGGAGGAGAGGAAGAGGAAGATAGTTGGGCATGCTGAAAATGTGATTTGGGGGCACATTGATCACACATATTTTAGAAACTAAAAGCCTTATCACACTACACTATTATAGCACTATTATTCCACTTTAACTGCTATGGCTGCCTCCTGTGGAAGTCTGGGATTTGTAGTTTAGGGAAGCCTAAGAGCTCTCTGGCTGAGAATTCTAAATGCCCCTTCCTAAACTGCAAGTCTCAGGATTCCACAGGAGACGGCCAGAGCAGTTAAAGTGGAATAATAGTCCTATAACAGTGTAGTGTGATAAGGCCCTAAATATTACCTTCTCAATCATATTGGTGGACTAGAAACCCAAAGCCAGCCCTGCCAAAAAATAACATCTTCGTCAACCTCTGTCCTGTGCAAGTCCACCCAGAAGGACATCTTATTGGGCTCAATGGCATTTAATCCTCATTAAGTGTATAAGTATATGATTACAGCTGAACAATTCAAACAGTAGATGAATTCACCCAAGCCTGCCAGGTGTGTTTGCCGGCAGGCTGCCAAAAGCTGGCATAGCTGGAGGCTTTCCCCTCCCTCCTCTGCCTGCAACCCAGAGATCAAAGGAAAGCTTGGCAAAGTTCCTGTTTTGGACTGCAACTCCCAGGATTCCACGACCAGCAGGATTTCTGGTCATGCTAGCTAGGGAATGCTGGGAGTTATAATACCTTCCCCTGCAAAAAAAAAAAAAAAAAAAGACAAATAAAACCCACTTTCTAGACAGAAGGATGTTTTTGGATTCTTTGGACTGTGTCTTTCATCTACAAAGTAGATGGAACACCATTCACAGAATAAGCAATAGGTTAATGAGTGTTTAAAACTCAATAGCTGGTGCTGGGCTGATACAGACTGGGGAAGAATGTAGGAATAGGACTCTAACTCAAATTACATACACATGTAGACATGTCTCTTCTTTTTACAGCAGAAGATAAACTTCTATTGGTGTTTACGAGGTCTGTCTATTAAATAATAAGACTGATACAATAATCCATCTTTATTTGTATGTATTTCAGTTCTAATGCTTGTCCCCTTCAATATACTCCCCACTCACACTCACATACCAATGTAGTCTTGTTTTCCACTGATCAAAGGTGTGACACACACACCCCGAACTGATGAGTTAGGGAGGAAATGGGCTAATTCTCCTGGATGTTCATAGAAGTCCAGTAGTTCAATAATCCAGAAGGTCAATAATTAAATCAAGATAGCTGGACACTCATTGCCTTGCAAAATTGGGTTTTCCTCACTCCTGTCCTAAAACAACAGACAGTTGCCTGACACCCATCAGTTTTAATGTTTTAGCCATTAGCAATCATTAAAACATCCAGAGAATCCATTGTTTAATCCTGGCAAACTCCAGTAGATATTGTATTCCACTCATAACACCCCTTCAGGGGGAATATCAGGTATAAATATCACTCCAAAACACCACCAAAGTGTGCTCAGTTTCCCAGAGGCTGTGACTCTGTTGACTTGCTGGGTTACCCGGCACATCTAGCTGTTCTTCTTCTTCTCTGCATGGATCTCTGCTCTTCAGACAGGTATAGTGTTGGGAGAAAAACAAGGTTCCATGGTGTTAACCCTTTTTGGGAACTTCTTCAAAGTTAAAACTGTCAGGAATTAACTTTCTAGAAGCAGAGTTAGAGCAAAGATGGGAGCGGGACTCGATTAGGTACAGTGCTTTGACCCTAACTGCTAAGAACAAAGGAGGCAGGCAATCTTCTTGATAAAAGAAATACTTAAGCTTTACTAATGTCTTTTAAGTCTACATATGCATCGGAAGCTACATTCTAACTAACTAATGGATTTAGAATAGGGTAGAAGTTAGCAGTCCTTCACTCACCATTCCAGTGAGATGGGGGGGGGCATCCCTACGGAGCATGCAGGGAAGGTATCTTGCTTCTCAGAAGGTTAGAACAAAGAGTCATAAAATTATCTTAGACCATGAGGTTAGTAAACCTAGATCATGTGATCATGTGTCTTGGCTGTGTATGTTTACAGTCATGACCACTAAAGATAGGATGAGGACAAGGGGGAGGAACTCTTGGCATGCAGAAGATCCTAACCTCTCTAAGAACTTACTTGCTCTAATAGAAAGCAAGTGGGAGGAAGGAAGAATGCTGGATTTTTCCAACATATAGTATAGCCCATCATCGGAACTCTATTCCTCTATCCCAATACTTCCTACTTTTGTTGATAGCCTTGTGTGAGTGCTTGAAGCCTGAGTGTATGTATGTGTGTGTTTCCCTGATTAGCATTTAATAAGAACAATTTTTATTTTACCCCCTGGCTCAGAGTCTTGTCAGTGAGTACTGGTATACACAGATCAAAGGATCCCACTGTTACCTGACCTCTCGCAGCCACTATTCAACCTAATTAAAATTCCCCATAGAAATATTGGTAGATACTGTGGAACTTCCATGGACCTTAGAAATTCAGGTAACAGAGGTAGAACTAGATGAGTCTTAGGTCTTGGGATCCTTTCAATGCCATGATTCTATGCACCTCACATGATTCCTCCCCACTGGCCAACACAAATGAAAATTCCAGTCCAGCAACAGTTGGAAGGCCACACAATTCCCCCAGGGTACAGACATTCTTGAAGTAAACAAAGCTGCCTTCATTGGGTTTAAATTTCAAGGGAAGTGGGGTTCATGAACTCCAGCAGTAGGAGAAACTAGGATTTTCTGAGCTTTTGAACCTCCGCAGTGAACACAGGCAGGCACCAGACATTTAGATAGAGCAGGTTCTCCCTCCCATACAGGTTCCCTCATGAGAAACCAGAGAGCGTTTAAGAGCTGTCAACAGTCCCCTGAGGCTGTGATATTCAGCTTGTGCGGCAACCAGGATGAGAAAGCAATGTGTAAGCAGGAAGGAATTTATCTCAGTTTGGAATGAGCTGAATGCTCTTCTAAGAACTTTTGTCAGTGGAAATGAGAAGAGTTGGAGGAGGGAGGAGGGTTTGGCTCACCTTTTTTTGGCCCTTGAGATGTTTGTGTTCCTGGCTGTCCTAGTAGCTGGTGGCAGAAGTTAGAAAGTCAGCCGGAATCCTGTTTGGCACTTATGTCTTACTAGGCGGACTTATGTCTGCAGGAATTAGAACTGGGAAGTTACTTAATGTCCATATCCAGTAAGGGGCTGCTGTTACATTACTCCATTGGGGATCTGGCAAAGTGACCAGTGTGCCTTGGGACCAAGGGACAACGGAACCAATGCACAATGGGACTCAATGTGCATTGGGAGACCAACTAGAGAGTACAGATGGTAGAGTCTGATGCACATCAGGACACTCTTGCTGGGGTCCTATTTCACAGCCCACAGCACCTGGTATTCATTGGCAGCTTCCCATCCAAGTGCCCTGCTTCTCAGAGAACAGTGAAGATGAATTTGAGCTAGAGACACAGGGACAGAGTGACCAGTAAGCTGAGGAGCAAAGTGTTCAACAGACACAAGCCTCTGAGGGACAGAGTGCCCAGCAGGCTCACTCATCTGAGCAACAGGATATTCCACAGCCACAAACACCAGAGGAACAGAATACAAACTTAGCTAGTTTCATGCAGCACCAACAAGAAAAGGAAAGGCATAGGAGGTCAGAGAGAATAATTAGAAAGCAATCAGGCAACACCTAAGGGATGCTGCTGGCTCATAAATTAGGCAGCACCTCCTCCGGAACAGCATGGCTAACAACCAACCTTCTTGGGTGTAAGCCACACCCATGATCTTGAACTTTGCATTTGCCTTCATGATCTTGTCTTTGGATTTCCCCATTGGACTGTTGATTTGGCTTATTGTCTCTCCATGTTTGACTCTTAAGACTGGACTGTGTTTACTCTTTGTGTCTGGCTCCTAGATTGACTTTGCGTACTGGTAATCTGACTAAAACCCAGATACTCCATTTGAACCATAGAAGCTGATTTATTGGTTCTTAGCAGCCTACTCAGAGTAGTACAGGACACCAAGTACGAACCAGAGTTGACCCTGCTTAGCTTCCAAGATCAGACAGGATCTGATGCCTTTTGAGTATTTAGGCATACTATGCTTCATAAATTGCCTGAAAATTGCATAAAGTTGAACTGAGCTGCTGTGCAATGTTCGTATTCTTAGGAGGGGTGGGGAAATGTAGCTACACCACTGGGTCTGTTGTGCAGATGGTGCCGGCTGAATGGCCATTGTGAAATAGTGCCAATGTGCAAAGTGTCCCAATGGTCAACATGTCCCATTGCACAATAAAAGTACAGCAGGTCTAAATGCCTTGAAGATACCAGATTCCATCTGATCTTGGAAGCTAAGCACACCCAGGCCTGCTTAGGACACCAGGTGCTACCGGCTGTAAGTCAGAGGAAGGCAATGGTTGCCGACACATTGCAGAAATAATGCTTGTCACCAGCATATCCTGGCTCTGGCTCTGGCCCATCCTACCCCCATTACCTGGAGAAAATAGGCCAGAATCCAAACACAATGCTGGGCCATCACTGCTGTCACCACCACCGCTGCCATTTTCCCTGCTGAAGCCAGGAAGGGGACCCATAACATGTGGCTGGAGGCTCCCTGCATGTGACAACCCTTGTTCACATGCTGAGGGACCCCTGACTGGCTTTCTGGAGAGCCAAGGAACTGGGGGCAGCAGCAAGAGGAGGCTTGCCAGATGGGTTCCCATGGACATGTGCGGCCCGCTCTGGGTTTTGGCTGCCGGTAACAGAGTAAACCAGGTATTATATTGTGACAGTTTATTGGGCCCTACCCCAGCTTCCCCCTGTTCCAGCTTTGTGTCTGCCCCTGGGGTGGTGAGGACTGCCCAGGGACATATCAGGGCAAAAGCCCTGTATCATATGGACTGTGGGGCTTTGAAATGGGGGTAAGCCAGGTTATTTAGACCATGTAGATAAGCCCTTTAGTTGCCATGGCTCAGTGCTTTGGAATTCTGGGATTTGTAGTTTTGTGAGATATTTAGCCTTCTCTATCAGAGAGCTCTGGTGCCACAAAAAAAACTACAAATCCCAGGATTCCATAAGATGGAGGCATGATAATTAAAGCGCTATCAAACAGCATTATTTCTGCAGTGTGACAACAGCCAATGGCAAATCATCTCTGAGCATTCCTTCCCTAAGAAAACCCTGTGACATTCATGAAGTCATCATAAATTAATAGCTGACCTGAAGGTACATGTACACATCCCTTTGAAAAGATCCTTCCATAGCAGTCCATAAATAGCCAAAAGCCTCTCCAAGGTTTTTTTGAATTTCTAGACCATATGACCGTAAATATTTTCTTGAAAGTGTGCGGAAACACATGTTGCTATTTCAGAAACAACAGTGGTAGCTGAGTAAAATTACAGTACAAAGGGGTGAGATTTTAGTGTGCCATGCAAAGCGTATGGCTTTTCTCCAGAAGCAGCAAACACTGCATAAATTATGTAGAAAAGATTTCTATATTTTTTCCCCAGTATAAACTTTTAAAAAGCCAAAGAGAGAGAGAATTATGAGGCAGGTTCATTTTGTTTGTATGATTTAAACCAGCTGGAGAATCTACCTTTTGTAGGCATGGGATATGGCTTGCCCAATGAAGTTTTTTTTTTAATTTAATGTTTTAAAATCAGGTCCCAGAGCCTTGCCTGTGTATGCTTGTAGATGCGCCTGTGCAAATATCTGAAACTTATCTTTCCTGATCCTCCCAAATCCAGTCATCTGTGAACTCCAGCTGTTTCTGCCAAAAGCTCCACCCTCTTATCTCTGCCTCTTGCTTTGGTTTCTGTGATGCATCATGACAGTTTTACAACTGGGAACCAGAATGTAGGCAGAGAATCAAACACGGAGGAATGAAACCTATTTTGATCTGTGGGGACGTGAACACTAATAGCTTGTCTGCGGCTGCCGCCACTTTTAATACGTATTCTTTCATTATTTTGCTCTTCCAGTTTACATGCCCAAGGCCGTTTGCAACCACACTCATCAAATCCTAAGAAGGGCATTGCAAAATAACATCATCTAATAATTTACCTGATGATGAACTAAGGCCGTGTAATGCTGGGCCAGGGACAGTGTTCTGCAGTGAAGGAGGAAGGAGAGGATATTTAGAACAACCAGGGTGTTAATTGAGACTGAAAAGTAACTCCGAAGGCAGAAGCAAGCCAAAGTCAAGTTCAGAGCCAATTAACAAAGGACACAGGACCCAAGGCATAAGGAGACCATGTCGTTCAAGCAAAGTTTATACTCCTGCCTGCCCAGGAAGAGCCACCAGCAAGCTGGGTGGGCAGGGTCTGTCCAATGCCAGAAGACTCTTTAACTGCAAAGGCTGCTGCTTACAGTACAGTGATTCACCACAAGGAGGCAGACATAGAAAGATCCCAGGGTGGAGTAAGTAAGGGAGAAAAGGCCAGTCAGCATGCAAGGTGAAATGACTCCAACAACAGAGGTGAGCAGAAAAGGTGAGGCTTGTGAGCCGATAACACTTGTTTAATCTGATTGCATGTATTTGCACTCTTCATTTGGTAGCAGCTTGTGATCCAGATGTGATACCATTAACCCATGGAGCCACATGGGCAGCCAGAGGCTCCCAGGGCAACATTTTCCCTTCAACCACTGGCTGATGTGCCCAGGAGTCTCTGGCTCCCCATGCACATTGAGGATCACCACAAAAAAAAAAAAAAAAAAGCTTCCTGAATTTACCTCTCTGTCTGAAAATTGGCAGAGGCAGAGCTGGAGCTTGAAACCATCTAGCTACTGCTCCAGAGAAGAAGCTGTCACCCTTTGGACTACCAGTGTAGCTATACTGGCGGAGAGTTAGAGATGTGCACTAGGAGCCTATTCTCTTCTGAGGAACTAGAGTGAATGTAGCTGGTCCTCTCTTGGTTGGAATACGTTAGCTCTTGTTCTGGTAACCCCTCCCCAAGGGGGACAAACCAGAGCCCCCTCCACATAGCCCCTTCTATTCCTTACTGCCTTGCTGCCAAAATGCCAAAGGGAGAAAGGATGAAGCAAGACATGGCTGCCTATTTATATTTTCAAAGGCTTTCGCACGCATAAATTCATTAACAAATTATACTGGGAGGTGGAGGGGAGAAAGGGAGTGAAAGTGTGGGCAAGGCACAGAGGAATGCTGTCTGAGAGAAGACATATCACTGCCATCTTCATGGAAAATCAAGTCCTAACAAGAAATAGCTTTGATGCAGGCGGAGGAGCATCCAAGAATAGGGTGTATGCATTGCAAAGTACTTCTGATTTACCTTCACCATTGTTTACGACCTCTTGCAGTTTCATGCACGTTAGTCCAATTGCATTGGGCAAATGATATGCTATGGGATATCGGGAAGGAGCAAACAAGAGTTTTGAAGAATGATGTGGCTTGCAGGAAGCCTACAGCTTGGAAATGTTACATTGTGAACCCTACCTCCCAGAACCCCTCAACACACATGCCAATGCTGGCTGAGGCATTCTGAGAGTTGCAGTCCAAACCAGTAGTGTTTGCAAGCTCTAAGGAAGCTTCCCCATATGATGGAGGGATCCATTTATCATTGTAGGCTATTGGCTTGTTGGGTTTTTAAAATGTCTACAGCAAGTGATGAATTCAGACCCCTGGGAAAAATGATTGCCAAAGCTCGTACACTGAAGAGATAGAGTATAACTCTACTCTCATGGAGTTATGCTTTACTTGTGGGAGACCACTGTGGGAGTGAATTGCAATGCTATCCAACTCAACGTACAACCCAAATGCATGTGCACTTCTGCATGAACAGTGTGTATACTCGCTCTCTTTCTCTTGCTTTTCTTCGCAAATGAAAATTCAGGAAGGACTCATCCTGCGCTTTCTGCAAGTGCGCTGATGACTAAAAAGGCCAATCTGAGATAAACATCCTCTCCATTGACGCCCCCTTGTCGTGGGAGAGAGGCTTGCATACCCTAATGATGTTTTGAGCTATTCTGGAGGTGGCATAATAGCCACCAGTAGGGTCTCCCATGCCAGACAGGTCATAACCGCAGGGTCTGACAAAGAGCGGCAAAGGGTAGGATGGGCTCTCTAGCCTTATGGCAACTACTCTAGGAGAAGGAAAACTCTAATCCCAAACCCGGGCATATGGTGCTTGTCCAACCCTGTAAGGTCAACCATCTAAGAGAAGGAAACTCTAATCAAACCTACGACCCGAGGACCTCACTGCTACCATCCATGCTTGCAAGACCACAGCAGTGTGTATACACAACCATGAGATACAGCATTGCATGCAGAACTCTGCTTTCACAACCTTGCACTGAATCTGCCCTTTCTGACCTGGAAAAAAACCCAACCTCTTCCATAAGGGAACATAGGCATATATAAGATGCCAATAGGATTGGGGGCATCGTTCACATCCTCTTCAGAGCTGGGTGAGGTTGGAGAAGGACAGAAGGAAGGGGTAACTTCAGCCATTTTTTACTCTGGCTCATAATAACACTCCAACATTGGTCTTTTTCACTGTGGACCAGCCGATGGCTGATTAGGTGGAGTCATCTCATTTCCCCACCTGTGTTCCAGCCTATGTTGATTGATCCAAGCAGTCACATTTGGCTGCTAGTGTGCACGGAAGAGATCAGAGCCATGGTTCTTGAACTTGAAGTTCAAGAACCACACCTGATCCATCTTAACCAGGGGTGGGACATGAGTCGTTCACCAGATGTTGTTGCACTGAAACTCCCATCAGCCTTAGCAGCACAGCCAAAGGGGAAGGCTTATGGGGATTGTGGTCCTATGAGACCCGCTTGCTTCCTCTTCCTGGTCTAAATGCGATTGCTACTGGCATATGTACATTTGAGAAGCTTTGCATGGTAGCTTGGAGCAACCCCAAACTAGTTTCTATATCCATGGGTTGTTGGGAAAGCTAATGGCTATCTATTAATAAAGTGGGTGCCTGAGTGTCCATGAAATCTAGTGCCCTAGGTATGAAAAATAAAGCAAAATATATGTTTGATTTATAGTTATTTCTTGCAGAACTTATACACCCTTTAATTTAGGAAAGATGCTTTGTCCATGATGATTAGGCAACAAAATGAAATGCTGAAACATCACAGCTCATGTAATCCCTTAGGAGTTAGGGAATAAGAAACATAAAATTGGAGCTGGTGGCACCAATGGGCATGTGGATTCACTTTGGGCTTTAGCCCAAAATTTAAAGAATCTGTCCAAAGTGCTGAAAGGTAGCCTCAAGATAGGTTCAGTACCTTGGATAATTCTTTCAAAATCTACACTAAGATTCACCACCACCATAAGATTGAGCCACTAACCACCACTGTAAGTATAGCTTGCTGAGATGCAATAACTGGGCAATAACTGTCTTGTGCACGCATTTCCAAGAAGCATTTGGTCAATCACTCTAGAAAACAGGATTCTTTAGTAAATGGATGAGTGCCTAGCACTTTGGATCTTCCGCTATTCTTCACAGTGTAAATCAGTCTCAGTTGCCCATAGGAGATCTGGCGTCATTACTCTGTATGGATGGAACACATTACTCTGTATGGATGGGAAAATAATTGGGGTGCCCCCCAAGCATCTCAAAAGTGAATTTCATATATACACACCATTTAGATTTTAAGTCAGACCATCCTAAACATACCCTCCAAATTTGGTGAAGACCTATTCATTTTCACACAAGGTGGGAACAAACAGACACAAACCTACTTTACTTTGTGTAGGTAAAAGCTTGGCTCATCTTGATTCATCCCAGCTAGTGCAGAATCAAATGCTGAATGGCAAGACAACATATAAGTAAATCCCATTAGTTTAATGGGTCTGCTTGAGCTGAGACTAACAATAAGATTCAGCCCTATTATTACAGTGGGCCCTCCGTATTCTATCTGCGTGGGTTTGGTTCTGACCCCGCCCCCCCCCACAGATAGCAAAAACTGCAGATGGTAGAGTCCCATATTAATCAATGTGAGAGGCCATTTTAAGTATGGGCACCACCAGCACCAGGTATGCACCAGCACCATTTTAGATATGGGCATGGCCATTTTAGGTATGCTGTGATAATTCATGGATGCTCAAATCCACGAATATTGAACCCATGGATACAGAGGGGCCACTGTTTTATGATCGTAATCATTATGAATATGCTGCCTTTTCTCCAAAACTGGGAACCAAGGCAGTGTTAAAAAAAAATTAAAACAGATACAAATACAGCCACAAGTTCTCCAGCCTGGAGGTACATAATGCTGACCTAAGAATAACCATGAGCCTAACTCAGTGGCCTCAGCCCAACATCCTCTTAGCATAGCATAAATATTCGCATGCGGACATAAACCATGGCAGCACTATGCAAACCACCCGCAGAAGAGCAAAATTGTGCAGCACATGTCAATGACTGGGTTGCACAATATATGATGCACAACCTCAGCGCAAAGTAAAGGATGCACAACTGCTGTGAACCAAAGTACAGGAGGCAAAAACCACAATGCACAAGCCTCAACTCCCGAAGCCAAGGAGCAGATGGACATACTTGCCTACAAAACTCTGCTTCCGCTGCTATTAGCAGAATACATCTGTGATGCAATGGAGACCTTTTGGCCCCACACATGTAGCATAACATACATGTGTGTTATGTCCCTAAGTGAATTCCAGTCAACATAAGACAGCTTTCTATGTTCCAGATTTCTGTGAAACCATTTTGGACCAACTGTGCCATGACTATCATTCAAAGGATCTCTGTCTGCTACCAGTGAATGATTACTATGTGCAACACCCAGACAGAAAGGTGTGATGAGACTCAACAGAAAGTGAGAAAATTGAGGCGCTTAATCAGATTGTTTTCAGGGCAAATTTTTCATGTTCAGGAGCTGGATCTGGCAAGGTCATGGTGACATGAAGAACTTAGCAGAGATTACAATCAGAACTGCTGATCAGCAAGGTTCAACCTCCTTCTCAGCAGCATGAGGTTCATAATCCCTGCCCCACCCTTGCAAAGGGTGCCATAATCCATGCATTAAAGAACTCTGGGGAGGCATATATGTCATATATTATTTTTTGCCTTGACACGTCGATGGGTGGGATGACGTTGTCTCTTTGCATATGCAGGAACATTTGTCTGGGAGAAATAAATATTTTGAACTCGCTCCATTAGGTGCACTCAAGAAGGATGTAACTGCAGTTTGCAAGTGACGAGAATGTAAGAACTGCTGTGCTCCATCAGACCAAAAGCAGAGCTTGCAGAAAAACATCTTTTGGACTATTGCTCCCTGAATCTCCCACTAGCATGGCCAGCAGTTGTGTTAGTTGGGGGATTCTGGAAGTTGAAGGTTGCTCTCCAAGCTGTGGCCAGTCAGATGTCTATGGAAAGCTCCAAGCAGGACATTAGTACGATATCTTATGTAAGCCTGCACAAGGTTTTAGATTCTATGAGGAAGGCTTTCTCTTGGTCCTACCACCATTACAGGCATGTCTGGCATATATATGGGAGAGGTTTTTCCAGGTGGTGGCTCCTGGATTGTGGAACTCCCTCCCACAGGAGAATTTCAACCCTCCCTGCTCTTGTTCCACCATCAGACAAATATATTTTTACTGAGATAGCACTGATTCCAAACTCCAGACAACCCTCCCAGTGGTTTCATGTATATGTTAGCATGGGGGACAGAACTGACCCCTGAGGGACCCCACAGGCCAGTGGCCAAGGGGTTTAAAAGGAGTTGCCCAACACCACCTTCTGCATTTGCCCTTCCAGATAGGAACGAAGCCACTGTAAAACAATTCCTCCTATTCTTCCACCACCACCCCAACTGCAGATGCAAAGCCTCTGGGTATGAGGGATCCCTTTATACCTTCCCTCCAGGTAAGCTATTGGCATTGTCTGGAAGCAAAGGGCAGTAAAAGCTTTTAAGTGTGACAAATGTTAAGTTGTAGAAGCATTGTTGGAAATATTGTTCACCTTCGAACCAGCTATATCAGGGAGAAAACGCTTGTTTTCTCAGAGCACATTATCCTAAGAGTCAAGCTTTAAAAAAAACCCTAATCAACTGCTTGTCCACATTGATTATTGGAATCTGAATGTCCTCGAAGTAGAGGATGGTCTTATATATAAAACACAGGCAGACAGGAAACCAAGCTCAAATAAATCCCCATTGGCTCACCATACAGCACATTTTTTTCCTTTTCTCCCATGTTGCACTTATCTCTGG
The DNA here is from genome assembly GCA_030847615.1 of Gambelia wislizenii. Taxonomy (NCBI): domain Eukaryota; kingdom Metazoa; phylum Chordata; class Lepidosauria; order Squamata; family Crotaphytidae; genus Gambelia; species Gambelia wislizenii. The sequence continues at coordinate 21,865,126 of JAUMIR010000013.1, read as the reverse complement.
AGCTGAATGAAATAGATGCCCTACTCATGATCATATTTACTAGCTACAAGCAGCAAGTAGCAAGGTAGGAAAAGCATAGATCCAGAGGCACCATGATCAGCTAGAAATTTGGAGGCAAAGAACACAGTTCCCTGCTGATCCACTAGATGGTGCTAGATAGCACCTGCAGGAGGGTAACACAACCATAGCCAATAGCAGGAAAGGTTCAGGGCTTCAATCAAAGATTCCACAATATTTATTTTATTATATCATTTTATAGTGTAGCATTTTTTAAAATCATCTCTCAGTCCACCCGGCTTTCCGAGGTTATGCACAACAAATAAAAACAGACAAAACAAGTAAAAACACTCTTCAAGAAGGTGGAAATGGCTTTTTGAAATGTATAAAACAATCAGAAAATCAACCATCTTCAGTCCCGTGCAAGGAGAGAGGCAGATAGGAATAAAGTAAACCCTGCTTTTAGGGCTCAAAGACTATAGGAAGCAGTACAGTCTGGAGTGCCTGCCAGAAGCTCAAAAAGACGGGAGCCAGCCTGACTTTCCTTAGGGAGTGCTACAGCCACAGGTCTACTAGAGAGAAAGCCTTGCCTTTCATTTCCACCCTCCTGCCTTTCCTCATCAGTGTTGTGTGGGCCTGGGAAAAATGGGTGAACCACAGGTATAGTGTACCAATAGGAATTTAGCCTGCCTGTATGCTACACACCAGCCTACTGTCCCAATTTGACAGGAACAGTCATGGTTAGACCTCTGTCACCCCACTTTTCCAACTGCTTTTAAAATGTCCTAGTTTTTCTCTCCAGTTCCCCCTTTCCTTTGCTTTGGAGGATCGCTCTATCATACCAGGGCATCTTGGGACAATTTTTTAAAAAATGGTGGCAGTGAAGAACTAATGCAAGTAAATCACTCGCAGCTGCCATCAGGAATGCGAGGCTGATGGGGGCTTCCGAGGCCAGAAAAAATGTTTCAACATGTCGCTGCTGCTGTGAGATGCCAATAGTAGGAGGGATTTGGGATTTTTTTTTTTCCCCTTGTCTAGATGGGCCCTTGGAGCACATGGAAAAGATATGCTGGCCTTAGACCTTGTCGAATGGATGATTTGAGCTCAGCCTTTCTGACCCCCTCCCTCCCCACATGCCCACAAACATGCACACAATCATAGAATCATAGAATTGCAGAGTTGGAAGAGACCACGAGGGCCATCCAGTCCAACCCCCTGCCATGCAGGAAATCTCGATCAAAGCATCCCCGACAGATGGCCATCCAGCCTCTGTTTAAAGACCTCCAAGGAAGGAGACCCCACCACGCTCCGAGGGAGTGTGTTCCACTGCTGAACAGCTCTTACTGTCAAAAAGTTCCTCCTAATGTTGAGATGGAATCCCTGTTCCTGGAGCTTGCACCCGTTGCTCCGTGTTCCAGTCTCTGGAGCAGCAGAAAACAAGCCTGCTCCATCCTCAGTGTGACATCCCTTCAAATACTTAAAAAGGGCTATCTGTTCTCTGGACACGCTCCAATCTGTCAATATCCTTTTTGAATTGTGGTGCCCAGAACTGGACACAGTACTCCAGGTGAGGTCTGACCAAGGCAGAATAGAGGGGCACTATTACTTCCCTTGATCTAGATACTATACTTCTATTGATACAGCCCAAAAAGAGAAAAAATACCTCTGTATTATAGATGATGCTTTACAATAAGTAAATAACCAATTTTGGAGACCTATCCCAGGAAGTCTGACATCTCCCTTCTGGCTTCTGCATCTGTACAGAAAAAGGCGCTTGACTACAAGCCTATTCACGTTGATATTTTGCCAAATTTGGGGGAAAGTTTCATTGTGCTGAGGCTGGGAGACACAGTTTGGCCAGCCTCCATTCACCATGAGCATCCCAACAGGCCCCGGTGTTTTCATGGCCACCCACCCCCATCCCACCCCCCACCCCACTTTGCACTTAGTGGTCCTTGCTTCTTCCCCTAATTAATTTTTTCTGAAGAAGCCAGAGTCTGCCTCAAGTGGTTGTCTAGGGTGACCTCGCCTTCATCCAACCTGGCCCTCTTTGGAGCCTGGGCCTGGAATAATGGGCCTGGCATTCTTCAGCAATTTCCGTTTTGCAAATAGCTTCTTCTCCAGGAGGAAGAGAGAATAAAAACACAGCCACAGCAGCTCTTGGCCTTCCCCTCTCTTTTGTTGGCCCAAAGACCTGCTCAGCAGTTGAGTACTTCTGCTCCCCTCATCTAATTAGCTGATGTCTCCGGTTCAAAGGAAACAGGCCTGATTTCCCCCTGCTGCACTCCCCTTTTCTTCCCTGACATCAGTTCTTCATTTTGCAGACTGTATGGGATGTAATTGAGGGATGGGGGCATGGAAGGAGACAGCAAGGCAAAGGGTGAACAGCAAGGAGGAGGAGTAGAGAGGGTGAAATGAGGCCATCAAAAGACAACCAAGATGCCCAGCCAAGGATGGGAATGCCTGAAAGCAGGCTGTCTTTTCAAAAATGCAGAGAAGAGAGGCAGCAGAGGGAGGGAATTGGTTGACCAGAAAAATTCAGAAAAACTAAAAAAAAACTGCAGGGGAAATACACACTCACCCTCTTTTAGGATAACCAAATTGCATTGCAGCGCATTCCTAAAACAGATAGCTGATTGGTTGGGCATGCATGACGGGTGGAGCTTGCTAACAAGGTGGTGCCCGGAACCACCATGTTGGATTTTCACAGTAGTGATCATGCACTGAGACAACGAAACAGCCTTTCTTTTTAATTTAAGCGGAAGATCACTCTTCTGCACCTTGGATTTAGTTTTATTTTTTAAAAAAAGTACTGCTTGGTGCGGGCAAGTTGGGGAGAATAAAACCATGAGTAATTCACTTGTGCCTGCCATCTTGATTTTCTGGCATGCCTCCATGTGAACAGCCTCCATGTGAACAGCCTCCATGTGAACAGCTTCACCCACCAGTGATCTTGCAAAAATAATGTGGAGACAAATGCTGCGAATTGGCGTTACTGCACACCAATCCACATTTTATTTCCTCGTGTAGACCAGCCCTCTGGTTTCTTCTCTCAAGAGCTCAGCTTGGACTTCTTGGACCTGTGCCAGGAGCAGGGCTGATAGAGAGCCCCAAGCATGGGGATCCGGAAAGACATTTGGAAGTTTATTTTATAACACAAGTGGGGCACACAAGCACTAGGCTTGCAATAGGCATATCTACTGATATCCTATGAGCTGTGCTCCCGTTGAGGCCTTCAGCCAATCTGGAACAAAAGATGTGAGGTCATGAAACCTTCCCCTGCAGTCTTATATACAGTTAAAAAGCTCACGCTTGTACCGTATATAAGACTGTATATAAGATGTGAGCACCTAGTCTCACATCTGAGTGTTTTACACCCTCAGAAGTGATTGTAACCATTGAACCAAGCTGGAAAACATTACTACCATTCCCAGCATCCTCCCAGCTGTCATGGGAGTGGTAAAAAAAATAACAATCCTAACCTCTGCAGTTGGGGGAGGGACCCATTTCATCCCAATATGTGAGAAAGAGCTCCCAAAATGACAGCAGGGCAGCAGGGGTACCTTTTGAAGTGCAGGACCTAGTGTTGCCAGATGGAAAACTGAAGAGGGCTCCTGTACCTTCAACGGTTGCATGTAAGAGGGAACTTCAGCCGGCGTTGCTTGTCACACAGCCAATCCGCTCTTCTGTATAACCATTCAGTATAGTAGAGCTGTCTCCAGATTTCACTCTGGCAACTCTAGTGCAAACAGCTCAGCAATGATGGGCTCACCTTATGCTCCTCTCTCACAAACAGTACTAGAACCCTGAAAGCTTCCTGGTCACCTCCTTTACTTCCTAGAGCAAGGCAGCCCTTTGAGGCGTAAGGGTATCATTCTACCTCCTGATTTAAATTCAGGAAGAAGCGGGGGGGGGGGTGGCGGGACACTGGGTTAGGAGAAGTGTAGGCACCACTGTATAGATCAGCTGTAGGAAGCCTGAGTCCCTCCAAGCATTGGACTGTGACTCCCAGCATTCCTCACCATTGGCAAGGGCTGATGGGAGTTGCAGTCCAATGACATCTGGAGGGCTGCACAAGTCCCCCCCACACACACACACACACATAAATAAAATGACACATGGCTCTGGCCAAGCCCCCTCCTTCACCCCACAAGGATCTATGCTGAATGCTGATTATCAGAGCTGATAGGAGCCATCCAAGTGGAAAGGGAAGAGATGCCTCATGTTTTCTGACCCTTCCTCTTGATGTGCTGTACTATTCGAAAAGGGAGGGGGGGTGCATACACAGCTGGAACATCTGATTGCACCTTAAGAAATATAAAACACAGTTGACTCTATTTCCCCGACCCTCTGTAACATTTGACAGAGAACCCAACACCCAAAGAATTCCATGTGGTGAGTGTGAGATATCTCCAGCTAATCTCTGGACTTCCAGAGAAACCACTCAGAGCCCTCTCTGGAAAAGACCCTCAAAGGGTTTGGGAGAGGGAAGCAATCCTTTTGTTGGGGGGGGGTCTGCCCTCCTCTGCCTGCCTCCTCCACTCTTTTCCAAAAGAAGTAAAATGCTACACCAAGGTTATCTGTAACTCTTTCATCTGGCTTCTGGACCCCCCCCCCCAAGCTCTTCTGAATTAGCACTGCAGACACAAAGAAAAAAAACAATGATTTTTTTTTTAAGAAAGAAAGAAGGGGGATGGAATAGGGATCTTTCTAAAGGCTGCAAAATAGGTCTTGTCCCCTGAAAAGCAGCAGAGTTTCCCCTTTATGCTTCCCCCCTTCCCAAACAATTCCCCGGTCTTAATGAGAGCATGCCCCTGTTTAAACCGAACAATGGGACTTTCTAGTGAATAAGCAGGGCAGGGGCAGTTGGAAAAAGTAGGACAACTGTTTCCTTTTCTAATTCCCTTGGGCCCATCTTTGAGTAGATAAATCTCATGTTTAGGTGACTCATTCCTCCTACCTCAATAGTTTCGCAGAGCTTTTCCACAGGTGTTTCATGGGAAAGAGAATGAGCTTCCATCTTAATTAATACTACTATTTATTTATGCGAGGACATGAGTGTGCATGCTGTTTTACAAGGGATCAGAAGGAGGCTGTTAAGAGTAAGAGTAAGTTGTTTTGTTCAATTTTTTTTCTAAGTATCCATCTCTTATGCCCATCTTCCTATTGGTTAAAGCACTTCTGTATGCATTTTTGAAAAGCACTTATTTTCTTTTGCACATGTCTTCAGTGCATTTTATCATGTGTGGGTTTTTCTCTTCTGGGACCCAGATTTCCAAGCCTGAAATTCATGTAGTGCCAGACTCAGGGGGGACCTGTGTTTCCCAATGAGGCAACCTGGGCAAATGCATCAAAGGGGGAAAGGAATATGACAAAACAGATTCTTCATCCCTAGTCAGGAGGAAGGATTCTGGCTGCTTGGTTAGGGTCGCCAGATCAGGAGCATCCCCTGCTCTGAAATTTCAAAGCCAGACTCCAAGATCTAGGGACAACCTCTGGTGATGTTTAAGAGGGGAAAGAAGGGGGTCCTCTGGGGTGTCTATAGCAGCTTTTCCAAAGTTGCTCACAGTACAGTCAGCAGCATACAGTAATATGTGTACATATGTGCACATGTGCGCACGCGCGCACACATACACATGGACTCAACACTGATACAAAATGGCTACACTTCCAGCACTCTGCTTATACAATTATAATCTGAATAAAATGTGATTCCCCCCATATCCATGGGGGATATGTTTCTAGACTTACCATGGAAATGCAAAACCGTGGATAATGGCAAACCCTTTTAAAATGAACAACTTTCAACCCAAGCATACCATAGAGGACCTAGGGATTCCTGGAAAGAACATGTTTCTTCGGATGAGGGTAAGTGAAATTGTGGGTACTGGTCCTGCAGATACGCAGATACTGGTCCTGTACAGTATATCTGCTGCATAGTGGCCCAAAATATAGAACCATACATGATTCCAGCTGTGAGCTAACTAGAGCATGCCTCAGGATTAAGCAAGACAAGAAGAATGTCACTTTGTTTGGATCAGAGAAGGCCAAAAGTGCATTAACATAAAGAGATCCTACAGCAGACCAGCATCCCTTGATCAATATTAACTTCCAAGTATGAACAGCCCTTTGGGCTGTGCTGGTGCATGTCATGTAACCCATCAGCCATGGCCCATCATTTCAGGCAAATCCATCCTGCTTCTGTCCCACTGCCCAGGGCTGGGGAAGTGCAATCCTTATGACACCGTTCCAGGCTCTTTCGCTCTGAGAGGGCAAGTTGAATAAGCTATAACTCAGGCATGGACAAGATCCAGGAGGTTGGAGTGTGTGGGGTTTTTTTGGTGCTCTGTGGTCCACAGGTGGTCCATGGGGTGCACAATTCCCCCCTTTGCCTTAAGAGGTTCCAGACCCTGTTCTATTGAGTCCAATGATCATAGATTGTCCCTGCCAGGAAAGGTGGCACAATGCCTCTCCCTAAATTTGTCGGTGCTCACAATGATCTACGTGGTGTTTGGAGTGCATTTGATGGCCTGGTGGAAAGGCTAGATCTCAGTTACTTCAGTCACTTTGTCAGGTAAATATTCACCTGTACAGCCAAAATTTGGCACTCTTGGGGGTCTATGGGTGCAACCAGCAGGGACTGTCATATAGAAAATGTGGTTTTTACCTTTATATATAAAGGGAATTTAGGGGGTTAACTGAAGTTAATTGAAAAAGGCCAGTGCTATTCTAGGCTGCATCAATAGACCATATGTCTAGATCAAGGGAGGTGATGGTGTCACTCTATTCTGCTTTGGTCAGATCTCACCTGGAATCTTGTATCCAGTTCTGGACACCACAATTCCAGAAGGATATGGACAAGCTGGAATATGTCCAAAGAAGGGCAACCAAGATGATCAGAGATCTGGAAACCAAGCCTTATGGGGAATGACTTAGGGGCTGAGTATATTTAGCTGGGAGGAGAGAAGACTGAGAGGTAACATGATAGCCATCTTGAAAGATCTGAAGGAATGCCATGTAGAAGATGGAGCCTGCTTGTTTTCTGCTGCTCCAGAGAGTAGAATAAGAACCAATAGTTTCAAATTACAAGAAAAGAGGTTCCACCTAAACTTTAGGAAGAAGTGCTTGACTGTAAGAGCTTTTCAACAGTGGAATGGAAAGTGGTGGATTCTCTTTCTTTGGCGGTATTTAAATCAAAGTTGGATGAGCATCTTTCAGGAAGGCTGTAGTTGGGTATTCTTGTATGGCAGAGGGTTGGATTAGATGGTCTTTGTGGTCCCTTCCACCTCTAAGACTCTATGAGTCTATATGTGTGCCAGCCACGGCTGGTGGCCCCCATGTTGGTAGGGCTCCAGATTTTAGCCCAACCTTGAAAGGAGCTATCCAATGTGCTGAATTTATTTTGGGGATGTGGTTCAGCACCTTGTAGAGCTCCTTGAAAGTCTGAGGTAGGACCTGGAACAGAGTCTCTCACACACTGACACAGTAGCCACCAGCTCTCTCTAGGATGTGTTTATGTGTCCTAATTTGGGGCAGCTAAATGCTATGGAAACCATTATTGAAAGGGATGGATGCTTGTTTTGCAACCATGTTCCTCAAGAAATAGGAGAAGGAGTAGTCAGGGAGATCATGTTTTATTGCATTACACTGCCTGAGAGGGGTAAGGGGGCTCCCTCATCTTGAATGATGTTGTGCATGGACAAAATTTGAGTGATGCTGCTATTCACATCTGGGGGGTTGCTGTTGGCAGCATTGCTGTTGTGTCCACAAGTTCCAAAGATAACCATGGGCCTTCTAAATAGGTTCCAAGGCTGAACAGCTGTGTAAAATGAAACCTTCTCCACCTCTGTTTTTTTTGGGGGGGGTGGATTTCCCAGGTGTAGTGTTTCTGCAGCACAGCCAGCAGATGGCAATAGAAGAACACATTACATATGGCCACACAACTCAGCCATCTTGTATTATGCTGAACTTGATCTTCTCCCCCCACCCGCCACCAGCTAGGAGTGATGCCAACAGTAGCACAGAGATTTTGGTGCACCCTGGTTATTTTGGAAGGTTACAAGGGATTCTGAGGTGTCCAATCCACTTCTGTTCATTGTTTGGGGTGGAGGGAGGGACATGCCATTTAGGCCTTTGAAACATCTTCTCCAATGAGCATTTCACAAGATCCCTACATTAGAATTTACCTGAGAGAGTAAATCCCATTGAATATAATGGGATTTACTCATATACATGTATTGAACCATGATGTCAATGAGTGTGCAGTAACTTGGCCAGAAATATATTTGCAGTTATCTAGTTTGTTAGTGGTATGTCTCATTTTCTCCAGAAGCTCCCTGCTTCCATATTTTAGCCTCAAAATAGCCCTGGGAGGTAGGGCAGTCTAAGGGAGAGTGACTGGCCCAGGGTCACCCAATGAAGACAATGGCTCAGAAAAGACTAGAATTTAGCTCTCCCAGGTATTAGTCTAGTGTTGCAATCACTACAGCAGACCGGCTCTGAAATACACCTACTATAACTGCATACTCCTTCAACATTTCACAGATTAAAATTGGAACATGTGTGGCCAAGCCATATCAGAGTGTGGACATAGTGAAAAAAGTTATTAATGAGGAGGTACAGACAAGCTAGGAGAGGCTACAGCAATATTGGGAAGGGCAAGCTTCTACCCTTCTCTCCTCTCCTCTCTGCAGAGTTAACTTAGTGCAAACTACCTTTGCAATTTGAACTCAGTTTGCAGCAATTGGAGTAAGCTGAGGACAAAGGGAGAAAATGAGAGGAGCAGAGAGAAACCAGGATGTTTTAAAAGCAGTTTAAAAAGTGGGTGACAGAGGAGTAGTCAGGACAGTTAGAGGGTATATAACTGCTCTCTCATACCTGAATCTGGATTGTTGCTACTTTTAACCATCAAGTTATTTTTTTCCCCAACCTCCTCCATCACCACATCTAGCCTTCCCCAATGTGTTTAACACCTAGATGCTTTGGACTACCACTCCCATCCTGCAGTGCACACAGCCAACACTGAGGATGATGGGGTTGTGATCTGGAACGGCTGGAGGCTGCACTGACTACAGTGTCCATCATCCACAGTCAGCACAGCCAGTGGTGGTGGAAGTTATCATCCAAAATAACTGGAACCTTGCTTTGGGGGCGGATATTGTAGATGAGCAGTTATTATCTTGCAGAAAGAGGGAGCAAGGGGCAAGAGAGAATGGCAGGAAAGGATTCTTCCAGCCAGTGCTAATCCCAGAGGCAAATAGTTAAGTAATTGGGGAGAGGAAGGGAAATAACAGCACTCAAGAGAGGGAAGAGGGGAGAGCTCTTGTAAAGAAAGAATCTGAAGTGAAGCCCCAAGGCAGGGCTGCCCAGGCCCTTGAGCTATTGCCAGCAAACTCTGGAGGTGGAAATTAAAGATAAAGGGATGGCTAAATCTCCTAAAGGCACCAGATCCCATCTGATCTTGGGAGCTAAGCCGGGCTAGCCCTGGTTGATACTTGGATGGGAGACCACCAAGGAATACCAGGTGCTGTATGCTATATTGCAGAGGAAGGAACTGGCAAAAACACCTCTGAGGGATACATCCACGCTGTAGAAACAATGCTGTTTGCCACCACTTTAAGCGTGGCAGCTCCATCCTATGGAATCCTGGGATGTGTCGTTTGACAAGATCTTTAGCCCTTCTCTGCCAAAGCGTGCCGGTGCCTCACCAAACTAGAAATCCCAGGATTGGGTAGGATGGAGTCATGGCTGTTAAAAGTGGTGCCAAACCTCATTATTTCTACAGCGTGGGTACACCCTATTCCTTGCCTAAGAAAACCCTATGAAATATTGGAGAGCCTTCGCCCACTTTAGCCATTTGTAACCAGATGCAGGCGAAACGTCAGAAAGAAACTCTTTCAGAACACGGCCTCACAGCCTGGAAAAAACCCATGGAAAATCTATGGATGCCGAGCCGTGGAAGCCTTCGAGCCCAATGTCCTGAGCTCGGGCTTATCTCTTTGGGGTCCTTTTGTACAGGGCCGGTTTAAGGCACCAGTGGCCTCAGCATCCACAGGGGGCCCTATCATTGTGGAGCCCCCCCCCCAGTAACCCTCCTCCTGCAAAAACATTATTAGTAATAATCTGAATATCCTGTCCTGTGAATAGTTTAGGCTGAATTGGGTTACATTGACCTGAGATAAACATATGGGCCCCGCAAAGTACAGCATTGCAGGGGGGCCCATAGTAACCCTCCTCCTGCAAAAACATTATTAGTAATAATCTGAATATCCTGGACTGTGAATAGCTTAGGCTGAATTAGGTTACATTGACCTGAGATAAACATATGGGCCCCCCAAATAAAGTATTGCAGGGGGCCCCATAGTAACCCTCCTCCTGCAGAAACATTATTAGTAATAATCTGAATATCCTGGACTGTGAATAGCTTAGGTTGAGTTAGGTTACATTGACCTGAGATAAACATATGGGGCCCCCAAAATAAAGCATTGCAGGGGGCCCCAAAATTCCTTAAACCGGTCCTGCTTTTGTACACGGTGGGCTTGGAAATCCTACTTCGCTTCGCCCAATTCCCCTTCACCTCGGTTCCCAGCTCCCATGGTCTTGTGAAATCTACCTTAGAAAGCCCTGTAGACCCCCCCCCTTCTGAAGGACGGCCGGAGGAGGTTGAATCAAAACGGGAAACTAGGGTGTGGGGGGGGCGGTGTCTAGAAATACAGCCACAGAATCCGAAGTCAGTCCTGTTGAGTCCAAACGTACTTTCCTCAGGCGTGGTGGAAATCCGCTCTGGTAATAAATCCTCCCACCCTGGATGTGAGGATGCATCATTGGAGGGGAAGGGTGACCCGTAGTTTCTTTTGGCACGCAGAAAGTGTGTGTGTATTTCCGTCCGCGACACAGGATCCCACTCAGTGCAAGCAGAATATACAGTTGTCCCTCCGTATCCACGGATTTGATATCTACGGATTTAAGTCTTCACGGCTTGAAAATGTTCTTTAAAAAAATAACAATCCAAAAGCAAACCTTGATTTTGCCATCTTATATAAGGGACACCATTTTGCCGTTTTCAGTTTTGGAGCAGAAGGGGAGCGATTTTCAACCATCCGCCTTGACTTGAGAGGACCAGTAGGAAGGTGGGCGCAATCTGTAGGTGACAATTAAACAATAGGCACCAATCTGGAGGTGACAAACAATAGGGACCAGTCTGGAGGTGACAATTAAACACAGCCCCTCGGCAGAATTGAGGAGGAGGAAAGACAGGGGAAAGAAAACAAGGGATTGTCCGGCAGTGATAGATGCAAATAAACTGATCAAACCTCTGCGTGAAATCGCCATAGATGGTCCCAACAAGTGTGTTGTGTTGCTCCCTGCCTTCAAGTCCTTCCTGACTTATGGCGACTCTAAGGAGAACCTATCACGGGATTTTCTTGGCAGGATTGGGTCACAGGGGGCTTCAGAGTGGGGATTTGCCCCAAGTCACCCAGTGGGTTGCTGAGGCTGAGCAAGGATTCGAACCCTGATCTCCCGGAGTCTAAATCTACCCCCCCCCAAAAAAAAACCGCTCCCCCACGCTGGGTCTAAGGATTTCCCCCATAGCACCATTGCAAACAAACAAACAAACCAAAATCAAAACAGGAGACTGCTTTTTGGACATTCGAATCCGGATCCAAATTCTAGTCGGTATCACCTGGGAGGCCATAAAAACAGCAATAATGGGCGGGGTAAATAAAATAACTGCGGCCCCATTGGTGAGGGGAGCTCGGGGATCAATTCTAAAGAAAGGGACAAAACATTTGAAGGCACTGGCCATCGCCAGAGCACAATTCCACAAAGGGGTTTTACTAAGGAACGCACCCAGGGGCATCCCATATTCTGCATCTACATAGTAGAAATAATGAGGTTTGACACCACTTTCACGGCCATGGCTCTCCATCCTCCCGGATCCTGGGATTTGTAGTTTGCCGAGGCGCCAGCATGCTTTGGCAGAGAAGGCGAAAGGCCTTGTCAAACTGCACATCCCAGGATCCCTCAAGCTGGAGCTACAACACTTCAAAGGTGGTGTGGAGCTGCATTGTTTCTACGGTGTAGATGCAGCCTAGAAAGAACCCGAATCAAAACTCCAGTCAGCAACACCTGGGAGACCGTGAAACTGAGAATAATATAAAAGTGGTGATGCTGCTGGGGAGGAGGGAGTCGATTTTATTAAAACAAGAAGCCCACTTGCGCCAGGCGGGGTGGGGAGGTGTCCTCGGTGCTCTTGGGTGTGCTCGCTCCCAGTTCTTTAGAGGAATCATAGAATCGTAGATACCCCCAAAGGTCATCTAGTCCAACCCCCTGCTATGCAGGAAAGACCCACCATCGCTTGGAGTTTGCCAAAGTGGTTTAAAAGAAGCACCTGTCTTTCCCCTCCCAAACACACCAGCTCCCGCTACCCCCTCTGCTTGCAAAGATATCAGAGGAGGGGGAGCCTTGGCTATAAAGAAGGTTTCAAAATTAAAAGAAAAGGGGGATTTAAAAAAAAAATGAAGGAGAAACTCCACTTGGCAGCTCTCTACCCGAGTCCATTTCTTGGGAGTGCGCAATCGAGTTCCTCCCGGATCCTGCCCTGTTTCCTTGGCCTCCATCGCTTGGGATCAGAGATCTCCGTTCGATCGCCTTATTTTTAGGATTTGGGATCAGGGCGAAGGATTTTGTTTTTTAAGCCAGTGATCCAATTGTGTCCCTGTGCGTTTACTCAGAAGGAAATCCCACAGCCTTCCGGGAGGTTGCTTTCCTCCTGGTAAATGCGGGTCAGATCAAGGCACACCTGCGTGAAGATCGACACTTTTACTTAGGAGTAAATTCCACTGATTTGAAGGGGGGCTTATTCCCACGTAGACAACGCCTCAAAGAAGCCCCTGCAGGGCCGCGATCAGCAATGAAGCCCTTGCCTTGTAGTTTCCGACTCATGGCCACCCTATCGCGGGGTTCTCTTGGCAAGATTTATTCAGAGGGGAGAGGTAGCCCTTGCCTTCCTCTGAGGCTGAGAGTGTGTGGCTTGCCCGAGCTCACCCAACAGAGTTCCTTGGCATAGCGAGGATTCGAACCCTGGTCTCCAGAGTCTAGTCCGAAGCTCAAAACACCGTGCCTCGGCTGGCCATTTGCTGCGGATCCTTCTCTTGAACGCCGGGAATACATGTTTATGTGGACGGGATCAGACCGCCACCCCTGTGCGCATTTGAGGGGGATAGATCCCGTTGAAAAACAGGGGTTCCTTTTGAATAAATAGCCATCGCTTCCTAATTCACTGAGGTCGGGATCAGGCCAGCAAAACTCCAGCAAATACTGAAATACACACACACACACACATACATATATATATATATATATATATATATATGAACTGAGACCTTTTGAAACACATTTTATCTAAAATTGTTTACGGGGGGGAAAGCAGGTTCGCAAAATGCAAAGGAAAACAGGAGGAGTGGGTGATTTTTAAAATCATTATTTAGGGATTCAAATAGCATCGCGGTTTGATATCAAAGAAATGATTCAGCCCAAGAAATCTCACTTGCACTGGAGAGACCCAGGGCCGGTTTAAGGGATCAGGAGCACCTCCAGCGATAGGGGCCCCCCATCATTGTGGGGGGGCATTGTAACTCTCCTCCTGCAATAAGATTATTCGTAATAATCTGAATATCCTGTACTGGGAATAGTTTAGGTTGAGTTAGGTTGCATTGACCTGAGATAAACATATGGGCCCCCCAAAATAAAGCATTGCAGGGGGGCCCATAGTAACCCTCCTCCTGCAAAAACATTATTCGTAATAATCTGAATATTCTGTACTGGGAATAGCTTAGGTTGAGTTAGGTGACATTGACCTGAGATAAACATATGGGCCCCCCAAAATAAAGCGTTGCAGGGGACCCCAAAATTCCTTAAACCGACCCTCCTGGGTAGACCCACTGAAAACGGGGAGCGCGTTCTTGTGTCAGGGAATCCCTTTCCATCACTCGCATCTCCCTGTTTGTTTGTTTGTTCGATTTATACCCCGCCTTCTCCCAAGATGGGACTCAGGGCGGCTTGTTCTCAAACCCAACCCAACCTCCCCCCCCCATAAGGTTTGCTTGAGGAGGCCATTCAGCTGGAGTGAGGCGAGAGATGGCACTCTGCACATGCTTCAATGTACTGCCTCCAGGGCTCAATCCAAGCCTGGAAATCGTATGCCAACGGAAAGCCGTGTTTTTCACTGGGCTCCAGGTCCACGTCCCCCTCTTTTCCCCAGTGTCCGAGTCCGCCTAGTCAGTTTCCGGACATAAGAGAGTCAGGTGGGATTGTCCTTGCAGTCTTGACCATTTAAAGCTCAGGATTTTAATATTGCTTGTCCGGAGCATTGTTACTTTGAATAGCCAAGCGGGCTTGGCCGTGATGCGTGGGATTGACCGACTGGACTCCACGCGCGACTTTCCTCGCTTTCCACCGGCAGGATCGGGACAGCCCAGGTCTCCACACCTTTGGGAAGGCAAGGGCAGTTCGCAACATTGCAAGAGTCCGACCACCATCACATGGAAGGACCCATGGCCAATCACCCAGTTTTAAACTGGATGATTTGTGTAGTGTGGATTTAGATTTACTAAGGGGGAACCCACACCACCAAAAAATACAGTTGTCCCTTCCTATTCGCTGGGGTTTGGTTCCAGGACACCCCCCCGTGGATACCAAAATCCGTGAATACTCAAGTCCCATGATATGCAATGGCATAGCAAAATGGTGTCCCTGATATAAAATGGCAAAATCAAGCTTTGCTTTTTTGGATTGTTATTTTTTTAAAAGAATATTTTCAAGCCGTGAATACTTAAATCCATGGATACCAAATCTGTGGATACGGAGGGGCAACTGTAATCCCGTTTGAAACGGGATTATTTGCAGAGCTCCTTCCTACGGAACCCTGGGAAATGTAGTTTCACAAGGTCTTTCGCCTTCTCTGACCAAGAGTGCTGGTGTCTCGCCAAACTACAAATCAAAGGATTCCGTAGGAAGGAGCCATGGAAAAGAATCCAGTTTCAACCTAGATTATTTCTCTAGTGTGGATGCCGCGTAAGTAAAAACTGAATCGTATGCGCAGTTGATGCACTGTAAGACAAGTCCTCATGGCCTGAAATGACTGCCCCCCCAACATTTGGCAGAGTTATTTAAATTCCTGCGTGGCAGGGGGTTGGACTGGATGACCTTTGTGGTCTCTTCCAACTCTACAATTCTATGATTCTAAAAGTCAGCAGCCCTCCAAGCAAGGGAATTTCTTCCCCAATAACCACGCAGAGTGGCTCACGGCCCTTTACTATGTCCATATTAAATTAGATTAATAGTTTATTAAATTAGATTAATAAATTAGGTTGAATGAATAGGAAGAATAGCATCACCTATTATCTAGATATTATTTGTCCGGCTTCTCTCCTTACTTCTCGGTGTATATATATATATATATATATATAGTTTCAGAGCGTTTTAAGGTTTTCTGGGGAATATTGCTCCTCCGAGGAATATTGCTATTCAGACAATATTGATTCTCTGAAGTTGCCAGCCACAGATGCAAGCGAAACGTCAGGAGTAAACTCTTCCAGAACACGGTCTCACAGCCTGGAAAAAAAACAAGGAAAATCTATTGCTCCTCTGTTTGTGAACTCAAGCTTGCCTTGAAGGGCTCTGCTCCTTCAAGGCGTCCTATTAATATTACAAACGTCGCCAGTGATGATTGGCATAAATATTATCATGCCATGTGGTAATTGCTAGGATTAAGGCACAGGGCATTGAAAATATAACAGAAGAGGGAAAGAGGAGGTGATCCGAGTTTAGCCTGATAGGTAAGGTCAACAAAGACCAAGAGGAGTTAATAAAGTTGCATTTACAGTACAGTATTCCTGTTCCTTATCAATTTGGGACGAGGCGTGTTCCCGACGAAGCCAAAGGAATAGAGGATGTGGAGGGAGGGAAGAGATAGAAACCCCCAATTTAAAAAAATAAAATAGCAGTGACAAAGTTCAGGAAGAGCCCTCCTAAGCCTGCACCCCCCCCCGTGCCCATTCCTTGGGAAACAAGGTGTGGTTGTTTTTATGCGCATGAAAATATGTGTATGCCTATGTATATAGGTATATACTTTTATATATACATACCTATTTCTATTTTTGATACCTATATCTCAAAATACAGGGCACTGGACTAATCTCGGCCAATATCACTGGGTGACCTTGGCGAGTCACACACTCTCAGCCGCAGTGGAAGAAAATAGCAAGCCTCCAGAGAGGAAACCTCGCCAAGAAAAACCTCCGCTGAATCCACACTACTCCAATCATCCAGTTTGAAAGGGGATTGCTTGCCATGGCGCTTTCCTATGGAATCCTAGGATTTGTAGTTTTGCAAGGTCTTGAGCCTTCTCTGTCAACGCGGGCTGGCGCCGCAACAAACTACAGTTCCCAGGATTCCATAGGAAGGAGCCATGGCAAATGGTCCAGTTTCAAATTTGGGTTATTTGTGTAGTGTGGATTCAGGAATAAACGTCGTCCTCGTCTTCCGATCGCCATGAGTCGGAAACAACGTAAAAGGTATAGGATAGGACTGACTTGTTCGTTCTTGGGGGGCGGGGGACAGGAAACCAACAACCGTTTGGGGGGGCTTCCGGTTTACTGAGTCTCAGCTTCCCCTAGCAGGAGAGCATCTCCTTAAGACGGACTCCGGTTCACCAGGGCTTTGTCTCACAGTCCCTTGCTGGCAACCCATTCAGTATACCAGGTCTGTCTATTAAATAACGAGACTGATACAATAACCCATCTTTATTCATATGTATCACAATTCTCATGCTTGACCCCTTCAATCTACTCCCCATTCACATTCACGCACCAATGCAGTCTTGTTTTCCACTGGTCGAAGGCGTGGAGCAGATCAGTTTCTGCCAGCTGTTCCAACACATCTGTCCTTTTCTTGGTACTGCATCAATGGACTCAACACTTGTTCCTTGAAGCACTGGTTTCACTTTAGGGAAAAGAAAAAAAAATCGCCCAAATCTGGCGAATATGGAGGATGGCCAAAAACTGCTTCACAGAAAGTGCTGTGTGAGCAGGCGCATTGTCATGATGAAGAACGAATCCATTTTCTCACAGTCTTGGGCTTTTCCCCCTGACTCTTTCTCTCAGCTTTGTCAAAGCTTCCTTATAATAATGCTGGTTCATTGTTCTGCCTTCTGGAACCCATTCTGCCAAAATTACACCCTTGATGTAAACAACAACAACAACAACCCAATGGGCATGGCTTTGAATGTGGACTTGCTTTGACGTGCATTTTTCATTCTTGGTGATGATGGTGTTTTCCAGTGGATTGACTGTTGGTTTGTCTCAGGATCATACTGGAAGATCCAGGTTTCATCACAAGTGATGATTTTTTGAAAAAGGTTTGGGTCTGCCTCAAGTTGCTGCAGAATGTCAGCGCAAATGTCTTTGCTGCACTCTTTTTGCTCTGGTGTGAGAACCCTAGGGACCATCTTGGCACAAACTTCTCATGTTGAGACCCTCATGCAGAATTTGTTCACACTGAGTCGGTGGTCTCCTTGAACCATCTGGCTGATTTTATCCACAATTTCTTCGCTTCTTGAAGTGGAAGGTCATCCAGGGCGTTCATCATCTTCCACATTCTCACGTCCTTCTCCAAATCTTTTGTGCCACTCAAACACATGCACATTCATGCAGTCTTCCCCATAGGCCTCAATAAGCATTTGGAAAGACTCCATTGGTGTTTTGTTCAATTTTACCAAAAAATTCAAATTGAAACATTGCTCCACTGTGAAACTTAGCATTTTTTCCAGCACACAACAGACAACACAACAGCTTTACCTTTCACTGCCAATTTCCCTTGAGTTTTTTCCAGGCTGTGAAGCCATGTTCTGGAATAGTTTCTTTCTATTGAGTGTTGCTGTTGATCATGTAGGTTCAGACATGTGCAAGGCCACCACTCAAGTGTTCACAATAATCTCTCCCTGATTTGTCTGAAAGGGAGAAACATAGTCTCGTTATTTAATAGACAGACGTGGTACCTGCCTCCCTGCAGAAGTTTTGTCTTTTTTTGGAGGGGGGGGGGGGAGAAAAGGAAGAAATCTCTCGGACTTCCTGCAATCCCAGCGGCCGGCGATAGGTGGCGCTGCGTGCCTATGGAAGGTCCCGGTTCCCGCGCCTCGGAGTCCGCCGTGTCCCGGCTTGCAGAGCCATAAAACCATTGGGGATATCAGCGGAGGCGCCAGGTGAGTAATAGACAGGATAATCCAGGGCGATTGCTAGCTGTTTACCTCCTCCAACAAGCGCCACAAGAGTTACTCATTAACGTTACTATATAGGAAGAGAGAGAGAAAAAGAGAACGAGAGAGCTCGGTGCTTAAAATGGTCCATTCATTGCTTGCTTGCTTGCTTCTTTTTTAAAAAACCTTTTATTCCAAAACTTTTAAACTTCCCGCAGCTATTCTTTCCCAAGGATCACAAAGACGGCCTCTGCCGAGCTGGATGGAAAAGGGGGTATGTGGTGCGTGTGGAATATATATTTACATATACACACACACATATGTAATATGTGTGTGTATTTTGAGTGGCACAAAAGATTTGGAGAAGGATGTGTGTGTATGTATTTATGCATGTGTATGTTTCTTGTTGTGTGTCTTCGAGCCCTTTTCGACTTATGAGAACCCTAAGGCTTTCTTGGCAAGATTTGTTCATGGGTTTGTTTGTTTGTTTGTTGCCTTTGTTTTCCTTTGAGGCTGAGAGAGTGTGACTCGCCCAAGGTCGCCCAGCGGGTTTTCATGGCTACATGTGTGTAAGAGAGAGTTCGATGCCCAATATTTTGATATATATGTAATAATAGTAATAGTAATAGTAATAATAATAATACCAGTTGTTCCTCCATATCCACGGATTTGGTATTCACGGATTTAAGTATTCATGGCTTGAAAATATTCTTTAAAAAATAATAATCCAAAAAGCAAACCTTGATTTTGCCATTTTATATAAGGGACACCATTTTGCTGTGCCATTGCATATCATGGGACTTGAGTATTCACGGATTTTGGTATCCACGGGGGTGGTGGTGGTCCTGGAACCAAACCCCCGCGAATATGAAGGGACAACGGTAATAATAATAGTAATAGTAACAATAGTAATTTCTTACCTGCCTCTCCCTATGGATCGAGGTGGGGAAGAACAAATGAACACACCAACATAATGTCGGTTGAAAACACATATCCGTTAAAATATATACATCAATTTAAAAATATATTTCCATATATATATATATATATATAGAGAGAGAGAGAGAGAGAGAGAGAGAGAGAGTTGTTGTATACCTTTCAAGTCGTTTCCGACTCATGGCGACCTGAAGACGAAGTTTGCTATTCGCTTCCACTGAGGCTGAGAGAGTGTGACTTGCCCAAGTCATCCAGTGATATTAGTCCAATCCCCTGTATTTTGAGATCTAGGTCTCAAATATAGAACACACACATATGCGTGATACCTACATATCAAAAACAAAGGGCATGAACCTGAACTGACTTCGAGGTGGAACTCTGACCGCCGAATTGGAACTCTGACCCCTTTGGGAGACAACAAAATCATTCGGGGTGGATTTAGCTCCATTCCCCCCTCTCCAACGACACACCTTCCGACGTCTCCAAAAAGGCCTTTTTGCATTTCCATAACTCAAGGGCCAGCCTTTAAAGGGGGGGGTGCGGTTTCAAGGGTCTTTTAAAATTCTTATTTCAAGTTCAGCTTCTCCTTTTCTTAGACCAACCTTCTTTCTAGGTAGGTCCTAAGTCCAGCTTCCCGTGGATGAAGTCACACGTGTGTGTGTTGTTTTTTTGGGGGGGTGTTCCACGTTTTTGGCCCACCCTGTTAGGCCAGCACCCAGAGGTGTAAGATGTTGAAGTGGGTTTTACCCAGCGATTGCACACACAAATCTCCGGTTGGTCTTTTGCAAAACGCCACGGAGGAGACTTGCAAGGGGAGGAACGGTCGTTTCACGTTACCTTTCTTTCCTCAACGGAGGATCCTGTTCGCTTTGCCGCAGGTAAGGCGGGCCAGACTGTGAAGTTACATTTAAGAGAAAGGTGGCTGGGACTAGGCCTCTGTTTTCTCGCCTCTCCCCCCCACCAAAAAATAATAATATTAATAATCTCTGGCTTCGCAGTCAAGGAACTAAATAAAGGTTGTCTTAAGTAGTTAGAGAGCTGAGATTCCTACTCTCCAGAAAGTCAGTAACGACCCTTAGGACGAAACTGGGGGGGGGGGGTCGGCCTGGATGAACCTAAGGGAGGACTGGGTCCCTGTTAGTTCGCTCCAAGTCAACACTTAGGTAAATGCCACTGATTCCATGGGTCTACTCACAGATTTCGACCTCTATGTACAAAGTTGCAAGAACTTTTTGGTTAGTCTTAACCAAAGCAGACCCACGCAATCCACGCTCGGAGGGTGGGTCAACGCAGGCGTACATTCCCTTGAAGCTAAGGGTCTACTTCATCCTGACAACAAGAGCCGAGCCATTGGCTGCGTCTTCCGTCGGGGAGGGCAGGGGTTTGACTGGATGATCTTAAGGAGCCCATTCCATCTTGAACGCCTAACCCTCCTTTGTATTTATTTATTTATTTATTTACTTGGGTATTGATACCCCCCCCCGCTCTTCAGCCAGAAGGCTCTCAGAGCGGCTTACAAATTGCACCCACGCGTCTGCACCGCTTGTTATCGCGCGCTAGGCACGCTCCAAGCGGTTTCCAATGTGTGTTGGCTAATTAGCTTGTCCCTGTAGAGACGCACCGGGGTTTTGCTCCCCGCGTGGGTGTCCCACATATACACACACGCTTGCGCGATCTGGCTCCTTGTTTTGACACATTTCTTTCTTCCTTCCCGGCGTCTTTTGGATTGCGCGTTGAGCTGAAGTTCGCCTTCTTCGCCGGGACCCTTGGAAGCTATCTAGTCGGGCCCCCGCCACCCAAAGAAAGTTTTCCCGTCTTTGCCTCCACCAATTCCCCACCAGCACCAACCTCAGCGGGCAGTGCCATCGCAAGCATCCTTACTCAGGAGTAAATGCGCCTAGGCTTGAAACCTCCGGCTGCGATCCTATAGCCTCTTTTCAGCAGAAGTTATAGAATTACTTCTGAATAGACACAGACGAAGTTCTTTACCCTTTTCAGTGAACGAATCCTCAGAGCAGAAAGGGTTGAAGGTGGGCGAGGAGGGGAGGATGGAAGCCGAGGGGCGCATATTTCCCACCAGCATAACAATAATTTATTATAACAATAATAACAACAACAACGCTGCAAAGGTTTGCTTACCCAGACGCTATTGGTGAGATCCAACCCCCCCCTCGCCCTTTAATTTCCCAAGAGAGGGTAGGAAAGGAGAGCGAAGCAAGCCAGGAATTCTATATAAATTCCTAACATTTGGGGGCAAAGTTGCTTTTAATGACCAGATGTGTTTGAAAAACACCAAACTCCAAGAATTGGATTTCTATTGCAAATGCTGTTGGCATCTTATGCAGAATGGTGAACTGCCCTACTCTCAAAGATCTTGCAGTGAAGAGAGTCGATAGATACCTGTCCTTAAATCAAAAGCAATAATAATAATAATAATAATAATAATAAATCTACACCCCAGAATTTCCCGTCCACCTTCCGTCCTACCCACCACTTTGAGAACCCACAGCCGGGAAGGGCTACAGAGATTTTGAGGTGTGTGTGTGTGTGTGTATGTATTCCACTTTCTCCAGCCCGTCCTGATGTTTATCTTCAAGTGATAGAAGTCGGAGCCGGAGAAGTCTGGATGGGGGCACCGGATCGAGCCTGGAAGTGAACGTGTATAATACAGTTGTCCCTTCCTATTCGCTGGGGTTTGGTTCCAGGACCCTTGGATACCCAAATCCGTGAATACTCAAGACCCATTATATGCAATGGCCTAGCAAAATGGTGTCCCTTATAGAAGATGTCGAAAGCAAGGTTAGCTTTTTGGATTTTTATTTTTTTAAGAATATTTTCAAGCCGTGAATAGTTAAATCCGTGGATAGCAAATCCGTGGATACGCAGGGACAACTATATATACAATATACTATATACTATATACTATATCAAGTTGTCCCTTCCTATTCGCCTGGGTTTTGTTCCAGGACACCCCCCGCCCATGAATACCAAAATCTGTGAATACTCAAGTCCCATGAAACACAATGGCATAGCAAAATGGTGTCCCTTATAGAAGATGGCGAAAGCAAGGTTTGCTTTTTGGATTATTATTTTTTTTTTAAGAATACTTTCAAGCCGTGAATACTTAAATCCGTGGATAGCAAATCCGTGGATACGCAGGGACAGCTGTATATACAATATACTATATACAATATACAGTTGTCCCTTCATATTTGCTAGGGTTTGGTTCCAGGACCCCCTTGGATACTCAAATCTGTGAATACTAAAGTCCCATGATATGCAATGGCATAGCAAAATAGTGTCCCTTATAGAAGATGGCAAAAGCAAGGTTTGCTTTTAGGATCATTATATTTTTAAGACTATTTTCAAGCCGTGAATAGTTAAATCCGTGGATACGCAGGGACAACTGTATATACAATATGCTATATACAATAGACAGTTGTCCCTTCATATTCGCTGGGGTTTGGTTCCAGGACACACACACACCCCGTGGATAAGAAAATCTGTGAATACCCAAGTCTCATGATATGCAATGGCATAGCAAAATGTCCCTTATAGAAGATGGCAAAAGCAAGGTTTGCTTTTTGGATTATTCCCTTTTAAAGAATATTTTCAAGCCGTGAAGATTTAACTCCGTGGATACCAAATCCGTGGATTCAGAGGGGCATCTGTATTTACAGCTGGCTGAGGTTGAATCGCCTGGGCCGGCTTTTTTAAATCGCCGGGTTCCCCCCCCCCCAAAAAAAACCCAACCATTGATCAAGGCGAGCTACAGCCGCGAGGGCGTGGAGCGTTTCCACTAAGCGAAAGTCTTTCGAACTTTGCCTTCTCGGCGCCTCCATTCACAAAAAAGTGACCTTCAAAGGCTTCTGCAAGCCTCCAATGAATCGGGAGTGACCTCGTTCGCCCCCCACCCCCGGCTCTCATTGGTGGCCGCTGAGCGGTCAGCAAACATTTCTCCAAATCCCCAGGCCAGGCGAAGCCACGCGGGGAAACGGCGTGGGTTTTGAAACCGCCCGGATCAGGGTTCCATTAAAAAATAATAATTAGCATGCTAATAAAAATGGAGGAAAGAAACCCTCCCCCTCCAAAAAAAAAAAAAGAAAAAAAAGAGCAATTAGCTTTCTAATGGTGGTGGGCGGTCTCCCCTCCCCACGACCCACGCGCTATTTGCATTTACTCTAGAAGACTTTTCATCTGCAGAGGGGGTCCATTGAGGAAGAAAATGCGGTTGGAGTTGACATTCCAAGGTATTTTCCAATAAATAAGCATGCTAATCAAAATGGAGGAAAGAAACCCTCCCCCTCTAAAAAAAGAACAATTCGCTTTCTAATGGGGAGGTCTCCGCTCCCCACGACCCACGCGTTACTTGCATTTACTCTAGAAGACTTTTTTTATCTGCAGAGGGGGTCCACTGAAGAAGAAAATGCGGCTGGAGTTGACATTCCAAGGTATTTTCCAATAAATAAGCATGCTAATCAAAATGGAGGAAAGAAACCCTCCCCCTCCAAAAAAAGAAAAAAACAATTAGCTTTCTAATGGTGTGGGGGGGGGTCTTCCCTCCCCATGACCCACGCGTTACTTGCATTTACTCTAGAAGACTATTTTTATCTGCAGAGGGGGTCCATTGAAGAAGAAAATGCGGCTGGAGTTGACAGTCAAAGGTATTTTCCAAGCTTTTCTCCTTCCCTAAGGGAAACAAGTCCTCCAGGCTCCGCTGGGTTTGGGAGTTAACTTCAGAAACGCGGGGGGGGGGGCTATCCATGCCAAGTAGACCTAAACCCCATTGAGTTCAATGGGGCTGCAATCCTAAATTAGTTTAGCTGTCTCTGTAAATCTTTTAGCCGGGCCTGTTTTAACTTTGTTGAGTTCCATCGTCAGCAAACATGGGTTAACTGGGAGTAAATCCCATTAAACTCAAGGGGCTTTGCATCCAAGTGAGCATCTTTAGGATTTGTCTTTCCACAAAGAAAGACATGGTGTGGGCATCTTATTTCTCTGATCCAAACTTACTTGCAAGGAGAACTATTTAAGAAAGCACCCCTGGACTAACTTGCCTTTCAAATGCATGGGGTAGGGGAGGTTTGCTGGCGTCTGCATGGGAGGATGAACAGATCATGAACAATGTGGATTTTTAAAAATGCATGCTATGAAAAGCGTTCTTTCCCTGAAACAGGGATCGTTCCTCCTTCAAGGTTTCAAATCCGGAGAGAAAAGAGCCTCAAGAGAGAACTCAAGAATTTCCACACCGACCCAAGAAAATTGCCCTCAAGGCCTAGCCAGTGAGGGCCAACGTTCTTTCTATTTTCTTTTATTTTTAAAACCCTCACTTTAATGATTGTTAAAGTTTTTTTTTCTCGAGGGAAGGCCGGGAAAGACCTTGAAAAAACGGATCAACAAAAATATTTTGGATTATTATTATTATTATTATTTTAAATTGTTCTTAAAAGACACAGAACAGTCGAAAAACACACACAAAAACACTGGCCTCCCGTTAGTGAAGCCCTACTAAAATTAATTGTGGACTGCTGAGTCTACCTGTCAGTAAATAGCATGGATTCAGTGGGTCTCCCCTAGTCAAAACTAACAACCAGAGCCAAGTCAAGCATCCTCTTTTGGCTGGATCCCTCCCTTTGGGGATCAGATGTTGAGGAGTGGAGAACTTTGCTTGAAGCCAAAGCAACATGAAATGATGGAGGAGACTACCAATAGAGGAAGCAGGGTTTGGGGATCAAAGGAAGAAGACCCCCAGGAAAGGATCGGTATATGTATATTGTTATATATTGTTCCTGTTAGGTGTGTGTGTGTGTGTGTGTGTGTGTGTATATATATATATATATATAGTATATATATTGTTCCTCTTGGAAACAGGAAGGTAAATCCCAGACTTGTCTGGTCACCATCTTGAAAAACAAACCCCACTTCAGAAAGTTTTGGTCTTTCATTAACATATTTATTGAATCATATCTACCCATGGTGGTAGTAAGTAGTACTTCAGAATAAAGGGAGAGTTCACAAGAACACTATGGTACAGTCCTCGGTTGTCCAGGTTGTCCCACCCCACCCCTTTTGTCTTCTGCATGCTCACCCCACCCTCGACCCCTCCCCCCAAAAATAAAACCCCAATTAAATGACATCTCTCCCCCTTCCCCGAGATGATATGGTGAACCCAAACAAAACACTGAAGATGTAAACACTATCTCTTTTTTTGTTTCTTTTCAGGATGGAATTTGGTGTGTGTGTGTGTGTGTGTGTGTTTTGGCCTCCTTTTCTGAGTTTTTCCTCTCTTTCAAAGGGTTCTTGAATTTGAAATGAAACTGACTTCAAAACCAGAAAAGAAGACACTGGCATTCTTATTTACAGACATATATACAGGATCAATAAATTAAAAAAAATTAATTTCGAGTATTCATAAGCCCCTTATTTACAAGTCATCCATTATATAAATACTTCTCCCCCCCCCCAAAAAAATCCACAGTGTCCACATTTCTTTTCCTCTTTCTCCTTATTCTGTTTACAGTCTTGCCTGTACAGTAAAAGAAAATTGGGAGGGAAACGACAAGGAAACGATGGCTCTCTTCGAAGATGGAAAAAAAAATACACTATAATAAAATACCCACCCAACCCAGACCAGCTAACTAGGTTTCAAAAATGGTGTCGACAGGGGAAAAGTGGAGAATGAAGGTGGGGAGGTGGTGGATATGTTTTTTGTAATGTCCCTGTTCAGCAAGCATTTCACGACAACGACAACAAAATCCACACCCAAAGGAAGGCAGCTTCAACAAAAAGACACATGCAACCTCAGGGAGGCCAACAGGAGCATTTCCCTCCCTTCACAGAGGTTTTGACAAGGGCAGGTGGGTGTCTTCTTTTTTTTTCTTGCTTTTGGAATTTTTTTTTACAAAAAAGGGCCAAAATTTTTTAAATAAAATGTCTTTTCTCCGAAGAAATCCTCGCTGGTTCTCCATCCTCCCTTGGTTGAGTTGGATAGGAAGGAAGGGAAAAGAGACGCCCAGCCAGGGGGCATCTCATGGCCTCTCCAAGGAGCCGGGAGGGCTCAAGCCCACCCCTCCAGTGGACAACCCCCCCAGTCTAGTAAATAGCAGCTTTCAATGGGACCCCCCCTTTCCTCCCTTCTTCCTCCCACCCCCCCAACCTTGACTGGTGTCTTCTCTAGGTTGGAGAAAGCCCAGCAAGTGGTCACAAATGAGGAGGGAAGGAAGAAAAGAGGTCCCTGTCCCTGGATGGGGAAGGGAGAGAGGGGTGGGGGGGTCCCCTTCTTCCTCCCTTATTTTTTTTGGGGGGGGTCCCTCCTCCCCTTCCTCTTCCCCTCCCTAAGGCGACCCATTCCGGTCTCTGTCCTGTTTGGATTCCAAGCCACTCACTAAGCGCTGGATGTTCTGGAGTTCGCTGGTGGCTTCCCTGTCTCCCGCGGCCAGTTTGGGGGAAAGCGAGACCCCCGAGCCGGAGGAGAGGGTGGAGGAGCGGCTGTTGAGGTCCGAGCCTGACTCCAAGGCTGCTGCTGCTGCTGCTGCCGCCGCCGCCGCCACCGAGCCCGGGCTGGGAGCTTTGCCTTCGCCCGCACCGACCATGGAGGGCAAAGCGGTGGCCAGCAAGCTGCTGCTGTCCGGCAAGGGCACCGGGAGGGAGTAGGGGCTGTAGCGGAGCCGGGGCCGGACGGCGCTGAGGAAGGGGTGCTGCCGGTGGACCGGGCTGCTGCTGGCGGCTGCCGTCGAGGCTGCGGCTGCCGCGGCCATGTAGGTGTAGGGGTAGGGGAAGAGGCTGCCGAAGGGAGACATGGCCAAGCCCTGCAAGGGAAGAAACCAAAGCAAACCATCAAGACACATCGGGGGTCAGTGGGCCCACTGGAAGAGGCAGGTTGGGGGTGAGTTGACTTGGGGGCCAACACCAGACACCCTGGCCAGGGGCTCGGACACATCCCTTGCCCCCCACCCCAGGGAAGCAAGCTCTCCAGATCAAGCCTCCTCCATGTTCCCCAGAACTGAGAGGACTGCACCTCCCAGCAGTCAAAAGCCAAGCCAAGAAGGCCAGGAGCTGAAGTTCAACAACCGGACCTCCCCACCCACCCACCCTCAGCCGCTGGCTCCGATCCCTTAGCCCCCAACTCCAGGAGACCCGTCCACTCCATAGCAGGGGTTCAAGCAAGAAGGGTGGGCTTGAGGAGCTTCAACAGGTCTCAGGGGTCCCAGCCTTCCCCTGCTTGGTTCAGCGGGAGGAGTATGGGGGGGAGGAGAGAGGATTAAGGCTTGCAACTCCCAGAATCCCCAAACCAACCTGGGCACATGCTGGGAAATGTTATTTTTGGAGAGGGGAGCGTGGAAAGAATGCCCCTATTTTTGGACGGTTGAAGAATGGTAACCAAGCGCTGTGGGAGGGGGGGAAAAAAGAGTCCCTGCCCCGAACCAAGGGCAGCACAGAGGCGGGGAGATGGGCTCCACCGATGCCGGAGGCACGTGGACCAGCATCCCGGCCAAGGCCTCTTGCATTCCCTGGCGTGGGAAGCAGCCGCTGGGATCCCACCGTGGAAATCAACACCTCTCTGGGTGGGGGGAAGGCAGCGAGGGGGTCCCAGCCAGCTTTCAGCTTGGCTTGGCTTTAAGCCGGCCAAGCGGATCTGGAGCTGCCTTGAAGAAGCGAGTCCGCCCTCCCCAAGTCCTGATCCGGGATGGGTCCCCACGCGTGGGACCGCCTCCCACCCGCCTTCCCTTGGCCCCATCCCTCCTTCCTCCCAGCAGAGGAGCCTTCCTTTGGGGGAAAAGTTACTATGGAACTCCGTGGGGAGTCTAACATTTGTGCCCCCCCCCCAAAAAAGAACTTTCCCAAGCTCTGCCACCATTCTTGTTTAGGAGTTGGGAATTCATTAAAACCCGGATTAGAAATGATCGTTCTAAATCCGCGGTTTCTCCCTGGGTGGGGAGGTACAAGGATATGGATCTGTCAGAGAGAAGATCCGGGTTCAAATCCTCTCTCTGGCAGCGGAGGACATTAGGTGAACCCCCCCTCTCTCTCAATCTCTTTCTCTCTGCCTCATTCTCTCCCTTCCCCACCACTAGCCTACCTTGCAAGATTGTTGGGAGGAGGTAAGATCACCCACTCATACCTCCCTGAGAAGGAGCAATGTTTTTTTTTAATGGAGAGAGAGGGAAGAGAAAACCCCCCTCCAGCAATAAGTTGCTAAGCAGAGGAGAAAGGTGTCTTACTGCTTCTTCAAAGGCACTTCTGTTCCCTTTGGAAGTGGGACAAAGCCCCCCCCCCCTTTCTTTCTTTTGTTCTTACATTGCAAATAGAAGAATTTATATTATAACCAAACAAACCTAAGGGGGGATATTTCCAGTCTAGGCTAAATCCTGATGTAGACAGTCTAGGAAAGCCAACGCTAGTCTTAAAGTTGCTGGAAGGGCCCTTTTGTAGACTCAGCCCTATGGTGAAACCCCTGGACCCTTTGAATCAATGGCATCGATTTAGGTGTTGACTCCTGACTATTGGTGGGTTTGCTCCCGCTAGGGCTAATCCCTAGGATGCAGGCTTGGGCATCAGGAAGGGTTTATTTATTTATATTTTGGCGGGGAAGGGTCCCAAGGCCAGAAAAGAAGGGGTCAGCCTGGTCCCAGGGCCAGTTTATGGGCCCTGCAGCACCTGCAGGGGGGCCCGCCATTGTGGGGGGTCCCGTAGTAACCCTCCTCCTGCAAAAACATTATTAGTAATACAGTTGTCCCTTCATATTCGCTGGGGTTTTGTTCCAGGACCACCACCACCCATACCCAAATCCGTGAATATTCAAGTCCTATGATATGCAATGGCCTAGAAAAATGGTGTCCCCGATATAAGACGGCAAAATCAAGGTTTGCTTTTTGGATTATTCTTTTTTAAAGAATATTTTCAAGCGGTGAAGACTGAAATCCGTGGATACCAAATCCGTGGATACAGAAGGACAACTGTTAATCTGAATATCCTTTACTGTGAATAGGTTAGGTTCTGAGATAAAGGTATGGGCCCCCCAAAATAAAGCATTGCAGCGTGGGGGGGGGGCAGAAATTCCTTAAAGCGGTCCTGCGGGGTGGTCCCTTACCTGCGAGGCCAAGACGTGCTGCTGAAGATGGAAAGGCAAGGCAGCCGCCGCTGCAGCTCCAGACAAGCCCTGAGCCGCCGCCGCCGCTGCTGTGGCCATCACCGTGTTGTCCAGGCCCGAGACCCCCGCCGAGGCCCCGGAGACGGTGGCCAGGAGTGGGGCCATGCCGGCCATGCTGGAGAAAGCGCCTCCCATGGCGAACTGGCCCGGGTGGAGGAGCAGTGGAGGGCCATTAGCCAGTGGGTTGAAGAACTGCTGGCCAGTGGCCAGACCGTGGGGGAAAGCCGCCAGGCTGGGCAAGGGTCCCGGGGCCAGGGGCCGGGCGCTGTCGGTCTGGACGCTCAGTGGCCCGCAGGGGTCTTTGGCCAGGGACCCCCGGCCCTCCTCCCGTGGGGGCGTTCGGACTTCGTCCCCCCCCAGGCTCCGGGTGCTAGAGGAAATGGTGGCCGGGCTGTGCCGGGAGTCCGGGGCCACCTTGGAGGAGAGGCTCTCCCGGCTGCTCCTGAGCCCCGCTGAGTCCGGAGGGAAGAAGGGCGCTTTGGAGGGGCTGCTTTTCTCCCGAGGGTCCCCCCCTCCTCCTCCTGAGGAGCTGCTGTTGGCCGCCGCAGAAATGGAGACGACTGAGGTCGTGGAGATCTTCCCTGCCTCTTGGGCCTCCGAAGGATCCTCTTTGCTTTCCGAGTCACTGTCGCCATCGCTGGGGCACAAATCTGGAAGGAAAAGAAGGGGTCAGCTTTTCTTTTCTTTTTGGGAGGGGGACAAGATAAGGAGAGCTTCTGCCTTGCTCTCTGCCAGGTGCTGTTTGTAATGGGGATTATTAATATTCCCCCTGTGCTATACTGAGGAGACCTTTAAATTTGGTGCCAAAGAATGGTTGGCTTTAATCCCCTTAGAAAGCACACTTAGTTTGCTGTTAGGCAGCTGGGATATGCAGTAGTTAGCATTACTAGACCTGCAGTGACCTGACATGAGCAGAGGGCATTTTAAGCAAACAGCACCAGGGACCTGACACTCTCCAACAGCCCTTTCTCATGGCCTTGCTCAGCTTCTAAGGCAGGCCTTTTTAAGTTAGAACTTGGAGCGGGACCTAAGGCATTGTGTGGACAAGTGCTTTCGTGTGAAGCTTCTGGGCTGACACAGAAACACACACACACACACACAATCTTCTGGCCTCCTGTTCAACAGGCGTTTTCCAAGACTAGCCTAGCTCTAGGGATGTCACATGAAGTGCACTAAACCTCTGAGCATATACAGAGAATTTAGGCAGCAAAAGGAATGCAGCAGTCTTCTATTTCCAGCCACAGAATAAAGACACAACACAATCTTTTGCTAAAGAACTGTTTTACTCCAGCATAAGTAAAATACCACTTGCTATACGCAGAGATTGATAAACAAAGTGAGTTAAATATCCAATTTTTCTAAGTTTAAATAGAAAAATATTACCAAGCTATCTCCCAGCTTGATGAAGTCAGCCAGACAGCTTGGCTACAGTCATTTATCTACCAAGTCATAAATGTCAGCATTCAAGGTAATCCAAACTAAACTTTTACACCCTGAGTTTGCAGCTTGCAAACAGGCTCATTCACTGCATAAATGTACTAACTAAATGTTCTATTATCCCCAACAAGGAATGCCGAAGAGGCTAGCCTATGGTCCTAGCTCCAGGGATGCCAAAGAGGCTAGCCTAGGTGGTTCACTTCACTTTGGACAGCTTCATCCTGTCTATAGGGTTCACTTGACTGAATGCCCTGCCACACAAAAGTGGACGGATTCTCCCCCCTCCATAGAAAACTAGCACATTGTGGGAAAGGTTAGAAGCTAAGCTTCCTCTTCAACCTTACAGGGTTTCTGTGGGCCAAAGGGGTTCTTGATGGATCTCCCTTTGGTGGAATATTCCATCATGTCTGGCCCATCCATTTAAAGATACAGCCACTTTCTCCAGAAGTTTGGGACTACCATTCCCATCAGCCCTTACCCAAGGGGGCAATGATCGGGGATTATGGGAGTTGTCCTCCCATGTTTCTGGAAGGCGGTAGGTTCCTTGCAGTGGTCTCTCCATGCAAGGAAGACCAGTGCCTTCAAGCTTTAAAATATCTGACTGAACAAGCTTTCAACTGAAATGGAGGAAAGGTAAGGGGCAGGGGAAACATAACATTAATTTCACAACTTTTTGTTTTTTGTTTAATTTATCCAGGTTTTAATTTATCCCCTCCGATCTTGGAACAGTTCAGCTCCTTGCAGTGGAAGAAAAGTGAAGGTAAGGGTCTGGCTTGTCTCTAGTATTGGATGCAGTCCCTGATACACAGACTTGGTTGGGGGGGGGGTGGACGGAGACAGCCAAAGTTCAAAGTTTTTAGGATTTTTTTTTTTAAATGAGGGTGTCAAATAAAAGGTGCATTCTTTCACAAGCAATTTTCCTCCATTCCCCAAATGCCCTCATTTTGCCCCCTTTAAATCCCAGGTGCTGTAGGCTACATTTCAGAGGAAGGAACTGGCCAAACCACCTTCGGGTATTCCTTGCCTAAGAAAACCCTATGAAAAATTCATGAGGTTTCCATCACACACAGATTGCTACACCCCTGCCTGGGAATAAATCCCATTGAACTGAACAGGGTTTCCTTCTTAGTAATGCTCCACAGCCCAAATGTTCGCAGAAGGAAGAGAGGATAAATGAGACAGACAGACAAATGAACCCAAAGGTTCATGCTGAGCAGCCATATATAAGAGGGTGCTGCATGGCCCTGAACTCCATCTACAAATATTCAGGGAAGAAAGGAAAACCAGCTAGACAGATGATCGATTGATAATTAATTTGACTCCAAATTGATCTGCCTTATGCATTTCCTTCCTTGCAATCAGGTGGGATGTAGAGAGGGGGTGGTGGAGGACTTTAGGGGGGAAAACTCTTACTAAGACATTCCAATATGAATATGAATGGAGTGGTCCTCATTCTGAACTTTTGCCCTGGAGTCTGTTTCTGTTTCTTTGCTTCAGTCAGCCCTGGCTGACTTTCTTCAAATTACACTTCAAATACAGATTGGGGGGTGGGGTGGGAGGGAGCAGGGAGGGGTTTGGGTTTTGAACTGTTTTCAAGCATATCTGTCTTCAGAAGTGGGGCAAATTCTTTGATTCTCCCCGACTACATTCCTACACGCCCCCCCCCCACCAGCCAGGAGTCTTCCATCAAAATCATGCCTATAAAATGTGGGAACGGTGATCAGCCAGAAATAAGAGCAGGACCTTGCAGTGGGGAGCCCCACTGGATGTGGAGGAAGGGAAAGGGAATCTCACCCTTCAGGTTGGAGGTGCCCACCGCAGAGATGGTGGGAGAAGTGGACTGGGCGAAGCATTTGAAAGCCGTCTGTTCGCTTGAAGACTCATCTGAAGTCCCAGTCTCCTTTTTCTGCCTCTCATCATAAACTCGCATGGACTGAAGGGTCAGTTGTTTCCTGGAAAGAGAGAAAAGGTGGGTTGAAACCCCTTCAAAGATGTGGGGGAAATGGGGTCACTTCAGTTTATAGAAAACTTGGGGGGGGGTCCCAATTCAGATCAGGGTCCTAAGGAAGACTCATTGAACCCAGTGCGGGTATACTTTTGAGTAACAACGCTTGGGACCAGGCTAGAAAGGCTGAGGATCGAAGCCACAAGGCCGCCTTGCTCACTTCAGGAGATCTCCATAGGGGGTTGGAGCAGAAAAAGTTGATTGCCTTACTCCAGAGGAGACCAAAAAGTCTCTGTTCAGTACAGCGTTGGGGAAAGAAGCCTTAACTCCTCCATAAGCAAGGGAGCTCCAGTTTAGTGAATCACCCCGTTCAAGAACCAATTTTAAGCTGAGAATTTCCAAGAAAAATGGGTTATGGTCAGATCCAAGGACCACTTTCCTCCTAGCTCATTCTCAAATGGAAACGTTAAAAACAAAAAATCAAATGGGGAAAATAAACTCACTTCGATGTCTCCCACTTAACTATAAAGGATGTGCAAGGGCAGATTGACTCTGGATGGGTCCCGCCAAGGGTTGTTTTATTGAAAAGCCTAGCCCACTCAAAACCCTGAAACATTTGCATTGGAAGGGTGGCTTGTAGCATGCATATATCCCCCCCCCAATATGCAAAGACAGTGCCTAATCAAAAAAAAAAAAAGATGATTTCTATTTTCTGTTTGGCTTAACACTGCACTAGTTTGCTTGCTGATCTTCAGTACCACATTTCCTTCTCCATTCATCCTTGGAAGGGACTTCAATCCAAATGTGCTTATGATCAGGTTAGTACAATGGCTTAGAAAAATCACATTGGGTAACCACTGCCTGTGATGCCCCATCCCTTGATCTGTTCTGCATTTCCCTTTTCACCAATTACAAACACGTGTCTTCCACTCTGCCTTTGTGTTAGGGAGAGATTTCTCCCTTGGGTGGCACTCAAATGCAAGCTTGGGGGGTGGGGACTGAGGGCAATCCCCCCCATAAGAATTCTACCCCCAAAAAAATATTTTTTTTCCCTTCAGTCCCTAAATTGCTAGCATTACAGTTAACTCAAAAGTTCATCTGAAAATTTAGAAATAGAATTTGGGCAGGCTAAGTGTGCATATATATACACTGTAGAAATAATGCCATTTGACACCACTTTAACTGCCAGGGCGCCATTCTACAGACTCTTGGGGTTTGTAGTTTTCGAGAGGCACCAGCAGCTTTGGCAGAAAAAGGCTAGTCTTTGTAAAACTACAAATCCCATGACTCCATAGGATGGAGTGGCAACACTTAAAGGGTATCAAACTGCATTATTTCCGCAGTGTAGATGCACCCAAAAGTTACTCAGGGCATGCTAACATAACGAATACAAGAGGTCTACTTATAAAGATTTTCAATTTCTCCCTCTCTCCACAGTAGTAGAAGTTTGGGGGATGAAGGAAAAATTCAGGGAGGGGGCAAATTCTTACTTGTGGGGCAATGCTCTCATTTGTCCCCCCAGCTACACCCCTGTCTGGGAGTAAATCCCATCAAACCCAATGGAGCAAAAGGTGTCCCCACCATTAAAAATAAAAGAATCTACAATCCATGACTTTGCAATTGATGTGGAAGGGAAGAAAAAGAAGTTTAAGGACTTCATTGACCCCCACCCCACCCAGTCCCCCAACTAACCTTCGGACAGTCCCCCCCCCCCCCAGAAATCTGGCAAAACCAGAGGCGAATTCCCAGAGGAACTTGGACACCCCTTACCTTTTCTCTCGTCTTCCATTCCCCGTGTCTCGAAAGCCTTTGGCAAAAGGGTTGTTGTCGATTTTTAATTGGGTGATCTAGTTGAAAAGGGAGACAGAAGCCAGAGAAAGAAAATAAAGTTGCTTTTTCTCAAAAGTTGAGTAGGGACTCTCTACTATATTCAAAACGCCATGTGAGCTAAGCAGAGCTGAACAGAGGAGTCCTAGGTTTTAGGATTCTATGGTTGGGATATAAGGGGGAAGTCTGGGGTTTTAAAAAAAATCTCCACCTTTTTCTAAACCCACTCATAAATAAAACCCTGGCCTTGTAAAGTGAAGAGCCAAACCAGAGGGTGGCTCTCCTGAGCTGTGCAATTGCAGAAGAGCTGAGCTTGGCTCCCTCTCCTTTCCACCGGCTAGCTCGACCTCCTTCCCTCCAGTCTGTTCTCCAAAGACCCCCAGCCACAGTCAGTTGGCCAAAAAATTCCTAATCCCCCCCCCCAACACCAAGCCAGAAGGCCATGCCCTGGGGTCTCCCTTGCCCATTTCACCACTTGCCCCTTTCAAATCCAGGCAGCAGGGCTTGGGCCATGCCAACCTAGACCCCTCCTTGCCCCCTCCTTCCTCCCCCCTCCTCTTCTCCCAGGAATGAATGGAACGCGTGGCCCTGCTATCCATTAAAGTTATGTTTCAGTTTAAACTCTTTACCTGCCATAATTAAACCGCAAAGGAATGGTGGTCACCCGCTTGCTATAATAAAATGCTTTATGTAATTACCTTTCCCCCTGCGCGGGCGGGAGGGCAGGCGTGTGTTTGAAGCAAGGGCGATGGGGTCCAGGGGAAGAATATATGCCCTGGGAGGACAGGGGGTTCCTTTGGGGGGCTGTCTCTCTCTGACACACACACACACTTTGGGAAACCTGGGCGCTGGCCTGGAT
Organism: Gambelia wislizenii; assembly: GCA_030847615.1. Taxonomy (NCBI): domain Eukaryota; kingdom Metazoa; phylum Chordata; class Lepidosauria; order Squamata; family Crotaphytidae; genus Gambelia; species Gambelia wislizenii. Next base: position 21,829,719 of record JAUMIR010000013.1, on the reverse strand, counting down.
TCCTTCCCGGACCGATCCAGCTCCAGTCGGACCAGAGGAAGAGTTTTAAGCACCTGCTCAAATTCTGATCTCGAGAAGGTCAACCCCATCCTTTTCTGGAAAGGTTACCGGTTTCTCCAAAGAGATCCGTTTCTCCAAAGAGATCCAATAGATCACCCTTTCTAGTTCTGCCTCCAGTTCTGCCTTTGGAGGAAGCCTCTTTGAATATCAATATATTTATATATATATTTTGGCGGGGTGGGGAGGAGAACAGAACTTTTAGTTTTAAAGCAAAGCTGGCCGTGGGCCATCTGAGGAGGATGGCCAAGGCAGGAACCAGGGAAAAGCAGGCCAAGATGCCAACTGAGTTGGGGTCGACCCCGTTGGCTTCCTCCACAGAGGAATCACATTTGGTCTGCCTTTGCCAGTCCATTGGATTGGACTCGTCCGGTCCTCCCCCAAAACAAATACAATCATAACAAAACATGTCAAACTGCTGTGTTAGGATCCCATGCTCTGCCCCAGAAGAGCGGGGCGAAACAGAGGAGGGCGTCCTCACCCACGCGTGGGAGAGGGCGCCCATCAGACGCGTGGGTTTGGGACCAAGACTCAAGAGGAAGATTTCCCTCGCTCAAAGCCAGCGGGGCCAAGCCTTAGCCGCTAGCCCTCGGACCTGTTTCTCCCTTTAGCCAGTTTGCTAGCCTTTTCTCTCCTGGGGGCTAGCTTTTCCCCCCACTCCCGTGGGACCCCGCTGGCCGAAGGGAAACCGACAAGGAGAGACCACCGGAGATCTTACGTTCCTCCTCCTACACACACAAACACACACACAATTTTTTTACTCCTCACCCAACCAACCTGCTTCCTGCCAGCTTCCACCGGGATCCTAAACAGAGACCCAAGCCCCATTGATTTCAAGGGAGCGCCATTTCCAAGCGAGTAAACCCAACCAGGAGGTTTAGGACCCCCCCCCTCTCTCTCTGGCACACACCTCTTTTCAAAGTACACCGGCAGCGGACTTCCCACCCTGCAAGGTTGCCAAAGTTTCAACAAACCACGGACTCTTTAAGTGTGGAATCCCAACTTCAACCTTCCTACTTTACCAGCGCCAGGCCTTGAATTCATTACCATAAATTTAAACATACTGCAAACTTGGCCATAAAGACCTGTTTGGGTAAAGCAGCCTCCTCTGGACGCAGGAGTTCTGGTCAGAACTAAAGAGGAGAGTTTTTATTTTGCTTTATTTTTATTAGTATTACTTTAAAAAATATCCCTCCATCCAGGATTGGCTGGGTGTTTCTCATTAACTACTCCTGGATGGGTTTTGTGATAGAAGCCCGTTTCTGTTCTGGCTTCACACACAGAGGCAGGCAAACAATTATTAATTAAAACACAGCAGTATTAAGGGAGCAGGGATAATACGAAACAGACTCATAAAATCATAAAGCTGGAAGAGACCACAAGGGCCATCTAGTCCAACCCCCTATCATGCAGGAATAAACAATACTAGCAATGGGTGCTGGTTGTCAAGGCCGTTTTTTAAAAAAAGGAGGGGGTTAATATTTGAACTTAGGGACTTCTCACAGATCTGAACTCAGTAATGCCAGAGCCACCCAATAACTCCAACAGGCAAATTTTGATTTCTCCCCTCCCCCTAGATTTATTAACCACCCCCCCCCAAAAAAAAAATCTCAAGTCTCCCGATGAGATTTTTTCGAAACCAACCTGGCCGAATCCAGGCTGGCCCCACGAGGCTGGGCTTCATCCACCCCCTTACCTTATCGTTCTGGTAGGCGGTCACCGCAATGAATTCGGTCTCCGGGAAAACGTATGTCCGGAAGGTGCTGTAAGGGAGTTTGAGGATGTCGTTGGCCCGGACGATGTGGAACCGTGGTTGATACTTGTGCATGGAGTTCAAGATGGTCTGCGTGGAAGGGGAGGTGGAGAGAGTGGAGATAAAGAGAGGAACCCGATTCAGCGAAAGGAGGTCCAACGTCCACAAGGCCCCACCAGTAGGCTTCCTTGGGGTACCCAACATCCCTAAGTGCTGTCTTTTCCTTCCTTCCTCTCCCTCTCCTTCCTTCCTTCCTTCCACAGCCACGACCCTTGCTTGGAAACAGTCTCCATGCCCCCCCAAAGGAAAAAGGGGACTCCTTGGCTTGGTTGAGAACCCACCCTAGCCCACCTTTGGCTGGTCTAGGTCCATCAGAGCCCAGGAGACAGAGAGGGAGGAAGGAGAGCCTTTGAGGATCAGCCAATGCCAGCTAGTCAATGAAAAGGTCTCCCTTCCCCTCCTCTTCCCCCCCTTCCCCCCAAAGGGCCAGGAGTAATGACCTCATTTTGCCACTTCTCTGGCCGCCTGTTTGCTGGGGGGGGGGTTAAACAAATCAGCCAACAGACAGGGCTTGTGAAAAGAGCTAGTAAAAAAAAAAAAAGAAAGAAAGAAAGAAAGAAAGAAAGAAAGAAAGAAAGAAAGAAAGAAAGAAAGAAATCAACAGCCAGGCGACCTGGGTGGAAAAGAAAAGTAGGTATATTTTATTTTTTCCAGTCCAGGGTCCTCTGCACCCCAAACAGCTTGTCTTGATTTGGGTTGTTTAAATCTTTGGATTGGCTTTGGGAGGGGGGTTTCCATCTCTGTGTGTGTGTGTGTGTCTCAATCTTCTCCTCCAATCCTGGGTTTGTCCCTGGCTCACAGTTCTTTTCTGCCATTTGCAATTGCAAGGGTGGCGGGATTGGAAGCTTTCAGGAGGTGCAACATGGTCGTCTTTCTTACCCTCCCGGACCCCGAACTCCAAGGTTCGCCAGCTTCCCATTTCCCTCCCCGGGTTTGGTTCAGAAAAGTGGCCTTAGGATGTTAGCCCGAGTCGAATTCGAGCTGAGAAGCAAAATCCTTCGGCACCCAGATCTGCTCCTGTCTCTCCCCAGCAAGAAACTTTCTTAATTTCAGCAGTCTAATTAACCAACGGGGGAGGGGGTGCTGCTGTCGTTAAACGATTGGAAAACGGACACACGCACACCCCTTTTTATATATATAATATATATATATATATATGTGTGTGTGTGTGTGTGTGTGTGTGTGTATATATATATATATATATATATTAGCTAGGACAAATCTCCCGGCCACCCATCGACTTTGGATCCGCACCTGATCCAATTTTGAAGCTGACTTCGGCAAAGACTCCGAAAACAAGGCCGAAGTCTTCGGAGTGAGACTTCACTTTGGAGATATTTTCCCCCTCCTTGGGTTCCTTCTTTCCTCTTTCCTTCCTGCCTTTTGTTTTTTCAAACGGGATTCGAATCTTAACCGAGGATGCTTAAGAGAGCAAGAGTTAGGGAGTGCGGGCCGGTTTCTTAATTCGATTTCCAGCCGAGGAAAAGACCCATTCACTTAGGTAAGCGTGTTTTGGTCTTTTCTCTAAACCACCCCCTAAAAAAAAAAAAAAAAAAAAAAAGATATCCACACAAAGAATGCAACCCTGATCTTACAAGAGGTCAAAATAAGGGGTCACTGCTCCCACTCCCTTCCTCCACCAAAAAACAAACCCAGTTCTCTTTTGAAAATCTGGAGTGTCTAAAAGTCCAACTTCAAGCTGCGGAGGCCTTTCGCCAAACCGACGCAATAAACCAGCCGAAGCAAAACACACACCGCGCCAAAAAAATATTACAAATGTAAATAGGAATTAATTCTGCAGAATGCCCGACATGCGATCGATCGCATCTCTTTCAATGTGCATTTAAGGCAGGGAAAGGGAAAGTTCCTAGGAAATCCCCAACACACACACACCCCTTAACAACACTTACGAAGCCGTGTTTGTCCGAAATGTTGTTGGTCAGCTTAAGTTTGTGGAAAGTGACGACTTTCGACATCCACTGCTCGCCGGTCGCTGGACTATCTGGATGAATGTACATTCTCTTGGGCATTTCAGGGTCAGCTTTCCCGGCTACCATCCACCGGGAATTGTGGAATTTATATCTACAATCGTCAGCCGCCACGATATCCATCAACAATATGTATTTGGCCTTTTTATCCAGGCCCGTGCACCTTACTTTAAAAGGTGGAAACATTCGCCTGCAGACAGACAGAGACAAGGAAAGCAAGCCAACAAGGAGAAATGTAAAAATGTCACCTCTCTTTTTTCCAAACAGAAAATACCGTCAGCGGCTGCAAAAGGCAGGCCGTTTCATTTTGAGCGGAAATCGCTTTGGTTCCCAACATTGTGCAAGGCGAATTCTCCTTTAAAATACTCTCCTTTTTTCTCTCTGTGTGTGTGCATAAAATATATAGCACAAAAAGGAGAGAATTTAAAAGGAGAGATCTCCTTGTATGCATATATATATATATATATATATACTGTATGTATATATATATATATATATAGAGAGAGAGAGAGAGAGAGAGAGAGAGAGAGAGAGAGACTTTCTAGATATTTTTAAAAATAACAAGACCAGCCATAATCATGTAGTCTATTATGCTGGGGATGGTATTGAACAACTATAGCGACAGGGCAAATATTACGTTCAGCAATACCCCCCACTCCCCAATGAGATTTATAGAAATTATTGCAAAAAAACCCAAAACCTAACCCAGCCTTAAACTAATTTCCAAAGAAACAGGGTGGGGGGGGGATTTTGTTCTAGGGAGTTTGCTGACTTCCAGAAAAGAGTTCTTTGAAGTCACTCTAAGACAGGAAGAAAAGAAAAGAAAGAAAAACCAAGCCAAAAACAAATAATAGATAATCCCTCTGGATCCTTCGTGGAAAACTTTGCCCAGGGATCCAAAGTCTCTTGAACTGCTACAAAACATTCTCGGACAGTTGTAGCTTTTAAATATAAATGCGTGCGTGTTTGTGTATATATATATATGTGTGTGTGTGTGTGTGTATCTATCTATCTCTATATATAGATATATAGATATATAGATGTATGTATTTTTCCCCAAGTAATTTACAACGTGCCTTGATTTGCCAGTCTGACCATCTCTCCATTTGTGGTACCGGTCTCAGTTTGGCGTATATTTTAACATCAAATTCGCCTTTCTTTCTTTCTTTCTTTCTTTCTTTCTTTCTTTCTTTCTTTCTTTCTTTCTTTCCTTTTTGGTTTTGGCCTGTGTCTTTGAATGAAATCACCTCCACTGAAAAGCTAATTGGAGAAGTCCTAATTGTAGGCGAGCGTAGGAGAAAAATATAGCTTTGGCAGACGGTTTTTCAATAAATCCCCGTTTTAAGTACAGCTTGCAAACTTTTACGGGGTTTAGAGGGGCGGGCAAGGGACACTGCCTTCTCAGTTCTGGATCCGGATCAGGTACGTGAGTGACTGTGAGATGCTTTATTTTATTTTATTTGAATGGTTCCGCGCAAACCGTGGGCCCTACACCGGCCTCGGAGCTCCCGCTGCTGCTCGGAAATCACGCAGAAAAATAACACGTGGATCCTAAACACGCTTCCTGGCTTCCTTTCACGTGGGGGTGGGGAGGAAAGGAGAAGGTGCGATTATACCCAAGACTGCCATTCCTGAGGCCAGTCTCTGAGCAGCTTTCCTGGGAAAGCCACCAACCTAGACCAGTTCCTAGCCAGGAGAAAAGGTGAGGAGCCAGGCCTGGCCTGAATGGAGTTTGAGGGACTTCCAGGCCCCCCCTCAATCCATCCCCCCCCCGGGCCGGTTTTGGGGGAGGTCAGGCTCATTCATTTCCATGGGCCTGACTTTCCAGAAAAAGGGGGTGTGTAGAGGAATACAGAGAGCCCTGAAGAGTGGGTCCCTTCATTTTATAGGTATCAAATCTGGAGTAATAGTGTGTGTGTTTATGTGTGTGTGTGACTGTTAAAGCATTTCCGGTGGCAGTGGAGTGGGACAACCCCAGACCTTCAGCCCAACAGAATGCAGTTGGGCATAGAGAATGCAGATTGCAGCCAAATTGTCTCCTTTCACTTAGATAAGGGGGGGGGGGAGGAGGTTTTGCTGGAGCGCGCACGCGTGTGCATGCATGCATCTCTCTCTCTCCTTCTCCTAGGTCACACCCCCCACCCCCCACCCCATCTTGTCAGTCTCTCGGAGAGGCGGAAGGGCTTGCAAGCTCCCACCAAGATCTACCAAGACTACTTTTCCCCCCCAGTTCCCTAGGGAGCCTGCCCTTCCCCAGAGGAAAACGATTGGCCTGTGTGGGAATCCACGCAGGGGAGGCAAGGGATGATCTATGGGGAGGAAGGGGCACCAGGTGGGGTGGCTGAGGCTTGGCCGGCCCCTGCAGGCCCTACACCTATCTATCTATCGATCGATCTCCCTTACCTTCCGGACTTGGTGATGACCATCTCGGTGCCCCGCTTGTGGAACTGTTCCCAGAGCTCCTTGGCTTCCAGGTGGACTTTGGGGTCGTCCTCCACCTCTTCCTCGGGCTCGAGGGTCTTCAGAGGCCTCAGGTGAGCTGCCGCTTGGTGTCCCAGGGAGGAGAAAGGGATGCCCGCGTCGGCTGCCCCGACCAGTTGATCCATGATGGGTTTGGCCAAAGCCCCGGGCAAAGAGAGGGCGGCGGCGCCGTTGGGGGGCAAGGCCAGAGCTGGGAAGAAGGGCGGCTGGTGGCCCAAGACGGCGCTCATGGCGAAGTCCGGCGCCCGGTGAGGGAGGAAGGGGTGGTAAGCCATGCTCGACTCAGGGATCACAGGTTCTCTCATGGAGAGGTCTCCTCCTCCAGCGGCCTGGACAAGTCCCGGGATCCTGGAGCGGCCTTCAAAAGTTCATCTTGAGGCTCCAGTTCTCAGGAGACGAGGAGGAGGACGGGGAAGGAGAAGGGCAGAGAGGAGGAGGCCGAGCCTTCCCAAAAGGAGGCGTGAAAGCAAGGAAGGGCTAAGCCTGACCTAAGCAAGCACCGCCACCCAGAGCCCCGACCTGGAACCCGAGCCCCAGCTGGGAGGCATGGTGGCCACCCGGAGAGGAGTAGCTTCTGTTGCCTTCTCCCGGCTAGGGGAGGGGTGTGTGTGTATATATATATATATATATATATATATATATAATGCAAGCACAAAACCCGACCACAACAAGGAGGAGGCGGAGGACAAAGAAATAAACCCAAGGTTTCAAGGGGTCTTTTCCGAACGGCGACCCGACTTCGGCGAGGGAAGGTAGCCGCTTGCAACCCGGCAGGTCGAAGCCACGCGGCGGGAGAGGTAGGTGGGGGCAGGCGGGCGGGCAAGAAGGTCACGGCGGCTCCCTCGCCTTCTTCTGCCTTTTGCTGCTGGAAAGCTTGCAAGCAGGAGGCGAGCTTTCTTTCCTTCCTTCCTTCCTTCCTTCTCCGCGTTCCTTGCCTCTTCTCTTATTATTATTATTATTTAATGTTATTGGCGTGTTGCTGTTGGTTCTTGAAGATCACAAGCGGCTGGAGGGGAGGCAGGCTGTGCACCCGGGCATGCGATCAATCTCTCCCAGAAAAACCGGGATCAGATCCGTCTCTTGTTCTAACCAGGCTCCTTCGCACAAGCGCCAAAAGTTGCGGCGCTTCCGTTTCCTTTCCAGCCCCCCCCTCCTCCCCTCCTCCCCGCTCGCCTTTCCCAAACTTTGCCTTCCAGCTCCCAGGCTTCTTTTATTTTTTTTCCTTTTCTGCTCGCTTGCTTTTTCTTCTCCTCCTCCTCTGGTTCTCTCTTCCTCTTTTCCACTCCTGTTCTTTTTTTTTCTCCTTCCTTCCTTCCTTCTTTCCTTCTGTTGCCTTTTTTTTTCTTGATTGCAAAAATTAAAAAAAATAGAATTTTCCCTTTTTTAAAAAAAAAAAACACAAGCAATTTTTTTCCTTTAAAAAAAAAGAGAGAAAGGCTCCCTCTCTTCAGGTTTGCGGTTTGGAAACTTGGAAACCTCCGGCGGGTTTTGTCAGCTCCGGAGAAGGGAGAAAAGGGGGGAAAGGGGGAGTGTGGAGAGAGGAAAGAGGAGAGAAGGGCTGGAGCAAGCGAGCAAGAGCAAAGAGGCAAGAGAGAGGCAGGAAAGCCCAGGCGAGAAGGCAGGCAGGCACAGGCGAGAGCCGGAGCAAAGCACCGCGCCTTCGCCTCGGCGGCTCCCCGGGGTGCGTGCGCGCCTGTCTGGGTGTGTGTGTGTGTCTGAGCTGGGCTGCTGGGCTGCGCCGGATTGTATGGACGTGTTGTGTGAGGTTGCAGGGCAGCTGCGGCATACTTGATTGGCTCTTTGACGCTTTCGGACCAATTGTGTGGCTCCATAGGCGTGGTTTTGACAGGTCGAGCGGAGGGGGACCGAGGCGAGTTATAAAAAGAAGGTGTCGGACATTGTAACTCTGGAGCCAAGCATCCCCACTGCTCGGTGCCGTGCGAATATGTCAACATGATCAGAGGCCAGGGAGGGAGGGGGGAGGGAGGGCGAGGGAGGGAGGGGGGAGGAGGAGGGGGAGGAGGAGGGAACAGCCACTGGGGAGGGCGAGCGAGCAAGCCAGCCAGCGAGGGCGAGAAAGAGCCAGCGAGAACGCGAGACGCCTGTAGGGGGCTTCGCCGAGACGACCTGGCTCACGACGCAGACAGTTCCAAAGAGCCAGGAAGCCAAGGCGGGCGGCGGAGGGAGGGGGGGGACAGGGTTGGGGTTGGGGGAAGTTGTGTGGGGAGAGAGAGTGTGTTGGAGAAGTTTCTTTCCCTCACCCACCCTGGCTCGCCGTCTCTCGCTCTCGCTCTGGCTGGCCAAGCTTTGGGACCCGTTCAATTTGGACTTATCAACAGCTTCCCTGGGCTCGCTTTCCATTTCATCGCCTCCTTCTCTCTCTCTCTCAATCGCCTCCCTGGAAGAGGAGAGGCATCGGGTTTGCAAGGGGAGAGAGAGGAGGTTTGGCTTCCCCCACGCGCGCCCAGCTCCACGCCCCCCACTCTTCCCGCTCACGTTGCCACATCCATTTCTCCCAGCGAGGGAACTCTTGAAGGGTTTGCTTCTTGGGGTTCAAACAACCCCACTCCACCCCAAGTTGCACCCCCTCAGGCCAAGGCACACATTCCTCCAAGGGATCGCAGTGGCGAGAAGGCAGACACGCACACGCGTGAGTCTTTGGACCCTTGATATCCCCCCTTTTTTTCCCCGAATCTCGACCCCAGTGGAGACGCCTCCAGATGCGGCTTGAATGGGACACAGAGGGTGGACGTCCCCCTCCCGTTCCTCCACCCCCCTTTTCAGGATGAGCACGCGTGCCCCCTTCCCACAGACACTCTCCGTTGCGCTGCGTTAGAGAGCGGAAGGATGCCTAGGTAGAGACATCCCCAACTCGTAGGTGAGTGACAAAGTGGTGGGGGGCAGCGTTGAACGTCTCGGTCGCGATGGAGGGGTCTTGGACACCTTGGTGGGCGTAGACACCCAACAGTTAGGGTTCGATCCCGGTTTTGGAAACAGGTGGGATGCCTGGGCTTCTGGATTCAGAGCCTCTCGCCCTCCTTCCCTCCCCCCACTCTCAGCCACTGGCCTGTCTCCTTTATCTTTTCCTCACTTGGCTGGAGACAAGGTGAGGGCCAGGGCGGTGTTGTGGCAACTGGCTGGGTGTGGAAGGGTGGCTGGGTGGGTGTCGATGGGGGAGGCAATCTCTCTGGGCCATCGCCTTTACGACCCGCCTGGGGCCTTGCCGTCTGCTGCCTTCACTCTGCCCTCGTCTTTCCTGCCACCTGGTTTAATCGTCGCCGGGCTCCAAGGAGTCTCCCGGGGCGTTTGGCTTGTTGGGTGAAAGGTTTGGAAAGCCAACGGCGACGCCCGGCTTCGGTGTGTCTCCGGAGGAGGAGGAGGATGGCGGGTGGGGTGGGGTGACACAGGGAGAAAGGGTGCCCTTGTGAAGTCGAAGGCTTTCACGGATGGCATCCATAGATTTTCCTTGGTTTTTTTCTGGGCTGTGAGGCCGTGTTCTGGAAAGAGTTTATTCCTGACGTTTCGCCTGCATCTGTGGCTGGCATCTTCCATAGGTTTTCTGTGGTTTTTTTCCGGGCTGTGAGGCCGTGTTCTGGAAGATGCCAGCCACAGATGCAGGCGAAACGTCAGGAATAAACTCTTCCAGAACACGGCTTCACAGCATGTCAAAAAACCATGGAAAACCAAAGGGTGCCCTTCTTTCCTTTAAACCGAGTCCACTGCGCGCTGGCATCTATTGGGTTAGGCTTCATTCCTACCTCCTTCTCGCACACACACACCCTTGTTTCCCTGGGACTTTTCGGGGCTCAGGGTTTCTCGAAGGCGGTTAAGGGGAGAGAAAAAGCGAGCAGGGCTCCAAAGCAACCCAAGATTGGGTGTATGTGTGTCTTGTTTTTCTAGGACGAGGGGAAGTGTGAGATGGGTCCCCCCAAATCCACGTGCCTCTCCTCGCCACCCCCGTCTCCTTCGCTCCTTCTCTCTGCTGGGTTATTTTAGGGATCCGGATCGGCTCTGATCTCTCTCGGAGTTGCCAATCGGCAGGCAGGCAGGTCGGTTTGTTGGGGAGTGAGGAGGAGGCGCTGCGCACATGTGCCAAGGATCTGGCGCACAGCGGGGTGTGCAAATGTGTGTCCCGGCGGGGTACATGGGGATGCCCCCATCTGTCAGTCGCTTAGGATCTTTTAAGGATGCGGAGGTGAAAAGGCTGGAAGGCGAGGCTGGGATGCCAACTGGGGGGCAGCAGCATTCACTGGAGCAGACGAGAAAGAGAGAATGAGCGTGCGATCCGCAGAAACATGCAGAGAGCGAGCGATCCGCAGAAATATACGGATGAACCCGGGGGAGGGGGGTGTTAGGTTGATGCTGATAAAGATATATAGAAGATCGTGATTAGGTTGGACAGAGAGAAGGAAGCCGGTAGGAAGCCCTCAACTAGAGAGAGTGAGAGAGAGATGAATACGCATTGAAAACCGCAGGACTTTTTGCCGGATAGATCCGAAATTAATAGAAGACAGGGGTGTAGAATAAAATTGGTTCACCAACAGGGTCTCTTGTCAGTTTGGGCTGAGTGTTGTCTTTTTGTGTCACGTGAGCCAGTGGGTGGTAGGAATGGTGCACGTGTGAAATCATCGCTGGTCGTTGGCCTACCTAGAGGGTAAAGGGGACCCAGAATTGGCCAGCATGAAAGGGAGTGGGGAAGAGAACGGATCTGAGTGGGATGAGGATATTTCTTTCGCGTGTGGGGGGGTTCATGAATGGCCTGTTGTGTGTATGAAGGACACGTGTCGATTAAGGAAAACACACACGGAGGCTCGATCTGTGTAGGCAAACGCGACAAGTGGCGAAGTCTCTGGGTTGTCTGACTTTTCTCTCCTGCAAGAGATAAAAGGGATTGCGAGTTGGGAGACAGACGAGCTGTGTGTGTGTGTGTGTGTGTATGTGTGTGTGTTGAAAGGGGGGAGGTCGGCTTGGGGCCATGCAAAGTGGCCAAGATAGGAGCGGAACATCTAACGCGATTAGCGCTTCCAACATTGCATTTTCTCGAGGCACGGGACTAAGAGCTCTTGGCGCCAGGGGGGTGGAAGCCGGGTAGGAAACCAGCCTCTCGGGTTGTTTGCCTTCTTCCAAATCTCCCCTTTTCCCTCTCGGCCTGAGTCCCTTTGAAAGGAGCCGGGGGGGCCGGAGGGGGAGAGAAAGAGTTGAGTGCAAGAAAAAAAAAAAAAGGTTACAAGGAGGTGGAGGAAAAACAACATCTCCAAGAGGAGACTTACATTTCCCCCACCTTCTAAGGCCCTGAAAGCCTGGCATTTCCACCTTGAGACCCTTGTGTCTCTTTCTCCAGAAGTAACAGGTTGAAAAGAGAAACCCCGGAGACAGAGGGAAGGGAGGAAAAGATCCCTCTCCCAGGCTTCTTGACCTCCAGGGGCACGATCCCGAAAGGCGTGGAGGGCCTCAAAAAGCCTCCCGAATGGAGGCCCCTTTTTTCTCAACCCCTTTGGGTCTGGCCTTCTGAGTCTGAATCTCCTGCGAGAATTCGCTCTCTGAAGGCCAAGAGAAGTTCTCCTTGGGAGTTGGGAAGTTCTCTCCTTGTCCGTTCCTTCATTCATTTAGAGAAGTGGCCTGCAACTCCTTGGTCAAAAAAGAGCCTCTATGTTTCAACGGAGCCCCCCTCCCCAACACACAAAAATTCCCGCTCTCAGACTTACAATCTAAAAAAGATATAAAAAGGGGGAGCTGGTTGGCCTGCACCCCCCCCCCGTTACCGTCTCCCCTTTGCAGCCCTCTTAAGCTCAAAGGGCCTTCCCCTAAACCACAGGTCCCAAGCGCTGGGTTTCAGGGGGAACTCCACGTTCCCAACCGAGTTGTACCCATGGGAAACCCGAGAACAACCTCCCCCCTCTCACAAAAAAACCCTGAAACGTTCTTCTTGGTTGAGAACTTCTATTCCAAAGATAAACGTAGGAAGATTCCTTTTCCGGTGCCTGTGTGGAAAATGAGGGAGTCGGGCAACCCCCTTCGAGGCATCAATCTGATGAAGTCAGAAACCTATGTTGGCCTTTTAAAATAAATAAATAAATAAATAAATATTCAGTCTTTAAAATGTCCTGATCTCTCTCTCTCTCTCTCACTTTCTCTGCTAGAACAAACTAGCAGGGTTACCCCTCTGGATTTGTGTAACGTGGGAAGGAAGGAAAAAGAGCTAACACACATTGGAAACTGTTTAATGCAGTGTAGATGTGTAAATAGCTATTGCTTAAAACAATTTGTAAGCCGCTCTGATAGCCTTGTGGCTGAAGAGCGGGGTATAAATAAATAAATAAATAAAGAAGAGACTATCTTTTCACAACTCCAGGTTTCAAAAGCTTACCTGCAGGATGAGTTGGTGGCAGCCAAAACTGTTGCGAGTCTTAAGGTCCCTTATGCGTTCAGCAGTTCCTATGGCATGGGTTTTTTGTGGACTACATGAACCCTGGAAGGGGGTGGGCGGCTGGGGAACTGGCAACATTTGGACCACCCAAACGCCTCTGTAGTTGAGCCTTCTCCAACATGATCCCTCAGAAGGTACTAAACGATCATGCGCCCAAGAAATATGGGAGTCAGAGATGGTTGTGAAACCCTCCCAGGAATAAGAAAGGCTGCGGGCAACCTCGCCCGTGCGCGCTTACTCGGGAGTAAGCTCCATTGACCTTATGGAGGCCACTTCTAAGGTGTACCCTGGGCTTGGCAGTGTCTTCCTCCGGAAGAACGTGAAAAAGAAAAGGAACCTGACCTCCTCCTTCTTCTTATTATTATTTAGGTATTTACTCCCCGCTCTTCAGCCACAAAGGCTATCAGAGCAGCTTACAAATTGTTAAGCAATAGCAATGTACACATCTACACTGCATTAAGCAGTTTCCAATGTGTGTTAGCTAATAGTGTGTTAGCAGTATAGTTACTGCTATAAATTAAGCTAGCTCCTGTTCTTTGTGCAAACTAGGAACCATAGTAGGATCAATGTTCTATATCCAGAAGGTGAACTAGATGCCTACAAACTAGCGGGACATCCACACTAGAGAAATAATCCGGGTTGAAACTGGATTATTTTTATGGCTCCCTCCTATGAAATCCTGGGATTTGTATGCAAACAGATGGATCAGAACTTTCCTGCCACCACACGGAGCCCCTTAAGCTTAAAAACACTTCCAGGGTCCCTCCCTCCGAGGCGTGGAGGGGTGCGCTCCGTTTTGCCAGAGCCTCGATAGTCCTGCTAAACGGGGAGAGCCATTTTTCGGATAGGATGGAGCCAGACTGGCTCCGAGGAAGGCTTCTCTTCCAATCGGTCCCTTCCCTCTCTACCGAGCCACAGGTTGCAAAAAGAAGAGAGGAGAAAGTAACGCAGCACTAGCTGTCTTTTACTTAGGAAGCAGAGGCAGCAATTTTTTTGGGGGGGGGTCTTAACGTGAAGGGATTGGGAGTCTCGTTAACGTTAGCCTCCCCTCGCTTCTGGCGAGGATGAAAATGAAAAGAAATGCAAAGCGTCCCTGTTTTTGAACCTCGTGTGTCCCACGAAGGACCGGGCTGGTGGATCCCCACCTCGCAACACCCAGCCAGGTAGACTTGACTCGTAAACCAAGGTGGCCCCTTGGAGGACTCATCAATGTCTTATTACCAGGAGCTTTCATGTTGCCCACTTCCTCAGAGGCAGGGAGAATTTCAGGCTCCAAAATGTCAGGTTCATATACACACACACACACAGCTCAGCAAAATGCAGCCAAATCCAAAAATCCACACACACACACACACAAACTTTTATTGGGCCAACTAAAATTCACAAAACACATCCTGCAAGCTGTCGAAGTTTGGCTGGCTTCTTCATCCGGCCGAGAGATTAACAATCATACAGAAGACTGAGGTTTGGATAAAATAAACATGTTACTTACATGGGAGGGGGGAATGTAAGAGAGTCCTAGGTTTCCCCCCCCCCGCCCTTTTTCACTTGCTTTCTGTACCCATGGTTGGGGTGGAGGAGTGGAAGGAGAGAAATGAAATGCAGAAAGTCCTGAGAGTGACAACTGCATTATTTAACACTCTTTACAAACGGCCTCTCCTTTCTCTGGGGCCACGTGCCTATAAACCTGCCAGCTTTGTATACTGCTGGATAGATTTGTATTTATTTATTTATTTATTTCCCTTTTTAAATGGGCCTTTCGCCCAAGGAAAACTTACCGGGCAATCCAATCAAGTAGCTTTTCTAAGGTCAGCCCAAGAGGAACTCCGGCTTGCATGCCAAGTCCTCAAACGTGTTTGGTGAGAAATCCAAATATGCTTGATTTCAATGTGCTTTCCTCTTAGGAAAAAGTACCAAGGCAGCAGCCCTAGGCGACCTTTTGTGTGTGTGTGTGTGTGCGCGCGTGTGTCTTCAAGTCACCGGTCAACTTAGGGCGACCCCATGAATTTCAGAGGCTTTTCTTAGGCAAAGGAATACTTGAGAGGTGGTTTTTACCAGCTCCTCCTGCCTCTGAAACAGAACCGATGCGAACTTATTCGAAAGGAAACCCGGTGCTTGCTTCCGGGATAAAGCGGGCCGGGCTGTCACGCTTTGCGCTCTTTGTTGAGGGAAGAAACCACAACGCTTAACCTTGTCACAGCTACTTAGAGACGACCACAAGATTAGGGCAGAAGCTTCACCGAACTATAACCGACGTCATCCAGAAGGAGATGTGCCTGTTGGCTTTGGAGGTGTTACGACCCTCCCCGGTGCCCCCTCCTTTAGGAGACCACCCCTCCAAGCTTTTATTGGGCTTACTTCAGAGGAAAGCATTCCTATGGGGAAGGAGGAACGTACCTTTCCAAGGGGACTTATTCTCCTAGGCTAGAGATAATATTTTTGGCCTGGTTTTCTTTTGCTTCTAGTTTCCATAGGAAGGAAGGAAGGAAGGAAGGAAGGAAGGAAGGAAGGAAGGAAGGAAAGAAAAAAAAGAGAGTAGGGAAGGAGGCGTAAAGGAAAGGGGGTTGGAAGGGAGGAAAAGAAAGAAAAAGGATGTAAAGGATGAAGGGAAGGGAAGGACGGCAAAAAAGAAAAGGAGGGAGGGAGCAAAGAAAGAAAAGGGGGAGAAGGAAGGGGGGAATGGAGAGGAAGGAAGGAAGGAAAAGAGTGGGGAGGAGGTCAAGAAAGAGAGGGAGCACGGAGAGAGAGAAGAGGAGAAAAGACAAAAATCAGAGCGCAAAGAAAGGAAGAATGGAGGAGAGAAAAGGGGTAGGGAAGGAGGGCATGAAAGGGAGAGGAGGAAGAAGGAAGACACAAGAATGAAAGAAAGAAAAGGAACGAAGGAGGAAAAGAAGATAAGGAAAGGGAAAGAAAAGAGAGGAAGGAAGGGAAAGAAAGAAAAGAAAAGAAGATAAGGAAAGGGAAAGAAAAGAGAGGCAGGAAGGAAGGGAAAAGAAGAAGATAAGAAAGGGAAAGAAAAAAGAGGGTGGGAAGAAGAGGAAGAAGGAAGGAAGAGAAGAGAAGAAAGGGAAAGAAAAGAGAGGGAGGGAGGAAGAGAAAGAAGGAAGGAAAAGAAGAGAAGAAAGGGAAAGAAAAGAGAGGGAGGGAAGAAGAGGAAGAAAAAAGGAAGGAAAAGAAGATAAGAAAGGGAAAGAAAAGAGAGGGAGGGAAGAAGAGGAAGAAAAAAGGAAGGAAGAGAAGAGAAGAAAGGGAAAGAAAAGAGAGGGAGGGAAGAAGAGGAGGAAAGAAGGAAGGAAGAGAAGATAAGAAAGGGAAAGAAAAGAGAGGGAGGGAAGAAGAGGAAGAACGAAGGAAGGAAGAGAAGATAAGAAAGGGAAAGAAAAGAGAGGGGGGAAGAAGAGGTCCCGCTCCCCCGTCAACCGCCCACCCCTTGGGGTCCCTGCGCTTCCAACTCCCCCGTGTTGACGGACTCGGCCTTTCCGATGGGAGCCATTCGCTAATGGTGTGCAAACTTCCGCCAATTTGGAGTGACCTCCCCAGCTAAGCCCCCTGGAGACTCGTATTCTGAAGGGAGGCTTCACTAATCTAGGATCAAAAGCGGGAAGGTGCGAACGCTCTTTGTGTCTCCCCGGCAGCCTGCCCCCCCCTCCTGCCTGCGATAAATCTACACTGGCGCCGACTGCGCGCTGGATGATTAATTTGCAAGCGGGAGGGGGGGTGGCGACCGAAGTGTGGAAGGCGGAGGGGTGGGTGGAAGGGAGAAGCCCGATGGCCAAGTCAACGGAGTTAAACATTGGCCAAGGCTTGGAGTGACTTGTTAGCCCTTGACTTGCTGGCTGGCCGGCCGGAGGTTGAGGAGCAATCAGATCAACACATCTAAAGAAGGGTAAAGAGACGGGTGGGACTGAACCCGAAAGTCAGAAAAGGAGAGAGGGGCTAGGCAGGAGGGAGATAAGGCTGGGTTTCCCCCTTGCTTTGGACTCGGAAGCTCCAGCCAAGCCCCCGAGACTTCACCTCGCCTCTTCAAAGGGCGATTAGAGCCCCCTTTCTTTCCATTCCATCTCTCTCTAAAGTGGCCTGGGGGAGGAAGGGGCCTTCTTGGATCTCAAGGGCAAAGGTGGGTGCAAAAGCTTTGGGGAGTAATAAAACACATGGGGAGGGGGCGATGGTGTCACATTTATATTGGCCTAAGTCCTATTGTTGGCCCTGGCTAGAGTAGACCTATTGAACCAGTTGGATTTATCTCTGTGTTGATCACCATTTAGCAGTTGATTCAATATTCTGCTGTAGTTGAGACTAACCGAAAGCAGTCCAGCAGCCAGCGTGGTGTAATGGTTTGAGCATTGGACTATAATTCCAAGGACCAGGGTTTGAATCCTTGCTGGGCCATGGAAACCCACTGGGTGACCTTGGGCCAGTCCCACACTCTCAGCCTCAGAGGAAGGCAAAGGCAAACCTCCTCTGAACAAATCTTGCTAAGAAAACCCTGTGAGTTGACATATGTCAGAAATGACTTGAAGGCACACCACCACAACAAACAGGACTCCACTCGTTGTTCCTCTCACAGGAAGGGGGGGGGCTCCTGATAGTCCCCATAGCTACACCCTCTCCCTGCAAGGAGACTCCTGAAATCCAAGCGGATGGGTCAATCCATCACAACTAACCAATTCTAGCAGTTTTCATCTCTTTCCAGGGAGCAGGGCTTTTGTAAAGCTAATGGGTCTTGACTGACCAATAAAGAGCAAGCCACCTCAAAACACTTTGCCCCACCACTCTACTGTAAGGATTGTAACTTAACTCAGAGGGGATAGAGAACCCTTAGGATGATAACCCATGATGTCACATCCTGCTTTTAAAAAATCTCAGCCCTCCTGGTACAGGCAGCAACTGATCTTCACAGGCTACTTATCCCTTCTGTGATGGACAGGTTGACCTTCAGGGACCTGCTTCTAGAGATAGGTCTCTTTCACACCACCCAAGTATAGCACTTAGATACCACTTTAACTACCAGAGCTCCATCCTATGGAACACTGTGGTTTCTGTTTTGGCAAGAAACTAAAGCTCTCTGACAAAGGATTCTAGGTACCTCATGAAACTACAAATCCCAGTATTCCATAGGATGGTGGTTAAAACAGGCTCAAAAGGCTAGAATTGCATAGTATGGATGATAGGTAAGATCAAGCCTTTCTTCTTCTTCTTGGCTCATATTTGGGACTGATGTGTTGAAGGGTGTACATGTTTTGCTTGGTTCATCATGCTAGCCTGAGCTGGGCTGAAATCTCTGTGGCTTTCACCACACAGCCCAGGAGGACATTGCTGGGATGAATGAAACCAGTTTCACATGGTGACCAATGCTAATGGTTTTCCTTAACTGGAGGGTCAGAAGCATCTTCTTTAGACTGGTCTGTTGGTCCAGCAACTGACAACCATGGTGTCTACTCTGTCCCTTCAGTGGTCCTTGGGGTTTCACACAGTAATGTTTGGACAGTGTATGTGTATATGTACATGGAGCTAAAAAATAATTTGGTCTTGATTCTAACCCTCATGTGGTATGTGATATTCTCTCTCTCTCTCCTCCACCCTTTATCTGAAGAGACCAGGGACCTTCTGAATGCAAAGCTCTATTACTGACCTGTGGCTCCTCCCCAAGACTTGTGTACTGTTGTGTTTTATTATCTACAGCTTTAAAAGAAAGGAATGAAAGATGGGGGAAAGGAGCCTTATGGGCCTTTAAGAGAGCCAGCATGGTGTAGTGGTGTGAGCATTGGATAGGACACTGGGAGACCAGGGTTCAAAGCCCCGCTTAGCCACGGAAACCCACTGGCTGACCATAGGCAAGTCACATACTCTCAGCCTCAGAGGAAGACAAAGGCAAAAACCCCTCTGAACAAATCTTGCCAAGAAAACCCCATGATAGGTTTACCTTAGAGCCACCATGAGTTGAAAATGACTTGAAGGCATATAACAATAATGTATCTTTGAGACAAACTGATGCCCCCTCTCCCAGTGTGGGCTGTCATGGATTACAATTGGCTTCCTCAGATGCATTGATGGAGTTCAGTACTCTACATTATTATAGAATATAATCACGCTCCATATTATTATATTTACCATAAATGTGTATTTTTTAAAAAGTTGTATAAAGTAGAAAAGCCATATATTTTAAAAGCAGCATACTCCATCAATGCATATAAGGAAGTGGATTGAAGTCCATGAAAGCACATGCTGAAATAAAGCAGTTACAGTGGGTCCTTGGTACCCGCTAGGGTTTGGTTCAAGGACCTCCCATGGATACCAAAATCTGTGGATGCTCAAATCCCATTACATACAACGGTGCAGTAAAATGGCGTCACTTATATAAAATGATAAACACAAGGTTTGCTTTTTGGATTTTTTTTGGGGGGGAGGGGATCTTTTCAAGCCATAGATGGTTGAATCCATGGATGCAGAATCTGTGGATACAGAGGGCAGACTGTACACTTAATGGTATTAGAGGACCAACCCTTCCTTCCTTCTTTTACTGAAACAAATCAATACGGCTGTGTCTTTGAATAACTCTATGAGTATCTGCCCACTAAAATTGGCTATTGATCTTGTGGAGAATGCAGGGTGTGTGTGGAGTTGATACTCTTTGTATGACTAGTGATTTTGAGCCCCTGGAGCTCAAAATACTTTTTACCTGCTGAACTATTTGGGCAGGGTACTTTGGGTCCACTGATGTGTCAATGGTGAACTGGAAGTGAGGGCAGGGTCCTTCACTTGGAAAGGAGTTATTAGGTGACCTTGTCTTTTGTGAGCTGTGGATAAAGTTAAGGACCAAGGAGTAATTTGTACCTGAAGCTGCCTTACTACAAATAGTGGCAATAAAGTAATGATGCTACCATCTCTGTATTTAAAAGCTGTATTCTTTGAATGCCATGGGTTAGTCATTCCAAATCTAGGAACAGGCCCAGAATCTTTAGCATCACAATAGCATGTTGGCATTTTAGCAAGGCCACTCGTGTGCTCAGGGGGTTCTCCAAAGCATGGAAATCCCTAAAAGTGCACAGGAAATTGTTCTTGTTCATTGATGTCAAGTTGGCTTTGACCTATGGTGGCCCTATGAATGAGGGACCTCTAAGACACCCTGTCACCTGCTCAGGTCCTGCAAACTCAGGACAATTGTGGCTTCCTTGACTGAGTCAATCCACCTGTAATGCAGTCTTTCTCTTTTTCTATTGCTTCCCACTTGACCGAGTATTATCATCTTTTTTAATGAGTCACGTGTCTCATGATATAGACAAAATACAATAGCCTCTGTTTGGTCATCTTGGCTTCTAGGGAGAGTTCAGGCTCGATTTGCTCTAGAGCCCATTATTTGTCTTTTTTAGCAGTCCATGGTATCCACAGAACTCTTCTCCAGCACCACATTTCAAATGAGTTGATTATCTTTCTATCAGCTTTCTTCACTGTCCAGCTTTCACAATCATACATAGAGATTGGAAATACTGTGGCATTGACAATCCTGACTTTAGTACTCAATGATATGGCTTTGCACTTGAATATCTTATCTAGCTCCTTCATAGCTGCCCTTCCAAGTCCTAGTTTTCTTGTCTTCCTGTTGACAAGTCTCCATTTGATTTATGACTGAGCCAAGGTACTGGAAATGTTTTCTGGATATTTGCATGCAGTTCTAAATCTTTGAATGGAGTCTCAAGCTCCAGAACTCTTCCTTCTAGAGACAGACTACTCAAGAAGATACAGGTGGGATCTCAAGTCCTATCCAGAAATCCATTTTCTTTCAGCTTGCAAGTTCTCCATTTTGTATTATAGTGGCCTACTTAGCAGGGTTGCTGAGAGCACAGTCTATGGGATATAGGGGGGATGGACTCTCCCTTTTGTCCACTCAGATCACAATCTGCCAGAGGTTAACAAACAAACATACAGGTTGTAAAGAAACTTACAAATGAGGAAGGTAATTGTTGCCTTGATTAATGAGATCCAGGTACAGTTGTGTAACCGGTGCATAAACAAATGTGGGCTAAGACAACCTGTAGCCCTCTAGATATTGTTGGACTCCAGTTCCTGTCAATCACTGTTAATTCAGTGCTTTATGCTTCCTAACAGCTAAATACCCCTGGAAAAGCCTCAGACAGGGTATGAAATTATTGACATTTCCCTCATGTTTCATCGGCCATTAGGGCTAGTAACCCTCCAAGAATGGAGACAACCTTAGGCCAGCAGTCCTCATCACATTTTGTGGCAGTGATGGTACTTTACAAGTTAGCTATCTATGTGGAAACAGCATTGGTTCATTAACGTTCAAGTCCTATGTTTATGACCTAAGGTAACTGGAAATTCAACTTTGCTTGTAGGAGTTCTTGTATTGTACCCACTGTTTGTACCTGGTGCCTTCACATGTGTGCATCTTGTGTGTTTCTGGTCAAGGTTATCTCAAGCATTCAATATTTTGTTTTTAATCCTCATCCTCATCCTGCATTTTTCCTAGTTTGGGACTGAAGCTTATGTATTCTAGGTCAAAAATACTTAACATTATCCAGCCCTAAAGTTCAGATTCCCAACTGACACTGAAGACCCAGCTTACAATAAAACCCAACCAGTGGAAAACAATCTCTTCACAAGCATATAGCTAGTATATTTAACAATCTACAGGTCAAATTGTAAAGTATTTAATGTTCAATCAGGAACACACACCTTTTTTTTTTCCAAATGTGGACACACACACAGAGCTTTATTCATCAGGATTGGTTCAACAATATCCAAAGTAAGCTTGAGGGAAAACTCAGGGTTGCGGCAGTGTGACTCTAGATGTATGCATTTATTTACATCAACTTTCCTCAACCTGACACCCTCCAGATGTGTTGAACTGCACACCCATCATCACTAGACAGCATGAATTGGGGCTCACGGGAGCTGAAATTCAACACCACCGGAGAGCGTCAAGTCAGAGAAGGTCAAGTTAGCTGCAGAATTCTTGGAGGTGTAATCTGAAAAAGGAACTTCTCCAAGCTTTTCACTTGTTCTCCAAAGAGCATAAGGCAGCAAACATCCCCCCTTCCCCAGCACACTGCTTTTATCTTCACAGCAGTTCTGTCAGATAGATTGGCTTAGCCCAATGACCTTCCATGCTGTGCTGAATATGAACCCAGATCTCCCCAGTCCACCACTCAAAGCATTATACCATACTGGCTCTCCCTTCATTTTCTAAAATGATGGGTACTGTTCCTACTACTCGTGGTGGTAGTGGTGATGATGACAATGCTGATAGAACTAGCTATATAAAGTTTTTGAGTGTTTGAAACACCTCCCACATGTTATTGGGTTTCATTAAGTCTCTACAATAACTGCAATGCTAGGAGGTAGACCACTCTTGCTATCCCCACATTGCTGAAGTGTGAGCCAGTGTGGTGATGTGGTTTAGTGTTGGTCTAAGACTCTGGGAGACCATGATTGAAATCCCAGCTCAGCCATGGAAACCCACTGGGTGACCTTGGGCAGGTAAGTCACACACCCTCAGGCTCAGAGGCGGCTAACTCTAGGATGCAGTCGCCATAAGTTGGAGTCAACTTGAAGGCATAGGAGCATGGTTTTGAAGAAGAACTGTGGCTAAGATGACCCAATGAGTTTCAAATGAAGGACAACTAGATCCTAAATCATAGGCTTTGGGTTTTTTTTAAAAAAAACCTATTTTGTACTTTATGACTTGAATCCTATTACTAGACCCAACTACAATGACCCATTAAATCCATGGAACTTCCATAAGTGTTGATAAGTTTACTCTGGTTGTGACCAAGAACTGGATTTAGGGTAGGTGTGGGAATTGTTTGGTTCTCCAGAGGTTGGACTGTAAACCCCAGGAACCCTGGGGCAGCACAGCTCATAGTGGGGAATGCTAGGCCTTGCAGTTGAACAACAATCCCTGAGGTATGCATGTGCCTTCAAGTGGCCTGTCAACTTATGGTGACCCCGTGGGAATGTTTCTTCAGCAGAGAGGGAACCAGGTAGCCACCTTGAGCTCCTTGGAACAGTGGGTGGGGATCTCTTCAGCTGTATTGGACTTCAACTTCCTGATGCTGCATCCAGTGTGGCCAAAGGGAGAAATTGTGTGTTAAGCTGCCTCTCAACTTATGGTGACCCCATACATTCCCTAAGGTTTTCTTAGGCAAGGAATCCTCAGAGGTGGTTTTGTGAGTTCCTTCCTCTGAAATAGAGCCTCCAGCACCTGGCTGGCAGTCTCCCATCCAAGTACTATCTCAGGCTGGCCCTGCTTAGCTTCCAAGATCGGAGGGGATCTGGTGCCTTTTGGGTATTCAGGCTGAGACAGGCCTAGGATGCCTTGCCCTTATAGACAGCAGGGTTGATCTACCAAGCTGGAGTGGGAGCCTTCCCACTGTAAATGTGCGCCTTGGTGTGAGGTCCGGAGAGCTTGAGAGCTTGGCAATTACACGCTCTTTCCAAGGTACAAAACACAATCCAGCTGCTCATTATGGAAGGTCTCTTGGACTCCTTGACACCTCCAGAGGGAAAAGAATGGAAGAGCCTGGAAGTCCAACCTACCTCTTTCTGCCCTCTGAGAGCAGGCCACCTCCAGCTACACTGATGGACCTCTTCTTGCCTGCTTGAAGGATGGAGGACTTTTGCACCTGGGAGGAAGGAACGGTGGCTCAGGTTCGACTCCTCCACCCAGGAAAGGGCAAGGACTTTCTGGGGCCTCGCCTTTTAGCCCAGAAGTCTGTTGAATGGGTGGATCCAAACTTTTTCAAAACTTTTTCAAAAGCCTTGGCTTAAAAATCTTGGCTTTTACATGTTAAAGCTAGCTCTTCAATTATGCTTGCCTTCCCTTTTGGATTTCCAACAGATTTTGAAGCCTAGAATGCAAGTGTTCTGTTGTGTATGTAAAACCATTTGAATTTACCAGCAAATTCTCTTACCAGCCACTTCTATACAAATTCCATCTCCAACTTGCTTCTCCTCTGAGTTAAAACAGCTGCACTAAATAAAGAGACCCCCTAATTAAGAGCATGACTATCTTTGATGTATCATTCAATGCCATTAAAGTTACTAAGACCTTAAAAAAGGTCTTGGTTTGAAGGTTTGGTCTTTATTTAAAGGCAGGGTACTTATAAAAAGACATGCATTTAGGAGGCATCCCTTCTAAAAACACAGGGCTCCCATGACCTTTAGAGCTACTGTATTTCTTCTTATGTAAATACAACCAATTATTCTTGGGGTTACATTTATGTCCCACTGTTCCTCTCAGGCAGCAATAGAGAGCCTCTGGACCTCTCCACCCCTTCAGGATTGGATTACAATGCATGCAATTTCTTTCTTGAAGGCCTAAATACCCTAAAGGCTCTGGATTGTGGAACCTAAGCAGGGTCAGCCTTGGTTAGTATTTGGATGGGAAACCACCAATGAATACCAGGTGCTGTAGGCTATATTTTAGAGGAAGGAACTGGCAAAACCACCTCTGAGAATTCCTTGCCTAAGGAAACCCTAGGAAATTTATGAGGTCACCATAAGCCAACAGGCAACTTGAAGGTACATACACACACACACACACACACACACGAATAGGAATGGCCTAAATACCCTAAAGCACCAAATCCCATCTGATCTTTGAAGCTAAGCAGAGTCAACCCTGGCTAATACTTGGATGGGAGACTGCCAACCAGGTGCTGTAGGCTCCATTTCAGAGGAAGGAACTGGCAAAACCACCTCTGAGGATTCGTTGCCTAAGAAAACCTTAGGAAATATATGGAGTCACCATAAGTGAACAGGCAGCTTGACACACAATCTCTCCCTTTGGCCACACTGGATACAGCTTCAGGAAGTTGAAGTCTAAGACATCTGAAGAAAACCCCACCTACTGTTTCAAGGAGATCAAGGTGGCTACCTGGTTCTCACCCCTTATCTTCACAACAGTCCTGCCAAGGAGGTTAATGTACGGAAACAGGAGTGAACCAAGGTCACCTAGTGAATTTAAGGCCAAATGCTGATTAGAACATGTATCTGTGCAGTCTTAGCCATTCTAACTGCTATGCTACACGGACTTTTCAAACACTTACTGTACTATCTAAAACATCTCATCAATCACAGGTTATTAGCTAAGAATTCTTTAACCTGATGAATTTAACCCCTTTAGCTCCCTATGAAGAGTTTAATTTCAAATCAGTTCTCTCTGATTTACCACCTAGAAGCTTTTTGGGAGACTCGGCTTTCAAAAATGAAGGGATCATGTTACTGGATGTGTGGAAGGACCATATGGCCCACCACTGAGGAAAATGAGAGCTTAGGACCAGTTTGGTGAATGGGGAAAAAAAAAACTTTTTGGACTACAGCTCCCAGAATCCCCCATGCTGGGTGTGGTAGGGGAAAAAAAGTAAATTTCCCAAGCCCAGAATTACAGTTCTGATTCTATTGCTGCCGATGCTTCTGATCTTCTACACCTACTACATTTATCTCTCTCTGTGTGTATATATACCAGTATGTGTGTATATGGTGTGTGTGTGTGTGTGTATATATATATATATATATATATATATATATATAGTATCACTAACCAAGTGTGCTTAATAAATGCCTCAAGCAGAAGTGGATAACATTCTGTGCAACTCATAGATCCATGAAACCTCATACTATAATAAATCTGTTAGCCTTTAAGGTGCCACCGGACTCTTGTCATTTTTGCTTCAATGGGCTGATACAACTACCTCCTTTGGAACTTGTGCCAGCAACCAGTGGCCAAGAAATGAAAATATTCCCTTTTCAAACAGTTTCTTTGCAATGGACTCAAAGAGGTCTTTTTACATTCAGCCTCACCACCCCAATACCTGCACTTCCAGTTTTTGAATGTTAATATGACAGCATGGTGCAGTGGTTTGGGTCTTGGACTAGGACTCTGGAGACCAGGGTTCAAATCCCCACTCAACCATGGAAACCCACTTTGTGACCTTGGGCAAGTCACACTCTCTCTCAGCCTCAGGGGAAGGCAAAAGCAAATCGGCTCTGAATATTTTGCCAAGAAAACCCCTTGATGGATTCATTGGCCATGACTTGAAGGCATACAAAAAACGACTATAAGGTTATGGCATGATTTACAGTGGTAACACGGACTGCTTTGAAGATACCAGAGCACTCAGGAGTATCAAATATACTTAGGACTGACAACAGATTGGCTTCCTAATATGAATGCTAAGTCCTTGATGAGCAAACGTTGCCCTGGACCACCGAGTGGTAGACCAGAGAGGATTTTTGCCACTGTTGCTTATAATAATAACTTGCCTTCTCACCAAATTATAGTGCTTATTTGAAGAAGGCTTGATTTAACCAGGAATGGATTTGTGCATAGAAAGACTGTGAAATCAGCTGGGTACTGGTGCTCAGACCTCAGTCTTTTGCACCAGATTCCTGTTGGTAGCTCTCAGGAAGGTACAGCTAAAATCCCAACATGAACAGCAAGGTAGATCCCAGAACCACCTCTGTACTTAGGGTGTAGGAACTACAACCACACTGCCACAACATGATTTGCCTTCCCATCCCCACACCCCACTAAATTACAGTGATGAAATGAAGAAAGCATAAATAACCAGGAGTAGCATTTTTGTGGAAGCACTGCAAGCTCAGTTCAGTTCTAGTAAACTAAAACAACCCCCTGGGCTCAGAATTCATTCATTCTCAAAGTCTCCCTCTTTTGCACTAGACTGGGTCTGACAAATTCAGAAGGATTCTAGTCCAACAAAATAGAACAGCCAATCCCACCAGCTTTTTCTTTTTTGTAAAAAAAAAGAAATATCTGCCCTGTCCCTGTGCTAAATATTTAGTAACCGCAACAGATGGCCACACAGCTGAGACCAGGGGGCAGGTC
The DNA here is from genome assembly GCA_030847615.1 of Gambelia wislizenii. NCBI lineage: Eukaryota > Metazoa > Chordata > Lepidosauria > Squamata > Crotaphytidae > Gambelia > Gambelia wislizenii. The sequence goes on along the minus strand of JAUMIR010000013.1, from coordinate 21,803,086 downwards.
AAAAGGGAGATCACACTTTTGTGGTCTCACTCGTTAAAAGGGCGCACAAACTGTATGTATCCATATCTGAAATCAGCAAACCCACCACTGCTGGGTGTTTTCCAAGTCAGATTTTTATGAGCTCTGCTGGGTAGAAACAGGTGCTGTTCTTTGGCCTTGGGACAGGCTGTGAGTGAGAGTAGCTGCTTGAAGGTGAAGCTGGGCACTGAACAGATGCAAGGGACCAGCAAAGGCCTCACTTCTTCTCTGTTATGAGTTAGTTCCCCACTCCTTTCACATTTCCTTCAAGGAGCTCCAAGCAAGGGCTTTTTTATCCATGCACCAACTCCTTAAGGTAGGTAGGGTTAGGCTGAGAAAAGGGAGAAAAAGAAAGGCTGACCCAAGGTCACCCACATTGAACTTCTTGGCTGAGCAGGGACTTGAAACTCAGACCCCTGGACTGGATTTAGCATACTGCATTGACTCTCAGGAGCAGGAATATGAAGCCAAGACTGGAATGTTGCACCTTATCATATCTCTTCCCCCCCACCTCGCTCCCCCATCCAGCCCAGTTCTTTAGTTCACACATTTCAAGATCTTATAGTAAGATCAGATCTAAATCTGGGTGGGGAAGTGGGTGGCAGGGAAGCTTTGCTATATCCAGGATGATACACACACACATGCTTGCTTGCTCTTTTTCCTCCTCTGATTGATGCAAGGACCAGTCATTTCAGTTCACATGAAGCAGCTGTCCCCAGCTGGGGAAGGCACCTTTGGCCTGTGAGCGATGTTTACTGTTTCAGTGTGAAAAAAGGGAAGGGAATCTTTTTGCACCATTTTATTTCAGTGTAAGCTTGCAGGTTGTAGGCCAGGAAAGTTGATGCCCAACTTGAATTGCATCGGACATAGGCTGCAGCCCCTGTGAAAGCTCATGCTAAAATTAATCCGTTTAATCTTAAAGGGGCCATAAGACACTTTGGGGGGGGGGGAACCAAGTCTATTAGAGCTGTGCAGAATTCTGCAAAGAATTTCCTCCTAATTTCAAAATTTTCTTGGGGCATAATCTGGAAGAGACTCCTTTGCAAAAGTCTCACTGGCACAAGTGGGATGGATTACTCAGTCATCTCCTTTAGGATGAAGGGACCTGGTACTTGCCTTGATTATCCTCATATATCCCTTACACCTATTTCTGGTTCAGGGTCACATGCTATTCTCTATGTTGGCACTGATACCAGCTAGCACCATTCTACTTTTCCCTGAGCTGTATGGGGGTGGGTGGTGGGTAGAGGTGTGTTACTGTACTTCCCACAAGGTCTAGAGTTACTTCCTTGCTTCCAAGATAACTATTCACTTACTGCTAGCGGTGCAGGTAAGCTGTGATCTCAATGGAGGTAGCTGGGAAATGGGAGCACTGATGTGTGTTGAGATCTGAGTGTGGAGGAGAAAGTGTGTGTGTTTGTGTGTGCTGAGATGTCTATGAAGTGTGCGTCTGTGTGCACGCACACACATGTGTATTTATGCATGCTTAAGTGCTTGTACAGACCCTGCCTTCAAAACCAGTGCCCAGTTACGAAAAGGCTGTGTACCCTTGCCTTATTATTAGTCAGGTAGGTGCAAGCATACTACTTTACACCAGGAATGGGGGACAGGCAGCCTTTGAGATATTGTTCGACTGCAAATCCCATTGTCCCTCACCATTGGCTGTGTTGGCTAGGGCTGAAGGGAGTCGCAATCCAACAGCATCTGGAAGCTTCCCGTTTAAGTGGATGCACCCTCCATTGAATTTGATGGGATGCGCAATGATGAAGCTTGAAGGAAAGGCACAATTCTTCTCTACGTCAAAGGCCATGGATGTGGCTTTTGAAGTCTCCCAGGCAGTTCTATGAAGCTTGCCAAGGAGAGCTCACCAGCTGAATCATGACTTGGGAAGTCTTGCTAAAAGGCATTGTAGTCACACACAACGGTGGAAAACTTCACCCCTTTTTAGCTACTAAAACCTGCCCTAGTCGTAATGGGAAGATTTCCTTGCTAAGATGATGTCAGCCTTCCACAACCTGGCACCACCTGGATGTACTGGATGACAGTTCTCATCATTGCTATGCACACACGGTGCACACATCTGGAAGGCACCTGGCTGGGGAAGGCTGATTGCATGAACAAGATTTGGATTCCACTGCAGTTACACATGATGGGGAGGGAGGAAAGGCAAAATTAATCTTCTTTCCAGGATTTTGTAAGGATGAGGGAGATTGTGGTATGAATTCTATTGGCTCCTTCGGAGTAAGACAGGCCCACTGCACCAGTTCTTGAATTGTGTGAATCAGCACATAAGTGAACCTAATTGATTTGTTGTTGTCATGTACCTTTAAGTCAACTTAGACTTCTGGTGGTCCTATATTATTGGGTTTCCTTGATCAGATTTAGCCAGAGGTTTTCCATTGTCTTTCTCTTAGGAGGCTGGGAGAGTCGGATTTGCCCAAGATCATGCAGTGGGTTTTCATGGCAGAATGGGGATTTGAACTGGAGTCCAGCACTACACCAAGCTGACTTTCTCAGTAGATTTAAGCCATTGTCACCATAGGTATAAATAACTTGAAGACATGAGAATATCCTGTCTGCTCTTGGAAGCTAAGCAGGATCAGCCCTGGTTAGTACTTGGATGGGAGTCAGCCAAAGAATATCAAGTGAAATATACCAGGTATACCAGGTATATTTCAAAGGAAGGAACTGGCAAAACCACCTCTGAGTATCCCTTGCCTAAGAAAACAACATGTAATTAATGGGATTGCCATAAATCGACAGGTGACTTGAAGGCACACACATATCAGAGTTCTCAGATCTCATTCCCCAGACCCCCTGAGGGAGCTGTTGGTGTCTTGAGGCCCACCAGTCAGCAAATGGTAGTGAAGAGGTGGAGCTTGTCACAAAATGGCGGCAGATGGAGCCAACAACTGGCAAATAATTGCAGAATTTTACATAGATAGGTAACCTCTCTTGGAAAATCTCCGAATTCTTTGGCACAGAAAATCCCCTGTAGCAGGGAGTCCCACAGTTCAGCTTTTATAAGTGAATTATAGACACTGGCTCGCTAAGCATCATAACTCACATTCCCCATTTCAGACTGAATTTGCTGGTCCATGGGCTTTAAATAAAGAAGGCATCTCATCTTATATTTCATCCCTCTTTTTTCTCCTCTTCTTGACTCTCTTTTCCCCTTTATTTTCTTTCTTTAAATTATTCCCTAACCCCCCCCCACCCCGCCTTGGCAGGCAAAGCTTCCTCAAAGCAATGCACAAAATAGAATTTTCAAGGGAAAAAAAACAGCACATACAATTAAGAAATTCACTTCTGGCTTCCTTTCTTCCCATTCCTTCGCTTTCAGTTTCAGTTCAGAATCTCTTGGGCGAAACTTTCAGAAGGATTTTAATTTTCTCTTTTAGACGTTAAGCCTCCGTCTTAATCGTATCAAGCAGATACCTTAAAAAAGCATTCGCTCTGTTCTTTGCTTTCCACTTTATTATACGATGGCTCTTATTTGTGCTTCCTTGGGGGACAGATCTAAGAAGAGCAAGGCGATGGCTCTTGGCCACCGGAGCTAAAGGGAACCTTCCTCTTCAGCGGTATAAGCACCTGCCCCTTGCAGAACTTGGGAAAAGCTCCTTTGGGAGGGGGGGTTGCAGCTCCCAGCATCCCCAGCCAACACGGTGGCCCTACTCGTGGGGGGGATTATGGGAGTTGTCGTGCGAAATAGGAACTTCCCCAAGCTCTCTTGTTTGTGGGTTCCAGGCATTTGTCCCGCCTCTGTTGGGAACACGACCGATCTGGAATGACTTCTAGCTGGGTTCATCCCATGTTTGTAGGTTCTTCCCTTTGGGATTTGCAGGAGTTAAAAACTGTGGGAAATGTAGCACGCTTCTAGCACCCCTGCTTCGATTGAACTGGGTCAGTCTTCCCAGCTAACTCTGCTTACTTTGAAAGAAAGTTTTCGTAAGAAGGTATTCCAAAAGGGCTTGCTCCCTGGGAATCTTTTACATATATATATATATATATATATATATATAATTTTTATACTCATTTACCCCCAACAGAAACTCTCTTGGCTGCCTCTTCTCCCCCTACCCTTTCCCTTAATCATTTGTGTTCTGTTGGTCTACCAAGAAAAAGCAAGAAAAGTGGGCATTTCAGACGTGATCTTGTCTTCCCCCAATTTACGACAATTTACGAATTTACGAGATTTACGATCCCGACAACAGAGATCAAGGTCAGGATGTTTGGCTTGGGAAAGCGCAGTTATTTCAAGTTGCTTAGCTGAGGTGGTGGTGATAGTGCTAAAGTTTATACCCCAGAGCCCAGAAATTGGGGGGTCAGTCCCTACAAGAAACCCGGCAAACCACAACCCACTACTACACGCCTAATCCATTATGGGTCTCCTTGCTTCTCCCCCGCCCCATCCGTTCCAATGTTTGGATGAAAACATCTGGATTAACACCCTTTCTCCCTTCTGCCTTACCATCATCTGCCTGGGTTGATGATTAGGTTTGATGCGAGGCAACTTCCTAACCTTTTCCGAACTGGACGGTTTTCTGCCCGGGCGAATCTAACGCTTTAACGCTTTATCGTTAGTGGCAGCTGCTATTCCCCCCCCCCAACTCCCCAGCCCTCCAAAGGGTGCTCCTTGCCTCTGTTTTGATATTTGGTTGAGGAAACGATCCAGCCAGAGTGAAGCATTTATTTTTATTGTTATTTATTTATCTATACTTGCAATGTGGCTATTTGCAACGTTTAAAATCCACCTAGACTGTGCTTGGGTTTTCCTCCTGAAATCAAGGGAGACCCATCGGAGGAAGAAGACCTAGAACTGCACTGTGAACTGCCGAGCGTTTTGGGCAGGATCGGGTCCTCCTTATTAGTAGTCATGAGCCGGCTCCATCATTAAGAAGAAAAGAAGCTGATATGATGGCTATAAGCTGTATGTGGTTGTCATGAATAAAATTGTGGAAAAGAAGTTGATAGTGTCGTGTGGGTTTGTGTGTGGAACAGAATGCACACTGGTTGTTCACCTAGTGCTCAAGAATGGCTAGAATGATTTGTACCCCCAGTCCTGTCGGACCTTTAAAACAAAGTCAAAACCTTCGGAAATTAGTGGGATTGGATGCCAAGTCCACGAAGTTTGCCGAAAGTCCTGACTAAGTTTGTTGCTGTGTGCCTTCAAGTCCTTTCCACCTTATGGAGACCCCTAAGGTAGAGCCACCGTGGCTAGTGGTTTGAGCGTTGGACTAGGAGACCAGGGTTCGAGACCCCTTTGGCTATGAAAACCCACTGGTGTCAAACTGCATTATTTCTACGACATAGATGCACCCTAGGAGACCAGGGCTGGAATCCCCACTCGGCCATGGAAACCCACTGACCGACCTTGTTCAAGTCACGCTCTCTCGGCCTCAGAGGAAGGCAAAGGCAACCACCCCAGCAACAAACCTTGCCAAGAAAACCCCGTGATACGTTCGGAAAGGTCTTAAAGGCACACAACTGCCATCACCAGGCGACCCTATCACGGGGTTTTCTTGGCAAGATGTCTTCAGAGGGGGGTTGCCTTTGCCTTCCTCTGAGGCTGAGAGAGTGTGACTTGCCCAAGGTCGGTCAGTGGGTTTCCATGGCCGAGTGGGAATTCCAACCCTGGTCTCCTAGGGTGCATCTATATGTCGTAGAAATAATGCAATTTGACACCACTTTAAGTGCGGAGGCTCCATCCAATGGCATCCTGGGACTTGTAGTTTTACAAGGTCTTTAGCCTGCTCTACCAAAGAGCGCTGGTGCCTCACAAAACTGCAACTCCCGGGATTCTGTAGGATGGACCCGTGGCAGTTAAAGTGGTGTCAAGCGGCATTATTTCTACAGTGTAGATGCCCCCGTAGACCACTTACACCACGTTGGGTCTCTTGAATAGACCCACTGAATTAATTGGATTTGCCTCAGTGTCAGCTTTTCGTTCAACAATGGAGTCGATGGGTTTGCTCTGCTTGAGAACGGCAACCCCAAAAAACCTGCAGCTAAGGTTCCCTTTATGAAGAGGAACCTATTTAACCTCTTTAACTTTTTCAGATATTTTGCACCCGGTATGATTCCGGAGTTGCCAGGAACATCTCCTTTTGTGGCCAAGATACTTCGGGACCGCTCTATTATTTACTTTACCCCTTTTTATCTAACTTTTTTTTCTCTCTCCCTCTCTTATCTCTTGGGATCGCAATTGGTCTCCCATCCAGTGGACTGTTCACATCACCTTTTGGTCCGCCTGGGGCACAATCTTGAAATACTCGCAAGCATTCCAGCCAATTATTATTATTTTTTTCCTTGACGGGAAGATCTTTATAACTTTATAATACTTTATAAAGAATAGAAAGAAACTATTTCAGAACACGGCCTCATAGCCCGGAAAAAAACCAAGGAAAATCTGTCTTTATAACCCTTTGGGCTTATTCTCTCGCTTTCTCTCTTTGTGTCCCATTGCAGGAGAAGTCGATTGGTTGCTTCCTGTCTTCATCGGGTCCCTTGAAGTTTGCCTTACCTATTTTTAGGTTTCGAAGGTTGCTTTTGCGTTTGACCTTGAACTCGGCCCTTAGTGGCTTTAATGCTCAGCGGGGAGAAAGCGTGCTACAAATTTAACAAACACACAAATAAACAACCTACGCCCACCCCCTGCGCCCTCTGCCTATTGACCACAGTGCTTTAAGACACTGAGATGTTGTGCAACTGAAGTATGCTAGAAGTGGGGCCCTTCTATCTCTTCCCCTCCTTCTGGGGGAAACCTGGCCCGCGGATCTCTCTTTAGCATTCACACGAGCTCACAAACACATACACGCAGGCCCGAGGAGATCAAATCTGGGTCCTCTCCACAGGATTAGGGACCTCTCCTTCCAAGCCTTCGGCTTTGGGCCAAACGGGCTGGCTTTCTCGAGAACGTGTCTTCCCTCCGAGGTGTTTCGGACAAAGATCCAGACAGAGCCTCGCTGGAAAGCGTCGAGTTTGCTTTACTTAGCTGCTCCGGTGGTTTGTTTCTTCCAAGCGCCCGGTCTGGTAGACCCGGTCCAACAAGGTGGATTAGATTTTGCACGCTGGCGAGCAAAGCCCAAGCTTATCGGCTTTCCCCATCGGGCTTGGTTCCTTGTTAGCCGTGTCACACCAGGCCTCCTTCGCTGACGACGGCAAGCCCAGGGTCTCCTCTTGCACCGGACACTCACACTTGAACCCTTAGCTGCAAATGTCCCCCCTAAACTATTATTACCGGAGAAGCTTATTGGAACCAAGCGCTTCTCCGAACAATCGCAAGTGCACTTCACCTCTCAGCTTCACTTGGAGGGATGCAATCCAAGGCGGGCCTTAGACCCTGGGTTCGGACGAGTTGTCAACCCATCCTGGGTCTGAGGTCGGCCAGTTAGGAGGCCAGGGTTCAAGCAGGAATGGTTCCCTTGGGAGGGGAGAGGAGTCTATCTGAGCACACACACACACAACTCGCAAAAGGCGGGGAAGAACCGGAGAGGAGACCTCTGTAGCTAGAGGGGAATGCAAATCCGAAGGACGATGGGGGGTGGGGGGAGGTCAAAGCTGCGAGGGGGGAGGGGGTGACTGTCAATAGAAGCGGGGGAGGGGGAATGACAGGCAGGCGCAGGATGGGGTCGTCCCGTCGTTCTGCAACTAACGCCCATCTTGTAGCCGGAGACACGTTTTCTCCATTTGAGTGCGGTATCCGTTACCTCCTTGGGTTTCAATTTGAGACAGAAAAGGCAGGAGTTGGGGGGAAGGTAAAAGAAAGGGAGGAAGGAGGGAAGGAAGGAACAAACAAACAAAGAAAGAAACGGGGGGCTATACAGATCAGGTTTCCCCTGCCGTGGCAACGCCGTTCCAGCCCCAGCCGTTTCCTTGGGACGTTCAAGGGAGGCCCGGACGGCGGAGGGCGAGGCAGCCGAGTTGCCAAGCCTGAAGCGGAGACCGAGGAGCCCGGGCAGGCGAAGGAGTTGAGCCCCTGCTTGGCTCGACCCTTGAGGGGACCAATGCTCGAGGATGGAGCTTCAGCCAGAGCCGAGCAATGGCCCTGCCAAGCCCAAGCCTCGCTTCTCTTTCCTCCCCTCCATGTTTTCCCCTTCCACCACCACCCCTTCTTTGATTTTTCCTTCTCTTCGAGCTGTAGTTTTCCCTGCCTAGGGACAGAAGCGCTTCCAGACCGCTCGGTTCTCCCAAAGGGGAAAGTTTTGCAGGGCCAGAAGCCTCCGGTCGTGGTGGTGGGCTCCTTCTCGGCCAGCTTGGGGCTGGAACCCTCTCTTCTCCCCCCAGCCCGGGGGAAAAACAAGAAAAGAAAACCCTCACGGAAGCAAAACCCTAGGAGCTGGGAGGTCCTTCTCCCTTTTCTCTTTCCTTCCCTGTAAAACGAAGCAAAAATAAACCCAGATTTTGCATACTATTATTATTATTTTTAAAAGTGTATGTCTCTTTCAAAGCCAGAGCCATCGCTTTCAAATCAGAGTTTTACAGGCTAGTTCCAGAAAAAGTCGGGCAGATGAAGTCGGTTTTTTTTTAAAAAAGAAATAATCTGTCTTTAATTAAAACATTTAACTCCCAGAGAAGCAAACTCGTGGACGTTGCTTTCCAAACATTTACCTCTCTCTCTCTCTCTACCAAGGAAAAAAAAGGCCGGCTCAAATGATCAGCCCCTTTTGGAGAAGACTCATCCAAGGAATGGGATTTCCAGCAATGTCCACCTAACCAAGCCAGTTCGTTCAGTGGGTCACCTATAGTCGGAAAGAACATTTGGGTTGAGACCTGCGAGGGAAGAAACTCTAATGAATGCTGTATAGCACGCATAGTTACACGGTGTAGACCTTTAACATAATTTGTAAAAAAATAATAAAATGAGGGCTCGGAGGCCGTTTATACAAAGCCAGTTGGGCTGAAGTTTCGTCCAGGGCTGGACAAAAAACTTGAGGTTACTGATTTCAAACATAGCTGGAGACCTTGTCCGACTATACCTGTGTATGTATGTACGCATATATGCATATGTATATGTGTATATATACACACACACACACACATATATTTTTTATCAGCAGAAAGATTGTATGTGTTTCATTTTTCTTAAAAAGAAGAGCAAGGGAAGGAAGGAAAAGGAGAATGCTCCTCGTCTTAACTGCCTGCCTAACTACCTTGTGTATGCGTTGGGGAAAATGTTTCATACCATAACGTTCTGGAAAAAAATGGGGCTACAGTTTCCTCCGGGAAGGGAGTTGAAATCATTAAGAGGGACTGAGAAAGCGGGAGCACTGCAGAATTCTCTGCAGATTCGACTGTGGCCATCCATTATTATTCGTTGGGTCTTGGAGGTCCGACGCGGGGCTCGGGGCTCTTTCTATCCCCCAGGGTCCCAGAGAAGTGGGTCGGATCCCCATTTCTTTGCAGGGGCTTATGTGTGAGCGGAGAGAGAGTCTAGAGCAGTGCTTCTCAACCAGGGTTCCCTGGAACCCTAGGGTTCCTCAAGAGGTTGCTAGGGTTTCCTCGAGAGATTGTGATTGTTGTTGGAAAATATAGTTTGCAGTCCAATAAGTGGAAATGGTTTTCTGCAAACTATATTTCCCAACAATTGTGTGTGGGGGGAAGCAATAGCAGTATATAGAATAAGGTTTAGGCAGGGGTTCCCTGAGACCTGAACATTATTTCAAGGGTTCCTCCAGGATAAAAAGGTTGAGAAAGGCTGGTCTAGAGAGAGGCAAATAACTCCATGGAAAGACCACACACTTGGGGAGTGAAAAGAGGCGGGAGGGGACTATCTTAACAGCCAAGGTGGGGCTCCCTGTACGGTCGTAAACCAGCCTCCTCCTTCCTGGGCAGGTTTTGGACAGGCTGCTGTTCCTGGCTGCCATCCAGTCCCTTGGGTGCTCGGGCGTTTTTTGCGCACCATGGGAATGCCTTTCCCACACAACCTGTCGAAGCTGGGGAGGTTACCGCGGCGCTGACACCCCAGTAAACGCGCCCAGAGGTTTGCTACAGATTTACCCTCTCCAGTTTTCCCTCTTTTCTGTGGTCTCATAAACCTCCCCACGGTTTTATACATTGGGAATTAATTAAGTCCCATTAAGCAAAGCGAATATTCGGATTCAAGGCCTGTCTCGCGCACACACAGAGAGAAACACTCATTCTGTCCCGGAGTTCTGGTTAAATCCAGTTCCCAACTGGAATCGACCCATTCATTACTAAATGGGGAGTCCACACATAGGTAAATACCATAGATTCACTAGGACTACTCGGTTCGGGACTATCAATAGGGTTTAGGCCATTAAAAGCACGGTGTGTCCACTAAAAACAGAACATAAAACACAGCCCCGCTCCCCCGTTTGTGCTATTCATTAATTGGTACTTCTTAGGAGTAAGTGGCAAATGTGCCTCCGTGGTGTAGTACGGGAGGGTCTGGATCCTATTGCTAGCTTTGGCTAGAGTAGGCCTTTTGAATCCGTGGGATTTACTTACGGGTGACTTGACGTTCAAGAATGGCTTCAGTAGGTCTCCTCTGGTTGGGAAGAATGATGTAAATCAGGCCACTGTGGGGACTAATCGGTGAGTTTTATGAGATGCCCTGGCGAACTTCATGGTCGTGATCCGTGAGAATGGGTTGTGTAAGAACATGGGGTGGAGGAGCGATCACGCGGGCCACGCAGACGGTGGATCGCTCCCAGTTTCTTTCTCTCAGCTTGTGTCTCGGACTTTCCACTGTACATTACAAGGCCCAGATCCTGGGACACGCGACTTTTCCTTTCTCACCCCCTCCCCCCTGCAGACAAGGAAGGAAGGAAGACCTCAATTGGACCAGCTGCCTTCCATTTTTGTCCTAACTAGAGTAGACCCCTTGAAATCAACAGGGTTTGGTGACCGCAAAAAATCTTATTTTTGATTCTATTCTACTCGGGAGTAAAATTAGTCTTCCCCTAATGCTGCCCCCACCCAACCCCCGCCTGTACTTTGGAGAAACTCCGTGGATTCTTCCTCTGTTTGGGGGTAACTAAGGTCGAAGTGGTTTCCTCGCATAGGCGGCTAAGCCCCGAGTGGAAAGCAATCGCTTCCAAAGGATCGCTCACCCTGTTTCAACACCTTCGGGTCCAATAACCTTGCAATCCTTTCTACAAGAAGAAGAAGAAGAAGACCACAGGGCTGATTTTTGAGAAAAAAGCACAGGCCTGGTGGTGGTGGTGTGGTGTGGGGAGGTGGGGGGGGTCACAGCCAAATTTCATTTCCTTCCCCAGCTAAAGCAGACCCCTTCCGATCCACAGGGCCCCACAGGGTAAGGCCCCACTCGTGTCCGTGGCTCTGCTCTCACGGGGGAGAGGAGGAGGAAATTTGGATGGAACCTTTGGTCCCTTCCCACTGTCAAAGGAGTAACTCACCCCAAGGAGTAATCGAATTGAAATCCTTCCCCGACCCACAGGTAATTCTTCCCCCCCCCGCCCCAAAAATGCATACACGGGAGTTTTTCTTTTCAATTTATTTCTTTATTTTGGCCTGAAAGGAAAGGAGACGGTGGCGATGATGCTACAGTACTATTATTGGTGCATCTCCTCTTCTTGGGATTTCTACCTCCTGTGATTTTGGCCTTTTTTCTGCAAGAGGATTGGGTTTACCCCAAAGGAGGGGAGAGAACCAACCGAGGGGCTGAAAGTCTGCCCACCCTTTAATTCAATGTGCTCAACGTCTCCACGAATTCTAGAGGGGGGGTTTCAATCGGGTCCCAGCGCTCGCCCTCTGGCCGGATCGAGCCGGGGAAACGGGTCCGAGGGCCCACTCCATGGGACATCCACCCCCCTCCTTGGCTCCTTCATCCCCTCCCCCACTCGTGAGCATCCTCCTCCTCCTCCCCCTCCGTACCTCCAGCCCCTGAAGCTGCCTGAGGCAATCACCGTCCGGCTAAGGTTCGCAGAATCTGGCAACAGGCGATTCCGACCTTCGGATTCCTCGCTCTCGCTCTTTTTCTTCTACTCTTTTCTTGCAGGTGGGGTGTCGGGAGCTGTGATTAAACCCAGATGATCCTCCGGGTTTGGGGGATCCATAAGGAAAAGGTTTTCATCACGAAGCTGCCCGGAACCCAAAGGCAGTCAACTTTGCCTGGCAGGTGTCGGAAAGGTTGCCTTTCACGGGGGTGAGGCCGCAACTGGGGCGCCCCTCCTTCTGAACCCCAATTTCGGCCCACCCCCTTCAAAGGCTCCCCTTCCGACCGAGCCGGGGACGGGGACAGGATCCCTCCTTTGGGAGCCGGTGTGTAAGTCCGGACCTCTTGCGCACTTGTATAGGATCCCTCGGTCTGACGCGTGCAAGGCAGCTGCGGTTATATGGAGGGGTCAGGAGGCGATAGGTAGCTAAAGCCGCTATCCTAAATGTTTTTTAAAAACACCCATAAATTTAAAAAAGGTCTTTAGAGAGACAGAGCCAAGGGGGCTTCAGTGGGACTGTCTTATTTCAAGTAAATGTACTTAGGTATTTAAAAGGTAATAGCAATAGTCACAATATAAATTTTAGTAGTTGCATTATACCACCATTCTCATTATCATCATCGATTCGGGTAGGTGTCTGCCCCAAAGAGTTCCCAGTTGAAAAAAAATCGACACAGGGAGAACCCATAGCAAGGGAAGAATCCAATCCAGGGGGGGCGGGGTTGGAAATCACGAAAGCCAAACTCTTCTGTACCCATTTACTTGAGTGTAAACCACCTCTGAGATATCCTCGCCTAAGGAAACCCCGTGAAATTCATGGGATCGTCCAAACTCGACTTGAAGGCAGAGACCTCTGAGATTAATACTAAACTTCTCAATCAGAGGTGGAAGGATGGGGCCCATAGGCTCGGGCAGGAAGAAAGGAACGCCCCGATCCTCAAGGCAGTGCAACGATTTGTCGGTACAAAATGAAGCCATGACCTTAAATTGTTGGCTTAGGCAGGGGGTGGGGTTATAAATGCCAAAGTTACTTTATGTCTTGCATTCCTGTCCCCCACCTAACCCGCCATGGTCCTCTCCTTGGCTCACCACAACCCTGCGAGGTAGGTCAGGTGGAGAGCGAGAAACATGCACGTGGGAAGAGGAGAGCCACATTCAAGATCACTGGGAGAGCTTCCTAGGTTTCAAGCGTCATTCGAACCCAAACTGGAGTCGCTATCTGCCCAGGTTTAAGGCTAGCTGAGAAGCTGGAATGGGACCGGATCTAAACCGGGGTTTCTCTTTGATTGATGTGTGGACTGGGAGACAGAACAGAGAGCTGGAAACCGCTATTGTGTGGAAAGAAGCAACAGCTCCCCCCCCATCCCTGTTGTACTTTAATTACAATAAATGTAAATATTAAGTCATTTCACGGTTGGGGGGGTCTTGCCCCTTGGATCTTAAAATGATTTCTTGTAAGGTGCACAGATACACACACAGCAAGAGCGCCGAGCCTACAGAGATTCCAGCTGCCGGATCAAGAATCTTGGTTCTGTTCTGGAGGAAAGTCCTCCTGGACCAGAAGGCAGCTCAGAAGAATTCTCCTGGTTCTGACCAAATGAAGCCCAGAGTGCCATTTTTACAAGATTCGGGTAACCTAGAAGTACAACAACAATATAAACCCTGTGGGATATCATGCATATGATCCAAGTTTTCTGTTCGGCCTTTCCAATAATGGATTAGTTTGCAAAAGCTGCTAGGCTTTCTTGACTTTTTACCTTTTAACAATCTGGGCACAGGAGGAGACAGCTTATAGAATATTTATTAAATATTTATATTTATGCATTAAATATATTTATTAAATGCATTATTGTGACAGGGAGGGCAAGGAAATAGAGCCCTTTTTCACCTCTTCATTTTTTAAGCAAGTCTCTTTGTCACAGTAGGTGCACTAAACCTCTGAGCAAATACAGAGGATTTAGGCAGCAAAAGGAATGCAGCAGAGTCTTCTCTTTCCAGCCTCAGAATAAAGACACAACACAGTCTTTTGCTAAAGAACTGTTTTACTTCAGCATAAGTAAAATACACCTTGCTATACAGAGATTGAAAAGCAAAGTGAGTTAAATATCCAATTCTTCTAAGTTTAAATAGAAAAAATACTAACAAGCTATTTCCCAACTTGATGAAGTCAGCCAGACAGCTTGGCTACAGCCATTAATCTACCAAGTCATAACTGTCAACATTTGAGGTAATTCAACTGAACTTTTACACTTAGTTTGCAGCTTGCAAACAGGCTCTTTCACAGCATAAATGTACTAACTGAATGTTCTATTATCCCCAACACTCTTACCTTTGTGGAAGCTGAGATATAAAGCAAAAATGTAAAACAACCATTCTGTCCATTTTTGGAGGGAAGAGGGGTAAGAAACCAACCTGCTCCAGCAATGTTTTAGGGAAATAAAGTCATGCCAATGATTACTTCCTTGCTGCTGTTAATCCTCTTTCTGTAGAAGGAATTTTTTTTTTTTTGGCTCACTCTAAAGTCATTCTTGTCATCTTTCCAGGTAGGCAGGAATTCCTGCCCCATTTGAAAAGAAAAAGAAAGAAATTCAGGAGCTTACTGTCTAGCCAGACTCCTCCAAGTGATAACTGCAAAGACAGGCATTTATGAACTTTCGAACTCATGTCTTCTTTAAAATAAACATATGGTGTTGCTGTTCAGGATCCTGTGTGTTGGTTTTTTGAGAGGGGTTTTTATTCCTGTCCTGTGGGTTGAATTTCTTTCCAGGGAAACACAGAGGTGAGACTGTGACCTTCATTGTAGTAGCAGTGCAATTTCTTTCATGGCAGAGCACCATAACATAAAGTATTAGCTGCAGGTGGAAAACATCTTGCTGCCATCAGATCTATTCAGTGGGAAACTCTGGAAAGTAAGTTGAGTACAGTTTTCAGGGTCCAGATCTATCTCTTAGTAGACACCAAGTACCCAGGCTAACAGAGCTCCCTAAACAGTAGACTTGTTCTCTGAAACAACTAAGGCCTTTTTCAAAGATAAAATGTGCCCTTTGGAAAGGAAATTTATGCAGTCCAAAATTCATATAACGCAGATGTTTTAGCTGAAGTCAAAGCAGGTTGATAACAACAGGAACAGTAAAAAGAACTGCCACTTTCCACTAGATCTCTAGATCCAGGGAAGTAATAGTGTCACTTTACTGTGTGCACTATTACTGTGTCCAGTTCTGGGCACCACCATTCAAGAAGGATATGGACAAGCTGGAACATGTCCAGAGGAGGGCCACCAAAATGGTGGGAGGTCTGGAAGCCATGATGCTCTGTGAAGAGCGGCTTAGGGAGCTGGGCATGTTTAGCCTGGGGAAGAGAAGGTTGAGAGGGGACATGATAGCCACGTTTAAATATTTGAAGGGATGTCATACTGAGGCTGGAGCAAGCTTGTTTTCTGCTGCTCCAGAGACCAGGACACGGAGCAATGGACTCAAACTACAGGAAAAGAGATTCCACCTAAACATTAGGAAGACATTCCTAACAGTAAGAGATGTTTGAGAGTGGAATACTTGGAGTGTGGTGGAGTGTAAACTTACTGATGGTAAGAGCTGTTTGGCAGTGCAATGCTGCTGCTGCCTTGGTGGGGTCTCCTTCTTTGGTGGTGGTGGGGTTTAAACAGAGGTTGGATGGGCATCTTTCAGGAATGTTTTGATTGTTTATTCCTGCATAGTTGGGGGTTGGACTAGATAGCCCTTGTGGTCTCTTCCAACTCTATGATTCTATGATCTCCTAGCTCAGATCAAACAAAAGTTTCTTCTTCCCTTGCTAACATCAAACCCTGCAGACTGTACTGCTCATCTTTAGAGTGTTCACCAGTGCTGCCAAGATGAAGGAAATCATTCTAGAATGCAAGAACTCTTTTTTCTGACTAATCTTGGGAAGATATCAATAATGTTATGATTAGGGCAGAAAATACACAACACATTCTGAAGTGTTGGGTTTATTCATCTTGGTCCTCCCAACATCCCTCACACCACATAAACTTTTGCTGGGAGTTCATGATGCTTCTGGTATTCTGCATTCATACCTCTCAAGCTTCCCTATCTGAGGATTTTCTTCCCATTCTTAGAACCCTTTCACATTGCACAGTTATAGCACTATGATCCCACTTTAACTGCCATGACCACACCCTCTGGAATTGTGGGATTTGGAGTTTAGGGAGAGGCATTTAGAATTCTCCAGTGGTTCCCAAACTTTGGTTCTCCAGGTTTTTTGGACTTCAACTCCCAGACTCCTCAGCCAGTTTGGCCAACAGTCAGGAATTCTGGGAGCTGAAGTCCAAAACATCCAGAGGATCAGAGTTTGGGAATCACCAAATTATATATCCCAGGATTCCATAGGATGCAGCCATGGCAGTTAAAGTGGAATCATAGCTCTATAACTGTGTAGTGTGGAAGTTCTCTTTGGCACCTTCTAAACCCCATTGGAGGTGCTGCTAAAGATCAAACCATGCAGACAGAGGCCAGGAAAACACACAAGTGTATTGTAGTGACACATGCTTTCGATGTACAATTATGCTCATAGACCAGGATGTGGCTTTGCCCCCTCCCCACCCCCCAAAGAAAAATAATCCTGAGGACAACCTTGTCTGAGCCTGTGGTAAAACATGTTGGAAAATTGAAGGTTAAATCCCCATGCTTTGTTTTAACCAGTGTACAGGCTAGAGATCGGTCTGATCAAAAGTCCCCAAGGAAGCTATTTGGCTAATTTTTCGATTTATGGAGACACTAAGGCTGGTTCTTAACTTGGGGTCCGTGGACCCCCAGGGGTCCATGGACCCCCAGGGGTCCATGACGTCCTCATGGGGAGGGGGTCCCCGAAGGCTTGAAGGCTGCTAGGCCCACTTTCTCCCTGCAGTGGAGAGGCCACATGACAGAAGTCAAGACAAAGGCTGGCTGGCTTGGCCTGCACACTGCCATTCAATCCGCTTCAGCCACACACTTGCAGGAAGAAGCAGGAGAAAAGTCTTCCCCCTCCCTCCACGCTGTCTAAGGGAAGGTTTCATGGATAGTGCAATTGTATTATTAATATTGTTGTTGTTGTTATACAGTTGTCCCTCCATATTCACAGATTTGAGTATTCACGGCTTGAAAATATTCTTAAAAAAAAAAAAAATCCAAAAAGCAAACCTTGATTTTGCCATCTTATATAAGGGTCACCATTTTGCTATGCCATTGCATATCATGGGACTTGAGTATTCACGGATTTCGGTATTCACGGGGGGGGGGTCCTGGAACCAAACCCCAGCGAATGTGAAGGGACAACTGTATATTGTTGTTGTTTTAAATCTTGAGTTAAATCTTTGGGGGGACCCCAGCAACAACAGATATTTAAAGGGGGTCGCTGGTAAAGAAAAGGTTAAGAGCCACTGCCCTAAGGTGGGGTTTTCCTGGCCAGGTTTGTTCAGAGGGGGTTCCTCTGAGGCTGAGAGAGTGTGACTTGGCCCACGTCCCTCAGTGGGTCTCCATGGCCGAGCGAAGATTCGAACCCTGGTCTCCAAAGTCGTCGCCCAATGCTCAAACGACGAACCCCCCACCCCACGCGTGGTTGTTACCCGAACCCCCTGCTTTCCTTTTGGCATTTAGGTGGGACACACACGGGTTCAAAGCCGGCTTCCCGGCCCTCCCTCGTGGCTTGTCTTGCGGGAGGGCCTCTCAGCCCCAGCCGAGCAGGGACAACCATGGAAGCCAACCTCTGGAACCCGACCCAAAGCCTCGGAGAAGCCACATCAAAGCGGAGCGGAGGAGGCAGTGGTGGAGGAGCCCTTGTCGGTGGTTGGCTTGGCCTCCCAGATGTTCGGCATTAAAAAAGAAGATGGAAAAACCAAGCCCCAGCAAGCCAGCGGTGAACGCTGCGTGAACCGACGGGCCCAGATGTGCGCCCCCGCAGCCCTTAAGAGAATTATAGTTGTCCCTCCGTATCCACGGATTTGGGTATCCACAGACTTGGGTATCCACGCTTGGAAATATTCTTTAAAAAATAATCATCCCAAAAGCCAACCTTGATCTTGCCCTCTTATCTAAGGGACACCATTTTGCTAGGCCATTGCATACAATGGGACTTGAATATTCACGGATTTTGGTATCCACGGGTGTCACAAGGTAGTGATGTCATCTCATTAGCTCTGTGAAGGTGGTGCTTGAGACCTTCCCCATTAACCCTTTTCTTACCTGACACTATGCTGGCAAGACAGTCTGTTTACAGACAAAGGGAGTTATAGTTCTCTAGCAGAATGATGGGAGTTGCACCTTAAGGCAACATGATGGAACTCCATCATGACAATGGGGTGGGGGGTTCCTGGAACCAAACCCCAGCGAATATGAAGGGACAACTGTAAGCCAGGGGAGCTGCGGGGGGATGGGGGTCTCTGGTGGCCGCCCTTGCCCGGTTACTGGCTTCTGCAGAACCTTCGCCCTCCTCCCCAAGAGAGATCCTTGGGGGAATATATAGTATTCCCTTCCGGCCTCTTCGTGGCCCACGAGGGGGGTCAAACCCCTGACCAAGGCCTTCTCTTCACGTCCCCACCACTCAGGCTCCCCCCCCATCTCTCCCAGCGGGACCACCTCGGGAGTTAGGCGTGAACCCACTGGCGGCCCTCTTGCACGTGTGAACGCATGCAAAAGAACTGAGGCAGGTCCGAAGGGGAATTTCCGGCAGGGCGGGATTGACCCGGGGGTGGGTACTTTGGGATGCTGTGGAGAAGAGTGAGTCTCGACATGGGCTAAATGCCCAAGGGGGAGTGGGGTTTAGTTGCGTTTCAGCGGCGTCTAACACAATGGGGCTCAAACTTTGGCCCTCCAGATGTTTGGGACTTCATTTCCCAGAATTCCTGACTGTTCGCCAAGGTGGCTAGGGCTTTTGGGAGATGACGTCCAAAACACCCGGAGGACCACCGTTTGGGAATCACTGGTCTTGCACGACATCCGTGGGATAGACAACATACTAGGGAGAAATCCACACTACCCAAATAATCCAGTTTGGAACTGGATTATTTGCATGGCTCCTTCCTATGGAATCCTGGGATTTGTAGCTTTACAAGGTCTTTAGCCTTCTCTGCCAAAGAGTGCTGGTGCCTCACCAAACTGCAAATCCCAGGATTCCAGAGAAAGGAGCTATGCAAATAATCCAGTTTCAACCTGGATTATTTGTCTAGTGTGGATGCCCCCTAGAGAACTACAACCATACCATCATTTCATTGCAGGGGCATGGAGCAAGGTGAGCCCCTTATCTTTCTTCTCTCTGGGGAGAAGGCTGGGAAAATGTGGGTAGCCTTGGCATCAGGCTGAGAGTCTGTTGACAAGAGCACCCGGAGCAGGACACGGGCCTGGAAGATGGCTTAATCCTAGCGCTTCAATGTAGGACAGGCGTTTCACCCTGGACCACTGGCACCAGTGGGCCTTCCCAGTTGTTTCTTTTAGGGTTTGGAAGAGATCTTGCCCACCATGGGGGCAAAGAGGCTTCCTTGCCCTTCCCCTCTGTAGCAGAACAGGAGTGCAAAGGGACCCGTCAGCAGCCAACCTGAAGTCTGTCCAACTTCTGAAGTCTGGTTCATCCACCCGTTCCTTTCCCCCTAGCCCTTTCCTGCTGGTATAGAACAGGTGCGGGAAATCTTTTTTTCTAGGTAGGGGTCTGGCAGGTCTCCCCGGGGTGTGCATCTCAAGAGCATCAAAGGGGTGGAGTTTGCAAAGGGGGCGGGGTTTGCAACTAGGCTGAAGTTCCTGCCAGGGAACTGAAGCTGACCTCCCTCCCTCCAGTCTTGTTATGGGTATGTACTGGGGTGTCACTAAGGCTGGTGTCACCCCTGCCCTCCTGGGGCCTCTCTGCACCCCCATCCCCCAATACTGCCACTGGGTGTGTACAACCAGTTGAAAAATATTGGTATTTCAGTAGCAGAGTAAAAATAAACACGCATTTAGCAGAGCGTTTTTCTATATAGATCACAATTAAGCCAGCCACTCAGCCCTTTCTCACAGTCTGGCAAAAACAAAGCAAACAAGTAATCAGACTTCGTTAGAAATATATAAAAATTAGTTTACTCACAGTATCTTGTGCAATAAATCACACAGGTACAGCTACTTGAAAAATACATAAGCAGGGAAGTAAAAGATGCAGTTCTACATGCTACACATCTTCTAATACTTGGTTCTACATCCTTAAAACAAAAACGTGTCTGCTCCGGAGAGCAGTCCAAAATAGAATGGCAAGAGCCTCTCCAAAACCTAACAAAGGATCAAAACATTTCTACTAGCAGGAAGATGGGTTGTAAAAGATAGGAAGTTAGTCATAAAAATTCCTTACATGCAATCTAACTCTTTTAAACTACAATACCCCTCATGCATGCTAGGTTGCACTTTTTTCCAACACAACCATTCTCATTTTCTCCCACACCTCCACCTAAGGAGGGATCGGGTGGCAATAAGATCCTACCAATAACAACTATTGAATTAATAAGCAACACATTCCAGGAGCATAACCTTGTGCTACTGCTGAAGAGGGGAAAGGGGGGTGACTAAGAATCCAGTGACACCTGAAAGACTGCAGTCGTAAAATGGATTTATTCTTACTGTTATTGTTTCTGACCTCGAGCCCTCGAGCAAGTCTTCTCAGTGGCTTCTCCCACCATTTATTTATTTATTTATTAGATTATCCCGAGATGAGATTCAAGGCGGGTGACAATAGTTACAAAAAAAAAAACAAACCAACAACCCACAACCAAAGCCATCTGGAACGTCTTTCCAGGGGAGGCTAGGCTGGCCTTCTCTTTTCAAGCAGGCTTTAAACCTATAAACAGCAGGGCTTGTTTTTATCTGGTATGTTTTAGATTTTAGACGTTTTAAACTGAATGTATACATTTTAATTGTATATCTTGTATTTTTAATCTGTTGTTTTATGAAAGCCGCCTGGGGTCCCATTTTGGGAAAAAGGCGGCATACAAATGAATGAATGAATAACTAAATAAATACGCACACATGGCACGTTTCCCTGTTATCTTCACAACTCAAGTAAGAGCTGTTCGGCAGTGGAATGCACTGCCTGGGAGTGTGGTGGAGTCTCCTCCTTTGGAGGTTTTTAAACAGAGGCTGGATGGCCGTCTCTTCAGGAATGCTTTGATTGTGTCTTCCTGCATGGCAGGGGTTGGACTAGATGGCCCTTGGGGTCTCTTCCAACTCTAGGATTCTATGGAATGCACTGCCTGGGAGTGTGGTGGAGTCTCCTTTGGAGGTTTTTCAACAGAGGCTGGATGGCCATCTGTCGGGAATGATTTGATTGTGTATTTCTGCAGGGCAGAATGGGGTTGGACTAGATGGCCCTTGGGGGTTTCTTCCAACTCTATGGTTCTGTGAGGAAGATGAGGTGAGTGATCACAAAGACCATCACTAAGCTTCATCCCTGAGACCAGGGACTTTAAACCGGCTCCCCCCACCCAACCCCAGTCGTAGCAGCCCCACGTTTAACCCCAGCATCCCAGAGTGAAGGCTAAAAGTCCCTTCCGAGCAGATTAAAGGAGCCAGGCACACGTGTCCGCTAGGTGCACGTGGGAATGAACCAGCACAGTGGAAATGTATGCCCGTCCTCATCAACCGACCATGCCTGCAAGGGGTCGAGAGTAAACCTGCTGAATCAAATCGTGTCTAAGGAGTCCACCCCACAGCTTCACTGGGACCACCAGTACGACCTGAAGCAGCCTCTGGTTTCGAGGGAGAGGGAGGGAGAATCCACACTCCACCAATAATCCATCCTGAAACTGGATTCTTTGCCATGGCTCCTTCCTATATTGCAGGAATACACAATCAAATATCTTTTTATGGGGGAGGGTGGGGGTGGGTGGTGTTTAGGGATTTTAATCTGTATTTGTATTTTAATATTTGTAAGCCGCCTCGATGGGCGGGGTATAAATACATTATTTTTTATTATTATTATTATTATTATTATTGAATCCCGGGATTTGTAGTTTTACATGCTGTCTCTGCCAATGAGTGCTGGTGCCTCGCCAAACTACAGACCCCAAGATTCCATCGGAAGGAGGCATGGCAATCCAATTTGAAACCGGATTATTTGTGGAGTGTGGATGCACCCCTGGGGCAGGCAGCAAGACAGAACTCACCCCAGCCTAGCCAAGGGGGCTGCTACTCCCCACTTTCTGTTGTTATCCTCAAAGTGAGGCTGCCTCTTATTCCTTTAAAGCAGTGTGTGTGTGTGGAGGGGTCCAACCTGTGGCTCTCTCCAGGTGTTTGGGGGCTACAACTCCCAGAACTCCTGACCAGCTGGCTCAGGCTTATGGGAGTTGGAGTCACTCCTGGAGGGCCCTGGGTTGGATATCACTGGTTGAAAGCGAACTTTTCCAGCTTCTCACGGCCCCCACCTCCCGCTGGAAGTGGAACTGGGGGGAGAACGGAGCCTTTCTGCCCATCTGTTTAATGCTCATTTCGCCAAATTGACCGACCGGATCTGAATCCACCAGCGAGATGGCGTTTACAAAACAGATTCAATGTCAATGCAATTTTCTCATCTCCTGCCTATGAGAGAAAAACACACACACACACCCCTCGCCGCCGCCGCTTCCTCTTCATTAGATTTCAGTTTGGAAAACAGCAGAGATGGGAAACCTTGCACAGTTTTATAGCAGCTTTCTTTCGCGTTCCTTTTCTTCCTTCCTTCTCTCCCCCCTTTCCTCCAAAAAATACATTCTCCCCCCCCCTTCTACTCTCTCCCCTCCTCTTCGTGGCAAAAACAAAATACCTTTTCTTCTCCAAGTTCATTTTACTTGATCGATGGAAGAGGTCATTTGGTCCATAATTAGGTCAATAAAATCAATGTTTATTCCTCTGATGGGCCTGAGAGCTAATAAATTCTTCCTTAGGTTTGCGGGCCAGAAAGGTTGGAAAAAAGACCCTCCTTTCTAACGCGTCCTCCCCCCCTCCGAGGCCACCGCTTTTGGATTAATGCAAAAGAAAAGGAACGATAAAATAAAGTGACTGCTACTTCGCTTAGAGAATTTCCTTCCAGCCGGTTACCCTACACAGGGGTCCCAATTCCTATTGTTAGTCTGGATTAGAGTAGACCCATTAAATCAACTGGATTTACCTGTGTGTTGACCCAGCCTTCAACCATTCTGTAGGTCTACTGTAGTCGGGACTAACCAAGAGGATGCTGGGGCTGGATCCGATCACGTTGAAATCAATAGGTAAGGTCCAGAGTAATTTCAGTGAGACTATTAGGCCAAACCGACACTATACAAATAATCCAGTTCAAAACTGGATGATTGGCCATGGCTCCTTCCTATGGGATCCTGGGATTTGGAGCTGGATGAGGCTCCAGCACTTTTTAGCATGGAAGGCTACAGACCGTGCAAAACTACAAACCCCAGGTTTCTTGAGGGGCCACCTTCTACCTTACCTGATGCTGTGGAAATGTACAGATGATGAGGAACTGTCGTTTTTGCAAATGAGGTCTTTCCCCATGATGGAGATGCCGAGGTCACTCCATCATGACAAAGAGCCATGGCAAAGAAGCCAGTTCCAAACTGGATTATTGGTGCAGTATGGGTTTGGCGTAAATGATTTCAATAGGACTATAGCAGGCCCAACTGAATCTTATGCTCATCTCCAGAGGGGAGGGATAGGGGTCAATTCAGTGGGGCTTGCTTCGGTGTAAACAGACATAGGGCGGGTACTAATCCCACTGCCTCTGAGAAACCCTTCCTTGCTAGTCTGAATCCAGACTCCCTTCTTCTTTCAGTTGAGGATTAGGAAAAATGGGTGGAAAGAGGGAGGGGAGATGTGTGTGTGTGTGAGAGAGAAAGGTGCAATGTTTCCACGCGAGCAACTCTAACACCCATCCTCCCCCACCTACGTCTCAATCAGATCAATGGGGGGGGGCGAGGAGAGGGAGAAAGACGAACAAAGGGCCCAAGTGGGGGAAAGACCTTTGACATCCATTGTGGATTAATTGGGCCTAGTGAATAAAGAGGGCGGTCAATTAGGCCGGCCTTGAATCACAACTCAACGGTACGGTTGACTAGGCTCCGGCCCGGGCTGGCTCGCTTCGGAGGGATCCGCTTTGGTGAGCCACAAATTGGAGCCCAGGAGCCTGGTGTGGGCCCGACACGGTGGGGTTTGTGAACTGGCGACAGTTCTGGTCGGGGTGGGGGGGTTGGAAAGAGAGAGAAAGGGGGCTTGGAAGGCGACCCAGCCCGGCGAGGGAGCCTCATTATCTCATGTCGGACTACATCCCGGGTTGCCAGCTCTTAATCGAAACTGACACTCACAAGCGCTCCCTCTCGCTTTCTCGCTCTCATTCACTCACACGCTCTGGCTCTCTCACACGCAGGGTTGCCCCTGCTCAGCCCCCCTGGCAACACGCGTTGAGAAGAACCTCTACCAGGGGCCCATTCACATTACACAATTATATATCGCTGGGATTCCACTTTAGCAATGGCACTGATATTTCTATACCACTTATCCGTGCAAAGGGCTCCCTAAGCGGTTTACAACGTGTTAGCTAATTGCCCCAACAAGCTGGGTACTCATTTTACCAACCTATGGAAGGATGGAAGGCTGCGTCAACCTTGGAGCCTTGTAGGATGGAACTCACAACGTTGTGGCTGCAGTATTGGCATTTAACCACTGCGCCACCAGGGCTCCCTTTCGCTTTAGATTCCCTTCCCTCTTAGGAAATCTTGGAGTCTTATCGCACTGCACTGTTATACCACTAGTATTCCACTTTAACAGTTGTGGCTGCCTCCTACGAAATTTTGGGGTTTGTACTTTAGTGAAGCCTAAGAGCTCACTGGCGGAGAGTTCTAAATGCCCCTCCCTAAACTGCAAATCCCATGATTCCATAGGAGCCAGCCGTGGCCATTAAAGTGGAACAATAGTGCTATAACAAAGAGACCCATCGATTCAATGGGATTTGCCTATAGGATCAGTGGTGTCCAACCTGTGGTCCTCCAGGTGTTTTGAACTCCAACTCCCGGAAGCCTGAGCCAGCTGGCCCAATGGCCAGGAATTCTGGGAGCTGGAGTCCAAAACACCCGGAGGGCCACTGGTTGGACCTCACCGCTATAGGTCGACTCACCATCCCACAGTTGAGTCAAGGGGTCTCTTCTCTTTGGGTTAGAATCATAGAATTGTAGAGCTGGAAGAGACCACGAGGGCCATCCAGTCCAACCCCATTCTGCCACGCAGGAAATCAAGATCAAAGCATCCCCGACAGATGGCCATCCAGCCTCCGTTTAAAGATCTCCAAGGAAGGAGACCCCACCACGAAGTTCCTCCTAATGTTGAGGTGGAATCTCTGTTCCTGGAGCTTGCATCCATTGCTCCGTGTCCTAGTCTCTGGAGCAGCAGAAAACAAGCCTGCTCCATCCTCCACTTGACACCCCTTCAAATACTTAAACAGGGCTATCATATCGCCCCTTAACCATCTTTTTTCCAGGCTAAACATACCCAGCTCCCTAAGTCTCTCCTCTTAAGGCATGGTGTTAAATTTCTGTTTACTATTACCTTGTCTATTGCCTTTTGCAGTTCCTTGCCTTTGACATGGTTTCCAGACCTTTCACCATTTTAGTCGCCCTTCTCTGGACACGCTCCAGACTAATTGACTAATAAGAATCAGATCCGGGGTTGTCCTGCGCTACTTGTTAGGATTGAACGCATGTTATGGATCTGGATACGGGTGAGTAGGCAAGGCTCCTGAGTAGAGTTGCTCGGGTGTAACCCGTGCACTTGAAGGCTTCCTTCGGAACGAAGCATGGAGCGCGCTGTAAATACTTTGAATGCCACAAGGTGTTGGGGGGAAAGGGACCAGTTTTCTGATAAAACAGGATTAGCATGCATTTGCAAATCGGACCCTCTCTGAGTTGGTTGGGCTCAATAGAAACTGGGAGTGGCTGGTCTCCTCGGGTGTCGAGGTAGTAGTGGGCCATTCCGCTTGCCTTGCTAATTCTTCGCCCCTTGGCCATGAGTCACCAGGGCTTCCAAGGGGAGGCTAGGTCGCCCCATCGGCATGAATGGATCGCCTTCACATTTGTGCCGGACCCAGGAATGCGTCACGCCTCTCGCTTGCATTTCTCTTAGCGCCTGCTGGTCTCATCCCGTGAATCGATATCTAACCTATTTATCTAGCTCCCCTTTCCCCTCCGTAAAACAAAGAGCCTGTGAAACAATGATGCGGATGGTTCACATGTTTCTATTATCTTCGCCTCTCAGACACGGCGGTGGAAGAATGCGAGCCTTCTGGATAGGTCGAGTTGGACCCAAAGTAGAGCTTGGAGTAGTGACCGGTGGTTTTTGCTTTTGGAGTACAGTTCCCGGAACCGAGCAGCCCTTGGCCCTGCTGGGTGGGGGATATTGGGACCTGCGGTCGGGAAAAAAGAAGTCACTTTCACAAGCGCTGATCCAGATTGAAAAACCCCTGGAAGTCAATGGGACTCCTCTTCCACCATGGGCACTAAGGTGGAGGTGATTCTGCTCATTTTGGCCTTCTGAAGTTCTGGCTAACCTGTCCCCATGACCCCCACAACTTGAAGCGGCCCCCAGGCCAGGATCTTTTGGGGGGGGGCTATCTGCTGCTAAGGTTAAGGGCAGCGAGATGCTCTACAAGATTTAGGATAAAAATTAAAAGTAAGTCAGTTTAAATGATGGCACCAAAATAATAGTTATATTTTTAAGTTATGTTCATCCATGGATTTACATAACAAACACTTACAGTAATATCACGCCAGGGTCCCCTCCTAATCCTGGGCCCCCGGGGGCCCCAGGCTAGAGCTCTATCAGCCCCCCAGTTGTGGGGGCCATGCCTGTCCCTAATGAAGCAGGCTACAGTTCACAAAACCCTCCTGCTGTAAGATATTGTTTCCTCTTTAAGGTACCATGCGACTCTCTCTCTTTTTGCTGTGACAGGTGAGTATCCCTTGAGGACTTACATCCATCCCTTAGCCTGGAAGTTTTAGCCCTGATCACCAGGATTGAGGGAAATGGAGCAGGATCCTTGGTTTACACTGCATTGGCTGGATCCAGACTAAAGGTGCATCTACACTGTAGAAAATATGCAGTTTAATACCACTTTAACTGCTATGGCTCCATCCTACAGAAGCCTGGGATTTGTAGTTTCGCAAGACACCAGCATTCTTTGGCAGAGATGTCTAAAGACCTTGTAAAGCTACAGATCCCAGGAACCCATAGGATAGAGCTAGGGCACTTAAACTGGTGTCAAACTGCATTATTTCTACAGTGTAGATGCACCCGCCAGTCTTGTTTAGAGCAGATCAATTGGAATCAATGGGACGGGTTAATCTGTGGCAGGCAGTCCATCCGCTCTGGGAAGTTGTCCTAACTTTGAAGGCACTTTGCAAGGTGCTGAATCAATTTTTGGAGTCAGGGTTCAGCACCTTGGAGACTGTCTTTAAAACCTGGACTGGATTCACTGCCCACTATATTGGAGTCACTGACAGCTGGAAAGATTTTTGCTGCTGAGTTGATTCCTGAGGCGTTTGCTCCTTTTCTGGGTAAGATGAAGACTGGTTCAGTTAAAACTCAGTCTCCTTTAGCAGTGAAGCCCTTGGGTCTCTCTGAGAATAGTTTTAGCAAACTAAGGCAGTATACAAGTTTCACAACTAAAAGCTACTAATTACATTTAAAGGTACATTCAAACCTATATACATGTAGTGCCTAAGGCTGGCTAACTACAGGAAAGTTTCAAGAAGCAAAGCAGCTTAGCAAAGCCTGCACTCACCATCTTGAGGGAGGAATCTTATGTTCTTGCAACCACACCTGAATGTCCTCTCATCACATGGTGTGATTGTTTAGCTACATCCCCACAATGGGTGATGGAGCCAATGGGAAAAGTGCTAGAGACAGCACATGTATAGGGTAGAGCCATGCAGGAAAGCCTTACTGTCCCAAGCCCCATTGCGCTAATAGCAAATGGGTGAAGGGGGTTAAAGAGAATGCTTGGTTGGGAAATGTATTCTAACACTTTCAGACCAGAAAGAAAAGGGCTCGAAGAATTTTGAGAACCACCAGTGTGATAGAAGAGGGAGTTCTGGTGGTGCAGTGGTTAAATGCCAGTACTGCAAGTCACAAGTTATGAGTTCGATCCCAGAGGGCACCAGGGTTGACTCAGCCTTCCATCCTTCCATAGGTCAGTAAAATGAGTACCCAGCTTGTTGGGGGCAATTAGCTTATTATTATTTTATTTTATATATTTTTAATATAATTATATTTTATAGTTATTTTATTAATAATAATAAATAAATAAGTATTATTATTATTATTATTATTATTATTATTATTACTCTAACAAATTGTAAAATTGCTTAGGAGTGCTCCGGCACTGATAAGCAGTATATAAATATCAATGCTGTTGCTATTACTAATGCTCCTGATGTACCTCCTCAAACCACAGCTCAGGCAAAATGGCTGTAAGGGGATGATGGGGTCTGGAGTCTAACCACATCTTGTGGGCCAAAGTTTCCTGGCCAGAGCCAGCCCAAGGCCTTTTGCTACCTGAAGCTGGAATACCAAATGTCTCAACCCACCCTAGCTGTCACAGGAAGAAGAAAATCCTTCAAGCACTTCTCCGCATCCATCACATCAAAAAACTGAGCTGGGGTGAGTTGTGGTTTGGGGAGTTGTCCCAAATCTTTCCCAAGCTCTGTCAAAAATACAACATGAGCAATAAATGAAATAACTAGAAATTTGCTGTCTTTGTTCCTCTGTGTGTAGAGACCTTCAAATTGCCTGTCAACTTATGGTGACCCCATGAAGGTTTTTCTTAGGCAAGGAATATACAGGGATGGTTTTGCCAATTCTTTGCTCTGAAAAAATAGGCAACAGCAGCTGGTATTCGTTGGTGGTCTCCCATCCAAGTACTAACCAGGGCTGACCCTGCTTAGCTTCCAATATCAGATGGGATTTCGTGCCTTCAGGGCATTTAGACATTCTCACTGCTTTTTCATGACATCCAAAATGTGCTTTCTATGACTGCTGCTACGCTCTGTCTAACGATAGGGCAGGCTCAGTTCCCAGTTGTGCTATACAGGAACATCAGACCTGTCTACCTACTCATCTACCTATCAACCCATCCCATCCATCCATAGATTATTTCCTCTCTTCTGTCCCTTAACACAAGGACAGTTTCAATATGACAGCTTTACAAATATCTGATTCAATATTTCTTCCTGCTCAGATCAGAACCAACCTTCCTTCCTTTCCTTTTTTCTGGGACTGGTTGGCTGGCTTTCCCTTTGAAGTCTTAAGTGATTAAAGGCCTCCGTGCAGTCCTGGACAGCCTCTGCACTGCAGAAATGATCCAGTTTGACACTGCTTTAATTGCCATGGCTCGATGCTATGGAATTCTGGGGTCTGTAGTTTTGTGAGACATTTAGCCTTCTCCGTCAGAGAGTTTTGATGCCACAACAAACTACAAACCCCAGGATTCCATAGCATTGAGCCATGGCAGTTAAAGCGGTGTCAAACTGAATTATTTCTGCTGTGCAGATGCAGCCCTGGTGGTCAGAGTGGAGCCAAGCTTTTTACTTCTTTTTTTCTGCTACACTAATCATAAGAAGAAATGGAGAAAGGCAAATCATGTGGCTTTGTGTCCTCCCCAGAGACAGTTAGCAGAAGAAAAGAGCTGAGATTTTGTCTTTTCTCTAATGGGTAAACAGTGGTTCTTTGCTCTGGGCTGGTTTTGACACCCAACAGTTAAACAGGGTACTTGGAAATAAGTCCCATTGAACTCTAGCGAAGTGATCAGAATGGGGGCAGTGAAAGTGAAAGTTGAAGAAAGCCATCTTTGGTAGGGCTGGGAACCTTTGGTTCTCCAGATGAGTTGGGACTTCAAATCCCAGAAGTGCCAGACAATATGGCACATGCTAGAGGACAGCCAGCAGAGTGGTTTGAGTGTTGGACTAAGATTCTGGGAGACCAGGGTTTGAATCTGCACATGGCCATGGAAATCCATTAGGCAACCTTGGGCCAGTCAAACTGTCTCTGTCTCAGAGGAAGGCAAGGGCAAATTGTCTGAATGTTGGGTTAGGACTCCCGGAGATTGGGCACAACACAAAAAGAGCACCAGAAATGTACAAAAAACTCAAAATCTTGACGGTTGTCGATAACTCCAGCCAGATCATTCCTTTTCAAGCATGCCGTGCAGAAATATTTTTACATCTATACTACGACTATTCCTGTCTTTTCGACCCAGCCAGAATAAACCCATTGAATGGTGAGCCCACACAAAGGTTTGTTGTTGTTGCTGTGTGCCTTCACGTCATGTTTCCGACTCACGGCGACCCTCAGGTGACCCTATCATGGTGTCTCCTTGGCACACTTTGTTCAAAGGGGGCTTGCCTTGGCCTCTTTCTGAGGCTGAGAGAGTATGACTTGCCCCAGACTCACCCAGTGGGTTTCCATGGCCAAGCAGGGGGACTCGAACCCTTGTCTCCAGGGTCGTCATCCAACGCTCAAACCAGACACCACACTGCCTCGAGACACAAAGGTCAACCCTCCTGATTCAATGGGTCTACTCCAAGGGAGACCAGAGGTAAATGTTAAGCTGTTAAACCCTTTCTGCTTCTTTTGTGGGGAATATTTTAAGAGAGGTTATTTGGGGGGGGGGGTGGAATGTATGTGGAATCCTCAGCAGAAGAGATTTTTCTAGGCGTGCCTTACAAAGAGACCGAAGCTCTGGGAATGACATTTCTTAGCTTCAGGGGAGTGACTTGGAGGCACACCATAAACCGACCCCCCTTCTTCTTGTGTGTGTGTGGAGGGTGTTGTTGAGGGCCAGGAAGCTCACACTAGGAGTCATAAATGAGTTGCCCTTCAGGTGAGGAGGGTGCTGGAAGGGTGGAATGCCAGGAGAGATTTACACCTGTCCTGGAGAGCTGAAAGTGACAAGCTGCATTGCCTACAGAAATGACCACTGGAGACAGGCAGTCTAGGGCAAACTGGGCAGGTCTCTGGCTGGCTCTCCCAGTCACTCTCAGAGCAAGGAGGTGAGCCAAAGTGATAAGGTGACCCCCCCCCCAGACCTCAAGCCACACCTGGCCTCCTAGAAAGAACCACACCTGTGGAGCTGTTGCACTCCAAGGCCCCCCTCTCTCTTTAACTCTTGGCACTCACAGAGCTTGGGGGGGGGTACCGCCTTCCCTCCCCGACCTTGTTGACAGATGTTAGCCAGATGCCCCAGGATCTAGCCTAGTGAAGTTGTGTTCCTCATGGTGACTGCAATGGGGGTGGGGAGATGAGGAGATGAAGGCATTCCTGGCTCCCTAAGGGCCTGTTGCCACCACACACACACACACACACACCCTGCTGAAACCCAACTATGTGGTTGCCCACTCACTGGATGGCTTGGATACTATGATGGCCAAGCTCTCTTCTGAGCTGGAGAGTCAAGGTGGCCTTTTTTCTTATCACGTGCCTTTAACAAACCCCAGAAACAGAAGTCTGCACAAATGAAACCAATAAATCACAAAAGAGTAAATTATAACAATACACAGTAGGACCCCCATATCCACCGATCTATTATCCACTGAATCAATTATCCACGGGACACAAAACAGCACACCTACCATAGAGTCTTCCTAGAAAATGTGTCCCCTCTAGCCATTTTCTAAGTCCTCCAAGGCAACTCTATGGTATTTTAAACCAGATGTCCCATTATTTTCAATGACATTTGCTATTATCCATGGTTTTCAGTATCCATGGGGATCCCCAGAACCAATCTCCAGCAGATACGGGGGTCCTACTGTAGTCTCATTTGAGTATTGTCTATCCATATGAACATTATAGAGGTAATTGATCTAGACATGAACACTACCATATAAGCTATACTGTGCCACAATTCTTATATTCTGATGCATCCACAGGTAATACAAGTAAGAAAGACATTCCACAATTCTCATACATTGCTTAAGAAGGTAGGTGATCCAAGGTTATTCGGTCTGCGTTGATTCTCACACTTAATCCAAGCCCAGTGGAACACCAGCTATCTCATCTGTTTCAGTAATACATATCTCTTATTCTTTTGTTGCAAAAACACAGCAAGAATAATTAAAGTCTTTCCAACATTGTTACCTCAAATGGACCACAATCAGTTTTCTTGACATCATTGCCTGTCTGTATGTTTCATACTTCTTATCCACAGAAAAAGCTTCTTGAAGATTATCCAGATGCCCCAGGATCTAGCCTAGTGAAGTTGTGTTCCTCATGGTGGCTGTGATGGGGTGGGGGAGAGGAGATGAACACATTCCTGCCTCCCTAAGGGCCTGTTGCCACCACACACACACCCGCTTGCTGAAACCCACCTATGTGGTCGCCCTCTCGCTGGATGGCTTTGGATACTAGGATGCTCAAGCTCCTACAAAGCCCAAATTCCACAGGAGGCAGCCAGAGCAGATAAAGTGGAATCATAGTGCTATAACAGTGTAGTGTGATAAAGTCCTTGTCATTGCCAACTTCCAGCAACCCTAAAACGACCTATCATGGGGCTTTCTTGGCAAGATGTGTCCACAGGGAGCTTGCCATTGCCTTCTTCTGAGGAGGCTGTCACTTGCCAAAGATCACCCAGTGGGTTTCCCTGTCTGTGGGAATTCGAACCCTGGTCCCCTGGGTCCTAGTCCAAAATTCAAACCACCACTATGTCATCAGAGTCAGCAAATACATGAGAGATGAAATGGTTCATGGGAGAGCTGATCTGCTGAGGATCCGTGGAAGGCATGGGTGTCTTCCACACTGCACAGTTATAGCAGGTTCATAGAATCATAGAGTTGGAAGAGACCACAAGGGTCATCCAGTCCAACCCCCTGCCATGCAGGAGTACCCAGTCAAAACCCTCCAGACAGATGGCCATCCAGCCTCTGTTTCAAAATCTCCAAAGAAGGAAACTCCACCACCAGGTTGATCCCAATTGAACTGTCACTGGCAACATCCAAGGGAACCCTGGGGTTTGTAGTTTGGGGAGGCCCTAGAGGACCTCTCTGGCTGAGAATTCTAAATGTCCCTCCCTTGACTGCAACTCCCAGGATTGCATAGGATGGAAATACAACAGTTAAAATGGAATCATAGTGCTGTAATTGTGTATCGTGAAGGGACACTTGCTTTTAGAAGAGTCATTTCCAGCTGGAACTGGTACTGTTCTGCTGCTGCTTCACCTGGAGTTCTTTCACACTACACCATATAGTGCTATGGTTCCATTATAACTTTCATGGTTCTGTCTTAAAGAATTTTGGGATGGGCAGTTTAGCGAGGGGTATTTAGAATTCTCCTCCAGAAAGAGTCCATTTCCAAATGACAAACCCCAGGATTCCAAAGGACGTTGCTCCAGAAGTTAAAGTGGAATCATAGTGCCATGACTGTGTAGTGTGGAAGGATCCCTGAAAGAATAACCAATTTATTTATTTAAAGCAATTTATTTATTTAAACAGCCTACTGTCCATTTAATCAGATACATGAAGTGTGAAGCTCAACCGGCAGGTAACTTTGTAATATATCCAGACCTTGGCAAAATTCTTTTTTTGTGGGGGAGGGGGAACTACAGTTTGTAGAACCCCCACACCAGCAGGGCAACTGGCTGGGGGATTCTGGGAACTGTAGTCCAAAAAGGAATCTTTCCAGGCTCTGATCTGGATTCAGCTAGATGTATCTAGTATAAAGGCATCCATTTAGAAATGCGTTCTTCCACAGCGGCATCTGAAAACATCACATCAGATAAGCACTCTTTATCCTCCTCCTCATTGCTTCACAATCTTTTTTGTCTCATAAAGATGCAGCATGGGGAAAGGGAAGATAGACAGATTAGATAGGGGTTGTTAGTGATCTTGCTAGCTGGGGCAAATCTGGGAGTTGTAGTCCAACAAGTAACTTCCCCAAGCTCTGGATATGACACAAGATCAAGCGGCAAATTACAGATATCAAAATACCATTAAACATCCTTCCATTCAATATGTCGGTGTGGTACAGCAGTCAGAGTGTTGGATTAGGACTAGTGAAGAGGTGGGAATCGTGCAGCCTTTCAGGTGTTGTTAGACTATAACTCCCAGCAGTCCTTCCCAACATGACCATGCCCACTGCAAAGCAGAGTGAGGCAACAGTCTTAGGTGGCTGATGGAAGCAGTGGCAGCTCCCTGGCTATAGCACTATGATTCCACTTCAACTGCCGTGGCAACATCCTATCGAATCCTGGGGTTTGTAGTTTGGGGAGGCACTGGCACTTTCTGGCTGAGAATTCTAAAGGCCTCTCCTTAAACTGCAGATCCCAGGATTCTATAGAATACCGCCATGGCAATGAAAATGGAATCCTCATGCTATATCCTCTCTGGCAGAGGATTCTAAGTGCTCATCCCTAAACTCCATATCCCAAGATACCACAGGATGGAAACATGGACGTTAAAGTGGAATCATGGCACCGTAATTGTATACAGTGAAAGGGCCCTTCCTGAGTCCTCTGCCTCACCATTCCTCTCTATTGAGTACAAATCAGTATGTGCTACTTAGGGCTTGTCGACAAAAAATATTCCTCATAGAATTCAAGGAGAATGCAATTTGTCTAAACGGACGTGCACAAGGGACAGAGCTTGCTAACCAAGCTGGAACTGCCATGTTGGATTTTCACCGTAGTGATTGTGTGCTGAGGTGGAAAAATATCCTCCCCCCTCCCCCCCCATTTATTTAAATGGAATATTGCACTTTTGCATCTTAGAGATGCTTTTAAAAAATACTGTTTGGCAGTGGCAACTGATGATAATAAAAACGCAAATCATTCACTCGTGCCTGCCATCTTGCTTCGCAGGCATGCCCATTGGAACAGCGAAAGCAGATAGCTTTGCATGCCTGAGATCTTGCAAAAAACCCATTAAGACAAATAGAAGTTGCTGTGAATTGGCATTAGAGCTCATCAATCCACATCCCCCCCCCACCATATAGACAAATCCTTAGCTTGTTCAATGCCCTGTAAGCTAAGTTGCTGCTTTCAAGGCTGTGGAGGACATCATCCTATCACTAGGCCTGAAAGAAGATACATGGAACAGTTCAGGGTACTTCTGTCTGTGGCATGCAGAGGGGAGATGTAGTCCATTACCCCCAGGCAGCAAAATGTCTTGAGCTTGTTCAGCCAGCACAAACCAAGATGATGAAGTAGCTCAAAATCCTGAATTCATGAATTGGGGAGGCGTGGAGAGGGTGAAGCCCTTGGCTGCTTTCTCAAAGTGTTGTACCTCCCTGCATCCTTTTGTTATAATGCCTCCCCACTCATGCTATAGAGATGGCCAGATAGCAATAGCCTCTCCCACATAGTCACTAAAATAGTGGCTCCCTGGAATGAAGAAGCTGTCCACCCTTAGTCTATGTACTAATATTTGGTCTGCATCCAACGTATTAGTTGACCTAGTTTGTATTAAGATGAGGAATGCTGGAACATAAAGGGGTGAGGTAGGCAAGCTGGTAATGTAACACAGCTGATAACGTACGAGGCATATATTACAACGTTAATCCATAGAGATTACCACATTGATACTTTATTGACTTCACTTC
Organism: Gambelia wislizenii; assembly: GCA_030847615.1. NCBI lineage: Eukaryota > Metazoa > Chordata > Lepidosauria > Squamata > Crotaphytidae > Gambelia > Gambelia wislizenii. The sequence continues at coordinate 21,767,568 of JAUMIR010000013.1, read as the reverse complement.
CAAAACACACACATACACCAGTTGGTAACCTGAGAGAATATCCCCAAAGACTGCAGCTAAACAGGTGTATTTTAGTTACAGGGCTCTATGTTTTGTCCCTGGATTAGAATCGTTCAGTAACACATGAAACATGTAGATGCTGTTTCCCTGACTTTTGAGTAATCATAAGTAGAGGTGTGAAGATCTTGTGGGGGAAATGGGAAAATTTGAAGGAAAAACCCAGCCCTCCCAACTCTCTCCCCCCTGAAAAAAGTGGATTTTAGGAATGTCTTATTCTAGGAAGATGAATAAAATGATCAAGACAAGACGTTCACATATCTATTGCCCCAAACCTTTTGTAAAACCCATGTAAAAGGAAAACTTTTATGTAAGACTATGTACAGTATGCAATCACAATAATTCCTGGTTTTGGTTTTCTTTTCTCAGTTCATTTTATGGAAACAAGTGCATTTTATCTGCTTCACGCAATGGAGAAGTAATGGAGATAAAGATAGATTTCCCCCTGTTATACTAATGTTGACACTTCTGTTTTTAATCTGGTTTTAATCTTGTTTTGTTTTTTCTGCTTCTCAAACTGGCAAAATCAAAGAAGTTCCTGATAGTTTAGGTGTTCCTTACTATTCAGAAGCTTATAGTTCCATCTGTAGCAATTATATATATATATATATATATATGATCGAGGCATGGAGACACACTATCCACAATGCTGCAGCCTTATTTGAGAGCTCACGCCGAAGAAGTCGTGAAGAGAAATGACAATGCAGAAAGAATCACAACCTGAAAACATCACCCAAGGAGACCTTCTGCTGTGCTTTCTGCAACCGGACTTGTTTATCTCGGATTGGCCTTTTCGGTCATCAGCGTGCTTGCAGAAAGCGCGGGATGAGTCCTTCCTGAATCTTCGTTTGCGAAGAAAAGCCAGAGAGAGAGAGAGAGTTGTTTTTTTTTAAATCTTATTGTACTAAATAAAATATGAAATCAAATTTATTTATTTTAATTTTTAAAAAATAAATAAACAAATGAGAAAGAGTAGGAGAAAAGGAAGGATACCTTTTTGTTCTGATATGTCTCAGAATCTGAGGTGTAGCTATGGGAAGGGCAAAAATGTGAGCATTGTCCTTCATAAGAAGCCCCCCCCCATGTCATTTTTCACATTTTTAGCATTTCTTCCTCTGAGGAAGGTAATGACAAAACACTTCTGGATCACTCTTGCCGAGAACAACCAAGTGGTAGGTTTGCCTTAGAGTAAGAAAGGAGCTGAAGACCCACAACACACATCCGTACCCACTTGTCTTAACCAGAAGGTTATATGTTCTAATGTAGTCTTCAAGGTGTCATGCAACTCTGATGTCTCCCAAGAACCTCTTCTATATTCTGTCCATTGTATTCACATGTTTTGCATCTCTCCTCCCCCTGCCTTATGTTCTGTGATACATAAAGCAACGCAAAGACACCAAACTGGGAAGACAAGTCAAGACTTGATTCTTTGATCAAGTCACAGACAAAACAAAAGCCAAACAACATACACTTTCACTGCCAGAGGATACGGGATATCTATGATATGAGCTAGAACAATTCTGCGCCAAATACAAAAAAGCATCAGGATGATTAAGAATATTCTGGTTGTAAGGACATGGACTAAGTGGGAAATGTATTTGATTGTTTGCTTGTTGGTTATTCCACCCTGCTTCAAAAGAGTCAGAACAGCATACATTATGTTCTCCACCCTCATGTTATGTAATCCTCACTGGAGCTCTGAGAGATGATCTTTAGTATGAAAAAGAAATAGTGGAGCCGACATAATAAATAGGATCTGCATCCATTTCTTTACAATGATAGAAGGAAGAGGACAAGGCTGTCTGTTGCCAACTTTACTATAATTGTGATTGGATTGGAATTCATGGCAATAAGAAACTTGTGGCAAGAAGACAGATCATTAATACAGAGGGATTTTCTTGAAAAAAGAGCAACAATCAAAGCACCCCGGACAGATGGCCATCTAGCCTCTGTTTAAACACCTCCAAAGATGGAGACTCCACCACACTCTGAGGCAGTGTGCTCCACTTCTGAACAGCTCTTACTGTTGGAAAGTTCTTCCTAATGTTTAGGTGGAATCTTCTTCTCCTGTAGTTTGAGTCTGTTGCTCCGTTTCCTTGTCTCTAAAGCAGCAGAAAACAAGCTTGCCCCATCCTCAGTACAACATCCCTTCAAATATTTAAACATGGCTATCATGTCCCTTCTCAACCGTCTCCTCCCCAGGCTAAACATACCCAGCTCCTTAAGCTGCTCCTCATAGGGCATAATAGCTTCCAGACCTCCCACCATTTGGGTCTCCCTCCTCTGGACATGTTCCAGCTTGTCAATATCCTTCTTGAATTGTGGTGCCCAGAACAGGACACAGTATTCCAGGTGGCACTATTACTTCCCTTGACCTAGACACTATACTCCTATTGATGCAGCCTAGAATCGTATTTGCTTTTTTAGCTGCCGCATCACATTGCTGACTCATGTTCAGCTTGTGGTCCACTAAGATTCCTAGATACCTTTTGCATGCACTGCTGTCAAGCCAGATGTCACCCATCCTAAATCTGTGCCTTTCATTAAGAGCCCAGCCTCAATAGCTCCTGGCCTCTTTTAGTCTGCTGGCTATCTATTATTTTTTAAATGTGATTTTAGATTAGTTATTTTTAATTTATACTGGTTTAATATCTTTTTATAGGGGAGGGTGGGGATGGGTGGTGTTTAGGGATTTTAATCTGTATTTGTATTTTAATTTTTGTAAGCTGCCCCAATTGTTTTTAACAGAGGGGCAGGGTTATTATTATTATTATTATTATTATTATTTACTGCCCTAATGTAGTATCCTACATTTCTCCCAGGGAATGGCATCCAGCCCCAAATGGCCATCTGTCGGGAATGCTTTGATTGTGTATTCCTGCATGGCAGGGGGTTGGACTGGATGGCCCTTGTGGTCTCTTCCAACTCTATGGTTCTATGAATCTGCCCCACTGAATAGTTTAACTATGGTGCTGAGTGGAATGGGTGTGTGAAGGCATTACTCTTCCCAAATTAGAATTCAGTCCTCCCCATGAAATTTACCTCCAGTCTCCTTTTTCTGGCACTGCAGTAACATCAAACTTCTATTGAGCCATTAGAAATAGAACTTCAGCATCCAAAGCAAAGAGGCAGGCAAGGTGAACCAAAGAATGCGAACACAGCAAATAGAAGAATGCTAGGTGTGAAGGATTTTCACTGTCTCCTTCTGTGTGATGGTAGAAATTTGGGGACTGAAGGAGAAATTGTTTTTTTGGGGTTGAGGGGAGAATTCTATTTGGAGGGCCATGCCCTCAGTTTTGTCCCCCATGCTACACTTTTTAGCAACCTTTGATGAAGTCACGAAAAAACGGGACTTTCAGCGCTCCCGCCGAGTGGAAAGGGAAAGTCTTGAGCCATGTATGTTCCAACTTATTTTCAACACTCTATAAACTAAGCCTCGGGTTCCTCTTTCGAAAAGCAAACACCGTGGAAGGATTTGCTCATGTTTGTGCCTTGCACTTCGAAATGGGCAAGCTTTTCTACAGGCACAAAGGTGTGCAAGCTAAACACATGCCCCATTTAGAGGCTTCCCCCTTCCTTCCCCCCCCCCCCCCTCCACAACCCTAACTGCCAATCTCCTTAGCATGGGCACAGCTGAGAAAATGAGTGACAGCTAAATGGGCCAGCAGGCCTCCTCGCCACACACTCCCAATTCTTTCATTGCCAGTTTTGCTCCATGAACAGGTGGTTTTCACACCTAGCAAATATTTCCCTTGCTTGAGTGTTAACAGGGGAAATCAAACCCTTTCCCTTGAGCCTGGAATTTTAATGGTGGTGGGAGGGTGTCAGGGCTTTGGAAAGGGGGCGTGTGACATCTTTCAGCAGAAGCATCCATCATTTCTCAGTGGAGAGGGCGGCCTATAAAACATGCCCCTGTGCCTGTTATTACTCCGTCAATTCAAAGGTGTATTTTTTTTCTCCTAGAGGCCTTTAGCAGTTGTGCATGCGCTGCATCATCTATCATCTTGCTATGGCATCTGCCTTGATATGAGGGGTTCATGAGTGATGTGGCTAAATGAGGACTGACAAGGAAAAGATGAATCAGGAAAGGCATTCCCAGTTCAGGCCTTCTGCACCCAAACCTTCGATAAGCCCATGAGCCGTGGAGGGGTAAACTGTGAATGATGGGCGTTTGCTATGACCATTCATTCCTTCAGCTGTGGCCAGAACCTGGGGAAAGTTCCTGTGGTGGAGTGTGACTCTCACAATCCCTAGGCCATGCTGGTCGAAGGATGCTGGGAGCTGTAATTAAAGGAAAAGGAATGTTCCCAAGATCGTACCATGCTCCCAAGGAGAATCCAAAAATCTAGGCAGCTGTTGATCTGTATTGACAAACCAGATCTAGCAGCATTCACTTCCACCTAGATCAGGGTCCTTATCACACTACATCTTTATAGTGCTATATTCTACTTTTACTGCCATGGCAACATCCTGTGGAACTCTAGAGTTTGTAGTTTAGTGAGATTGAATAGCGCTCCGGCTGAATATTCTAAATGCCCCTCCCTAAACTGCAGATCCCAGGATGCCATAAGATCTTGCACTGGCAGTTAAAGTGGAATAATAGTGCTCTGACAGTGTAGTGTGATAAGGAGTCAGGTCTTTTTTTAAAGCAAATTAGTCTTAGGCCAAATCCACACTATACAAATAATCCAGTTTGAAACTGGATTCTTTGCCATGGCTACTTCCTATGGAATCCTGGGATCTGTAGTTTTACAAGGTTTTTAGCCTTCTCTGCCAAAGAGTGCTGGTGCTTTACCAAACTCCAAATCCCAGGATTTCATAGGAAGGAGCCATGGCAGTTTCAAACTAGATTATTTGTGTAGTTGGATCATTTGGAAATACTTTGCCTTGCAACTAGAATAGCTTCCCACAATATAAACAATATATTATTGCTGAGGAAATCCATTTCCCAGAGCTCCTGGGAGTATTGCAGCTCACCTCAGAGGAAGCAGGGAAGTAGGAGGAGAAGACATAGCCATCGCTGCTAAAACGCTAGTGTTTTCCTTACCAAAAGAAAGTCCATTGCTCCTCAAAGTAGTCCGTCCCACTGTCAAATTGCTCTGACCATTAAGAAATTTCTCCTCATGCAGGGATGGAGAAATTGTGGTCCACCAGGGGCTCTTGGAACACAGCTCTGGCTGGAACTCAGAGTTAGCTACACAGTCTAGGTCATACAGTAATTGCAGGGAGGGCAGCTCTTTCTATTAGTGCACCTTGACTTAATGAGATTGCAATTGTCAGGCAGACTTAAATCAGTCAATTTGCAAATTAACTGGTGCATTTATACACCACCTCTTTGACAAGGCAGCCAAGGTAGTTTATAATTTTATTCTCCTCAAGCAGCCATTCCCTGGAACTGGTACCCTCCAGGCTTTGATCTCCATCATTCCCAGACACCATGAAGGATGAAAGGATTTGTGGTGCAAAGGACCCCAGGTTGCTGAAAGCTGTTGTAATGAAATAATATAGAACAGGGGTGGGGAGAGCGAGATCTATAGGCCACATGGGCTTTCAGACCCCACTGGACTCCCACTAGGCTATATTTCAGAGGAGGGAATTGGCAAAGCCACCTCTACATGGCCCGTGGATCTGTTGGGGGCTGTTGTCCTTGTGCTGTCTCACACATAGTGACTGTTGCACATAGTGACTGTTACACAATGGCCATGTCACTTGCTACGTTTGTGCAATGGTTCCAGTGGCGCAGCTACGCCAACGTAACACGGTCGGCACACAATGCTGGAGTTCTAAACTGTTCAATCGTAAGTGGGTTTAGGATGTTTGTAGGCGTAAATACCCTAAAGGCACCAGATCCTGTCTGATCTCGGAAGCTAAGCAGGGTCAGCCTTGGTTGGATGGGAACCACAAATGAAGACTAGGTGCTGTAGGCTGTATTTCAGAGGAAGGAGCTGGCAACCCCCCTCTGAGTATTTCTTGCCTAAGAAAATCCAATGGAATTCATGGGGTTACCAGACGTTGACAGGCAACTTGAAGGCACATATGTATCCAAATTCCCAACAAGATGCCAGCCAGGTTCTTTCAATTTTGGTTTTCAGGCTGATCAATGATCTTCACAGGAGCTGATAGAACAAGCTCCTGGACCTTAAGCAGACTCAGGGAAGATGGCAGAAAGGTTGCGTCAACACCTCCATCAACCCAACTGAGGTCCTCCTCAGAATATGAGGGCACCCATTCCCTGAGCTGGGTTTCTTCCCTTCACACTTAAAAAAAAATAAATTAAAAATTACTGTCCACCCCAAGATGCCACTGTTGTGTGGAATGCCAGCTCCATTATGCTCTGTCTCAGCCACATGCTTCTGTAGGTGTGCCCATGTCTCACAACAAGACCTTCTGAACTTCTGAGACAAAAAAAAAAGCTGCCAGCGCAACAAGATTTAATCATAATTAGTTCCCTTCTGCAGATGAATTAATGGCAGGGATTAAGGACACACACTTCCAAAGAAGAGTGGCACACAGCATGCTGTCAATTAATTCTGTGTCTAATTGAGATGGCAATTATGTTAATAATTGCACAGATGTAGAGAGAGAGTGTGGTTCTGCTGAGAGACTGCCATGGTGCTCTTGAGGTGCAAAAGTTAGAGCTTCTTTCCAAAAGACCACAGGGAAAAGATATCTAAGTTTCAGACAGGAAGGAAGTGTTCCATGCCTCTGCAATTGGGCCTGCAGAAATGTGACTCACCTGGGGAGAACCGAGGAGTTTGGTAAAAGCTCAGAGTCTGGAAAAACTCTGGAATGCCACATTCAGATCTTGAAATTTTCCTTTTCCTTCACTCCTTCCTTCCTTTGATTTCATGCTCCATGGTTAAGGCATCTTACCCATTAAAACTCCAATACAATAAAATGTTGTTTAACCATGTAAACCAAGGAATAGGAATTACAGATGGATAGACTCAATCAAGGGGCTAATCTACACGGGCATATCCTGCCTGCGGATCAGGCCTTTTCCTCCCCTGTTTCCAAATGGAAGGAAGTCCAGATAGGCATGCTGGCCCATCACTACAACTGCCACTGCCGCCATCCCCCTCACTGTCCCGGAAGGTGAGGTGGAAGCCATATGTGACCAAGGTCCCTGGGACAGGCTCCTGTGGTCACGTGAGGCCTGATTCTTTTTCTTTTCTTTTTTTGCTGGAAGGTAAAGCATCTTTCCCCACATCTGATAAAGTCCTATAACATCCCTTCAAATATTTAAACATGGCTATCCTGTCCCCTCTTAACCTTCTCTTCTCCAGGCTAAACACACCCAGCTCCCTAAGCCGCTCCTCTTAGGGCATGGCTTCTAGACCTCACACCTCTGGACACATTCCAGCTTCTCAATACCCTTCCTGAATTGTGGGTGCCCAGAACTGGACACAGTATTCCAGGTGAGGTCTGACCAGAGAGCCAGCATACAGTAGTACTATTACTTCCCTTTATCTAGACACTATACTCCTATTGATGCAGCCTAACATTTGCTTTTTTAGCTGCCGCATCACACTCCTGACTCATGTTCAGTTTGTGGTCCACGTTTCGCATGTACAGTACTGCCATCAAGCCAGACGTCACCCATCCTGTATCTGTGCATTCCTTTCTAAGTGCTTACAGATTGTCTGTTTAATGCTGCAGGCCTGCTGCCTGGACCCGGAAGGGTAAGGGCAACCAGTGGTTAGAGCAATCAGTAGGCCTGCAGGGACGGGCTTCGGTGGGCACGTGAGACCGGATCCTTTTCCTCCCAGAAGAAATTGAGTAAACAAGGTATCTTTTTAAACCACTGTATTGGACCCTATCCTGGCTTGCACCCATCCGAACCCTGTTTCTGCCCCGCGGGTCATAAGGACTGCCCAGGGGCAGAATGGAGCAAATACCCTGCATTGTTTGGACTGCAGGACTCTCAGGTAGGAGCAGGATGGGATAAATAGCCTGTGTAGATAAGGCCTAACGAAGCTTACAGTGTAGAATTAAAATAAAATACAGTTGAAACACTGTTGTTGTTGTTGTTGTTGTTGTTCCACCTTTTTTCCAGTTTGGGACTCAAGACAGCTTATAGTTAAAACAAGCATCATTAAAAATTCACAACATACAAGTTTAAAAAGCCATTAAACCGTCATAAAGCGATACATATGTGGTACAAACCTTTTTTCTTTTAAAAAACATTCAATAGACAATGGCATCAACATATTTAAAATAGTTTAAAATACAGTGGACCCTTGGTATCCACCGTGGTTTGATTCCGGGACCCTCCATGGATACCAAAATCTGTGGATGCACAAGTCTCATGATATAGAATGGAGTAGTAAAACGGTGTCCTTTATATAAAATGGCAAAACCAAGGCTTGGTTGTTGGGTTTTTCTTTTTTGGGAATATTTTCAAGCTGTGGGTGGTTGAATCCATGGATACAGAATCTGTGGATACGGAGGGCTGACTGTACATATAAACTGTCAGATAAAGGTACAGCACCCATCATTAAAAGACCCTTCTGCCATACCTGGTTAAAGACAGAAGACCTATTTAAACATAAAGATCTTTGCCAGCTGGCAAAAAGAGATCAAAGCAGGGGCTAAGCTAGCCTCTTGTGGGAGAGAGTTCCACAGGCTGGAGCTTGACCTGTTGCATTTCAGCCTGAGAATGCCAGGGTGAAATTCCAACTCAACTAGCAAGCTGCCTTGTCTAGATAGTAAATCTGAAGTGGACCCAAATTCTTTGAAGAAATGGGAGGATAAAAAGGCAACTAACAAGAACAACACTGTGTACTTGGCTACTTTGTCACAGTGCAACTACAGAGGCAAAGGGCAAGGCACACATGTAACACAAATAACAAATAACAAGGATAAACGTGGGCTTGACTACCTTCCAACCAATAAAGTAGACTCAGCTGCCCACCTCCATGGTTCCATGGAATAAGAGAAGGGGAGGTAATTCTGGGCTGCATCTTCTATGCAGTCTCTTTGAGTGTTGATTTTTGGCTAATTTTCAGCTTTTGGGGGGGGGTGTTTTGGTATGTTTCTAAGGTGCATTGGGGAGCTTGAGGGAGCAAAATTGCTGCACTTTGCACCTGTTCTGATCCATTTGGGAGGAATCCGCCAGAAAAAACATCATAATTTTTAGGCAGACTAGACTCTTTTGGGGGCTCAAGCAGGCTCCGTCCCAGGATGCATTCCCCACCCTCTAGCTCCACTCTTTCTAGAAGGGAAGCAAAGAATATGACGTTGGAGTGGCTTTCCCTTCCTTTTAACTGGATTATAGATTGGGCAAACCTCTGATAGCAGTAACACCCAGCTAGTCTCTTTTATGCTCCATCTGCAACTGACCAAGCTAATCCCTGTGTTGTGCTATAAACCCCCTGACTGTGCTTTCTCCCCCCCCCTTTAGGTGGGGATTACTCCAGGTTAGAAGGTTAATGCCTCGGCCTTTCTTGAAAGTGTCCAGTGGATTATCCACTTATTCAATCGGATTGTCTCCCAAACAGCCAAGTGTCACTTTGGCAGACTCTTTTAGGCCTTGCAGCAAAGTGGAAAAATCTGCATGGACCAAAATTGCTGTGATATATGTCCAGTGTCCTTTACCTTTCACCGACAACTGACCCCCATTTGGTTTCTGGGCCATAGTGACTGAATGGGCATCGTCCTTCTGCCATCACTATCCCTTGACCACCATCCCTTGACCAACTTTCATGGTGAGATTTTGTGGGTTCACACACAATCAGTTGGGATCCTGTTGGTGTCATACACATGTGTAGGTTCCTCTGCGGAAGTGGTTGGATGTTTTTCAACTGCCATGGCTCCACCCTATGGAATCCCGGGGTTTATAGTCTATGGAGGCACTAGGGCTCCCTGGCTGAGGATTTTAAATGCCCCCTCCCTTATCTGCCAATCTCAGGATTTCATAGGATGCGGCCAAGGCTGTTCAAGTGGAAGCATAGGGCTACAATTGGGTAGTGTGGAAGGCTCCTGGGTCTTTCAGACGTCTCTCATTCATAGGGTTGCCACAAGTCGAAGCCGACTTGAGAACAAGTAACCACAACAAGAACCTCTTGGCTCAACAAATACGTTTAATGTGCCTGAGGCATGAAAGGAGGCCATGGAGCCATCCGGTCCATGCTTCAATGGGGCTGTGATTGAATTGCTCTCTCCTGTTCCCAGTCACCCTTGGCCTTTTCCCCACATCCTTGGGTTGCCTGTAAATCTCTTTTTGAAGGCTGATCTCTCCCCCCACCACCTTCTTCATTGTATGGCTCACTGAGGCTAAAAGGCAAGCCAGTCGATGACGACTGGACTCGGAGGAAATCTATGAATCACAGCTGGAGCCGATCCAACTTGCCCTGCAAAGGATGGTTCAGCTTGGCAAGTCAAGGGTCTTTTCTTTGCCAAGGGGTGGCCCATAGCTTCCTTGCTAAGTCTGAAAAGCCTGCAGAGGGCAAGCCCAGGCACTTCCAATTAAGATCACCTGTGCATTGGTCCACCTCAGAAGATCATTGCTAGCCAGAGGAGTGGACAATGAGGGCTGACTTTGTCTTAGAGCAGATTGACTGTGGGCTTATCTACCCCAGCCAGGATACACTGGCTACAACTGTGTTACGTGAAAAACATCCTGATGAAGGAAGAGGGAATGGAATGTCGTCTGCTCGAAAAGTGCTTGGCTGTCAGATTGGCTGACTCCTGGCACCCAAGAACATTGGCCAGTTTAATAGTGGCTACATCTTCTAGGGAGCTCCCAGAAAAGCCCTGAACCACTCCTTGACATAACAGGGGTTGTACAGGAGACCTTCCCAGTCAATGAAGCCCTGGGGGAATGGAATCACTGACCTTTCAGCCCACATTCTCCATCCAAAGAGTGAGGGCCATGCAACTTGAGCAGCACACTTACCTGTTCTAGCGACTGACTGACTGACTGATTGATTGATTGATTGATCCTTTCTTTCCTTCCCTCCCTCCTTCTGTTTCATGTCCTCCATCTTGTCTTGGTAAGACCAAGGTGACTTAGAGCAGTTTCAGGCAGGCTTTCCTCAAAGAAATGTAGAAAGGGCTAGAGCAGGAGTGGCCCACTGTGGCGGGTCTTGGCCAGGGGCCATTTATTTATTTGATTTATATTCCACTTCTCTCCTAATATGGGGCCCCGGACACTTTGGGGCCACACACATTGTAAAAAGGAAAAAAAAAAGAAGAAAGGAAAGGGAAGGAAAGAAAAGGAAAAGGAAAAAGAGAGAGAGGTACACATCCCATAAATAGCCAGAAATCACTTCTACTTTTGAGGGGGAATACAGTTTCATGTTCAGTTTCATGGAATCTCTTTAACAAGGGAATGTTTTCTCTTGGAACCAAGGGGCAGTTCACCTTCTCAACCCCCCCAAAAGGGTTGATGATGAAGTCTAGAGGGGTGAACAAACAACCTTAGAGGGACATATATGACCCCGGGGTAGCATAAGGCCTACCCCCCCTTGATTTGAGGGAACAGTCTGTATGCAATCGAGAACTCCTCTTGTGAAATCAAAGGGAAGGTGGGGAGCAAAGATTCTCCTTTCTTCAAGGCCACTCTTGCTAAAGAGCCAATGTAGCAAATGTCTCCATCTTTCCCGTTTCTCTCTGGCCGGAAAAAGGGTATTTTGTCCACATTATGTGTTGGAAAGGCAAAGCCAGGATACATAACTTGGAAATTATAAAAGGAAGTAAATCCATCAAAGCCAAATCCTTTGGGGAATACAATTAGGCGTGGGGGACGGGGAGGACGGTGTGTGTGTGAGTGTGTGTGTGTGAGAGAGTGTGTGTGTAGGGGGAGAAAAGAGGCCGCCTGCAACACAAAGGCGCCCAGATTGAAAACCAGCACTACCGTTGAGTGATGAGATGCAGGCGAGCAGGCTAAGGAGGCGTGTGTGTAAAAAATGGGGGGAGGGCGAGCCAAGACCGGGGATGGAAATCAACAAATGTGATTTGTAGGAGACTCACAGCCAAATCGATGTAAACTCAGTTGGTCTTTGAAAGGAGGTGAGTCTCCTTCCAGACATCCAGAGTGACTTCAACATCACACCAACATTTTCAGGGATTCCTTCTTTCTGTCTTTCTCTCTTGACATCCCTTTTTCCTCTCTTCTCCTTTGGAATCCTCTAACCACTGCTCTAACTGGTAGCTACCCGTGGTGGGCAGCAGCCAGCCCATTTTTGTGATGTGCCTTTAGTATCGGTGGGTGAAAGGACCCTGTTGGGATGAGCCACACACAGTCCTGGAGGTGAGGGTGGGAGATGGGGCAGCGGAGTAGCTACAGTGGGGCAAAATGAGGGCATTCCCTCCCCAGATAAGAATTCTGCTCCCCCAAATAACTTTTCCTCCAGTCCCCAAATATCTAGGCTTGCAGAGAGTGGGACACTGAACATCATTCACATCTCAAACTCTTCTACTTGCTGCAGTCTCATTCCCTGGGTCACTTGGCCTAAACTGTATTTGGAAATGCTCAACTGAAGCGTGAAGTGGTGACAACACTAGAAATGTGGGTTTGTTGTTGTTGTGTGTCTTGAAGTCATTGAAGTCTTACGAGGTAGCATTGTCAGTGGTGATGAGCCAAACATTTGCCACCCCCAGCATACCATCACCTGAGGCACCATGCCTCATGGCAGATTTGTACCTTGTAAAACACATAAGACCTCATTCTGAGACCTGGGGTCCCACCACAAGTCAAGTAAACAATACTCTGCGAAAAGGACAACGAATCTGACCAGGAATAATTCCTTCAGTTCTGAAACAATATCACTGGTCTTTGTCAGAGCTTTAAACAAGCACCTCCTAGAACAAGGCTGAAGAACCTTAAGCCCTCAAGATGTTTTGTACTTCAACTCCCAGTGAAGTCAAATAGCATAGCCAATAGTAAAGGGTTGTGAGAACCGTAGTCCAAAATCTTTGGAGAATGAAACCTGGAAGATGCATGATGATGACTGAGTCACCAGCCTTTTGCTAATCCCATTCCATTCTTGATCCCACTGTATGTGATTATGTAGTATGATGCCACCTTGGCCATCTCTTATTGCTTCCCCAAGTTCAGGCACAACTTTCCTTTAGCTAGAGAGAGATAGTTTCTCAACATTTATTTGTCTGCTGCTGAGTGACTGCCAATGTACACACCTCAAGGGTACATTCTAGCATCTACACTTAGTTCATGCAAACCAACAACCTGTTGGCCTGGTAGGTTTCACCATTGCTTTGTGTGAACTGAAAGTTAATCCGAGGACACACTCAGCACTCCTCTGCATCTGAGGGCAGATGGTGTAGCCATCTTGTTCAAGTCAAGGGGCTCTGAGCTTTCTAGGGTCTGAATCGAAGATTCCCTAGGAACCCCATTTATGTTGCCTGGAATGCCAAGACAGAAGAAAAACGACATATAAATGTACTAAATAAACCAATGAAACTTTGCAGAAGAAGATCACCTCTGGCAGACAAACTTGGCTTTCAGAGAAGCTTATCTGGTCTTCTCACTGAGGAAACCCTGATAAGTTATCTAGGAGCCATAAGACTCTCCAGAGACAATAATGAGACAAGAACAATGGGATGAGCACTATTTTGGCACATCTTTGATGTTTCTTGATTGGCTTCCTTCAAGGCTCAATTCGCAGTGTCAGTTTTTACCATAAACCCTATGTGGAGCAGATCCCACATACCTGGGGGAGTTCCTTCCTTCTCCACATTTATTGCAATTCACTAGGAAGACTCTGTTTTGTAACATGTGCTTCCAGGTAGGTTTAGGTCAATGATGGTCCAAAGAAGGACCTTCCTTTGATGACTGAACTGATATTATGGAATTTCTTTCCTATGGAGAATCTGCAGACACTCCCTTCTGTTATTTCATATGCAAATAAAGACTGAATTGTTCCAGCCAGTTCTTGTGTGTGTGTTATCAGAAAGTACACACAGTGCTTCTGCAAACCATGTACAATCAAGTTATTGAATTCATTCTGAGAAGATGTGATGATGGCCACAAATTTGGATAGCTTCAAAAGAGAAATAGATTAATTCATGGAGGATAAGACTATTAGTCATGACTAGGCTACTAGTCGTGATAGTTGTGGGTTGCCTTCAGTATCAGAGGCAATCTGCCTTTAGATACCAGTTGCTCAATAACATGAGATGGAGCATGCTGTTGCCCTCATGTCCTGCTTGTGGGCTTCCAAGAGGCATCGGGTTGGCCACTAAGGGAAGAGAAGGTTACGACTAGACGGGTCTTCATCCTGATCAAATAGGGCACATCTTCTGTATTTAGGTTGCATGAAGGGAGGGAGATAACAGTGTTTGCAATATAAATCCACCTCTGGTGCCTCCATAGGTCCATGGGCTGTTGGAAGAGAGAGGCTGCTTTTGCGTGCCCCAGAGGAGGAAGGCATGACATGCAGCTTCCTGATGCATGTGTTATGATGCAGCTGATATAGGGATAGAGCTTAGGTGGGGGTATCAAACCCCAGTCCACCCCAGCTTTGGCCTCTTTCATCAACCCACGGCCCATCCTCCCACTCTGTGGGTCAGTGCAGTCTTCACTTGGTTGCCCTCAGGGATCGGGTATGGATTTTTGGCCCAGACACTTGATTGGAAATGTTAAAAAACAAAACAAACTAGAAATGGAGTAAAACAGGTATTATTCTAAACCGTTTTATCAAACCCTACCCTGCCTTCCCCCATTTCAGCCCCATCTCTGTCCTGGGCTGGTGATGACTGCTGGGGGTAGAACAGGGCAAATGTCCCACATAATCAAGACTGCAGGGCTCTGAGATGGGTGCAAGACATAGTATATTGCCCATCTAGACAAGCCTGAGGGAAGAAAAGGGCCCTTCGTGTATTTTCTTTGATAATTTGAATGAATTTTCCATTAGTCCCTAGCATACATGTGGGTGCATTAGGCAGACTCTGACCAATATAACACCATTTCCTGACACTCTGCACACAGGGCAGGGGATGAGGAATGCAATCTTCAAGCTTTTCTGAAGCACCCAAAAATATCCCAAGAACTTTACATTTGTTTGGCCCCTTCTGTGAAAATAATCCCTCATATACTAGAATCCAACTTTTGATCTAATTTGTTGCCCCATCTGACTGACTTAAAAACTAAAAAGAAGAAGAAGGAAAAAAAAGAGGGCACTTGGTTGACATCAATCAAGGCTCAGTCTGGAGAGGCAAGGGGATAGAATATCAGAGAGGTGACCAAGCATGCCACATGATTCAAATCAACTCAGCATTGATTAATTGGGTTCAGTCAGAGTTTCTGGATCATAACAACTGTTGTTCTCCTTCACGTAACATCAACAGGCCCTTGGAAAGGAGGGTATCCATTTCCCTTCTGCCCCATCTCGGCGTGTGGTTGCATTGAGACAATCATTCTGCATTAAACCTTAAAGGCTGGGTGAATTTTAGACAAACTCAATTTGCTCACAAGGGCCCGAAGGGTGATTAGACAATGTTGGCTCCATCCCTTCATCAAGGATTCTTCACATAATCAAAACAATGTTTTGACATATGGAAAAGAGGGGTGTGTTGTTTCGGGTGGAGGCAGCGGGTAGCCATTGAAGAAGGATTTGGGTTTGGGGATTTTTTTTTAAAAAAAATGGGTAAAGTATCAGAGAAAGGAAGCTTTTTAGATGATTCAGTTATGCATGAAACCACATTCAAATGCAACCTAGATAGGTAGATCAATAGACTCCTGTTGGTGTCTTACAGATGTATAAGTTCCACTACAGAAATGATTTGACGTTGTTGTCTGATACAGAATGGCTGCATGGATTTCAAGTTTGTGGAAGTGGAGCTGTGCATGTGGCAGCCTTACGCATGGATGCATGCTGCTCATAGATACAGAATCTACATGGATGAACATTGATCATGAAGATACGCATGTATCTTTGGCATTGCAATTCATGAAGGAGTTGGTGATGTCATGTAACTCTGTGCATAAAGTTTCACTCTGTCTCCTTGATGCAAGATCTCAGCCCCCAAGTTTCAGAAACATGTATGAGTAAAAATGCACCTATGTTAACATGCACACAGACACTTGTTAGTCAATGGAAAATCCCAGACATAGCATGTATAGCAGTCAAATGCGTGTCAAAATTCACATAAATTTCTATGTAGGAAGAGAATGAAGACTGGTATCCTGTCCGGAAGTGGCATGGTTGTAAACTAACTTACAACTGCATCAAGTTGAATTTTGCCACTGTGTGATATTCATATTCTCGGGAGGGAGTGCAGACATAGCTATGCCCTCAGAACCATTGCACAAACCGAGCCATTGTGCATCTGGACGCAAATGTGTCCCAGTGTGCAATATGTCCTGATCCACAAGTTGCCCTGAAGCACAATGTGTCCCATTATGCATTGAGAAGCCCAACACAAAATGGGATACCTTCCATGGTGCCCCATTGTGAATCATCACAATTCGTTAGCATGGTTAGGTATCATGTCAGTGATGTAGCTCCATTGTTGTGAAGTTACTCATCATAGCCTCTGATGCAGGATCTTGGGGTTGTCTAGATAGCGAAAATACTCCTCATAGAATTCAAGGAGAATACCTTTTGTCCCAATGGGATCTTGCATCATTTCACTGTATTCACAGGAGGAGGGGGCAAAAACACCAAATACTCCATGAGAAAAGCCTTCGTGGCTTTTCCCATATTTTTTTTTTAATTCCAAAGGAAATGCATATTCCCTCTCGTTAGGACAACCAATTCACTTTGCTGCATGTTCCTGATAAGAGTGGAAGATTGGTTGGACATACGCAGGGGGAAGAGCACCGGGAACTGCCATGTTAGATTTTCGCTGTAGCGATCGTGCACTGAAGTGATGAAACAGCCTTTCCCCACCTCTTTTTTTCTGTTTATTTAAGCAGAAGATTGCACTTCCGCAACTTGGATTTGCTTTTTTAAAGAAATACTGCTCAGCGGTGGTGACTGGTGATGTTAAAAACGTGATTAATTCACTCGTGCCCGCCATCTCGATTCACAGGCATGCCTATTTGAACATCAAACATGTATGGTTTTGCATGCCTGCCATCTTGAAAAAAAAATCCATGGAGACAAATGAAAACTGCTGCGAATTGGCGTTAGTGCGCACCAATCCACATTTTATTGCCTCATATAGACAAGCTGGTCAAAATGTTTTGCATGTCACTACAGAACTAGGATAAAATGCAGACACCAGTAGGATGCTGAGAAATGAAGGAGACTGACAATTTCCATATATGTATTTGTGTCAGAACCATAAGATCTGCAGCCATTCAATGTGATGCTTGCCTGTTGAGTTCCTGTGCATGTACTGACAGTACTTCCTATGTGGTAAAGGCAATAGTTGGTCTCATACTGAATTTTGTTCTGATTGGGTGTATCCTTGTTGGTCAACTAAAGAAGTACTAATGAGTATAAATCCAGAGCTGGGGGTAGGAGAAACTAGTTATGCCAAATAAGCAAAGATTGGAAAGTTCCTTTTAAGAAGAATGAAATAATATCCAGGATCCCGTCTTACACACACATAGGTTCCCCTATGGAAATGACTGGTCATGTTCTGAGGTACAACTCTCTCACTCAGTTCAGTGCTGTGGGAGCATAGTCGCACATATGGTGCCATTAAGTTCCACATTGGGCTCTGCATTCAGTTGCACGTTGCCATTCAACACAAGGGCTGTGTAGCACAATCAGTGGATAACTCCATTTGTGGATATTTATGCTATGCAACCCCAATGTAGTGTCTTGTCCTATGACATGACAGGTTTAAGCCATTCATAGACTCTAAGCTTCTCAGAACATCATGCTCAGTTATGCTTGGCTTTAGCATGTCTGGAATTGTGACTGGAAAGGCCACACATAAATCAAGTAAACACATCTCAAAAGTGTATGAGCATGTGTGTACATGGTTGCACATACATACACAGGCGGGGGGAGAATTGATGTGGAAATCACAGCATGTAGTGATGGCCACTATCATGGATAGCTTTAGAAGATCAAACACATTTGTGGAACAGAAGTTATCAATGTCTGTGGATCATGATCAGTGTGTATGTGTGTGTGATGTGTGTGTATTCAACTTAGGATCAGAGGCAATACACCTTTCAATACCAAGTGCAGGATCTCTCTCTCTCTCTCTCTCTTTCTCTCTCTCTGGCTTTTCTTCCCAAACGAAGATTCAGGAAGTGGGAATTCTATGGTCCTCTTATGTTGCTGATGAACTTCTCTTAGGCATCTGGTTAGTGAAGGGCAGAATGCTGGACTAGATGGGCCTTGGTCTGAGCCAGCAGGCCTTCTTCTCTTTCAATCTGAAAAAGAAGGAGCCATTTGATATATGGATATATATGAGCCTTGTCATTTCGTAGTGGTTCATTTCTGTCTATAAAGGCTCACCTAATTGAGCTTTCAGCTTATAATTTTGGATTCTTTTCCTCTCTCCCATTCATTCTGTTCTCTTCTGCTCTGACCATTTGTCTTCATTCAGAAGGGGCCAGAAGGAGCCATTCAGTCTTGTAATGTAGATGTGGTGATGGTGCACCTGTGCCATTCAATTTGTGACCTGGGAGGAGAGGATTTTTATCCTCAAGAGTCTTTGTGGGATCCTTCTAGTAATTATAACAATTGTCTGTCATCCACCCGAGCGGTATATTTACCCACAAAGCCGCTGATATGAGAGGAAGTATTTGTATTCTCCCGCATGTGTAGAAGGAAACATTTCTGCTCGCCTTCCCTTGAGAGCGACACAAGAAAGAATGCACAGACCGAAGTCTATATTTGAACGGCAAAGTCCTCAGGAGCTGGACTTCACTTTGGATTTAATTTAATCCAGAGAAAGCACATGAATACAAAGCCTGTTTTGGGAAGGGGGGAATCTGGGGATTTCTGGGAATGCAACAAAATCAAGGTAAACATGTTTATCCATAAGAACGAAACAGAATCTCAAAGTTGCAGGTGAATCCATGGATTGAGTGGACCTTGTTTTGCTCTTATTAACACATTTTATTAATTCTCCATGAACAGATTTTGCTTTATTATCCTGTTCTTACCCTCATTTTTGTAACTATTTTGAAAAATGCCAAATGTGGCCATTAAGAGCAGAATCTAGCACCAGAGAAAGATTTGTATAACCAGCTATAGAGGGCTTCACAGAGGATTCCACACCCTGTGACCACTAGGCAATATTCTCAACTTAGTCTCAATTGGCACTTAGTGCTCCATGTAAAATTTAATCTCTAGCTTTACTTGAGTAAGTACTGTGCTGTTTCTTTGTACTTCTGCTGTATGGCACCTAAAAAAACCCTGTGTTTCTCTTGCACATCTTGAGTTGCTACAGGCCTTGTATTTTGACAGATGGGGGCCTACCATTTTGTCTTCATCCCAGCAGGCCTACCTACAAAGTGACTTCAACAGGCCTACATTCTTCACCATGGGACTGAGTTTAACCAGAGACCCCCATATCTTCAAACAGGGATGGAACTTATGCCACCCTCCAGACGTTGTTGGATGTCAAGTTCTGGCAGCTCTAAGCAGCATCACCATCAATGAGGAACGCTGGGAGATGTAGTCCAATCACCATATAGAATCATAGAATCATAGAATTGTAGAGTTGGAAGAGACCACAAGGGCCATCCAGTCCAACCACCTGCCATGCAGGAAATCCCATTAGGGCATTTAATAGGACTGTATAAAATCATGAGTAGCTAATGCCCTAGAGGACAGGATCAAAATTCAAAATGACCTGAACAGACTAGAAAGCCGGGCCAAAGCTAATAAAATGAAATTCAATACGGAGAAATGTAAGGTACTACAGTTAGGGCAGAAAAATGAAATGCATAGATATAGGTTGGGGGAGACCTGGCTGAACAAGACTACGTGCGAAAAGGATCTAGGAGTCCTGGTAGATCACAAGTTGAACATGAGTCAACAGTGTGATGCAGCAGCTAAAAAGGCCAATGTGATTTTGTTCTGCATCAATAGAAGTATAGTGTCTAGATCAAGGGAAGTAATAGTGCCACTCATATGGACCTATTAAATTCCCTAATGGCATCAGATCCCTTGGAAGCTAACAGGGTCAGCCCTGGTTAATCCTTGGATGGGAGACCACCAAGGAATCCCAGGTGCTGGAGGCTGTATTTCAGAGGAAAGTATTGGCAAAACGGTGAAATCTAATGCCCTTTTCTCTTGCTCTTTCCCCCTGTCCCATCCCTCCCTCCCCAATCCCCCTCCTTGATCCAAGAGGTTTTCTAATAAAATGGAGATGTAACTCTATCTGCAATAAGTGCAGCAAATGTTCGGTGGATAACATGTAATTAATAACAGAAATCTTTCTCTCTCTTATTAAATCGGGGGGCCCCTTTGCCTTTCACCTCCATATAAGTGTCTCTAGCTTTTATGATGGTGAGGGAGAAAATGATTGTCTGTGTGTGTGTGTATGTGTGTGTGTAATATGTCTACGGCTGAGATAGGTTTGGGGTTTGAGGTTTGTTTGTTTTTTAAAAAAAATATTTTTATTATTATTAGCTTGTAGTAATTTATAAGGAAGTTGTCCCCCAGATGAACTCAATCAGGGCATGAAAGTGATCTTGTCCTGTTGAGTCAAGGCCCCATCTATTATATTGGAGCGTACTGTATCTATTTACACACAAACAAACCACGAGAGGAAGAACGGGTGTGTTTAAGCAATCATATGAGTGTGAGATCGAAAGAAAAATAGAAAAGAGAAGAGGACTCAGTCTAAGTCACTGCCAAGCACATGCTATTTATTTATTTTTATTTATTTTAATATGTATCAGCTGCTTTTCTGGACCAAATCTGCCCAAGGAAAAGACAAAAAAGAATACAATCATGTTTGAAATCCTCCATCGAGGTTGCGCAGTGTAAACCTCTGCCTGTGGCGTTATGCATGGATTGTGCTGCGCAGCTCTGGTCTGAATGTTGTGCACCTGAAGGCACACCTCAAGGTCCAAGGTCACAATCAAACATGCATGTGCATGCATGCACATATATACTTGCACATGCACGTGGCATGGTGTAACTCTGCTGCCATAACCTTGAAGGGCGGAAAGTGCATGGAGCGCATGGATAAACATGTGCATTGCACTTTGGGGCATCTTGCAGATAGCATAGGCAGGTGAGCATGTAGATTGGTTTCACGTGATCTATGTTGGGGAAAAAAATCAAACTGTTCCATAGGGGAACCTGCACACATGGAAGACACCACCAGGATACCAGCTGTCATGAATGTAAAATCCCAAAATAGATAAAATAAATAAATAAACAAATAATACAATATTTATTTAATTTACTTACATCCCACCCATCTCCCAGCACAGGATTCAAGGTGACTTACAAGAAGTTAAATCAAAGTATTCTTAAAAAACAAAAAAAACCTAATAAAACAAAAGCTAAAAACTGTTACATAGCAATTCTGTTTAAAAGCACAAGTTAAAAAGAGTTGAAAACATAATTTTAAAAAGTTACAGACACAACAAATCACATTAAAAGCTCTGTCGGCTGCAACAGTTTTAAAAAACAAAAGGTGCAAATATAAAAGTCTTTGCCTGTCAGTGGAAAGATAGCAGGGAGGGAACCCACCATTGAATCTAGGGTTGCATGATGAATCAACACATAGGAAAAGCACATGGATTCAATGGGTCTACTTTAGTTGGGAACAAAAACAGGATTCAGGGCAGGTAGATATGGTGCCCCCCCTGTCCCCCATATACTTTAGCAGCTAGTCAGTGGCCCAACTAAGGTTTGCCAGATCTCAGGGCATGGTCTCCACTTTTCACAGGTCATCTCCAGGCAGGAGATAAGGGTTCAAATTCTCCAGTTTGGGGAGGGGGTCATCTCCAGGCAAGAGGAAAGGACTGTGTGTCAGTCTCCAGCTCAGCTATCAAATCAGCAGCTGGCTATAATTTTCAAGGCTTAATTGATTTGTTGCCACAGTTTGCAAGGACTCTTCATAGGGGTTTATGGATTTATTTGGTTCACATCCTTCTTTGCTTCCTACCACTGTAGCTCACCAGGGCTCACCCTCCACTCTGGGTAAAAGCAAGTAAGCCACTCCTTGTCCCATCTCCCTAAGTAAATAAGAAGGAATAACCCCCTTAGTTTGCCTTGTTCTGGGAATAGTCCCTTTTTCTAAGATTTCTTCCAGATCTCCAAAATACATTCTTTGTGTGTGTGTGTGTGTGTGTGTGTGTGTGTTGACAAGCTGTGAACAACTACAGTTGGTACTTAATACTCAATACTTAATGATATCACTAGGCCCATCCCTGGGTCTCAGGTTTTGGGCCAGAAACTTCAAGGCTTGGAACAGTCCTGAACTGGCAACCCTTACTCCAGCCAAAGCCTTTCGGAGATGCTGGAGATTGACTGCAACACTCTCGCAGTCATGGGGTGCCTTCAGAACAAGCAACTGGAGAGACCCCTCAGGGTCCTGCCACAACTGCTTGTCCTAAGCCAGCCTGTGACAGGGTGAGCATTGTGGATGTCATTTCCCAATACCCCAGCCCCCAGCGCCTCAGAAACACTTTGGTTGGGGTGTTGCCAGGCTACAAGGATAGGTTGAGGAGGGTGTGTGTGTCACATTTGGTCATTCATGAATGTGTGAATCCAAGTTACAGTATCATAAGTCCATCTTACAATTGACTTAGGAGGGACCCTCTTCTGTGTCTCACCAGTGGGGTCAATAGAGTGTGGGAAGGCATGGAAGAGGGCCTTCTTGGCTATGCCAACCCTGATTATGGGATGCCCTCGCCTTGGAGGTCTGATTGGTGCCAACAGCACCAAGTCAGGATGTAGGCTGGCCTCCTGTTTGGCCATGATATTATTGTCAGCTAGACTAAGATGTTGTAACTGCTGGGGATTCAGGTTTATGGTCATGAATGACCAAACGTGACCCCCCCCAACCTACCTTTGCAGCCTGGCAGCAGTATTGATGGGCCAAGTCTACACGAAGGGAAAAAAAATGGACTGCTCCACAGTAATAGCAAGTAGCAGCAGTTGCGATCCTGAGAATGTATTGCCGTGACTCGAGCAAAGTGACCAAGCCAACGTGCCATGCAAGGTCCTGATCCACCCTCAGAAGCTTGCCCATGGCCGTGGACAGTTGGAAACTTGAAAAAGGAAAACAGCTGGCCGCGGGTGATTTTGCTGGTCCCACAGAAAGATGTCAACTCTGCTAGATCCATTTTCCAACCTGAAGGATGTGTGTGTGTGTGTGTATGATCTGTTTTTCATATGTGCAACAGCCACTTGTTGATGGAGTGCTGAGAATAACGAACTCGATGGAGCTGAAGGGTAAAGTTCGAAAGTTCATTCAGGGTACAGCCTCTTTTCCCCTTCGAGTCTCTGGAGGAGATCAGACCCGTCAGCAGCAGACAGCAGAGTGGGCAGGCAATTTATCTGTGGGAAAGTGAAGGGGGAGGGTGAAGGGGAAGCCAAATTTTTCAATTAAAATATTTGAGGATCTGAGATGGAAGCTTATTCTTTTTGTCAAGAAGGGATTGAAGGAGAGGAACAGAGTGGAGTGTGGAGGGCAGAAAAAGTGAGCAGATTATTTTGTCAGATGCGCATTTGTAACACTTGGAGGTTTCCAGGCAAGGGTGTCACTTTCTTTGTTCCTTTCAAACTGATAAACCAGAAACAACAGAAGAGTTTGCTTGTACTGATGCCTAGCATGATGCCAGCTGCTAGGGAGGGGCATCTCTGCTGCCTTTCTGCCTTGTTATATAGGTTTTCCCCTCCTGAGAAATATCAATGGCTGGAATTCAGTATGGGACTTACCTCGACATATATGGACTTAAGTTTGCAGGAGATAGAAATGACAAGTCCATGAGTTTTTTAGTCTATACATTTCCAGTTGGTGTGTCAGCATGCCAAACAGACACATGACAAAAATTACTCACCTGAATTAATCTGAGGGTAAAAGAGACCCAAGGTAGCTCTTAAAAAGTGATTAGAAAAACGCACCACCAGGATGAAGTTGGAGCTACACAACACATCCACACCAGTGGGGAAGCCCTTCAGAAGTCAAAACAACAGATATCTCTAGCCCAGAAATGAGGTGCTTGTAGTCTTCCAGATGGTCTTGTACATGGCTGCTTATTCGGTTTGGTGGGAATTGTCACCCAACATACAGTGGGATACAAGGATAGGTCCCTCAATGCTTTGATTTAGAAGGTAAACCTTGGATGCCAGACTTAATATTCAATGTCGTCTCATTGTAGAGGTGGGGACAACTGTGGTTCTCCACATGACTTTAGCCTACAGTTACTACCAGCACTAAACAACTTGGCTAATGGTAAGGGATTATGGAAGTTGCAGTTGTGAGAGCAACTATTGCCCACTTCAGTCTTAGTGCAACACCAGAGAAGCAGATTGGATCCTGGGTTCTCCAGACTTCGAGAGGATCTGGTATTAGAAGAACCTCAGAATGTGGACTGGTCCACTCCTCTGCTCCAAGCCTACTGAGATCATCCCAGGAGCAAAGATGGCATCAATCAAATATCAGTGTGCCAAGTAGACTTGAACCCTGCTCATGAAGAAGAATCAAGGTTAGGGCACCAGTTACAAGCTAGAAAGGGGTGGGACGTGGACATCAACATCAACATTCTCTGCAAAGTTGCGTAGCAGGAGCTAGCAAACCCTGCTGAAGCAACATCTCTTACGGTGCTTTTCGCTGGACAGCTCCCCTGCTAACCTGACCTTTCTTATCCTATCTACAGGTCTACTCCTGCTAAGGCAGGGATTGACCTTCACAGCAGGAATGGAACATCAGTGCAAACTTTTATGTGTCTCTTTAGAAGTATATCCTACTGTTTTCAACAGGGTTTACTCCCAGCATGTATGGCAGGAGTAGGCAACAGGCTGCACCCACCCCCTTCCACCCAAACTGAAGGTGTATGGAAGGTCATTTCTGGTTTGGGTAAAAAGAGATATTTTGCTCCCTCCCCAAAAAGGTGTACCCCCACCCAAGTGTTAAAGTGAACAATTGCATCCCTTTGAGTGAACCTGGGGCTGTGACAGCCCTTTGGGGGCTGATTTGTCTTCAGTCACGGGGGACTCTGGGAATTCTGGAGATCTGAGCATTACAATATGAGAGGCTCAGTGGATCACAGTTCCTATCCCTGCTGTGTAGGACTGCAGCCGTAGCTGATAAACCAAATTAGGTTGCAGTCCTATCATCTGTCTTATTTGGTCATAAGTTCCACTGGGCTCGGCTGGACTTCCTTCTCTGTCCATCTGTTGATTTGATCTACACTTATTTTGATATGACTCACAGATCAATTTCATCTACATGAATTTCAATATGACTAAAACGTTAGGCTGGCCTTCTGTTTGGGACTTGCATCTTCGCAAACCCTCGTACGCATGCATAAAATTGAATTGAATAGTTTGGCAATGTCCATATTCACCTAGGGCTGCTGTGTTATTACAATGTGCAGGCATCTGTTGTGCAATGGTGGTGTGACTGATGTGCCATGGCCTGATGTGCAATGGGGCACCAATGTGCATCGGGGCACTTTCCAGTGTGCACCCATACACTTGCTAGGAAGTTCTGTAGCACAACAGGACCACCTGATGTGCATCAAAAGTGCTGGATGCACATCAGAAATGTCCAATGCACATTGAAGTTCTCTTGCCAGGGACTGGATGCACATCTTCACAATTCACTAACAGGGTTTTGTTGCATCTCTGCAATATAGCTAAAGATTTGTAAAGTAACAAAAATGTAGACTGTGGTGTAGGATCCCAGCCATAGTTTTCTTTTGAGATGGTACATGCCTTCATTGAAACAGATGCCCCTGAAGGAAAGAGTATTCCCTGTTCGATGAAAGTGAACAGGCATTTCCATATTAAGATGGTTCCTAGTATCAGTACTTTTAAAAGTCCATAATAGTAAAAATCCTGACCTTATTTTGAATATGCTGCCCAGTTCATTGGGGGTGCTCCTTTTAGTCAATTAAAAGTGGCTTAAATTGATCAGTGTAACTTGTTTTAAGTGATTAATGTCCTTGGTTAATCAGTGAAAGGCTGCAACCACTTTCCTGCAATGGTTTCTGTTTCACTACAGATTGGATCTTAAATTAGAGAAAGGAATTTTCAGCACCTGAAGAAAGAATGAGATTTCTTTTCAGCTGCAATCCTGTAGTCATTTACATGCAAGTCTGTTCTGCTGAACTCAATAAGCTTTCTTTCTGCATAGATGTACGTGAGGGGCTTCACTGCTACAGATTTACTGTCCAGGTAGAGACATCAAGACTTAGGACAAGAGAAGACAGCACACTTGTACCAATCCTGATGTTTCAGTTTTTCTGAATCCATAGCTTCCTGCCTCAAACAACTGCATTATTAGCACAAGTACGAAGAAAGCAGAGTCACTTTGAAGGCCTAATCCAAACCACTCAAGCAGACATGAAAGGTTTGATCTTGACTGCATACCGCATCATGCTGTAGACAAAAACACTCAATAAGCATAGCTGCAAGGCACGGTGGTAAATTTATTTTGGTACACCCCTTTTTAGAAAATATCAGAAGGTCAGAAAGCTAGGAATGGTCAGGAGGTTGGGAAAGGTCTACAGAGAGCTTTTACATCTAATCATATTGGATCTCTTTCTCCCAATGTCCAGGCATATCTTTCAGATATGCGATTTCAGCAGAAGAAATTGAGAGCTAGAGACGATCTCTTATGATATCACAGGAGGAGGACCCTGGTGAAGTTACAAGGATGCGGTTACAAGGGGCAGCTTCTGGTGATGTCATTAAGCAGGATATCTGAAGCATCCAGCAAAGTTGGACAGAGTATGCCACTCAAATAAAAAAAGACCAAATCTAACTCAATGAGAAATAAGACATTCACACATCTTTCAAGATAGTGCTTTCACCCTGAGATTCGTCCCCATACCCTGCAGACTGGAGAAAGCCCTGAAATTGGAGAACTCTTCTTTCAGAGTAGGCCTAGGACAAGGATGTGTTTAAACAGCAAATTACATGTCCCAAAGGCTTCTAGGGGGGCATGTTTTGTGAATTGGGGGGCAACATTTTCAGGGCTGGTGGTATCAAAGGATGCTTCAGCTCTTCAAGGTCTGGGGGAAGACTAGCAGGCTGCCTGCCTCTAGACTAAAGCATCTTTAAAGTGTGCTGTGGAGCGCATTGGAAATGTGCACATTTTTCTATGAGCACTTTTAAAATATGTGCATTTCCCTCCAGATGTGTCCACTGCCCTCCTTCAATATGTACATTCTAGAGTACAAATGGGGCTGGCACCACAAACGGTCTGGGAAGTGTGAAGCTGTTGAAATCCACAGAGAGACACACTGGAGAGAATTCTTCACACCTCCTTTAGCTTACTGTTCTGCTGCCATGGATCCCAACAGCTTTGGCAGTACTGATTTGGATGGATTAAATGCCCAGTAATACACTGAAATGTGCTGATTAAATATCCAGCTACTCAATACCTGGAGGACTGTAGTCAAGGCTAGATGAAGATATGTGGAGGCCCTAAACCAGGGATGGGAATCAGAAGACCCTCCAAATGTTTTGGGTCTGCTGATCCCCACAGCCCAAGCCAGCATAGCTAGTGGTGAAGTTGCTGGGAGTAGTAGTCCAATCTGGAGGCCTACATGAGTCTTATCTTTGCTCTAAATAAAGCGTCTGATCCCAATGCAAGCTAGAGCTGTGGACAAAGCTGTGGACAAATTACATATTATTTTACGTTATAGAGGCATTTTATTTTAATCAATTCAGGCTTGAATGTAACCTGGCCTAAATGAAAGGGGGTTCACTTTTTAGAATGAATTTACCCAGCAGAAGTTTTTCCTCTTGGTCTCCTTTTTTTTGGTGGGGTGGGGGGAAAATGATATCCCAGTGTTTGTCTCTTCATTTATATCACCCTCTCTTGCTTTCACTTGGCTTTGTTTGCCCTCACTTACATCCACAAACAGACAGATTTGTGGAATAGAGGGCATTCTTATCAAGTTTGCGGATGACACCAAATTAGGAGGGGTGGCTAATACCCCAGAGGACAGGATCAGAATCCAAAACGACCTCAACAGATTACAAAGCTGGGCCAAAACTAACAAAATGAATTTCAACAGGGAGAAATCACTTGGGCAGTAAAAATGAAAAGCACAGATATAGCATGGGCAACACCTGGCTTGGCAGCAGTGCATGCAAAAGGGATCTAGGAGTCTTAAGGACCACAAACTGAACATGAGTCAGCAGTGTGATGCGGCAGCCAGAAAAACCAATGTGATTCTAGGCTGCATCAATAGAAGTATAATTTCTAGATCGAGGGAAGTCATAGTGCCACTCTATTCTGCTTTGGTTAGACCTCACCTGGAATACTGTGTCCAGTTCTGGGCACCACAGTTCAAGAAGGATATGGACAAGCTGGAATGTGTCGAGAGGAGGGTGACCAAAATGGTGGAAGGTCTGGAAGCCATGCCCTATGAGGAACGGCTTAGGGAGTTGGGTATGTTTAGCCTGGGGAAGAGAAGGTTAAGAGGTGACATGATAGACATGTTTAAATATTTGAAGGGATGTCATATTGAGGATGGAGCAAGTTTGTTTTCTGCTGCTCCAGAGACCTAAGACACAGAATAATGGACTCAAACTGCAGGGAAAGAGATTTCACCTAAGCATTAGGAAGAACTTCCTGATGGCCAAAGCTGTTCGACACTGCCTGGGGGTGTGGTGGAGTCTCCATCTTTGGAGGTTTTTAAACAGGTTGGATGGTCATCTGTCAGGCATTCTTTGATTGCATATTCCAGTTCCAGGGGGGTGGACTGGATGGCCCTTGTGGTCTCTTCCAACTCTGTGGTTCTATGTTTTTAAGTCTAGCTAGAATGTGACACCACATTCACTATGTCATCCCACTTGCCTGGAATTACCCACACATCTGGTTTGAGGAGTATTGTCCACACAGATGACCCTCAGTAAGCTTTGTTTTCTCTCCCTGGTGTCATCCAGTAGCCTTGAGACCCTTGTAATATTTTGTGTTCCTCGTGTGGTCTCTGGTCGGCTGGGGTTACCATGGTTCCTATACATAGAACAATGTATTATTTCACCCAACACATCAATTAATTTAGGGGATGTGTGCAAAAAGGGCAGCCCCTGGGATCTTGTGGCTTCTGAACTCCACAGGAGAACCCCCCCCCCGGTCTCCATAAATTATGGGGGGGGGGTCCCCACTCCAAATGCCACATTTTTGTGGCAACGTGGGTCCCTTTACCCACCACCACAGCCACCCCACTCTCCCAAAAGCACAAAAGTCATCCCTATTTCAGCTTAGTCCCAAAACTGAAAGGGACATGACATCACTTCCAGTCACACCAGGTGGAGCCCACAGGGGCAGGTCCTGGAATGGCAAAATGGTCTCTTCCCCCTTTGACTTCTCCTGTTTTAGGTGATTCACCACTACAAGTGAAGGTGATGGCCACAATCTTAGGCAGCTTTAATGGAGGTGTAGATAAAAGTGTGGTAGAGAGTTTACATAACTTTAAAGTTGATGATGAAGTCATTGAAATAGTTCAAGATGTTTCCATACCATGGTTCAGTCATTAATGAGAATGGAGACTGCAGTCAAGAAATCAGAAGAAGACTAGGACTTGGAAGGGTGGCTATGAAGGAACTAGAGAAGATCTGGAAGTGTCAAGATATATCATTGAATACTATAGTTAAGATGGTCCATGCCATTGTTATTCCCCATTGCTATGTATGGTTGTGAAAGCTGGACAGTGAAGAAAGCTGATAGGAAGAAAATATGGTTGTTTGAAATATGGTGCTGGAGAAGAGTTACAGATACCATGGACTGCTAAAAAGACAAATCAGTGGGTTCTAGAGCAAATCAGACCTGAACTCTCCCTAGAAGTCAAGATGACTAAACTGAGACTGTTGTATTTTGGCCACATCATGAGAAGACAGGACTCACTAGAAAAGACAATAATGCTTGGGAAGGTAGAAGGAAGGCCACATTCCAGATGGATAGACTCAATCAAAGATGGAGAGATTCAATGAAGGAAGCCACAGCCCTGAGTCTGCAAGACCTGACCAGGGCTGTTGAGGACAGGGGGACTTGGAGTCACCATAGGTTGAAGTTGACTTGAATCCAGTTAACAACAACTGTTCTGTCAATGGCTATTAACCAAGCTAGCAAAATGTTCAGCGGTGGTGCGTGGCTATCAGTTGCTAGGAAAAAACACTGAGGGATAGCCACTGCCTTTATACATGGCTTCTGGGGGTCCTAGAGGCATCTGGTAGATCGTTGTGGAAAGCAAGAAATGGAAAACAAGATAGATCTTTGGTGCAAATCAGCAAGAGTCTTCTCATGTCATTATTTAGCAAGAAGAAAGCAGCAATAACCAGCTGTTGTGTGTTCTCACACAAAGCTCAGGAAAAAGGTATTTTTTTTCTGGACTACTACTCCCAGTCTCCCCCAACCAGCATGGAGTTTGTAGTCCTCAAAATAATTTGTCCAAGTTCTGAAATCAGCAACAAATAGGGTAGGGGTAGGAAACCTTCAGCTCTCCAGAGATTTTGGACTACCAATCCCTTATCATGTAGTTTGGGGCTGATGGGATTTGCAGGCCATGGCCTATAGAAGACCATATGTTCTCCAGCTCTGAATGAGAGGAAAGAACAGCACCGAAGATTTCCAAGAGAGCGTTTTCTCCAAATCACATGGTATTGCAGGGAACAGAGATATAAAGGGGAGATGTGAGTTTCAGGCCAAAAATAGTGATTTGGGAAGATGTCAGACTCCCCCAAATTGCTATTTTTGGTCTGATAAATTCTGTGGAAAGGATAAGAAAGGGTTCAGCTCTCTGCCTCTGTCTCTCACACTCCCTCTTCTCCCCTTTTTACTACTACCTGGCCAAACATACTTGGAAAAGAACTCCAACCTGGCAGCCCAGGTGAAACAAAAGCCAGCCTGTGCATTCTTGATTTTCCAGTGATCTCCCTGTAGCTACAGAGGGAACCATTAAAAGAAAATGCCTGTAAACCATCCAAGCATCTTCCTCAGTCAGCTGGTCAACATTTTTTGGGTGTGTGTGTGTGGAGAGGGTGAAGACATCTGTTCTTAACTCCTTCAGTGGAGATGGGGCGGGAGAACAGGGAATGAAAGGAAAAGTTGGGAACTGCCCCACCTAATCCCCAAATAAAATATTGCTGTAATAGGCAGAGCCTGGGAGAAAAGGGGCTTCCTCTAATGACAAGCATGCATTGATCAATGTTCCACCTTGGCGTGCCCTGCCACCTTTCTCTTTTCAGCCTCTGCTTTTTAAAACTTTCCAGGTTCTAGCCAGCCCTGGAGATTTATGATGTGTTTTGCATTTTGAACACCCTTGGATCACATTTGGGTGATGAAAGCCTGATAGGTCTGTAGATAGGAAAAGTAGAGGGAGGGCTTGGCCACTTCCCCCTTGGTTGGAGAACATAATGAATAAAGTATTATATCCTCTCTCTCTATTTCTCTTTCTCTCTCTCTCTCTCTCTCACACACACACACTCACACACACACATGCACACAAACCCTCACCGTGCCTTTTCCCTATAGTGTTCAGCTTGAGGTTGTAGTCATAAAATTGGGCTCAGAAATACAGCGCCAGAGACCAGATCTTTACCTCGGCCCACATGGTTAACAAGACCACAAGGAATATGAAAAACTAATCACAGCCGCCTAAGCGGCAGTAGGTAATAGAATCTGCTGGGCTTGGAAGGCGCACTAAGCGCATGTTCCTGGCCTGTTTTGAAGCCTCAGCTTTCTGCCTTAACAGCTGCTCTAATAAACTTCCCAGAAAGTATTAGATTCACAGGGGAGTGTGTGTGTGCGTGTGTGTGTGTACTGTGTATTACTTTTCTTTTTTTTAAAAAAAAAAGGAAGAAAGAAAAGCAGAAACCAAATGGAAAAGATATATTATCTGAGCCAACCTGAGATACACTTTTTCTCTAATAAAGAGTCTACAACCAACTTTCCTGAGCTGCAGCAGGGGGGAAAAAGCAAGATTTCAAACATGGGTTCTTGCGTTCTTTCCAAAGCAATTAATTCCCTTGAAATATTTGTTGCACATGTTTCCCTGAAGTAAAGAACTAGATACAACAGCCAGGGTTGGCCCCAAATGTTTTGCTGCCTGAGGCAAAGGACAAGAAGACAGCAGGACTGGCATTTGAATTACAGTTGTCATTCACAGATTTAAGTCTTCACGGGTTGAAAGTATTCTTTAAAAAAAATAATATTCTAAAAAGCAAACCTTGATTTTGCCATCTTATATAAGGGACACCATTTTGCTATGCCGTTGCATATAATGGGACTTGAGTATTCACGGATTTGGGTATTCACGGGGGTCCTGGAACCAAACCCCAGCGAATGTGAAGGGACAACTGTACTTCAACACTGCTGTTGGTTGAAAATGAAAGTATTGGTCTTGCAACAAGTAACCCAAACAAAGGGTTGGAGGGTTGGGGTTGGCAGGCTGCTCAGGGCTTCCCTCTCTTTCCTGTTTTAGATCTATGTGTAGATTGCTATGTTTAGGCTTTGCTTCCTATTTTCTCTGGAGACATTTCCAGCTTCTCCCACTTGGAGAGAGGCTAGCCATGCATGAGTCTCCCTAACCAGATTTGCATGGATAGAAGCCAGCTTTAGGGGCTTCTGTAATCAGGTCTGGGTGCTTCTGTTTTCACTTGTCTTATCTTCGATGCATTTCCAGAAAGAATGGCATGATTCCTATTGGTTAGTCATCCCAAAATCAATTCTTGAATGGTGATTTAGCACAGAAGTAAATTCCATTTATTCAAGGAGTCTACTCTATTTAGGAGTAATGATAGATTTAGGCAAATAACTGGAAGTTTCCCTTTTTTACTTTATCAGGCGTATCTGAAGTTGTTACTCCTGTTTTGCAGCCATACGCTCACAGAACTAGTCCTCTGTTTTCTGCCAGTATCAATAGTGAAAATCCATACAAGACTATCCACCACTGCACCTTCTGGGAGCAGGCTAATATAGGGGATCCAGGACAGACTGTGAGAATCATAACTTTGT
Organism: Gambelia wislizenii; assembly: GCA_030847615.1. Taxonomy (NCBI): domain Eukaryota; kingdom Metazoa; phylum Chordata; class Lepidosauria; order Squamata; family Crotaphytidae; genus Gambelia; species Gambelia wislizenii. Next base: position 21,734,475 of record JAUMIR010000013.1, on the reverse strand, counting down.
CTTCCAACAGAGAGGACTGCCTGGGGTGCTCAGGTGGAATGGATGGGACCCAGGGGAATGCCCTTCAACACTCCCCCCCCCCGCCACCATCCACCACCTCAAGCAGCTGCCTAACTCTGCCTAATAGTATGGCTGGATTTGGTGAAAGCAAACATGAGTGCCACTGGAAGAATAAACAAATACACCAGTATCTAGCCTTGTCTAGGAATTCAGAAAGGTATCCTGTTAGTGAGTTATGCCATTGTATTTTGCACTACGCATGCGGAGCAGTTATTCTGAAACTGCATGGCATCCATCATTTGGCTGACAGTGGCAGAAGTGGAGTTTCCCTGTTGCGCATGTCAGTTTGCAAAAGTGTACATTGCACACAGCTCCTCCCTTTGCCTTTGGCCTTGTGCTGGCTCCTATATTTATCTGTGCTCCATCATTTCACATTGCACATTGCTCAATGGGGTTCCAGGCATGCCCGTTCCTGAACATGTCTGGTGCAATGGGTGGATGGATGGCAGACAGACAGATGGACAGACAGTATTGGCAGATGCTTACTGTGGGTCTTAGTGGTTCCCTACAATAAATAAATGATAAAGTTCTTTTGGAAGTACTAACCACACATTCACTTGTCTTCAATGGTTCATTCAGTCATACGCTCTACTAAGCAAAAGGAGTCTTTACACCTAAGTTAATGTACACAACAGATTTATGGCTGAGATCCAACACTGGGAGCTTAAGCTTACATTCACAGAGTTCTGTGGCAGTTGTGTGATGCCACTTCATTAGTGAATTGTGACACTGAGCTATTGAATGTGCAAGGGCTGTGCACACACACCCATGTGCATCCATGCATGACACATGATGCATAGCCATGTGCAAGGTGCAGGAATGCACAATGGCACCACTTGCACAACTCCGCTTCTGAAACTTTGAATCAAATACAGCCATTCCACCTCAGACAAAAACATTCAATTGATTCTGTTGGGGAACATACACATGTCTGAGAGAGACATATTGCTCCCCTCACCAGACCTGGGAAGCCTGACTCCTCCTGCCAGCTTTCCTTGGGAAAAAGAAATATCTTCTCAACCCCTGCAACCCACCCTAGTAGTCATTGGGAACACTTTGCCATGGCTGTGGCCTGTCTGGGACATTTTAAGCCCAGTAGGGCTATTTTTTGCATTGGGAAGTGATCCGGAAGTCAACAGAGTTGTTGTGAGGGGAATGAGGGGGGCAAAAACCATATGTTCCTTAAGCTCCTGGCTGGCAGAAAAGGTGGAAATAGAATCATAATAATGGCTGGCAATCACTATCACACTTATGGATGCATAACCCAGCCTTACGGATACGTAACCTAGTATTCTACCCGATTGGGGGGGGGGTAGAATCCAAGTTCGAAGGCTAAGACTCTGACAACGTTCCTCGTGCTGCTAACACGGCGGAAAAAAAGGAACTAAAATGGCGGGCTCGAGGAGGGCCTATATAGCCTGAAGGGGATGGCGGGCGCCAAAACTCAATTTAATGGCTATTGACTCTAACGACTTCCGAATGCTACTGCGCAGGCGCAGGATTAACCCTTTATGTGTGGATTCACAGAGACCACGCAGAAGAATAGAATCATAATAATGGCTGGCAATCACTATTACACTTATGGATGCATAACCCAGCCTTACGGATACGTAACCTAGTTATGCTTTGTATTCATGATCCCTACAGAGTCACATCGTGGCACTCTTGTCTTGAGCATAACTGCCCTCCCAAGCCAACTGTAATGGTCATTAGCAACACCAAGAGAGGGGGGTCTGTTCTGCTGGCAATTGGGAATTTTTTTTTTTAGGGAATTTTTTATTGGAGTATGACCATTCTACTAAAAAATACACCCGACCGCAAAAGGCCATAACAATAATACAAAAATAATACTAATTATTTTCCTCTTTTCTTACTAATACAAAAGTAAATCTATCCTAACACGAATGTTTTTTTCCCTTTAATCTAAACACACATTATATTTACACATTTGGGCATGGGTAGGTGATGTTTCCAGCCCCCTCTTGCCAGCGGGAGATGCTGTGACAGTTAGAAACAGGACTGCTGTCACAATTCTTCATTGCAGCCTCCCTTGCTGGTTGGAGGAAGCTGGAAACGTCACCTACCCACACCCCAATTGTCAGCAGAATGGCCCTTCTTCTCTCAGTGTGGCCGATGCCCAGTAAAGTATTGGGGGGGGGCGGTCAGGCCAGGAGACAGAATTTTATTTATTTATTCTATTCATTTATCCCTGCCTTTCTCCTGGTAACAGGAATCAAGGAGGCTAACAACACATTTAGCTGTACTTAGATTATGCATGAGTAATGAAGTAAGTGATATAGAGGTGGGACCAGTAGTAGTAATATAAAAAATGCCTTCCTTGTAGGCTATTCCTTGTCATAATGGTGAGCAATTCCCTTAGAATGAAGAAAACATCCAGCAAGCACATCCCTTTGACTTTCTTGCTCATTTCGGCCCAGCATTTCTTCCCTCCAGGGATGGCAACTCTATGTTCAGTGTGTGTGTGTATGTGTGTGTGTGTGTGTGTGTGTGTGTCCTTCCAAGATGCAGGCCCTCCTCTCGCCTCTGGTTGAGTATCTTGTTTTATTTCCCTCCCAAGAAACTGCTGAAGACCCCATTTCCTTCTGAATAACAACACCTCCTGGTTCTCAGCAGCTCGGCCTACTCCTACGCTTGCAAGAGCTGGAATTTCCTGCCTGTGCTGCGGTGTGGTTTCGACTGCTTTGGGGCTGCAGACGTGTTCTTTAATCTCTCGCCAGCTGGGCCCGTGCATTAACATGGAAGGCAATGAGGTTGCTCCTTTGCCAGAAATCTCACCAGCGGGTGGAACACGGCCTCCCCCCCTCCCGCCTCTCTGCCTTCTGCTCCTTCTCTTCCTAAAGACCAGCACTCCATGTGAAAGAAAATATAATGTGTCTGCCCTTCCTTTCTTCTTTGGGCTGGCTCACAGTCAGGACTTCAGTTGTTTTTTTTCCTAGCAGTGCTGCTGCTGCAGCTCCAACTGTGGTCTCCTTGAAGGCTATTTTACTGGGTCTCAGTTACATGGGGAGAAGGAGGTCCATTCTGCTGGTGATCGGAGCATGGAGTACATTTCCATTAGGTTTGGAGGGCTTGGGCCAGGAGAAGTTACTTAATGGAGATTTTCAGACGCACTGTTTGATAGCATTTCCGTCTCACTACCCCCCCCACACCCCACTCCCATCCCACTCCCGTCCCTGTTCCAGTAAAAAAATAAATAAATAAATTCAGACACCTACCTTATGCCGCGATAGTAACTGCTCCCCCTCCCCTCGGTCCTCCGGGAGTGAATGCAACTGTCCTAAAGCTGCATTCACATCCTAGAAAGTAAATCCCGCACATTCTCATGAGAGAACGATGTGTGGGAAATTTAAAAATAAAAAGGAAACAAAATGTCACAAAAGGAAACGAAGCCCCCAAACACCTTTAAAATTAAACAAGTAACCCGGGGAGGGGGAAAACAAGGGTGCCACTTACCTCCTCGTCCGGATCGCACCCGGAAGTCTTCGGGAAGGACCTCCCACTGTGGCTGGCATCGCGCCAGCATAATGGGACACCTTTTCACAAGCCCGTTATTCCGTTATGGAAATGGAACGGGCGATCTATTGATGGATTCATCTGTCAGTAGAAGAGAATGGAAACGGAACGGAGGGGGCATGGGAGCAGAACTGGGCAGGGACGATGTCGTCTGAAGAGAAAATGCTTTGGCACTCTACTGTCATCCCTGTTCCAGATTTAAAAAGTCATGTGATAATCTCCAATGAATCATATTTATTTAACTGTAGCTGATACAGAATACTGGCTAAGATTAACAGATCCTGTGTTTGCTCTCCTGCTTTGTAAATTAAACACATTGGTCAACCATGGAGATTTGGTTGAAAAAACACACGCAGACCCTTTAAAGAAGAAGTTACTTGTCCTGATGTATCCAATGCACATGTTTGGATACACCCCTCCATTTAAGTTTTGTTCAATGTGATCAGTTGTTCCCTATACTCAGTCCTTGTCAGAACATTTACTGTAGCATTTATAGCCAACACAGTCACAAGATCTCTATAGGCTGATCCCTGGGAGGAAACTGTGGATGAATGTGTACACATGGGCGAAAATCTTGTTTTAGGTGGAATGGGATGTCACACTCCACCCATGCAATTCTATATTCTTCCCACCCCCTGGCAGCTTCCATGTGTTGGGGTACGCTGATTGCCATTTACGGGCTAGCGGAAGGTACAGAGGGGGTGCCAAGAAGACTGGAAGAAGAGAGCTGATGTTGGCCTCCTTGATCCTCCAGCAAGAGACTGGAGATCCAGGACAGCAATGTTACCTGTCTTCTGCTGGCTGCAGAATTTCAGTTGTGTGTTGGCTGGATGCCTCCTACCATCCCTCCCTGGTCAGTAAATAGCCATGGCAGTAAATAGCCATGGCCTGGTGCATGGGAGCTGCTGGGGGAAGAGCAGCTCCTATGGGCATATGTGCATGTTACCAGAGGTTATGTGTATATGTCACTAGCAGGATTCCAACCACAGAAAGCTGATATAACTGGTTGTTGTTTTTTTAAAAAAATAAATGTACTATTACAGTGGGTCCTCCATATCCACAGGAGTTTGGTTCAAGAACCCCTACAGATAGCAAAAACTGTAGATGCTTGAGTCCTATATTAATTAATGGGTGCTGCCGTTTTAGTTATGGGCACTGCCATTTTAGGTATGGGCAGTGCATTTTAGGGATGCTAGAAATTGCTAGGTCCTTCAATACAATTCTCTAGCATGTTTGTACTGGAAAGGCAAAAATGGGGAGGAGGCAAAAATGGGGAGGAGAGCCATGTGCAGCATCTTGATCTTCTCAGAAGAAAGGAAGGATATGAATGTATCAAACAAGTCAAAATATAAATAAGCACATATCTATATGAGGATGGGGGAATTTTTGAAACATCATCCCACAATGTATCCTGATATTTTCTGAGATCTCACATTGGGGTTGCATAGCACAAATCTTCACATGCAGAACTATATATTACTTGTGCTACACAGCTCTTGTGAGGAACAACAACATCGGGCAACTGAGATAAGGCACAAAATCTGCAACTGGATGCACAACCAATGTGCTTGAGACTTCATGTGCAATGTGCATCCATGTGCAAGGCACAACCCCATCCTTACCTGGCAAGCATGTGCAATGGGCATCTGTTGCCCCATGCACGGCTTTGCTTCTGCAACCTTGAATCAAATGTGGACATTGTGCATTGAACAAAAATGCCCAACTTACAGAACTTAACAGAAGACACCAACAGGGTTCTGGCCATTGTGTTCTACTACTTACTTCCATCCAGCGGACACTTCATTCTGCAGAGCATGTAGATTGGATCCCAGTGAACAAGAAGAAGCACCACGGCATCAGACAGACTCTTACTTCATTCCCTAAAAAGGGAACCGAAGAAGCTCGCAGAAAGTTGGAGGCAAAGGCAAAGAGCCAACGGCTGGAAAAACGGATGAAAACTGTCACTTTCTGCAAATCCCAATTACGCATGTTTTGCTTAAAGAAGCAACTAGGCTTTGAATATGTTTGTTAAGCAGCTGTCATTAAGGCTGAAGGAGATGTCTCAATAATGGGGCAATTGCCATTTTTATACATCCATGTTCCTCCCAGCAATTTGTGTGTTTTCCACTACGTTAGCTGATCATGCGGTACAACCGGAGCCTTCGGAAATAAATGAGTTCTACATATCCTCTCTTCTTCCAGCTCCCACATGTGGTTCTGACTACTTCCATGGGACTGAGGGAGTATTTTTAGACTCCTTTTGTGTGTAACAAAAATGTTTTCTATCAGCAAGATAATTATGATGATAGGAAATCCTTATGTGAAATGGGGAATTAAAAAAAAAACCCAACAACCTTAAGTTGGGTAAGGCGAGTGCATTCTCGGGGAAAATGTGGAAGCTGCCCTTATTGAGCAAAGAACTGACAAAGCATTAAATAAAGCCAAACACATGACATGGAAAACATATTTATGAAGAAAGAAAATGGCAGGAGCAGAACCACTGATGGCCTAGGAATGAACTTGCAATGAATGGAACCACTAAAAAGTTGTACTTCTTGGGCCACAAAGCAAGCGGAACCTTTTCATTGGTAGGTGCTTTTGATCAATCACTAATTGACAGAGGGTTTTTGTAATTTAGACCATACGCAGTTCTCTTGAAACCAAATCAGAAGCAGATTGGACATGAGTCAGCAGCGTGATGCAGCACCCAGAAAAGCCAATGCAATTCTAGGCTGCATCAATAGAACTATAGTGAAGTATAGCTCAAGGGAAGTAAAGTGCTACTCTATTCTGCTTTGGTCAGACCTCACCTGGAATATTGTGTCACGTTCTGGCCACCGCAATTCTAGAAAAATGTTGACAAGCTGGATCATGTCCAGAGGAGGGAGACCAAAATGGTGGAAGGTCTAGAAGCCTTGCCCTATGAGGAGCGGCTTAGGGAGCTGGGTATGTTTAGCCTGGAGAAGAGAAGGTTAAAAGGGGACATGATAGCTTTGTTTAAATATTTGAAGGGATGTCATATTGAGGATGGAGCAAGCTTGTTTGCCACTGCTCCAGAGACTAGGACATAAAGCAATGAATTCAAGCTCTAGAAAAAGAGATTCCATTTAAACATTAGGAAGAACTACCTGATAGTAAGAGCTGTTGGGCAGTGGAACAGGCTGCCTGGGAGTGTGGTGGAGTCTCCATCTTTGGAGGTTTTTAAACAGAAGCTGGACATCTGTTGGGAGTGCTTTGATTGTGTATTCCTGCAATGCAGAATGGGGCTGGACTGGATGGCCTTTGTGGCCTCTTCTAAATCTGTGACTCTGTGATTCTATGATAAAGGCAGTAAAAAGCTTACCACCAGGAATTGAAGGATACCTCTCAGCAAGGTAGACCAAAAGGCAGCCATGATCAAAAATTGAATAGCCAGCTTTAAATCCAATCTGTTCATCACCTCTAATTCCATTATCCTCCGTCCAGATAAGAGGCTTAGCTTTTAGGGACTGTGCATAAACTTTCCCTAGAACTGAAAGAAAACTAATAGGATAAGAATTAGATGATTCAGTCCTGGATGTTTTTGAACATTCAGAGAACTTGACATAGATTGGCCAAGATCCTATATCAAGCAGAAAGTGTGTAACTTTACACTCACAGAGATATGCAGTTGTGGAAAACCACCTCATTGGTGAATGACATTGCATAAGCCGATGTGCAAACCAATACACAACTGTATCTGGATAGACAATGTGCGATGTGCATGCACAATGGCACTGCCTGTGCAACTCCACTTCTGCAACCTTGTACTCAATGTGGCTCTTCCACATTGAACACAAATGTCCAACTGCTCCTGTAGGTGAATTCACACAGGCGTAAGGCACCAACAGGATTCCACCCCTTATCATACAACCAACTTGGAAGGGATAGCAATGTTGTTTCCATTCTCAATTTGGGGATGAAGGATGGCAATGACTTGAGAAGAGGATTACTTGTTGCAGGCCACCTTGTGAGTTGATGACAAAGATGAACTTTGTATTCTCTTCATGTTCAGGATTGGGCAAACTGTGGCCTTATGGCTGCATCGAGCCTAATTTCAGAAGTCCTCTGAGAAGAACCAGTTCAGACCTTCAGCAAGAGTAATTTGTTCTTTCCCTGGAAGTCCTTTCAGGTAGGAGGGGAGGGAGAGAACAGGGTGTCAGGGAGTGTAAGTATAATACCACACTACACTCTTATAGTGCTATTATTCCACTTTAACTGCTCTGGCTGCCTTCTGTGGAATGCTGGGATTTGCAGTTTCAGGAGGGGCATTTAGCATTCTCAGCCAGAGAGCTCTTAGATCTCACTAAACTACAAACCCCAGAATTTCACAGGAGGCAGCCATAACAGTTAAAGGGGAATCATAGCACTATAACAGTATAGTGTGATAAAGTCTAAGATAGTGGCAGTAAGGTGTCAGGGAAAGAGGAGAGGCATCAGAGAGAAGGTGACAGAAAGAAAGAGAAAGTAGTTCCCTCCTTCAGCTGCAACCCCTCCACCAGCCCATGGCCCCTGATGGATTACCCCAGAAGTATCATGGCCCTCAATGGAGAAAAAGTTCCCCACCCTTTCTAACATGCTTAGTGATGCAAGCTGGTCACCTAGGACTATTGGGGCTTGGACTAGATGCTACCTCAAACACTCCCAGCTGTGGATACAAGGCAAGAGGAAGAACCAAGAAGTCTGCCTTGGGCAGTGTTTCCCAAACTCTGGTCTTCCGGGTGTTTTGGACTTCAGCTCCCACAATCCCTGATCATTTTGCATTGCGTTTCAAAGGGCCATATGGGACTTACAAATGGTGGTTTGGGACCCTTTGAAACTCAATGCAAAACCTTGCTAGGGAAAATGAGCAGCTCAGTTGAGTCTGGAGTTTCACCTGCTCCTTTAAGGCTCTCAGCAATAGTAGTTACCAATGGCAGCTCATGGCTCCTGTCTCAGCAGCATGGTGAATTGGTTCTGGGTTTTTGCCCAGACTTTAAAGGAGCTCTCCAAGCTGGCAGACCTATTTGAGGGATAAGGTTCAGTACCGTGGAGAGCTCCTATGAAACTTATGCTAGAGCAGATTCATCACCCCACTGAGATGGGTGCCACCAGCCCCTACTAGTAGTTACCTATATTGCAGACAGGGAGGAGGGGTGGAGCTGAGGAACAGCAGTTGCCGGTTGTGTTATGGTAAACTTTTGAACTTCAGGTTCTCATCAGGACTCCCAGGCAGGGGTAAGCTTCCATTAGCTCTTGCCCCAGCTACCACTGGCTTTGACACTATTCTCTGTGGCGTGCGACCCTTGGCAGATTGCTCCTGGGAGACTGTGGCCCTCGAGAGGAAAAAGGTTACTCACCCCTGGTATAGATCAGGGCCTGGGAATCTGAAGCCCATGGGCCAAATGCAGCTCCCAAGGCCCTCTGAAAACTGCCACTGAAACACAGTGGCTGGCCACACCACCAGATTTCAGCAACTAATTGGCCAAACCCTAATTGTTCCCAGGGGTTGCTAGGTGCAGGCATAGGGCAAGATTAACCCAAGATCAGATTCAGTATAAGCATCCTGGGCTCCTCCTGATCACAGATTAAAGTGTTTGGTCAATTTGTTTCTTGTTTCTGTCTTCAAGCTTGTGCAAGATCACAGCTTGTTGGGGGAGATGAAGTTTCCCAGCAGACTGAGCTGCAGCTTCTGTCGTGATTGTGAATGAAGAGGCAGGGTGGGAGAGATTTGAACTGTGACCTGTTTTTGTCTTGAAGGCTCAAAGGGCAGAAGGGGAAACAGCTCAAATGAGTACTTTATTACAAGCCATTTTATGATTGGAAGGGGAGGTGAGAGATAGTTGTGAAATGTTGGAAGTTTGCCTTTTGGAAGGTGTCAGCCACTTCTTCAGGTGTTGCCCCCTCCAAGGATGCTTTCCTGCCCTCTTGGCTGCCCAGATAAGGGACTCTCCGGATGCAAGGGGATTTCCCCAGCTTTTGCATCCCATGGGATTAGCAGAAGAAGGTCAAACAAACTCCCATTTTCCCTCACCCCTTATTTACTTGGTAGGTTATTCCTTCCTCCACTTGAAAACATGTGAGTGTAAAGACATATTTGTCCAATGTGCCACATTCACATTCTTTCAAGGTTGTGGAGGCAGAGTTGTGTGTGCAGTGCTGCTGGGCATTCAGATGCACCTCTGCTTGTGCATCTAGTGATGAAACATGTCATATAACACAATCAACACATAACTTTGCATGCAACAATTTATGCCCCCTGATATACGATCTCAGCCAATCCATCCATCCATCCATCCATCCATGTATGCATATATGTTCTTCTTTTCATAGAATCATAGAGTTAGAAGAGACCACAAGGGCCATCCAGTCCAACCCCCTGCCCTGCAGGAACACGTAATCAAAGCATTCCCAACAGATGGCCATCCAGCCTCTGCTTAAAAACTTCCAAAGAAGGAGACTCCACCACACTATGAGGCAGTGTATTCCACTGCCAAACAGCTCTTCCTGTCAGAAAGTTCTTCCTAATGTTTAGGTGGAATCGCTTTTCCTGTAGTTTGAGTCCATTGCTCCATGTCCTAGTCTCTGGAGCAACAGAAAACAAGGAGCAAGTTTGTTTTCTGCTGCTCCAGAGACTAGGACACAGAGCAATGGACTCAAACTACAGGAAAAGCGATTCCACCTAAACATACAGACACGGAGCAATGGACTCAAACTATGGGAGAAGAGATTCCACCCATAGCATACAGACAGACCCAACTGTTAGAATGTACCGTGGCATTCGGCTGTGGCTTACATCTTCACAAATGACCTTACCTGTGTGCAAAATGGAATGGGGTTTTTCAGAACATCCATGTTTATCTGGGCTGCCATGATGTTACAATGTATAGGTGTCTTTTGCATGATGGTGGCTAGCAGAGTGAGAGATGTACAACATCCTGATACACAATGAGCACTCATGTGCATTGGGGTGTCCTCCAGTCCACACCAGGGCACCGGCTAGGAAGAGCCAGAGCACACCAGAAGTGCCCAATGTGCACCAGAAGTGCCTAGTTCTCACCAGAAGTGCCCAATGTTCATTGAAGTGCTCTTGCTGGGGCCTGGATGCCCATCTTCACACTTACTAACAGTCTCATTGTATTTCTGCAATGTCATGATGGATTCAGCAAGGTATGAAAAGTAGGACTTTATCAGATGCAGCAAAAATTGTACAATTACAAAATCACAGTAGTGTGATTGGTTCCTGCTATTTCACAATGTTGTCATATTCGTGTGGTCAAACTCTGCTCCAGCCATGAATAAGGCATCACTTTTAATTGAAGAGACAAGTTGTCAATTGCTATCAATAGCACTTTTTTTTTTTTTGCAGTATTGAAGAGCGTGCAAAAACACATCTTGCGATTACAGCATGAATGGGTGGTCCTCTTTCCCCTCTCCCCATTCCCAGCCAGAAAACTTCTGGGTGAGAATGTGAAAACTATCCAAAGGACATTCTTTTTATGAACTGTCCCAGTTTGTTTGCATGTTTTTCAGTTTAAGTGTTTGCATGTTGGTTTATTTTGCAAATTAAAGGGGTTTTGGTGTTTTTAAGTGCTCTCGTGTCTTCTCATGAGAACCACGAAAATCTTGCCCATGCTAAATCACGGAAATAAACTCCCATTCTTAAATCACTAGTGGTGGTTGTACACTAATTCCATGGTGGTTCTTTCATGTGATTACAGCGATGTGCGATAATAAGTGTAATCACGCCACACTTTCCTCATTCATGTTTTTACAGCATTTTTAGACGCAGGTCTGATAAAGTCCGTAGGCTGTGATAAAGGATCTCAGGCATCATTTCCTATCAAGCATTGAGTGAACAGAAGGAGACGCCTCCTAAGCCCTGGCTCAGGCAAGGATTTTGGGAACTGTAGTCTCTCCCCACCTTTCCCAAGCTCTGAGTTTTTAACCAGACTCAGCCATTCATAGCCAAATGCAGCAGAACAGCCACATTTCCCCAAGCCATGTTACCAAAGGGCAGCTTTCCCATAATTCCACAGCCTCACTCTCCTTTAGTGAATCATGTAGGACCAGCTCTTGAAAGTAGAGTAACAAAAACAAAACAGGGTTTTAGTTCAGAAATAGTTTCCGGGAACTTTGGTCTCTGTTTTTCACCCTCGATGAGATAAAGTCACTCATTGTTTGGCTTGGCTCCCTATAAACCCATGTTGCCGACAGCACACTTTGATCACAGGGCTATCAGGATGCTGACCCTTGACAGCCAACCCACTCCCTCCTCTTTCCCAGTACTGCCAGACCAGTCTCTGTTATAGAAATTGGATTCTGTTTTGTTTTTTTCTTACCAGGAGTAATAAGATGGTGGTGAGGCAGTGCAAGGTGGGGGGAGAGACCAAACCTAAATCCCACCACTCTTAGAAGTCATTTGAAGCTGTCCTCCTAATTAGTCTGCAAATTAGATTATTTCAGAGTTCATCCAGTCAAGCTTTTTCAGCAAATGAACAGAAATTTCCCAAAGCTTGGTTGTGGCTTGACTTGCTTTAGCATCAGCCATGGGCAAGAGACTGTACAGAACACTGCAGGGAAACCATCCTGTCCAGAATCCAGGATAAGAATGTGATAACCAATCTTTCAATGGAATAGACACATTTTAAAAAAAATTGGATTGCACTTTTTTCCTGCCTTCCCACAAAAAATAAAGTGCTCAAGGCAGCTAGCAACTTCATGAAAAACAAATTCAATAACAAGCCCAAGAAAAGTGATTGTCAAGCAGCATCACAGCTGCACCAAATAGTACAGTGTTTTTTTTTGTTTTTTTTTTTTTTGAAAGACATACTTGAGCTTGAATCCTTTTGGTGACTTGGGGGGTTGTCTAAATGGTGAAAGTACTCCTTGTAGAATTCAAGGAGAATGCCTTTTGTCCCATTGGGATCCCACATCATTTTGCTGTATTCAGAAGGAAGGGGTCCAAAAACATCATATGCTCTTTGGAAGTCTTTGGAACTTTGTAAAGAACATCATGGGAAATGCACATTCCTGCTCATTGGGATAAGCAATGTGAACTGATATGCTTTCCTGATATGAGTGGAAGTGTGAAGATGATTGGTTGGAGGTGTGCAGGGGCAGAGCTTGCCGGCAAGGCAAGCATCTGGAACCGCAATTTTGGATTTTCACATTCTCCTGTGGAAGCAACTGAACGGACTTCAGTTCAAGGTGGCAGAAGCAGAGTTTGGGATGTGGTGCCATTCCACATGGTCCTGCAATGCACATAGTTGTGCATGGTTGCGCACAGAGACACATGCCCCATTCACTAACGATTTGGTGCTGTGCCAGCACTGTGTCACTCTAGTGTAGTTACACTCTGTTTCCTCAATGTAGGGTTGCAGCCAATATTTTTGGGGGAGGGAGGGTCCACAGTCATATCTGCCCCTCTGGGTGTGGCTACCTTCAAAGGAGGACACTCCCTACCTTCAAAGGAGGACATTCCATCTCTTATGGCTTCAGAGGGCTCCTCCAGATGGGTCAATAGTGCCAATAAATGCTGAGCTAGTCTTGTTTCTGGATTTCGCGCCTTGTATTGTTGTTCCTGCTCCCTCATCCAATCATGCCCTAAAGTTGCTGGGGTTTCCTCCACTCTTCTTTTCCTGCTTGAGAGGTGTGGTTAACTGTGATGTTGGGCAGGGTGTCCTTCCCTCCCCATCGTCCCCTCCATGAATCCAACAACATCCTCATTCTCCTGACCCAGTATCCACGTTCCCTGTCTCATGACTTGATTTTTTTTAATTGTTACAGTCATAGTGCTAAAGTTTAGCACTTCCCTGTAAGAGGAAGGGGGTAGGGAGGGGAGAGTAGAGGAAACATTCAATCTGGTAACCAGAAATGTAACAAGGGAAGGAAGGTCAAAGGAAAACCACCTGGCAAAAATACAGTGGGCAGAACAAAGACAATGGATACAGATGTGGGAATTTACCCCTGCCTGTGCTGAAATTGCTGAGGACAGAGGGGAGAAACCCAGCCCCTGTTCCTGGGTTTAAAAAACAGCAGCTAATCCCAGAAATACACAAGAAATAGACTGGGACAGGAGGTACATATATGGAGATTTTAAAAAACTTGGTAAGAGCAGGCACAACTCCAATGGAATCCCAAGGCTTTTCACCAATCTTGATGGGTCTTGAGATGTCCTTGCAGGCACCATAGCGTTGCCACTTCATGGCAGCCTGTTCTTTTCTTTCTTCCCCTCTTCCCCATCTGGATCTGCTAGGGATGAGTGGAGAAAGTAATGTTTCTCTAAGCAGGGGGAAAACATCCTGGAACAATCTGACACAACCAAGTTTGCAGAATGACTTAGAACATGGGCATATATTATCAATGATTTGGGTACGCACATGTTTTTCTCATTAAAAAGCTCCACGGAGTATATGAAACAGCCCAGGGAAACCGTAAATAAGACAGCACAAAGCTACTTCAGGTTGATGTTGACATGACAGATCACTCACTCCCCCCATCCCCTTGTACCAGGTTGTCAATGGGGCTTCTATTTCCAAGCGACTTGCCATGTTGCCTTCAAAACCACAGTTGTCTCTGGAGCTCAGGGACAGATGAGTTTTCTGTTTCCATCATGTTCCTGATTGTGGGGAGGGACCAAGGTTATCTTATGGGACAACTTCTTAAGGACATCCTCAAGTAGACAAACCAGTGCATTGAATTTCCATTGGTTATGTTCCAATATCCTTTGCAAATTGAAACAACTAAGACTTATGAAAGCTGTGAAAAACAACATTGATTCACAAGAAGCCAGAGGAGGAACAGTGGTGGGGGCATGGTGTGGAAATGGTAGAGTTTGTATGCCTTGCAGGCAGAGGAGGAGAGCTTGTGTGTGTCTCCAGGTGGCACATTACCACACGATGTGGCATTTCTCCACCCCTCCTATACTTCCCTCAAATGCCATAATGGCTAGTGGGGAAGCCTCCTTAAAAGATGTGGGGAGGTTGTGGCCTAGGTCCCCTGCAAGCCATCAGTTCACACTTCTGGCTAGAGACATCTGTCCCTTCAGCAACAACCCACCAGGCCGGGAGGGAGAGGAGCAGAAGGAGCATTGGAAAGGGAGACAGAGAGGAGGGGGGTGTTGGAAAGAGAGACAGAGAGATGGGGGGAAGAGAAGGAGAAAAAGAAGGGGCAGGGAAGGAAGAGAGGATAGAAAAGATGTCCGGAAGGAAGGAAGGAAGGAAGGAAGGAAGGAAGGAAGGAAGGAAGGAAGGAGAGACAGACAGGAGGAGCAGGAAGGGAGGGAGGATAGAAAAAATGGAAAGGTGGGAGGGAGAGAAAGGAGGAAGGAAGGAAGGAAATAAAGAAAGGAGAACCAGGAAGGGACAGGATGGAAGAGGGTTAATCAGATATGTCTCTACCAAACTGGGGCAATTGGAAGATACGGGACTAACACCACCGAAATCCTGGAGCACTGCTGCCAGCCAGAGCTGACAAGACTGGGCTAGATGGACCAATGGTCTGACTCAATGTAAATCCCCTTCCTATGTTCCTCATGTTTGGGACTTTGAGCTAGAGCACTTTGACAGCACTTTAACTACTATGGTTGCATCTTATGGCATCCAGGGATTTGTAGTTTGGGGAGGCAGAGGATTTTAAATACACTGCACAACTACAAATCCCAGGATTTCTATAGGATGGAGCCGTGGCAGCTAAAGCGATCTCAAACTGCTACAGGTGTGTCGTGTGAATAAAAACAACCAACCAAGATGGATGCTGAAGTTGCACCTACCGGAATCCATGCTTGCTATGCTATGGTTAGGGGAGGTTAACATGGCACCCAACCAATAGCTATCAGGAACTCTTGTGGAAAGATGTTCCTTGCATTAACTGTGCCCTGTGCAAAATACACAAAACAATGCTTCAGTTTGTTCATTTTGTGTGCCAGTCAGTTTTGATGGGACAGTTCTCTTGCCCTGGTGTTATGAAAGACAGAAATAGATGTTTCTTGTCCGCTCTCTCTGTACCATGCCTAATGTTATCATCTTCCATCATAAGACTGCTTAGTCACCCTCCATACAGACATGGGCAAGGATCGATTGCCAGGATGAACAGGCTGGGCGTATTGGAAGGCTTCAGAGCGGATTATTTGGCTTTCTGTCCGATTCTTGGTGGTACTGTCCATTTCAAGACTGCCGGGACCAAATCCATACATGAGGTTGGATCTGGTCAGATAGTCCGCCCATGGAAATCCATGGGAATCAAATTAGTAGGGCTAGCTGTTCATTTTAGTGTGCCTCCTCTAAGCCATCGCTAACTTGTCCAATGATTTCATCTTCATCTGAAGAAGAACAATGTAAAAAAAAAACAACCCCTCTTCACGATCCCAGTTCCATGGAGTCCTTATTTGTACAGCTCTTGGACAGGAACTCTTGCAAATGGCCTTTGATCTCTCAAATCCTTGCTCTGTTTCCATGGCAATGGCTGTAGGCAGCACAATTATGAATGAACTCTATTGTGTGGAGCCCTCTGACACACTCCTTCACCAAATTACTGGTATTTGTTCATGAGTCCTGACTTCGGCTACCTTGGCAGGGAAACTTTGCCGGGATTTATTTATTTACCCCTCTCTTTTTAAAATGATCTACATGGGTTTTTGCATCAAAACTTCCAAAGCAGTTTACACACACACACACACAAACACACACACATAAGGAGAGCTTACAATGCAAAAGACTAATTAAAATAAATGAGCAACTAGCATAAATACAGAAAACAAGTAACTACAATGGGAATAACCTTTAGCTCAAATCCTGTTTGGAGAGGATAGGCCTTCCAAAAGGTGGCAGGTAGGGCTTTGTGGAGTGATGGGGTAACCACCGAAAAGTCCCTGCTTCTTGTGAAGCCCAATGGCAGAGCCTCTCTCACAGATCTTGGCTCCTGATAGTTCATATCCCAATAGGAAGTCATGTTCATTTACATCAGGGGTGGGTATCTGTCAAGGGTTGGAGGACCTTGGCTTCTCAGAAGATGTGGGGGGGTACACATTCCTCCCCCACTGCACCCCTCCCAGAATTCATTGTCTGCCTCCATGTGCCCTCTAGAGAGTGTGGGGCATTTTCGCCATGTTTTGACCCCCCCCCCGCCACCATTTTAGATCCAGGAAAGGCCTTTTCTTTTACAACAGGAAATGAACCAGAAGTCACTTAGCTCTAAGACTATGGAGGTTATCAGACGTGTCAAAAGTGGTGTTACAACAATGCCAGGAGATGGCAAAAGGGCTGCCTTAAAACACAACATCGTTATGCACAGGTGCCGTTTTGTATTGTTGGGAGAAGCCGTCAATAGATCCCTGTTCCGTTTCTGTCACGGATTTCCATGGGTATAATGAAGTGTCTTGTTTCGCTGGCAAGATCCCAGCATCAATGGGTGGTCCCTGCCAGAAAACTTCTGGGTGACATCGGAACATACCCTTTTTTTATGACCCTCCTCAGGTTACTTGTACATTTTAAAATGTGTTTTTGTGCTTGCTGTCACTTTTTTGTGTTATTTTTATTTTTGAATTTCCCACACTCGCCTCTTCTCTTGAGAATCCATGGGATTTCACTCCAGGAAGTGAATGGAGCTCCATTAGAGCGCCATTCACTGCTGGACTGCCCTGTTGATGGGAGAGGAGGAAAGTGCGGTGGGGAGGGCGACTGTGACTGGACAGGGGCAGGAGTGGAGATTGTGGGACAGGAACGCCTGTTACTTTCTGGTCTGATAATCTCCTTAGAACAAGGGGTTGGCAACTCCTGCACATCTCGGAACCATTTCTTTACATTCCCCCAGTATTGGAACCCCCTCGTGGGCACCTCCCAAAATCCCATTGACCCCCTCAAAATGGTCAATGGGATCACCCAAAATCTTGGTGGAGGATTTGCCACTTTTTTGTAATGTGAGGGCTCCTTGGGTCCCATTGAGGGCGGGCAAGTCCTTTCATCAAATCCAGAAGGAACCCACTGGTGAATTGTGGGTTTTATAAAAGCCCTTTTAGCCCTAAAATGGGTCTGGGGGAAAGGATTACATCAAAATGGCAAATAACGTCCCTCAGAATGGACACACCTTGCCATTGGCAGGCAGTATTTTTTCTCCAAGAGGAGGTTGGGAGTCCAGCCCTATAATAGATTACCAGGAACTAAGAGCTTCAAAGTCAACAGCCAGGCAAGCAGCAGACCTCCTCACATCCAAATCCCATCAACCTCAGCCAGCATGGGGAATGGTGGGGGATAATGAGGACTATAAACCACAAGATCAGAATAAGCACAGACTCCCTCATCCTTGTGCTCCAGGTGTTTGGCTAGGTTTAGCCGAGAAACAGAATACAGGTGGACTCCCACATTCGCAGAACCAATAATGGTGGTTTCAGTTATCCACGGCTGAAAAGGGGGGGAACACATACCATAGAGTTATGCTGGAAGATGCCTAGAGAGGTGTCCTCTCTAGGAATCTTTTGGTCCTCCAATGCATCTCTATGGTATCTTTGTACTGGAAGTCTTTTATTTTAATGGGGTTGGCTATTATCCACAGTTTCTGGTATCCACAGTAAGTCCAGGAGCTGAACCCCAGCAGATAGGGGGGGTCCAACTGTACTAGACTTCAGCTTGGTCTAACCCAAGAGTTGTTTTGCTTCTAGATTTTTTTTCCTTTTCTAATCCACATTTTGTTGGGAATCCTGTAGGGAAAATCTGTGGAAGCTTGCTTCCCCCAGAACTGATGTGATGGCCACATCTTTCCTGATGTGATAGACTATAACCTCGATCATTCCCAGATATCATAGCCACAGACTATGCTGGCTGAAGATGATGAGAATTAGAGCCTTAGCCATCCGAAGAACAATGGGCCTATGGAAATAAGACCACACAATGTTCATGTTGTTTAAATGGTATTTTGTAGTCGCATGACTCCTCTGGTTTCTAATCACATTATGATGGTTAAATCACTTATATATTGTCATTATGCTGGTTAAGTACTGTTATTTTTAAGCTTTTGCTTCTTATCTGTAATTGTATACTTTAAAAACCTAGATGGTTAAGATCCTGCATCAAAGCGACAGAATGTATTTTTACATGCATGGACTCTGTGTGGTTGCACAATGCCATCTCATTAGTGAATTGCAACATTGCACAACTGAATGTTGTTGTGCACCAGCATGCACAACCCACCACCATGGTACCTCATGTGTAACTCTGGGTCCACAATCTTTAACTGAATGTGGACATTCTGCATACGAAAGAAAATTCCAATTGCTTCATAGAATCATAGAATCATAGAGTTGGAAGAGACCACAAGGGCCATCCAGTCCAACCCCCTGCACTGCAGGAGTAAACAATCAAAGCATTCCCGACAGATAGCCATCCAGCCTCTGTTTAAAAACCTCCCAAGAAGGAGATTCCACCACAATCCCAGGCAGCAGCGCATTCCACTGCCAAACAACTCTTACTGTCAGGAAGTTCTTCCTAATGTTTAGATGGAATCTCTTTTCCTGTAGTTTGAACCCATTGCTCTGTGTCCGAGTCTCTGGAGCTGCAGAAAACAAGCTTACCATACTCCACCCTCTGTATAACATCCCGTTAAACATTTAAACATGGCTATCATGTCCCCTCTTAACCTTCTCTTAACCCAGGCTAAACATACCCAGCTCCCTAAACTGTTCCTCATAGGGCATGTCTTCCAGATTTCCCACCATTTTGCTCTCCCTCCTCTGGACATGTTCCAGCTTGTCCATATCCTTCTGGAATTGTGGTGCCCAGAACTGGACACAGTATTCCAGATGAGGTCTGACTAAAGCAGAATAGAGTGGCACTATTACTTCCCTCGATCTAGACACTCTACTCCTATTGATGCAGCCTAGAATTGCACTGGCCTTTTTAGCTGCCGTATCACACTGCTGACTCATGTTCAGCTTGTGGTCTGCTAAGACTCCTAGATCCCTTCTGCATGTACTGCCATCAAGCCATGTGTCACCCATCCTATATTTGTGCATTTCATTTTTACTGCTCAAGTGTAGTATCCTACATTTCTCCCTGTTGAAATTCATTTTGCTAGTTTTGGCCTTCCATAGGGAAGTTTACACAAATGTAAGACCACAAGAGGAATCTGGTCATATAAATGGATTTCATTTTGATAAATGATCAGATTATCATTTTTGATGACATCTGCCCTTGGGATCACATTTCCCTTCTTTTAAAAAATGGCTCATAAACATTTTAAATAAAATTAAGTGAAAGGAAAAGGAAGGCTTAGCTTAGCTTGTTGGCCCAGTCCTATACTTCAGACATGGGGAGCATGTGCCCCTCTATAATCCATAATCACTCCACACTGGCTATGCTGGCTAGGGATAATGGGAGTTACAGTCTAGCTACATCTTGAGTGTCACCTGTGCCTAGACATCTGCCCATAATGAATGGAAGTTGGGTGGATTGTGATTATTGTGCAAAGAAGGTTAGAACTGTAGAGTGTATGTACATGACACAATTACAGCGGTGCAACCCCACTTTAAAGGCCAGGGCTCCAGCCTATGGAATCCTGGGATTTCTAGTTTGTGGAGAATTCCATGCCAGAGAAATCTAGTACTGTTGTTTACAGGTGAATTTTAAGTCCGTCACCAAATCAGAAATCCCAGAAAGTCATTGGAAGGACCTATGACAGTTAAAACAGAATCCAAGTGCTGTGATTGCATAATACTGCGGCATTCTTAATCTGCATTTCATAAGGCAGCCCATTCTTTGCAATTCAGATATTTACAAAGTTCAGCTTGACAAACATTTTCTGCCATACTTTTGTTACCTCCTTATGGCACTGTGGACTATGTGTCTGAATCAAACGTTATCCAACCTGTACAGTCTTCCAGCAGTTCAGGCACACTTATCCTCGCCATTCTTCTGCTAGAGTTCCCCACCACCAGGTGTAGTGGTGTGAATGTTGGACTAGAACACTGGGAGACCAGGGTTTGACTCTCTGCTGGGCCATGGAAACCTATTGGGTGACCTTAGGCAAGTTATACTCTCTCAGCCTCAGAAGAAGGCAAGGGCAAACCCCCTCTGAACAACTTCTGCCAAGAAAACCTTGTGATAGGTTTGCCTTAGCATCACCATCAGTTACAAATGACTTGAATAATAATAATAATAATAATAATAATAATAATAGGCTGAGGTTTTGTTCCTGGCTTCAAAAAGTGCAAAGCACAACAGCGGGGGACGCACCTGCCGTTACCACCTGGCATGTGCATGTAGACTTCTGCCAGTTTCATTTTGGTAATGGGGGAGAAACAAGCCAGCTTCAAGGCCAGAATACATTGGCTGAAGGTGATGTATTCTGGCCAGTCTAGAGAACCCCATATTGGCTTGAATTCACTGTTAGTTCCCCCATTAGATTAGACCCATTGATTCAATAGGATTTACCTACTTGTTGACTTACCATTCAATATTTGATTGGGTGGGTTTTCTCTGGCTGGGACTAACCATTAGGTTTCATACCAATGTTTCCCATGGACATACACAAAAGTATTTCTGCAAATTTTGAGGGTAGCAAATGGTTTCCTCCAAGCCACTGAGGCAGGGCAGTCTGGAATTAGGTGGTTGCTGCCCCTTCAGAACAGGGATAAAATGGTACCAGTGGATAGATTCCATGGCAGATTTGACCACTGTGGGACTCTGTTGCTCTTGAGAAGGAAACTAGGCTGGCCAGGAGAACAGACAAGAGCATGGAAAATACATCAATGAGATTCCGCAGATGACTGGGCACAGCTAAATGGAGCTAAAGGAGGAATTAAAAAGATCTTCGTCCCTCTACCAGCAGGCTAAGACCTTTCTATTTAGCCAGGTCTGTGCCTTTTAATCATATGCCAGCAGGGTATTTGAAAGCGGTGCACTGTGTTTTTATCTTGTGTCCTTCCTATTATGGTGGAAATCTGTTTTAAACTGATTTAACCTCACCCCTTTTTTAAATCGAATTGTGATTGAGTTTTAAAACTTTTGTAAAATAAGGCCCATAGTGTATGAATGCGTAATTAACAGGCCTTGTCGCACTCCAAAGAAAAGCAGCAAGGGAGCAGGAATGTTCCATCTTCCACGCTGCCTCTCCACATGACGTCGTCGTCCTTCTGGTGTTCTTTCACTCCGGGCACATGGGAGAGCAAGGTAAAACCACATCATTTTGCTAACCAGGAAATCCATTAGCAAAAGGATACAGTTTTACCTCGGTCCCCACAGAGGACCAGAATGAAAGAATGCCGGAAGGATGATGACGCCATGCAGTAAAGCAGTATGGAAGATGGAACATTCCTGCTCCCTTTCTTCAGAGTGCAGTAAGGCCCAATGTTCCCTGGCCTGGCCCTCTCCCTAAGCCCACCTTGAGAGCCAGCAGACACATCCGATGAAGGAGTTCTGTTCAGCTGGCAACTGACGTGCAGGAGGAGGGTGCTTCCACACACCCTTTCCACCAGCGAGCAAGGCTGCAGTAAGCAATTGCAACAGAGGTCCTGCTTCTGATTGCCACCGCCTCATTCACTGATAGGAGTGGGCTGGAAGCATCATCCTACTGTGCCCTGAATACCAGCAGAACAGCTCTCCACCTCTCACTGTGGCTGGTAAAGTAGATTTGGGAGGGCATTTGCAATTGTGGCCATAGTGCTAATCAATATGGAGCACTGCTAATCGATATGGAGCAGCTATAGACCTGTAACTCTGGGTGACAAATCTGTAACTGGAATACAGAAATGCCAGCCTAAGTTTTTAACTAAACGTTTATTTTAAATTCTCTAAGCGGCTTTGGATTCCATGCTGGGAGAAAGGCATAAATGAAATGTAATTCAGCTAAATTTTATTAATAAATTTTAAAAAAGGCAGCTAGCCTTTGAGATTGAGGGTGCACTGTGTGTTTGTGTTGGTTGGTTTCCATTTTCATGGTGAAAGAGGAGAGAAAACGATTTTCAATTTCTTGTAGCTTCTTCACCCACCAGCTGAAGACCCCAAACTGAATCAGAAGGGGTTGTTCAGGATAAAACGGCCTTGATTCATATTGGCCCCAAGGACATGCCTAAAGGGAAAGTTTTGACAGGTGAAATGACCTGAAAATAATTAACCTTCTTCCTCTAAAATTTAGAGTCTAAATAATGGCATATTCTTCACTTAGGTCTCCCCACCCATAATCCAGGAGACCAAGCCCTTGTTTGATATTGCTTCCCTTTCAGCTAGCATCCCAACCTCATCCCATGTCATCCTCACATGTACACATAGTGTCCGGACTGATAGACATATCTAGATATTGGCATTGATTTCTCTTGCCACCGTCTGGAGTGTTTTTGTTAGCAAGGAGGCTGAAAGGAACACATCCTTCCCCCTCACACATCACCTTGTCCTGTTCCTCCCCTTCCTTGTAATAGAATGATTTGGCCTGGAAGCCAAATCTCCCTTGATGAACAATCGGACACAAATGTCAATAACAATTAGATTGTCTTGGGGAGCCAGTCACTTAGGTCTCCAGTTGGCTGTCTGCGGCAGGCAAGCTGAGGTCCTTGGAGTTCTCATCTGCAAATCAGGTTTGGCATCAGCAATGAAAAGACATCCAATATAATAGCATTAAGAGGCTGATGGGAGAACAGAAGCAAAAAAAACCCTCCCTTGCCACCCATAATGTGCATGGTAGGAGTGTGTGCTGGTGTTTGGATGTGTGTTGGGGAAAGAGAGTGTGTGTGAGAGAGAGCCCAAGAGGTGTCAAGAATTCATCATGGCTATGAAACAGGAGGAACTGTTTTGAGGGCTTCATGGCACCAATGCTGTGCATTGTGAATGGGATGCCTCTTTGCATTGGGTTGCACACTCAGTTGTGCCATGTCACAGTTCACTAACAGTGGCTGGGATTCTCTTAGGGACATACGTACATGTAACTGTACATGTGCTGATGTGGTTTTTCAGGTGCTGCAGGGGTTGGTATAACCCTCTGCAGCATCCAAAGCCCCTCCTTGAGTTACTCAAAAGCTTTGGAAGCCATCCTGCATGGTCCCTTCTTGGCCACACGAGGACTAGGGACAAAGGGCAATAGTGACTAGATGGGGAGTGGCTGTTGTCTGCATTGAGACCATCTTAACTGAAAACAGAGTAACATCTGAGGCAAAACATAGGTCTGTGACTCTAACATCATCCCTTTTTTCCCCTCCTGTGTGATTTTTAACATCTTTACCTGACAAAGAAGCCAGTGAAGCTTTTTAAGCTTGCATGATGTATTTTATGCTTTGGAGTTGGTCCAATAAAAATATTGCAGCCTTGTGGAATTTGGATTTCATTGTATTTTGCTGCAGCTACCCCAGAATGTTTCCTAGGATAATGGTTCTCAAACTTTGGTCCACCAGAGGGCTGGGACTTCAACTCCCAGAATTCCTGATCAGTAGACATACTGGCTTTGATTTCTGGGAATCAAAGTCCAAAACATCTGGAGAACCAAAGTGGGAGGACCACTGTCCTAGGGGACTTGGATCCAGATGCCTCCAGTTATGCCTATGGTTGTGGTAACTATTATCTTCAATTCCAAATGTTTAGGAAACTTGTAGTTACTTTGTGCTGAAGGATGATACACTGCCTATATTTCTGGATAACATTTCTAAACATATTGGCAGAGATCCTGCTTCACAGGCTAGATTTCATAACTTTATGAATACAGAACTACTGTATGTTGCAGGAATGTTATGTTGCACAAAACCCTGTTAGTGATTTGCAAAGATGCATATCCGGGCACTGGCAGGAGGGCTCCAATGCACATCGTACACTTCTGATGCACACTGGGGACTTCTGCTGTGAATTAGACTCTCCTGTTTTGCTCTGGCACTTCGTAGCTGGTGTCTGGGTGGGCATTGGTGAGCATCCCAATGTGCACCAATGCCCATTGCGCATGGGGCCATGGCCCATCAGTCACTCCACCACTGCACAATGGATCCCTATATATTGTAACATCATAGCAGCCCCATTGTGAAAGAAGTCAGTTCAATTTTGCACACATGTAAGGCCAATGATGAAGACATCAGTTCCAAAAAGAATATATCTGCCACTGGTGATTTGCTAGTTCAAGGAATGAGCCCAAAGCCTCTATGTTTTGTTGTGATTAATTTTACCTGTGAATATACCCATGTTAGCCTGGGTTTGGATGCTTTGGCTGGTTTGCCAAAGGGATTACAGAACTTTACTTATAGGAAATGCATGCCCAAAATGTGGACATCAGAAAAATGAAGACAGAAATGTGTACTGTCTGGAAGAAAAATGCATACAAGCATATAGACTAATTTCAGTGCAGGAAGAAAGTGGGGGTGGGGAGTCTTGCAATTTGATCTAGGTGTAGTGAAAATTCCAGTGGGATCCTGAAAAACACAATGAAACCAAGACTGACAGAGATTTTTTTACATTCCCCCCAAACACCAATATGACTCCAGCCTGTATAGCTGTACTGAGAAGCAAGTTCTAAATTCAAATTTCAAAGGTACATGTTCCCTCCTGCGTACAGGATTGCTTCTTAAATGTTTCAGCCCATGTTGCTTTAAAAACAACAGCACAACAACACCTTGAACCCTGCTGTTTTCATTCAACTCCGTGCTTTTGCTCTTGTTTCCGTTTCTAAACTCTCCATCAAGCAAATAAACAAGCAAAACCGTGGAGGCACCCTAATGTATTGTGCGTGTCTGTCCCCTCACTCCCAAATGGTAAATATGGAAGGAAGAATGCCCAATCTAATTAAGACCAATTGAGGCG
This sequence comes from Gambelia wislizenii, assembly GCA_030847615.1. NCBI lineage: Eukaryota > Metazoa > Chordata > Lepidosauria > Squamata > Crotaphytidae > Gambelia > Gambelia wislizenii. Next base: position 21,709,126 of record JAUMIR010000013.1, on the reverse strand, counting down.
TATGGAGACAGGACCCTCCCATTGGGAATGCTCTAGGTTAAGGAGGTTAAAAAGAGGAATGTCCTGCCTAATAAAAGAAGCTCAGTGCTGTGGGCACACTTTCTCCATCCCGCTTTTGAGGCAAATTAGTTGATGGGGTTAAAGAGCTACAGGAAGCAAGACCGCTGCCATGATAGGAAAGGCAGCCTTGCTGAGTGTTGGGCTTCTGTGTCTTTTATCATTTGCTCACCGCTGGAATCAAGATCAACAGGAAAGATGGATAAAAACCCCAAGCAAACCCCAAATTAGTTTTATCGGTAGTTAGGGAAAGGAAGTTGGTCATATCCGTGTTACGGTTAAGGAGATTAATCTGTTTCATGGAAATGGGAATGTTCCAAAATATTGGGGACACACCAACAAAGTGGGGAGGGATGAACATATAACACATCCTTAGCCAGTGCTTCACAGTATTTTAAAGTTGGAAGGGACCACATGGGCCATCTAGTCCAACCCCTTGCCATGCAGGAATACTAATATATCCTCCCCACTTTATATCACATATAAACCAGCTTTGTTATGTCTAACTGCAGCACATGTGGCTTCTCATTGTACGGCTGTAATACATGGCTCCCCCTTACCCGCAGAACTAATATCCATCGTTTCAGTTATCCAAGGCTGGAAAAAAATAGGGACACATACCATAGAATCATGCTGGAAAATGCATAGAGAGGTGTCCTCTCTAGGAATCAGTAGGTCCTCCAATGCAACTCTATGGTATGTTTGTACCAGAAGTCCTTCATTTTAATAGGTTTTGCTTTTATTCATGGTTTCACTTATAAACCGTAATTCCAGGAACATATCCCCCATGGATATAGGGGAGGGTTACCTGTGCTACATCAATGAAGACTTATAAGAACATGCCTTCAAGTGGCCTGTCGACTTATGGCGACCCCATGAATACCATAGGGTTTTCATAGGCGAGGAATCCTCAGAGGTAGCTTTGCCCATTCCTTGCTCTGAAACGTAGCCTACAAGAGAAGCAATGCTAAGAGCTGAGAGGTTGTAACTTGCCACAAGATATGTTAAGAAAAGGTCAGGAAGGTGCAGAGCACCGGTGTGTCTAATCATCATGCAACAAGTTAAGAGGATGATTGTCCTTAAAGATGGGCTTTGTCCATACTGGCTAAGTATCGCATGGTGTTTTCTCCTGGGACAACGTACTTGGCTGCTTGATCACTCACAGTTTCTGCAGACGGAAGGAGGGCACAGCTGGCACAGGTGATTGTCTCTAGGCTAACCTATTTGTGTGAAACTGGCCAAGCTGAGATGCCATTCAGGCAGACCCACACACTCACATGTGCTTAAGGTGATGTGAACCTTCGGTCTATGCAGTTCAAAGCTGTTCACTTGCACATCCTTTATCCAGAGTTTTGGATCAGGGTGAAAGACTCTGTCCAGTTTGTTTGATCCTATGTTCTATTTTTTAAAAAAATGTCAGCAAGGTAAATGGAGGAAGATAAGGTAGAGAGGGAAAGCAGGGAAATAAATAAACAATCAGGTAGAGATGGATTGGATGTTTCAAGTAAGGAAGGTACAGAAGGAATGAGAAATAAAAGGGGGAAAAGGGGGCAAAAGGTATTTACATTTTTATGTTATGTAAGTATGTGTGTATTTATGCATCTACGCATATATGTGATTAAAACCTTGTCAAAATAAATAATTTTTAAAAAATGTCAGCCAGAATCCAGCTGGTGTTTCACAGTATTTCCCTTCATTGCTGGAGGAAATGTGGACAAAAAAGGACTCGTGTCTGACTAGAATGTCCAACAGTTCAGAAATTCTGGGGAAATGTGGGAATAACAAAATGTCAAACATTACCACTCAAAATAAAATGTTTTGTGGGTTGTCAATATTCACTGGGGCAAATCAAAACCTACAACATCAAAAAATTAATTACATTTCTTGTATAGGCAGCTAGAGCAGTTATTAGTAAAAACTGGAAACATTTGGAAAATGTAAACAAGGAATGCTGGTAGAATGAAACCTGGGAAATCACATTGATGGAAAAGTTAACATCTATGGCCAGAGCAGTAGAGAACATAGAGAAAAGCAATGAATTCTGGAACACTTGGTCCCCCTTTATATAATGTACGGTATGACCCCCAGATCCATAGAGCATACATTCCCGGAAGTATCATGGATACTGGAAACCATGGATAATAGTGAACCCTCTTAAAATGAATGAATTCTGGCCCAATCATACCATAAAGTCGTGCTAGAGAACCTAGAAGATGCCTAGAGAGACCATATTTTTTCAGCTGTGCATAAGTGAATACATGGTTACCAGTCCCACAGATACAGGAGGGCGTACTGTACAGTATAAGGAAACATAAAGAATAAAGGGATCTACCAAAGATCTACCCCCTCCTCATTGATCACAAGGCTGGGCAGCCTGTTCTGACCTCACCAGAAGTGATGTTGCCAGCAAGGCATGCTATTTAAGACCTCAGGTATCAGGATAAATAAAAGTGGTGACAATCGGACATCCTTGTCTTCTCCCTTTTTGTATCTCACGTGGTTTAGTTAAATCTGCATTCACTGTTATTTGTGCTTTCTGCAAAGTATACACCATTATAACCCATTTGATAAAATTATCTCCAAAACTCATCTCTTCCATAAAATTAACTAAGAAAGTCCAGTTCATGTTGTCAAAGGCCTTTTCTGTATCTAAAAAACAAAACAAAACACAATGTGGCTTGTTTTTCATCATGTCATTCGAAATATTTCCCAAATATCCATCACATGTCTAATGGTATCTCACAATTGTCTTTTAGGTAAAAATCCACACTGATCTTCATGTATAAAGTCCTGAAGAATAATTTTTGATCTTTCAGCCTAAACCATTGGAAACAACTTGCAATTACTGTTCAAGAATGATATTGGTCTAGAATTTTTTGTCAAAGTCAAAAGTTGGTCTTCTTTAGATATTAGTGCTATATCCACCTCTGCCCAACTATCAAGAATCCTTCCAGTCTGCAAAATAGTATCATCTGGTGGAATGGCAATAAGAGGTCTTCTTCAAAACATTTATAGTAAGTTACCAGCAAACCATCTGGCCCTGGTGTCTTTCCTCTAGCAGCCTTATTCATAGCTTCAGAAATCTCTCTTACCATTATAAATAATGCTACATGGTAGGAACATCAATGGAGAAGACCTTCCACCATATAGTGACCAAGCGAACTGCATTAGGGCATGATAAACAAGACCTCTCAAACTGTTAAGACTGGGGCAGCCTATAAAGGAGGAGAAGCTCTTTACAATCATCTGGTCCTGAACAGTTTAGATTAGGTTGGGAGAGCATGAACGGCCCACAGTCACCACCTGCTTCATAGTTGGTTGAGGACAGTTGAGTCCATGACCATGATTGAGTGTTTGCACTTTTAGAACTAACCAGAGATCTCTGGGCAGTATGCAATGCATTAAAAATATGGACAAGGGAAGAGTGAATACAGACAACACATAATAAAACCAAGATAAAAACAGCAGGAAAAGCAAAACAGCAACATCTACATGGAACAACTTTTCCAGCAACACTGTGGAAGAGGGCTAAAACAAAATGTAAAAGCACTGAATGTTCTATAAATGCCTGGAAGATTAAAAAGGGTTTCACCGGGAGCAAAACTCCCACCATAATGGAGGCTTCAGATGAGTCTCTCTGGAGAGAATGTTCTTCAGATGGAGACCATCACCACAAAGGCCAAGACTCTTGTCTCTGAGGCCACAATATTTAGACAAGGAGGGGTGGGAGAAAGTGCAAAGCTAGTAAGGAGAAGTCATTCTCCTTGCTCAGAAAACTGAGCTGTTGGAATAATAAGGGTAAACCCATTCCCCAAAATCAGGTCCATCTGGATGCACCCTGAAAGGACACAGCAACTCCCACCCTGTGCCAGATTCATGCCAGCACTAAATCTTTTGGAAATGGTCATTACAATCAGCCCTGGTGATCAAAAGTTTCCATTCATCTGGCTAACCGCTCTCTTGCTTGAGGAAGAAAATTAGCTGGAAGTGCCTCTTTCACCATTGCCATGAAATAATGTAACCATTATTGTGAAAAACTTTTCCGTCTTTGGGAGGGCGGGGGGGCGGGGAGGTGAAATGCATACCACATGACTTCCAAAGAGGAGCTCGGCTGGTTTACAAATTCAGTCTGTTAATAGCTTTGTAAACATTTATTCAGGGTGACAGCTGACAGCAACATGTGGCATTAATTAGAAGGCTCAGCAATGTCACATATTAAGAGCTAACTTAAATCTGAATTAGCTGGGTTTGCTGAGACTAAACACCCATGGGGCCGGTGCTTGGATCTAATCCGTTATGATCCCTTTGACGCTAGGGGCCCATGGGCTTCTGGATACACTCGATGGGATTTGACTCTTCCATCAGCCTGCAAGAGATGCTACAACCCCAGGGGATACAGTAATGCAGAGCATGGAAGCTGACAGCAGGGTGGGGCACAGAGAAATCATGGGTGCTTCTGAGGACACTTTCAGCTGTGGGGTCCAAAGGGTCCCCATGTCAAATTCCCAGTGTCCCTGTAACCCTCCTGTCTTGGCTCCACCATGACATAGGCACGTTCATGTATATTTTAGTGTGAGAGAAGCAGTGTGATGCAGCGGTTAGAAGGGTGGGCAAAGACTAATGTTCAAATTACCACCCAGCCATGGGGCTCACTGGGTCAGCCTTGGTTCATCTTCTCAACCAAACATAAAGTGCTGGGTTCTTGTGAGGACAAAATGGCAGGGAAGAACCGTATTTGCCATCTTGTGTGGAAGTGGAGGGGGTGGGATAGAACACTAGGGCCCAGATCCCACATTGAAGACACCTAGCCTGACATTATGCTCACAGTTACACCTTAGTTGTGCTGCACCATCTCATTGTGGAATTGTACCAGTGCACAACCAAATGTCTGGATTCCAGTGCACGATTGGGCATACTCTTGGATTCACCCCTGAGCATGGAAGTCCAGGTTTGGGTGGTGGCCAGTCATGCATTTGCACAATTAAAACTAGTGAGCCAGCTATGCCCATTCCTTGAGATTTCAGACCTGGTCATGGGAACACATGTTCCATAGGCCCCAAAGGCTATGGCTAGACTGCTGACTGGGGCTGGTTAAAGGGAGTTTCAGTTGCTAATGGTCCATTTCCAGGCAGAATTCAAAGTGTTGTCTGTGATCTACAAAGCCCTATACTGCTTAGGTCCAGACTGTCTGAAAGACCGTGACTCCCTATAGAAGCCTAGCCAAAATTTTAAAATCTTTGGTGGAAGGCTTTCTCTCAGGTCCACCACCATCACAGATAAATCTGGTGAGGACTTGGGAGAGAGCCTTCATGATGGATGTGCCCTCTCTTCCAAGGGAGGCTTTGTTGGCCACCTTCTTATTTATAGAGGCTTCCAGCTTTTAACTGGTTGGGGTAGTGCAATGGGTATGCTGGTTCTTAATATACGTATAATAGGTTTGCATGTGTTTTAATTTTTCTAAATTGATGCTCTTAAGTGGATTGTTGTTTAATGCTTTTTAAAAAAACATGTCATTATTTTAGCTATTTTTGGTTTAACATACAGTGGAAGTTGTTTTAGGTCCCATATGACTGAAAAGCAAGATATAAAACAAATCAAATAAATACAAATGAATTCCATGCACTTTACATATAGATTCCAGCAACATACTCTACCTATATAGGTCACCTCATGCAAATTGCTGTGGTCAATAGGGAGGGATGAATCTGTCCGTATTGATTTCTCACCTTGCCTCTTGTCTACACTGGCCAAAAAACCCTGTACCCACCTCATAGCCACTGTGACCCATGACCACGACATTTGTGATGATTTGCAGGAAATGTGGGGCTTTTAGCTGAAAATCTGATTTTAAAAAGAACTGCCTTTTACCCTGCATTTGCCTGGAAAATCCAGATAATTGTATGTGTGGCTGCCTCCAAGATGGTGCACCTCCAAGTGGGGAGTTTTGGGTGGGTGGTACTATGTTATATTTACGTTCTGCCAGGTTTCAGGCACTATTATTTTTCAAATATGCCTTTGTGCAGAGATCAGTATTAGGATATCTTCACCTATCCAGTAATACAGTACTCTGGGACAATGTACTGTATATGAACATGCATGAGGGGATGGGGGGGATTTTGACTAGCCATGGTACAAGTTTTCTCATCAGTGTAGACACAGCCTTACATACCTTGAAGACCCATGATTTCACTGGTGAAGGCAGTCCTTTCACGGATGGAGATCACAACATGTTTCCCACTCACCTTTGCGCTCACAGTCGCTGTGGCCTGCTCATCACCTGGTCATTATCTTCCTCATAATGAACCTCTCTGTACGTAGTTAAATTGGCCCTTGGACACTAATTATGTAGTCCACCAACATGGTCAGTGTTTGGGCTTCAGTGGCATCGTCTTCAAGAGCTAAAGGTCACCCCTATGACAAACAGACTTTGTTGTAGTTTCATTCTGTTTTTCAGTTTTCCAGTCTTACATTTGGTTATCTCAAACTCTGAGAATTTACCCAGTCTGAAGTTTGGCTCATCCCAAATACTGAGTTTTCCTGAGATTAATGTTGTCATTAAAATTGCCTATATTTTTTGATATGCATTTCTTTTAACACATGTTTTTGAGTACCGGTACACAGTTTTGCCTAATGGATACATTTTTGCAAGGAATTTCCCTAATACAATGCATAGATTTTTGTGTGTGTGTGCCTCTCTCCTTCTAAATGCTGTTTGCACTCATGAGGAGAACCTGACTGCAGATTTTTTTTTGGGGGGGGGGAGCTATTTACCCAGGACAATTGAGTTTCCGTTTGCATATTGGTGCAAAAATGCAACATTTCATACTTTCACAGAAATCTTTGTGAGTTCCATTTTCTGCTGAGGCCAGTTCAGACTGCTAGTTCTTACCTTGAAGCTAGGCTATCAGAAAGAAATATGGATTATAATCCAGGCCTTCCCTTCAATGTATGTGTGGTCCTCTTAAACATCCAGTGCAAAGGCCACTTTTATCATGGTGTTTGGCAGAGGAGATGACAAAAAATTCAGCGTTTCCTCTGAAGAAGAAGAAGAAAAATGAGGAAGGAAAGGATAACCGTGCTGTAAATGTTTTCTCACTCTTAAACAAACCACCTGCTCCTTAAGATCTTCAGCGTCCCATTAGAAGCTTTTATGCCTTGACGTGCAAGACGTCTTTGATGGGGTGAGTGAGTCACAGGGAAAGTGCTGTGTGTTTGAGCGCTTGGGGTGGCGGTAATGGGCTCTGGGAACCTTGATTTTCTCTATCACCTACAGGCTGTTGCACTCATAATGGCATTGGATGTAAACAGAGTTTGGGGAAGGCCAAAGTGGGGAAGGGGAGAGATGATGGAATTGCAAGAAAAAGGGGGTAGCAATTCAGAAAGCTCAAGAAGGGGTTTCGCCTGACCTTCTGTCTGAAAATACAATGACAAGCATTAGACAGAATGGTGTTGCTATATGGAGCCCCCCCGATACAAATTCTGTACCCCCAAATTAAATTTTCTTTCACTGTCCAAATTTCTAGCATTGCAGTGAATGAGATATTGAAAATAATTCACACCCAGACACTGAGGTTTGTCCTGGATAACTTTGCCAGCTTCTTCTCTTTGGAGGCCTAAAGTCTTATGTCTAAAGGCTCAGCTGAAGTTTCAAGTGATGACAATGCTAGAAATCTGAGAACTGGTGGCAAATTTCATTGGGAGGGGCACAGAATTCTTATTTGGGGTGATAATGCCCTCATTTTGCCCCCTCCCATAGCAACACTGTTGATTATTCATGGGCTGGGGAAAGGGGGCTCAGCAGTGGTTTATCTTTGATTTTAGATCTGATCTGGTTTGTTTGCCTTCTGGTTAGTAGGCTTTCGATGTTGCTGTTGTCCACATGGGTCATTTTGCCTGTGGAAGCAGTCATTCATTTTTGTCTGATAGGAACATCTGCATTCAAGTTCAAGGTTGTAGAAGTGGAGTTAAGCCTGCTGTGTCCATTCTAGTCCCCAAAGTAGAATGTCCCACAAGTACCTCTCTCTATCCCTGACAATAAAGATCTCTCTTTCTCTCTCTGGCTTTTCTTCGCAAACGAAGATTCAGGAAGGACTCATCCTGTGCTTTCTGCAAGCGCGCTGATGACTAAAAAGGCCAATCTGAGATAAACAAGTCTGGTTGCAGAAAGCACAGCAGAAGGTCTCCTTGGGTGATGTTTCTGGGTTGTGATTCTTTCTGCGTTGTTGTTTCTCTTCAAGACTTGACTTGTTCAGCGTGAGCTCTCAAATAAAGCTGCAGCATTGTGGATAGTGTGTCTCCATGCCTCCCGATGTGAAGCCAACAAATTCTGATATTTTACATCGGCTATGTATGCAAGACTAAGCAAAGTCTCCTGCTCCAACCCCCCCCCCCCGAAAGCTCAACTTAATAACTAGCAGCCCTTGCTACAGGAGGCATTTACAGTGCTGGCAATAGTGCCACAATTGTGACTATGTCTCTCTCTCTCTGGCTTTTCTTCGCAAACGAAGATTCAGGAAGGACTCATCCCGCGCTTTCTGCAAGCGCACTGATGACTAAAAAGGCCAATCCGAGATAAACAAGTCCAGTTGCAAAAAGCACAGCCTCTCCATTGACGCCCCCTTGTCATGGGAGAGAGGCTTGCGTACCCTAATGATGTTTTGAGCTATGCTGGCGGTGGCATAATAGCCACTGGTAGGGTCTCCCATGCCAGACAGGTCAAAACCGAAGGGTCTGACAAAGAGCGTCAAAGGGCAGGATGGGCTCTCTAGCCTTGTGGCAACCGTCCTAGGAGAAGGAAAACTCTAATCCCAAACCCGGGCAGATGGTGCTCGTCCAACCGTGTAAGGTCAACCATCTAAGAGAAGGAAACTCTAACCAAACCTACGACCCGAGGACCTCGCTGCTACCGTCCATGCTTGCAAGGCCACAGCAGATGAACCTTTGGTTTAAAGGGTGAGGCCAGTTCTGTGCACGCTGCGCTCCACCAGAAAAAATCCATTGCACAGGCTTGAAGGACAAATCCATTTCCAAAAAAGCCCTGTAGCGATAGGCGAGGGACGAAACGGCAGGTGTAAAGATGCACTGGAAGCCACAGCCCCAACCCTGCATGCAGGCGGTTCAGGACATTGGTCGCTTGAGGCTGACCCGGGAGATGATAGTCTTGTTCGGCAGCATCCTGAATGACCAAGCAGCCTTTTTAAAGGAGAGCACTGCTTGCTTCATATGGAGAGGGGGCTAGAAAAGGTGGCCTAACGAAAGCTCATCCCCAACTACCTGGTTGGCTAGCCGCGGCCAACGGGAATTTTCTGATGCGGTCAAACCAAGAGGACTATGTAGTGTTACTGAATATGGAGCTGTTACAGACCTGTAACTCTAAGCAACGAATCTGCAACTGTAATACAGGAGGCCATCCAAAGAACTAACTAACTGTTCGCTGTCCTTTCCTGACACCTCAAATCTGCTGCCTGCTCCGTTGAACACCTCACTCTACCTCATAGTAGGACCAGCCCTGGTAATCAGTGAAAGTAGATGTAGGAGTGGAAGCACTTAGCTGTTTTACACCGCTGAAACATCAACCTTAATAGGGCCCCAGCAAGGCAGCCAAGCTACTCCGATGGCATGGCATTACTGGACCCCATTAAAATCCTGTTTACAAATGGAATGTGCCAGGTCCACAGAAATAATGATTCGCAACAAAGCTATTTGATCGTTTTTATGACCCAGTGAGTCATGCGGTATAATGGATTGGTGGAAAGCAAATAATGCAACCTGCTGACTTTGTGATGGAGCTTGATACGTTTGTGTCCAAAACCCCAGGTTCTTTAACCTCAAATGGCCTCTTAAGTGTGATTCATCATCAAGCAAGGAGCCTATCATGTATCTTTTCTGACCCACCTCTTTCCTCTTGCTTCGCAGTTTACAGGCAATCTGGGGCTCAATCGAAGAAGGCAGTGTTGGCTTTAGCTCCTGGCTCTGGGTTTGGTGGCTTTAGTGTCAAAGTAGAAGTTTGGGAGAGGTCTTAGTGAAGGTATTGCAAGAGCTGAAACAAAAGTAAAACAAGGACCCTGGATTTTGCCAGTGGTTGCTGCTTTTCACCCCTCGCTGCAATCCAAGATTAACAAGAGTTATGGGCTGTCAATATAGTTGTGTAATCTATGGGTGAGAGCCTACATCCAGGAGATGGAGTGGAACCTTTTTGCTCATGGAGTAACACACTGGTTGTACAATGGTGCCTTATTAGGAATTGCATTGTTGCATGATTGAATGTGCAACCAAGTGAGCATGTGTTTTATTTTATTTATTTAGTTAGTTAGTTATACCCCGCTCTTCAGCCACAAGGCTATCAGAGCGGCTTACAAATTGTTTTAAGCAAAAGCAGTTTACACATCTACACTGCATTAAGCAGTTTCCAATGTGTGTTAGCTAATTGCCCCCCACAAGCTGGGTACTCAATTTACCAACCTACAAAAGGATGGAAGGCTGAGTGAACCTTGGAGCCCGCTGGAATCGAACTTGCAACGTGGTGGCTTGCAGTACTGGCATTTAACCCTTGCGCTGTTGTATCTGCATGCACAACATACCCTGCACATCCATGAGCAATGTGTATGTGTAACTATGCACATATCCAAGTCCAACTCTGAGTCCACAACCTGGCACTGAAAATGAACATTTTGAACCAGAGAAAAATGTGTAACCACCTGCATAGGTGAACTTACATAGTATAACATAGCAGAAAATCAAGGTAAAAGCTCCCAGGGACAAGAATTCTTGAAGATATACATAAGTGGCAATTCAACAATTTGCTTCTAAATCAATACCAAATCGACCATTCACTAGGATTAGGGTGAACTGTGATGGGATTTGGCCAACTTGCTCCTAGTGGAACATGCTAACAACAAAACTTTAGAGCATTCAACACAGACTCTTTAGAGGAATCTGAAAGAAATGCAAATGCTATCAGATCTGCCTGGGAATTTTTCAAAAATTGGATCGATAAACTGGGAATCAATACCTTTATAATACAGGAAATATAGTCCAACTGGATCAACCATTTCAGCAATGTCTGACTACTATGTATCCAATGGTCATATTTTTATGGGCTTTGCTGGAGCCAAACAAATGCAAGGGCAGAACAATCTCAAGAAACATTCTTAACTAGTGGGCCTCCTGGCTCTGCCTCAGCTTAAGCTCCTACTCTATAAAAGAGAAAATATGGACTTGTGTGGTTAAACCAGGAGTGTGTGACATTGAGAGACAGAGGCCTGTATCCTATGGGTTAGCCTAGAGCAGACCCACTGAAGCAACTGGTGAGTGGTGAGTCAACACATGGATAAATCCTCTTGATTCAATGGATCAACTCCAGTTGAGACCAGAAACAGGGCAAGTGCAAAGAGATTTGTTTTCATTTATTCGACATGGTCTAAAGCAGACATCACAGAGTTCCTTATAGGCAGGAGGGTCAAAGCAAAGCATGATAATACAGTGGGAGCAAGTGCTGCCTTTTCCTCTGTTAGGATTCACAGGCTGCAGAATAAGTGTCAGATTCACTCACAGTCACAGTTTTGATGCAACTTTGGACAAAGTCACCTGCACATGAGAATACATTTTAAAGCACCTGATAATGGATGGAATCTTCTTGGTGTTTTACACATGAGTGTGTTCTCCAAACAGAAGTGATTGGGCATTTTATACCTGACGTGGAATGGCTGTATTCAGCTTAGATTCTGATCTGTATTTAGATCCCTGATTGAACCAAGGATTGTGTGCCATCAGATCCCAATAACACACTGCCTCGGGGGACCTGTGGTTACAGCCACCTCTCTTTTCCTTATTTGCTCAGATGAAGAGCCGAACACAAGAGTGACTGATCAGTAGATCAAATGCAATACTTTGCAAAAGGCACTGAAAGAATGCCTTTGTTTCAATAGTCTCCCTCTCATTATGCATTATTACATGCACAATGGTTACATCTCAAATTTTTACAGTCCAATTTAGAAGGCCTTTTTGGAAACGTCACCTTCCTGTTCAGTTTATTTGACCTCGCATGTAGGCATGTGACTCTAAATGAATACCAAGAAGTAATTTAAAAATGAGGAATAAGTCTGTAAAAAGCAAGCAAGCAAGCAGAGCAGTCTCCTCCTCTTCCTCTCTTTGGCAGCTTGAAAAAATCTAATTTTGAAGTCATTTGACTACTTCTGTTAAAATGAAAAATCCCATATAAGCAGATTTGTTTTGTGGATTTTTAACTGTTGATGGGTTCTAATGATAGGCGAGCGTCCCTCAGTTTGACTTGGGGATTTGCTGAGTATTTACTATTTACAAAATATTTTTGAGAACTCTCAGTGAGTCAATGGAAATGAAAAAAAAAAAACCCTCAGGACTTTATCAGAGGCATAAAATACGGTGTCATAACGATGTCACATAAACGCGAAAGGATGTGCGTACCACACAATGTTGCCCTTTTGCGTTTATGTTGCCACCAACCCCCCTACTTTTTAATTGATGCCTGAAGCTGTCAATAGATCCCCCATGGTGCTTTTGTACTGGCTTTGCCGTGTGTGTGAAACCTCATGCCATTGTACTCATGTCAATGCATCGAGAATGGCTGGTCTGGCATGAACACTTCTGGGTGAAATCGTGAAAGCCAGGTAAGTGAATGGGTCTGCTCTAATCAGGACTGGCCAAGAGGATACCAGCCAAAGCCAAGCAGTTAGACATTTGAATGAGAGAGATCTCAGGGAATACTCTATGCTTCTTCCTGAGAGGGAGTTGCTGTATCTCTGATCTACCTGTAAATGTGAACTTTTTCAGCATCGGTCTTTGCGATAGTTTGGACCCAAGCTGCGCAGAGCTTGGTAGGTCAAAGCCAAAACTTGGAATGTTGTCTGGCAACAAACTAGTAGCTGGCAGGCCTAGCCAGATGATTTTCAAATTGTTTATTTTAAACTATGATTTTTAAATAGGGATTAATTGTTTTAATGGGTTTTGGTCATGTTTGCTTTAGACTAATGTTACAGTATGTGTTTTAATAGATGTTATGTGTTTTTAACAGATGTTGTATGTTGATCTGTTTTGTTCCTCGCCTCAATCCATGGGGAGAGACATGTACGTGGAGCTGTTTCAGCAGAGGTTCAGACCTCTATGTATGTTTACTCAGTAGTAAAGCTCATCAAGGGGCTTATTCCAAGATAGGCGGGTACCAGGTCATGACCTGCTTACTTTTTTAAAAAATGGAGAGAGCCATGAGAACTGACTGGTGAGAGATGCTATATAGGTATGAGCATAGTCAGCATCATGAATTCAAATCGGTCCAGAATCCCATCTCAAACCAAGCCTTTTCTTTCTTTCTTTCTTTCTTTCTTTCTTTCTTTCAGATGCCCTCTCTGCAAGAACGGGCCTGTGCTTCCAAAGCTATGCCCAGCTCAACCGGTTGCCTGCTGGGAAGAAATTTGCAAGACCATCTGTGGTTTTCTGGTCCATGCAACACTTTCTTTGTCCCTTTTGGGCCATTTGTGTCAACAGCTACATTTCACACTGACCTCCTTCGGGGTGTACTTCCCTTTGGCAGTCCAGAGATGTTTTATACATGTAAGAGACCAGCAGTAGAAAGCACAACCATGGGAGCCTGCTGACATACATCCTCCTGGCTTCACATCGTATTTGCATTGCTCTCATAGTTGCCCAGAATGCATGCCGACAATTTGCAGTTTGAAAAGTGTACTCTGGTTTGCCAACAAGCCATGCCACTTAAGACGAATTCTTGACTCACAGCTGGGTGTGAGGGCCCTTGAAGTCAATGAGACAGATAGCTGGAGTAGATGGACCTAAGACTGCACTCTTAGACTAGCATCCTGTTCAGTACTTATAAGATCATAAGCTGGACTGACAGTCTCGTAACTTTGGGGATTTACATTTACAGTCATTAATGACCGAACATGACTCCAACCCCCACCCCAGACCTGCCTCTTAAGCCAGGCAGAACCTCAGCTGAAGGGTTTCCAGGGCTCTGCCATTCAATCTACTGGTAAATGACAACTGCAGTGATGGGGTGCATTGAGACAAGAAGCTCTGGCAGCACCCCGAGGGGTCTTTCCAGCTGCCCTTCAAGGTACCGTAGTCATAATTTCCCACTGTCCTACATCTGCCCTGAATTTATAAGAGCTGAGCTGGGCAGCTGATGACCATGGGGTTCTTGGAGGTCTCTTAACCCTAGGCTCCCTATAAGTCAAAGTCAACTAGATGGCAAATAACAAAAAGACAAAGAGAAGGGCCGTAACACAGGTGGATTTTCTCAATCAAGGAAGCTACGGCCCTGAGTTTGCAGCACCTACATAGGGTAGCTCTTGGAGGTTGCTCTTTGATAGGACTTCACTTCCTTGAAGTCAACTTGACAGCAAATCACTCTTCAGTTCCATGCTGACACTTTAACCACTATGCTTCACTTGAGCCTCCTCCCTGCAGCTTGCTGATTTTTCTTGGAAAAGCCGCATGTCCACAGATGGTGCAATATCAAACATAATAATAATGATAAGTTGAATGCATGTATGCTCAAGGGCTGCTATATTTGTTCCTATTTTCAAATGTTTGCCAAAACGATTGCCTAGAAAGCACAATGTTGTAAAAGCCACCCCATAAAATTCTGCTTTGAAATTCACTGCTGACTTTCCTTTTCTTTTGAACTACCTCTGAGCATTCATTGGGTGTTTGGAATCCACTTAAAAAAAAAAAAAGACTATAAAGTATGAAACTTATTTGAGCAATGGAATGATGGGGTACGTGTGAAACAAAAAGGGCTATTCCCTTCTCCCGAATATCCTCCATCTTATGTGGTATTCCCTCTGTATATGTCTAGTGACTTGATGAGGTACCTAAAGATAGACTGAAGTGTCGTGTTTTACTTTCAGAGCTTAGAGAATTCTCACTCTCTCCCTCTCTTTCTCCCTTTTCCTATTCCTTCTCTTTTTCCACAGCAAGACATAAAACAAGAGAATCAGCTAGTGGAATGCATCTTGGCAGGAAGAACAAATACAGGCATGAAGCTTTATTGGCTGTTTCCTTGGAAGAGGGTTTTGGAGGCCAAACTCATATATTTACTAATGCCTGTAGCACTGTAGATGACCTCGTAACAGAGCAGGCAGACTGACTTCTATTCCATGTTGTCTGCCATTTCATTTTATATTGCATACCTTCAACTACCCCAGTTTGGCAGGGGCAGTCCTGTTTAAACCTCTGTCGCCTCATCCCCCCTTTTCAGCTGCTTTTGAAATGTCCCGGTTTCTCTCTCCTCCTCTGCTTCCTCCTTTGTCCACAGCTTTATGTCACTTGCTGCCAACCCAGTGCAAACATAGTTTGTGCTCAGTTCACTCATCAGGGGAACAGGGTGGAATCTGGCTTGCCTTTCCCAGTGGGCTCAGGCAAAAGCAAATTGCTGCAGCCTTTCTTAGGACATTATCAGGCACAGCAAAAATTGTGGGATTACAACATCAGGGTAGCCTAAATGGACCCCACTATTGCACATCATCATCATCGCAGAGGTGGAGAAAGCAGTCTTCTCCAAAAGTTGTGGGTCCGCTCCTGGTCACAGCCCCACGTTCACACATGTCTTATATAGCTAATCACCTTCCCAAGAATTACCTTTGTACCTTTGTCTAACGTACTTTAACACCTCAGTACATTCGATCCTCATTATCCTTGTGCTATACAAGTGTCCAGAAATGTCATTCCAAACATTCACTCCCAAGAGACCATTCTAAACGATGCCCTGACTTCTCGGCTCCTCCCTGTTCTCGACGTTGGCCATTGTTTTCTTCAGCAGAATGTTGGCTTGGCTACCTGGGACATCAAGTGATCTGCCAAATATATATATATGGAAATGGTTAACGCAGTCACAAAACAGGTGGGCGGAGGTGGGGAGAAGTCTGGAACAATGTGCTATTTTGAAGTTCTGTGCCAAAGTGGAGGGGGACAGGGAGATTAGCTGTGCCCCAAAGCTGTGTCTATTTCAGCCAAAAAAATTAAGAAAAAGTCCCTTTACAAAGAAAACAGTAGTTTGATTCTGAAGGCTCTACAGGGCAGGGGAAAGTTCAGCCCCTTGGGATGGGATAGATGAAAGAAGGGCTGAAAGAGAGGGCACCAGGAGAATCTCTCTGTTCTGTGCCTCCCTTTCCTCTGCCCAATTCTCTTCAAAGTCTGGCGTCAGGGGTTGGCACTAATGGGTACCCAAAAGGGCAACTTTGACCGATCTTTCTGCACAGTGGGATGTGGATTGAGCCCAGGGTGACAAGAAAGGCAAAAATGCTGAAGCAACAATAATAAGGGGGTTGGTGGGATTGCCCTGAAAGGAAGGCATCTTGTCCATCTTGGCTTCCCCAATCCCAGAGCATGGGAGGCTACTTTTTAAAAGGAACTAGCTGCTTTACTTCAGACTCTGAGGACCCAACAGGTTACTTGTTACTGTTGTAGCAGTCCAGAAAAGTAACTTGCTGAGTTCACACAGCAAAGAAATTAGCATTACTGTTACTATGGTGCCATTGGGTAATGGAGGGAAATGTTCTCTGGTTCCCCCAAGTGGCCAGCACAGATACTGCACCTTGGGAATGCTGAGAAAAATTCTGAAGATATAGCAAAGCAATCCTTTGTGGATGCAGCAAGAGGCAATCACCCATGTGATCTTTCCTGCCCCCACTCCCATTGCTCAGATTAACTTAGAACACGCACCCAGCAAGAAGTAAGAGGAAAATGACCTATTCCTGTTCCACCGCAGAGTAGTGAATTACAGCTGTGGCCATTGCAGACAAAAAGTAACTCTGTCACAGCTAAGTCTTCAGCAAAGTAACTCATTAGGCAAAGAAATTATTTCCCAGCTCTGCCAATACCTGGAGTCAATACGACTGAGTTCCCATCATTATGTAGCCAAATCAGCACTATCCACACACAAGAAAGAAGTATCAATATGCTTCAGGAATGGCAAGGTTTACAAAAATACAACCACACCCCAACAATGTGTGGGGCAACAACACTGAGTTAAACAACCCAGTGTTTTCAACTGGTCAGACAACGCTGTTTCTTGGAGGAGGGACTCTCAGATTAAATAATAATAATAATAATAATAATTTTTACCCCGCCCCTCTGTTAAAAACAATCAGGGCAGCTTACAACAATTAAAATACAACAATGCTGACTAAAATCCCTAAGCACCACCCACCCCCACCCTCCCCCATAAAAAGATATTAAACTAGTATAAAATTTAAAAACCCCTAAACTAAAATCACATAAAAAAAAATACAAAAGAGGACGGGAGGAAGGATAGAATGCACTGGACTGTCTGAAATGAACTGCAATACTGCTATATTTTGTTGTAGTCCCATGGTTGTGTGTGTGTATTGTGAATGCAAATACTTTCCAGATAGTGAAGACATTCAGATTTTTAAGCACATAAAAGACTCTTTCCATTGTATTTGGATATGAGTGGTGGATATGACTTAGGCCATTTCACTGACTTTGCTTTGTGTTCTTTTACTGATTTTAACCTCAGCAAATGGTAAAGGAAAGGCAGAAACCGATGATAGGCAGCAGAAATGGCTTTTGAACCTGGTGATTTCCTTGTTGGGACAATGCAGACATAGGGGCTGGCTGAATGGCAAAAATACTCCTCATAGAATTTGAGGAGAATACGATTTGTCTAAATGCCATCCTGCACCAATCAGCTATATTTGGAAGGGGGGGCAAAGTCTCCAAAAACTCCGCAGGAAAAGCTTTTGAAGCTTTTCCCGAAGTTTTTTAAAAACTCCATAGGTTTTTTAAAAACTCCATAGGTTCGTTGGGACACCCGATTTGCTTTGATGTGCATTCCTGATAAGAGTGGAAGTAGAAACCTGATTGGTCAGATGTGTGCAGGGGGTGGAGCTTGCTAACAAGGCAAATGCCTGGAACAGCCATCTTGGATTTTCACCGTAGTGATCGTGTGCTTAGGTGATGGAACAGCCTCCCTCCTATCTATTTAGGTGGAATATCACCCTTTTTCATCTTAGATATACTTTTAAAAAATACTGTTTGGCAGCAGCAAGTGGTGAAAATAAAAACGTGAGTAATTCACTCGTGCCCGCCATCTTGATTCACAAGCATGCCTGTTGGAAGAGCAAAGGCAAATAGCTTTGGATGCCTGCGATCTTGCCAAAAAAACTGTTAAGACAAATCGAAGCTGCTGCGAATTGGCGTTAGTATGCATCAATCCACATTTTCCTGCTCATATAGACAAGACCATAGAGTGCTGTTGCAGAGGGGGTTACAAACTTGGAAGGGCTTACCATGTCATCAGGAGATGGAGCTTAGGAAGTGAAGCCAAGGTTAAAAATTGGAAAGTTACCTTTTCAAAGTAGAGTTATGTATGGTCCTGCCGTATATACAAGAGAGAGCCTTCTCAGCGGTTGCCCCCAGGCTATGGAACTCTCTTCCATGGGAGGCTCGATTGGTCCCCTCTCTGCTTGCTTTTTTTCCAGTAGGAAAATACCTTTTTATTTAGACATCCCTTCAGCACTTAACTCATGTGGCAGAAGGGTCTTTTAATGGGGTACGCCCTGCTTTTATCTTTTTTTTTGGTGTATGCTTTGCCATTTTTATGCCAGGAAAAGAACTCCTCATGCCACACTTAACCTTCTTTCCTGAAAAAGGCTTCCCAGGCATTAATGGGGAGTGAACGGAGCTCCGTTCACTTCCAGGTTTAAGATCTCACCTAAATCACACAAGAAGACGCTTGCATGGGAAATTCAAAAAAACAAAACAAAATAAACACACAAAAAGTTTGTAAAAGCACATAAACATACTAAAAAAAAGAAGACCCAAGTAAACTGAGGAGGGTCATAAAAAGTGTGTCACCTACCTGGATGTTGCAACCTCATCTGGAAATGTTCTGGCTGGACCGGCCATTGACGCTGCATTCACGTGAGTACAATGGCACACGGATTCAAACACCGGCAATGCATCTATTGATGGATTGAGTTGTCAATAAAATATGATGGGTTTTGGCCAGTACATAAACTCAAAAGGGCGATGTCGTCTGGTATGCTTGCTCTTTTGCATTTATGTGGCGTTGTTATGACGCTGTATTTGATGTGTCTGATAACGGCCATTGTCTTCAGCAAAGAGGAAGATGGTGGTGGTCAGAGAACTCCATTTGGGGAAGAAAAAGAGGCCCGTGGCGTCTATTACCAGTGGTCACATGGCTGAAAGGTAGTGAGGTCAAGCCTGAGAGTATCGGTCTATAGGTGAGGCAGCCACAGACTACATAATGCAAAGAGGAGAAACAACAGAGAGCCATAACCACCTGTGTCTCCCTCTATTGCCCCTTTAAGGCACATAGCAATTTGGGCAAGCATCGTTTCACATTTCTCCACTTCAAACAAGTTATTGGGGAAAGGAACTGGGCCTCTCTTTACCATGAGTCAGAATGAAGCAGTTGCCTCAGGTGGTGAAACCTTGGGAGCTGAACGTTCACCACGCCCTCCATGCCAAGGGAATGCTCTGCTGCCACTGCTCTCCACAACTGTCTAGAACCAGCTGTTTCCTAAACACCTAACTCTATGAGAAGAGTGACTGGGGATGCTGCTCCTTCCATCAGACAAGGAGCTTCAGGCATTTAGGAAATCGCTGACTGGATACATCAACATCATCATCATCATCATTATTATCATTATTATTATTATTATTATTATTAAGCATTTCTACCCTGCCTTTCTCCCACCAATGAGACGCAAGGCGGCCAACATCATTATAAAAACAATACAAGCTAAAAACAGTACCAAGTTAAAATCGCATTGTAAATATAATTTAAAAAAAAAATGAAACAATTTACAAGTTTAAAACATTACAGTAAACATTAAAAGACCTTTTAAAAAAGCCTTTAAAAAAAATTCGAACCACACCACACAGACTCACTAGCCCAGCCCTTGTTGGTTCATAAAAACCTGGTGGCATAAAAATGTCTTAACCTGCCACTGGAAGGAGATCAAAGATGGAGACATGCAGGACTCTCTGGGGAGGGAGTTCCAAAGTCTGGGAGCAGCCACCGTGTAGGCCCTTGTTCCCACCAAATGTGCCTGAGAAGGTGGCAGGACAGAGAGAAAGGCTTCTCCAGATGATCTCAAAGCTCTACTGGGCTCATACAGGGAGATGTGGTCCTTCAGATAACCTGGACCCAAGCTGTATAGGGCTTTATAGGTGAAAACCAGCACTTTGAATTGTGCCGGGAAACAAACTAGCAGCCAATGGAGCTATTGCAACAAGGGAGTTGTGTGCTCCCTGTAGCCAGCCCCAGTTAACAACCTGGCTGTAGCTCTTTGGACCAACTGAAGTTTCTGAGCACTTTTCAAAGGTGGCCCCACATAGAGTGCATTACAATAGTCCTAATGGGATGTAACCAAGGCATGTACCACCATGGCCAGATCTGACTTCTCCAGCAATGGGCACAGTTGGCACACTAGCTTTAGCTGTGCAAAAGCTATCCTGGTCACTGCTGAGACCTGGGGCTCCAGGCTCTGAGTTGAATTCAGGAGTACCCCAAAACTGCGAAGTCTGCGTACAGAGCCAGCCTCTGGTAGAAAAACAGGAACAAATGCTTCCACCTCTGCTGCCTCCACTCTTTCCATTGCTTTGTCCTCTTCCCCCTTCTCTGGCTTATAAAGGGTAAAAGCATAACTGCCTCTTTCTCCTCTGGTTCAGAGGGGGTACAGTCACTTCTTCCTCTGAGGGGGTACCTGGGTGCTACCAAGCCCCTGAAATTTGGGAAGGAGACAGCCCTTCTCTTGAGAAGAATCCCTTACAACTCACTACAATAAAATTACTACTTGTTATTTGGAAGTCGCTTCTCTCAAACTCTGAACCAAGTCGTCAGCTAGCTATAGACCAAACAGGGCAGGTTCACCAAAGAACAACAGGATTGGAAGCGAATGTTCTGTGAATAGCTTCAGCCTCAGCTAAAAAATCATTTTATGTTTCAGATCTCATATGTTAAGCCTTCGAGTATGCCTTGTGACCACCCTGCAACTTATATACTCTCTGGTACAGTTGCAATAGATCAGAGATTGCTCGTGTTCATCCAGATATTCTTGGGCTATAACTCCCATCATCCCTCACCATTGGATAGGCTGGTTAAAATAGATGGGATCTGCAGTCCAGAGGGGTACCTGCTCTCCACTGCTGCCATGCATATCAGGGTGGGTGCAAAACCAAGCCACTCTGAACTGAGGAAGAGTCAGAAGAGAAAGGCGAATGGAGTACATCAATATGGCAAGAGGATTTTTAAAGTTTTCAGTAGCAAGAAAGTCACTCCAGTGCTATCTGAGCATAATTCTGATAAAGTCCACCTCCCACAGCTTCACAAGAAGTCTTCTGTGGAGACCTTTAAATGGAAATAGGGCTGCTATCAGGGTTGTTTAATGGAGAAACTGAAATGTTTCCACTATATTTTCTGACTGCTATATTGTACAGTGACGTATTGGGTATATTAGAAGCCACTGCCTTTTGCTCATCTTCCAGATGAGAAGAGCATCTATTTCTTGGAAACAGTGAGGCCTAAATCCTTTTGGCAGTCCCAACTAGATTAGACCCATTGAACCAATTGTTGAATGGTGGAGTACTGTTGATTCAATACGTCAGATCTAGTTGGGACTACCAATAGGACTAAGGCCTTAGAATTTTATCTGCATTTTACCACTCCCACTCCCACCAGTGAAGCATCCCCATCCAAGTCCCACTTTGAGTCTCCATTGACTTAACTCATCCAATTTCCCCTCAGTGGCTGTAGATACTCCCCTTGATAAGTTAGGGACAGTGACTGAATGTCTCCTCTTCTTATGCTGATGCATTGTACATCCTATGGAAAACACTGGGCAGCAACAAAGCATGGCGACAACACAGTGGGATTCTGGGCTTAAACTTGAGCACATATAAAGAGACAAGTGGGACCTGTAGCAAAACATGGCAGTACAACCTCACCTTCTAATAGGACTCCTTTTGCTTGATGTCTGGCCAGCCAACCAACCATGACCCCTGCCAAGAAAATATAACACAGGAGCTCCACTAGGATATTCTATCCCATTTTCTGTTTTCTTCCCTTTCTCGCCATTCCTCGCCCCACCCTCCTTCCATCTTTGAAGCACCCACCACCCGCCACCCTCCTCTTTTACTCATCGCTAATTAAGTATGGTGAATTGGTGCTTGTGCCAGTGGGTGAATGGAGAAGTAGAAAATGTTCTTCTTGCTATCTCTCCCTTGCCCCAACATGCTGCTGAGCGTCATTGCTTCCAGAGCAGGCCCAAGATCTCTAGTGTCAAGTAGAACACCCCAGAAACCTGTATGTTTGATGAGAAACTACACATTGCACCCATGAAGCAGGTACATGAGGTTCCTGTGGGTCTCACCTGAAGTGAGAGTGGATGCCAAGGCCTAATTGTGGTTTCACAATAGGTCTTGAAAAACAAACAAGCATGCTTACCACATTCTGTATTTTCCAACAATGGCTTTCCCCATGTTTGTGGGCTTTGCTTCAGTTGGATTCTCCTCAAATATAATTGCCACATACTTGGCGGAAGCGAAGAAGCTAGAAGCGTCTGGGGAAAGCTGGGGAAAGCATTGAGCTTCAGCATGATAGGACAGCAATGGTGTAGAGCTGAGCTCCTGGCCTCGGTGTGTACATGTGTAGCAAAAGAGACAAAGGAAACCTTCAATGAAATTGGGCTTGTCTATATGAGGCAAAAATATGGGGATTGCTCTGCAGTAATGGCAATTTTCAGCAGCTGCTATTTGTCTTAACGGGTTTTTTTGGCAGATCGTAGGCATGCAAAGCTATCCACATTTGCTATGCAAACAGGCATCCCTGCAAATCAAGATGGTGGCTGTGAGTTAATTACTCACATTTTTAGCTCAGTTTGCTCAGTTAGCTCAGTTTGCCACCACCGGATCCAAGGTGCGAGATCCAAGGTGCGAGAGAGCGATCTTTCACTTTAACAAAAAAGCAAACAAAAAGTCATTTTATCAGCTTAGAGGTTGTTTGCTAAGGTGAAAATCCAATATGGCGGCTCCAGGTGCTTGCCTTGTTAGCAAGCTCTGCCCTCTGCACATGTCTGACTGATCAACTATTTGCATTTGGAAAGTGAATCAATTTGGTCGCTTGTCCCAATGAGCAGGAATGTGTATTCCTCTCGCTGTTTTTCAAAAACACAAAGCCACAAAGGTTTCTCCTGTGGAGTATATGGCATTTTGGGAGGCCCCTCCTTCACAATATGGCGATTAGATGCAGGATCCTATTGGGACAGAACGTAGTCTCCTCACATTCTGTGAGGTGTATTTTTGCCACGTAGACAACCCTGCTGTCATATTTTCTTACCTTCCAACAGCAGTGCAGCTCTTCAGGGTTCTAACTACACATCCAGCCATGCCCTCAGCCAGAAAACCATACTATTCTCTCATTTTATTGGTTTCTTTCCTTTCCCATCTGTTTCAGCAGGCTTTCTGGTTTTCTTTCCAAGGGGACTCAAAGCATTCTGCGGCTACTGAGTGTGTTCAGACTTTCTCAGACTGTTTGTGGCAGGGAGAAGGAATTGTCCCCTAAGGGTTACTGAATTATTCTGTAAACAATCCCACAATCTGAAGTCGAAGGCTTTCACAGCCGGCATCCATAGATTTTCCTTGGTTTTTTTTCTGGGCTGTGAGACCGTGTTCTGGAAGAGTTTCTTTCTGATGTTTTGCCTGCATTTGTGGCTGGCGTCTTCAGAGAATGGTTGGGTAGGAGTGTGTGTGGACTTATATATGTTGTGACCCTCTGTTGGGGAGTATATGTAAATTTGTGTAACTGAGGGGATTTCCAGCAGCAGTTAATGGCCCATCAACAACCATTAGCCAAACAGACACTAAGGAGCCTTGCATTTCTATACCCAGAAACTAACCTTTTAATTACACAAATTTACATATACTCCCCAACAGGGGTTCACAGCATATATAAGTTCACATACACTCCTACCCAACCATTCTCTGAAGATGCCAGCCACAGATGCAGGCGAAACGTCAGAAAGAAACTCTTCCAGAACACGGCCTCACCTCCCAGAAAGAAAAAAAAAAACAAGGAAAATTCCACAGTCCTGAGTACCATAGGACTTCCCTAGCGGGATGCTACTTCCCTTTTGGTTTCTCAGAGGTAGGACTCCATTTCTGTCAGCACTCACCAGTGGTGATAAGGTGACAGTTCTTCCCTGCAAGTAAAGCTACATGAGATTACCCCAGTCGGTTCCCTGTTTCCTTCAAATATGGGCCCATTTCACTGTGAAGAACAAATACCAGAGAGAAATAGACTCAAAGAAGGGGGATCTCTCCCTACCGTCCTACCGTTCTTGAAGCACTCCCACCCCCACCACCATCATTTACTCATCTTTAATTAAGCATGGTGCGTGAGGGCTGATGCCAAGGAGGGAGCAGCAAGGTAGGAGGATTTTCTCCATCTCAGACTCTCTCCCTTGCCCTGACATGCCACAGGGTGCTATTCTTTCCAGAACAGGACCATACTCTCCAGCGTCAGGCTGGCGTTGATCACACCTCCAGAAAGCTGCAGGTTTGGTGAGAAAATAAGCATTGCACCCATGAAGCAGGCACATTAGGTTCTTGTGAGTCCTCGCCTGAAGTGAGACTGAAGGCCAAGGCCTAAGTGTGGTTTCACAACAGGTCTTGACAAACAAACATGTGTGCTGTCTTCTCTCCCACCCACCCGCCACCAATGGTTTCTCCAGACTGATGGGCCCTCTTTCAACTTTACAGCCTTCATATCTTATTGCCACACCTCTGAGAGAAATGAAAAAGCTGAAGCTTCCCAGTTGAGGCATCCAACTGGAGCTTAGGTCTTTGAGGGAGATTGCCGCAAGTGAACAGTCATGGTTTCCCTTCTGCTAGGAACGTGTACAGTTCAGTTCATCAATATGACAAGATGCTAAGGAAGAGCCATAGCCCCATATTCAATCCTTTACCTTTCCAGTTCAAAGAATCAAGTGGCATTTTATAGGAAACACCTCTGACAGAAACCCCAGAGAGATGTTGTCAGTTGGAGTAACAGACATTACTGGACTAGATAGACAAATCGTCAGCTCTTGTACAAGCCAACTCTTGTAATATCTTAGAAAAGGCATCCACTACTGGGGGTTAGGGAAGAATTAAGTTTGGAGTAATTTTGATGGGAAAGAGTTAAGCACATTTTAAACTCCCACTGAAACAAGTGGGGAAATCCTTAAATTTGGAATAAAAATCTCCTAAGGAATTCAGTGTCAAATTCCAATCAAATCAAATCAATTCAAAAAAATCAATAAAAAAATCAAATCAAATTTCCATTATTAAAATATAGTTAAAACACATAATTTAAAAACATAAGCATGATAAAAATGCAACATTAAAAAAACAGCACACCAAGTAAAATTCAAATTTCAAACGCCTGCCTAAATAATTATTGGTGCCCTTCAAAGGCATGCTGAAACAAAAAGATCTTCATCTGCCTTTGGAATAACCAGGAGGGCATCAGTCTAACCTCTCTAGGAAGAGAGTCCCAGAAGTATGAAGAATATATGTGGGAAGAGTTAAACTTTACATTTGAACTCCCCCCCCCCAAGTGACCAGAAGAAGCCAATTAAAATCTCCTCCAGACCAATGCTGCTTTGCTTTCTTGTGTTCTTTGAAGTTTATCTATGAGCACAACTGTGGCCTAAATCCAACCATCAATCTCAACCACAGTAGACCCCTTGAAACCATTTGTTCCCTTACCATTGAACAATGGAGTCAATGGGTGTACTCTGTTTGGGACTATTCCTTACACTGAGGCCAGTGTTTCCAAGGAGAGGTGGAGTCTTGTTTGCTTGAGCTTCTCCAAAACAACCAGCCTTGGTCCCAAGGCGGTGGTCTCTCTTGGCCACAGCTGTGGTTATGACCCTTCCATATGTACAGCAGTGGTGGAAAGAGCAAAACTAATGGTTCTGATCCCTAAGAAGAAGGCCTTATGATTGTGCCTTGTGACATAGTTGGAAAATCCCCGAGCTAGAGATATCTTCAGCTCCTATCGGTCTAGCAAATCTGCCAAGATAAAGTACCTGCTGAAGCACAACAGACAATCACTCACTCCCACCCATACTGCAACTATGCAAGGTTGACATTGACTGTGTTCAGACATGAACTCGTTGACACCTATCCAGTCAGGAATGTCAGCCCCTGCCATTTGGTGGCTGAGCATAATTTGCCTCTTTTGCTGTTTCACATTTTCATAGCAATGTTCTAGGCACATATCTACATTACACAAGAAGACAAGAGAACCGATTCATTGTGGACCTCATGAGACCTGATGCAGATTGCTGATGCTGCGAGAGGAAGGGGGTAGGAAAAAAAGGGGGAACCTCCACAATTTTCATAGAAAAACATCTTCAGAGAAATTTCAGCTCATCCATATTTGCAACACCACAGAGTTTACAGTAACTTCCTATGGCGTTCCTTCCATGAATGCTGGAAGGTGGTGCAGCATATGCCCAGCTGGTGACTCCAAGGTACAAAGCAGGAATTTCATGGAATAACAAATATGGGATAACAAACCTCACAGCCTGGAAGAAACCAGAATAACATTTTTTTTAAATGTAAATATTCGTAATTTGATTTCCAGGGTATGATTAGTGTAGGAGTAATGAGTCTAAAAAATAAAATTGTATTAAAAAAATTCCAGGATCTAGTCCTTTTAAAAAGCAACAACAAGAAATATCTTCTTTTAAAAAGAGTTTAAAAAAATCATTCATTTACTTTTAACTTCATGCAGAGTGCACTTAAGAATGCTAAGGCTGAAGCTCAATTAACATTTAAAAGAAAAGTGTGTTCAGAGGTCTGGGATCACCCAGTTAAATTAGACTCATTACAAAAACAAAGGAGTCAGTTTAAAATGCAAATCAAAGTTTACTGAAGGTATATCAATCTCAATCTACATACTAAAACAAACTTTAAAAAGAGGTTCCTAACTAACTAATGGTATTTAGGGTAGGAAAAACTCACCCAGCCTACAGGCTGCATGGTAAACATCATTGCATGGTTACAGGAAAGAAGGTATTTCTTAAGATGGCTAAAGATGTCCAAGATGGTTGCAGCCTCATGGAGACTCAAACTTAAAAGAGAACTTACACAAAGTAATACAATTTAAATTAGGTCATGTGTGGAATGACCCAGCACTCCAGTTGGCTGGAAGTGCCCAGTGAAATAAGAGAAAGGGAGTTTGGGAGAACAAAAGGCATGCAGGGAAAAAAAAAACCCTAGACTTATCTTAGGATGTGAATGAGGTACACAAGATTGCTTTTACATTGCAATGATTATTTCCCCACATACTACAATTAGCCTACAGAAGAGAATGTTAAGAGGTGATATGATGGGCATGTTTAAATATTTGAAGGGATGTCATATTGAGGATGGAGCAAACTTGTTTTCTGCTTTTCCAGTCATGAGGGTATAGAGCAATGGATTCAAAATACAGGAAAAGTGATTCCATCTAAACATTAGGAAGAACTTCCTGATGGTAAGAGCTGTTCAACAGTGAAACCCACTGCCTCAGAGTGTGGTGGGGTCTACTTCTTCATCTGGCCATCTGTTGACCTGGGAGTGCTTTGATTGCGTATTCCTGCATGGCAGAATGGGGTTGGACTAGATGGCCCTTGTGGTCTCTTCCAACTGTAAGATTCTATGACTTAAACAACTTAGCTCAAACTGGTCTGAATCCTTTGCTTAGTCTCAGCTAGAAGAGACCCACTACATCAAGGGAGCTACCTATGGATCAACTTACCACTCAACAGTTAGATTCAATGGGTCTACTTCTAGTTGGAACTAACCAACAGGATTCATCCAGACCGCTATGCCTTCCCATTCCTATAACTATTCCTTTGTCTTTAATTTTAAATCCTCTGTAAAATGAGAGAAAAATGAGAAACTGGACTCATCAGTGCCTTTCTCAGCCTTGTCTGCTCATTCCTGCTGCCTGCTACCATCTTGTTCCTGGATTTGAGTCAAGATAAGCCCCTAGGCATGTAGCACTTTCTCGATCTCCCCCAACCTTGTATATGACTATTATTCCTTTTGCTCATCTCTCCCTTTCTGGAATAGACTGGTCAAACTGACAGCAAACCACTTTGTCATTTTTTGACAGTTGTTTTTTCCCCGTCCAGTGGTTGCCTTATTCCTATCTAATCGGGGAGATGTTTCCTGTGTTTGTTCTCAGTCATTCATCCTGCAGAAGTGATAATGATCATCATGCAGTGTTGGACGAAAATGCTAGGAAACAGCACCCACTGAGCATGTAGCTGGGACACAAGGGAGTGAAGAGCGGAAGGTTCCTTGGGGAAGCTCCAATGGGAGAAGTTGGCTTCTGTTTGTTCTTCCCATCTTTAAAAATAGGTTGGAGCATCTAAACACAGATGGGCTCAATCTAAAATTAAAGAACTTGTTTTCCCATTAGCTTCCTTCCATCTTCCATCCACTACTTTGAGCTGTAGATAGGAACTGCGTATTCTTCCCCCTCCATTCTTGTATATATTTGGGTCTACTTCAGGACAGAGGTGGGGCTAAAGTTCACAGGGCCCAGACCTCTGGAGGACCAAAGCCTCTTTGGGTCTGGACAGTAAGAAAAAAATAGGTTGCAAAATAAGATTTAACTTTAGGGAGTGGGAACCCAATCATGCATCTTGACCTATGCCCCATGCCAGCTCCCTACAGTCTGCCTTAGCTATGGAATTGTATGATGGAAAGAAGACAAACCAGGAATAGGCTCTTAGGCATCTCTGGCTTTTCTTCGCAAACGAAGATTCAGGAAGGACTCATCCCGCGCTTTCTGCAAGCGCGCTGATGACTAAAAAGGCCAATCCGAGATAAACAAGTCCGGTTGCAGAAAGCACAGCAGAAGGTCTCCTTGGGTGATGTTTCTGGGTTGTGATGCTTTCTGCGTTGTCGTTTCTTTTCAAGACTTGTTTGGCGTGAGTTCTCAAATAAGGCTGCAGCATTGTGGATAGTGCGTCTCCATGTCTCCCGATGTGAGGCCAGGGCGGACCACTGTTGGTGATCAATTTGGCCGAGCCTGAGATGTTGTTTCAGGGAGTCTTTGTATTGCTTTTTTGGAGCGCCCCTCTTACGCTGACCCGTGGCGAGTTCACCGTAGAGTAGTATTTTTGGGAGGCGATGGTCCTCCATCCTAGAAACATGCCCTGCCCAGCGCAGCTGTGTTCTCAATATCATGGCCTCAATGCTGGTGATCCCTGCTTGCTCAAGGATAGCAACATTTGTCACATAGATCTAAGGAAAAGATGCACACTCTGAGAGCGGGTCGTTGGACCACGCTACTGGAACAGATGCAAAAGTTTTGCTCTTTTCTGTGCATTCCACATCCTTGGTTCTTTTCAGGTGGGGAGACCAAGGCTAAGATCCTATATCACAGTCTATGTTTCACAACTTTGGAGATTATCAGATGTGGCAAAAACAGCGTCAAAAGATTGCAACGAGAACAGGAAGGGGCAACCTTACCAGACATCCTCCAGAGTTCCAGGGGCGTAGCACCAGCGTCAGAAAGGTGTTCCTTTTTATTAGTGGCTTTTCCCTGTCAATGCAAAAGGGAAGCCTCATCTGTGGCAGTGCTATGCCCCCGGAACGGCAGAAGGACGTGGGTGTCTGGTATGGTTGCCCTTTCTGTTCTTGTAGCGATCTTCTGATGTGGTTGGGAGCACAATTTTTTGGCGCGTTCCCCCATGGTGGCACAGTGGTTAAACGCCAGTACTGCAAGTCACCATGTTGCAAGTTCGATTCCAGTGGGCTCCAAGGTTCACTCAGCCTTCCATCCGTTCGTAGGTCGGTAAACTGAGGACCCAGTTTGTGGGGGGCAATTAGCTAACACACATTGGAAACTGTTTAATGTAGTGTAGATGTGTAAATAGCTATTGCTTAAGACAATTTGTAAGCCGCTCTGATAGCCTTGTGGCTGAAGAGCGGGGTATAAATAAATAAATAAATAAATAAATAAAATCTGATGATCTCCTTATTTATTTAGTGACTTAATTTATATCCTGCTTTCCTCTCATAGGGGACCCAAGAAAGCCCTGTTATTGAACTGAAACAATGTACGTCCTGGCAAGAGTGCTCTGATGGGCACCAGGCTTTTTGGATGCAACAAAGGATGTTTCTTTTGTGCACTGCACAATTCTGATGCACCCTGGGCACTCCTGTAGCACTCCAGCCACTTTCTAGCTGGTGTCCTAATGCGCATTGGGAAGCATCCCCAATGGGCATTGGTACCTGATGAGCATTGGGCCATGGTGTGTCAGACTTTCTACTGGCTAATCATTGTGCAATGGATGTCCATACGTAGCAACATCTCATCAGCCCTTAAGTGAATGTGGACATTACAAAACAGCTCAGTTCTATTTCCCACAGACGTAAGTCCACTGAGGAAGATGTAAGTCCCATACTGAATTCTAGCCCTTGTTTTTGCTGCTGTTGTTCTGGCCCTGCATGGAATCCTACATATGGGTTGTGCAGTTGTAATCCCCACATGCAGTAACAACCCATGTGTGGAATGGCAACACTGTGCAGCTGAGTACACAAAGAGATGGGCAACTGAATGCACCACCAAACATGCGTGCACATTGCATGCCCACCAATGTGCATGGATGTGCATGATATGCACATGTGTACCTGCCCATGCAATGGCACCACAGGTATCATTCTACTTCTGCAAACTTGAACTGAATGTGGAGGTTCCACATCTGACAAAAAGGTACAGCCACTAAGACACCAAGAGGATTCCAGCCAACCTGACTGAAAATAGGATAAAACAAACAAACTAATAGTTGGGTACCTAGAAGGCTGGCATGCACCAGAAATAGACGAAATTGTCCCTGTCTAGTGCAAAGGTCCCAACTGAATTTGGGAGTATGCTGCAACATTTTGTCGCAGTTTCTACTGGCCTGATTATGTAATAAAACCTTCCAGCCCTAATTATCTCCTTGTAGGAGAAAGGGCAAGTATAGAGGAGGCAAATAGGCATGATTCATCAGGACTTTGTCTACTTAACCTTGATTGGCTTTTTTTTTCATTGCTCCCTTTATTTGTGCTTTTTCTGCACATTCCTTGCATTCCGCATAGAGATGAAACAACCCATCAGGGCAGTTTCTATTGGGTCTTCTTCTTTTGATGCAACTGATTATTAGATTTAAATAACACAGGTACTCAGTTCATCAGCCTCCACCAAGAGCCTCCTTGTCTGGACCTCAGGTATTTAGTAAGCTTCTCCTCAAATGCCATAAACTCCCATACTGAATAGGTGTACTTGGAGGTATGTCTCAGACATAGGCTGTTGCCACACTACGGAAATAATGAAGTTTGACACCACTTTATCACGGCTCCACACTACGGAGCCCTGGGATTTGTAGTTTGTTGTGGCACTAGAGCTCTCTGACAGAGAAGGCTAAATGTCTCACAAAACTACAAATCCCAGAATTCCAGAGCATCAAGCCATGGCAGTTAAAGTGGTGTCAAACTGCATTATTTCTGCAGTGGGGCAGCAGCCATACTCAATCTCAGGGTACAACAGAGCATGAGCGTGCAACTTATAGCACTCCAGATATTGGTGGGAGACATCTCCCCATAGTCCTGTCCAGCATAGCCAATGATGTAGGGTGATGGGAGGTGCAGTGTTGTAAAAATCCGCAGGTCCACAAGTTGCCAGCCAACCCTTGAAGTCCTTCCCTGGAACCAAGACCAGAAATGGTTTGCCATCCCTACAGTATTACCTGCTCTAAAATATCTTGGCCCTCCCAGCTAAAGTAGATCTCCCAGACTTGGGGTGCATCTACACTGTAGAAATAATACAGTTTGGCACCACTTTAACTTTCATGGCTCCATCCTGCTGAATCCTGGGGTGTGAAGTTTTGTGAAACACAAGCACTCTTTGGCAGAGAAAACTAAAGACCGTGTAAAACTACAAATCCCAGGATTCCATGGGATGGAGCTACAGCACTTAAAGTGTTGTCACACTGCATTATTTCTACAGTATAAATGCACCCTTGGACTGGCATTCTGTTGATTAATCCCAAAGAGAACACATATCCATTCACTCAATTTACTTAAGTAAATGCCATTGAATCAACAGGGTCTACTCTAATTGAGATGACTATCAGGATTTGGGCCGCTATCATCAACCTTCTGATATCCCCCCCCCTCCCAAATATGCGTATGCATTTGAACATGTTTCTCTATCTTCCAAGATGAGCTGCCATATTGTTTGTGCTTAACACACATGTAAGTTCCCTTACACATGGGGTTGTACTTTTTTGGCCATGGCATAATGTCTGTATTAAACTCCTGCTGTATTAAACACTGCCCCGTGGGCAGTGACCTACGGGGACTTCCACAAGTGTAACCATTGTGCATGCAGTAGTGCATTCTTGGATGGGATGTGTACCACTTGAGACACTGGGATTGTGAGAACTGCAAGCACATTCATAGATACACAGCCAGCTGCATAGTGCCAGTGTTCAACAGAAGAATGGTATAGCACAACCACAACTTATCTATGTGAATGTAGATGTACAATACTCAGACACCATGTAGGCTTACAGCTATGGTCGACATGGTTATGAGTAACATGAGAAGATCCAAATAACAATGAGACAGAAATGGTGGATGGGTAACGAGCATATCAGTGGGGAAATGGTATCCCACATGGTTACACAGATTATTTATTTAGTTATTTATACCCCGCTCTTCAGCCACAAGGGTATCAGAGTGGCTTACAAATTGTTTTAAGCAATAGCAGTTTACACATCTACACTGCAGTAAACAGCTTCCAATGTGTGTTCGCTAATTGCCCCCACAAGCCAGGTACTAATTTTACTGACCTACGAAAGGATGGAAGGCTGAGTGAACCTTGGAGACTGCTGGAATCGAACTTGCAACATGGTGACTTGCAGTACTGGCATTTAACCACTGTGCCACCAGGGCTTACATAGGATCATAGGATCATAGTGTTGGAAGAAACCACAAGGGCCATCTAGTCCTACCCCCTGACCTGCAGGAAATTTACACAATCCAATCATTCCTGACACATCCAGCCTCTGTTTAAAAGCCTCCAAAGGAGGAGACTCCACCACACTCCAGGTCAGTGTATTCCACTGCCAAACAGCTCTTACAGTCAGGAAGTTCTTCCTAATGTTTAGGCGGAATGTCTTTTCCTGTAGTTTGAACCCCTTGCTCCATGTCCTGGTCTCTGGAGCAGCAGAAAACAAGCTTGCTCCATCCTCAGTGTAACATCCGTTCAAATATTTAAACATTTACAAATAGCTTGAGGTGATCCCCTGGAAGGAAATAGCCCTTTGTGAAATTAAAGAATAGCTTCTCCATTTGCATGGTCCTGTTAAGCATTTGAGACATGTTCATTGCTCTCTGTGTCTCTTGAGTGGCTAGATATCGGAGCAATGGGTTCTGTTTCCATGAAAGCGGGAAGCACAGGAGTTTCTGAACATGTTCCTGCACCATCTAACACGTGTGGCATTTCTTGTGGTGAAGCTGCTTCTGGCCCTAGTTTGTTGAGCTGGAATCGAGAGAGGCAATGCTTTCGGGCTGCCCAGGGAACCGAGTAGCTTGCAGTCCAGCTGCTGTGAGGAAAGGGACAATGGTTAACTTTGGCTCAGATGACAGTTTGCCATGTGGGCAGGTTGAGGGCTTCCTTCCACCAGCCAGCCTCCATTGCCGGTCTCATTGAGCACCAGCCACCAATAGACAAAGGTTCCCGACCCCTGATGTAGTAGAAATCCAATTGACCAGCTGTGGCCTGGAAGCAAAAGACAAGCCATCTCTGATTTTTGTTTTCACGTAGTGAGGCTCCAGCTGGTGGTGGCGGCGTTTTTTTAACTAGCAAAAGATGGCCATTTTCATTTTATTTCCTTGTCTCTCAGCATAAACAATATTCCACAGCTGTTCCTTATAGTGTTAAAGATCCTTAACAAAACAATCCTATGGCCTTCCTCTTGGTTTTCTTCTACACTGTACATCCATTCAGGCCTTTCAATTAAATGCGCCTGGAGACTACAAGCTGGCACACGTACGTTGGTTCAGCAGTTGGCACCTTGCTCTTCACATCCGCCTATAAAGGGAAGGCATCCATCCAGGTCAATGTGATGCCAACTGCTCACCTAAGAAACTGTATTTCCAGCAAACAATGGAACAACCGATCCATCCACTGACTTTGGATCCAGTTCCAGCAGAGAACCCTCCTCCCTCCAGCAACCAACTGCCATTGCTAAGGCCATTGGAGGGCATCAAGGAATATGCCAGGGACAGAGCAGGATTTATGCACCGGCGAAGGAAGTGTCAGTTTTAGGCCATGGATTATGAGGGGTCTCTAAACACAAAGACAAACTAAAATATGAAATTTCAAGATGAAAACAATGATTTAAAATAAATAAAGAAAGAAAACAGGTAAAATGGAATCTATACTTGATATTATCATTCTAGCATGATAAAAAAAAATTATGAGATTCACATATAGAGCCAGTGTGTTGTAGTGATTTGAGCATTGGACTAGCACTCGGGGAGACCCGGGTTCAAATCCCTGTTCAGCCATGGAAACCCACTGGGTGACCTTGGGCAAGTCACACTCTCTCAGCCTCAGAAAAAGGCAAAGGCAAGCCCCTTCTGAACAAATCTTGCTAAAAAAAAAATTGATAGGCTTGCCTTGGGGTCACCATAAGTTGGAAACAACTTGAAGGCCCACAACAACAAAATAAAACTTTGGCTGAGATACCACATCAAGCTTGCATAATGTAAATCTCCACATGCAGCTACATACTGATTGCGCAACCTGGCTCTTTTTGACAACATTCATATTCACTCAACATAGTTTCTATTTACCAAATATATAGGGATTTGGTTCCTTTTGTGATAAGAACTTAACTCAGCTTTACAATGCTTCCCTTAAATGGCACAGAAACAGTCTGACTTTTTTTATAAAAAAATCAAATGTGGGAGAAAGTGGTACAATCATCGATCCATTATCATAATTATGCCTTCAGAAACCAAGTAATACCCAAGCTGCTGCTCATAGGGCATGGGTCCCAGACTTTTCTCCATTTTGGGTGCCCTCCTCTAGACACGTTCCAGCTTTTCAATATCCTTTTTGAATTGTGGTGCCCAGAACTGGACACAGTATTCCAGGTGAGGTCTGACCAAAGCAGAATAGAGTGGCACTATTACGTCCCTTGATCTAGACACTAGACACCTATTGATGCAGCCTGGCATCACACTGCTGGCTCATGTTCAGCTTGTGGTCCACTAAGACTCCTTTCGCATATGTACTGCCATCAAGCCAGGCGTCACCCATCCTATGTCTGTCCATTTCATTTTTACTGCCTAAGTGTAGTATCCTACATTTCTCCCTGTTGAAATTCATTTTGTTAATATTGGCCCAGCATTCTGATCTGTTACGGGGGTCATTTTGGATTCTGATCCTGTCCTCTGGGGTATTAGCTACCCCTCCTAAGTTGGTGTCATCAGCAGATTTGATAAGCATGCCCTCTATTCCCTCATCAAGTCATTGATAAAGATGTTGAATAGCTCTGGGCCCAGGACAGAACCCTTTGGCACCTCTCCCTGGCCTACTTACAAAGATGTCCAGCTACCGGTACTCCTGTAGGCAAGTTTACACATGCACAGGACATCAGCAGGAAGGGCAGTGCCTTCCATAGTTTCCCATTTGTTTCCACATCCAACACAAAGTTACAAACTTCTCGTCCTTCCTTTTCAAGTTATCTATGAACCTGTTTTATGGATATATTTGGGCTCTACAGTTGAGGTCTGAGTAGTATAGAATGCACTTGAATTATTCTTTCCTATGATTTAGAATCTATGGTTCAATTAATACAGGGTACCAACACACACACACACACACACACAATTGCATTTTCTCTTTTGCTTTGTTTATATATCTTATTTCCACAGTCTGCCATTAAGCGGAGGGGGGAAACCCAAGGGCATGCCCCAGCCCAACACATTAATAAGAGCTCTAAAGTAATTAGCAGTAAACCCCCTCCCCCAAGTTCAATGCAGGTTCTACGCAAATAATCCTGTGTCAGAATTGCAGCCTCAGGGACAAACAATCCAGACGTCCAAGTGTGTGTGTGTGTGTGTGTGTGTGTGTGAAAGAAAAAAAAAAGTTTAGATCAAAATCCACCCTTGAGTATTGAAACACACATTATTGTAGTCAAGTCTTCCAGCTGAACTTCCATTTCCTATCAATAGCGCGGCATTGTTCCGTATCCATTTCTGCTTTTCCAGCCCTGCTGAGTTTAAAAAACAAAGATGTCTTCATGCTGGACAATGGAGAACTGTTTCCCCTAATGAGGAACAGTTGAGAGCTATGGAGACAGCACCCACTCAGCAGAGGACCGAAGACGGCAAGCCGAAGCCGCGCATTTGGGCTAATGAAGACCAGTTGAGAGGTGCCGCCAGTTCCTAACAGGAGCCTTTTATTGCCAAAGGAGAGGTGGGGGGGGCTGTCTTCTTTTTCTTTTTCTTTTTTTCTATATTTTTAAGAGACAGGAGTTTTGCCTTCTTGACAAGGGACACCAATAGAGGTGGGAGAGCTTTGTGGTTCATCTGTCATCGTCATGGCTCCTGACCTGACAACCTCTTGAGTCAGGCTCTTTGACCTCCGGGCCTGACCTCCTTGGAGAAACACTGATGCTGAGCCAGAAGTTCTTTATTGACTACCTGTCAGAGGGCACCTGCTTAAAGGACCCTCAAGGAATTAGTCGCCAAATGGGTCCCTGGGGAATCTTTGGCTGGGGAGTCAACCGTTTGCTAAACCAATCCCACTAATTATCCAGTTGAAGACGCTCACATGGTATGATCTGCCTTTTCTGTTCTCTTTCGGTCCATATGCTCTATTCCTAGTTTCATTATGAGGCTTAGAAAGAACAGAAAGAGGCTGGGAGGCAGAAAAAGAAAGAGAGAGAGAAAGATGACTTTATCAGATGTGGCAAAAATCCCACAATTACAACGTCATGGTCGTGCAAATGGGTCTTGCTATTGCACAACGTTGTAGTCTTCACATGGTCGATCTGTGCTCCAGCCCCGAATAAGGCATCACTTTGCATTGACAGGACAAGCCGTCAACAGCTCTCAATATCGCTTTTTTCACGGTACTGAAGAGCCTGCAAAACCACATCCCGCTGTAATCACACGATTGCAGCGTGAATGGGTGGTCCTCTTTCCCCCCTCCCTGTTCCCAGCAAGAAAACCTCCCAGTGAGAACGTAAAGACTATCCACAGGACGCTCTTTTTAGGAACTGTCCTATTTTGTTTGCACGTTTTTAGGTTTAAGTGTTTGTGTGTTTGTTTACTTTGTAAATTCAGGAGGGTTGGAGTTTTTAAGTGTGCTCGCATCTTCTTGCAAGAACTGCTAAAATCTCACCCCTGCTTAATCATGGAATTAAAATCCTGTTCTTAAAGTGCTAGTGGTGATTGTGCAATAATTCTGTGGCAGTTCTTTTGCACAATTACAACGAAGTGTGATAATAAGTGTAGTAATGCCACTATGTTTCTGCTTTCCTCAATAGTGGGATTATAGCATTTTTAGCTGCTAAAGTCCAGAGAGAGGTGGGGATGATATGATATGATCTTTTCTTGCCTTCCTCTCACTTTCCTTCATTCATAGCTCCAAATCAGAGGTGGGCACCTACACGGAGACCAGGATCCAGTTTTACTCCCAGACCCCTGAACTTTTTTGGGGGGGGCACCCCACCCTGCAGACCCAAATACCCCAGTTTCCCTTGGCAATCCCTCTCAAAATAATGACAGGAAGTGACATCACATCACTTTGCCACTTTGAGAGAAGCTGCAAAGGAAAATGGGGGTATGTGGGTAGGGTGGGGGTATTTTTATGTGTTTTCATGCCTTGGGGGTTCTGTGTGGATTTTTTTGGGGGGGATGCCTGAAAATAATGCCTTTTAAAAATGATGGTCAGGGAGTTGGGGGTACTGGGGCCTTCAGAGGCCATGTAAACGGGTTTTCAGGGGCTGTATACAGTTCATGGGTCACAATTTGCCCAGCTCTGCATGTGCCACTATATAGTCTGAATGCAACTTATCCTGAAACTAAACAGGTCTTGGTCTAGTCAGTGTCTTGGATGGGAGACCACTGGGAAAATCCATGATTGACACCTTGAGTCTTGATGGGGAAGGAATATGAGAGAGGAGGAACTGATGAAATTAATCTTCATCAGCAGAGTTTTCCAAAGATATACTTACATATATGAATCAAAATCCTGGATCAGGGTGAATATACCCCAGAAGCAAAAAGTGTAGCTACTGAAGAGGCTAAGTGAGTGTGTTGCCTCCCATGAAATAAGAACTGTGCCTCCTCAGAGGAAATGTTCCTTCAGTCTTCAAACTTCTAGCATTGCGGTCAATTAATACTTCAGTTGAGCCTTTAGAAGTACTATTTAGGCATCCAAAGAAAAGGGGCAAGACAAGCGGCTAAGGGAATGCAAATGGTAGAGCTATAAGTGTGAATGATCTTCAGAGTTTCACTCTGGAATGCTAGAAATTAGGGGACTGAAGGGGAAAATTCATTTGGGGAGCAGAAATCCTATAAGCAAAGTCCTCTTTGTGTCCCTCTCCCATAGTTAAAGTAAATGAAGCATGTGCCTTCAAGTTGCCTGTTGAATGATGGCAACCCCACAAATTTTGTAGGGTTGTCTTAGGCAACGACTCCTCAGAGGTGGTTTGCCATTGCCTTCTTCTGAATACAGTGGACCCTTGGTATCCGCTGGTGTTTGGTTCCAAAATCCATGGATGCTCAAGTCCCATTAGATACAATAGTGTAGTAAAATGGTGTCCCTTCTATAAGGTTTGCTTTTTGCATTTTAAAAAAATATTTGCATCCATGAATTTTACCAAGCCAAGCAAGTTCAATTCCAGCGGGCTCCAAGGTTCACTCAGCCTTCCATCTTTTTGTAGGTCAGTAAAATTAGTATCTGGCTTGTGGGGGCAATTAGCTAATGACTCATTGGAAACTGCTTAATGCAGTGTAGATGTGTAAATTGCTGTTGCTTAAAACAATTTGTAAGCCGCTCTGATAGCCTTGTGGCTGAAGAGCGGGGTATAAATAACTAATAATAAAAAATAAAATAATAATGGATGGTGGAATTCACAGATGCAAAATTGATAGATATGGAAAACAGACTGTATACCCTACACCTCTATCAACACATATTCATTTTCTCCAGTTTTGATTCACGGCTCCCTAGTATTGTCTCATGACAGAAGAGAAAACTGGAACATATTCCAGCTACTGTTTACTCTCCCTTCCCTCACCCACCTGAGTAGGAGGGACACCTTTGGGGTGAGATCTCCAGCCTACGGTCACCGCTTGCCTCACCTGCCAAAAACTGCCGAGCAAGGGAAAGATAATCTCCAGCCAGATCTGGGAGCTCCCAAAGAGAGGATGGTGTTGAATGTCACAGAAGGATACAGGGCATCTTGCCCCTTGAAAGCCTTCTCTGTTTAAAATAACTTTCCGTGGACATTTTCAAAGTGCCCTTTGCCCTAGTCAATGGCCAGATTTTTCCAGGCTGCCTTCCAAAAGACTAATTCCCTCTCTGTTTCTGGGCACATCTCTGTCATCTCCCTTCTATTAGTTTAGATCATAAAATGTCCAGTGAAAGTCTTTCTCAAGGAAAGGCTCCCTTTTGGTCACAAATAGAGTTGCCTTTTGGGGGGGGGGAGAACACAACTGTTGAAGCTTATACTCCCTTACCCCTTGCACTAAAGGACTTTTGAGTAGGCACATATCAGGGTAATACTGATGTTTCCCTGCGTCATAGGATGCGGGCACGTTCCGTAGTTAACGCTTTGTGGATGGGTGTACAGTGGGCCCTGGGTATCTTAACAGATCACAGAATCATACAGTTGGAAGATACCACAAGGGCCATCTAGTCCAACCCCCTGCCATGCTGGAATACACAATCAAAGCACTCCTGACAGATGGCCATCCTGCTGGAGTTTGGTTCCAGAACCCCCCGTGGATACCAAAATCAGTGGATGCTCAAGTCCCATTATATACAGTGGCATAGGAAAATGGTGTCCCTTATATAAAATGGCAGAATCAAGGTTTGCTTCTTGGATTTATTTTTAATATTTTAATTAATGTATATATATATATGCCTAGCCCACACTCATATCCTACATATTTTCCCCCTTTTCCCCTCTTTATTTCATTCTTCCCTTTTCTTAGTAATTGTAATTTTAAAAGTCAGATAGACAGACAGGTAGATTAATAGACAGAGAAATATTGGGTTGCCCTGGTTTATTTTTTATTTTTAATGGACAATCTGGGTGTGTTAAATACTCATTTCCTTCCCTAGCTTCTTGTGACTCACCAGAGGCCTCTCAAGAAGGTTTGCTCCAGAAAAAAAAAAAGTCATATTATAGTGATGGATGGATCAGTATATTTCTGGTCCACATCCGTTGCAAATGTATTCAGTCATACATCCATTCTGTCTGTTTCTGCATCAATCTGTAATTAGACTAAAAACATGCACGAAAATTCACAATTAAGTTGAATGTTGTTAGCTAGCCCTGATTAGAGTAAACCCATAGAACCAGTTGTTAAACGATGACTCAACAAATAAGAAAACCTCATTAATTTAATGGCTTTACTCTAGTTGGGACTAACAATTGGTTTGAGGCCTCTATTTTTTCCTAAAAGTCACCATTTTTTTTGGTATGCATTTGGTCCTCAAATACATTTTCACCCACATTTTCCTACACAATATGCATTTCTGTGTGCATTTCCCTGAATAAAATGGGGAGTTTTGTATGTGTTTTGGAGCCAAGAACCCCATCAAAAAAAGAATGCAGAGAAGCGTGCGGCGCACATGAGGGCTGCTTTCTGATCCATGCGTTAGTTCAGGAAGCATGGATTAGGATGGCTTGCTCAAAAAATGTTCAGGCATCTGTGATCATGTCAGAAGTGAGGAAGGGAGGCAGTTTTCCCAGCATGGGTTTCAGCTAACCTGTTTGTTAAACATTGTTTTACAGCCAGCTCATAGCTGGAGGAAGCTCTTCTTGGGTTTACGCATGACTTAACCTGCTCGGTTCTCTTGGGCCATTGAATCCATCTCACATTCTCCCAATGAAGCATTCAGATGAGACATAATAATCACACGCTTATTGGCACTGGAATGTTTTCTCCCCATATCAAGGGAAGGATACAAGCCATTCACCACTATTCTTGCAAACAGACAACAGGGTTCATCACACTCTCCAAGGAGGATGGCATAACATGTCCAGACAGAAGAACTGCTTGTTCTCTTTGTGTTTCTATGTGCCATAATTTATCACCACCTCCAAGCATCTGCCACACGCCTCCAGAGGTTCTTACCACCATGGCTGGATGGAGTGGGATGAGAAAATTGATCCACTTCACCTCCCCCCCATTTCATTCAGACTTTCTTCTTCCTGTAAAAGAACCTTAAATTCTTTCTAGCCTGGATATGAAGATGGTTGTGAATTTTCCTACATGCTTCCGAAATGTACCAAAATGAAATTCTCAACCATTTGCACCAACCAATTTCTATTCCCAGTATGAAGAAAAACAGGTGGCAACTCTTCGCCATATGCATGTTAGAGATAAGAAACATCTTAGAAAAAAGAAGAGGTGGCAACCATCGTTCACCACCAGCAATATGGATGAATGCACAGGGACTCAGTCGTAGACTTTTAAGAGTTATACACTCAACAACATGAGCCTAGACGGATCAGTTCCAGTTTCTTCAGCATCCATACATCTTAGATCTCAAATTCTTTCATGAAGAATATGAAGAAATGTGCAAATTTGGGTAAATTCTTCTGAAGACCAAACGAAAACAAAATTCTCAGCCAGTTAGGGTGGCTTGTGAAAACAAGATGATATACAAAAATCCAAAGTATGTGTGTGTGTATATGTTAAAGTTAGAAATACATTTTTTTAAAAGCCAAGGAGAATATATATATTTTGGCATGTCAAAATCAGAAATATATTGAAAAGCCTAGGAGAACAAAAATATTTTTGGCCATCTAAT
This sequence comes from Gambelia wislizenii, assembly GCA_030847615.1. Taxonomy (NCBI): domain Eukaryota; kingdom Metazoa; phylum Chordata; class Lepidosauria; order Squamata; family Crotaphytidae; genus Gambelia; species Gambelia wislizenii. The sequence continues at coordinate 21,666,921 of JAUMIR010000013.1, read as the reverse complement.
GCTGGCTCAAACTCTCTGAGGGGGGAATCCTATAAATGGGTCACCACAATCAAGGTGGACACCTTTCTGGGTACCACCAAACCTCACCTGAGATGACAAAGGCAAAGACAAAGGCAAGAAATGGTAGATTGACACAAGAGTAAGCATTCCTTGAGGTATTTGGCTTCCAAGTTCCCATGGCTTGAGGATATCAGAGAGCTGATTATCTTGGTCTCATCCCACCTGACTGTACTGCCCTAACCGTGTATTGTGGGCTTCAACAATGCCTTCTTTCATCCATCTGAACTTCTCTTTACTCCCATCCCTTGCTGAAATCTGACTCTGCACATCTCGATTGAAGGCTTCTTCCTGCCACTACAAGGATCTTCACAGTATCCTTAGGAAAGGGAATGCAGAGAGGCATTTTACCTGCGTATGTTCTTATTTGAAATCAGCATATTGAAACAATTCTCAATGCTCATTGGCTGACATCATTGCCAAATTATCCTATCCTATCTTATCCTTCCAGTCTGTCTATATGCCTGTCTTTCTGAAGAAATATATAAGATCATAAATATACTAGAAAAGAGAGAGATGAAAATTCATCTACAGATATAGATATAGATGGAGACAGTGAGAGCACTTTGGTAGGATGTTTAATCCTTCCCTTCCCTTCCCTTTCCCCACCCCGCTCTCAATTGCTTTGGGTTATTTTCCTTTTTCTTTGCCTGAAAGCCAATGGGAAGCAACACGTATATATGACTGTTAAAATGATATGCAACATTCTATGCAAATCTGGTTAACTTTTATTAATTTTTTTGTACCATTTTTAATCTGTATTGGTTTTAAATATGCTGTTAGCCACCTTGAGTGTCATTATTGGAGAAAGGCAGGCTATAAATTAACAACAACAACATACATGCAAAGTAAGTCTGACTTTTCCTATGGCCTTTTAAAAAAAATGACATTAAAACTAGACAGATCAGATATATGAATGAATACATGTCAAGTAAATATAATATAGGCTGATCTATACATCCCTGAGAAGTGATGGGAGCAATCAGAATCAACTGCATCTTCCTAACTCATGTACCCATTCTCCAAAAGGTAGATGGAGAGCAAGCAGACCTTGGGAAAGTTATGGTTCATGATTACAAATCCCAGAATCCACACTGCCTGGGGGCTTCCGGGAGTTGTAGTCCATTCTCTTCAACATTTCACCAATGAAAATTGGAATGTGTCTGGCCAAACAACATCAGAGTGTGTTTAAGATGGCCAAAGTTGAGGGACCCCTGGTGATGCAAGCCACAAGGTTGTGAGTTTGATCCCAGAGGACTCCAAGGTTGACTCAGCCTTCCATCCTTCCATAGGTCAGTAAAATGAGTACCCATTGGTTGGGGGCAATTAGCTAAAAAACAATGTAAACCGCTTAGAGAGTGCTTTGGCACTGATAAGCGGTATATAAATATCAATGCTATTGCTATTACTATAAAGTTGTTCATGAGGATGAACACACAAGCTAGGAGAGGCTGCAGCAGTTTGCTTTGGTTTCAGCCTACTGGGAAGGGCAGGATTCAACCCCTCCTCTCCTATCCCCCCCCTGCAGAGTTAACTGGGTGCAAACTACTTTTGTACTTTGAACTCATTTTGCAGCAACTGAAGGAAGCTGATGACCAAGGGGGAAGAGGAGAGAGAAGCCAGGGCATTTTAAAAGCAGCTGAAAATGTGGGATGGCAGAAGATTAATCTGGACTCTCCCTGCTAAATTGGGACAGTTGTAGGGTATGGCAGTCCCAAGCTGTGATTTCTCTGAGCTCTGAGAACAAGAAGGTGATCTCCCTCCCTTCTCCTCTGTGCTGATTTCCATGTTGTTCCTCTCTTTTGATCTTTTCTTTCACCCGGACTCTTTTTTTCTCCTGATGTCAAGTGTCCCGAGGGCTTTCTTCAGTTTGTCTAGGTAGGAGGGAGCTGCCCCTGCTTCTCCAAGACAGGGAAAGAGCAAAAGAACATGACGTCCATTCTCAAACCCAGAACCCTGGGAGTCATCTGCGTTGGCGGGTGATCAAAGGCCCCATTCCATTTTTATCCCCGGCCTTGCCCCACCTTAAGACTCCAGTGCATCCAAGCATGTTTTCCCATCATTTCATTGTGTGCCAAAGGATAAACAAAAGCCACCCTCTCTGTCAGAGGGAAGAATGCCTTCTTGAGAACAGCAAACCATCCTCGGTAGATAAGTAACATTCCCACTGTACGCTACTATAAACCTTGACGGAGCCAGCTTTCCTGAGCATCTGTGACATCATTGGTGCCAAAAGGAGATGGATAGCTTTATTTTTGTTCAGAACAAACTTACAGATGTTGTTGCTAATGGGAAAAAAGTCTGTGTGTGTGTGTGTGTAAGAGGGAGGGAAGGAAGGAGGGAGGGAGCACATGCAGACAAGAGCCAGTGAATGAGATGCAAATAACAGAAGAGAGGAATGCATTTAACGTAACCAAAATTAAGGTTAGCGCCAGTGAGAAACGGGCCATCGAACAGTGCAATCCGTGGTATGCTTACTCAGAAGTGAACTCCATGGCTGAGAATCTCCATTGTGCTTGCAGAGTGCAAAGCTACACCCACATAATTGTGCAACAGTTGTGCTATTCCACCCTGCTGCCGAATACTACCATAGTGCAATCGGTTGTGCATCAGCCAATGCTCCTGCTCATGGTTCCATTAGTCAGCTGGGGATGTATAGGGGTTGTTTCTGTGATCCCAGTGAATTGATTGGTACAAGGGAGGCATGAACTTTGGTCAGACCTCACCTGGAGTACTGTGTCCAGTTCTGGGCACCACAATTCAGGAGGGATATTGAGAAGCTGGATCATGTCCAGAGGAGGGCAACCAAAATGGTGGGAGGTCTGGAAGCCATTATGCCCTGTGAGGAGCGTCTTAGGGAGCTGGGTATGTTTAGTCTGGAGAAGAGAAGGTTGAGAGGGGACATGATAGCCATGTTTAAATATGTGAAGAGATGGCATACTGAGCATGGAGCAAGCTTGTTTTCTGCTGCTCCAGAGAGTAGGACATGGAGCAGTGGGTTCAAACTCCAGGAAAAGAGATTCCACCTAAACATTAGGAAGAACTTCCTGACAGTAAGAGCTGTTTGGCAGTGGAATGCACTACCTCGTAGTATGGTGGAGTCTCCTTCTTTGGAGGTTTTTAAACAGAGGCTGGATGGCCATCTGTCGGGAATGATTTGATTGTGTCTTCCTGCATGGCAGGGGGTTGGACTGGATGGCCCTTGGGGTCTCTTCCAACTCTATGATTCTATGATATATTTGGCAACATTTGGTTTTCACAAGATGACTTATCCTTTCTCTTCAAGCATTCAAGAGGAAGGTGTGGAGGAGGAGACTGGGGAGATTATTAGATGTGCTTAATATGGCATTATGATGATGCCAGGAGATTGCTAAAGGGCTTCCCTTTCACATGACATCATTCCTAGGTCGTCATGCTCCCGTGCTGCTTCTGTTCTGCCCACGTTGCTTTTAATTCACGGGCTAAGCCATGAATAGATCGCCTGTTTCGTTCCTGTCACGGAATGATGGGCGAGTGAAAAGGTGCCCTGTTATGCTAGCACGATGCCAGCCACAGTGCAAGGTCAATGGCAGAACACTTCCGGGCTGTGATTGGGAGATTGAGGTAAGTGACACACTTTTTTGTACCCTCCCTGGGTTACTTATTTTTTTTTTAAAGTGTGTTTTTGTGCTGTCACTTTTGTATGTTTAATTTGCTTTTTATTTTTGAATTTCCCGCGTGTTCGTCCTCTCGCGTGAATGGACTGGGATTTCAAACCAGGAAGTGAATGCAGCTCTGTGAGAGCTCCATTCACTCCTGGGCTGCTGGGGGGGAGGGAATGATCTGGCAAAAATAGTTCTGTGAAACTTTTTCTTTACATGCTGGTATGGGGAGGGGAGAGAACATAGCAAGACGGGGACACCATTTTTCTCCCCATCTGAAAATCTCCAAAGAATGCCAGCTTGGACATCCAAATACGTGCTGGATCCTCCCTTTTGCACAATGGGAAGGTCTGAAGGAAGAATTTCCATGCGTTTAACTAAATGTTACTCACGATGTCCTCATGATTAGGAGCTCTATACTATGGGAAGGATCCTGAGAATAGATGCATAAAACTACAGAACTGTACAGCCATCTAGTCCAGCTTCCTGCTAATGCAGGTATCCACAGTTAAAACCTCCTTGACAGAAGGATGGCCATCCAAACTCTGTTTAGAAGCCCTCATTGAAGAGGAATCCATCAACTTCCAAGGAAATCTCTTCCATTGTCAAACAATTCTTACTATCAGAATGTTAATCCTAAGGTTTCATCAGATTCTTCTTTCTTGGAATTTGAATCCACTTGCTCAGGCTCATCTTCCGGAGTAGCAGAAAGCATCTTCTTCAAATTAGTGGAAACAGCTATCATGTTTCTTCTCCACCTTCACCATTTCCTCCAACCATCCAGCCAAATATAGGAAGACCTTCGAACCTTACTGCTCAACTCCGGAAAGTCAGGGTCAAGCTGGCAAAGAGAGAACACTAGGGAGAGGGAGATATATGGGGACTTGTTCCCTTTCTACATGTTTGTTTGATCATATAGAGGGATATCTGCAGGGGTGTAGCTATGGGAGAAGGCAAAAGGAGAGCATTGCCCCTCAAATAAGGATGTCCATCCCCCAATGATATCTTCCACACTATCCCAATATTCCTAGCATTTCAGGAACTTAAAGCTTCAGCAGAACATTTAGAAATACAGTTTAGGTATCCAAAGAAAAGTGACCAAGGGAGTGCAAATACAGGTACCCCCCCATATCCATAGAACCAATATCCGCAGTTTCAGTTGTCCACAGCTGATAAAAGAGGGACACATGCCATAGAGTTGTGCTGCAAAATGCCTAGAGAGGCATCCTCTCTAGGAATCGCTAGGTCCTCCAATGCAACTCTATGGCACAGGAAGTCCCTTATTTTAATAGGGTTTGCTATTATCTGTGGTTTTACTTATAAACAGTACATCCAGGAACATGTCCTCTGAGGATACGGGGTGGTGGTGACCTGTATAAGGCTTTAGATGTGCTAGAAATTGCTACAAATTTGGGGAATAAAGGAAAATTTCATTGTTGGGGGGCGGATGAATTCTTAATGCCCTCATATGTTCTCCTTGTGGCTATACCCCAGGATGTCTGAATAGGATTCTTACTTTTCCTTGTTTCCCGTTTCACCAGGCTTCATAAAAGAGAAGTAACGCAACACGAAAAAGTACTTTTCACTGCACGACACCCCTAGTTCAACTAGAAACTTCAATTGGTTCAAAATAGGGTAGCCAGATTGGTGACTGGTACCTTCAAGAGTGATCATATCACACCAATATTAAAATCACTCCACTGGCTGCCAATTAGTTTCCGGGCAAGTTACAAAATGTTGGTTATTACCTTTAAAGTCCTACATGGTTTGGGTTCAGGTTACCTACAAGATTGCCTTCTCCTGTATAATCTGCCCCATACACTTAGGTCCTCACTTACACTTAGGTTCTTCATACACTTGACTTTATACACTTAGGTTCTTCAGCTGCCCCTAGACTCTGGAATGGCCTGATGGAAGAGATACAACAGCTGAATACACTGTCTGAATTTAAAGCAGCATTAAAGTCCAGTCTCTTCCAGCAGGCCTATCCAGATGTTTTTAAAGTGTGAATTTTAAATTGTGTATTGATTTTTTAAAATGTCTTGGTTTTACTTCTTCTTTTAAACTGGTATATATTTTTAACTGTTATGTGTTTTTACCCAATGTTATGTTTATGTGTTAATTTGTTGTTCCCTGCCTTCATCCATAGGAAGCGGCAGGTAAGAAATGATGATGATGATGATGGTATGTAGTAGTAGTAGAAGTACTAAAAGAAGATGTAGTAGTTCTGTCTACACCAACTGGCAGTGGCTGTTCAAGGGTTTAGATCAAGATCTTCCCCATCTATGCCTAAAAACGGTGGAAACTGAACTCGGAACCTTCTGCATGTGAAGCAGGTGAACTACAGGGAGCCATGGAAAGAATATTCAAAAATATCAGATTTTTTAAAAACAAGCATTTTTTGAGTATCAAGAACCCTTAACTAGAAGAATCCTGCACTGATGAGACTCTTCACAGCTTCAGGCTTATTCTGCATAAAAATTTGCACGTGGTTGTTTTGTGCAGAAAAGAGCATTTTTTCTGTAGGCGAAAGAACTTTTCCTGGGCAGAACATAATATTTCAATGCATAAATATTACTTCCTGGGCAGAAAAGGCTGTAATTGAGGACATACTTTACACAAAATCCACACATTATTGATTTGGACCAAAAACAGCATTTTCTGCACAGGGAACAGCTTTTGCTCCCCAGAAAAAGACTACCATATTTCTGTATAGAGTTCTTATTTTCTGTGCAGAAAATGCTCTTTCTTGCCCAGAAGGCGCTGCCTTCTATGCAAAACAACCATGTGTGAATTTTGTGAAAAATAAGTTCTTTATTTTTTATTTCCCAATATTTTGTCTGGTTAAATAGCTTAATTTAATCTGTTTGCCTTTCTTGGTTTGTGTGTGTGTGTGTGTGTGTGTGATCAGCCTATGTGTTTGAGTTAGGAAGTGAAATGTACTCCCTTCCTCTGTTATTTTCCTTGCCTCGATTTCCACCAGTTGTTAGGTGTCAAATTTGTTTTCTCAGCAATTCATTTTTTTTAAAAACTGCACACATGAAATTTAGGTTAGCCAACAACATGGGGAGGAGGAAGCATATTGTGAAACAAAGCAAAAATGATTATTTTATTGCCCATTTGGTTGAGCAAGCAAACCATTAAATTTAATTCTCTTCTCCTCGTTAGTTAAACTTACATATTATTTACAGTTTTACCCATGTTTGTCATTACTATTACATTTGGCCATTAGTTTAATTTTATCAGAGGGATTTCTAGAGTAGCCATACAAATTCACATGGTGCCCTTAAGGACAAAGCGAGACAAAGTGGTTTGTGGTCACCTGTGACAAGATTTGGACAGACCAGCAGTTGGTAGAGCAATATTGGGGAGCAAGGCTGCTTCATCACCAATAAGACTTGTAAGGGTTTAGGGCAGTGTTTGTGGGAGATAACTTGTTTCCATTGTCAAGAGGACTGCATTTGAACCTGAAGGTCCAAGGCAAGGAGTGCAGGAGATCCGTGAGACAGGCATCCCTTGAGATGGAAGATGGGTGTTCTAAGTCATCACAGAAAGGACGGAGCATTGCTCAGGACCACTATGAAGTGGCAGAAGAACCCAAAATAGTTATCTGCCTTCAATGTAGGCAACAAATAAACACAAGTAAATGCCCAGCACATTACAGCACCAGTAGCCTGCTCAAGCACCTTAAGACCATTGGATGGTCATCATTGGGATAGAGGCAGAAATGGTCAGGCAACAGGGACACAAAAAGCATGTCCTCATCCATCAAGCCTGTCATTTCATTATCAGTATCAAATTATTACATTTTCCCAAAGCTTTCCACTCTTTATTGGAGTTTTCTACAGTTCTCTCTCTCTCTCTCTCTCTCTCTCTCTCTCTATATATATATATATATATATATTTCTTGTTGGTGAACCATTTCTGAATCAAACTAGCACTGCAGCCCAGGGACTTTGGGAAACGTCAGATGCTCCATCTGAGGTTAGAGAGATATTGGAACTTTGACATCAGAAAGAGCCTTGGATTCATAGGCCACCATTTTGTGGGTGTGAATACACTGAGGGACATTGTACAAGGAGATATCCAGTACCTCTTTGTGCAATGCCTTTGCTTGCATGCACAACAGCAGCCACACAGCTCATGGAGACAACTCCACCCCCAGCCACTGACTGGCCATGAAGAACTTCCCATCTGCCTTTACACAGCTGGGGGGGGGGGAGGCCAGCCTTCATCTCCTGGAGCACCTGGTGAAAATTTGGGCTCTTCCAAAGGTTCAATAGAATTTAGGGCAATGGAGTCATAGCCCACCTGAGCCCTCCTCAACTGTGCCCCCAAACCACCTGTAGAATCTATACTAGTGCTGGAGCTGGCATAGATTTATTCTCTCCCATTGCTTTCAATAGGAGGACATTTTGGGAAGAAACCAGCCTAGGACAGAAGAAGAAAAATGGCACCCACCTTTCATCCTGCTGGCATGAATTTGGCAGGGCTTTGGAAATTTTGGAGCTTCCCATGTTAAGAACTTCCCCTACACTCAAAAGTAGGACAGTCATCAAAGGGAGGGTCACCCATTGCTTCTGCAGAGCACATACAACCCTGCCTTTGGCTTTGCAACAAAGAGTCATTTTAAAGAAGAGTACAATGAGACCTAAACATGAGCCTGCTCAAGTTTTAAGATCCTCAAGGCAGGCTTTCTCTCAGTCCCACCACCACCTTGGGCACATCTGGCAAGGACACAGGGAAGAGCCTTCTCAGCAGCTGCTCCCAGGCTGTGGAACTCCCTCCCTCATGAAGCTCTTTCTGCCAGCCAGAAAAGGCCTTTTTCGTTTACCCAGGTCTTTTATTGTTCACTGGCATCATGGAAGCTCTTTGGACCAGGGTGTACTGGGTTGTTATTGTTTTTTTATCATTATTATGCTTCAACTGCTTTTAAAATGGCCGTACTTTAATGTTTTCTAGTATTATGCCTTGTTTTAACTGTATTTTGCTTTAATGTATATTGTAAGCCACTTTGAGTCCCATATTGAAAGAAAGGTGAGATATAAATTAAATAAATGGAGGAATGACTGAATATAAACCCAACAGGGCATTCCGTTCCCCTTCCCTTTCTAATCTGTTCTGGTCATTTTGAATTCTGTATCTGTCCTCTGGGGTATTAGCTACCCCTCCGAATTTTGTGCAACCTGCGGTCCAGGGGTCCTTTCAGACTACAGAATGACAACCCTATGATTCCACTTCAACAGTTCCATCCTGTGGAATCTTGGGACTTTCAGGTTAGGAAAGGTTATACAGAATTCTTCCCTTCCCAAACTACAAAGCCCAGGATTCCATAGGACACAACCATGGCAGGTGAAGCAGAATCACAGAGCTAGAACTGTGTGGCGTGAATGGGCCCCAGCATTGGAAATTCAGGAATATGAAAGAGAAGTCTCTCAGATGGACATTGGTGACATGGCTGTGACATGGCTTCCCATGTCTTCACCTTTTGTGAAGCAAAGCAAGCGTTGTGTCATCCTTGCCGATAAGGGCTCTATGTTCTGTGTGTCCTTTCATTTATCAGGCAAGATAAGCTCTGATTGACGAGGCCCCAAAGATTGAGAAATCCAGGCACTGTGATTTCTCAGCTTGGTGCCTGCCAGGGCTTTGATGATCCCGAAGGTGATTTGGACAGGGGAGAAAATGTTAACAGATAACCCAGAAAAACAAAACCCAAACAAAAAATCCCTCACACATGCACGTTGCCTGGCCATGACCAAAGATTTGAGAAGTTAAAAGGACACGGATGTCAATAGCCAAAGCTAAACAGGGAATCTCTCCTCCTAGGTTGTGGATCTTTCTGAGGATGCCTTTAAACAGGGCTGGGAAGTGTATGGCCCTTCAGAAGTGGTTGGACTTTAACACTCATCAGCCCTGGCCAATATAATTAATGATGAGGAAAGATGGAAGTTATAATCCAAGCTGGAAAAAGTGCAGCTCCTGCACCATTTTTGTGGTTCCCAGGGGCCCCCAGAAGAAGAAAAAAATGGGAAAAAATGCCTTCCAAGGGATGTGGCTGATATTTTAGGTATTTCTCCATCCCTGTCATTTTAGGCCCAGGGAGACCATTTTCTAACATAGGAAATGAACAAGGAAATTACTCCAGTGACTTCCTGAGGCTAAAAAAGGCCTCTCCTGGGCTTAAAATAGTGTGGACCCCCCTCCGTGTTGATCACATGGCATGTCCCCCCATTCTGACCTCACCAGCAGCTGTTCACACCTCCAAAACATCAGGGCCACTCTGGAGTTTCCTGGAAACTCCGGAACAACTTGAAGTTTCTGTTAAACTGGATTAATGGCTAAAAGGAGCAGATACACTCCATGCATTGTGTGGACAAGTCACACCAGATCCGGGGAGAGTACACATGTTATCTTTGGTGTAGACAAGCCCTGATTCTACTGGGAAGGGCAAGAGTCTGGTCTCTTTGGGTGGAATCTCTTTTCCTATAGTTTGACTCCATTGCTTCATGGCCTTGTCTCTGGAGCAGCAGAAAACAAGCTTGCTCCATCCTCAGGATGACATCCCTTCAAATATTTAAACATGACTATCATGTTCCCTCTTTGCTTTCTCTTCTCCTGGCTAAACATGTCCAGCTCCCTAAGCTACTCCTCATAGGGCATGGCTTCCAGACCTCTCACCATTTTGGTTGCCCTCCTCTGGACACGCTCCAGCTTGTGCTGATTTGTAACTGTCGGGACCTAACAGCTATTTGAAATGAGTCCAGAATCAGCCAGGAATCAGGAATTAAGCTACGAAATTGGAGTCAAGGAACAAAGAAAAATCAGACCCAAGAAACAAGGAAGAAGCTGGAATTAGACCAAGGTGGGACCAAAAGCCTAGCACAAAAGGACATCAAAGTTAGATAGATTTGGATCCTCAGGCAAAGCCTAACTGAAACAGCCTGTTTCTAACCCTTCCTGTACTGGGCAGGGTTAGCTTGAGAAGATAGGTGGATCCCATCCAAGGCTTGAGTCTACTTAACTGTCTAGACAGACACTGTAACTTGTAGTTCTGTGTCTCACTAGACAGAGCTACAACACACAGATCCAAACGTTGCCAGCTCAAGCTCCTGACAAAAATAATAAGAGAGTGCATCTCTTAGCTCAGTTTTAGAGCTGGTGCCGTATCGCCACACTTTCTCAGTAAGCATTCAGAGAAAGTCCCTTCATTACCTGAGTCATAGAGCCATAGAGTCATAGAATCAAGTGTTCTTTTCCAGCTCTGAATGTCTGTGCATTTGCCTGAATGGAGCTGCAGAGGTGTTTATATGGCATCAACTCCTGGAAACTGTGGCTATGCTTGGGACCACAGGCATGGGTGACTAAAGCTGCAGCCAATGTAGCCGCTGCCCATAATGGATCGTTGACAGCTGCCTAGCACAAGGATGGGTCTGATAAGATCCTCTATGTTTTTGTTTGACACCAGCAAGGAATCGTAGAATTTCTGAGTTAGAAGGGACCACAAGGGCCATCTAGTTCAAGCTCCAGCCAGGCAGGAATACATGACTAAATCACTCCTGCCAGATGCCCATCCAACCTTTGTTTAAAGGCCTCCAGAGAAGGAGGATGTGAAAATTCATTAGTTTCGCAAGTCATCGGTGGTCAAGATCCTACATAAGAGCTGTACAGTGTAAATCTCCAGATGCAGAATCACACATAGATTGTGCTACGCCACCCTTGCATTGAATGGCAACATTGCACAACTGTACTGAATGCACAACGATGCATCTCAGCCTTGGCCTGAATATGGATGTTCTGGTTTGGACAAAAATGTCCAAATGCTTCTGTAGGACAACTTGAGTATGTGTAAAACACCATAGGATTCCAGCCAATGAGAGTTTCATCAAGATAGCTGTTTAAGATGAAAGAAGCTCTGTGCATGCACCTACAGACATCTGCTCTTGCTTGTCCAGTCAACTGATTTGGCTCGACCTCTTCTTTTATGCTTCATGTTGGAGAAAAAACATTGGTGAGATTCAGCCAAGTATGCTGAACTGGACACCTTGGTGTCCTGAACTGGTTAAGTATGAATTCTGGCACCGTTGCCACTGATTTCGAAAAGAGGAGGGTGGATTTTTGCCCTATCAGCTGCTTATGAAAACACTCATTATTACTGAGTTTTGCAACAATCTCTGCCTGTTGAAGGGAAGAATCAGCCAGTTACAGAATCATAACAGTGTGATGGAACTCTCTGCTAAAGAAACAGGTTCATAAATCAAATATGAAGACCGGTTTTGGGAAGAGACAAACTGGTTCCCAGAAATCTCAGGTGAGCACGCTGCCAGTGGAGTTGGAAGAATGGCGCCAATGGTGAAGGTACAGGGCATACATCAGTAATCACACAAAACCACAAGCTGGCATGGCCAAATACCCAGAGCTGAATGGGCAAGAGTCACTAACCACCCCATCTGCTGAGGAGAAGTCATTCATCATTGCTGCCCAGCAGGAAGTTCTAAGTTGGCCACCAGGGTAGGGCAGAAAGGTGCAGCAGGAACTATGGGAGCTTAGCTTCTTGAAGCAGAGTTCAAGCCACACTTTTGCCCATGTTTTTTTAAGGGATTTCACAAATGAGAGCAAGAGAGAAAAGAAGCAGGAAATCTCTAGTCTTCTGACTTGCAAAGCTATAAGGAAACAGTAGGCATATAATGTGACAGCTACCATGTAAGAAGAAAAGTTCCCACTGCCTTCCAATGTTCCGGCCAATTAATTCAGAACCACTGTAAGCATTTAGATTTAAAAAAAAAAATAACTTTTTTTTTTAAAAAAAGGATTGAGTACTGTAGTCTTTTGCTCTGATAAGAAGTACCAGGGACAGTGTGGGTTTCTTTGACTTTGCATGTTTCTAGCACTTTCATTCCACTTAAGCTGCCATGGCTCCAGTATGTTGAGTCCTGAGATTTGCAGTTTCATGAATTACAGGTGTCTTCCCCATCCCCCGTTTACATGGTTCCTGGACTTACTGAAGATATGTGAAACCACATATAATAATGGACTGCCATATTATACCATATAATCATGCCGGAGGACCTAGAAAATGCCTAGAAAGGACACCTTTCTAGGCATCTTGTGCAGCTCCGGAGGAAGTGGACCATAGAGCCTCACTGGAGGATCTTCCAATGCCTAGAGAGTTCACCTCCAGTGCAACTCTATGGTCCTCCAGATGCCTAGAGAGATCTCCCCCCAGTTGTGGGTAAGTGAAACCGCAGGTACCGATTCCACGTCAATAGGGGTTGCCCGGTATTTAGACCTCTCTGCCACAGAGCTGCTCTAGTGCCCTGCCAGGATTTCACAGGAAGCAGCAGTGGCAATACAGTGCCTACCCCTAAGCTATAGAACTCACTTCTCATGGAGGCTCCATTGATACCCTCTCTGCTCTCTTTTTACTGGTAGGCAAAGACCTAGCTGCTTTAAGAGGCTTAATTGGTTAGGGCAGACTAGTTAGGGCAGACTAGACGTGTGCAGTTCATAGCATGCAATATGTCTTTATGCTTTTTAGTTGTACTTTAAATGAGTGCCTTAAAAGTTTGATTGATTGTTTAATGCTTTTTAAACAGTTGCATTGCACACTGTCTTGGCTGCTTGTTTTAACTTATACTGTAAGACGCTTTGAGTCCCATTTTGGGAGAAAGGTGGGGTATAAATCAAGTAACTAAACAAGAACTATATTTATTTCTTACCCACCTTTCCCTGTGGATCGAGGTGGGGAGAACACATTAACATATAAACATACTGTTAGTTAAAAACGCATATCAGTTAAAAATTATCAATTTTAAAAAACTAATAAGACTAAGGACTTGGTTGGACGGCGATCTGTAACGGAAGCAGCCTCGTCCCTGTTGCAAGGCTGCCGTGTGGCAGGGGATCCATTTCAGATGACACTGTCCCCCTGCCAATACTGTTGCGGAAGAGCTGGGGGGCTGCAGCGCTATATTTGGCAATTTTCTAATCATGGAAGTTGACCGTGGTTAGAAAATCGCCAAATACAGCACTGCAGCCTCCCAGCTCTTCCACAACAGTATCAGCAGGGGCCAGCGTCATCCAAAACGGACCCCCCGCGCAGCAGCCTCGCAACAGGGACGAAGCTGCTTCCGTTACAGATCACCGTCTGAAAAAGTCCTAAGACATTTTAAATCAGTACGCAGTTTAAAATTTGCAATGTAAAATCATCTGGATAGGTCGGCTGGAAGATCAATATTAATATTAAACCCTACAGCTTTCTTCACTATGTTAACAACAGGATTCATGCCAGCATGTGAATGTTTAACCTGACATTCCTTGGAATGTGCTTATTTCGTGAGTAGTAGTAGTAGCAATATTTTAAATGTGAGAATATATGACTTGTTGATATTTTCCACACGCAGAAGTTCTCATAGGGGAGCAGCAGTCATTTCTGTCTGATGCAGAATGGTGAGTTCAAGGTTGCAGAAGTATTCAAGGAGCACATACAATGCCACTGGGAATGGTTGCACATTATGCATAGATGTGCATGCCCATTGCATGTGGATACCCATGGGTATTGAGCATAGATACATGTGGATGTCGATGCTCACTGCCCATTGTCCATGCAACTGCACTGGCACACTTTGTTGTGCATTCAGCTCCAAAATATCAAAATCTACAAATGAGGTGAAGTTGAGTAACTGCCCTATAACCATCTCCATCTCCTTGAGGGAAGATCTCAGCCATACCTTGGACTATCTGGAATTAAAACAGATTTGTCAGTGCTCAAGCCAGGCTGTGTAACAATTATCTGCATTTTCGACAGTCTCTCTCCCCCTTTCCCACCCGCGCTTTCTTTTTAATCTCATACCATCCATAAATTCTCTCTCCCGTATATTTAAATGTAAGCACCCCCTTTCATCTTCGGTGCCCTCCCAGAGAGATAGTCATTTGCCAGTAGTAAATACTGCTTGTGGTTCAAGGGGCCTTGACTGATAAAAAAGATTTCCTTATGGAATTCTCTCCATGGCCTTTGTGTGGGTTTTTTTTTTCTGTTTATGAAAAAGACAGGAGAGAGCCAAGGGCATCCAAAGGTAACATGTGACCTGGGTGGTCAACCATAATCAGCCATCGGTATGTGCAGACCCAAAATAACCCCTAAGTTAACCCGCGAGAATAGAGATGTATCACAATAATCTTCTGAGGCCTACCGGGAAAGAAAACACCATTCCCCCAACCCCACTGCACTTCTAATTTTAAAACCATCTTAAGATAGATTGCAATACTCTCGGTTGCAAAGAAAGGAATAAAGGAAAGGCAACTAAGAAGAATGGTGAGAATGTGAAGTTGAAGGCTTTCACGGCCGGCATCCATAGATTTTCCTTGGGTTTTTTCCGGGCTCAACACTTACAAAAGAATTCCACCCAGAGACAGGGGGAGTTCCAGCAGATAATGGCCCGTCCACCAACCATTAGCCAAATAGACACTAGCAAGCCTTGCATTTCTACACTCAGAAACTAACCATTCAATTACACAAATTTACATATACTCCCCCACAGGGGTTCACAGCATGTAAACTCCACATACACTCCTACGCAACCATTCTCTGCCAGCCACAGATGCAGGCGAAACGTCAGAAGCAAACTCTTCTAGAACACGGCCTCACAGCCTGGAAAAAAACCAAGGAAAATCAATGGTGAGAATGATAGCATGATAACTGAGAATACGATCCTTGCACTGTACTGATTTTACCTTTACATACTTGAAATATCAGGAGCCAGTACTGGTTGAAAACCTAGAGCTCATCTACATGGGGCAGGATACACTGGCTCCCCACCGGCATATCCTGTCCGTGGATCAGGCCTGTTTCACCCCTGTTACCTCTATGAAACAGGTCAGAGTCCAGACAGGCACACTGGACCATCGTTGCCACCGCCGCCACCATCTCCATTGCTCTCTTGGAAGGAAGGGGCCCCACACCATGTGACCAAGGCCCCCTGCATGTGGTCACACGCTGTGCAACTCCTTCATGCTTTGAAATAGCAAGGCAAACCGGCAACTGCAGAGACAGGTCGGCCTGCCAGAACGGGCTCCTGTGGACATGTGCTGGTGGGACTGGACTTTCCTAGGCGTTATTTTACAACATTTTATTGGGCCTTACCCTGTTTTAGCCCCATTTGAGCCCCGTCTTTGCCCCAGGGGTCATAAGGGCTGCCCACAGGCAGAATAGGGGAAATACCCTTCATCATCAGGACTGCAGGGCTCTCAGATGGGGCAAAATGGGGTAAATTGCCCATGTAGATAAGCCCTTAGTTAAGTATAACTTTAGTTAGGTATGTTAATTTAAGTAAATTATGTTAAATAACTAAGTTAATTATGCTTAACTAAGTAGCGTCTCTTGGCATGACCCCACCAATCCTGACTTACTGGGTAGCAGCCGCTATGAGCCATGGGAGGGGGGTGTCTGTTCTTCTGTCGACTGCGAGGCAGCAGACTGATGTTCCACCCCTCCATCCTGCCAGTGATCTCTGGACTGACAGTCAGAAGAAGGATCTCTGTCCCTCCTTGCCCCAGAGATCACTCACAGGAGTGGCGTGTGTCCCGATGGACAGAAGAACAGACCCCATCATCACTCATAGAGGTTGCTGCCTGATAAGTCAGGATTGGGGGACTTTCACAATCCCGACGGATTCCTTACGCTATTGAATACCTTGGGAACATGAACATAAATCAGTTATGAATATGTAACTCTAGGTACTACCATTGTGAATTCCAGCCATAATGAATAAACCTACAGCCTTATAGCTTACTTTATTTGAGAGCAAGGGCTTGTCTAGATTGGCAACATACCTAACTTGACCCTATCTCAGAGCCCTGCTGTCTTGATGGTGCAGGGCTTTTTCCCTGTTCTACCCCAGGGAAGTCCTCATGACTCTCAGGGCAAAGGCAGGCTAAGATGGGGAAAAAACAGGGTAGGTCCTGATACGTTTTAAAATAATACCTCTTTTAATCTGTTTCTACCTGGAGGAAACAGATCTGGCCCTGCAAGACCACAGGAGTCCGTCCCGGCAGGCTGGCCCTCACCGCCAGTCTGCCTTACTCTCCCAGAAGACAGGAAGGAAAGCAGCATGTGACCAAGGCTGGTGACATGCGGGACCCTTGGTCACATGTTTGGGGCTGGTTTCCTGCCTTCCGAGACAGTGAGAGAAGTGGTGGCGGCATGGGCCAGTGTGCTCATCAGGACTTCCTCCCATTTGGAGGCAGTAATGGGAGAACAACGAGCCTGATCCGTAGCCAGAATATACCGGCGGGGAGTGAAGTCCAGGTTCACTCATAGAAATTTAGGACATTATCAGAAATGGCACAAATTGCAAGATTATGACATCAGGGTAGCACGAATGGGCCCCAGTATTGCACAACATTGTCGCCTCCACATTCTTACACTGTTCGCCAGCTGCAAAAAAGGCATTATTTACCATTCACAGGACAAGCCATTAATAGATCACCAATAGCGCGGTTTTTACACTATTGACAATGTGCAAAAACACGTCCTGTTGTAATTGTGAGATTACAGGATGAATGGGCAGTCCTCTTTCCCCCCCCCCATTCCCAGTGAGAAAACCTCTGGGTGAGAACATGAAAACAAAGCACAGGATGCTCTTTTTATGAACTGTCCCCTTTAGTTTGCACATTTTTAGGTTCGTTTCAGTGCTTGTGTGTTCATTTATTTTGCTAATTAAGGGTTGTTTTTTTTTTGAGTTTTAAGCACGTTCACGTCTTCTCACGAGAACTGCCGAAATCTCACCCACGCCAAATCACAGACGTAAACTCCCATTCTTAAAGCACTAGTGGTCGTTGTTCGATAATTCCATGGCGTTTCTTTCACATGATTACAGCTACATGCGAAAATAAGTGTTATGATGCCGTGATGTTCCTGCTATCTTCATTTGAGGAATTACAGCATTTTTAGATGCTCATCTGATAATGTCCTTATTTCTGAGTAGATGTGTATAGGCTCACCCTGCAAATTTCAATGTGAAGTAGAACCCCATTTGCAATAGTATATATTGGGTAAGAGTGTTGGAACTTGGGATGGTAACTGAATTGCCTTGTGCCAACCCCTTCTGATCAGCCTGACCTACCTCCTAGGCTAGTTGTCATCAATTGCTTGGGCCTCAAAGTGTTTGGAGGAAGCCCATCGATGTACACCCTTCTCACATTTGTGAAACCATCGTAACTCCAGAGGCTAGGACTTCCCTCGAAAACTCACGAGCCATTTTTGTTTTCTTTTGTGATCCCCCTTCCTTTTCTTTCCCCACTCTCCAAAAACTGACCTCTTTCCCCTGCCAATATAGGGCTTACATCATAACATAATTGCACCATGCGTAAACAACATTTGCCATTAAAGGATACTTTTAATGAGAAACAGAACTGCCAACGAGGAGCATCAAAGTGGCTGATGGGAGGAAACCGCCTGGAACCAAATCCCACTTGATGCCCCAATTAATATGTCCTCTAATTCTATTTCCTGCATTTGTCGTCCTGCAGCCGCCTTTCTCTAATTTCTTGAGGAGGAAGGAACTGGGAGATGGAGAGTCTTCGTGGCCGGCTTGATGTTGAGGCAGCGAGCAGATTAGAACAAATTAGGGAATTAGACGAAAGACAACTGATGACAGGCTAAGGAAATGTCCTCCAGCAATTATAAAATTAAAGGAGACCTGGGTCTGTGATGCAGGCTGGCTTCACCAAAGCAAAGAGGAGGAAGAGGAAGAAAACCAACAGACACAGCTCCAAACCAAAAGGCTTGGGTTCTCCCAAGCTTTCACGCATCCCTTGGAAGGGAAAGTGTGAAGTGCCACACAAAAGATTCCAACCCGAAAGATGTTTGCTTCCCTTGCATGAGCGCTGAGTCCATTCTGACGTTCTCTATAGACTTTAATCTATCAGTGTATCCACACTGTAGAATTATGGCAGTTTGACACCACTTTAACTGCCATGGCTCCATCCTACCAAATCCTAGGATTTGTAGTTTGGTGAGGCACCAGCACTCTTTGGCAGAGTAGGCTAAAGACCTTGTAAAACTACAAATCCTAGGATTCCATAGGATGGAATTATGGCACTTCAAGTCATGTCAAAATGGCTATAATTCTGCAGTGTGGATACACCCTATATCAGAGGTGTGGAAACTTAGGTGCTCCAGATGTTTTGGGCAACAGTTCCCACAGTTCTGTAAGCCAAAATCTATACCTTGGTCTTTATGAAAATAACACCCTCCCCACATAGATATCTATACAGGGCTTTACATTATGCTTTAAATAACCAAACACCTCCAGATATCTACAGCAGGGATGTGGAACCTTTGGCTCACCAGATCTCCAGAACATTAGAAGGAATTTCTTCATAGTAAGAGCGGTTGGGCATTGGAACCAATTGCCTAGAGAGGTGGTGGGGTCTCCTTCTTTGAACATCTTCAAAATGAGGCTGGACAGCTCCCTGCTGGGAATGCTCTAACTGGAGATTCTGCATTGAGCAGGGGGGGTGTTGGACTCAATAGCCCATGAGGCCCCTTCTAGCTCTATGATTCTATGATCTTTGGACTCCAACTCCCAGAAGACCCAACCATGACGGCCAGTGGGAAGGTGTCATCTCAAATATCTGGAGGGTCAAAGGCCAAGATTCACAGCAAGGTAAATGTGTCTTATCTCTTTTTTTCTTTTTTTAAATTAATTTTAATTCTGTTAAAAAAAATCCTTAAATAAACAATCACAAACAAACAGAATAAACAGGCAAACAATAAAAAAAAAACAGATACATACATACATAGCCTCTCACTCACCTCGTAACATGTTTATAACCCTACTATTTATCATGAACATAACCTTCAACATACATTTTCCATCCATCATCTTCCGCTACTTCCCATTAAGTTTCATAGCTCAATATAATTAATGTTGTATAATTGTCCTAACTCTCTTTAGAATCATAGAACCATAGAATCATAGAGTTGGAAGAGACCACAAAGGTCATTCAGTCCAACCCCCTGCCATGCAGGAATACACAATCAAATCATTCCCAACAGATGGCCATCATCCAAATTTTATGGTAACTGGAGCAGCCTTTTTCACAAAATTATAGATTTAGAGTTACTCAAAAAATCCTGGAGTTTCCCAGTCACCCCAGATATTCCTGAGATGATCATTTAAGATACTCCAATCTTTTTCTATTGTGTTAACATTATTCTCTTTTATAATTTGGGTTAGATTGTCTAATGGGTTAGATTTCCATTAATTTGATGGACCACTCTTCTATTCTAGGTGAATGCCCTCTATTCCCTCATCCAAGTCATGGATAAAGATGTTAAATAGCACTGGGCCCAGGACAGAACCCTATGGCACCCCACTGGTCACTTCTCTCCAGAATGAAGAGGAGCCATTGGTGACTACATTTTGGGTTCGGTCCATCAATGAGTTACAAATACACCTAACAGTTGCATCGTCTAGCCCACAGGTTACTAACTTTTTTGCAAGAATATCATGGGGGACCTTGTCAAAAGCCTTACTGAAATCAAGATACACTACATCCAGAGCATTCCCTTCATCTATCAAGTATGTAACTCTATCAAAAAAAGAGAGAGAGAGAGAGAGAGAGAGAGAGAAGATGAGTCTAGCATGACTTGTTTTTGAGAAATCCATGTTGACTTTTAGTGATCACAGCATGCCTTTCTAAGTGTTTACAGACTGTTTAATGATCTGCTCTAAAATCTTTCCTAGTATTAATGTCAGGCTGGCTGGGTGATAGTTATTTGAGTCTTCTCCCCCCCACCGCCACCCATTTTAAAGATGGGAACAACATTTCCCCTCCTCCAGTCTGCTGGGACCTCTCCTATTCTCCAGGATTTCTCAAAGATACCCTCAAAACTACGCTATATTCCATTGGTGGGGAGGAGGGAGGAAGGTCCTTTATGTTCTTGTTTAAGAGTTTTGTAACATGAAAAATGTATGAAGGCATGAGTTCCAGACTCTGGAGCTTCCTGGTAAATGACTCTGACTTAGGAACACCGAGTACAACATTGTCAACACTTGGGAACAGCAGCACGGGATTTTCTGTATGGATTCAGTCCCAGTAAATTCTGTAAGAAGCAGTACCACAACCTTGCTCTGTACTGGTGAGGGAAATGTATTTGAGGACAATAAAGCTCGGGTGTTTTTTTAACACTCTCAGTAGTATTGCTACTGCCTGACTACGGATGTCATTCTTCACTCATTTCCTTCTCAAAGGAAGCAAAACTCGCATATGGAGTCTTTTGTGTGCACAGAAAACAGCATTTTTCCTCGGACAAGAAACACCCTTTTTCTGGACAGAAAATGCTGTCGTTGGGGACTTATTCTGTGCAAAACTCACTTTCTGCATTTTCTGTACAGGAAACAGCATTTCCAGCACTGCACATGACATGCTATTTCCTGTACATAAAATGCTCTTTTTGTCCACTCCACTCCACAAAATCATGAACCGTGAACTCATCCATCCAGATTTCTCCTCCTTAGGGTTTCCCAACACTCAAGAAACATGTTTTTTTACCATGTTTTGAATTTTTTCAAATATTCTTTCCATCCCTACCCCTGACTGGAGCATTGGTCCACTGCATGAGTTTGGATTGATCAATTCATTGATTGACTGAATCTGTAGGCATTGGCATGTCTATTTATGGAAATTTACATAGTGTTGATTTCATTTTGGAAATTAGAAGATTGAGGTATATTTTTACAATAATAATCTGCATCCTTCTTAATTTGAGGACGTTTTTTTTTCTTTTTCGGTCAATCAAATAGGGCTTGTTCTGTTTATGCAGTTATTTGAACCATTGAGCCGTTACAGTCATGACAATGACAGTGATTCTGCTGATCAATCATGGAGATCATCTTCCAGGAAAATAAGACTGCCCAAAAGTGGAATCCCCCGCATATTTACTTGGAAGTAGGTCCTATTTTGTTCAGCTGAGCTTATTCCTTTGTAAGTACTTGTAGGGTAATCTCCATTCCATTTAAAAAAAGGGTGCATTTTAAAAAGTCTATGTGGTATCCAGCAAATAAGATTACAATTCATTCTTTGTTCCAGACCATAATTATCGTACTTAATGTGTTTGCATATGTGTGTGAGAGAGAGTGTGCTAGCATGCACACACACAAACAGAGAGAGAGAGAGAGCATATTCATTCTTGCCTCCACCTCCTGTAATTTTGCTTCAGTTCAAGACAAGTTGAAGGGTCAAAAAGGCAAGGGGTGTTTCAGAAGTTTAGCAGACAGGCAATTGGGGGTGGGAGCGGGAAGCAGGCTGGTGGTATTGGTAAAGAGGCCTGGTATATATTATTTTGAAAGCAACAAAGAGTCTTGTGACACCTTAAAGACTAGCACATTTATTATGGCATAGGCTTTCATGGACTGGCCCCATGTCATGCATCTGACGAAGTGGGCTATGGTCTACAAACACTCCTGCCATGGTAAATGTGTTAGTCATTAAAGAGACGTGATGCTGTTCGCTGCATTAGATGAAGACACTGCCCTTCTGGATATTAAAGTTTTCCAGATATCCTTTCTCTGGAGACTTAGTTCTCTCCGTCGCTCTTCTCTTAGCTGTGATGTGCCAACCCACACACACACCCTCCTGACGTGTGCATTGAGAAGTGGGTTGTCTCATATCCTGTCTGTCTTTCTGTCTATGTGCTTCTCCCTAGATTCTCCCACCCTTTTTCTGCTCTGCTAGTGAGTAAATAGCACATTGAGGCAATGACAAATGGGACAAGACTGTCTTTGCCTCTAGGAATGATCCATCCATCTGAAGTGTCCTTCAAGTTAGAGGCTGCTATGCAGAGGTCTTTCATCTCCTGAGTCAATAGTTCAAAATCCCAAGAAAGGTTTGGAAATCACAGATGAAACAATGGAGGTTTCAGAATGTCTTTGCTCAGTTATCAAGATCTGAACCTCTTTCCTTTCCTTTTTGATGGTATATTTTATCCCAAGCTGGAGACAATGCCCACACTGGCCCCAATATTTTCAACAAATATACCCATCTTAGCTTAGAATTGTACCTGGAGTCCATCTTGTTTCTCAATCATCCAATAGCAATTATTATTTAATTCTTAAAGGTATATATTGATTACCTCACTGGCTCCCAACACAATGCTCAACAGCTAAAAAACATTCTCTAAGAAGAGATGAAAATAGTTAAACAATTAAAAACAACAGCCACATTCTTTAAGAGCAAATCAAACCAGCAGAGTACTGGTTGTTTGAGGTTGAAATTCTGCATTGAGGAGAGGGAGCACACTTTTATGTTCATGAAGTCACACAGTGGTTGTGAAACATCGACTCATTACTGAAAGGTGACACAGTGTGCCATATCCACATGTGCCTCTGCATGCTCAATATGTAATCCTATGTGGAACTCCGCTTCCATAACCTTGAGCAACCATTCCTCAGCAGCTAAAAATGTCCGCTTGTTTCCACAGGGGGGTTGATGCGTCTTTAAGACACCGGTGTTTCAGTGTGCTATCCTGGTGTGAGTGCCGGACTAGGATGTCAAGAGGCCAGGGTTTTAATCCCTACTCAACCATGGAAACCTGCTGGGCAACTTTGGGCAAGTCACATTCTTTCAGTCTCAGAGGAATCCAATGGCAAACCTCTGAAAGAATTTTTTCCACGGAAAGCCTAAGACCGGCACTGTGATGTCTGAATATTGGGAGACCAAGGGCTTGTCTACATGGGCAGTTTACCCCATCTTGCCCCCATCTTGGTGCCCTGCAGTCCTGACAATGCAAGGGTTTTGACCCCGGGCAGTCCTCATCATCCCAGGGGCAAAGATGGGGCTAAGATGGGAGGAAGACAAGGCAGGACCCAATAAAACATTTTTTAAAAATACCTGATAAAACACATTTTAGCTGAAATAAAATGGATTGGGCCCCACATCACTGTAGGAGCCCATGCCAGCATACCGGTCCATCGTTGTAGCTTCTGGCTGCCTCGTGCTTCCAGATCCTGGAAGGAGGCCCACAGTGTGTGACCAGGGCTGGTCACATGGAGGGGGACTTGCTCATGTGCTGTGGATGCCCTGCCTGGATCCGGAGAGTGGGATGCAGGCGGAGGTGGCAGCAGCTGCAGGGATGGGTCAGTGTGCCCATCTGGGCTCCAGCCCATTTTGTGGAAGTAACAGGGGAGGAACGGGCCTGAGCCATGGGCAGGATATACTGGTGGGAAGCCATCGCATCCTGACCCATATAGATGAGTCCCAAGGTTCAAAATCCCACTCAGCCATGGAAACCCACTGGACAAGCTTGGGCAAGTCACATTCACTCAGCCTCAGAGGAAAGCAGTGGCAAAACCTCCTCTGAAGAAATCTTGCCACAAAAACTCTCACTGTAATTCAAAATCATCTTGAAGGCACATCACATAATATGGAAGTCAGCATGATGTAGTGTCTGAGTATTGGACTAGGGACGTTATCTGACAAGGCAAATAATGTATCATCAGGATGCCTAATGATTGCAAAAGGGTGTGCATACCACACAATGTCACCCTTTTGCAATCATGTCCTGTTAAAAAAATCCTTTTTATTTTCCATTTTTTTATTATTTAGACTATGCGATAAACAAAGACTATTACAGACGACACATATTAACAAACAATACACTTAACACAATATTGATTCTAAACAATTATACATAAATGTATACACAATATTGTGTAAAAAAACACATTTTTTATTGATGGCTCAAGCTGTCAATTGGGAGCCGTATCACTTTTGTGCCGCATTGCTGGCATTTGAAACTTTGTGCCATTGTACTCACATGAATGCTGAGATTGCAACATCCAGGTAGGTGACACACTTTTTATAACCCTCCCCAGTTTACTTGGGACTTTTTAAATGTGTTTAGGTGCTTTTTGTAACTTTTACTCTTATTTTTGTTTTTATTTTTGAATTTCCGACGCTATGTATTCTCGCAAGAATACGTGGGATTTTAAACGAGGAAGTGAACGGAGCTCCGTTCACTCCTCGTTCATTGCTGGGAAGCCTTTTGCTGAGATGGAAGGTGTGTGTGGCATGGGGAGTTCTTTGTCAGCATGAAAACAGCAAAGTTATACCGGCAAATAACAGTGTTTAGGGGGATGGTCTGATAAAGTCCTAGGACTCTGGGAGACCAGGAAGCCACTGGATGATGATGGGCAAATCATATTGGGTTTAGAACTAAATAAAAACACCCCTTCTTCACCCTATTGTGGGTTGTAAAATAGGGAAGGGTTGACTGAATATTCTGGTGGGAGAGAATTTGCCAGCATTTCAGAGATGGAAATGAAAAAGCAAATTCTTGTCAAATTACATTCTTGTAAAATTAATTTATAGAGAAATGTCAACTTCAGTCTCTTGTTTGTTCATGTTGGTGGGAAAATGAAGAAAGCAAAGGGCTGAGACAGCAAGACTGGGAGAAGTAAGGAACAAGGCAAAGTGAGGAGCTACAATGCACAGTTACTAAAGTTTGATATCACTGAAACTTCCATGGCTCCATTCTGTGGAATCCTGGGATTTGTAGTTTGGTAAGCAGCTTAGAATTCACTGCTAGAGGCAAGTACTAGTTCTGTACCGTAGTTCACAAGGAGCATTCTATAGCAGAGAATTCTACATTTCTTCCCTGTCTAAAAATTCCATTTCTTCCCCATCTAAAAATCCAAGATGCCTTAGGACAGAGACTTGCTGTTCAAGAAGTATTAAACTTCTATAAATGTGTAGGCTGCAATTCAACACCTTCCCACCCCTGGAGTACTGTAAATATCTGCATAAAGAGATATGCTACGTTAAGACCATGCATCCTCCATGCAGAGTAGCAACATTGCTCAACACATGCCAATGATGGGATGTTGTTGTGCAATGCGCAGTGTGCAACCCCAATACACACATTGGAAACTGTTTAATGCAGTGTAGATGTGTAAATAGCTATTGCTTAAAACAATTTGTAAGCCGCTCTGATAGCCTTGTGGCTGAAGAGCGGAGTATAAATAAATAAATAAATAAATAAATAAAATAAAAACAATGCTGCTGCATATGCACCTCCCATTGCTGTCAGCGGCACACATCTGTTGCGTTATGGTGAATAATCTGCCCCACATGCTTAACACAACTTACACATGAGTAGGTCACTAACAGGGTGCCCGTCATAATGTAGCAATATGTCCTTCAATCAAGCTGAAATATTGGGGGTCGTGTCCACTGTTGTGTCTGGCATTCTGTCGTGGGAAGGCAGCAAAAATGGGGACGGGTGCAAATATTTTCTAGCGAAGGTTGAACCTGTCTAACCATTGCCAGTTTGAAAAGAAAAGGAAAGGAAAGAAAATCCTATTCCAATGTATTACTCTCAGGTTTTTTCCCCCTAGCTGGTTCTTTCCAGTTTCCAAAGTCTGCTTAAATGTTCTCATGTTTTGATGTTATATAGTGTTTTACTGCTGCTTTTGTCCATGACTTTCAATGCCACCTGGCAAAGACTGTGACCTATAAATGATGGGGAGGGGGATACAAATGTGTACATTTTTCAGCCTAACAAATGTGCTGGAAGGCTGCTGGCCAAGTGCTAAGATAGCTTCCTGGTGCTCGGCCAGGCTGATAGCTGTGGACACACATCATTTCTGAAAGGGGCACTTTGATGTCGACCTCTTGCTTAAATTCAAAAAAGTTCACCAAGTGAATTTTCACCCACCCATGTATTCCTGCACTCAGACAGGCAAAATTGGCACCTACCCAAAACAGTGAGCCAGTGTGATATACTGGTTTGGGGATTGGACTAGGACTCTAGAGACCAGGGTTCAAATCTCTGCTCAGCCATGGAAGCCCTCTGGGTGACCTTGGGCAAGTTACATTCTCTCAGCCTTAGAGGAGGACAAGGGCAAACCCCCTCAGAACAAATCTTGCCAAGAAAACCCTGTGATAGATTCACCTTAAGGCTGCCATAAGTCAGAAATGACTTGAAGTCAGGGAACAGCTAACTCTGAAGCCAGTTAGATACTGATCTCCTCCTTGGACATTAGCAGATATGGCAAAAATCAAGGGATTACAACATCATGCTAGCGCAAATTGGCCCTGTTATAACACAATGTCGTCATCTTTGCATGGCTACTCCAGCCACAAAAAGGGTGTTATTTCTAATTCACAGGACAAGCCATCAATAGATCATCAATAGCCCTTTTTTCGTGCTATTGACGACATGTGAAACCACGTCCCATTGTAATCGTGAGATTACAGCATGAATGGGGAGTCCTCAGCAAGAAAACCTACGGGTGAGAATGCAAAACGAAGCACGGGACACCCTTTTTATGAACTGTCCCATTTATTTTCAATGTCTTTAGGTTTGTTTCAGTGTGTGTGTGTTCATTTACTTTGTTAATTAAGGGATTTTTGGAGTGTTAAGCATGCTTGTGTCTTCGCGCGAGAACTGCCGAAATCTCGCCCATGCTAAATCGCAGAAGTAAACTCCTGTTCTTAAAGCGCTAGTGGTTGTCATGCGATAATTCTTTGGTGGTTCTTTTGCATGATTATAGCTATGTGAGATACTAAGTGTTATAATACCATGATGTTCCCGCTATCTTCATTCATGGAATTATAGCGTTTTTAGACACTCGTCTGATAATGTCCCTCATCATTTTCTCCTTCTGCTCTTCCTCTTCCCTTCACTCCCTCTCTTCTTCCTCCTCCTTCTTCTCCCCCTTCACTTCGCCTCCTTCCATCCTTCCCCCCCCCCAATAGTCGCTGCAGTCCCTGGAGGGTCCCAGCATCAAAAACTTGCCCCTCAGACCCACCGCAGTTGCCCACTCCTGCACCAAAGCAGATAGCCCTGCCTTGAGGAGCTTTGATTTTGGGGGTCTACTTGACAGCTGAGTCCAGCTAAATTGCCACGTTATCTTCTGACATGAAATCTTGGGAAGGCAATTGGGAACGGTGCTTAAAAAGTGCTCATTTGTGGTAGGTTCAGCTGGCGTGGCTTTGCGGTAAGGAGGATGAGTCATGAAGGGGAAAGTCCTCCATTGAAACTGTAAGTGCCCTGATCTCACTGGGTGGCTTTAGAGAAGTCGCCGTCTGTCAGCCTCAAGCATTATAACTATCCCCCCATCTGTTTGATAGGGATAATGACACCCATCTTCCCTCCTCGGACTGTGGGAAGAGTTACTGTGAGAATCGATGTGAAGCCATGAGCACACACCAGGAAAGGGCTGCACGAAGTATTGTCAGTGCTCCAAATTTCTTCTCCTGCCTTCTTCCAGGCATCGCTCCCTAGCACCATGTCACTAACTATCCAACCAAAGGCTAGCTGTCTTGGAAATAGCTCTGGCTCGATTTGATCATGATGCTGCTGGCAATGCAGGCTGGTTACCCAGAAGCCACTGCTTTGCCCCTGAACCAGGTTTTAACGTCTGAGGCTGAGCGACAGAGGGGGAGCATTGTTTCCCGTAGGGCTCTTTTCCGTGCATCCCTTCCAAAGGCTGGCTTGTCTCTACTTTGCCATCCTTAGCTTGATCTGTGGGGGCGTTTTGAGACCTGATCTCCCTAAAACCAGTCCCTGTTATTCCCTGGAGACCTTGCTGCAGACCTCCCTGTCTTCAGACTAGAGGCCTCAAGATTATCCTGAAACGAACTATCCCTGGACTTCCAAAACTGTCTCACCGAGGGCACTGCTTGATGAAACAGCCATTTTCCTTCATCCCGAAGGCACCTGACAAGTCCTGTCTGTTCCGTTGCCTAACCAGACCAAGAGGGTGGCTTGTCCCTTCCTCCACTTCTTTCGCACTGCCTAGAGTGCAAAGGGAGAGCTGTTCTTTCCTTTTTATTATTATTATTCCTCCTGTTATTTACCAAGGAGGCTTCTTTCTGATGGGTCAGAAGAGACAGGAGGGGGAAAATATCTGTACTGCCCCAGGCTCACTGGCAGACTTGTTGAAGGGAATGGCGAGTGCCCCCAGGCCCACATGCAAGCCGTCCTGAGAAGCCAACTTGATCATTTCCAACTGTTGAGGGAACAACAGATCAGAGAGAGCTAAATGCCCCCAAAGTCTGCTGGGGGTTGGAGCAACCAAGGGGGTGGAAAGTAAGTGCAATTTAAAGCGCATCTAACAAATGAGTATGTGTGTGTCTGCGCCTTCAAGTTGCCTGTCAACTTATGGTGACCCATCAATTTCACAGGGTTTTCTTAGGCAAGGAATCCTTAGAGGTAGTTTTGCCAGTTCCTTCCTCTGAAATAGAGCCTCCAGCACCTGGGATTTATTGGCAGTCCTTCTTGGGGAAGGTTCTTCTTTTTGGACTGCCACTCCCAGAATCCCCCAGCCAACTAGCTGGGGGATTCTGGGAGTGACAGTCCCAAAAGGCACCTTTTCCCATGCTTGCCATGAATTTCATAGGGTTTTCTTAGGTAGGGAATCCTCAGAGAGGGATTTGGCCAGTTACTGCCTCAGAATTAGAGCCTATAGCACCTGGGATTTCTTAGCGGCCTCCCATCCAAGTACTAACCAGTGCTGACCCTACTTAGCTTCCACGATCAGACTGGATCTGGTGCCTTTAGGAGACTCCCTCACTTTGAGCACTCAAGAACATTATGAGGAATGGTGATTGGCTGCTAGCCACCCCCCCCCGCTGCCCCAAATTTCTTGAGTATCCTTCAGGCCTATGTAAAAGAAATCCCACATTTTCCTGTTACAGTAGAGATATATTTTTTCCTCTTGTTTGCCCCAGCTTTTTTTTTTTTTTTTTTGGAAAGACGGGGTTAAGACCCAGGAATTCTACTTGCTCCTTCTTGCCTCTGTTACTGGATATCCATGAAATGGCAAATGACCCCCATGTAGTAAATAGGTATTAACCCGGCGTTATTGTTTCATCTCAACCATGAAAATGGATTGTTGTAACCAGGGATATTGCAAGGAGATTTATAAAATATTCAAGGAGAAGGTGGAAATTGCTGGAGATCAGTTGCTGGAGGAGAGGGCGAGAGAAGGGGGGCATAGAGAGGGAGAACAAGAAAGTGAGAGGCAAAGACAAAGGCTGCCATCTTCAAAACAACAACCATGGGACAATTCAATGACTGTCCAACTGTAAGGGAGAAAAGCATGTCTTTTGAGTTGAGTTTAGGGTTGTCATTTATCCTGTTTTAGAGATAATGGAGATTATCAGACGTGGTGGAATGTGGCAAAAAAACACGTTCTAAACTGTGTCAGACAAACGGAAGGAAAACAGAAAGGTCAACCTTACCAGATGCCTGCATCCTTCAGCCGTTCTGGGGCCTAGCGCTGCTATTGACGGGGCTTCTTTTGCCAGCATAAAAGCAGCAAAGTTATGCCGACAAAACAACGGGTTTAGTGGGATGGTCTGATAAAGTCCTGGGTCAGCTCCCTGCTGGCATATCCTGGCTGCAGAGTTGGCCAGTTCTGCCCCTGCTACCTGAAGAAAATGGGCCGGAGTCAACACAGGAACGGTGGCCTGTTGCTACAGCTCCCGCCGCCATTTTCCCTGCTCTGCCAGGCCCGGGCAGCTGTCTGCAACATGTGATAATCTCCCTCCATGTGACCAGCCTTGGTCACACACTCAGGGCCGGTTTAAGGCACCAGCAGCGTCAGCATCCGCAGGGGCCCCCATCATTGTGGGTGTCTGCGTAGTAAACCCTCCTCTTGCAAAAACATTATTAGTAATAATCTGAATATCCTGTCCTGTGAATAGCTTAGGCTGAGTTAGGTTACATTGGTCTGAGATAAACATATGGGCCCCCCAAAATAAAGCATTGCAGGGGGCCCCAAAATTCCTTAAACCGGTCCTGCATATGCTTCAGGCCTGCTGCCCAGACCTGGCAAAGGAAGGGCAACTAGCAGCAACTGCCAGGACAGGCTCCTGCGGGGGAGAGGGGCCTAAGCTCTCACATCCCAGTGGAAATGCATTAAATTGTGTGGTTTTTTTTTTAATGCATTAAAGGGCTTTATCCTGGCTGTTCCCTATCCCAGCCCCGTATCCACCCTGGGGGTGGTGAGGACTGCCTGGGGGAAGAACTGGGCAAATGCCCTGTGTTATCTGGACTGCAGGGATCTGGAACAGGGGCAAGCCAGGGTATTTGGCCAGTGTAGACAAACTCCAGGTATGTGTAAGGAGAAAGAACACTGGCCTTGACTTGTCTTCTGGGCAGTGGTGTGGCTAGGGCTCGAAGGAAGGGGATGTGTGAATGGGCAGTCTGAAAAGCCAACTCAGGGAGGGAGGCCCATGATGGGCATCTCCCCCAACCCACTGCCAATCATCCCCAGCACCAACACAGACCTAATATCTGGAAAACCAGGGATGAGAAACCTGTCCTGAAAAGAAGGAGCACACCAACATTCGTGGCCATCTTCTCTGTGACTTTTGACACTGAGGGTTTGTCTAAACAGGAAAACAACTCTTCGTAGAATTCGAGGGGAATACGATTTGTCCAAATGGCATCCCACACCAATCCACAGTATTCAAAAGAAACGGGGCCAAAATCACCAAAAACGCACTTCAACAATTTAAAAACAACAACAACAAAAAACTTCACGGGGAATGCTCATTCCCCGCTCATTGGGACAGCCATTTCGCTTTGACGCACATTCCCGATAACAGCGGAAGCGGAAAGCAGACATGCACAAGGGGAGGAGCTTGATGACAAGGCAAGAACCTGGAACTGCCATGTTGGATTTTCATGGTAGTGATCGTGTGCTGAGGTGACATAATGGCCTCCCCCCACCACCATTTTCTATTTATTTAGGCGGAATATCGCACTTTCGCATCGTAGATATGCTTCTAAAAAGAGTACTGTCTGGTGGCAGCAAGTGGTGACAATAAAAATATGAGTAAGTCACTTGTGCCTGCTATCTTGATTTGCAGGCATGCCCATTGGACCAGCGAAAGCGGATAGCTTTGCATGCCTGCGATCTTGCCCAAAAAACCATTAAGACAAATAAATGCTGCCTCAAATTGGCATTAGTGCACATCAATCCACTTTTCCCCTCTCGTATAGACAAGCCCTGAATGACTCAATGCACATGCTCATGTGGGGTGCACACCTGCATGTGCAATGTGCACCACATGCCTCTGCAACTGGGAAATGAATGCAGCCATTCTTTGTTGAACAAAAACGTCCAACTGCTTCCGTTGGGGAACTTGATGCATACGCAAGACCCCGACAGGCATAGAAAGATCTTTCCCTTCAGAATGGATCTTTCTTCCATTCATCTGGTCTCTCCCTCCTCCCCACCTTCATCTCCTATCATTCCAATTTCCCCTCCTTTTTCTCTAATAGACTGAAAACCCTGTGGGCAGCAGCTGTCTTTAATTGTAATTATTCTATAGCACTTTGTTTTGAAAGTGCTTTAGAAATGCGATTAGCGTTAAATCGCACCTATCATTAAGTCTCTCTGGTGCTCCACCAGCCTCTCCCCCCATCCATTAAAGTGCCATGATTGCTATTGTCAGTTGCTCCCCCCCCCCTCACAACAGGACCTTCAGAACGTTACATACAACTCTCACATCTTGACATATGCTTTGACTGTTGCTTTTCTTTTTCTTTGGCAGTTTGCACCTCAACAAACAACAAGCAAGGCCTCTTTGCAATGGGACGGGAAGATCCTGTCTGCCTGAATAACCTGATTAGGTCTCCATAGACCTGACATTTGAGCCATGCAATCAAGGGAAGTACCTTCCTTTGCTCCGTCTTGGTCATTTGCTTCCTTGACTCTCTACCTGCATGATCCCCTTGGGAAGCCGAAGCAGATGAGATCTGGCAGGCAGGTGTTACAGTTGAAGGGCTAGAAGTGCAGCAGTTGATGATCAACATTTGGAACTTAAGAGCTAGCCTTCAATTCTGTTCTCAGCACTGGGAGTAAATCTTTTTCACTTTTGAAACTTGCTTATACCATATATAATATACTATCATGCAGCCCTCCAGATACTGTTGGACTGACGTTCCCAGCAGCACTAGCCACTGTAGCCAATGGTGAGAATCCTGGGAGTTGTAGTCCAACAATATCTAGAATCCCACCTCTGATATAGATGCTCACTGGGGCTGACAACACGGCCTGGTATGTGTGTGTGTACAGGATAACTCCTTGCACAACATCATTCAACCTGCATATGGGGGCATCAAGGGTTGCACTTTTCTATGTTACCAAATGGATCCAAGCCTTAACATGTAGATTATTTCTGGTCACAATACAGAGATGGTGCTACTGTTCCAGTGGATCGAGATTTACAGCAAATCCAAGGTTGGCATTCTGCAATGAGCAAATATCTGGGAATTCATGATGCAAAGGTTACTCAAAATATAATTCTGGATAGGACTGCAAATCTCGGTGATATTTTCCAATGCAGATCTTTCATGTCTTTCCCCTCATGCCTCCCTTTCACAGCCCTGTCTATCCAGTTTCCATCCCCATGGTGCCCCTGTCTCTCACTCCCACTTCATATGAAGTTTTGTGTGAGGTTTTCACTTCACCAAAGTTAACATACTGCCTTCACAGTAGCATCACTGATCATTACCATCCTAGGAGCAATCCTTTCCCTTCAGCATTAACATACACACAACCACACACACACACACCATTCTGTAACATCAGAGCACTTCAGACAATGGTCAGAGAGCTACAGTTTGCAAGAGAAATAACAACTAGGTGTTGGTCCTTCCACCCCGCTTTGTTTGCAGCCTATATAAAACTGGAAAGTTGACAAACGTTGTTTGCCTGATTCCCTTCCAGCTTGCCCTTCAGGTTATGGCTAAATTACAGAGATGAAGGGAAATTCAAATCAGATGCTTGTAATGCAGGAGTCTGTTCAAATGTGAAAACAAACCATCACCCTGTGCCTTCTCCCCTCCAGCCTTCTCCGTATCCTTGGGATTTTGAATCTATTCATTAGGTTGGCGTGTCTCGTAACCAAACTGATGCCGGCCCCTACTGCAATGTCCTCTGTTGACCTGGAGCCCTTGGCCTACATCTGCCCCTGAGGCAGACCCATTTCCTGCAGGGGGATGGCAAGACCTGTGTGGCTGATCCCCTAAGTAACAGATGGTGGCTTGTAACTCTAACCCCACACAATTTCCCACCCCCTGCCTCCATTCTTCCTCCTTCCTCAGGCGTCTGGAGCTTACATGCCATCCAATTTGTTACCTACAACAGGAAGGTCAAGGTCTCTTGCCGGCTGCTGGTCTTCTCCTCTCAGCTTGGGGCATTTGGCTTGAATTGTTGTCCACTGGGGAAGAGAAGGGAAGATTTTTTTTTTAAGATAGATAAAGGGGGCATTGGATGGATAATGCTTGGCTGTCCTCTGACTTTTTGGTCCTTTTTAGCAGCATTGGAACATGCTTCTCTCCCTGCCAACTTTTTCACAAGCACAAACAGAAGCTGAGATCCTAGTGGATCCACTAGCATCGTGCCCATGCCAGCAAAGGCTACATGGACAGCAGAGAAAGGGTGGGGGGAACGGTGTCAGAGGTGCTGAGGAAAGGAAGGGAACCAAGGCAGTGATGATGATAGAGGGAGAAGGTTGCAGGCTCTATGCACCCTTTTCTCAAATCCCTAGCGTAAGAGGGACGCTCCAAAAAAGCGATACAAGGACTCCCTGAAACAACATCTCAGGCTCGGCCAAATTGATCACCAACAATGGTCCGCCCTGGCCTCACATCGGGAGGCACGGAGACGCACTATCCACAATGCTACAGCCTTATTTGAGAATTCACGCCGAACAAGTCTTGAAGAGAAATGACAACGCAGAAAGAATCACAACCTGGAAACATCACCCAAGGAGACCTTCTGCTGTGCTTTCTGCAACCGGACTTGTTTATCTCGGATTGGCCTTTTTAGTCATCAGCGCGCTTGCAGAAAGCGCAGGATGAGTCCTTCCTGAATCTTCGTTTGCGAAGAAAAGCCAGAGAGAAAGAGAGAGCTTCCACAGGGTCCACGCAGCCAAGGCAGTATGGGAGGAGGCAATTGTCCAAGCCAGCCTTCTGACAGTGCTTTTGCCCTGTGGAGCCTGTGGAAGCCAGGTACCCAAGAATCAGGTGAGACAGAACCAGCACCCCTGCCAAATGTCGAGAGCCTCAGGGAGGGTTTCCTCTCAGCTCCATCACCATCACAGGTACATTTGGTGAGGACATGGGAGAGAGAGCCTTCTCAGTGACTGTTCCAAGGCTGTGGAACTCCTTCCCACTGGAAATTCCGTTGGCTCCTTCTCTGCTTTCTTTCCACTAGCACAAAATACCTTTTTATCTAGGCAGGCCTTCGGCTCTTAACTCATTGTCACAAAAGGGTCTTTTGAACTGATATGCTGTGCTTTTATCTTTTTTTTTCAAACTATGTTTAAATGTGTTTCAAACTGTTTTAACTTTGTGTTTTGGGTAACATTGTTTAATCGTTGTTAACTTTTGTATTAATACTATTTTAGCTGGCCTTTTTAGTCATCAGCGTGCTTGCAGAAAGTGCAGGATGAGTCCTTCCTGAATCTTCGTTTGCGAAGAAAAGCCAGAGAGAGTCCATATACAAATATGTATAAAATGTATATATATATATATATATATATTAGCTGTCCATGGTGTTGTAAGTTTCCTTGGCTCCTGTGCAGGGAGAAAGGAGAGGTATAAATTAAATTGTAATCCTAATCATACCAAAAAATAGCTGCATTCACCTCTGATTGCTGCCACGTTTCCCTGGAATAGGCATTAAAAAACAGTGAAACCCATTAGCTGGGGATGGAAAGAATATTGGCTGGACTCCTCTGTCATGATCTACATTATGTAACTTTATGTATACTTAACTACATAGCAGAGGCACTAAGAAACCTTGTTTCTCACAAAGACCGAAGTCCCCAACAGGATTCCGGCCATTCATTATTATTCATTCTCAGATTGAAAAATGGCTTTCTCAGCAGCTAGGAAATCCTAATGAGAATAATAACAGACCAGCAGGAACCTTGCACTATTTTATTCGAACATTTGAACGTCCCAAAGTATTGTGGAGGAATTGTTCTGCATAGAAAAATACATAGGTTTTTTTTTGCACAAAAACCTGTTTTCTGCACAGAAACCCTGTGCGAACACCTCTGTTTTCTGTACAAAAAAATTGAAAATTTGTTTTTTGTGCAGAAATCAGGATTCTAGTGCAATTTTTTTTTCCTGCTCAGAATAATTCCTTTACAAAATGTCAAGACAAATGTCAGGGGGGAAATGCTGTAGGAATATTCATTTTCTCCCATAGCAGGAAGAATACTACCGTAATCTTTCATCCTCACGTGAAAGAATGAAACAGTCAAGGATTGATATCCCTATCACTACATAACAAGCTGCTACCTCAAACCCCAGTGAGGTCCCAGCCAGAGACAACAACCATATTTTAAAGATCTAAGATGATGCTCAGAAGGTGCTAAGATTAAATCCAGAAGCCAGATACTTCATTCGTCAGGAAGAAGAGCCCTGGTACACTCCAGATGGTTTGAATTCCAACCCTCATCAGTCCCAGCCAGTGGGAAGTGGATGATGGAAGGTGCAGTCCAAAATATCAGAAAGTACCAAGAAGCCTACCTCTGCCATGCATCTTTGTCCCATGTAGTGAGCCACCACAGCTACTGGTTAGAGCATCTTCCTAGACAAGCTGGGCTTCCCAAGGTGACTTTATCTACTTTGGAGAATAACTGTATCTGCTCTGCAGAGCCATTGGCTCATCTCCACAAGAAAGGCTATAGAGGGATGATGATGATGATGATGATGATTCAGGAAGTCACACCAAGTCTTGTTCCAACTAGAGATGAGACTGAATTTCACCCCGTTTGCCTTCTGATGAAAATATACCAAATTGGCACTTCCTGGATCAAAATGTGAAGAGGAACTGTATCGGAATTTTCCGTTACAGCATTCAAAGCAACAAACAGCCTCACAATATGTATATATGGAGGGAAGAAGCATGCAAAAATGTGACTATGAGTTTTGAAAGCTTACAAAAACTTTCTATATAAAAATAAAGCATGTGGGATGTGTAGCAAAATGGGCATTCGAAATGGATCAGTTAGGAGAAATGTGCACAACAAAAGCACCTATCATCCTTATCATCACCATTAGGCTTTGTCATGCAAATCTCTCTTAACTGACACATTTTTGTATGCACATTTTGCTAATGATAATGGCTGGAATTCTTTATGTCCTTCCACACAACGTAAACTTGCGTGCACTTAACTAAGTAGCAAAGGTGCTAAGAAACCAAGTTACTGAATTGCAAAGATGCATAAATGGTGCACATCTGGAGTG
Organism: Gambelia wislizenii; assembly: GCA_030847615.1. Taxonomy (NCBI): domain Eukaryota; kingdom Metazoa; phylum Chordata; class Lepidosauria; order Squamata; family Crotaphytidae; genus Gambelia; species Gambelia wislizenii. Next base: position 21,629,937 of record JAUMIR010000013.1, on the reverse strand, counting down.
TCTGAAGAACACCAGAACTCCTTTGTCAATGTCCTGTTACACATCAGTCCCCTCACTGGCTCTCCTACATAGTTATGAAGAGCCTCCCTCTACTGAATACGGATGTTGAGCATTTTCAGAATTCTACTTTCCGCCCATGTAAGTCCACTAGTTCTGAGCATGCAATGCTCCAACAGGATTCAGGCCATTAATAATAACAATATCATCTGGAACTCAAGGCAGCTGACAACAGAGAAAAGAATAGAAACTAAAAATGCTGTATACCAAACACAAAAATTAAAAATACAGATAAAAATAACCGTATCCCCAGGACTGTGGTTTCACTTATGCATGTCTGAAAAAAATATGTCCTCTAGGCATTTTCTAGGTCCTCTAGCACAATTGTATGGTATGCTTCTGCTGGAAGTAGAGCCAGAAGTCATTCATTTCAATAGGGTTCACTATTATCCACAGTTTCACATATCCATGGGAAATCTGAGAATGGATATGCGGGGGTGGGGCGAATTGTACAATTTAAATTAAAAACAGTTTAAAAACATAGCTGTCAAAAACAACAAATAAAACACAGATTAACAATAAATAGCACAGTTCTGTAAGGCCTAGTCCTTTCCCTAAAACAAAAAAAAATGTCTTTGCAGAATTGTTTTAAATGTCACAAATTGATGGGGAAATGGGACAGAATGAAGAGAAGACAGGAGAAACAAGACACTGATAGAAACAGAAATTGACAGATTCATCCCGTTCAAATTCCAGCCTCCTGACAACCCAGAAACAGGTTCATCATATCATCTACCCTTTGTGCAAGGTGAGCCTCATCTTGAAGGCAGGAAACTAAAGAAAAGAGAAGAGGACAAGTACATCTGTCCAGTCCTTCACCTTCCTTTGTGGCCCAGCCAGCCTATCACAGATTGGACATTTGTTGACATCAGGAGTGTGAAGACCTGCATGAGAACTGCTGTCATCTTGCTTTCCACCCCATCATAGGATTCCCTTTGTTGCTGTTGTTGTGTGCCTTCAAGTCATTTCCAAATTCTGGCAAGGGGTTTTTGTAGCAAGATTTATTCAGCGCAGATTTGCCCTTGTCTTCTTCCGAGCAGAGAGAGCGTGACTTGCCCAAGGTCACCCAGTGGGTTTCCATGGCCAAACAGGGATTTGAACTCAGGTCTCTAGAGTCATAGTCCAAGGTTCAGACCATTACACCACACTGGCTCACAGTGGCTTTGGGCACTGCAGAGCATGGGATTACCAGTGCTCCAGAAAAGGACATCCATACATATAAGGAACCTCCTTTGTACCAACAGTAAAGTCTGATGAACTCAGTTCAGCATAGCCACCAGTGAGGAATGAAAAAAAAAAATCCAGCCTCAGTCTGCTAGCTGGCTCCATCTTCTCAGCCAGGCTCTGCAGCTAGCTGAGAGCTTGTGTGTTTAGATGTGATGGCAATGGGACTCTTTTCCAGTCACGGGGATTTGTTTTTTTAAGTGTCATCGTCATATCATGCCTTAGACCCAGGGAATGTCTGTGACCTAGCATGCTCCACTTAGCACTGGCTGGCTGGGCCCAGCTGCCATCTTGGGAGTTGCCAGAAGGGCCAGGAGAGCACAGGCTAGCATGAATCTAGTTCTTTCCTCATCTAGTTCTCTCTTCAAAAGCTTTGGGTCATGGCCCAACCTCTGGAATAGTACACATCCCATGGCAGAACAACAGATCATGGGATTGATGGGGAAGATCACTTTCTTCATTCACTAGGGAAGTGGCAGCTTTCTGTAGAAGAGGTGCCTGGAGGGTGTTGATTGCATTTCCTGGCTGTGGCTGAGAAAATCTGGAGGGAGAGGGAATAGAAGATTCTTTTTTCTCTCTTTTTTTTTTCAGAATGGAAATCAACACTGTTGTGGTCTACCTTCAAAACTCAACATGAACTGTAGTCCCACATCCCCTTAGTGTAGCATAAATATCTCCTTGTGGCTCTATGCTAGGGTGAGGCATCCTCTCCTCTGACTTAATGAAAAGCTCTGAAGCCATCCTGCACAGCCATTCTGTGCTTTGCTGAGGGCAGACACAATTGCAGAAGTGTCTGGCTATGTCCCCATAGCCAGAGGTAAAATGATTAGAGCAGCAGTGAGGCCCCTGGAGAACATGTGTGAAGCTCAGCGCTGAGGTCATCATTTTGCATCTGGCTGCGGGGATGTAGCCGGACACTGCTGCAATCCTACCTGCTCCCCCCCGAGCAGGGAATGTCTATGTGATGGGGAGGGGGCTTCAGAGGTTGTTCAGTAAGTCTAGTGGGGCAGCTCTGGGCATTGCAGAGGAAGGGAATACCAAGCTCCACAGTGCCCTGGAAAAGGACATCCATATGCATAAAGGAAACTTACATGTGCAGATGTCTCTAATGGGATGCCAGCCACCATCTTCCTCCCTTCCCGATGTTTTTATGTGTACTATTTTTTTATTTGTATCACTTTAGGCAGGCAGCATGGGATCTAGAGCCAAATGGCAGCTCACTACAAAATGCACAACTGCTTTGAGACCTGTATTCAAAAAGTGACTAGCAAAGACGTTAAAAAAAAAAACAAAAACAAAAAAAAAACCAAGGCCACAAACCTGTGCCCCCTAGATGGTCATCCCAATGGCCACAATTTGTTTCATACCCAAAGCCCAGGAATGTTATCTTTTTTATTACAACACCATTGCTGGCTGGGGGATTCTGGAAGACGTAGTCCAAAAAAGTATTTCCCCAAAACATGTTCAGATCTCCCTCCTCCCCGGCAACTGAGGGTAAAGAGAGAAGTCTGACCTTTGATAAGTGGATCTGACCTTGCAAGCCCATTTCAGGCCAAGCCAGAAATGTATGTGGTCCCTCAAACCCCACGACCAGTTCCCAAAAGCCCCCAACCCCTCCCTATTTTTAAATAGAAATAGTGTGATTTTCAGGCATTTTGTTCTCCTCAAAACCATATGGGAAGCCCCTGAAATATGTGAAAATGCATGAAAATGCCCCCATCTGCACAAGCACTCTAGAAACCCAGTTCTTTCATTTTGACTCCATCGTTCTCTGCACTTCTTCTCAAAATGGGGACAGGAGGTGACTGCAGACCCTCTCAAAATGGAACAGGATGAAGAAAACAGAGGTCTTTCCCCTTGCTATGGGGGTGCAGCCTGTGAGGGTGGAGGGAAATCCCCCCCATGCGCACACACACATACAGATATTGAGAGAGAGTGTCCACCCCTGCTCTAGAAGGAGCTGCTGACCAGCTTTATAGTGCTTTCTTTATACTTCAGGTTTTCCATCCCTGACTACCACTGTCCAGTGATCCTGAACAGGACTGTTGTTTTCACACCATTATTAGTGGAGAGGAAATAGCAGTGCTGGCTTAAGGTTCCTCATCCCCCTGGAGATCCTGAATGGCAGAAATGGGCATTTGGTGGCAGGAGAGGGGCACCATGCAACAGGTCTGGGGACATTATATGTGGCTTGTATTTTATGCATCCTACTTTACAGATATCCTTGGAAGGCTGGAGCAAAGAAGGTACAGGGCCTTAATTGGGCCTCCTTTCTAAGGCACGGCAAGACTAAGGAAGGAGGGAACCATCTTACTAAAAGTCCCTACCTCTAGCCCTGTCAGAAATGTCCCTGCATTTTTGAAACCAAGCAATTGGAAGCTTGCAGTCTTTGTGTGGTCAACCACCAGGGCTACAGGTCAAAACCACCAGTAGGCTAGCCTTTTCCACCGGGACCCCTTTGGGGTACAACTCCCCTCCTTTCTAACTATTTGCCCATCTAGGAGCGGACAGCAGCTGGAGACCAAAGCATCCCCCAGCTTCTGGAAGACTCCCTGAAGAGTTCCTAAATTCTGGATTGGGTCCACCAGCCAAGGTGACCCATTGGCTCCCCTCGACCTTAGAAGAACCATAAGCACTTCCAAGTCAGACTGGGTCTTTGACTTAGCAACAACAGCATCTTCTGTTGTTGGCTTCCACTTCATGGCTTCCCTTTTATGGCGCTGTTCTGACAACTAGAAAGCTTAGCTATCAGTCTCACTTGGAGTTACTCACCAGTAAGAAAGTGAAATCCCCTCATGGAAGCGGATTTCCCTCAATTATGGACTCTCTACTTCTTGAAAGTCCAAGCAATGAGATCAAATTAGTCATGACAGTCAACGTTGGCCAGCACCATGGGTTTCGTGTCAGCTTCTACTTGCAGACGGGTGAAAAAGCATGACTCCAAAGTGAAGGACAAAGGCTAGAAGAAAGAAGCAAAGGATGAGAAGGCATGATGGACAGTCAGACTTGTTGAGGATGAAATCAATTAAAGGGCATCAAATCTTGAATTCATGCTTTTTGAAAGTGACAAATCTATACTGGAAACTGAGAAAGATGGAAGGAGAATAATGTGTTTGACCTCCAAGAGACCGGCTGCTCCTTCTGTCACAGGAGCCAAGACTGAAGTAAGATGCCCTCATGATAAATTATAACAGCCAGTCAGCCACCTCTAAAAAAAAAAGTAATGAGGTGAAAAGGTTACTGAAAGGGACCCAAAATGCTTGGAATTCAACCAGACATCACGATAAATCAAGTCAGGCTCTCAATATTTGCGTGCCAGGCTGGCCTAGTACTGCTGTAGCTAATCTCAATTTGTTTGCCTTGTTATTTAAAGGGTAATCGGCATGCATACATCTTGTTTACTGAGACGGCCCTTTCAAAAATATTGTCATTGTGGGATGGGTCACTCCAGCTCCAGAGAAGTAATCACCCAGATGGCAAAGATCTTGGTCATCCTGGTGGTGGGAATGGCTGGAGGAAGAAGTCCCTTTTTGAGGCATACTTACCGGTATCTAAATTGTCATGGCATCTCCTGCTATATGGACCCAAAGAAGACCTTTAGAATTTAGCTCTTTACTCCAGTTAGTTGGACTGAGTGGCCTTCCCAACTTGCATTAAGAGTTACCCTGAGGGAGTTACACTTATGTTAGTGAAAGGTGCCCAGGAGACGAGTGGAAAATCCCACTGGCATATATCTGCTGGGTCTAAAGACCAGAGTAAATACAGTGCTTAAAATTTTCAATTAATAATATAAATTTGAATGCGTTATTTACTATTTTTATCATTCCATTACAGAAATACATTCGAATATCATATTTAGAAATTTTTCCGGTAGACAATTTCGGTGAGGCAAACTCAGCAATTTAATTCTAGATTAAAAATCTTTTTATATTTAGAATGTTACACTGAATAGATTTTTAAATTTAGATAAACATCGAGGAAGCCTTGATGAAACAACATTGGGATTTTCCAGAGCTTGTTGTTTGTGTATGTGATATTGTTTGTGAAATCCACACACCAATTTTGCTCTTATTTACTTCAACCTTTATGGGTCTACAGACATATGGTAGATACAGTGTATACTTCTTCTCTCTGATTTAAAGTATATCAATATTATGTCATACTTTATTGGAAACGTTGTAATGCTACATTACAGTGGTTTATGTTCATACCCATATATGTACATGAAAGCCATGATACATTGAAAATATAGTGCATTGTCTAATTGCTTCTTGGATTTATATTTATGTTATAATTACACACGTGGATGAAAGCAATGTCATGTTGAAGATATAGTGATATAGAGTAGGTTGGGTTTTTTTTTTTGTAATTTGCTTGTTGAATTAATTCATGTCTTTGAGATTAAATTAACTCACAGTATCGGTACAGTCATTATCAGATGACATTGTTCTTCTCCCATGGCCACTCTGTCAATTAGCCAGTAATAGGACGTCACTTTCAATTGATGGCTTAAGCCGTCAATAGATCGGCAGCACCGGCTTTTTGCCAGCATTGCCAGTGTGTGAAATGTCCAGCCCTTTAAATCTCATTGCTGCAGAGTAAATGGACAAACGGGGCACAACACTTCCAGATGAGATTGCAACATCCAGGTCAGTGACGAACTTCTACTGACCCTCCCCGGGTTACTTGGAAGTTTTTAAGTGTGCTTAGGTGCTTAGTGTGACTTAAAATGTTTTTTTTTTAATTTATTTTTGAATTTCCCATGTGATGAACTTTCGTGAGAATCCACAAGATTTCATTGCCAGGGAAGCCATTGCCAGGGAGAGAAAATAAGTGCAGTGGGGGGACGTTCTTTTGCGGCATAGAAATTGTTAATTTTTAATTCTGATAAAGTCCTTAGCTTACACACTCATCTCCAGGGCTATGAGAACTTGGTTTGTAGAACACCTACCTCACAACAAGCCTGGTTTGTTGAACACCTACCTACCTAGGAACAGGCCAAGTTCCTACATCAAGAGGTTGGGGAATAACTTTACACTCACAGAGTTGCACAGTGGTTGTGCAACAATGCCTTCTTAGTGAATTGTGATATCGTGTAACCCAGTGCACTTCTGCATCTGCATAAGCAATGCACTATGCAACTAAGTGTGCAATTCACATGTACATCCATCTGCAATTGTGTACATTCATGTGTAATGTTCAGCCATACACAGTGCCTCCATATGCAGAGCCGTGCTTCCACAACCTTAAAATGAACACAGCTGCTTTGCATCCGACAACAATGTCCCACCACTTCCGCAGAGGACCTTATGTATTCATAAGAGGATTCCCACCACAGAATCTGACTTTAAAATCTGGGCCAGGGAAGAATTTTGATTAAAATGCCATCAGATTTGTAATAAGTCAAGAATTATAGTCTGGACAACTTCTGACATGTTGGATTTTGGTGAAATTGCTGCTAGTGAATCATACAGGTCTGCTAAAGTTTAGACAAAGAAGATTCACATGGACCAGATTAGACTAAAGCCCAAGTAATGGCCATGATTTGGCCACTACTCACCACATGAAGATTGAGATCCCATTCTCAGAAAATAATATTTCTGCTCTCCATCCACCTTCTGGCTAGAAGCAAGAAGGCTATTCCTTATCCCATGTTGCTAATTAAGTGGGAAGGAATCATCTCCTCATTTCACCTTGATCTGGGAACAGACCCTTACATAAAATGTCTGCCTTAATTTCCAAACAGGGAAAAAGTTCTGTGTGTGTGTGTCTATTTGAATGATAAGCTGTGAACAACTGTGGTTGGTACCTGATGCATCACACTTAATGACACAACAGGGGCCATGTCAAGGGGCTTTATCAGACTAGCATCTGAAACCGCTGTAATTCCGCAAATGAGGAAATCAGAAACATAGTGTCACTATTATACTTATTATCACATGTTGCTATAATCAGGCAAAAGAACTGCCACAGAATTATTGCACAACCACCCCTAGCGCTTTAAGAACAGGACTTTACTTCCATGATTTAGCATGGTCGAGATTTCGGTGGTTCTTACAGGAAGATGCAAGCATGCTTAAAACTAAAAAAACAAAACAAAACAAAAACCACCCTTAATTATCAAAGTAATGTGCACACAAGCACTGAAATATACCTAAAAATGTGCAAACTAAAGGGGATAGTTCAGAAAAAGAGCGTCCTGTGCTTCGTTTTCACGTTCTCACCCGGAAGTTTTCTTGCTGGGAATGGGGAGGGGGGAAAGAGGACCACCCATTCATGATGTAATCTCGTGATTACAATGGGACGAGTTTTTGCACAGTCAATAGTGCGAAAAAGCACTATTGACAATCTATCGATGGCTTGTCCTGTGACTTGTAAGTAACGCCCTTTTTTGCAGCTGGAGAACACTGTAAGAACGCGAAGACAATGCAATAGCGGGGCCCATTCGCACTACCCTGATGTCATAATCCCATGATTTTTGCAACACCTGATAATGTCCTAGGTCTCAAGTTTGGACCCAGGAACATCAGGGCCTGTGACCATCCTGAACTGGCAACCCTAGTTTCAAGACATTTCACTGCCTGGGGCACCATGGCAAAGAGTTTCCTTCCCCCAAGCTGAAAGGGCATCATAACCAAGGCTGACCAATTCATTTTGACTCGAGGCTAAATAAATAAATAAATATCTCCTTGGGTGTAACATAATAAAACATTACATCACTCACAATATGGAGCCCTTTTGTATTACCCCAAATCAGCTACCTGGGGTGGCTGCCTCACTCTGCTAATGTTCAAGCTGGCCCCTACTTATGGTCCTGTATAGTCTGAGCCTGATTCGAACAGTGCCGATGCTGATCATTGGGCTCTGCCTTCCAAAAAAGAAAAGAATAGAAAAACACCTGTACGCCTTTGAGTAGGCCTCAAGCCCCCCACTCATTTTCTCTTTTCTCTGTTACATTTCTCTTTGCTGCAGCCCTTTCTGGGTGGTCTACCACCCCCCTGAAAACAGCATGATTCTCTTGTGGAGACAGGAGCTCACACATCGACAAATAGCTGCCGACACTGCCCTGCAGCACTCCGGCTCCAATCGGCTATTCAGAGTGATTGGACACACTAGTTAGGTCTCCCTGCATGTTTATCAACCCCATCTCTGCCACTTCCCCGCACACATGTCCGTCAAAAGGCCTCCCTCAAACCGGGAAGCGGCCATGGCTTACAAGCTGTCTCCTTCGAGGTGCCTGCCTCGCCAACTGGGCTTGATTTGCACGTGGAAGAAGTTGGGCTTGTTGTCTTGAAAGATGTAATCCAGCCAACTGCTTCCTTTGCACTACTTTCAATGCACAGAAGCTGCAAAACTGGCACTTTCTTCCCTTCCCACCACTGCTTGGAGAAGAGAGGCATTTGGTTCAATTGATCCAGAATCCTATTGAAGATGTGCACTTGTGTAGTTGGCTAGTTAGGCAAGCAGTTGGACTGGCATGAAATGACCTGGAGTCCAAAATTGAAGAGTGGATCCTGAAACTTGATAAATTAATGGACTTGGACAAGTTCACTACCTGGATGAACAGAAAGACGACACAAACGGCTGAAAGGGATTGGGAAAAGGGGATTTTCCCCCCTAAAAAATGGCTATAATTTAAATTAAAGTTTTAGAAATTAAGATATCGAGGGGGGAAAGTAGGGAGAAAAAGAGACACAGTGGCTTGAATAGTTAAAATAACGTATATATGAGAAACAGATGAATGTCAACATTAACATTTGGGAGGATAGGAAGTCATCTATATATGGTAGTTTAACTTAACAAGACAGCAGTTAATATGTTACATTTTTAACAACTAAAAGTGCATTTATTAATTTTAGGTTAGGTTGTTAAGTATTACAGTAAGGTTGTTATGTCATACAAATATTAAAAAATCACTGTAAATCGATATATTGATGATGTATGTTCTACATCAATTAAGAAAAACAATGTATGAAATAGTGTGGAAAATGAAAAAAAAATTATAAATATATAAAAAGAAATAAACGGTCTGGAGTCCAGACAAGCATGCCGGCCCAGCCCTTCAGTCACCACCACATTCTCTGACATCAGGAAATGGCCTCCTGCGGCCATGTGGGGCCTGATCATTTTTTTCCTGGTTGGAACGGATTTATACAGGTATTATTTTAAAATGTTTTATTGTGCCCTACCCTGACTTCCTCCCCATCTTAGTCTCATCTTTGCCCCAGGGGTGGTGAGGACTACCTGGGGGCAAAATGGGGCAAAAGCCCTGTGTCATCAGGACTGCAGGGCTCCAAGACAGGGTAAATTGCCCATGTAGACAAGACCTAAGTTGCATTGTGAGAACAGCCGTCCTCTTTCTAAAATGTTTGAAAATGCAGGGATATCATCCTGACAATTAAATGTAGAAATATTGGGCATCTACAAAGGGGGAGGAGAGGGCAGACTTGGAAAGAAACAGATTGTCTCAGGGGACATGTTTCAAAGAGGATTTCAGAAAATCTCATTTTTTTCCCCAACTCAGCATGCTTATTCCAACTTTCCAGATTCCAAATGCTGAACTTTTACCAGTCTCCTCAAAGTCCCTGAGTCCCAAATTGCCTCCCTTTCTTCCTCACCCCCTCTCCAGTCCAGTTTCCTATCCTAACCCTGTGGGGCATTAAATCTTTTCTGTTGCCATTCCTCCCGCAGTCCAGAAGGATATGCAACTTGTAACTTGTTGGCTGAGCTGCCATTGAAATCCATGAAATATGGCAGGAGGGGAGCGGGGAAGATGGAGTGGACCCACATTCACTCCAGGTGTGCTAACACAAGAGGCCAAAACAACCTTGCAGGGTGAGAAAAAGAACCCACAAAGAAATGATTCAGGTGCTCATTGCTAGAGTCTGGAAAGGACACCAAGGATCTAAGCCAGTGTCTGTATGTTGTATTGAGGTCTGCAGAAGTGGATGCCCTTATCGCAAAATATGTATTTCAGCACACAACTTTCCCCAGAATATGAATTTTCTCCCCATTTATCCAATTTTACCTGAAATACACTTCGGCTGACATCCTGTTGGTTAGTCCCAAGTAGAGTAAACCCATCCAAACAGCTTGAGACCTTGGGTTTGTCTATACGATGAAAATACTCATAGAATTTGAGGAGAATACGTTTTATCCCAATGAGATCCTACATCATTTCACTGTATTTGGAAACCCCACCCCCAAACCCCCAAATTTTAAAAAAACTTCAATGGAAATGCACATGCCTGCTCATTGGGACAACTGATTTGCTTTGCTGCGTTTTCATGATAAGAGCAGAAGTGGAAAGCTGATTGGTCAGCTGTGTGCATCTTGCCAGCAAGGAAGCACCACCATGTTGGATTTTTGCCGTAGTGATCGTGCATTGAGTCTTTTCTTCTATTTTTTTTCTGTTTTTTTTTCTTGTATTTTTCTGTTTATTTAAGCGGAAGATTACACTTCCCCACCTTGGATTTGCTTTTAAAAAGTACTGCTTGGTGGTGGCAACTGGTGACAATAAAAACATGAGTAATTCATTCGCATCTGCCATCTTGATTTGCAAGCATGCCCATTTGAACAACAAACACATATGGCTTTGCATACCTGCGATGTTGGGGGTGTGTGTGGAATGTGGAGACAAATGAAAGCTGCTGCAAATTAGCATTGCTAATTTTATTTTATTGCCTCTCATAGACAAGGCCCTGGATACTTGAGGGAATGGCAGTCTCTCTATATGACTGCCTAAGAATGGAGAGCTATTGGAAGAGCCATCTTCCATGTCCCACCAGCAGGGGAAATACACTGTGGGAAGACATGAGAGAGGGCCTTATTATTATTATTATTATTATTATTATTATTATTATTAATAATAATAATAATTTATTTATACCCCGCTCTTCAGCCACAAGGCTATCAGAGCAGCTTACAAATTGTTTTAAGCAACAGCTATTTACACATCTACACTGCATTCAGCAGTTTCCAATGTGTGTTAGCTAATTGCCCCCACAAGCCAGGTACTCATTTTACCGACCTACGAAAGGATGGAAGGCTGAGTGAACCTTGGAGCCCGCTGGAATTGAACTTGCAACGTGGTGGCTTGCAGTACTGGCATTTAACCACTGCGCCACCAGGGCTCTTCTCTGCAGTATGGAATTCCCTCCCCCTGGATGCCCACTTGGTGCCATCATTGCACTCATTTTGGTACCAAAACTTGGCTTTTTATTAAAGCCTTCAGGCCTAACTGACTTTATCCCAGATGCACACCTTTGGGCTGTGAGCTTTAAAATTATTTTAACTGATTTTAAATTGTCTGGTTTTTAAATTGATGAACTATTTAATATATACCATATTATGATGTTTTTACATTCTTGTTATTATTTGTTTACAATTCATTTTATTATAAGCTGCCCTGAGATCTCTGGATATCGGGTGGGATATCACTATTTTAATAATTAAAAACTAAATATTAAAAAAAAGTTGAATGGCAAGCCAGCATGTAATTAAATCCCTTTAATTCAATGGGTCTACCCTATTTAGGACTAGCAACAGAATTCAGGTCATTATCTGGCACATTGTTGGCCTGTTACACAAGCATAAGTTTCCTTACAGAAATTTTTGGAAATTATTATCCCATGTAGAACAGCCACATTCAGGTCAAGATTGCCAAAGTGGATTTGCGCATGAAATGCTGTTGTGCATGCAGATATACATCGGCTAGGGGATTGGTTTGTGCATTCAGTTGCATATTGGTTGTCTAAGCAGTTTTGCATTTGTATGCACATTCAGTTCTGCAGCATTGCCAACACAAAGGATATGGAGATTTACACTAGGGAATCCGGATGTAGGATCTTGGCCTTTCTCAAGCATATTTTGGTTTAAAAAAATAAGCTAAGAACTGGATCACAAAATTGGGATGAGCGCAAACAACTGAAGGAGAATTGAGTTCTGATCTGTAGATTAGTCTGAGGAATGTGAATCAGATTGGTTCACTTACCAAGGTAGGTAAGTCTAACATTTGGAATTTACATATAATTGTTCACATAGATGATGGTGGTGATTGCCAAGTCTTGTTGCAAAGTGTTTCTTCTTATAAACTGTTAGCATTTCAAATTAATAAGGAAACAAGATAGACTGGATGAGCACATGCAGAAGTCACAGAGACTCAAAAGAAACTGATCCACTCGTTCCTAACAATGACCCCAGAAACCAAGTTCTGAAGCCAAAATTCTGTGATCTTCCTTCTTCCCCTGCCCTTCTCTCCTCTCCTCACCTGTCACCCCTCTTGCATTCTGAGTGACACACCAAAGCATCCGTCCCACCAACTCCTCTACAAGTGTTTATTCACCAAAGGGGTGATTAATAGTCAAGGCTGTCAGTATTCCATTGCTTCAGCTAGAGCAAGGAGAGGGACCCCAACTGGGCTTGTGATTGCTCTCCATCCTCGGTCAAGATGGATGGCTCCTTCTTTACTGACAGCAGCCTTCGGTCTCCTGCAGAAAGGGAATTTGTTAAATGGCACTTAGGCTCCACGGCACAGACTGAAGACAGAGGAGTGTGCCCTTATTCAGAAGTTGTTTCACTCCTGTCAACACAGTAAGCATTTCATTCAGCTCTCCCCAGGCACTGGATTTCCTGAGCAACAAGTGGCATTTTCACAGAAATTGCTCCTCATTCCTGAGACGGGCACAACACCTGGAGACTGAGGACATTATCAGACGTGGCAAAAATTGTAGGATTACAATGTCAGGGTAGTGCAAATGGACCCCACTATCACACAACGCCATTGTTTTAGCATTATTACTCCATGCTCCAGCCATGAAAAAGGTGTTCTTTCTCATTCACAGGACAAGCCATCAATCGATCTTTTTTCCACACTATTGACTATGTGCAAAACCACGTCCAGTTGTAATCATAAGACTACAGAGTGAATGGGTAGTGCTCAGCGAGAAAACGTCCACAAAAACAAAGCACGAGACACTCTTTTTATGAACGGTCCCCTTTAGTTTGCACATTTTTAGGTTTGTTTCAGTGCTTGTGTGTTCAGTTACTTTCTTAATTAAGGGGTTTAGGAAGTTTTAAGCACGCTCACATCTTCTCATGGGAACCTCAAAAATCTTGCCCATACCAAATCGCAGAAGTAAACTCCCAATCTTCAAGCGCTAGTGGTCTTTGTGCAATCTCTCTCTCTGGCTTTTCTTCGCAAACGAAGATTCAGGAAGGACTCATCCTGCACTTTCTGCAAGCACACTGATGACTAAAAAGGCCAATCCGAGATAAACAAGTCCGGTTGCCGAAAGCTACATGTGATAACAAGTGTTATAATGCCACGATGTTCCTGCTATCCTCATTCACGTAATTACAGCATTTTTTAAACACTACTCTAATAATGTCTATAGAATCATAGAATTAGAATTATAAAGTTGAGTCCAACAGCCCCCCCCCCAATGCAGGACTCCAGATAAAGCAACCCCTGCAGGGAACTGTCTAGCTTTTTTTGAAGACATCCAGAGAAGGAGACAACGGTGTTGTCTAGACGGGGCAATATAATGTGGATTGCTGTGGATTGCTGCTCATTAATGAAAATTAATGTAAATGCTCATTAATGTAAAATTGTCTCCATGTGTTTTGTTTTGTTTTTTGCAAAATCACTGGTATGTGAAGCTGTCCATGTTTGAAGTTCACATGCAGTCAAGCCTGGAAATCACAATGGTGTCCGCGAGTGAATTACTTGTGTTATTATTCTCAAGTTGCCACTTCTGCACATTATTTTTTTTTTTAAAATGTAATTCAAGGGTGCATAAGTGTGACCTGCTTAAAACAGTGGTTTGGTCACCTCAGTGCAACAACAACAACAAAAAAAAAAACAATCGCTACCGCAAAACTCCAAAATGGCACTTAGCATGTCCAATCAATCAGATTCCCACTTCCACTCCTCTCCGAGAACTCACTACAATCTGAACTGGATGTCCAAAAGGGGGGTAATGTTCATTTCTATGCATTATTTTAAAAAGTTCAGGGAAACCCGCAAAGGCTTTTCCCGCACAGTTTTTGGAGTTTCTGGCCCCACTCCTTCCGAATACAGTGAATCAGTGCAGGATCTCATTGGGACAAAAGATATTCCCTGCAAATTCTATGAGGAGTATTTTCACTGTCTAGAAAACCCCACCACTACCTCTCCAGGTCGTTGGTTCCATTGCCAAACTGCACTTACTGTCAAGAAGGTCCTTCTAAGGTACAATTGAAGTCTACTCTCCTGTAACTTCAGACCATTAAACCTGGTCCTACCCTCTGGGGCAGCAGAGAATAAACTTGCATTCTCTTCTCTGTGGCAGCCCTTTAGATACGGTATCTAAAGAAGGTCATCCTGTCACCTTTCTCTTCCCCAGGCTGAATGTGCCCAACTCCCTCCACCTTTCTTAAGGTATTTCATTTTGCAGTTATCCTCGTTGCGCTTCTCTGAACCCTCTCCAATTTGTCTCTATCCTCCTTTTAAAAAGGCACTCAGAACTGAACATAATACTCCAGCCGATGCCTGACTAATGAAGAACACTGGGGCTGTCTAAACGGCGAAAATACTCCTTACGGAATGCGAGGAGAATACAGCCTCTTTTAATGGCACCCTACATTGTATGGCCAGCACCCAGAACTGCCATGGTTTTTTTTCCAGCCTTAGCGGGTGAGCACTAATGTGATAAAACTGGTTTGTTTGGTTTTGTTTTTGCTTTTCTGTTAAGGTTCTTAGATATGCTTTTTTTTTTTGCTCCTTAGATATGCTTTTAAAAAAAAAATATTTGGCAGTGACAATTGGTAAGAATAAAAACATGAGTAATTCATTCGCAGTCGCCATCTTGATTCACAAGCATGCCGGTTTGCATTGCAAACATGGATAGCTTTGCATACTTGTGATCTATGTAACCACCCCACACACACAAAAAAAGCCCATTAAGACAAATCGCAGCTGCTGAGAGTTGCCTTTACTGCGGAGCAATCCACTTCTTTTTGCCTCATATAGACAACCTCATAGGGGGGCTATTACTTCCTTTGACTTGGGAACTATGGTGGGATGATCAATAATACAATTGGAGCAATTGATCCAGGCCCTTCCCTGGCTAGGGACCCAGTGCTGAAGGCATGTATTTATTCATTTTGCAAAATATGCCTGCTCTGTCCTATCTCAAAAAGATCGCAGGGCAGCTTACAAGCACCATTAAAACAACATGATCAAAGTCAAAAGCAATAAAAATCATTTCGGTGGGCTAAAAACATACTAAACATCACCATGAGTCAAAAACAGATTTCAAAGATTAAAAAGCCTTTTAAAGCTATGTAACATCAGTATTTGGGATGAATTAATGAGGCCCAAAGGCCTTGGTGAACAGCCAAGTTTTCACTTGCCAGTGTTCTGAATACCTTCCTGTTGAGACGATCTCACATCCTTTTAACATTGGACTTTTATTTTAAATTACTGGTTCTGGAACATCTAGTAGCCTTTAGCACCAGGGTCTACCAAGAGTTAGTTTTCATCAACATGTTAGTGGCACTGAATCCTAGCTTTCAAACTGCCTCTCCCAGAAATTTCACATATATCATAGAGTTGGAAGGGACCACAAGGGCCATCTAGTCCAACCCCATGCTATGCAAGAAGACACAATCAAAGCAGTCCCGACAGATGGCCATCCAGCCGCTGTTTAAAAACCTCCAAAGGAGACTCCACCATACTCCGAGGCAGCTAAATAACATGGGAAACAAGACAGAACCATGGGTCAAAGCCCATAGCATTGAACAGGAATTCCCCCAGCACCTATTGAATGTGCCTCAAAGGGGAAAAAATGGGAAGAGAGGAGAGAAACTGGGGCATTTTAAAAGCAACTGAAAAGCCAGGACAGCATAGGATTAACTAGAAGTATCCCTCCCAAATCGGGACAATTGGAGGGTATGTGCTCTGGGTGTCAAGCCAATGGGGAGTTCCTGCTGCTGCTTGCCTCATCCCTGAAAGACAAGATGGCGGCTGCAGTTAGGAGGCTCGTTTGTACTTCTTTTCCCTTGTGGGTCCAGGCATGAACGGATGCCTTGACTGGATGAGAACCTACCCTTTTAGATGGGCACATTGGTAGGGATGTGTGAGACATTTGTGAATAAATAAATACCAGATTTGCCCAGTTGACACCTCCTTGGAAAACAAAACTTGGCCACATTCTGTAGTTGACACATTACTTGAGGTGCCTTCTGTGAAAGAGAAAGTGTTTGCCAACATGTGCACATGTGGGAAACGCACTGAAACCACTGTGTACATTTTCACCACACACTGAAACGGGCTTTAGTCAATGCATCCATTAATGAGCCCACTGGAAAAATCCACACAAAAATATGAACATAGAGTATATTTTACACAAACAGTTCTAGATTAGGGTTGCCAGATTACTACTATCCCTGAAATTCCAGACCCAAAACCTGAGAGAAAAGGAGACTGTGGTGATGTGACAGAGAGAGAATGAAAGGTATGTTGTTGTTGTTGTTGCTGCTGTGTGTCTTCAAGTCATTTCTGACATATGGCAACCCTAAGGCGAGCTTATCATAGGGTTTTCTTGGAAAAGTTTGTTCAGGGGGGATTGCCCTTGCCTTCCTTTGAGGTTGAGAGAGTATGACTTGCCCAAGGTCACCCAGTGTGTTTCCATGGCCGAACAGGGATTCGAACCCTCGCTTCCTAATGTCCCAGTCTAACACTCAAACCACTGCACCACACTGGCTCACATTTCCAGAAACTGGATTTGGAAAGTGAGAAAAGAAGGAACTCCATAGAAATTTAATGGATCTGTCCATCCCCTGCTGAACTAATTCATTTTCGCTCTCTTATGACTTTTTTAGATATCCCTTACTGCGCAAGAAGCCTCCGGAACAGTTACGACACTGTCGCACGGCAGGGGGTCTGTTTCGGATGACGCCATCCCTCTCTTGATGTCGTCCGTGACTGTTCCAGGTATGATTGGAGGCAGCCGCCGTGAGTAAAAAATGGCGCGGCTGCCTCCAATCATACCCGGAACAATCACAGACGACGACGAGAGAGGGACAGCGTTGTCTGAAACGGACCCCCTGCCGCGGGACAATGTTGTAACTTTTGGAGGCTTCTTGCGCAGTAAGGGGTGTCTGAAAAAGTCCTTTGTGTACAACAGATGTCTTATGGGTCTACACTAATTTAGGACTTTATCAGACCACCCCCTAAGCCCCATTCCTTTACTGGCATAACTTTGCCATTTTTATGCCGGCAAAAGAACCCCCCCTCCATGCTACATGTACCTTCTTTCCCAGCAAAAGGCTTCCCCGGCAATGATGGAGGAGAGAACGGAGTTCCACTCACTTCCTCACTCGAAATGCCACGTATTCTTGCAAGAATACATAGTGTGGGAAATTCAAAAACAAAACCAACAAAGTAAAAGTTTTTAAAAGGCAGATAAACACACTAAAAAAGTCCCAAGTAAACTGGGGAGGGTCATAAAAAGTGTGTCACCTACCTGGATGTCATGCTCTTACCCAGAAGTGTTCTCGCTGGACTGGCCATTGACGCTGCATTCACGTGAGTTCAATCGCGTGCGGATACAAACGCCAGCAATGCCGGCACTACAGCACTAGGGGAGATCTATTGACAGCCACCAATAAAATTGGACAGGTGTTTGACTGGACATAAACGCAAAAGGGTGATGTCGTCTGGCGTGCGTGCCCTTTCGTCTTAATGTGGTGTTGTTATGATGCCGTATTGGATGTGTCTGATAATGTCCTTAGACTTCCTGCTTTTGACTCCTCCACTTCCTTTTCTATTCTTGTTTATATTGTATTTTACTGCTATATCATGAGCCACCTTGCATTTTTGGCATGAAAAGGTGGGATATATATGTCTTGCGTACATTTCTTTATTTAATTTCTATCCCACCTTTCTCCTACTATGGGAACTGGAGCAACTCACAGCCTATTTCAGAACCCGGGAGAGCTCCTTTAAAGCTCCAAATCCTCTAATGGATTCACTGCCCCACTGACACAGGACCCATAGGCCACCATTGGGGTTCATATAGGGAGACATGATCTTTCAGATAGCCTTTCAGATACAGTATTCCTCTTAAAGAAATAATATTCAGTAACTCGGGGCCTGTCTATACAAGGGGGGAAATGTGGATTGATGCACACTAATGCCACTTCAAAGCAGCTTTGATTTGTCTGAACGGCTTATTGGCAAAATCACAGGCATGGAAAGCTATCCACTTTTGCTGTTCCAATGGGCATACCTGTGAATCAAGATGCTGGGCACAAGTGAATTACTCATGTTTTTATTTTCACCAGTTGCCACCACCAAACAGTATTTAAAAAAAATATCTAAGGTGCAGAAGTGCAATATTCCGCCTAAATAATTTTTTAAAAAGAAAAGAAAAAGGCTGTTTCATCACCTGACTGCATGATAGTGAAAATCCAATATGGTGGTTCTGGGTACTTGCCTTGCTAGCAAGCTCCGCCCCCTGTCCACATTTGACCAATCAGCATCCACTTCCGTTCTTATCAGGAATGTGACGGAATGTGAATCAGATTGTCCCAATGAGCAGCAATGCTCATTCCCCATGGAGCTTTTTAAAAACTTCAGGGAAAGCTGAAAAGGCTTTTCCTATGGAGGTTTTTGTGTGTGTGTGTGGATTTGGCCCCTCCTCCTTCTGATTACTGCGGATTGATGCAGGATGCCATTTAGACAAATCGTATTCTCCTCGAATTCTATGAGGACTATTTTCACCATTTAGACAACCACTCAGTCTGAGGATCTGAACACCTGATAAATCCAATAACTCCACTTTTTTCAGACTCACCCCATGATTCTACCCTGGCTCCTCCACTGTTTTTCCCAGTTCTTTTAAACTCGACTTGTTTTGGCTGCACCTCATATCTCCTCCTGGGCACTAGTCAATAATAATAATAATAATAATAATAATAATACCTGTGCATAGTCCTGGTTAAAGAAAATATTACAGCTGTCATCCCTGACTCTTCGCTGCTACCTTTCCTATTTTCTTTTCCTCCACTACAGAGAAGGTTTAATTAAAAAGCCAAGGAAATAAGAGAAGTAGAGATGTCACTTTCACGTTCATGCCTCTTCTCTTGCAATTGTGTAACAGCTCTGTTTCCAAATGCAACCCCGTTTCATTTTTGTGACATTCTGTCCATATCAGACACAGCTTTTCCCCACTCCCCATGTCAAGGGTGATAACATAGCTCCTCATTATCCAAATATCTACAGTCCTGCACAGTCATCTTGTTAGAGGCCTCCGGGCCAGCAGATGAAAAGAACCCACAAAACAATGTGAGTCTGGAATAGAGATGTGAAGGCCCAGAAAAAGCCAGAAAATTCAGGGAAAAAAAAATTCTCCCATTTTTTCCCCCTGAAGCCTTTTTTGTTTTGTTTTTGTTTTTTCTGAAAAAATGAAAAAAGAATGAGAATTGGTTATGGAATGTTTTATTTTAGCATGATGAATAAAATCTTTAAGCCAATAATATCTTTAATATACCAATTGTGATAATTTTATGCCAAATCAAATTATACATAATCATATTTTATGTTCCTAAAGGAACAGAGTGACTTTCAGTCTGTAAAAAGTGCTAATGCTGCATCCCCCCCCCCATTTTTCTGAAAATTTCCATTTTTTTCTGGAAAAAAACAGGGAGAAACAGTTTTTAATATCCTCAGTTGTGGGAGAAGGTTCCAGCTGGATCCAGTCCTGGCAGATGTTCTCCTTTCCTTCCCAAATAACCTCAGTGAAGGAAGCTGATCGTTGATAGTGAAGTTTGTCAGCTTGCAACAAACCCAATGGTGGTGGCGGATGACAACTGAATGCTGATAGCTAGGTACACTCAGGTGTGCAGAAGTTTTAACAGTCCAGACATCAAGGTGGATCTGGATCAAGAGCTCTGCCTTGAAAAGTGTTGCATATGTTTCCTTCTTTGGCTAGATTTGGCATGTTCTAATGGAATGACCTAACCTGCACAGCTGTGATTGAAGCATCAGCCATCATGCATAATGACTCCACCAAAGGTTGCCTCTCACAATATCACTCTTCCAGCATCATCAAGGAGTCATCTCTAGGTCTCTGGTTTTGACCCTGGAATCTAAGGGCCTGAGTTAGTCCTGACTGAACAACCCCAGTCCTAGAACTGGGAGCAGTAAGCTTTTTAGAGATGCCGAAGAAGACCTTCTCAGGTGTCAAGTCACTGACAACTCTCCCTTGATATGCCTGAGCGGTGCTGACATTGGCCTCATTTCAGCAAGAAAATAAAACAAGCTTTGGAGGCCTGGTCTTAGTCTATTTCAGGGGTGGGAATGATGTGGTCTTCCAGTTTTTGTCAGACTGCACCCCCCCCCATATCAGCTGCTTAGCCAACATAGTTGGCTGCCATAAACCCATTGCAGTCCCACCACAACCAGAAGGGCACACAATTCTCACCTGTGGTCTATTGGACTGTAGGTTTCCTTTGGATTTCCAAGTTGTTTCACACTGAATGTGTTGATAGTACCCTACCCCTGAGATCCTTTGGGGTAGAATGGGATAGAAATAGTTAATAAATAAATTCATGAATGAAAGGGAAGGGTAGAGGTGGCAGTGGTGAGAAGAGGTAGACCTGAGCAAGTAGATGTGAGCCTAGCTCCAGTCCCTTCCGTTCTAATGACTGGCTGACGTTCTGCTTGGGACTTACACCTTTGTAAATGGCCTTACGTGTGTGCGGCATTGGACTGAGCAGTTTTACAACATCCATATCCACCTAGGGGCTGCTGTGACATGGCAACGTAAGGGCATCCCTTGCACAATGGTGGAGCAACGGGTGCATGGACATGGATGTGGACTGAGACACTCTGGCGCACAACCAAAGTGCCCAACAGGCACCAGAACACCCCAATGCATGCCCAAAGTGCCCAACAAGCATTGGAACATGCTTGCCAGTGTCTAGACGCACATCTTCACAATTCACAAACAGGTTTCATAGCATTTTTTGCAACATTGCTAAGGATGCAATGCTAAGGATGCTGAGGGTCCCTTTGGGGAGAAAGGCATCATATAAATTAAATAAAAATGAATAAATAAAGTTATTAAATGTAGACTGTGAAATAACATCTTAGCCAATATTTTGATTCCAACATACATTTATGTATGTATGTATTGATTGCATTTCTTTCCTGCTTTTCCACTAAAAGAAATATAGCTCTCCGAGTTATTTGCAGAATGGAGAACTGATTCCCCACACCCTGAAAAGGGACAGCAAAAAAATAATAATAGAAGCAAATGAAAGCAATTTAAAAAAAAAAAAAAAAGCAGACACACACTCCTTTTGTTTGTTCAGCAATCATAGTTGTATCCTTTGACATTCTCATGCAAATACCAGTGGAGAGATTAAGGTCAAGTGTATCCTTCAAGATCAGGTAGCCACCTTCTGGAAGACATGGCTTCCCTCTCCGTGCTGTCAGTATTCTTTGCAAACCGCTTCAGGTTTCACCCTGTTTCCACTTCAGTGTAGTCTCCAAGACTCAAGAGGCTCTTCCCTGGAAGGACGAGGACACGTTTCGAGTGATCAAGTCAGACATGCGACCTTTTCAAGCACAGAAGGCAGGAAGTTGGATGCACTAGCTTTGGAAAAGGAGACATTACTCTTTGGAGTGGGGATACGGCTCAGGTCCAGGTTATCTGAAGGACCATATTCTACCTTACAAACCAGCCTGTGCCTTGAGGTTTGCTGGGAAAAACCTTCTCCCTGTCCAACAACCCACATGGGTACATCTGGTGGGGCCTTACCAGTGACTGCCCCCATGCTTTGGAATTCCCCCCAAAAGTTAGACTGGCACCCTCCCTGCTTTCTTTTTGCAAGCAAATAAAAGACTTTTCAATGCCAACAGGCATTTGATGAGTGATTGTTTAAGACCCATCTCACCCAGACAATGCAATGGAGCTTCTTAATTGGGGTGTGTGTGTGTATTTAATGATGTATGTTTTTATTTGGTTTTAATTTTCTTGATTCTTGAATCTCGTTTTAACTTTTGTATCTTGAGACTTTTTAACATTGTGGGGTTTTTTAATGCATTGTATTCCACTTTCAGTCCTGAAAGTCAAGTAATCAAGTTACAGTACGATGCCCATATCTGCAGGACCAGCACCTGCTGTTTCACTTATCCATGTCTGGAAAAAAATGTTCTCTCTAGGCATTTTCTAGGTCCTCCAACGTGATTCTATGGTATGCTTCTGCCAGAGATTGACCACAAAATTGCACTGGAGGATCTAGGAAATGCCTAGAGAAGAGTTCTCTCTAGGAATCTCTAGGCCCTCTAATGCGACTCTATGGTATGCTCAGGCCAGAAATATTTCATTTCAACTAGCTATACCCGGCGTTAGATACACCATTATCTACATATATAAAATGCTTCAGTATGTTTCTGTTCCCATGCTTCTGATTGGCAACTTAGGAAACATGTCAAGAGTATGATCATTTGACACATTAATATATAACCTTTCAAATCAACTATAATGGCTAGTTTCATGCCAAGAGCCCTGCCACTGCTGCCATGCAAGCGTGTGTACACACAGGCACATAGACAGACACACACACAACATGACAGACACACAATGCTACACACACATACCATGTGTGCCAGGACACAAGAGCCCCTCAATTGCCACCATGCAATCGCACAAACACCCCATGCTGCATACATATACATAAACACACACCCCATTTGCCCCAGGACATAAGACCCCCTCTGCTGCTGCCATGCACAAACACACACCCCATGCTAAAACACCCCACCACAAGGCACAGCTACAGACAGCACAGACAGTCCCAAAGCAAGGCACAGCTACAGACAGCACAGAAGACCATGTTGCTGCAGCCAAGACTGAGGGCCAAATGCCGCTCTTAAATAGCCATTCCCCTGGCTGCTTCAGGTGTGTTGCATGATTGCTGCATCTGATCGCTTGGCCCTGGTTCTTCCAAGATTCCCACAGCCAATGCCTGAGTCTGCAAAGAGGCTGTGCAGCCAGGGGCCTAGTCCTGCAAGGAGAGGCAGATCCTGACATCTAAGCAGCCAATTAGCACACTGGAAATGGCAACATACCCCAGAGAATTATATATATATATATATATATATATATATACACACACACACACACACACACACACACACACACACAGATAGGGTTCACTATTATCCACTGTTTCACATTTCCATGGTAAGTCTAGGAACATATCGCCACGGATAAGGAAGTCATACTGTATTCATTAAGTTAAACATCAATAGAGCAATTAATTAATTAATTAATTAATTAGCAAAGGCATATAGCGCATTTGGAAGACTTTACAAAAGAGTCTGGAGTAATAAACACCTGAGGCGAAGCACAAAAATCAGTGTGTATAGAGCCACTGTACTGTCTATTCTCCTTTATGGATCTGAAACATGGGTCACCTATTGCCACCACTTATGACTCCTCGAACGCTTTCATCAGCGCTGTATATGCACAATCCTAAATATACACTGGACTGACTATGTGACAAATGTTGTTGTCCTTGAGCAAGCAGGGATCACCAGCATTGAGGCCATGATATTGAGAACACAGCTGCGCTGGGCAGGGCACGTTTCTAGGATGGAGGACCATCGCCTCCCAAAAATAGTACTCTACGGTGAACTCGCCACGGGTCAGCGTAAGAGGGGTGCTCCAAAAAAGCGATACAAAGACTCCCTGAAACAACATCTCAGGCTTGGCCAAATTGATCACCAACAATGGTCTGCCCTGGCCTCACATCGGGAGGCATGGAGACGCACTATCCACAATGCTGCAGCCTTATTTGAGAACTCACGCCGAACAAGTCTTGAAGAGAAACGACAACGCAGAAAGAATCACAGCCCAGAAACATCACCCAAGGAGACTTTCTGCTGTGCTTTCTGCAACAGGATTTGTTTATCTACGATTGGCCTTTATAGTCATCAGTGCGCTTGCAGAAAGCGCGGGATGAGTCCTTCTTGAATCTTCATTTGCGAAGAAAAGCCAGATGAGATGAGATGAATTATTTTTTAAAATTTAATTGATTGACTTAAGTTGGATTTGAACTAGAGAATGATATGTCATGACTCCTGGTGCCACAATGCTCACAGGTGGGAAGAGAACATAGGACTGAACACAGGATGTTCCCAAGATGCATGTCAGCAATGCATATGGGAGAAAACCTGGGCACAATTCAAACACTCTAACTCTGGTTGATCTCTCCTCCAAGTTTGTATGAAGGGACTTGCAATTCAAAACCAATACATCCTGAATCACCACAAGGTCAGTGCAACCATCACTCAAAGCCACAGCTGCAGAGGTGTTGGCAATGACAAGAGTCATTTCTAGTGTGCTCCATTTAGGACAGGCAGAGGTTATTGCTTGCTTCAGGTATGTTTTCCTTCAGGGTCACCTACATCCATGAATGTTGTGCAGGATTTATTTAGTTGGTTGCAAATATTTATAAAGTGCCTGCATCTAAAGACTTCAAAGGAGTGCCCCAATATCATATGCATGTAATATGCAGCAATATATGAAGTCAAGACATGACAGGAATTCTCTTGGTGTTTTACATATGCAGAAGGGAATGGTTTGATATTTTTCTCTGATGTGGAAGGGCTTTATTCAGCTTAGGGTTGTGGAAGCAGAGTTCTGAATCATTGCACATGAATCTGCACGTGCATTGCTCACAAATGCACATTGTGCATGCAGATGTGTACATTCTCACAATTCGCTAATGAGGCAGCATTGCACAACCATTGCATAATTCCATGTGCATAAAGTTATATTCTGTCTCTTTGATGTAGAATCTTAGCCATACAAAGACTGGAATCCTCTTACTGGCATACACTGGCAGAACTGGGGGCTATGGCAGTGTAACAGCTTTTTCCAGTGTCGCATAAGAAGGTATCATGCCTACTTGTGCAACAATTTTGCCAGGTTGTACAAACAGTGTCAGGGTGCAGCTGCACACACCCCAGCTTCCTTCTGCCCCCTCCCAGCTGACTTGCTTCTCTACTTTTTTGGTCTCTTGCATAGGGCTGATGGTGGAACTTGATGCTCCACCAGCCTCAAACAGGATCTCAGCCACAAGCTGCATAATCCATGTACGTAAAATGTATGGTAGGCAGAACAACAGCAAGAATGTTCCTCTGTGTCTTGCCTCTGCATGTTGCGCATTGTGCACGGCAGGCTGTGGTTGCACATATTTCATTGTGGTTGTGCATCATGTATTGTGCATGGCGCAATGGCTCCTAGTCACTGACGTGTATTATGAAATGTCACCATTCTGCGTGGGGGCTACAGAGTACTCCCATAGCATATCTCTGCATTCAGACATTTATGCTATGCTGAGGGGATGTTGGATTGCAGCCATAACAAACAGGAGAAGCACCCCAAAATACACACCTTTCCTCACTTTTGTGCAAACCAGTTTGCAACTTTGCAACCTTTGTATGACTCTCCACTGACTCCTGCTGTGTTCTTGCTTGGCACAATGACCTCTTGCTTGGCACAATGACATTGCTTGGCACAATGACTGACTGTGCCTCTCCTTTGTGAATTGGGACTTTATCAGACTAGCATCTAAAAATGCTGTAATTCCGCGAATGAAGATAGCAGGAACATCATGGCATTATAACACTTATTATCACATGTAGCTGTAATCACGCAAAAGAAATGTCACAAAATTATTGCACACTGATCACTAGCACTTCAAGAATGGGAGTTTACTTCTGTGATTCTGCATGGGCGAGATTTTGGCTGGTCTTGTGAGAAGACGCGAGCACACTTAAAACTCAAAAAAAAAAAAAAAACACCCACCCTTAATTAACAAAGTTAATGAACACACAAGCACTGAAACAAACCTAAAAACATGCAAATTAGATGGGACAGTTCAGAAAAAGAGCATCCTGTGTTTCATTTCTGTATTCTGACATGGAAGTTTGCTTGCTGAGGACCACCTGTTCATGCTGTAATCTCGCAATTACAATGGGACAACGTGTTTTCACACGCCCTCAATACAGTGAAAAAAGTGATATTGGCAACTTGTTGACTACTTATCACATCAATTAAAAGGAATGCCGTATTCGCAGCTGGGGCATGGGGTAACCACGAGATGATGACAACATCATGTGATGGCCGTGGCAGTTCGCACTACCCAGATGTCATAGTCCCATGATTTTTGCAGTGTCTGATAAAGTCCTTAGTCTAAACACTTGTGTTCTCAGACCTCCCTCCCCATCCCAACATAAGAAGTGAAGCATCCCTCTTTCTCTACATTACCTTTTCTGTAACTTAATCCTAAGGCCCACTTAGTAGTAGTATTCCTGAAACTGTCCCCTGAATACCTTAATGTTCTAATTAAAATGTTTTCTCTCTCTGAATGTTGTCTTGCAGTAGAATGAATAGCTTTGTCTGTAGCGGGTAAGTGGGAATATAGCTGAACACTTTTTAAAATCCCAGTGGTTCTGATGTGATTCTTGACAAAGAGTGAAGATGAGCAGGCGCTAGGGTGACCAAAGAAGCTTCCTGATTATTTCCAAGGTATAGTTTGTGGAAATCATTTCTATTTAAATTCTAATCAGTGCTGGGTTGCAACAACACCTCTGTTAAAAGCATAAAAGCTTTCCCTTGGCCGATCATCTGCTTGCACCATGCCTTTTCCCCTAATAGCTGGACAATTAAATAAATCTCTTGACACTTAACTGCCCTGTTTCCCACCAGTCAGATGGGGGGGGGGCGGTGTTCAGAGCTGTTGCATTAGCAAGGCAGGGAGCAAATTCAAATGCTGGAGGAAAATGCATGGAGAGGTTTTCAAGGAAAGTAAAACCACACAACTCCTCCAGGGTCCTCAAGCCAAAGCCCTTCCCTTCCACAGTGATGCCTTTTGTGCTCTTAAGCAGGAGCTTTTATTTTAACCACTGGAGCTGGTCAACAGCTCGCCTTACTGGAAGGTGACTTGGAGAAAGAGGTAGAGCAGTCCAGAAGTTGATGGCCTGTAGCTTCCAATGTCACTGGCAGAGCCAATGTGGCAGGATGCTGGAAGCTGCAGTCCAACAACATCTGGGGAGCCACATGGATGAGGGGCCACTGCCAAAGGAGACTGCTGGGAAGTCCCAGGCATGGTGTGTGAATCTGCCATTGGTCCATCTTATCCAGGGGGGTTGCCTAAATGGTGAAATAAAACCTCATAGAATTCTCTGGGAATTCTACCTGTCTAAATGGGATCCCACATAAATCTACAGTATTCAGAAGGCGGGGGGGGGGCGGCAAAAGAAACGCTGGAAAAGCAGCTTTTCCCATAGTTTTTTTAAAAACGGCAAGGGGGTGCACATTTCTGCTCATTGGACAAATGACTGATACAAGTAAATATTCGAAGCTGATTGGCCAAGTGAGTGTGAGGGATGGGCTTGCTAACAGGGCAAGCGCCCACTGCCACCATGTTGGATTTTGGCCTTAGCAAGCAATTGCTAAAGTGATAAAACGGGGTGTGTGTGTTTTTTCCTGTCCTTTTTGCTCAGAAAATCACTCCAGTGCACCTTAGAAAAAGTTGTAAAAAAGTTCAGCAGGGGCAAAGTACTAATGCAAGTAACTCACTCGCCACCGCCATCTCGCATGCGAAGATTATGCTGGGGCCAAAACCACTGTAGAGACATGTCGATGCGGCTGCAAAATGCCATTACTACAAGGTACTCCATTTCCCCCCCTCGTATAGATGGGCCCCTGGTTGTCTAATGTGATTGAGATCAGCTCTTCTAAGGGCTTGTCTACACTGCAGAAATACGCAGTTTGACACCACTTGATCCTCCATAGTTCTATCCTATGGAATCCTGGTATTTGTAGTCTTATGAGGCATTTAACCTTTTCCATCAGAGAACTCTGGTACCTCACCAAAATCCACAGATATGTCTCCAATGATGAATCAATTGAACATTTTTGGTTAACATGTACACACTTGGGAGGGGGGAAATAAACAGAACCAGTTGTTCATGATTTCAAATGAAACCACTGATTCTCTCCCAACTGTAGGACTACCTAGACCCAGACATTGACCTAGAAAATGTCTAGAGAGGATGCCTCTCTAGGCATTTTCTAGGAAGACTCTATGGTATGGGTTCTGTTTTGTGTCCCATGGATAACTGAAACTGCTGATATTGGTTCTCTGGATACGGGGGTCTTACTGTACTATAAATGTGTTGTGTGGAAGGGCCCCTCTCTCGTCTCTCTTCCTGGCTATCTGTACTTGTTTGATCTGGAGTGAGGGCAGTTTATATCTCTCCAGGATGCTGTTTGCTCATCTGCATTGCTCCTTGCCCTGGTCTGAAGTTTGCTGCCTGTTCCCACCTCCACACTCGACCTGTTTCCTACCAGGCAAAGTTATCAAGAGCTGTTTCATTTCCACTTTCTATTCTTTGCTTGGATTGGATCCATCCTTCTTCTTGACAGATGGCCTTATTGACAACTGGGATGACCCCATGTTCCACAGAGTGGCATGTTTCTCTGTTGCTCCAGGAGGTTGCCTGATATGAACCAAGGTCACCAAAGCCACCAAGTGAAACAATCAATGCGGGGGGGGGGGGAATGAAACTTCTTCAAATTCTGGGTACCACATCACTGCTTTTGAAAGAACCAGATAGTGTATGGATGGAGGCCATACTTTGTAGACAGGAGACCCTAGGTTCTGTTCTTGGTCTCTCCAGTTTGGAAAAGATCAGGTAGTTGTTGTGCCTCAGGGGATGAATAGTTGTTTGTGGGGTGTGTGACCTGGAGGTCTTCATGGAGGAGCCACCTGTATCACAGGACCTTGTGTCAGAGCAGGGGATTCAGGGGCTGCTGAAACTGGAGTTGAACCTTCCCCTCAAAATGTGGATTGCCCCCCATTCTAAACGGGAGGGTGACATTGAGGGGCCGTCTGACCCCAAGTAGTGTTGACAGTCAGCCACCAGATACAGAAGTGCCCACCAGATGGAGAAGATCTCCTCTTGAGTAAAGAATGACATGTTGAATGGGGCTGGGGATCATGAGGCCCTGCAGATACTTTTGGACTACAGCTCTCAGCAGTCCTAGCCAGCATTGCCAACAATGAAGAAAGCCGGGAGGTGACATCCAACAACAACTGGAGAACTAAATCAGCCCCATTGTAGAAGCGGAACAATTCTACAGGGAACACTGATGGTCTGTGCTGGCAGCCTGGCCAAGGCTCTGAAGGCTCAGGATGAAAAGTTCTAGGCAAAAAGTTTTGGATCAAAGTCTTTACACTAACTCCCAGACTTGCCGGACGTATTTTCTGCATGATGTATTTTCTGCATTTTGATCAGCCCATAAAAGTATCGCTCTTTTGTGGATTTTGCATTTCGTTGTACAGTCGGACCCGCATATCCACAGGGGTCTGTGGACTTACTGTGGATACCAGAAACCATGGATAACAGCAAACCCTATTAAAATAAAGGACTTCTGGTCAAAACATGCCTTACAGGTGTGTTGGAGACATAGGCCAGATTGACACTAAACAAATAATCCAGTTTGAAGCTGGATTATTTGTCACGGCTCCATCCTATTGAATCATGGGATTTGTAGTTTTACAATGCCTTTAGTCTTCTCTGCCAAAGAGGGCTGGTGCCTCACCAAATTATAAATCCCAGGATTTGGGGAACTACAATGGTTCCAAAAGGGAACTACAATGGTTCCAAAAGCTCTCCAGCCACACCTATAGATATCTAGAAGTAAAGTAGAGACTCCTGCACGCACAGCAAGCACTCTGTCACTGAGCCATGGCTCAGACTGAAGCAAACT
Source organism: Gambelia wislizenii (assembly GCA_030847615.1). Taxonomy (NCBI): domain Eukaryota; kingdom Metazoa; phylum Chordata; class Lepidosauria; order Squamata; family Crotaphytidae; genus Gambelia; species Gambelia wislizenii. The sequence goes on along the minus strand of JAUMIR010000013.1, from coordinate 21,599,815 downwards.
GTGTGTAACATTTTCTAAGAACAAATGATATACAATCCGCCACAGGACAGCAATATCTTTCTGGGTGGCGGGGGGGGGGCTGGAATCTGGTTGGCATCTTATGCATGTGTAAGTTCCCCTTGGGCAGTTGGGCATTTTTGACCGATATGGAACAGAGGTTTTCAGTTCCAAACTGAGTAAGCAGAGGTATAAATGCAGCACCCCTGTGCATGGTTGCACAGAGGCATACAGCCGTTCGTGCACATTTCTGCATGTTTGTGCATAGAGGCCCGTAGATGTGCCTTGCACATTGCACATGCAGCTGCACATGTGCATTGGGTTGTGCCACATCACAATTTACTCACGAGGCAGTATTGCCCAACTACACCATAACTCCATGAGCATAAGGTGACTCTTTCTCCCTGATGTAGGATCTCAGCCTGTATGCCTGCGTTCTTCATTCTCAAAATTGCAGAGCTGCTGCTCAGTCAGCCCCTTCCCTTTGCTTGGCTGTTCTGCCATCCCAGAGGCCTTGTAGCCATGAGCCAGTTGCATCAGCCTTGGTGTGCTAACTTCACACCCTCTGGCTCTTGGATGTTGCCTTCACCTGCACCTCCTCGTGCCACTGCTCACGTCTATGGAGTCAGAGGTTGGTGCGCTGCAAATATTTGGAGATCCCTAGGGTACACTGCCCTCCAGGTTGGGGCCAAAAGTTTATCTCCCGACAGCAAATAACATGAAAGCAAAGGGGGGAAAGGGCAGATAAGAAGCGTGTGGGGGTGGAGGGGAATAACAGGAAGGGAAAAACAGACACACTGTGTCAGATGGAATCAAAGTCAAGACAGAACGAGAGGGAGAAAATGCCATTGGTCACTGCGTGAAGACCAGGCCAGCCATTGAAATAAAGAAGATGTGAACTGTTTGGGATTTCTTTTCTTACAAAAAACATTCTTCATTCTAATTTACTGGGGAGAGGGCTTAAAAAACACCCTCTATCCTGTTAATTTTTCTCCTTATTTTTGTCTCAGCATGGCTGTGGTTGTTGTTGTTGTGTGCTTTCGAGTTGTTTCTGATTTACGGCGACCCTATCACGAGGTTTTCTTGGCAAGATTTGTTCAGAGGAGGTTTGCCTTTGCCTTCCTCTGAGGCTGAGAGTGTGTGACTTACCCAACATCACCCAGGATTCCATAGGGTGGAGCAATGATAGTTAAAGCGGTGTCAAACTGCATTAATTCCAACATTCAAACCACTACACCACACTGGCTCTCAGCATTACTGATTTCTAAAAAAAAATGCTAAAAGCTACAGTCCTAAGGTACCTGGGATTGTAGTATAGACCAGTGGTTCTTAATCTGGTCTGCAGTGTCCTCGTAGGCGGTCCGCAAAGGCTTGAAGGCTGCTTGGCCCACCTCCTCACAGTGGAGTGGCCAAGTGATACGAGCCAAGGCAAAGGCTGGCTGGCTGGCTTAGCCTGCGCATTGACATTCAATCTGCCCCAGCCACAAACTCACAGGGAGAAGCAGGAGAAAGTCATCCTCCCCACTCCAGTACCTCTGAGCAAAGGTGTAATGGATGGTGTAATTGTATTATTATTATCAGGTATTGTTATTAGTAGGGTTTTAAATCTTACGTCTTGGGGTTCTGCGGCAACCACTGGTATAGACTGCCCCAGCAGCCAGAGAGATCTCCCAGGCTCCACCAAGCTCCTTCAGTTGTGCCTTCCCTGTCTAACGTTGTCACTCAGGAGTCACTCCCAGTATAACTGCTTTCAAGCATGCAAGCCACAGTTCAAATCTAGCTGTTATCTGTTTAGGAGTAACAGTCTGGTTTAACAGCATGGGTAAAAGCTGGCCCAACATTGCAAATTTCTTCATCAGCGGGATGGAGAGGCTTGAGGTTTGCTTTCTTTTTATGACCATAAGAGAAAAGACAAGTGAGTGACTCCCCACCCCCACTCCCATACAAGACTGGAGTGCTTAGCTGTTCCAAATCTGGCTTTGAATCCTTCTGCATTCACTCATGTTTGCCACCTCTTTTTTTTTTTTTCTTTCTGACAGGCTCCTCAGCTTTAAGAGTGATACAGCAGGCATGTACAAGAGCATCTTCAACAGGCGTGCGTTGGTTGCATTTCCACCAGGACAGATGGTTGAGAAGTTTATTTCTCTTCTTTAAAAAAAAGAAAGAAAAAAGAATGTACAGTCATCCCTTCACATTTGCAGGTGAAGCATTTGCAGATTTGATTATTCTCAGATTCCTAAATATGTGTCCAGAGTGGTTCTATGGTATGCTTCTGCCAGATATTGACCATAGAGTTCCACCAGGGGATGTAGAGATTCTTAGAAAGAACACTTCTCTAGGCATTGGTAGGTCCTCCAGCGCAATGCTATGGTCAGCTTTTGGTGGAAGTCCTCCCGCCTTTGGGAAGCTTCCAAGATCTAGAGAGGCACTGTTAGGGCTACCAAGTCGATATCAAAAAAGAGGGAGGGAGAGCAGTGAGAACTGCCTCCTGTCCCTGCTGCAGTTCTTGAGAGTGGGGGAAATGGGATGGAAACCATGATTCATCCTTCCCAGGGATGTAGGTAGTAGCTGTAAGGAGGCAAAATTAGGGCATTGCCTCCCAAATAATAATTATAAATAATAATTATTTCTTACCTGCCTCTCCCAATAAGAAGTCTCTTCCCCCAAATGAAATTTTCCTTCAGTCCACACATTTCCGGCATCGCAGCCACTGAAAGCGTCAGCCAAGCCTTTAAAAATACAGTTTAGGCATCCCAAAGAAAAGGGTCAGGCAACACAGCCCATGGGACGTGAACCTAGGAAATGCATGAGGTCTAGGTGGGGACCACGGTCAGTATCTCACCCTCTGCAATGCTAGAAATCTGGGAACTGAAGGTAAACTTCATTGGGAGTAGAATTCCTATTTGGAGGTCAAGGCCCTCATCCCCCATCACCACCTTAACTGTAGCCTGCACCACAGGATGAACACCTCCATCCCCACATTGCCGCGGGAAATCTGTGCTTAAGTCTTTTCATCAGTTCACCTACCTGGGAAGCATCATCTCCTCAGATGCCAAGATTGACAAAGAGATCGATCACAGATTAGCAAAGGCATATAGCGCATTTGGAAGACTTTACAAAAGAGTCTGGAGCAATAAACACCTGAGGCAAAGCACAAAAATCAGTGTGTATAGAGCCATCGTACTGTCTATCCTCCTTTATGGATCTGAAACATGGGTCACCTATCGCCACCACCTACGACTCCTCGAGCGCTTTCATCAACGCTGTCTACACACAATCCTAAATATACACTGGACTGACTATGTGACGAATGTTGCTGTCCTTGAGCAAGCAGGGATCACCAGCATTGAGGCCATGATATTGAGAACACAGCTGCGCTGGGCAGGGCACATTTCTAGGATGGAGGACCATCGCCTCCCAAAAATACTACTCTACAGTGAACTTGCCACGGGTGAGCGTAAGAGGGGCGCTCCAAAAAAAAACAATACAAAGACTCCCTGAAACAACATCTCAGGCTCGGCCAAATTGATCACCAACAATGGTCCGCCCTGGCCTCACATCGGGAGGCATGGAGACACACTATCCACAATGCTGCAGCCTTATTTGAGAACTCACGACGAACAAGTCTTGAAGAGAAATGACAACGCAGAAAGAATCACAACCTGGAAACATCACCCAAGGAGACCTTCTGCTGTGCTTTTTGCAACTGGACTTGTTTATCTCGGATTGGCCTTTTTAGTCATCAGCGCGCTTGCAGATGAGTCCTTCCTGAATCTTCGTTTGCGAAGAAAAGCCAGAGAGAGAGAGAGACTTCTACTCTCCCTTCTCCCTGAAGAACTGCAACAGATAGAGGAGGCAGTTCCCACTGCTCAGCTTTCTCTCCCCTCCCCATGCCATTCAATTACTGTAGCAATGCTCTCCTTGGGTTTTGGCCATTACCTGGGGGAAGGTTTTGAATGGAGCACAAGAGGCTAGTGAATAGCCCTTTCCACCCTGTCCAGAACATGACACACGGGTGCCTAACCTCAAGTTAGATGAATATATAGCACTAACAGCATCCTGGCCTGCATTTCTTCATAAGTGAAATGGAAAAGTGAGGGAGTGTGAACATGAGAGAAAGTGAAAATGACAATTCGATCCATCTTTACTATTTAGCCACTGGAACAAAGATTGGGGGATAGAACGAATAATCACAGATTGTTCTACTCGGTTTTTAACACTGCCTAAACTCACTGTTATCACAAAATCTTGTAACAAAGAAGTCTTTATATTATTGATGTGCTTTGTCATAGGGTTGCCAGACTGAAAACTGGAGAGCGTTCCTGTACTTTTAATGACTGTGTGGAAGAGGGAATGTCATCAGGGGCTCCTTGTTACCTGCTTGCCTGACAAGCCACATCTGCTCAAATTCCCTCTTCTATACAATCATTAAAGAAGGTACAAGAGCCCGCTCCAGTTGACAACCTAGCAACCCTAGCAAAGCAATGGGTTTTTTATTATTATTATTCAGCCTGAATCTGTTGCCCTTGGGAGTAAGCCAAAGTTGTAATATTATAGGAGATAACTTTTTTTTTTTTTAAGGAGAAAGCCCACATATGAAATTTCTCCCAAGCATGCATAATTTGATAAACCTCCATCTTGTTCTTCCAGTCAAACTTTCCCTTCCTAAATTAAATCAAAATTCTGAAATGTCTTTCCGGTGCACAGACTCTTCTGAACCCCCTGTCTAATCTGCTGTATGAGCTGCCCCAAAGAGTTGAAATGTAGTATTTCTCCAAAACTTGGTGGATTCTTTCCCTGTGGCTTTGGTCCAAGTCCAAGATTTAAGAGGGCTGCTCCTTTGACTCTTTTCATTCAACTGGAACTTCTACAAAAGAAGAGTAGGATGTGTTGTTGTGAAAAGGGAGGGGGGAATAATCCTCAGTGTGGAAGGCAACCAGAGGTTGCCGGACCACCAAGGGCAGCCCTGGCACATGGCCACCCAGTTCCTTGGTAGGCCTAATTTTGTGGGTGTGAAGGCCATATAAGACATCCTATAACAGTGCAAAGGAGCTACTTTATGGAGTAAACCTATGACAGTGGTGGGCAATTGCATGAGGGCCGCAAGCCAATTTCCACTGAGCCACCTAAGACCAGACCCATCGGAGAGCTTGCCCAAATACTTTCTGTGTCCTCTATATCCCAGCCAAAATGGCAACCAGAAATGACATCATGTCCCTCTAGTTGACATTTTGGCTGACATGATGGAGGTGGAGGTGGGAGGATAATTTTACCCATTTTCACACATGGGTTGGGGGGCTTTGGGCATGAATTGTTGGCAATTTTTACCCCCAAACTGGGGTATGCAGGGTGTCTGGGAAGTCTGGGAAAGACACAAATGGGGTTCAGGCCCTGCATGCAGCCTGCGAGCAGCTCTTTCCCCACCTCTGATCTAGAAAAAGACACAATTTCTTTGCCTTCATCCTCCATCTCATTGCATGGTGATGATGGTGGTATCATTTTGACTGTATGCTCCAGGTACAAAAATAACTAACACCCTTTTGAAAACATTGTGCAGCTAGTAGCTTGCGATAACAACAGGGAGGCCAGGCATAACGTCTCCACTTGAGTCAGAAGTAGGGTTCTTTGATAAGGAGTTATGGCAGTTCAACAGGTCTGGAAATTGGTTGGAACGCTCTGGCTCTAAACTTTCAAGCATGGATGGCTTACTCAGTCTATTTCCTGGTCCATGTCGATTTTGTTTGTTTTGAGTTGCATCCATCCCAGTTTTTATAGGAGAAAGAAAATCAACATATTCATTATACACATATCTTCTTAAATCCATCAGCACTTCTGTACACATTTTTGGAGTGGAGAATTGCATTGCACAATTCAGAGATGAGCACGATCCTGTCCTTAGTCGTGTTATGATCTGTTTTAAGATCTGGAAACCTTGTTGTTGTGTGCCTTCAAGTTGACTGCAACATATAGCAACCCTCTCCTAGGGTTTCCTTTGGCAAGATTTCTTCAGGAAAGGTTTGCCCTTGCCTTCCTTTTTATTTATTTATTTATACCCCGCTCTTCAGCCACAAGGCTATCAGAGTGGCTTACAAATTGTTTTAAGCAACAGTTATTTACACATCTAACTGCATTAAACAGTTTCCAATGTGTGTTAGCTAATTGCCCCCACAAGCTGGGTACTCAATTTACTGACCTACGAAAGGATGGAAGGCTGAGTGAACCTTGGAGCCCGCTGGAATCGAACTTGCAACGTGGTGTCTTGCAGGACTGGCATTTAATCACTGTGCCACCGGGGCTCTGGTCTCCCACAGTCCTAGTTCAAAACTCCAGTCACTATACCAGACTGGCTTTTGTTGTCATGTGCCCTCAGGTTAATGTCAACTTATTTGTGAGAAGTAAGGCAATAAAAATAGCAACAGAGGTGCAAAAAAATAAAATGAAACCCAAACCCCAAGAGGAATTGTAAATGCACACTACTAATAGATGCAAATTATATAAACAGGATAATGGATTTAAAATATATACAATATATAGAATAATATACAGTGTTCCCTCTAGATCCACAGGCTCTGGATCCACAAATTCAATCAACCACAGATCGTCACATCCTTTATTATAAAATGGAGGTGGCATGAACATGGATATGTTGAAGCATCCAGGTTCATACCGCCACCATGTAATAATATGGGACGTGATCGTCTGTGTTTTGGCGTATCTGCACGAGGTCCTGGAACCAAACCTCTGTAGATCCAAAGGACCCACTGTATTAAATATTATATATATATATATATATATATATATGGATTTCCAGATAATATCTATTTTGACCAAAGTATGGAAAATGTTTACAGCAACCAGTTCTGAGAGCAAAGGATGAAATAGGAAGCTCTGTGACCCTCCTTCCTCACATACCTTACCCTCAAATAACTTTTAACATCCAAAGCTTGCGTCATGTGTTTGGCACCTTTGGTATCCTTGGTGGCAAAGAACTAAACAGCAGGTATTGGAGAAGCAAGGTTGGCAGCTCCTAATAAATACCACAGGGGCAAGGAAAAGACATGGAGGCTATGAGGATCCTTGCCTCTTGGATTCAGAATGGAATTGGGGTAGAGAAGGAAGATGAGCAGAAACCTGTGCCTCCCTCCTCTCTCTCTCTCTCTCTCTCTCTCTCACACACACACACACACACACACACACACACACGGTCCCTCCTTGCCTAGGCCGTCACATGGACGCAGCTTGTTTCCAGGCTATCCCACATATGTTACAAGACAATCTGTCAGAGTTCCCCTGGATCCAAAGAGATGTGCCGTATCTCCACTGTATAATGTGCAAATGCTGAGCAGCTGGCGAGGAAGCAGGGGTGATTTAATGCAATTCCCCTCCCTCGCACACACACAAACACACACACACACACACCATTCTCACCCCCCCCCCGCCACCATTTTGCTAAAGGGCCTGCATGAGGACTCTAGCAAGAAGTGCCTTTGACATAGGTGAGGGGAAGCGGTGCTTTTTCACACAATTATATGTGGGTCAGATTAACCTCTGCTAGGCAGGATTCCCCTAAACTGCCGCTGTTGCTACAGTGGTCTGTGCACTGCTGGAAACAGCCATCCAAAGAGAAGAAACCAAACAGCTCCTTCTTTTGGTTATCAGCCCAGAAAGACCATTTCGGAAGTTGCCTCTTTATCGTTGTTTCACTCACACACTTTGCCCTGGGAGCGTTGTTAGGAGAGATGGGCCAAGAAAAATGACCAGGGGTGGATTTTCAGCAGCCTGGGCAAACAGAAGTGCTTCAACGGACCTGTGACATGTCATTATGTCTTCCGATGGTCTAGAACTACCTGGCTCAGGCATCCTGAAAACAAGCAGGCTGGCCTCAGGGATTTACAGACCACCCTGATGCTTCTGGGGCCCTGGGAAGAGGGTTGTGGCTTCCCACCCCCTATGAGATGAGGAGTTTTGTCCCATACTGGAAGAAGGGCCATCTCCTAGCCCCAGAGTGTGACATCATCACAGGCCAGCCTGATGGCTGCCAAAAGCTTGCAGACAGAAGCCCTCTCTTATGTCTAAAGGATCATTCCTAGCAAAGCCCTCCTAGCAAAGAGGACTTCTGTCTGAGTGCCTGCAAGAACCTGCCTCTGAGCCCCAAGTGAGGCTCTGGGAGTATAGTTGCCAGATCTCAGGTTGCCAGCTGAAACTTCAGGGAATGCTTCCCCAGGTCTCTGGGGGACAGACAAATCTGCGAGATACTGGCACTAGGAAAGAGGCAACTTGATTTTTTGTTTGTGTGAGGTGGTTTTAAAGTGGGGATAAGACTTCTGTGGCCTGCCTCTTGGATTGTTGTTGAATTGCAAATCCCAGCATCCAGAGAACTTTATAAGATGCAGGGGAATGTGGCACAAAACCCCAACCACATCAGAAGAGCGCCACAAGAACAGAAAGGGCAACACTACCAGACGGCCGTATCCTTCAGCCATTCTGGGGGTGTAGCCCATCTATAAAAAGGCATGCGTTATTCATACTCTCACTACGCCCCCAGAACAGCTGAAGGGCATGGGTATTTGGTAATGTTGCCTGTTTTTGTTTTTCTAGTGTTCTTCTGATGTGGTTTTTGGTGCATCGGATAAAGTCCCTACTTAGCATGCTCAATAATAGGGAATGCTGGAAGTTGCACTCCAACAACACCTGGAGCGCCAGACAGTCCCCACCTCTGCTTTAAAGCATGGGTACTCATCTCTTCCCCACTTCCCACTGGCACAAGGGCCAAGATCCTATATCAACCAGACAGAGCACAATGCTATACCCATGCAGTTCCATGGCCTTTCCCAACCCTGGAAGCTTATAAGCCAATGGGGGGGGGTTGTTTCTGCTGACCCCATGGGGAGGGGCTGGAGAGGAAATGAAAATCTAGTTATGAAAATGAGGCTGGTCTGGTCTCTGGGTGGAAGAACAAGGAGGCTGTACTCTGTTTGTGAGTGCATGAATATTCCATGTATCTTCATTGTCAGAATTGCCTCTCCTCTCCATTCCCTTCCACCAGTAAACACCAGCAGCAGCACCTCCTGGGGTTTGAAAGCTGCCAGGGGGAGATTTTGGACAGAGTGGAAAGGGCAACAGAATAGCTCCCTGTGCCCCATCCAAAAACAGAGATACTTGCACCCACTTATTACAGTCCAGAGATTACTGGCTAAGTGTGAAGATCTTTATATATATATATATATATATATATATATATATATTCACTTGCTCTGGCAATCTATCTGTTGCACATAATCTTTGTTTTGCAGGTGGTGCATAAAACCCATTCATTCTCTCTGACTTAAGGTGACCCTATCCTAGGGTTTTCTTGGTGAGCTTTCTTCAAAGGAGATTTGACACGGCCTTCATCTGAAGATGAGAGAATGTGACTTACCCAAGATCACCCTGTGTGTTTCCATGGCTGAGCAGTCATTTGAACCCTGCTCTCCTGGAGCCCTAGTCCCACATTCTAACCACCATACCCTGCTGGTTCAGAAGGCTACTATAGTAGTTATGAAATGAGACAAAACTGTAAGCAGCTTCTACAGATCCATATGAATCAGGTGGCTGTGTCCAGTTCTGGGCACCACAATTCAAGAAGGATATCGAGAAGCTGGAACGTGTTCAGAGGAGGGTGACCAAAATGGTGGGAGGTCTGGAAGCCATGCCCTATGAGGAGCGGCTTAGGGAGCTGGGTATGTTTAGCCTGGGGAAGAGAAGGTTAAGAGGAGACAGGATAGCCATGTTTAAATATTTGAAGGGATATCATATTGAGGATGGAGCAAGCTCATTTTCTGCATCTTTAGAGAGTAGGACATGGAGGAATGGGTTCAAACTCCAGGAAAGGAGATTCCACCTAAACATTAGGAAGAACTTCCTGACAGTAAGAGCTGTTCAGAAGTGGAATGCACTGCCTGGGAGAGTGGTGGAGTCTCCTTCTTTGGAAGTTTTTAAACAGAGGCTGGATGGCCATCTTTCGGGAGTGCTTTGATTGGGTAATCCTGCATGGGTTGAACTAGATGGCCCTTGTGCTCTCTTCCAACTCTCGGATTCTATGTTTTCAAAGCCTTCAGTGGGTGTTCTCTCTTGCTAACCTTTGCGTGTGTGACTCTCATGGGAGCTGCCAACTTTCCTGCATCCATCCTTCTGTAGTGAGAAGGATAAATGAGCAGCAAGCCCAAGAAATTGATATTTTTTCCCCCTCTGTTCCTGGAGCCCATAGGATTCCTCCCTTTCCCCTGCAAACAAAATACACAAATAGAACCCTCCCTTTGGAGGAGGGTCAGCCAGTGCATACTCCACTAAACAAAAACAAACGTCCCCAAAGTCAAGACTTTCTTCAGGGGGTCCCATTGTTTAAAGAGACACACCTAGCAAACAGATTCATCTCAGAGCTCAAGGAGAACAGGAGGGAGAGCAGGACAACAAAGGAATGACTTTCTGCACATTTTCCTCCCACTCCAGGGCCCTGAAAGTTTGTTCTTCTAATTGATTTATTCTGTTAGTAGGTGGTGTGCTACATTTGTTGGAAATGCCTCTTGTGGGTTCATCCAGAGCGCCTGGTGTGACATAAACCAGACGTGTTTGCTGGCTGTGTTCTGTGGAAATGGACTTAAATGCTGCAGGCAAACTCACTGAAGTTTTACAAGACTCCAGAGAGCAGAAGGAAATTCTGTGGACCTTCACTGTACAGTATTGTCCATTTCCTAATGGTGTACATTTATTAACACTTGGAGGGAGTAATTTGGCCAATTTTTCAACCTATGGTCTCCTCTCCTCCCTTCTGAGACAAGTGTGCCATGATTGTGTATAGGTATATTGCTATATTAATTCTGAATTCATTTATTTAAGGTACTTTCACCCCATTCTTGAGATCAGGGGTGGGCAAAGTGCAATCTCTAGACTGTATGAAGCCCCCTAGACCTGCCTTTGGGGTCCCTGAATCCCCCCAAACTCACCCAGAGCCCCTTCCCTCCCCTCAATGTCTATGCTTTGGAGTTGTCCCTTGGCTACATTTTGGGGAGGAAGTGATCTCAGATGAGTACATTTGGTATTGGAAAGTTTCTTACTATTCAGGGATGTCCACGTGCTTTTGAATTATCAACCAAGGCCCCCGAAGTCAAGTCCAGTTGTCCCTTCATATTCGCTGGGGTTTGGTTCCAAGTCCCCCCGTGGATACCAAAATCCATGAATACTCACGTCCCATTATATGCAATGGCATAGCAAAATAGTGTCCCTTATATAAAATGGCAAAATCAAGGTTTGCTTTTTGGATTATTATTTTTTAAAGAATATTTTCAAGCCGTGGATACTTAAATCTGTGGATACCAAATCCGTGGATATGGCTGGACAATTGTATAGATGTCAGGAGTAAGTTAGTTCTTTCCTTCAGGTTGGAATCGAAAAAACATAGCACACTGGGGAAAATGGGAGAGGAAGGAGAAGGGAAAAAAAATCAAACCTAGGCACAGAGCTTTTTTGAGGGAGGGTACTAAAAACAAATGAAGAGAGTATGTGTTTAATCTCAGATGTCTGCGAAAAAAGGATGGAATGGAAGGGTGAATGAACACATGCAGAACTGACACAGACTAGGGACTATAAACAGCCTGATCCATCCACTCCTAGCAAGGAACAAAGTTTTGTTGTGCTCACACCTAACATAAAAAGGGTGAGATTCTTGGACTGGGCAAACTAGGGCAGGGGGGGCTGAATGTGTGGCCTTCCAGACATTGTCAGACTTCAATTCCCATAATCCTTCACCATCGGCTATGCTGCTTAGGGCTAATAAGAGTTGTGGTCCAACATTTGTTGAGCCACACTTTTCTTACCCTAAAAGAGGGTGGCAGGTTTATTCGAATGCAGCATTGCAAAGGGTTTGCATGCAAGCATGAGCTAATAACAGGAGACTCACCACAACCTGAGCACAGTTGTCTGTGCCCTGGTAACCTCTAAGTTAGACTACTGCAATGCACTCTAAGTGAGGCTGCCCTTGAAGATGACTGAGAAGCTGCCTCTAGTGCAAAATGTAAGAGCTAGACTTCTGATAGGAACAGTTTATAGAAACGGTATAGCACCAGTTCCAAAGGAATTACACTGGCCATTGCTACATTTCCAGTCTGGATTCAAGGTGATGGTAATGACATTTAAATCCCCAAAGAGGGACCTTGCTATCTGAAGCAGAACCTCTCTCCATATAAACCTGCCTCAGGATTGAGCTCTGCTGGAAGGGACCTCCTCCATGGACTTGTTTAGATGGGCTATTTATCCCTACTTGCCTCTGTCTTAGAGCCCTGCAATCCAGACGACACAGGGCTTTTGACCCGTTTTGCCCCCAGGCAGTTCTCATGATGCCCGAGGCAAAGATGGGGGGAAGATGGGAGGGGGAGACAGGGTAAAGCCCAATAAAACGTTTCAGCAAAATACCCTGGAAAAATGGTCACATTCTGGATATAAATGGGTCAGGCCCTGTGGGTCTGCAGGAGGCCATACCACCATGCCAGCCCACCTCGGCATCTGCCGTCCATGTTGCACTCCCCAAAGCCCAAAGCTGGTCACATGCAGGGGGCCTGGATCACATGCTGCAGCCCCGCTTCCTGCCTCCAGAGTGTGCAATGAGGACAGCAGTGGCGGTGGCTGCAGATGATTTCACCCAGTGTGTACACAGAGACTCATAGAATCATAGAGTTGGAAGAGACCACAAGGGCCATCTAGTCCAGCCCCCTGCCATGCAGGAATACCCAATCAAAGCACTCCCGACAGATGACCATCTAGCCTCTGTCTAAACACCTCTATGATTCTATGATTCTATGACTTCCAACAGAGCATGAAGTCAGGAGTCTGAACCAGGTAATATTCAGGAATGTAATTCTTCTCGAAGGTAGTGACAAGTCGTTTCAGCAGGTTTCTTTCTGCTGTGAGAAAGGCTTTGAGAACCACACCATTTTTGAAGGCTGTTCACAATTTGGGCCTTATTCTGACCAAAATCCGCACATGACTATTTTGCACAGAAAACAGAATTTTCTGCATGGGAAACAGCACGTTCTATATGGAAAATATATTTCAACACAGAAATATTGATTCCTGCACAGAAAGTGTGTGTGTGTGTGTGTGTGTGTGTACATTCAAGTTGCCAGTTGACTTATGGCAACCCCATGAATTTCCTAGGGTTTTCTTAGGCAAGGAATCCTCAGAGGTGGTTTTGGCCGTTCCTTTATCTGAAGGGTAGCCCACAGCACCTGGGATTCCTTGGCGGTTTCCCATCCAAGGAGTAACCATACACAGGCTTAAATCAGACTTATGCCAACAACTTGAAGGCATACCACAACAAATGTGACCAACAGGATGCTAGTCAGCAGTTTACCAAGGGCCAATAAAAACAAAACAAAACAACAACAACAACAACAAGGAGAGTATCCTTGGTAAATAGTGACACTCAAAGTGTTTTCCTACTGTATTCAGCACATCTCCTTTTTTGTTCAGCAGAAGGAAGTGTTTTGCGGGGGGTGGAAGGCAAGTACAGCCCAACCAGCTGAGCTTCATTGAGCATGGCCAAATGCAAAAGGTTAGTTAAAAAGCCAGAGTCACCTAGGAAGAGATAGTCCTATCACCAGATGATGGATCCCAGAGGCAGCTTTTAACTGGCGGACTTTGGAGAGGAAGCAATATTGCCTTGATCAAGCAGCGCCCTTGGCTCGCCCTGTATCACCCAACACTCAAGATTTCGCCATCCCTCACACAGAATGAGATACTGTCTCCCTTCTAGTGCATCCTTCATCAAAGCACAAGGGTGTAATTAAGAGCACTAGCTGTTCTGAGAATTTCAAGCCGGGTCAAGTTGATGGAATCTCATGGATGTTCTCTTTTCAGTGGTCTGACTGGTTAGATGAAATCATGACTCAGAATTCTTTCATGCGCCAGAGCAGATATATGACTTAGGATTTATTGTCCACCATCTCCACCCCCCAAAAGGCTTATGCAGCTTTCATGTTCTTTGACAAGCCACAGGCTAGATTTGGGGGCCTAAGAAGGTGGTGGGTGAACATTGCACAGCACACTTCATGAAATGTGTTTGGGTGAGTTTAGTTGGCCATACGGCTTGCAACTTGGAGTGTGATGGATATCCATATTTTATTTAATTTTTATTTCCAGGAGTGAAAATCACAGAGGTGTAACTGCTGGGGTGTGAGTGTGTAAAATGTGTTAGTCAAGGTCTCATCTCAGAATTGTGTCACGTACATTTCTGCATGCGCTGATTGTGCCACAGCACCTTTGTGTTGAATGGCAATGTTGTGCAGCCAAATGCATACCTAAATGTGCAACTAAAGGCACATGCAGATCTACATGAGCATCTGAATGCACAATCTCACCACATGTGCAACTTTGCCTCTGCAACCTGGAGGAAAGCAGGCATTCCTCATCCAACAAAAATGTGCAGCTGCTTCCTTAGGGGAACTTATGCACGTGTAAGACATTCACGGGTTGCTATCCCTTATGTAATATAAACTTATCGCAAGTTGCACATACAGGAAGCCCCCACTTATCTGACAAGTTAGGGACTGCAGAACTGTCAGAAACCAGAATTGGTTGAAAAGCAGAACCCATGTAGGGAACATGAGGGAATTACAGTGGCTTGCTTAGGGCTGCCCATGTGCCCTAAGCACCTGTTGCTTTCAAAGTCTCTCAGGAGATCAGCAGACAGGAACGCAAAAAGCCTTCCTGTCCCACAATCTCCACTCCCGCCCCTGTCCCATCCCAGTCCTGCCACAATCACCCTCCCTACCACACTTACCTCCTCTCCCCTCAGTCAGGCAGTTCAGGAATGAACAGAGCTCTAATGGAGCTCCGTTCTTTTCCTGGATCGAAATCCCACAGATTCTCACGAGAAGACGCGAGCGCAGGAAATTCAAAAAGAAAAAGAGCACCAAAAAAGTGACAGCAAGCACAAAAATACACTTTATAAATTACAAGTAACCCAGGGAGGGTCATAAAAAGTGTGTCACTTACCTTGCTGTCCCCATTTCACCCGGAAGTGTTCTGGCAGGGACCTCCCGTTGACGCTGGGATCTCGCCAGCAAAATGGGGCACCTTGTTGCACACAGGAAAATCCATGACAGGAACGGAATGGGGTGATCTGTTGACAGCTTCTCCTGTCAATAAAAAGCAGCACCCATGGAATGGCAGCAGAATGGGTGCATAACAAGGGAGGATGGCGATGTCTGATAAGGGAGCCTTTTTGCCATCTCCTGGCATTTCTGTAATGACACTTTTGACGTGTGTGATAATCTCCTCAGTCAGCTTGGTGCCTTCCCCTCCCTTCAGCTCACTTTGCAAGCAGAGTGTGCATGCCCAGCCAATCCCAAGCAAGCCTCCATTGGCAAGAAGAGCTGATGAAACAACCTTGAGTCCCAGGCTGGGGAAAAGGTGGATATATAAATAAACTAGCTGTACCTGGCGTAACATATGCCATTAAAAAACTTTCCCCAGAATGCTCAGTAGACCTCATGATACCCCTGTAAGGTAGGCTGGTGGATTTTTAAATTCCTCCTTCCCCTTCTCAGCGTTCCACACTTTTCCCGGAATTGTCGCCACCAGTTGACTACCTGGCTCCCATCGCAGGTGGCCCACTGCTGCAGCCACCACCAGTTAACTGTCTGGGTCCTGTTGCAGCAGTGTCCTGCCACCCTTGCTATCACCAGTTGACCTCCTGGGTCCCATCTCAGGTGGCCTGTCACCATCACCAGTTGACTGTCTGGGTCCCCATCTGAGCCACAGATTGAGTGGCAGGAGTGGATTGTGAGGTGGAGAGGGAATTTGCATGTGGGTGGTGATTGGTTGGGTGTGTTCCCTGAGCAGCCAATCAATGCAATGGGAAAGGCAACATAACCAAGCATTTTATAGAGAGAGATACAATAATAATTGGGGTTTATTGTTATTGTGTTGTAGGGCATATGTTTTTCTTTGCAGGACCTTGCCTTGTTCTGCAAGTTGCAAATTAGTTTGCGCTCCCTCGCACTCTTTTGTGTGTGTGTGTGTGTGAGAGAGAGAGAGTGATTAGTCACTGGAAGGTAAACACAGGCTTCATTTGCAAGAGTGATTCACCAGCAGAGCACTTTGAAAGAACGGTGTGCCTGAAGGGAAGATGGTGCAAGAGTGAGAAATATTCATTTGCCTTCACATGTGAGTTCATCCTGATGGCTTGGAAGCAGCAACCCTTAAGGCTCTGAGATCTCAGGACCTGGCCCCCTCTCCTCCACACCTCAGAGTGATGGAGAGGAATCTTCTGGCCTTGAAAAGGAGAGGCCGTGATTGATTTATGCTGCTGGACCCCACTGCTGCAGCCTGCTTAGGAGCATTTACTGTAATGTAGACTCTTCAGTGGGTCCATGTGGCCACCTTCTTCCCATATCGAAGGCTCTCAGATCATGGCCAATCCCAGAGTTCAGTGAGAGGGCGTGGTAAGCATAAGGAGAGACTGAACTGCTGTCTCAGGAGATGCTGAATATGGCATGACTTGATTGCTGCTTTCTAGCTTTTCTTATGCTATTTTTTAACTTTCCCAGGGCTGTTTTCATTCTCATCCTGCTCTAAATGGTTGAAGCCACAGTACATTTTCCTTTCTTGGGCTAAGGGACCATGTCGATTGTGCCATTGTTAGTAAAAAGTACTGTATGGATGTCTTTCTTCTACAGCTACGCTTAGGCAACCAATTCCTCTCTCTCTTATTTCTTGATTTCACTTCTTTCTCTATCTTGTACTCTTTCTACCTTTCGCCCACCCCACAACTTCTGGTTAAACATCTCTCTCCCTCTCTAGTTTCTTTCTTCTCCTATCCAACTCCCAGCTAAATGCCTTCCCTTTCTCTTCCCTTCTCCCCCTCCCTATATCTTCTAGTTGCACTCATCTTCTCTTTCTTTCACTAGTACTCCCCTCAAGTTCTTTCTCCCTTCATTCCTATTATTTTGTCTACCTTTGTCCTCTGCTTCTTTCCCAATCCCCACCTCTCTGATCTTCTTTCGTCTTCTGTCCAATTCTCCTAGCTACACTCATCATCTTCCTTCCTTCCTTCTTTTTCTTTCTGTCTCTCTAAATCTTTCTTGCAAGAAAAATCTTGAAACTACAACTAGGATAGGCAAGATTTTCAGCATTTTAATGTCGTAAGTCCCATTAAATTCAAT
This sequence comes from Gambelia wislizenii, assembly GCA_030847615.1. Classification (NCBI taxonomy): domain Eukaryota; kingdom Metazoa; phylum Chordata; class Lepidosauria; order Squamata; family Crotaphytidae; genus Gambelia; species Gambelia wislizenii. Next base: position 21,582,620 of record JAUMIR010000013.1, on the reverse strand, counting down.
AAGGCTTAATTCTGAATAGATAGGTCCTGTTGCTCTTTTGTCATCATCATCTCCCCCTCCCTAAAATATGTTGTGATTATTCAAAGCATTATTATCATTGTGATGAGGAAGAATAGCTTGACTATGAAGGAGGATTCCATAACCTGAGTGTAAAAAGAAAGAAAGAGAAGAGAACAGAACATCTGACCACTGAGGGACAGTGTTTAATGAGAAAAATCTATTCAAAGCAGGGTCTGGAAAACAGTCTGTTTGGTTGGACTACAATTCCCATGTATTGTTAGAAACCATGCTTGGGGAATTGTTTAAGTCAGAACTGGGAAAGGTTTTTCTTCTGTTGCTCAAAGCAGTGCTTGGAAAACTTTCTTTAGTTGAACTACAATTGTCATGTGTTGTTCAAAGCAGTACATCCCAAGGTGTCAAAAATATCTGGAAACCCCCCCCCCTCCACTGTTCAATGCAGAGCTTGGGAAACTTAATTTTCAACCAGACAGATATTTTCTCAATTGTTAGACATTGTATTCTAAGCAACTGTTGATGATAGCTAATGTATTTTGCTTAATGACATCCCCAGGGTCCACCCCTACATCTCAGGGACTGGGATGTTTCTAATCTAGTGACCCTAGTTCCCCTAAAATGAGATGATTTCAAGTTGCAATCCTAGAAGCATCCCAAAGAAAACCATGATCAATGGCATCAAAAGTCACCAACAATTCACCAAGAATCAACAGGGCCATACTTCCTCAGTGTAAATTTCCAATAAGGTGATAGATAAATTCAGTTCCAGAAGCAGTCCTGAAAGCCAGGCTGAGAACCATTTAGATAATACCTTTATTCAGAATGCTGAAAAACATTGATCAGACACTCGTTGATAGTTGAATAGGCCTAGGTGTTCCAGTAATACCCACAACCTCAACCCTACTGCAGCAGTGATTTCTCAGCAATAATCTCCTTCGCAGGAGCAAAGATCATAGAATCATAGAGTTGGAAGAGAGCACAAGGGCCATCTAGTCCAACCCCCTGACCTCCAGGAATATGCAATCAAGGCATTCCTGACAGATGGCCATCTAGCCTCTGCTTAAAAATCTCCAAAGAAGAAGATTCCACCACACTCCAAGGCAGTGTATTTCACTTCTGAATAGCTCTTACAGTCAGGAAGTTCCTCCTAATGTTTAGGTGGATTCTGTTTTCCTGTAGCTTGAGTCTGTTGCTTTGTGTCCTAGTCTCTGGAGCAGCAGCAAACAAGCTTGCTTCATCCTCAGTATGGCATCCCGTCATGTAAGATGTATTTTTAAAAATGGAAAAAATAAAGTTCTTTTAAAAAAAAATACAAAATAAAAAAAGTATGGCATCCCTTCAAATATTTAAACATGGCCATCATGTCACCTCTTGACCTTCTCTTCCCCAGGCTAAACATACCCAGCTCCCTAAGCTGCTCCTCATAGGGCATAATGGCTTCCAGACCTCCCACCATTTTGGTCACCCTCCTCTGGACTTCGTCCAGCTTGTCAATATCCTTCTTGAATTGTGGACTTGCTAAAGCAAGTCACTGGTCATAATTTGGACCAAACTGCCTAATCTGGCCATGATCAGCCAGGAAGGGACAGCATCCAACACATATTTCTTTGACTCTCTCTCTCTCTCTCTCTATATATATATATATATATATAAAGCTTGACACTATCTATCTATCTATCTATCTATCCACAAACACACACACATATATATATATATATCAAGAGAAATCTATAACTGGTGGGGAGAGCACACATGGTGCATGTACAGCACGGATGGGCAATGGTGGCCCTCCAGAAGTTGTTGGGAGTACAAATTCCATGATACATCAGCAGGATTGATGGGAATTGCAGTCTGACAACATTGAGAGGGCCACAAGCTGCTCACTCCAAGCTAGAAAGTCTCAGGTTCATTCCTTGGCTTCTCCAGTTTAAAAAGCTCTGAGAACATGATAATGAGAAAGAACTCTGCTTGAGACCTTGAAAAATCACTGCAAGTCAGGGTAGACCATGCTTGAGATGGGGAAATGGTCTTACTCAGCACAAAGCAGCTTCATGATGTCCATCACCCCCCACAGAGAAAGCCTCTGAACTAGATTGTTTCCCCACCATCTTTATTCAACATGTCACCAGCATTGCTTCAAGTTTGCAGCTCCCCCAATACTAAGGAGGTACACACTCCCTCTTTTGGCAGCCTGTACAAGAAAGGGAAGGAAGGAAGGAAGGAAGGAAGGAAGGAAGGAAGGAAGGAAGGAAGGCAGGCAGAGAAAGCAATGAGAAGCTCCCATGGCTAGCAGGTCTATGGCAGGCCTTTAAAGGAATGCTCCAGGCTCTTGATCCCTATCTCCAAAATAGTCCCAGCACCTTGGAGAGTTCCTTTGATGTCTGGCTCAAGATCTGGAGTTGATTCAGAGCCCCGCTAACATGGGACCCCCAACCACCACTGGAATAAGTAGAAGGAAGTGTGTGCGGGGGGAGGGGATGATGGGTGAAAGAGAGGCTTGAAGGAGAGTGGTCTGCTCAGTTTCAGCATCCATCTCAACCACCGTTGGCATGCGTTCTCTCCAAAAATTCCCTCCAAAGGAATTTGACCATCAGCAGAAAGAAAGAAAGAAAACAAAACAAATGCTCATTCCCATGGCAGACAGAGCTTGAGCTCCAAGGGATCACATCAGCTGTCCCAATGGGTTCTGCCCATTCCCCTGATGGCACCAAGGGCCCTGACATGATGTGCCTTTCAAGACACCTGGCACCCAACTGGGGTGTCATTTCCAAGGCCCCCTTCCAACCCAAAGCCTCTCGTTTGAAGCTTGTTTCCTTGTTGACTTCATCAAGCCGGATGACAGGTAATGAGCTTGGAAGCCCAGTACTATTAGTTCTCCCCTGACGCTAATAAGAGCTGATCACAGGCTTGGGTATTTGTGTTTCCCAGCTCAGGCAAGAATTTTCCCCACGGACCGCGGCGCAAGGCGAGGCAATGGGAATTAGCCGGCGAAAAGGCAATAGGGCGGGGAGAAAAAGAGGCTGCTGATGCAAGCATTTAGGGGCAAGTCTGGCAAGCTGGCAAATGCCTACACTCTCCTTGATTTTTGTTCTGGGCCCCACAGGCTCCTTCCGTTCCCCCCACCGAGGCACTGGGGGAGGCTCCCAAAGGTGCTATGGGCAACTGTGCGGCTGCACATAGGCATGGAGCAAAACCGGCTCTGATTTGTGCCCAAAGGCATCAGTGTCATACTGGTTGTGATGTCAGCTCCAGAGACATCAAGGCAGCAGTCAGGGTGTGCTGTCACATAGAGAAATAGATATCATTTCAAACACAAAGCTCTTGAGAGAGAAGAGGAAGGAGGCCTGGATGTCCAGAATGCACTGCTTCATGGTCTCGTCTCTTTTCCTCCTCTCCCCCCCCCTCCGCCCTCCCACTGGACACCTTGTTTGTTTTCTAGCTTCATTCTCCATTGACTTCATAATTGGTTAGAGAGAAACCGGAAGGAAATCATAGGAAAGTACGGGGTGCTGCCTGTGTGGCACATGTGTGGAAGGGAGACTTATGGCATGGATACACTGCCATGCCAAAAGTCCAGTTTTAAAGTGGTGAAACAAGTGTGGAAACCAGGCGAATCTCCAAATGCCCTTGCACTGCATCTGCCAGCATTCTTCCCCGTTGGTTATGTCAGTTAAGGCTGCTGGGAGTTGCAGTAAACAACATCTGGAGGGCTGCATGAGTCCCACCCCTGCTGCCAATCAGGAGTATAGCTAAGGAGAGAGCAAAATGAGTGCATTGCCCCTCCAAATAAGAATTCTGCACACCCAATGAATACTTCCTTCAGGGGAAAAAAATCTAGCCTTGCAGAAAATAAAACACTGAAAATCATAGAATCATAGACTAGAGTTAGAAGAGACCTCAAAGGCCATCTAGTCCAACCTCCTACCCGGCAGGAAAACATAATCAAAGCACCCCCCTGACCTGCAGGAATCCACAATCAAATTATCCCCACATCTTACATTTGTTGCATTCGCTTGCCCTGAGTCACTTTGCCTGCTCCTTTTCTGTCGCTGTTTTGAGAGGTACTGCGGAAGAAAATGGAGGTATTTGGGCTTGCCATGTCTGTGTGTGTGTGTGTGTCTTGTGTGTACTGCTGCCAATCATCATCATCATCATCATCAATGATACACTGCAGTAAGCACTGTACACATTACAAGCAAAAACAGAACAGGTCCCAAGTAGCGGTTTGCGTTGTAATCTACAAAGACAGAAATTATTGGACTGACCATCTAAACAAAGGACTCCCAACACTCACACTGATATGGTTTGGTCCCTGCCCAGGTAATTAACACATTTCTCTCCCATTCCTACACAGATCTTCCCTCTTAAGACCCTGCAGCATAATCTGTAGTGGGTTTCAAAGAGAGAGTCATGCTAGCCTATATCAATATGAAAAGGATACTTGCATAGAATGTATGAAGAGGAAAAGGAGGAGGAATCAAACAATATCTTTAAGACTAATCAATTATTTTAGTATGAGCTAGAGTGGATTTCAATCTACTTCTTCAGAACTAAGAGCCAAGATCCTACAATGAAGAGACGCAGTGCAAATTTACACTCGTTGAGCTATGCTGCGATTGCACCACGCTGCCTTGTTAGTGAATTGTGACCCTGCACAACCAAATGTGCACCTTCATGTGCACATACATCTGCATTCACAATACAAAGTGTGCATCATGTGTATCCAAGCATATGCACATCTATGCATAACTCCACTACCTATTGTGTCTATCAGTAGCACAAATCATTGGCCCCTTCACACTACTCAGTTATACCATTCTGATTCCACTTTAACTGCCATGGTTCAATCCTATGGAATTTTGGGATATGCAGGTTTTTTTTGGGGGGGGGGCATTTAGAATTCTCAAGCAGAGTGCTCCAGTGCTTTGCCAAACTACAAGCCCCAGGATTCTGTAGGAAGCAGCCATGGCAGTTAAAGTAGAATCCAAGCATAATTATCTGCAGGCTTTGGGATTCTCTCCCACAGGAGACCAGGGTGGCTCCTTCCCTGTTCTCCTTCTACCAGTGGGTAAAGACTCTTTTCTTAAAAAATCGAGCAGCCATTTGGTGACTTACTGGCTATGCAGTCAGCTCTTTTCAGGATGTCTCAGTGTTGTACTTTGATTGCAATTGTCATGTTTTAAAATGATTTTTCACTGTTTTAATATTCAGATGTTTTGCTAGGGTATTTGAATTGCTTTTTAACTAGCTTATCACTAGGGTGTGTTTTTTGGTAGAGGGGGTTAGGTGACTTTGTTTTAATTCTGGCTGTGAGCTACCTTGAATTCCATGTCAGGAGAAAGGCAGGATATGATGTCAAACAAAAAAATGAATGTGTTGTATGAAAGGCCCCCATAATAATGGGGTTTCAGATGCTAAAGCAGTGTCAAGAATTTTACTTCACCTTCCCTTTCTTGGGCCTGTCTACATTTATTTATTTATTTATTTATTTATTTATTTATACCCTGCTCTTCAGCCACAAGGCTATCAGAGTGGCTTACAAATTGTTTTAAGCAATAGCTATTTACACATCTACACTGCATTAAACAGTTTCCAATGTGTGTTAGCTAATTGCAGAAATACCACAGTTTGACCCCACTTTATCCCCCATAGTACCATCCTATGGAATGCTGGGATTTGTGGTTTGGCCCCAGAGTTCTCGGATAAAAAAGGCCAAATACCTCACAAAACTACAAATACCAGGATTCCATAGGATAGAACTATGGTGGATAAAGTGGTGTCAAACTGCTGCATTTCTGCAGTGTAGATAGGCCCAAGGTGACTCTTCTTGCTCCATTTTTCCTACACTACAGGACACTGCCTCGGAAATCACGGGGTTGCCATAATCAACAGGTGACTTGAAGGCACATGCACTCACATCTCAACCTTGCACCGCATCATGGCCCTGGAAATCCTTTTCTGTCTGGGCCTGGGCTTCTAAAATCCCTTGCACGTTGACACATCCGTAGCTGGAGTCAGACACCTCTCTTCTTGTCTGTCACACCAGCTCAAATAGCCTAGTACCCGCTCAATTCTTTATTTGCATCAGATGTTATTATCCCGCATCGAATTACTCCCCCCCCCCTTTCTCTTGGCACGTGGAGATCTCTCAGCCCTCTCCAATCGCCAGGATTCCCCAAAGGCCTGTCTCTTGTTCTGGTCTGCCCTTGACATTGGCCTCTGTTCTTGCTGGATTTCTCTCTCCAAAGAGAATCCAACCTGCAAGGGCTGGATGCATTACAGCTGCAGAAATGAGAAATGAGAGTGATTTATGTGCGTGACCTCAGATAGGTGAGATGTGCCACTCTGGATCCTCTCCCAACATCTGTTCTCCTTCCAGAGGAAGGGAAGGAGGTTGGGGAGACTGGGAGATTCTGCAATGTGCGGAAAAGAAAGGAAAAGTTGTTATCGTCTTCCCCCTCCTTTAATTGGTGGGCCCTCATTGTGAGAACCCTTTTGTGACACGCCAATGAGATTGGAGGAGGGCACGTTTTGTGTTCCCAGTTCCACTGCTGTTTGCACCCTCTAATCACAATGTTTTGGCAGGGCTTATCTATAATTTCCCCTGACTGAGGATACGTAGTAATCTCCATGTGGCTTTAGATGAACCACTTAGCTCCAAAGACCACCCAGCGAGTAGACAATGGCAGAAGCAAAAGGATCCAGCTTGGCTCAGAAGGGAAGACTTGGGTGCAATTCCTGGGAAAGTTCCCTTGTATGCAGTCTCTTTGTCAACACAATACTGTGGCTAAATTACATAGCCATTTGCTCAAACAGGCCAATTAATCCCAAGGGCAAGAAGATGCATTGATGAGGCACAAGTCAAGTAGGCATTGAGCTGGGCCTGAAAGAGGAGGATGAAGTAATGTAGTCTTCCCTAAGTCCAATATGAACAGACCTGGGGTGTATCCACACTGCCCAACTATTGCAGTTTGATGCCATGTTCAACACCATGGTTTCATCCTATGGAATCCTGGGATCTCTAATTCGGTGAGGGGTTTAGAATTCTCTAGTGCAGTAGTCCTCAATCCTCAGGCATCCAGATGTTTGGGACTTCATCTCCCAGGATCCCTGGCCACTGACCACACCAGCAGGTGTCTAGGAGCTGATAGTCCAAAATACCCAGTGATCAATATTTGAGAATCACTGCTTTGGTATACTCCCTTGAACTACAACACTATGGCTCTCTGGCAGGCAATGCTCACCAAACTACAAATTCCAGGATTCCATATAATAAAGCCAAAAAGTGAAATTAAAATGCCAACATTATGGATTCGTTCCTGGTCTGCTGCACCTCTCAGATGAAGGTGCAGATTTACATGCAGGGGTGTGCGTGTGAATGAGAGGAGAAGAGGGAGAGAAAGTTTTTTAAAAAAAATAGTTATACTTGCAGCTCATCTTTCTTCCAGTGATGTCAATTTGGCATACATTTGGTTCTCTTCCTCTTCACTTTAGTTTCACAACAACCCTGTAAGATAGGTCAGGCTGAGAGAGAGAAAAAGAAATTGTAGTGACTGGCCTAAGATCACCCACTGAGTTTAATAGGATTTGAACCTTGTACACCCAAATCTCAGTCCATCACTTTACCTGTTCTCCCACAATGGTTCAGCTTTTACATGTCAGCTGACACATTCTGACATACTTCTTGGCTGAAAGAAGTATCAAAATGATTTTAAAATGCACATTGGGAGAGAGAGAAAAAGACATTTACTATGCAACACTCTGGTCCTGAAGATGGAATCCCAAGAGTCATGAGACAGGTTAATTTTCCCCCTCTGAGGATGGAGAGAGGACCACCTCTGGAGGAGATTCAATCTCTAATGCCTTCATTCCTGCCCTCAGAGAAAGTTCTCAACAAGATCATGATGGAGAACTTATTAGTATCTAGTAAGGTAAAAAAAAATTACTTTTATCATCTTGAGAAATCCAATGGTAGGAAAGGAGACAAAACCAAAGAATTGAAAACTAGACTTGGTTACAGGACCCCCTAAAGTTGGCTCCCATGCATGGGGTTAGGCCAGATTCATACCCTTCAAATGTCCCATTTTCACAGGGATGGTTCCAATTAATCATTTTTTTGTCCCCCTTTTTCAGTAGCTTTTAAAATGTCCCCCCTTTGCCCACAGTTTACTTCAGTTGCTGCAACCTGTTCAAAGTGTAAAAGTAAGGCTTGTCTACAGTGGCCACTTAAATCCGGTGCTTATGATCTAGACTGGCCCCTGACTGAGGATATTCCCGAAGGGCTTGCTCCCTGGAATCTTTAATAATTTTTTTTAATTTGTATGCTCATACACCCCTACAGTCTACACCCTGATGTTACTTGGCCCCATGTGTCCCAATTTTCCCCTGCAAAATGTTGGAGAAGATGGGAATGGGCCCCCAACAGTAAAGAGAACAAAGAGGCTCTCTTCCTTGAAGAAAGAAGATGTACCGTATATTCCGGTGTATAAGACGACTGGGCGCATAACATGACACCCCAATTTTTAAGCTAAAATATAGAGTTTGCCCCCCCCCCAGCCAGCCAGCCAGCCAGCTGGCTGGAAAGCCCGTTCCCCCCCCGCCAGCCAGCTCAGTGGCTGTAGATGATGGAATAGCCTGTGAAATTAAAGGACTGAGAACAGCTAAAAAAGCATGGGATACTTTGAAAAATCTCTGTGGTGTTCAATCTTTGGAAAGTAAGGTTGCATTAATACTGTAAGTTGGTTAATATGAATCTATCAAATCCCAAATTTTTGAATGAGCACATTAATGATTTTAGAGCCACATTGACAGACAAGAGAATTTCACCATAGACAAAACTTGATGCAAAATGAGAAGTTGAATCCAGAAATTCTAATTTTAGGCTAACTTGTCCTGAAAAGAAACATCATTTTGACTCTCCTGAGCTAAATAGAGGGCCATTTAACTCTTCAAATGCAAAGCAGTCATTCCCACAGCAGGAGGAAGGATCGGCTGGGAAAACTGCCCAGGCCATTTTACACTTCAGTCATTCTCACAGCAGGGGAAAAGATCTACTGGGGTATAAGACCCCCCACACACACTTTTGAGGAGATTTTCAAGTGTTAAAAAGTAGTCTTGTATGGAGGAATATATGGATCTCAACAGGTAGGAAGGAAACATGAGTGGCCAATGGATCTGCAGCCATAGGGTGGTGTGAATCCATTCTTGATTTTATCAGGAGTCCTTCTGCTATGGCTCTGAGCTGAAGGGGAGATCTACTAGCACTGAACTTCTTCATGGGTAGGACTCAACACCTGAGGTGCTTTCACACTGCACAATTTTGGCACTATGATTCCACTTTAATTGTAGTTTGGTGAGGCACCAGAGCTCTTTGTCTGAGTTCTAAAGGACCCTCCCTCCACTGCAAATCCCATGGGAATCTGTTCTGGGTCTGGAATCAAACCCAGAGTGGATTTACCATATCCTGGGTGTAAATGCCATGAACTGCCATGAGGTTCAGGGGGATGGGTGGCTGAGGTGGACACCCTCTTGTCTATTGCAAAATGTCTTTAGCCTGCTCTGGCCAAGGGCATTCAAGATAAGTATTTATTTATTTATTTATTTATTTGTGCCATTTCTATGCCACCTTTCTCCCCAAGTGGGACCCAAGGCAGCTCACAGAACCATTAAAATCACAAATTAAAAAGAAAAACAAATAAAAACGACATAAAAAACACACCCTGGTAAAAGCTGCAATTATACACCAAAGGCCTGCTTAAATAAAAACGTTTTTGTCTGCCAGCAAAATGAAAACAGGGAGGGGGCCAGCCTAGCATCTTGTGGGAGGGAGTTCCAAAAGGTGGGAGCAGCCACCGAGAAGGCTCTCTCTCATGTTCTCACCAAGCGAGCCTGCGATGGTGGTGGGACCGAGAGAAAGCCTTCCCCTGCTGATCTTAAAACCCTTGCAGGTTCGTACAGGGAGATATGATCTTTCAAATAGTCTGGACCTAAGCCATGTAGGGCCTTATAGATCAAGACCAGCATTGAGTACCGCCTGAGTCCAATTCATCTTATGTTGAGTACACAAAGAGGTAGGACATCCCCACTGATCTACCCCCCCATAGTGCAGCCATTCAACACAATGATAGCTTGCAAAGACCAGAGCTGGAGATATATATGTGTATGTGTATATATAAATTATTAACAATAACAGTTGTTGCAGTTGGTACTTAACCACGGCATTCAATGAAAAGTACACCCTCCAAGCACTTCCCCCCTCCCTCCTGGGAGTCTTTCCTTCATTTTCCAGGAATATTTAATAAGGGGCAGACTTTGAAGGAGCCCAAGTAAGACCAGATGCTCCAGCGAAGGCCGAGTTTATAAAATATAACCACTTTTTAAAGAAGTGGGGGGGCATGTGGAGGGGTGTCTGCATAAACATAATTTATGGGGTGTTAACACAGAAACTGCAAGATGCCCGGTTTGCTTTTCTCCATAATATTCATCCATCTTTATTAAGGGGTGTGAAAGAAAGACCTCGGCCCTGCTGCTTCGTGATGACCGTTGTCCTCCCAGACCTCACAGAACAGTCTTTAAAAAAAAGAAAATAAAAATAAAAACACAGTTTCACAGGGAATTGGAACACACCCTATCTGTCAACCAGAGCTGGCTGCTCTTCGGTTTGCAAGGCCCAACGTGCTGTTTCCAATGGATCTCCTACCACGTGTTGGGCTCATGTTGACAAGCTACATGTGTGGCTTCCACTGTAATATTCCAGGCCTGACAAAGACATCACTACCTCTGGCCACTTCTGCAGTGTCACCCTTCCACTGGGGCCTTGGGGCAATTTGGGGCCTAAAATCAGCCAGTTATGCTCCCCAAAGCCTCTAGGATAGGTGCAGGCCACATGTGGCCCCCCAGGGTGTTTTTGCAGCCCTCAATACCTCCAAAATCCCTGGACTGACTTACTGGTCTGGCCAGAAAAAGAGACAGAATTGCTGTTTCTGGAAGCCTCAAGGCCCTACAATTGACCTTTCATGCTGGTTGCAAGGCTTTCTTGTACAAAAGTTATTCAATTTTGAAAACCAGAAGTGGACTTCCAGACACTCTGGGGGTTTTCTTTCATTTTTCAGTACTCCATGCAGCCCCTGGATGGTCCCAGGACATCGGAATGCACTTCCAGGTCTACTTTAGCTGTCAACGTATGGTGACCCCATGAATGTCATGTGATTTGCTTAGGCAAGATATCCTCAACGGTGGCTTTGCCAGTTCCTTCAGGAGTGACTGAACATGGCAGATATAGGACTTTATCAGACGGACAAAATACGGTGTCATAACGACACCACATAACCACAAAAGGGTGCACATATCAGATGACATTGCCCTTTCGTGGTTATGCCCTGTCAAAAGCCCATTGTTTTTAATTGGCGGCTTAAGCCATCAATAGATTCCCCTGCCACTTGGTGTGCGAAGCCTCAGGCCATTTAACTCTCGTCGCTATAGCAAGAATGGCCAAACTGGCGCGAACACTTCCGGGTAAGATCCGGACATCCAGGTAATTTTTGTTGTTTTTATGACCACCCCACCAAGGTTACTTAGGACTTTTCAAGTATCCCTAGGTGCTTGATGTTAATTTTTATGTGTATATTTTATTTTTATTTTTAAATATCCTGTGCTACAAAGTCTCATGGGATTTTGAGTGAGGAAGTGAATGGGGCTCTGTTCACTTCTTCTTTATTGTTGGGAGTCTTTGCTGGGAGAAGAAGGTGAGTGTGGTGGGGGGAGCATTCTTTTGCTGGCATAGAAATGGGTTTTTCTATGCTGGCAAAGGAACATCTTAAACTGGGTCTTCTGATAAACTCCATAGAATAGATGCAGCCCCCAAAGGCCTGGGGAGGGATGGTGCTAAACCTGGAAGTTGCCCCCCCTGCTTTTCAGGGAGAGGGCAGAGAATGACAGATGCCCTACAAACCTTAGGATTCATGTGGGACCCTTCCACACTTCATAATTAAAGCACTATGATACCACTTCAACTGCCCTGGCTACATATTCTGGAATCATGGGGTTTGCAGTTGATGGAGGGTATTTAGAATCCCACATGCTACAACATACAAGCCTAGCGGCCAAGTTGTAAGATATTTGGGGGAGGGCTTTCTCTCGGTTGCACCACTATCACAGGTTCGCCTGGAGGGAACACAAGAGAAGCCCTTCTCAGGGGCTGTTCCAAGGCTCTGCAATTCTCTCCCAAGAGAGGCTTGCTTGGTCCTGTCTCTGTTCTCTTTCCACCATCAGACCAAGACCTTTTCATTTAAACAGGCCTTCAGCTTCTAACTGGTCGGGGCATTGCAACAAGTGTGCTCATTTTTAATATGTAATAGGTTTAATGTCTATGCAATTGTTCTAAGTTCATGTTTTTGAGTGGATTGGTGTTTCAGGCTTTTTAAAATTTTTGTATTCAGATTGCTTTAGTTATTTTGTTTTAACATTCAGTGCAAGCCGCTTTGGGCCCCATCTGGGAGAAAAGTGGGAGATGATTTCAATAAACAAACAGACAAATAGAATCATAGAATCATAGAATCATAGAATTGCAGAGTTGGAAGAAACCATGAGGGCCATCCAGTCCAACCCCCTGCCACGCAGGAAATCACGATCAAAGCATCCCCGACAGATGGCCATCCAGCCTCTGTTTAAAGACCTCCAAGGAAGGAGACCCCACCACACTCCGAGGGAGTGTGTTCCACTGCCAAACAGCTCTTACTGTCAAAAAGTTCCTCCTAATGTTGAGGTGGAATCTCTGTTCCTGGAGCTTGCATCCATTGCTCCGTGTTCCAGTCTCTGGAGCAGCAGAAAACAAGCCTGCTCCATCCTCAGCGTAACATCCCTTCAAATACTTAAACAGGGCTATCATATCGCCTCTTAACCGTCTTTTTTCCAGGCTAAACATACCCAGCTCCCTAAGTCTCTCCTCATAAGGCATCGTTAAATAAACATTTTGCAGATGAAAACGGGAACACCTGTGACCAAGCAACACCAGTGTGTGGTCAAGAGGTACAAAGCTATTAATGAGAAAGAAGACATTGTAGTATGTGGGGAAATCATTATTGTAATGCAATACAATCTTGTGTATCCCATGTTAAGTTCAGTTTAGGAATTTTCCCTGCATGCTTCAGTTCTCTCATACCCCCTTTTCTAGGCAATTTCAGCCAACTGAAGCAAAAGGTCATTCATCGCATGACCTAATTTAAATATTATATGACACTTTGTTTAAGTTCCTTTTAAGTTAAGGCTCCATGAGGCTGTAGCCATGTTTTGAGTCCTTTTAGTCAAGTCACAATGTAGCCCACACTGCAAAAGGCTGGGTGAGTTTGTTTATCTTACCCTAAATCCTCTTAGTTAGTTAGGAACCTCTTAAGTTTGTTTTAATATGTAGATTAAGATTGATATACGTTCAGTAAACTTTTGATATGCTTTTTAAACTGACTTCTTTGTTGTTTTAATGAGTCTAATTGATTGGGTGATCAGACCACACATTTAAATGTTAATTGAGCTGTCTCTGCATTCCGGACTCTTTAACTCTGCTGAATTTGAAAGAAAAGGTTTTGACTTTTAAAGAAGATATTTTTATTTTTAAAAGGGCTAGATCCCTGGAATTTTTAATACACTTTTTAATTGTAGACTCATACCTCCCAACAGACATGAACTAGGAGAGGCTGCAGCAGTTTGCTTTTGCCTGACCTTCCTGGGAAGGGCAAGACATGCCCCTCTCTGCCCCTCTCCTCTCCCCGCTTCTGAGTTCAAAGAGCAAATGACTTTTGCCCTTTGAACTCAGTTTGCACCGATTGAAGTAAGCTGACTGACCAAACCCAAAGGGTAGTCACCAATGGCTCCTCTTCATCTTGGAGAGAAGTGACCAGTGGGGTGCCACAGGGTTCTGTCCTCAGCCCAGTCCTATTCAACATCAGTGACTTGGGTGAGGGAATAGAGGGCATGCTTATCAAGCTTCCAGATGACACCAAATTAGGAGAGGTAGCTAATACCCCAGAGGACAGGATCAGAATTCAAAATGACCTTCACAGATTAGAAAGCTGGGCCAATATTAACAGAATAAATTTCAACAGGGAGAAATGTAGGATACTACACTTGGGCAGTAAAACTGAAAAGCACCGATATAGGATGGGTGTCACCTGGTTTGATGGCAGTACATGCAAAAGGGATCTAGGAGGTGGACCGTAAACTGGACATGAGTCAGCAGTGTGACGCGGCAGCTAAAAAGGCCAATGCGATCCTAGACTGCATCGATAGAGGAGTATAGTGTCTAGATCAAGGGAAGTAATAGTGCCGCTCTATTCTGCTTTAGTCAGAACTCACCTGGAATAGTGTGTCCAGTTCTGGACACCACAGTTCCAGAAGGATATGGACAAGCTGGAATGTGTCCAGAGGAGCGTGACTAAAATGTGGGGGTCTGGAAGCCATGCCCTATGAGGAGTGGCTTAGAGAGCTCGGTATGTTTAGTCTAGAGAAGAGAAGGTTAAGAGGGGACATGATAGCCATGTTTAAATATTTGAAGGGATGTCATACTGAGGATGGAGCAAGCTTGCTTTCTGCAGTTCTAGGGACAAGGACCAAGAGCAATGAACTCAAACTACAGGAAAAGAGATTTCATCCAAACATTAGGAAGAACTTCCTGACAGTAAGAGCTGTTCAGAAGTGGAATACACTGCCTTGGAGTGTGGTAGAGTCTCCTTCTTTGGAGGTTTTTAAACAGGCTTGGATGGTAATCTGTCAGGAATGTTTTGATTGTGTATTCCTGCATGGCAGAGGGCTGGACTGGATGGCCCTTGTTGTCTCTTCCAACTCTATGATTCTTTGAAAAGGAAACAATCAGAGGAGGAGAGAGAAACTGGGACATTTTAAAAGCAGCCAAAAAAAGTGGGATGGCAGAGAATGGAGGTTGCACTATCCCATGGCATTGTGGTTAGAACCCCACCCCACTGTATGCCTCACAAAAACATGGCAGCTTGGGGGGGAAAGTAAGATGGAGGGTTCTGTCTAGGATGCCCTAAGAAGGGTCTCCTGAGCTGTACAACCATAGAATCATAGCATTGGAAGGGTCCCTATAGACCATCGAGGTCAACACACACACACCCGTCAGTACAGAAGCTCCACCTAGAGCATCCCCAACAGGGAGCTGTTCAGCCTCTTTTGGGAGACATCCAGAGAAAGTGACCTCACCACCTCTCCAGAGAATTAGCTCCATTGTCCAACCTCTCTTACTGACAAGAAGTTCCTTCTCATGTCCAATCAAAATCTGCCCTCCTTTAATTTAAAACCATTAGCCCCAATCCTACCCTCTGGAGCAACAGAGAATAAAACCTGCACTCTTATCTCTGGGGCAGCCCTTTAGACCCAGTCCTTGAAGTGGTACCCTAGTGGTAGTTCTTCTTTGGACTGACTTCTGATCCTAGTCCAATCCAATAACAGGCCTGCTGGGGAAAACAGCATAGATTCCACCCCCACCCCCATCAAGGGAAGTAGCTTGTAAAACATCTTATCTTAATAGTTCAAAAGAACCCTTTCTGCCTTGACAAGACTGCATCTGTCTTTGAATAATTTTGAAACTTCATTCTGCAAGTGCCTTGAACCCTTTGATCTAGGGGTGGCAGGGAAAGGGGAAGAGAAAAGCCACAAAATGTTATACTGTACAACCCAAGAAGAGTCATCAACCCCAAACTGTTCCTTATGTATTCATCTCTATATCTCTAATCTCAAAATGTTTATGGCCGACTATTTTCGTCAAGAGCAGCAATATCAGCTTGAAAATCTTTCACTGGATAGAGGGAGGGGGGGATACCATTACCTGAGAGTGTTTGGGGGCTGATTAAAATGGAAAGAATTTTAAGAACGCCAGCTTCCCCATTCTTCGAGCTTTTAAGTCTTTTGGTGTTCTTGGGTCCCTGAGATATCATATGCCGGTTTAGTCAATTTCTGTTCAGTTCATGGTCAGTTGCATTCAGATTCCTTTCTGTTTTTCAGGTTAATGTTTCAAAAAGTTTCAGAGTTCCACTTTAAGATGATGTATGTTTTGGTTCATCTCTCATTGTGCGTGTATGTACCCTCAAGTTGCCTGTTGACTTATGGCAACCCCATGAATTTCATAGGGTTTTCTTAGACTAGGTATACAGCACAGTCCCTGTATCCGTGGGGGATACATTCCCAGAATTACTGCAAATAGCAAAAAATCACAGATAGTAGTGAACCTTATATTTCCAGCAGAAGCATACCATACCACTCTGGAGGACTTCCAAATGTCTAGAGGGGTGTTGGCCATAGAATCGTGCTGGAGGACCTAGAAAATGCCTAGAGAGAACATATTTTGTCAGATTCAGGTAAGTGAAACCACAGGTACTGGTCACACAGATACAAGGGTCATACTATACTCCAAGGTGGCTTTGCCAGTTCCTTCCTCTGGAATAGAGCTTACAGCACATGGCATTCATTGGCAGTCTCCCATCCAAGTACTAAACGGGTGTTGTAGGCTGTATTACAGAGGAAGAATCTGGCAAAACTACCTCTGAGGATTCCTTGCCTAAGAAAACCCGATGAAATTCATGGGGCCACCATAAATCGACAGGCAACTTGAAGACACATAGACACATACACACACAAGATATCAAGGGAAGTAAGAGTGCCACTCTATTCTGCTTTGGTCAGACCTCATCTAAAATACAGTTGTCCCTCCATATCCATGGATTTGGTATCCACGGATTTAAGTATTCATGCCTTGAAAGTATTCTTTAAAAAATAATAATCCAAAAAGCAAACCTTGATTTTGCCATCTTATATAAAGGACACCATTTTGCTATGCCATTCCATATAATGGGACTTCAGTATTCACAGATTTTGGTATCCACGGGAGGTTCTGGAACCAAACCCCAGCAAATATGAAAGGACAACTGTACTGTGTCCAGTTCTGGGCACCCCAATTCCAGAAGGATATAGACAAGCTGAAGCATATCCAGGGGAGGGCAACCAAAATGGTGGGAGGTCTGGAAGTCATGTGCTGTGAGGAGTGGCTTAGGGAGCTGGGCATGTTTAGCCTGGAGAAGAGAAGGTTTAGAGGTGATAGGATAGCTATGTTTAAATATTTGAAGGGATGTCATACTGAGGATGGGCCAAGCTTGTTTTCTGCAGCTCCAGAGACAAGGACACAGAGCGATGGACAAACTACAGGAAAAGACATTCCATCTAAACCAGTGTTTCTCAACCTGTGGGTCCTCAGATGTTGTTGGACTACAGTTCCTAGGAGCCCTCTGAGGTCTCACCTTGACAGCCAGGTGGTCCTCCCAGTCATTAGTGAGGCTGTGAGTTCAATCCTACAGCCTCACTAATGACTGGGAAGACCACCTGGATGTCAAGGTGAGACCTCAGAGGGCTCCTGGGAACTGTAGTCCAACAACATCTGGGGACCCACAGGTTGAGAACCACTGATCTAAACATTAGGAAGAACTTCCTGACAGTAAGAGCTATTCAGCAGTGGAGTGCACTGCCTCGGATTGTTGTGAAGTCTCCTTCTTTGGATGTTTTTAAACAGAGGCTGGATGGCCATCTGTCAGGAATGCCTTGATTGCGTATTCCTGGAGGTTGGGGGTTGGACTGGATGGCCCTTGTGGTCTCTTCCAACGCTATGATTCTATCTGACCTTGGTCCCTTTTCCCCAAATGCTGCAGGGTAGTAGAACTTCTAGAGCATGGGAAAATGTGCCTTTTTTGGACTGGCTGGGGGATTCTGGGAGTGGCAGTCCAAAAAAAAAAAACCCTTCCCTGAGCCTAGAAGGACTGCCAAGGAATCCCAGGTGCTGTAGGGTCTATTTCAGAGGAATGGAGTGGCAAAATCACCTCTGAGGATTCCTTGCCTAAGAAAACCCTCTAAAATTCATGGGGTCGTCATAAGTCAATAAGCGACTTGAAAGCCCCCATACACAGACACGTCACTAACAGGATGCCAGCTTCAATGAATAATTTGGCTGTGAAGCCCAAGAGAAACCATGTTCCAGGGCCAGCAGAATTTGGGAAGTGTTTAACTTCACCCACACCAAAAGCAGCTTGAACCTAAGTCCTTCCAGGCTGTTGCACATTTGTGCCCTAAATTTATGACTTTCAGAATGCCAGCTGTGAAATAACTCACTAGGCGGCAAGGCTGGAGGTCAATATACATTTAAGTAAAAAGGTTTTTCAAAAGCCTCAGGGTCAATCAGGAAAAGCTATAATTATTGCCCATGAGGGAAAATGTGGAGGAGGAGGAGGACAGGGAGAAAAAGGTAGGAGGAAGGATTTGATGTGGGCTGTCAATTCCTGTTAAGCAAATAAGATGGTTTTAATGCTAAACAGCAACTGAAGAGACCGTTAATTTTGCTGAGGAACTAGACTACCTAAATGAAATCTGCAAGGCCTTCTTTATAACCAACTCTAACTAGCTGTCATCCTCTTAAAACAAGTAGAGAGGAACACACCAGCCAATGCATATGCCGGTGCGCTCAAGCCAATATTTCTAACATCAGTAGTCTACAAAATGGTGAGAACTTCACAATGGTTTTGTCATAACTGAAAGAACGAAGACTCAATCTATATATATATATAAAACTCTTGGGTATGTTGCCTTTCCCAGTGTGCTGATTGGCTGCTCAGGAAACACACCCAGCCAATCACCACCCAAGTGCAAATTCCCTCTCCACCTCACAATCCACTCCTGCCACTCAAGCTGCAGCCACACCCCCAGCCTCACAAGGGCCCCTCCTTCCTCTCCCTCCCTCAGCCACTCACCAGTCACGGGCTGCAACGGGACCCAGGCAGTCAACTGGCGATGGCGGAGGGAGGGTGCTGCCGCCATTTCAACAGGACCCAGGCAGTCAAATGGTGGCAGTGGCAAAGGCAGGATGCCACCTCTGGGACAGAACTCAGGCAGTTAACTGACAATGGCAGGCGCAGGATGCTGCCGCTGCTGCTGCAACAGGACCCAGACAGTCAACTGGCAGCAGCCACGGCCACAGCAGCAGCAAGGCAATAGAGTGAATCACCTTCAGCAATTCTGAGGAAAGTGTGGAACACTGAGAAGGGGGAGGAGGAATTTAAAAATCCACCAGCCTACCTTACAGGGTAGTCTTGAGGTCTACCGGGCAGTTTTTTGGGAATTTTTTAACAGTGTATGTTATGCTGGGTACAACTAGTTTTAATTATTTGTTCTGCAAATCTTGATGCAACTGTTGCTGGACCACCTTGATTTTTACCATGATTCCTGATTGGTTGGGACAAGAACTCCAGAGATATGTCTTAAATCAGGAAAATAAATATTTGGAGGTCTGGTCTCCCTTTATTTCTGATGTTAATTGCAATATAGTTGACTCTCCTCTCCTGGATTTTGTTGTGGATCTATGGAAAGATGCCTCTGTCCTTTTTATGCTATTCATGTATATATACATTCAAGTATTTGAAAGATGAGAAAAGACTTCTGTGTAGATTATCTTTCTCTCATATGTTGTTGTTGTTTGCAATCATGCCAGCTTCAGCTTATGGTCACCCTATGCATAAGAGACCTCTAAGAGCCCTAGTCATTCACAGAAATTCTCAGGTCTTGCAGATTCAGGACAGCCATGTCTCTCTTGACCGAGACAATCCACTTGCAATGTAGTTTTCCTTTTCTTCTACTGCCTTCCACTTTACTAAGCATGATCATCTTTTCCAATGAGTCACATCTCATGATGTCCCAAATATGATAGCCTCCATTTAGCCAGTGTGGCTTCTAGAAAGAGTTCAGGCTTGATGAGCTCTTAGAACCATTTATTGGTCTTTGGACAGCCCATGGTGTCGGTAGAACTTTATTTCAAGGACCTCAGGACAGCATACTCTAGAATACATTCAAAAAGTTTCAGACCTTTTAAAACAGTAAGAATAATTGATATGAAAGGACATGGAAAAATTGGACTTGTTAAAAGAAGGCAGTTTCAAACCATTTGAAATAGTTGAAGACAATCTGAAACCCTCCATTATGTGCAGCTGTGGATGAAATAAATTAGGCCCCAATTAAGTTCAGTAAAGAGTCATATTTTTTCCTTGGTGCTCGAAGGACAGCTGCGTTGGCACCAATTGGGCCTCTAGAAGAAGACCTTTTCACAACTTACCTCTCAAAATACCCCATCTTTTTGTGAGTGGAGAAATGGCATGTATGTGTGTGTGAGAGAGAGCTGTGTCCTGGTTTATCCAAGTAGAAGGGATCATCCTATAGCTTGTGGTCTTCTTTTGAAGTCTCCATTGGCTCTTTGTGTGATTTATAATAGCCATTACTGTGGTTTATGCTAGTGATGCAAAGGCCATCACTGTAATGCTGGCAGTGGTAAATTCTGATGTTTAGACACTCTTCATGATAGCCACACACAACTCCATATGAACAAATCAGCCCTGGCAGCTTGCATCTCCACAAGGAACAGGTAATGTGAATGGGTATGAATTGCCCATTAAAGACCAGGCCACCACAAAGTTCTTGGCATCACAGCAAGGGTTGTTCAGAAGAATATATTGTCATTGAGGAAACCCACAAGCTCACAATCCAGTCTAAATTAGAATGAGCATGGAGGTGGAAATCAAAGAAACCTGATGAATGTCTTGTGCACCTCAAATTCTGCTTGGTACCATCTCCCTGTGGCAGCCTTCCCCAACCTTGCATCTCCAGATGTTGTTGGACTGCACCTCTTGTCATCCTCAGGTAGCACCCACAATGGTCAGGGATGAGGGTGTGTGTGTGCAGTCCACCGACCTTTGGGGATCTAAGGTTGGGAAAGACCATTTTCAACGAAAGGAGGAAATCTGTGTTCCTCATCACATTCCCTGTACATGAAGGTGTCAGATTAAACCTGGGAGGGGGGGCTTTCTGTGTGAAAACACATCTCTGCTCAGAGCTATGGATTGAATGATCTATTCTCCCTGACTGATAGTGGGTTGTAGATGGGCGAGGGAAGAAGAGGTAGTCCTTCTTCATGACTTTAAAAACCATCCCTTCCGAGCTTCCATTTACCCATCTTCAAAATAGGCATAGAAGAAACAAGCACAAACCCATCAGCACAAGAAAAAGCACAGGAGGAGGAGGAGGAGATGAAGAAGAAGAAGAAGAAGCAAAACCCCATTCTCTGCATGCCTCCAGAGCCCACAAATGGCTCATCCATTCTCTCAGTTTCTAACTTGCGGGAAAGCTTGTTATCACCCTCCACCTTTGGAATGAGCAACCCAAAGCATTAACTTTAAATATTTAATGCATTCTTGTGGCTCTTGGAGAGCAAAGTGAGAAATATCCCATAAACATCTATTAGTGTTAATCAAATGCTGCAGCTTGGTGCTCTTGGCCATTACCAGCAATTAAAGCGTATTTGCCCAACCCCCTCACTTCCAAGGGTCAGATGGCTCCCTGAGATGATTTGCTGGTCTCCTCCCTCCCTCCCTCATTCTCATCTTTCTTGTTTCTGATTCAAGTTTTCTGAATCCTTCCTTGATTTCCCCCTCACCTCCTGCAGCCGATTATGTGTCTGAATTACTGCACTAATGAGGCCTTTATACTCCCTGCTCATCAATCACAGGTTGTGCTCAAATAAAAGTGTCCAGTGATCGCCTACCGGGAAGTGATGCCTGGCTTGCTGCATCCTGGGCAATGGTGGGGTCTAGTTTAGTTGGCCTTTCTCTTCTTTCTGCCTCCACTGTAAGCACCTGAGTTGGAGCAGAAAGACAAGCAGCACCTGATTCCTTCCAGTTAACCTTGATGGGAGATCACCTGTCAGTTGGTGTCAGGTCCCCTACCTCTCCAGTCCTTATTGTTGCAACACCTTGTGCATTTCATCGCCTTCTCGGAGCATCAGGTGGCTAGAAAACCGACTCCTTTGAGAATGTTGGAGGTCAGGTAACATAGGCTATGACCTGATGCTGTGCTTCAGGCTCACATGCTTATCCATACAGAGAGGAGCTAGAAAAAGTCTTGCCTGATGTTCTCTGGGACTTGTCCTCCAATACAGCAAGATAAGGGTGTGGGTATACTGTTGCAATGGAAAGGGAGGCTGTTGGCTAGTGCTGCATCAAACTTTTCTTATGCCTCCCCTAAGACCACCTTGGGGTCGGGCCAAGAGACATGACTTGGTTACACATTCATAACTTAAGTAGCCTATGTAGGCAATTGGCAAATATAATTAATCTTATCAATCGAGTTAAAAGAAGTGACAAGGATAACCATTAAAAAAAAGGAGACAGCACATGGAAGGTCCCTGAGCAACCAGCCCTCCAAGGCCTGCTGAAACAAAAAGGTTTTCACTTGCCCACAAAAGGATAGCAAGGAGGATGCCAGTCTAACCTCTCTAGGGACTTTATCAGGCATGGCAAAAATTGCACGATTACGATGTCACAGTAGCGTGAATGGGTCCCACTACCGCACGGCATTGTCGTGCCCACATGGTCAAACTGTGCTCCAGCTGCAAATAAGGCATTGCTTTTCATTAACAGGACAAGCCATCAATAGCTCTCAATATTCCTTTTTTTTCTTCCCAGTATTGAAGAGCATGGGAAAACACATTCTAATGTAATCTCACGAATGGGCAATCCTCTTTCCCCCCCTCCCCATTCCCGGTGAGAAAACGTCCGGGTGAGAATGTGAAAGCTATCCACAGGATGCTTTTTTTATGAACTGTCCCAGTTTGTTTGCACGTTTCTAAGTTTGTTTCAGTGTTTGTGTGTTTGGTTACATTGCAAATTAAGTCTTTTTGTGTGTGTTTTTAAGTGCGCTTGTGTCTTCCCGCAAGAACCGCCAAAATCTCACCCATGCTAATTCACAGAAGTAAAGTCCCATTCCTAAAATGCTAAAAGGGTTGTGAAATAATTCTGTGGCGGTTCTTTCACACGATTACAGTGACGTGTGGTAAGAAGTGTAATAATGCCACTATGTTTCAGCTTTCCTCATTCACAGAATTACAGAGTTTTTAGATGCTAGTCTGATAAAGTCCTAGGAAGGGCATTCCAAAGCCTGGGAGCAACCCCCAAGCAGGCTGTCTTCCTCTGCAGGGTTTCCTCTCATCAGCCTTTTGTGATACTCAAGAAACACTTTTTGACCACTTTTCAATTTTTCCCCATTCCTAATCTGCAGATGGGGGTGACAAGATGTTTTAAATACTAACTTAATATAAAGCCTATGGTTTTGTTCTCCAGTATATAGGATCTGAATAATAAACCAAGATTATAATAGATGAATGAATGCAGGACTCCCTCCCGCTGCAGAAGAGGGCTGGCACGCTGATCCGTTTTTTGCTGGTGGGAACAGATTAAAGCAGGTATTATTTCAAAATGCTGTAACGGGTCCTACCCTATCTTCCCCCCCACTTTAGCCCCATCTTTGCCCAGGGGTTGTGAGGAGTGTCTGGGGGCAGAACAGGACAAAAGCCCTGCTTTATCAGGACTGCAGGGCTCTAAGGACGTTATCAGATGAGCACCTAAAAACACAGTAATCCCACAAACAAGGATAGCAGAAACACTGTGGCATTATTATACTTATTATTGCATGTCACTGCAATGTGAAAGAACCGCCATGGAATTATCGCACAATAACCACTAGTGCTTTAAGAACGGGAGTTTACTTTCGCAATTTAGCATGGGCAAGATTTCGACTGTTCTCATGAGAAGACATGAGCATGCTTAAAACTCCCCAAACACCTAAATTAAGAAAGTAAATGAATACACAAGCATGAAACAAACCTAAACATGTGCAAACTAAATGAGACAGGTCATAAAAAGAGAGTCCTGTGCTTCTCACCCAGAAGTTTCCTCTCTGAGGACCGCACATTCATGCTGTAATCTCACGATTACAACGGGACGTGGTTCTGCACGCCATCAATACCATGGGAAAAGCAATATTGAAGATCTATTGACATCTTATCCCAACAATTAGATGTAATGCCTTTTTCATGGCTGGGGGACACAGTAACCATGCAAAGACAAAGACGTCGTGCAATAGCGGTGCCATTTGCACTACCATGATGCCGTAATCGTACAGTTTTTGCCGCATCTCATAATGTCTTAAGACAGGGACAAGATGGGGTATATTGCCCATGTAGATAAGCCTTTTTCATTCAATCTACAGCAAGTCACCTTCCTTGTTCTATTCCACATTCACGCGGCAAGCAGAACAACCTGGTTGTGAAAAGCCTGCATCTGGGTATTTAGGAGTCTCACCAAGTTCAACAAGGCTTTCTCCCATGTACAAAAGAGAACTGTAGCTCCTGTTTTTTCACCAAATCTCAGGTGAATTCCAGTGGCTCCGTGAGGTCTGCTCCGGGATCTTCCTGGATTAGTCCAGATCATGAGATAGAAAAGAAAGACATTTGTTTGTTTCATCAAACACAACATTGTGTGACCTTTATCCTCTGGTACAAAGAAAGATTTCATTAACGACATGGAGGCGAGGCAGAAAGGTGGGCTTGTTTTAGGACTAGGTTGCAGAACATCTGCCCTTGGACTCCTCTCTTCCAGACTCTTATGAAAGGAGAGGGAAATCCCTGTATAGCTGGATCAGAGCAAGAGCAACCAGGACTGGAGGGGATCCCCCCGGTCCAGGAATCATTGTTCTCACTTGGAATTAGCTTTGTTTGCTCTTATTGTCACAGCCAAATCTGTGTGACCACATAGGGCAGAATCCTATTGGTGTATTACCCATGCATAAGCTCCTCTATGGAAGAAGTTGGATGATTTTCTCTGATGACAAAGTCTGCATTCAATTCAAGGTTGTAGAGGCAGGGTTGTGCACACAGTGCAGCTGTTCAGTCGCATATTCAGTTGTGCATTCAGTTGGGCTAATGTTGCCATTTGCAGCAAGGACCGCATACAACAACCAGCACGTAATTCCTCATGCAGACATTTAATAATAATAATAATAATAATAATAATAATAATAGTAAAAAATTATTTCTGTCCCACCCCTCTACAATGCAATCGGGGTGGCTTACAATATAAAAACAAAAACAAAAAATTGTACTACACAGCCCTCGATGCAGGAGTTGAATCATAGGACTTTATCAGACAAACTAAATATAACATCATAACATTGCCACATAAATACAAAATGGTGCACATATCAGACAGCGTCACCCTTTTGCTCTTATGTCCTGGTCAAACCCATCCTATTTTATTGACGGCTGAAGCTGTCAATAGATCTCCCATGGCACTTTAGTGCCAGAATTCTGCCAGCATTGCCTGCGTATGAAACCCTGCACCATTTAACTCATGTGAATGCAGCATCAATGGCTGGTCTGGCCAGAACACTTCTGGGTGAGATCCAGGTAAGTGATGCACTTGTTATGTTCCCCCACCCTGAGTTACTTGGATGTTTTTTGGTGTGTTTAGGTGCTTGGTGTAACTTTTTTACTTATTTTTTTTTTATTCTTGTTCAAGTGAAACAAAATACAGTTAACAGTTTTGTAGTTTTACAAGGTCTTTAGCCTTCTCTGCCCAAGAGTGCTAGTGCCTCACCAAACTACAAGTCTCAGGATTCCATAGGAAGGAGCCATGGCAAATAATCCAGTTTCGAACTGGATTATTTGTATAGTGTGCATGCACCCAGAGGCTGGCTAGACTGGCTGTTGAAACTTCATTCAACAGTAGCAATGGGAAAAGGTCCTCTGTCACACCTGAGGCTAGCAGGCCAGGTTATGAGATGCAGAACCAGGCTGCTTGGCATGCATAGCTCTCTCCATGAAGGGAGGGGATGGCCAGGGGTTCAAGAAGAACTGCCAGAGGGCTGCCACTGTTGTCTCCAAGCATTTCCCTCCAGAAACGGGAAACGTCCCACTCTGCCTCCTAGCAGGGCCGGTCCTGCCTTCCACCCTCATTTTGCACATTAAGAAAAACTAGCAGAGGAAAGGAAGGCTAGGCAGCCAAAAGCTCATTAACATTCCTGACCTTTCAGAAGAAAATTAATTCTAACTTCGCACGTACCGGTTCTGCCGCTTGGTTGTGTCAAAACGGTGGCATCATTAGAGAAAGGCAGACAAGGCTCCAAGGGACAGAGTGTCTGCCACCTCGGTGGAACTTGCATTGAGTTACTGAGTGCTGGCACAAATAAAGCAATGACATGGGCCATTCTGTCAGCTTTTCACATGAAATTAATCGTCGTTCCGTTGGCTGTGTAAATTTTTATCACCACCGAGCGGGAGGGATGATGAATATAGCGAGGCATCCTGACAGCTATGGCCTGAAAGCTCTCGATTGTCTCTGCATTTCAACTGCAGCGTTGCGCTTTTAAAGGAGCTGCCTCCCTTGGTGTGTGTGTCTGTGTTAAGGAGAGAGCAAGAGAAAGAGAGCAAGAGAGATCTCTTGACACACACTCTTCCCCTAGAGTAGAATGTGTCATGGACTTGGAAATTTTTCAAGCTCGGACCATCAAACTGTAGGGAGAACAGCCCACGATGCCACAATGCTTCGGCTTTTCTTACATTTACGCCCGAATCTAAAAGCAAAATTGGACCCCAGCCCTAAATCTGCAGCTTGCTTGTGAATAATGTGGGCTCTCTGACACTCCACAGTAGTTGGCTTCTTTTTGGCTTTCATGCCACTCCCTGGTCAATCGTTGTTCCTATTTTGTCCCCACTTGCGTGATACTTGTGGCTAGGGAAGGCACAAAATATTTCAAAATATTGGATTGAAAAATGTGTTTCTTGAGGGTCAGGAAAGCCTGACTAATATGGGCCCCTAGCCTCCGACAACCTTAAACTGGTTTCCATGAGGTTGCATGAGGACAGTGTATGTGTGCGTGTAGGAGAGAGAGAGAGAGAGCGCATATATGTGTGCATGTGTGTTTTTAGTCACTTATCTGGCATGCTTTCTCTCCTGCCTTCTCCCTCCTGTTTCAGGTCAGAGCTCAGAGCAACCTCGATGGATTCCCTCACAGCCTTGCTGTCATTGGGATGCAGCACTCCAGAGATTTCAGTGCACCTTTCCCCCCCCCCCCTTCACTAGGCCTGTTGAAGTCATGTAGTTGTTGAAGGGGAAAGTTTGATATCCTATGACAAAGCACATCCCTCCAGGGTGTGCAACCACCCTCGAAAAGAGAGGAAGTGAGACAAGAGAGCAGTCTGTGTCTGAGCGAGGTGTTGGTGTGTGCACAATGAAGACAGTGACTCAGGGCTGGGCAGCCAGGAAAAGGAAGAAAAAGAGGGAGAGAAGGGGAGTGAAGGAGACATCCAGCGTCCCAAGCCATCTGGCCCACCACAACGCTTCCCGTGAGACAAACTAGGGGGCAACCAGGGTTGTTTTTGTGATTTCGGATCCCCAGCTCCCTTCACTGCCCTTACTGCCATGGTCAAGAGTTGGGGGACGATGGAACGTCAAGAGGATCCCAGCATCCCCACTGAAGAAACGAAAGAAGTTTTATAGAAGCTCATAGGAGTGGCTTATGCGCAAGCAGGGGTGTTGCTATGAAGGTGGGGCAAAATCAGGATGTTGTGCCCCCAAAAAGAATTTTCCCTCTCCATGAAATTTTCCTCCAGTCCCCAAGTTTCTAGCATCACAGAGAGTGAGAGGTTGAAAACGGTTCACACCTAGAACTCCTGGATCACTTGGCCTGTTCCTTTTCTTCGGGAGCCTACACTGTATTTCTAAAGGCTCACCTGAAGTTTTAAGTTATTGCAATTGTCATAATGTGGGGACTGGAGGGAAATTCAGTAGCTACATCCCTGGGTGCGCACACACATATATTGCTGAGTGACTGTCAGATGAAGCTGGCTTCTACATGCACAGTCAGATGAGGTGGGTGAGTCCTGAGTTGCTGGAAGGGACTGTACCATTTCACACTGCAAGTGTGTGTGTGTGTGTGTGTGTGAGAGAGAGAGAGAGAGAGAGAGAAGCTGACATTCTGCTTGGGACTTGTGTCTTCGTAGATGGGCTTGCATGCACACAAGATTGAATTGAATAGTTTCACAACATCTGTGTTCACCTAGGCCTGCCATATGGGCATCCATTGCACAGTGTGCCATGGCCTGATGTGTAATGGCCACCAATGAGCATTGGGGTGCTCCCTGATGAGCATCTGGGCATTGGCTGTGCCCAATTCACATCAGAGGTACCCAATGTGCACCAGAAGTGCCTTGTGCACATCAGAAGTATTCGATGCACATTGGAGTATGCCCATCAGTGCCCAAATGTGCATCTTCACACCTCACTAACAGGGCTTCATCGAGTTTCTGCAGCATAGCTAACAGATTCATAAAGTTACAAAACATAGATTGTGGCCAAATCCACACTGCACAAATAATCCAGTTTGAAACTGGATTACTTGTCATAGCTCCTTCCTATGGGATCTGGGATTTGTAGTTTTACAAGGTCTTTAGTCTTCTCTGCCACAGAGTGCTGGTGCCTCACTAAACTCAAAACCCTAGGGTTCCAAAAGAAGGAGCCATGGCAAAGCATCCAGTTTCAAACTGGATTATTTATGTAGTGTGGATTTGGCCTGTGACATAGGATCTTGGCCATTACCTTCAGTACTCTTCTACATTAAAAGATGAAAAAGAGTTTCCTACAAGCAAAAACCTGGCAGCCTAGGGCAGATGGCAGGATGGGATATTTCTCTCACATCAGTAGGTCTTCCAAACTTAGGTAGCCTGGGTGTTTGAGTGCGATGTGAGGGAGCTTCCAAAATCCCCACATAGAATCTAAATGTGTGACTCAAGGAGGCATACAAATTAATCCAAATATAAGACGTCTAAAAACCAGAAGATTGTCATTACAATGGAATTCAACTATCAGTAACATTATGTACAATTTAAAACACACATTAAAGGACTAAAAAGCAGTTAAAAACACTAGAGCAATCTGTTATAGTCCTTTCTTGAAAACAGTCAATTCCTGAAAGGGTGTCAGATTTATTTATTTATTTATTTATTTATTTAAAAAAACCTTTATTGGTGGAAGGACAGCAAGAAGAAGACCATCTGAGCCACCCTAGAAAGAGAGTTCCAGAGCAGCCATAAAAGGCCCTATCTCATATTCCCCCCAACATGCCTGTGAGGGTGATGGGACCAAGAGCAAGGCTTCTCTTGAAACTCTCTGGGCCCAGGCAATTGTTGGGTGTCAACCGAGAGAGAAAACCAAAAAACTGGAGGTGGGGTGGAATGTCCTATGTCAGGAGCACCTTGGCCGTCTGAGTCCCTAAACAGGAAAATGTTTGTTAGAAGGTGAAAATACAGTCCTTGGTTGCAATTCTCCCTTGTTCTATGAGGGAAGGTATTGCTTTTGTGGACAATATGATGAATACAAAAACATACATACAAGGGAGCCCTGGTGGTGGTTAAATGACAGTACTACAGTCGCAACGTTATGAGTTTGGTCCCAGAGGGCTCCAAGGTCGGTAAAATGAGTACCCAGCTTGTTGGGGGCAATTAGCTAAAAACCAATGTAAACCACTTGGGGAGTCCATTGCACTGATAAATGGTATAGAAATATAAGTGCTATTGCTATTGCTGACATATAGGTATATGGGCTCATAGATAAGGGACCAGGCTTTGGTAGCTTTCATGTTTGTGTAGAAGAGGGAATTTCAGCTGGTGGGGCCCTCTCCGCCTTTCGTTCTAGCAGTTTTCCTATTGAGAGCTCGAGATGCCAACCATGTCAAAATTGTACCCCATTTGGATTTCAGTCTTTGGATTGCAGAAACAAGTATGGGGGGGGCGGGGCAGGTGAGGCAGACCATCCTTCAATCTTCAAAGGCTTTGGGCTGTTACAGTTCAGCAGTTAGTTTCTAACCAACAAGCCACAGGAAGACAACTGAGAAAGGTGGGTATAGCTCTCAAGGAGCTGTGCTTTGAGATTATTCCAATAGATGGCTATGGGAGAAATAATGTATGCATGCTAACAACGTCAATAATTAACTAGAGCAATAAAAGATCAAGGCAATCATGCCCAGTGCATTTTGAGAGCATCAAAACCCCTCCAAGGTGCTACACTCATAGGCGTGCCTTCTGGCTGCCTCTCCTGCTAAGCCTTCCCATAACTCAGAGTTATTCTTGCATCCCATTAACTCCCCAAAAGGTGTCAAACCTGTTCACACAACTTTTCCTCCCACTTGCAACTGCAGAGATGGCATCTTCATTGCTGATTATGGGTCACACTTCGCTCAAAGTCATGGGTTATTCATGGTGGCAGATGAACCAATGCGTTTGGTAAGCGCCCATAGTCAACAACAGAATTCTTCAGCCATGGGCCAGCTGACTAAGGAATTTATCAGATGTGACAAATACAGCATCATAGCGATGCCTAATTAACGTGAAAGGGCGTCCATATCATATGACATCGTCCTTTCGTGATTGTGTATTGTCCAAAAGCCATTCCTTTTAATTGATGGGCCAAGTCATCAATAGATCTGCCATGGTGATTTGTTGTCAGTATTGCTGGTGTTTGAAACCTTGCACCATTGTGCTCACATGAATACAGCATCAATGAGCAGAACACTTCTGGGTGAGATCATGAAAACCAGATACCGTACGTTTTTTTTGTGTATCTCCCTGGTTCACTTTTTAGTTTTAAAGTGTGTGCTTTTGCTTGTGTGTACGTTTTGTGTCTGTATTTTTATTTTTCAAATTTACCACACTCGTGTCTTCTCGTGAGAGCTTGAACCTGGAATAAACGGAGTTCAATTCATGCTCTGTTTATGCTGGGGCTGCCTCTTTAATGCTGCTCAAGGTAGGTCTGATAGGGGGGATTCTTTTGCTGGCATAAAACACCACAAAATATGCTTGCAAAAGAACATTAATGGGGGTTAGTCTGATAAAGTCCTAAAACTTAGGAGTCCTGAGCCTACATCTGGGTTGCAGAGTAGAAAGCTACAAAGTGATCATAGAATCATAGAGCTGGAAGAGACCACAAGGGCCATCCAGTCCAATCCCCTGCCATGCAGGAATACACAGTCAAAGCATTCCCAACAAATGACCACCCAGCCTCTGTTTAAAAACCTCCAAAGAAGGAGACGCCACCACACTCCCAGGAATGTATTCCACTTCCAAACAATTCTTACCCTCAGGAAGTTCTTCCTAATGTTTAGGTGGAATCTCTTTTCCTGTAGTTTGAACCCATTGCTCCATGTCCTAGTCTCTGGAGCCTCAGAAAACAAGTTTGCTCCATCCTCAGTATGACATCCCTTCCAATATTTA
This sequence comes from Gambelia wislizenii, assembly GCA_030847615.1. Lineage (NCBI taxonomy): Eukaryota > Metazoa > Chordata > Lepidosauria > Squamata > Crotaphytidae > Gambelia > Gambelia wislizenii. The sequence goes on along the minus strand of JAUMIR010000013.1, from coordinate 21,551,416 downwards.
AACATAGCTGTCATGTCCCCTCTTAACCTACTTTTCTCCAGGCTAAATATACCCAGATCCCTAAGCCGTTCCTCATAAGGCACGGCTTCCAGACCTCCTACCATTTTGGTTGCCTTCCTCTGGACACGTTCCAGCTTGTCCATATCCTTATGGAATTGTGGTGCCCAGAACTGGACACAGTATGATGCATTAATTGTGCGGTGCCTCCCTTGTGTCAAATAGTGATGTACAACTGGATGCCCAAGTGAATATGCATCTGTATGTGTATCCACATTTTATGCATGTATTTATTTATTTATTTTAGGTATTTATACCCTGCTCTTCAGCCACAAAGGCTCTCAGAGCAGCTTACAAGTTGTTAAGCAATAGCACTTTACACATCTACACTGCTTTTTATAGCGAGCTAGGCACTAAGTGGTTTCCAATGTGTATTAGCTAATTGCCCCCACAAGCCAGGTACTCATCACATGTACATTTCCTTACACAATGGCACCACATGCGTCATGCCCTTTCCGTAACCTTGAACTCAATACAGATGTCCGCCATATTTCAGGACAGAGCAATTGGGGACATCACTTCACTGAATATCTCCAAAGAAAGAAGAAAACCTCAGATAGGTTCCTGGTAGGTGGGACTCACCATTAGACATGGCTATAACATTGCTCCTTCCCTTTGCTAAGTTTTCTTTCAATCTTCTACCACTGGAGATGGAAAATGACTCATTCCAAGATTTTACAAGTGGGTTTCTGGACAGCTGGGCAACCCTGTCAGGAAGAATAAAAGACCAGCAAGAATTTTGAACAACTTTCTCCTGGTATTCAAATGTCCCAAAGTGTTGTGGGGGACCTATTCTGTGGATAAAAACATGTGCTGTGTTTTTATGCAAAGAAAGAAAGAAGAAAAAAGAGGTGGTTTCTGTGTAGAAAATGGATTTTCCTGCACAGAAAAACTGTTTCTTGCATAGAAAATACTTATGCTTTTTTTTCTACAGAATAATTCCTCCACAACACTTTGAGATGATCAAGTATAAAGAGAATACTGTGGAGGAATATTTGCTTTCTCTCACAGCAGGAAGAAAATGACTGTATTTGTTCTTAGATGTAAGGATTTACACCCCTCCCTGTCACTAAAGGAAATGCCAGCAGCAACAGTATCGGCAATCCAGCCATCTTTTTCCAGCCTTAGCATCATTCCATGGCAAAGGGGGGGGGGACATATTAAAAATGACAGACACTGCTTAAGAAAACATTTGACATAGTGGTCTGTTTGCCGGGAGGTGAGAAGGTGGACTTATACAAACAAAAAATTCTGAAGTTGTCTTAGAGGAAAAATCTATTCTGAAAAATATCACAACCCTTCCACACACAACAGTTAGGGGTTGTCTATACTGTGAATTGCTCTTCGCCGATGATGCTGCCCTTGTTGCCCACACAGAAGCAGCTCTGCAGCGCCTAACATCCTGCTTTGCAACAGCTGCAGAGCTGTTTGGGCTAGAAGTCAACCTGAAGAAAACAGAAGTTCTTTACCAGCCTGCACCACAGGACGAACACCACCATCCCCACATTGCCGTCGGCAAATCAGTGCTCAAGTCCGTTCAGCAGTTCACCTACCTGGGAAGCATCATCTCCTCAGATGCCAAGATTGACAAAGAGATCGATCACAGATTAGCAAAGGCATATAGTGCATTTGGAAGACTTCACAAAAGAGTCTGGAGCAATAAACACCTGAGGCAAAGCACAAAAATCAGTGTGTATAGAGCCATCGTACTGTCTATCCTCCTTTATGGATCTGAAACATGGGTCACCTATCGCCACCACCTACGACTCCTCGAGCGCTTTCATCAGCGCTGTCTACGCACAATCCTAAATATACACTGGACTGACTATGTGACGAATGTTGCTGTCCTTGAGCAAGCAGGGATCACCAGCATTGAGGCCATGATATTGAGAACACAGCTGCGCTGGGCAGGGCACGTTTCTAGGATGGAGGACCATCGCCTCCCAAAAATACTACTCTACGGTGAACTCACCACGGGTCAGCGTAAGAGGGGCGCTCCAAAAAAGCGATACAAAGACTCCCTGAAACAACATCTCAGGCTTGGCCAAACTGATCACCAACAGTGGTCCGCTGTGGCCTCACATCGGGAAGCATGGAGACGCACTATCCACAATGCTGCAGCCTTATTTGAGAACTCACGACGAACAAGTCTTGAAGAGAAACGACAACGCAGAAAGAATCACAACCCAAAAACATCACCCAAGGAGACCTTCTGTTGTGCTTTCTGCAACCAGACTTGTTTATCTCGGATTGGCCTTTTTAGTCATCAGCGCGCCTGCAGAAAGCGCGGGATGAGTCCTTCCTGAATCTTCGTTTGCGAAGAAAAGCCAGAGAGAGAGAGATACTGTGAAAATACTCCTCACAGAATTTGCTGGGAATATGAGCTGTCTTAATAGGATCCCGAATTATCTTGTCATATTGTGAAGGAGGGGGGCCAAAAAGAGGGAAAACCTACGTCGTTGCTTTTCCCGATTTCTTTAAAAAGTTCCTGTGATATGCGCATTTTCGCTCGTTAAAACAAGTGATTCGACATGAATCGAGTCCCCGTACAAAACAAAGTGCAAACCTGATTGGCCAGATGAGCACAAGGGGTGGAACTTGGTTACAGGGCAAGCGCCTATTGCCACCATGTTGGATTTTCGCCTTAGCGAGTGATCGCTAAGGCGATAAATTGGGGATCTGTGCTATCTTATTCTCCTTTTTTTGGAAATGTGGAATAGTGCTTGTGGACACCATAGAAATAGTTTTTTTAAAAAAACTTCAGTGGTGGCATATTTAAAAATGTGAGTAATTCACAGGCATGCAAAGTTTATGGGGGCTGTAAAACCATTAAGACAGGTCCGCAGCTGCTGTGACTTGCTATTACTGTGGAGCAGTCCATTTTTTCCTTCCTGTAGAAAAGCCCTTAGACTCCATTTTAACAACCTTGGTTGCATCCTATGGAATCCTGGGATTTGTAGTTTGGTCAGAGATACTAGTACTCTCGGGCTGAGAATTCTAAATACTCCTCCCTAAACTGCAAATCCCAAGATCCCATAGGAAGGGACCATGGTTATTAAAGTGGAATCATAGCACAAAAACAGTGTAGTGTGGAAAGGCCCCAATTCTGTTGTTTGTAACACTAACTTGGGGGCCTTTCCCACTACACAATTATAGCACTATGGTTCCACTTTAATGGCCATCCCTGCATCCTATGAATCCTGGGGTTTGTAGTCTGGTGAGGGCCTACAGCACTCCAGCTCTGAATTCTAAATGTCCTTCTCTAAGTGGAAATTCCCAGGATTCCATAGGATGAAACACTTAAAGCGGAATCATAGTGCTATAATGGTATAGTGTGGAAGGGTCTCAGACCACCATAGTTGTATTTGTTGCACAGGAGTAACAGTAGATCCATCTGTTTTCAGAACACTGTGATTTAAATTGTATTTAAGATGGTGACTGGATAGTCTCATTTTAATTTTTTTACAAGTTCAGGAAATAGGAAACTTTGGCTCTCGAATGCATTAGACTTCAGCTCCCCCAAACCCCAGACAGTATGTCCAATGGTAAGGAATTATGGACATTTTAGTGCAACAAATCTGGGTGGCCAGTGGGTTCCCACCTCTGGATGAGATGAACTGTTGGTCCACCTGGCTTTCTCAGATCATATTAGAATAAATCTGTAGGATAGACTTTTGTCAACATCCTCTTCCAACACACATTGATTGACACACCAGACATTGCCGGTTAAAATATTGGAGAGTCTGAACCACTGATGAAATGATGACCACCGAGTCACCCCTCGTATATGTCTTTCGCCTCCCCAGGCCTGATCTGAGAATGAAACAGCTCCCTACAGCTTGGAATTCTTTCAGCCAAGTTTGCAGAGACAGTGAAATGGAAAAATGTGCCTCTAATTATTACCCCTGTGTGCTTAAAAACCTCTCTCTGAACTTTTAAGTCTCCTCAAATTTCAGGTCCTCTGTCTCTCCTCTTTTTTTTTTTTATTTAAACTCATCTAAAAAAGCTATAAAAAGCCTCCGACACTATAAATTCCCTTGTAAACTGGAGTTTTATAGGTTTAATTGCCTCTTTTTACTGCCTGGCAGGCTTTGTTCCTTCAGCAATTTTAGAGGGTGCTTCCATTACTTTAGCATGAAGAAGAGATGTGGAGAGGAATGGAGCTGGTCGGTGGGCCCTCTGCTGGCATCGGGGACTGGCGTTGGCCAGGTGTCACTTTGCCAGGAGCAACCCTGGCACCAAGGCAGGCTCTGGGCTCATAAAGTCTCTGTGGCACACTTGTGGCTGGTCTGGAAAGGAAGGGAGGGAGGGAAGCAAGGCAGAGAGGGGAAGAACATACCCACAGACTGATAAAGCATAGATAAATGGCATGCAAACTGTTCTCTCCTTTTGTCTCCTTTTCTTATGTATCTTGGCAGGTGCAAATTTTGAAATGAGGACCATTGAAACCAGGGGTGGGCAGCTTTGGGGGCCCCAGAATTCATCCCTTTGAAATATCTCCAAACTTCCCCCCTGCAAAATGTGAAAAATGGGATTTTCCCCCCCAACACCAGCCCTCTAAACACAGTTCAACCTCCCCCGAGCAAAATATAGTGGTTTTGCCTTCCACTCATCCCTAGTGTACTACATACCTGAAAAATCCAGCCTCAGCCCCCGCCCCATTCAAAAATTGGCCAAAATTGAAACCAGTTGCATTAGGTGCTTCAGTACAGCCCACCTGGGCAATGTGCAGTGGTGACACCTGGCCACCTCCCCTTCGCAGTAGGACACTCTGATTTAAATAGAAATACTATATATTTCTCACCATCGTAGGAAAGTTAGAGCCTTACCTCACTCCGAGGAAAAGTGTCAATACAGCAGGAACGTTCCATCTTTTCTGCTGCCTTCCCGCATGACATCGGCATCCTTCCAGTGTCCTTTCGTTCCAGCCCTGTGGTGGGCTGAGCTAAAGCCATGCCTTTTTGCAAACAGGTTTTTCTGGTTAGCAAAAAGGCATGGTTTTACCTTGGTCCCTTATGGGGCTGGAATGAAAAAAAAAACAATGCCATGCTGGAAGGCAGCAGGAAAGACGGAATGTTCCTGCTGCTTTGCCGCTTTTCCTCAGAGCGCAGTAAGATTAAAACTAGGTGAGTCATTTGCTGGATGCCCAGGAACTGTGAAAACTTCCAGACCCTACTATCTTTTTATTATTATTATTATTTCTCTTGAAACCAGACTTAAACTGAACAACTCTTCAAATAGAGGACACCCTGCCCCAGGTTTGGGGGGTGGGTGTGCGGGTTCAAGATTGGCAAGCAGGTCATTATTAATTTTACCTACTCTTGCCGGTGCATTATTACCAAACAGTGAAAGCACAGAATACATTGACCAGAATCCTGTCAGTGACATAGTGTGCACGTAAGTGTGGCTTATGGGTAGTTATGTCTCTTTATGGAGGGAACAAAAGGGAAGCAGCAGCAATGATCGACTACTGTAGGATGGGGAGGTTTTGGATGGCGGGGAGGTTAGAGGATAGCACCTTGTGCCCAATCCAAAAAAAAAAAGCGCCGGGAATGGGCATGAAAATGTAGAGGTAATTAATTAATTTAATTAGTTATCTTTAATTAATTATTTATACCCTGCTCTTCAGCCACAAGGCTATCAGAGCGGCTTACAAACTGTTTCAAGCAATAGCAATTTACACATCTACACTGCACTAAATGGTTTCCAATGTGTGTTAGCAGCCGGGTCCCCATTTTACCAACCTACGGAAGGATAGAAGGCTGAGTGAACCTTGAAGCCCACTGGAATCGAACTTGCAACGTGGTGACTTGCAGTACTGGCATTTAACCACTGCGCCACCAGGGCCCCCTGACACTCTACCTGCTTGATGTAGCATCTCTGCCATTGTCTTAAAACCCTCACCAGCATCTAACCCAGGAAGTGATTGACAATATGGTTACTGTGAAGGCAATGTGACAGAATTCTTTAACACATAAAAATATATGAGAGAGTTGAGGGTAGGCGACAACCGGGCCACATTGCAAGCTTGCAGCCTTCAGACTGCTGGGTATATAGAGTGAGAACAAGAAAAGATTAACACCCCCCCCCCAAAAAAAACCTCCATAAGGATCTTTCCAGACTGGGGAAATGGGCAACAAAATGGCAAATGAAAATTCAATATAAACAAGTGTAAAGGGATAAATATTGCCATCACCCGACACCCATTAACCACCTCCACAACGTCACATATACATTGAAGGGATTGAACTGGTAGCAACTAACTCCCCAAAAAGTGATCTTGAGGGTTGTGATGAATAGCTTAGCGAAAAAGCCAACTCAGTATGCAGCTGCTACATGTGTGTATAGATAGGGATAGATATAGATATAGGACTTTATCAGGCCAGACAAATAAGATGTCATAATGACACCTAATTAACACGAAAGGGCGCGCATGCCAGATGACATTGTCCTTTCGTGATCATGTGTAGGGAATAAGGCATACTTTTTTTTATTGTCAATAGATCTCCTGTTCTGCTTTTTTTGCCGGCACTACCAACATTTGAAACTTCGCGCCATTGTGCTCACGTGAATGCAGCGTGAATGACAGAACACTTCTGGGTGAGATCAAGACAACCAGATAAGGGACACTCCTCTTTTTACCTCCCCAGTTTACCTGTATTTTTTTTTTAGTGTGTTTTTGTGTTTGTGTGAATGTTTTCTATGTTTCTTTTTCTTTATTTTTAAAACATTCTGCCCTCACGTCAATGCTGGGGCTGCCTTTTAACGGGACTGAAGGTAAGTTCTGGTGTGTGTGTGGGGGGGGTTCTTTTGACAGCATAAAAAATGGCACAAAATATGCCGGCAAAAGAACGAGTAAAGAGGCTTGTCTGATAAAGTCCATAGATACAGATATAGATTTGAAAAAGAGAGAACTCCAATGTGGTGCAGAGTGGTTTGATCATTGGACTATGACTTTGCAGACCAGGGTTCAAATCCCTGCTCAGCTATGGAAACCCACTGGAAGTGGAAAAGTACAAATGCCAAGATTCCATAGGATAGAACTATGGGGGATAAAGTGGTGTCAAACTGCTGTATTTCTGCCATGCAGATAGGCCCTCTGTCCCATCAGTTACCTGGCAACTCTATGACAGCACCTCTTAGGTTAAAACCTCAGCCTCAATGGGTTTGGCATCTCTTGTTTTGCTTGCTGAAGACAAGGCAGGAGAAATGGCCCTGGGTTTTAGGAGAAGCTGCTAGGGGTTTGCCCTGCATCATCTAGCACCTTCAGTGGCTGCTTTGGTTTTCTTTATGGGAGGGTTGACCCCAATTATTTACAAGCGAAGGCCATCCATTCACTGATTCTCCTACAGAGTCATAGTTACAGCAGTGTTGTGGTTCAAGGACAGATCTATGAATGGGGAGTCTCATCCAGAACTACCTCAGTGCACACACACACACACACCATCAGATCTGAAATCCTGGGGTAATAAAACTGACCAGTAATCCTGCTCTAAGTTACAAGACAATTAAGAAGTTTTTTAAACACTTAGTGGTATAAAAGGATGGAGTTAGGTCATTCCAAATTCTGGACTTAATCATTTTACAGGTTGGTCCAGTGAGGGGCTTTTGAGACAGCTAGGATTTGTTGCCTTTGAAGAGTGCTTGGAAGGGTTCTGAAAATTCAGCTGTTGCCAGAGTGTTAACCGAGCAGGTTACAGGGACCATACATCTCCTCTGCTCCGACTGGATGCCAGTTTGTTTCCACTCACAATTCAAAATATTCGTTATGGCCTATAAAGTCCTATATGGCTCAGGTCCAGGCTATCTGTCAGATTGTATCTCACCGTATGAGTCTTTCCCCTTTACTTCCGGGTTCTTGATCTCAGTGATTCTTGAGAGAAGATGCTAGCGCAGCAAATTTGAAAATAAAACAAAGGCACAAAAAGTTCACCCAAGCACAAAAACACACTTTAGAAGTCCAAAGTAATGGGGGGGGGTCATAAAAAAAGAGTGTCTCCTACCCAGCTGTCATGATCTCAAGCGGACATGTTTGCTCATTGATGCTGCATTCACGTGAGCGCAATGGCATGAAGATTCAAATGTTGGCAATGCTGGCAACAAAGCAGAATGGGAGAGCTATTGACAGCTTGGGTCATCAATAAAAAAAGTATGCCTCATGCCCTACACATGATCACAAAAGGACAATGTCATCTGGTATGCGTGCCCTTTCACGATCATTAGGCATCTTTATGATGCCATATTTGCCTCATTTTATAAATTTTAAAATTCAGAAATCATAATCAGCTAGAGGATTAACTGTTGGCTAATTTCATTCTCAAAGGAAGCAAGGAGTAATTTTTGGCACTTTCTCCCCACGGTGAGAAAGTCTTTGAAAATTGTGCAGTCTTTAAAGACTATTTGCAGTTCAGGACTTCTTCAGTACAAATGTCATGTGTGGTATTCTTGCATGTAAAACATCATTTTTCTGGGCAGGAAACAGCATTTTCTGCAAAAGTAATATTTTCTGACTAGAAATACTATTTTCTGCCCAGAAAAAAATGCTAATTCCTGCACAGAAAATGATGGGATTTGTGCAAAAAAAGCCATGTGCAAATTTCGTACAGAAGAGTCCTGAACAGTGATCACATCAGTCCAGCATTCTCTGTGTGAAGGTTCCCCAAAAATCATGAAACACAGGTTCTGATCATTTGAAAGAAATATTTTCAAATATTCTTTCCATTCCTATAAATGATCATCACCACCACCATCATCTTCAGGCTGAGAATTTTAAATTCAATGGGCAAGAAGCTGTTGATGTCCTAAGATATGCACAACTTCTCCTTCAGAAACAGTTTGACTTGGGCCTCATCTAAACGGGCTTCTTACCCCATCTTGGCCCTTCCTTGGAGCCCTGCAGTCCAGATGGTGCAGGGCATTTGCCCCATTTATTCCCTGGGCAGTCCGGACTGTAGGCAATTATTGGTATTTATATTAAGCAGAATGCAGTGTAGCCCCAGTGCAATATGAGTTTCTGGTAGAAAACAGGATAGAAACATGCAGGTGCTCCAGTAAGGTTAAAAAGACAAAAATTACATTTATTGTGACAGAGAATACATCTGAGATAGGAAAAATAGGTAGATAGAAGAGAGTTATCAAACTTGGGCACAGGAGTCCCTAAAGCTGATTCTCATGAGTGCGTGTAAGACATTCTGAGGCAGACCTGCCTCATGTCTGATGGCTTCTTGGGCTTTTTGTGACTTGCAAAAAAATTTCGGTTGGCTTTGTCCTTAATGAGAAACTGAGACCCAAACAGTCTAGCAGGCTGACACGAACACTGATAGAACTTGCTTACTGCTATGGATCAGCACAGCTGTGTGCATTTTTGGTCTCCCCTGGAGGAGCTGGCCATGGATTTGGTCAAGACAGAGTCCTTGCACTTCAAAACTTGCCACTACATCATTGGGGCCAACCTTGGAGAATCCTAGGAGCAAAGTCCAGTGACTCCTCCAGTCAAGACCTTCCAAGTGCTCTGCAGATCAACCTCTGTTTTCTCCTCCTGTGCCTACACCAACTCACAGTTTCCCTTGCCTCTGTGTGGGTGGGAGCATGCACATAACATTGGTGGCCCATATTAATCTTGTCATTGACCAAGGACCTCAGGCATCTTTCTCCCTCTGTCATTTCCAGCAAATCAACCCTCAGCAGCTAACCAAAGGAGTTATTATTAGCCCCCCCCCCAAGTGCATGACCTTACACTCTGCACTATCAAATTTCATCACATTTATGATGCTTCAGTTCATGGCATCATCCAGTTTGTCCCATCATTGTCAATGGAGTTTTTCCCCTTTCTCCTGATCCTAGAATTACCTTTTCATTTACGATGGAGCAGCACAACCCTCCCAAGCCATTCAAAATGTTTTGGGTGTGTGTCCCTATCTGCTTAAAGTTTCTGCCTAAAGCATTTAATGCAGGTGGGGGAGAGAGAGAGAGAGAGACATGGATCCAGTAGGCAATATGTGCCCCCAAGGCCCACCCAAACTGCACTGCTGAACTTCAGTGGCAAACTGCATAAAACTCTCCAAAACTTGGGAAGCATAGAAGTGGCACAGTGTGTGTTCTAGACAGATATGACAGTCAGAAGTGTAGGGAAACTACTGCTCTATCACCATTTTGAGCAAGCTTTCCTCTTTCATTCGGTCATAGAATCAAAAAATTGTAGAGTTGGAAGGGACCCCAAGGGCCATCTAGTCCAACCCCTTTCCATGCAGGAATCTTTTGTTATAGCCACCCTGAGAGGTGAATATTTCACCTCTGTCTAAAACCCTCCAGTGAAGGAGAGTCCAATACTTAGCTTGTGATCGCTGCTGCACTGTGATTATCTTCTGTTATTTCTGTACCATGTTTTACATTTTCAACAGTTTAATGACCCACATTTTGCAGGCTCCCTTTACTGGCAAGATCCCTTCCACTACCATCTCGACTTAAAAGTTTTCCACATGATGATAAGGGCAAGGGCTCAGTGAATTCTAACTTGTCTTATTGTACTGTTTTAATTATAGGCAATTAAACTTGTAAACACTGGCTGGTTGGCAACCTAATAGTGGTATACCCATGCATAACTTTCCCTTACACATGCGTATGTCCTTTTGGGGGTACTGCAGAGGTGGGTATTCCCTCCCTTCCTCTGCAGCTCTTAAAACTCCCATCTGACTTGCTGTACACTCTCTGAAGCCCTCCTGCATGGCCATTCCATGCTTCATGGGGATTATGGAGATTGGAGAAGTATATGTCTATGTTCTCATAGTCAAACACAAAAGGATTACAGCAGTGTTGAGACCTCCAGAAGGTTCAGCTGGATCTGAGTGCAGATGTAATTATTTTGCATCTGGCTACTGGGACATAGCCAGGCATTTCTCCAATCCTGCCCATTCCAACAAGGCATGGAATGGTCATACTGGCAGGCTTCAGAGGTTGTACAGTAAGTCTGGAGAAGTGGTATATGGCTTAGCCTAGCATAGGTCCTCCTGCAGAATTATTACACTCTCTCTCTGGCTTTTCTTTGCAAACAAAGATTCAGGAAGGACTCATCCTGTGCTTTCTGCAAGCGCACTGATGACTAAAAAGGCCAATCCGAGATAAACAAGTCCGGTTGCAGAAAGCACAGCAGAAGGTCTCCTTGGGTGATGTTTTTGGGTTGTGATTCTTTCTGCATTGTTGTTTCTCTTCAAGACTTGTTCGGCATGAGTTCTCAAACAAGGCTGCAGAATTGTGGATAGTGCATCTCCATGCCTCCCGATGTGAGGCCAGGGCGGACCACAGTTGGTGTACACTGAGCCATACAGAAGTGCAGGAGCTCTGTGTTTTTTGTTTGTGCTGCTGAATGGTCCATGATTGTGGTGATGCATTCATGTTGCTTGTTGCCAGCTGTCTAGTATCCTTTGCAGATGAGATGAGACTTGGATATTTTCAAATACGGAGAGAAACTGGGAACCAGTAACATTCGGAACATGTTGGACCCATTCTCAGAATGCCGTAGGATGGGTGTAATTGGAGTATTACTTAGGATGTTATCAGACAAGCCAAATAAGGCATCATAAGGATGCCTAAAGATCACAGAAGGGTGCATGTACCACACAATGCCGCCCTTTCATGATCATGTCCTGTAAAAAAATTGTTGTTTTTTATTGACGGCTCAAGCAATCAATGGATCCCTGTGGCACCAGCATTTGACACTTCACGCCGTTGTACTCATGTGAATGCTGCAGCAATGGCCAGTCTGGCGAGAACACTTCTGGGTGAGATTGTGACATCCAGGTAGGTGACACACTTTTGATGACCCTCCCCAGTTTACTTGGGACTTCTTTTAGTGTGTTTAGGTGCTTTTAGTAACTTTAACTTTGTTATTTTTGTTTGTTTTTGAATTTCCTGTGCTAAGTATTCTCATGAGAATACATGGGATTTCAAACGAGGAAGTGAACAGAGCTCCGTTCACTCCTTGTTCATTGCCAGGGAAGCCTTTGGATGGGAAGGAAAGTAAGTGTGGTATGGAGAGTTCTTTTGCCAGCATAAAAATGGCAAATTAATGCTGGCAAAAGAACGAGTTTAAGGGGGGGTGGTCTGTTAAAGTCCTTAGTTAGATAACTAGTGGCAGGGGATTGGACTAGATGGCCCTTGGGGTGACCTCCAACTCTATGGTTCCATGATTCTATTATTCTAGTTAACCTTCATGCAGGTAGAGGGGAATATTTGTCCACCAGAGTCATATTTTGTTGCTAAATTCACACAGCACTAGACCTGCAAGTTAATAGCAATAAAGCACTTACCTTTCTATACCACTTTATAGTGCTAAGCACTCTCTAAGCAGTTTACGATATGTTAGCTAATTGCCCCCAACAAGCTGGGTACTCATTTTACTGACCTACAGAAGGATGGAAGTCTGAGCCCTGCAGGATTGAACCCACAACATTGTGGCTGCAGTACCGACATTTAACCACTGCGCCACAAGGGGTCACAAGTTAAATATATTATGACAGGTCACCAGAAGAGTTGGAAATAATGTCCCCAGTTTTCAGCCACTTCCTACGTATATATTAAACAGACAAAAGGTGGTAGTATTTTGAAGATGCCAAAACTGTGTGCTTACAAATTCACACACACACACACACACAAAGGAGGATGGAGAGTTACTTAGATGTAAAACATGATGCAAAAACAACTGAACAGAAAATATTTCATCCTTTCCCCCATCTGCCTTTAGTCCTCGGTGGGGAGGGGTACCTCCATTTTGGCCTTGATCCTATGGATTTTATTTTGAATTTAGATGTGTTTCTCCTAGCAGAAAACCTGTCCCTATTCTGCTGCACGGTCTATAATTACAACAGACATTGTTTGGGCTCTTTGGCAGTGGCCTTGAATCTGTTTCTCACCAAAGGGTAGCTCTAGCCTTCCCTAACATTGCTTCTCAGCATTTATTTGGTCTTGAGCAGTATTTCTTAACTGGGGTTCCCTGGATTCCCCAAGAGGTTGCTTAGGGGTTCCTCAAGAGATTGTGATTGTGGGGGGAAGCACTAGAAGTATATAGAATAATGTTTTGTGCAGGGGTTCGCCAAGACCTGAAAATTATTTCAAGGGTTCCTCCAGGATAAAAAGATTGAGAAGGCTGGTCTTGAGGTTTAGCCCGTCACTGTCATGAGTATATGATGAGATCCTAGATTCGGAAGATGGAGCGCATCTTTCCTCTCACAGAGTTAGCCAAAGATTGTGCAGTACCACCAAGGGAACAACACATGTGGGCCAACCTTGAACTGAACATGACTGTTCCATATTCAACAAAAGTGCCCAAAAAGTTGCTGGCTATAATGTCTTCTTTCAAAGGATACATTTCTAAATGTATTTTATCTTACAGCATGCATTTTAAAATGCACTGTGTGATTCCCCACCATCACCACCACCAAAAACTACATGAAGAAATCTGAAATCTGAAAGAGAGTTCTGTTCCCATCTCTGTACAAGTCCAAAAGGCGCAGATCAGGACATCTGACCTCAGAGCTGGCAAAGACTGAATTCATCAAGTCTCTCCTAATTGTGGTCCAAAAGCAGCAAGGAAATATTCGGTTATGGGGTGGAGCTGACTCTCTGTATCATCCAGGATCTTGTAAATAGGATTTTATTTGCCTATTTGTAAGAGTCCTGGGAGGAAACTATTAAAGGAACATGCTGGAGGCAGTCAGGAATATTGCAGCTGGGTAGGAGTTCTGAGTGAGGCATGCCTGAGGGTCCCTCTCTCCCACCTTTTACAAGGTCCAACTGGGTCATAAGGTTAAAGCCAAAGGGATGTCTTGTCTGTTGTAGGGATTGTTTTAACAAAGTGTAAAGGATCAAAGTAATTAGCTAAGAGTGAAAAAACCCAAACTGTCAGAGAAGTAATCCAGCCCCTTGCCTGGACAGTGCAACTGCAGCCTGCCTGTCACAGACCTAGTAATCCACAGCCCCAAGCGATGCAAGGAGATGGTGAGCATGATGGGACAGGAGGTGTTTTGACAACAGGGTACACAAGGGAAGCTCTGCAGGCACGTTCAAGCCAAGTACCAGGAACTCAACAGGTTTCTGTTGGAGGGCATCCAAAGTTGATTCATCCCAATTGGCCTCCACGTTTTAGAGTTCAAGGGTGAGATCTTACATCAGGGTTTTGTCTCCTTGTGCACTTGTGCATGGATCATGCTGGCCTGTGCACATTTCCCAAGCAGTAGATCCCATTCAAATCAATACAACAAACTTCCATAGGTAGGATTTAGGATGGAGCAAGCTTTTTTTCTGCTGCTCCAGAGACTAGGGCACAGAGCAATGGGTTCAAACTACAGGAAAAGAGATTCCACCTAAACATTAGGAAGAACTTCCTAACAGTAAGAGCTAGAAGTGGAATACACTGTCTGGGAGTGTGGTGGAGTCTCCTTCTTTGGAGGTCTTTAAACAGAAGCTGGATGGCCATCTGTCGGGAATGATTTGATTGTGTATTCCTGCATGGGAGGGGGTTGGACTAGATGGCCCTTAGGGTCTCTTCCAACTCTATGATTCTATGGTCACATGGCTGGGAGCCTCATTGTGACCTCAGAGGATGCAACTTGGGCCAGCAGCAGTGGCACCAGGTAACACAGCAGGGATATGCGTGTAGACATTCGCCCAGTACACCGGATTTTCCTGTAAAATCTGGAGCAAACAGTGACTTATTTATTCTGTTTTAAGGGTGCTTTAGTGCAGGTTTGGCACCGAACTGGCTGGACATCATGTAGACAATTCTCACCAGAATTGTGGAATTGGCCCTGTGTCGTTTGGATAGATTGCTGTGGGGAAGGGCCAAGGAAGTTTTACTTGGCCAGTGTAGACAAGCCCTTAATCAAGGCATCTGCCACTGTGGCCAGATCTGACATCTCAAGGAATGGGTGCCCCTGGTGCACTAGCATTAACTGTGCAAATGCACTCCTGACCACTGTTGAGACGTGGGCTTCCAGGATCAAGGCTGAGTCCAAGAGTACACCAAAGCTACCAACCTGAAATTTCCGAGGAAGTGTAACCCCATCTAGGACAGGTTGTATCCCTATTCCTTGATCTGCCTTTCTACTGACCAGGAGCACTTCTTGTTTGGGTCAAACTTCATTTTGTTTGTCTTTGTCCACTCCATTGCCAACAACAGACAAGAAGCATTCTGTTTTTTATTTCCAAAAAAATTAAAAATGTCTAAAGAGCAATACTGTGCATGTTCCAATTCCATCAGGTCTTTCCCTTCTCCACTTTAAAAATGTTCATGTTGCATTGATAGAACACTGCCAGAGAGAGAGAATGTGAGAGAGGGAGCAATCAGTCTTCATGTTATATGTATGGTTGTATCAAGTTTCCCACTGTGCTGTTTTACCCGTGTGCAGGAGCACAGGTAAAACCCTGGACAAAAAAGACTCTTGATATAAATTATATATATGATTGTGCTTTTCTCCCCTCTTAGGCTTTTCTGCTTTCTGCAGGATAATTGATCTGCAGGAACGCATCGGTAACAGAAAATGGAGAAGCAGAAAAGAGAACTAAATAAGTTGTGGAGAAGATTCAAAGGCCAGTAGGAACACATACCCCCCCCCCAAAGATTTCCAGGAAGACCACAGATAGTCCAAACTAGAGTAGACCCACTGAATTAGTTGCTGAATGGTGAGTCAGCACAGAGCTACATCCCAATGGTCAACTTCCTATCTCAAGGAGATGGAGTGCAACTTCACATGCACAGACCTAAATCCTGTTGCTAGCCTTGACTAGAGTAGACCCATTGAAGCAATAGGATTTACCTGTGTGTCAATACTTCATTCAATAATTATATATAAAACTCTTGGGTATGTTACCTTTCCTAGTGTGCTAATTGGCTGCTCAGGAAACACACCCAACCAATCACAACCCGCATGCAAATTCCCTCTCCACCTCACAATCCACTCTTGCCACTCAATCTGTGGCCCAGATTGGGACCCAGACAGTCAACTGGTGGTGGCAGCAGTGGTGGGACGCTGCTGCTGATGCTGCTGCTGTGACAGGACCCAGACAGTCAACTGGCAGCGCCTGCAGCCGTGGAAGGAACAGGACAACAGAGCAAGTCACCCTCTGCAATTCCAGGAAAAGTGTGGAACACTGAGAAGGGGGAGGAGGAATTTAAAACTCCACCAGCCTACCTTACAGGGTTGTTGTGAGGTCTACTGGCCATTTTTTGGATAACTTTTTGATGGTGTATGTTACACTGGGTACAGCTAGTTGATTGAATAGGTTTACTCTTGTTGGAAATAACCAACAGAATGCCAGCCAAAGAGTTATGGAGCAGTTGCACAATGCTGCCTTGTTAGTGAACTAAGACACTGCACAACTGTTTGATTGTGCATTGGGTTGCACTTTCAGTTGCACTTTCAGTGCTCAACTATGGGCAGTGGCACCACATACACAACTCCACTTCTGTCTCTCCTCTCTCTCTCTGGCTTTTCTTCGCAAAGGAAGATTCAGGAAGGACTCATCCTGTGCTTTCTGCAAGCGCGCTGATGACTAAAAAGGCCAATCTGAGATAAACAAGTCCGGTTGCAGAAAGCACAGCAGAAGGTCTCTTTGGGTGATGTTTTTGGGTTGTGATTCTTTTTGCGTTGTCGTTTCTCTTCAAGACTTGTTCGGCGTGAGTTCTCAAATCAGGCTGCAGCATTGTGGATAGTGTGTCTCCATGCCTCCCGATGTGAGGCCAGGGTGGACCATTGTTGGTGATCAATTTGGCCGAGCCTGAGATGTTGTTTCAGGGAGTACTTGTATCGCTTTTTTGGAGCACCCCTCTTATGCTGAGTGACCCGTGGTGAGTTCACTGTAGAGTACTAATTTTGGGTAGAGTACTTCTGTAACCTTGGGATGAATGTGGCTGTTTTGCAAAAGAGAAGAATGTCTGGATGCTTTTGCTGAGGACCTTACCCAAGTGTAAGGCCCCAACAGGTTCCCAGCTATTGTTTCAGTGACTCTAGCCTAGTTCAAAATAGGATTTAGGCCCGTGTGTGTGTGTCTGTCTGTCTGTCTGTTTTTATCGTTTGATTATTTATTTTGTTTTTCAATGCAGTTGTAATCTTCTTTAAGGAGAAGCTTCACCTTGAAAATCAGTCTAGAAATCTGTTCAAAAAAGTAAGTCAGTCATGGCAAACAAGAGGAAAATGAAGCTGGTCTCAACTATCAGCCTGGTTTAGGTTACTGAGATTGTTGTGTCTCTACCACATCTTCATGTCTATTGGCAGCAAGTACAAATGAGTGCTGAGCTGGGTGTACAGCAACATGCAAACAGTATGAGTTAGATGCACGGGTGTAACCATGGGGTGGGGTGGAGGCAAAATTGTCCCTCCAATTGAGAATTCATCTCCCCCTCCCATGAAATGTTCCTTCAGTCCCCAAATTCCAAATGTTGCAGAAACATTGAAAATCATCCACACCTAGAACTCCTCTATTTGCTGCCTTCACATTCCCCGGGTCACTTTGCTTGTCCCTTTTGTTCAGATGCCTTGATTCTGTTTCTAAATGCTTAACTGAAGCTTTAAATTACTGCAATTCTAGAAATTTGGGGGCTGAAGGAACATTTCATGGGGGGCATAATTCTTTGGGGGGGGGAATGCCTTCAACTACACCTCTAGTTGAGCGTCAGTGAATGTGTAAGGGCTTGAATGATGCTGGTAACTCGAACTGAGAGTGCCCAGGGAAAGATGGGTTGCAGGTTGCACTCTCTGCCTTGAAGATCGAACATTTCAAAAATAGCACACCTCAGAGCAATCTGCTGTCTGTCCCTTTGGGGTTCCGTAATGCTATGAAAGAAGAGACATCTATGATGTCCTCGGGGGCCAAGTTGCTCTCGGGTAATAGCCGGCCCCTAAATTTTGTCTTCCTGGACTGAGCTTGTCACTGGTGCTGGTTCAAAAACTGGCATGTAATCAGGCCAGGGCTGTGTAATGTAAATGGGCAGACCGGCTAGGAACGTGTAGAAAAATGCAAATTGGGACAGAGACGCCACGTAGAGGTTAGCAAATGCAGTGAAGCTTGACTAATACTGTTTCATGCTCTCTCACTTTCCTGTATGGTAAGAAATTCTACGAGCAGCCTCGTACAAGGTCAGTCCTCTTCGTGGAGAATGTGCGAGGGACTTGTCATGTTTTGGCACTCTCTATTTATGCTGTAGATATAACACAGGGGAATGCTCAGGTGAATCATCTCTCCACGCCATGGGTGCCATTCCACTTGGAAAACCAACAGCGTATCCTTGGATGCCTCCTCCCCGTTCTGACTTTGCCAACCATCTGGAAAAAAAGTTTTTGTGGAGCTTCTCAGACAGGAACGCAAAAAGTGTTCCTGCCCCACAATCTCCAATCCAGCTCCTGTCCCCAAATAATGACCCTCCCCACCGCATTTACCTTCTCTCCCACCGTTCAGGCAGCCCAGGAGTGAATGGAGCTCTAATGGAGCTCTGTTCACTTGCTGGAGTGAAATCCCACCCATTCTTGCGAGAAGACACGAGCACGGAAAATTCAAAAATAAAATAAACACCAAAAAAGTGACACCAAGCACCTAAACACACTAAAACATTACAAGTAACCTGGGGAGAATACAAAAAAGAGGGTAGCTTACCTGGATGTCCCAATATCACCCAAAAGTGTTCTGGCAGGACCGCCCATTGACGCTGGAATCTCGCCAGCAAAACAGGACACATTGTCGCACACAGGCAAATCCAGAACGGAAGCAGAACAGCCAAAGGAGATCAATTGCCGGCTTCTCCCCAACAATAAAAAAGAATGCCTCCATAACAGTAGCAGTACACTTGGAAGACAATGTAGAATGAGGTGGTCTGATAAGGAAGCCTTTTTGCAATCTCATGGCATTGTATTAACATCATTTTTGACATGTCTAATAATCTCCTGTCTCCTTCCAGGCTATATTTGAGCCCCAAATTGTCTCCAACAGATACTCTGGCAACCAGTCTTCAATACAGATGTGAAAAACAGTGGCTGTAATCATGCCTCCCACATCCAGAAGCAGACCCCTAGGCCAGGATCTTTGGCAAGCCCCCTACTTACTTCTAAGGTTAAAGGCAGCGAGATGCTCTACAGGGTTTAGGATAAACATTAAAATAAGTCAGTTTAAATGATGACACCAAAGTAATATTTAGATGTATTTTTTTAAAAAAACTAAATGGATTTACATAAAAACTTACAATAATGTCACACCGGTCCCCCCTCCTAATCTCGGGTGCCCCCCCCCAGGTTAGAGCCCTGCCAGCCCTCCCCCTATGTAAGACAGGCTGGTGTCTTACATAGGCATATGTTCCCCTATTAATTCAGTTGGACAGTTTTGCCTCTTTGTGCTATTCTGTGTGGAAGTGTGCATGTGTATGGGGATGAAGATGTACATTTGGTTGCATGTTGGGTAGCGCATTTTGTTGCACATTGGGGCATGCATTTATTTGGGTGCAGGGGACCTCCTCAGTGTCCGATCAATCAGGGCAACATGCTGTGGGAGGTTTTCAGGAGACAGCCTTCTCTACTATGGCACCTCAGTTATAGAACACCCTACCCCTGGAGGCCCGACTGGTGCCTTGCTTTTGTTCTCGCACCAAGTGAAAACATAAGCCTTCACAAAAGCCTTGAGGGTCTAATTGGTTTTACTAAAAACCCTCACACGTACACAGTTGGAATTTGTTTCAAACTATTTTAACTCATTTAATCTGTCTCTTTAACTTGTTCAATGGTTTGATAGGTTTTTTAGCCTTTGAATTTTATTTTATTTTTGTATTTATAGGACTTTTTCGGATGAGCTTTTACAGCGCTAGCAGCCTCGTCCCCGTTGCGAGGCTGCTGCGCTGTAGGGCGTCCCTTTCGGATGACGCTCTCCCCTGCCGGTACTGTTGCATTACCGCGGGGACACTGCAGCGTTATATTCGGTGGTTTTCTAATCACGAAAGTTGATCATGATTAGAAAACCGCCGCAATCAACTTTTGTGATTAGAAAACCGCCGAATATAATGCTGCAGTGTCCCCGCGGTAACACAACAGTACCGGCAGGGGAGAGCATCATCCGAAAGGGATGCCCTGCAGCGCAGCAGCCTCGCAACGGGGACGAGGCTGCTAGCGCTGTAAAAGCTCATCCAAAATAGTCCATACTGTGTTAATTTGTTAGACTGGTTTTATTGTATGCTAATAAAAATAAATAAAAATTTGTCATTCAACACAAGAATTGCATAACACAATTAGCACATAACTCCACATTAGGAGGTTTACAGTACACTACCCTATAGAGTCCCTCATACATTTCAGATTGTCAAACATTTTCTCCCCATGTGGAAATAGGGACACATACCATAGAGTTGCACTGGAAAATGCCTAGAGAGGTGTCCTCTCTAGGAATCACTAGGTCCTCCAGCACAACTCGATGGCATGTTTGTACAGGAAGTCCTTTATTTTAATAGGGTTTGCTATTATCTGTGGTTTCACTTATAAACAGTAAGCCCAGGAACGTATCACCTGTGGATATGGGGTGGGGGGACCTGTAGTAACATCACAGCAGTGGCTGCTGCAAGACTGCTCAGTTCTATTTCCCACAGGCGTAAGTCCACTTACAGAAACATAAGTCCCATACGGAAGTCCAGCTGACATCTCACTGAATCCCTTCTGTGTGCAGTCACTCTGCTTTGCCCTAAGGCCCAAGGCCCATTCTCTTTGCCCTCTCCTTTTATGCCCAGCTGTTGTCCAAAAGGCAAGGACAAAGTTAAAGGGATGCTCCTTGAAGGTGAACAGGCAGCATCAGCTAGGAGAAGGGTGCTTAGTAGGCACCAAGGCAGAGCTTGAGAAAATTACTTTTAAATATGAAAAAGAATAGCCCAGCCAATATGGCTAGTGTATGTCTGGGGGTGAGAGATTCTGGAAGTGGTGGGTCCCAAAAGTAACTTATCTAAGCTCAATTCTGGGGATCATCATTGGAACCCTTGCTGGGGCACAGGCCTCAGCAGACACCCAAGAATGCTGACCCTGATGCCAATCTCAACTCAGTGCCCCTCGTAGCTTGGAGTGGCCAATGCAGACTTCCTCTACTTAACTACTTCTGGCCCTGAGTGCCTTCCATTCAACAGACCTTCTTGGGCAGCTTTCATGATTTTGATTTCAGGAGAACTTGAGAAGCTGCCAGTTGGAGATAAGGTGAAATTCTCAGCTCTGTGGCAAGGGTCAGGATGAAGCCTGTGTTCTGCCACTCTAGCGTCACTTCAGATCTTAAAATAGACCTCAAGTGGGATGCAAGTGGTGCATAGACCTTGTCTTGAACCTCAGCAAGAGGCTGATTTCCATCCACTTGAAGCATCATTGGGAAGGTTGCCACGTCCTCCTCAACCTCAGACCCCTCCATTAAGCTCAGCTTTATCGCAGGAGAGTGTTGATTGTGGCAACGGCTTCTAATGCTGCACCCATTTGCCGCCACCACCCCGTCACGGCCAGAAAGCGTTGCTTGTATATTTGTTGGTGGTTTGGGGACACGGTTGCCATGTGGATACCATGCAACAAGATGCACAAAGTAGGTCACTGTGATCTTCTTTGATAAACACTGACTCAGGGTAGGCTTTCAAATTGTGCGACGGATTTGTCAAGGTGGCCTGTTTCGAAGGAAATGGTGGAGCTTTGGGTGAGATCAGAGCAGGGCCTGGAACGTTCACTTTTAAAGCCAACTTACTGTGTAACTCATTACAAAGCTCTAAGAAGTAATTTATTACCTGTGGCCAAGGTCCAGTAAGACCATTGGCAGAGAATAAATCTCCATCAACCTATACTATGCCAGGGGTTTCTGCAACCCTGAAGTAGGATCATGTTTTCGCATGCAGTAAATAGCGCAAAACAGTGCTATTGATCTATTGACAGCTTCAATTAGAACTAATGCCCTTTTCAGGGCTGGAGCATGGAGAAATAATGCAAAGATGACATTGTTGTGAGATAGCAAGGCCCATTCTCACTACCCTGATGTTGTATTCCTGCAATTTTTGCCACATCTGATAATGTCCTTTGACTCTCATCCATGCTCCTACTTTCAACTTTCTTCATCTTCAATTATTGTTGTCAGCACTATGATGTAGGCTAGTAGTGGGCATGCATGGAGGGTTGGAGGGCCATATGGTGAGCTTCCTGCCCAGTGAACTGTAATAGTAATAGCAATAGCATTGATACTTATATACTGCTTATCAATGCTGAAGCATTCCCTAAGTAGTTTACAACGTTTTTTAGCTAATTGCCCCCAATGAGCTGGGTACTCATTTTACCAACCTACAGAAGGATGGAAGGCTGAGTCAACCTTGGAGCCCTCTGGGATCAAACTCATAGAAACATAGAATTGTAGAGTTGGAAGAGACCACAAGGGCCATCCAGTCCAACCCCCTGCCATGCAGGAATACTCACAACCTTGTGGCTTGCATTACTGGCATTTAACCACTGTGCCACCAGGGCTCTTGAACTAAAACCGGAAGTGATGTTGTGCACACATCTGGTCACTTTTTTCTTTGATGTTTCGCAGTTTGGAGTTCCTTCCCGTCAACCAAGAAAAAAATGGCCAGGATCCTGTTGGTGTCTTATGCATGTGTAATTTCCCCTTCAAAAAATGGTTGGATATTTTTGTCCCATGTGGAACAGCCATATTCAGTCCAAGGTTGTGAAAACAGAGCTGTGTGTGCAGTGCCACTGTGGATGAACACATACGTATACACTGTACATTACACCTGTTTGCATATGGTTGCATATTTGGTGGTGCGATGTGGCCGTTCACTAACAAGGTGGCATTGTGTAACCACTGCATAATTCCATGAGCATCCAATGCTGCAGAAGGGTGTGTATTGTGCAAATATAGGCAGGAAGATTGCATGTAGGTGCACATTGCCCATGTGGCACAATTGCTTGAGTGCCTTGTGGTGCACATGTGGATGTTCAATGTTGCATTTTAGTAATGAGGTGGAATTGTGCATGCATAACTCCATAACCATTGCAACCCTGCACAAGGAACAAGTTCAATCATGCACAACCTTGAAAAACACATTGAGCAAAGTCCTTGTGCTCTTATAGGGGAACTACATAGGTATGAGACAGCAAAAGGGCAGGATTCCAGCCATAATTTGTCAGCCCCCTCAGAACTCTCCCTGAGTATAGTTGTACCAGGGGAGAGGGCTGCTTTTCCCTGTAAAGATATCTTGCTGTGAGCTATCCCTGTTGTACTGCACAGTATTTAAAAGAGACTTGGGGTGCAATACCTGTAGCAACAACGCAGTTTGACACCACTTTAAGTTCTGTCGCTCCATCCAATGGAATCCTGGAATTTGTAGTTTTATAAGGTCTTTAGCCTTCTCAGCCAAAGAGTGCTGGCGCCTCACAAAATTACAAATCCCAGGATTCTGTAGAATGGAGCCATGGGAGTTAAAGTGGTGTCAACAGGCGTTATTTCTACACTGTAGATGCATCCTTAGTGTTGAAGGGGCATTGGCTTCACAAAGGAACTGCTCTTGATGGAGGTGAATATGGCTAGAACAGGCGTATTGATCTGGAGCAAGAAGTTGCCTGCATTCTTGGGCCCTCCAAGGGCAGGTGTTACTAGTCAAATCCACCCTCCTATAAAAAGGAGAACTTCAGCATGCTCCTATCACACAGCGTAATAATAGCCATGTCACTCTCATTCTCCAGTGAGAGTGGATATCCAGGGCTGTTTGCTCATTCCAGTGCATTCTTTCAAATTCCTGCATTAGTTTTATTAACCATAAGGAGCCTCTGTCGTCTCCAGCCTTAAATTAAGTTAATTTCCAAGCAGGGAGGGAAATCACCTGCTCAAAACCAACTTTGGCTTTCAGCCACTTGCTAGCTTCACTCCTCTCCAGAATGACAGAGTGCTCCGATACTATTGATCAAGTAGCAGAGTCCTGGCTGAGCACTCTTCATCCCTATATCTCCAGCCCATTCCCTTCTTTCTCAGCTACCTCATCTCCCTCCTCCATTTGTCTGCCCATTTTGGCTCTGCTGATGGGTGGAGCCCATGAGGTGTGGATCTTCCATCATCCACATCCACCCCGTCATCCATCAAATACCTCTCAATAAGCTAATAGCTCTAATGTGTGAAGATCGATTTCTGGGGTGAATACAAAGGGCCAATGATTTACACTCTATTTCCTATTGATGAGGCTCAATTGATTTCAAAAAGTACTAAAATATTTACAGGGGTGGCAAGGGGAGAGAGGGTTGGGGGGTGTCAGAGAGGGGGGAACCTCACAGGGGTTTTAAAATAATACACATATGACTTGATCTTTTCTCACTAAAAATGGAGTGCAAACATCCAAAACAGAGGAACAAAGAACCCAAGAACAAGAAGAACCAAAATCCACCCTATAGTTGTACATTTACTTAGCATAAAAGACATAATGCTGGCTTTCACAGGTTCATGGGCATCTTCATCAGGCAGAGATGGTAAAATATGTATATATAGGGGAAATAAAGTCATGGTGTTTTGGTCATGGCATCTACTAGGGATGGAAAGAATATCAGAAAATGTTTGAAAAATAACCCTCCAAAACCATGGGGTTAGGGCAGGGGGTTGAGTGTTGAGAAACCTTGATGAAAAGGATCCTGGACTGATGAGACTTCGGGAGTTATTCTGTGCAAAATTTGTATTATTTATTTATTTATTTATTTATTGCACAGAAAATGGCATTTTCTGGGCAGAAAATAATATTTCTATGCAGAAATGTTATTGGCTGAACAGAAAATGCTATAATTGGGAATTTATTCTGCATAAAATGTTCCCATAGTTGATTGGAGTAGAAAACAACATTTTCCAATGCTGTTGCCTGTACAGAAAATGTTATTTTCTGGGCCAAGCAACCACATTTGAATTTTGTGCAAAATAAGACCCAAATTTCACACAGGCACTGAAAACTGCATGGTTTTCAAAGACTTTTTCACATTGGGAAGAAAATGGTTAAAATTACTCATTACTTCCTTTGAGGAGAAATGTAGGGAAGAATTGCGTCCTGAGCATCTACATTTTGCTTTGGAAAGCTGCTTCTGCAATGCAGGAGATATGTCACTCACTCCTATAAGCCAGCCTATATCTGATAAATGAGGAATACACACACACACAAACATTTCAAGGCAGTGCTTGAGACTTCTCCTCTTCATTCTGGGAACTGAAGACAAGTGTCCAGGGCTCTGAGACTCCAGGCCAAGTCCTGAGATCTGCGAACCTTCACCCCAGAGGGCGTTCAGCATGACATGGCTTTGGGTGCAGTTAGGTGGCCTCTTATGTGCCAATGTGGCTGGAACATGCACAGCCTGCAAATGATACCTCCCATGGCTTAAACAGACTTGGTAAAAAGTAGGGTTCAAGTTGTCTTCCAGCATTGCTAAATAAAACTGGGGAAGAGGTGATGGCTGTATGAGCAGAACACAGTTTACTCTCCCAGATGAGACACAAGACTCTGATAATCTTTTGAAAGATTCACAGCCAAAGGCTTTGAAGCAGTGCTAGGCAATATTCATTATTGGTGCCCTGGTTGCTGGCTGCCCTCCCTCCCTCCCTTGCCATGGTTTTGCAAGGTTTAATTAATGAATGCCTGCAAAGTGCTTTGATCTCTTGAGCTGAAAGATGCCATAAAAGTGCAAAGGATGATGAGCTAATAATGGCCAGGCATGGTATAAATAAATAAGGAAGGGGAAACTTTGGTTTGAGAGCCGGGACTCATTGGCTGGCTTGTTCCTGCTTCCCCGTTCGACCTGCAAATGTACCAGGGGGAGAAAAAAAGAGAGAGAGAGGCATAAAAATGGACTTTCAATCTTCAGGAGTCCTATTGACACTCCCCTGATTAAAGGGCCCACTTACATCCCCACCATTCGAGCCAGGGCTCTGAGCCATTCATAAAACTCATCATCGTGAAGGATTGACTTTCACCAACTTTGCCTTAATGATTCTGCACTCTATTGATCGGTGGGGGAAACTATAAAAATTGACACCAGAATAAACTTTGAAGGACTGCTCTCACTCAGCAGAACCGGGATCAATTGGCATCGACCTGGATGGTCAGGAAAGGAGAGGGGGGAGTTGTCTCCATTAGCCAGTCCTGGCCTGGGTGAGCTGTTTCTCTCCACCTCTGCCATCCACTGCGAACAGTGCAGATTATCACCTGCATTTTACCCCCGACTGACAACTGTCACGAGTATTCAGGAACTCTCAAAGAGATTCGTCTAGGACTACAGAAACTTTTCTATCACTTTCATTCCCCCCTCCGCCTCCTTCGAAATTTGCCCCAATGTTTCAGAAAGTCTGAAACGGCAAAACCTGGCTAGAAAATGTCCCTTTTTGGTGAAATCCACCTTAGCCTGGGAGGATGAGAATCATAGAATCATAGAATTGTAGAGTTGGAAGAGATCATGAGGGCCATCCAGTCCAACCCCCTGCCACGCAGGAAATCACGATCAAAGCATCCCCGACAGATGGCCATCCAGCCTCTGTTTAAAGGCCTCCAAGGAAGGACACCCCACCACGCTCCGAGGGAGTGCGTTCCACTGCTGAACAGCTCTTACTGTCAAAAAGTTCCTCCTAATGTTGAGGTGGAATCTCTGTTCCTGGAGCTTGCATCCATTGCTCTGTATTCCAGTCTCTGGAGCAGCAGAAAACAAGCCTGCTCCATCCTCAATGTGACACCCCTTCAAATACTTAAACAGGGCTATCATATCGCCTCTTAACCGCCTTTTTTCCAGGCTAACCATACCCAGCTCCCTAAGTCTCTCCTCATAAGGCATCGTTTCCAGACCTTTCACCATTTTAGTCGCCCTTCTTTGGACACGCTCCAATTTGTCCATATCCTTTTTGAATTGTGGTGCCCAGAACTGGACACAGTATTCTAGGTGAGGTCTGACCAAGGCAGAATAGAGCGGCATTATTACTTCCTTTGAGCTAGACACTATACTTCTATTGATGCAGCCCAAAATCGCATTGGCCTTTTTAGCTGCCACATCACACTGTTGACTCATGTTCAACTTGTGGTCTACTAGGACTCCTAGATCCCTTTCGCACGTAGTCTCATTCAGCCAGGTCTCCCCCATCCTATATCTATGCATTTCATTTCTCCACCTTAAGTGCAGTACCTTACCTTTCTCCGTATTGAATTTCATTTTGTTAGCTTTGGCCCAGCTCTCCAATCTATCCAGGTCATTTTGGATTTTGATCCTGTCCTCTAGGGTATTAGCTACTCCTCCTAATTTGGTGTCATCAGCAAATTTCATAAGTATGCCCCTAATTCCCTCATCCAAGTCATTGATAAAGATGTTGAATAGCACTGGGCCCAGGACCGAACCTTGTGGCACCCCACTGGTCACATCTTTCCAAGAGGAGGATGGCTATGCAATCTCTGGGTGAAAAATCTCATCCTGGACCTGTTTGGGCATCTGTACAAGGCTACAGTTGCTTCCAAAGGGTGGCCAGAATCCTACATCAGGGTTGCACAATGTATATGTGTGCATCCTGAGTTACTCATTGATTGTTGCTGGATTGCGCCAGTTTAGGCTGTTTGGTTTTGGAACCATTCTTTGTAATTTTTGTTCTCTTTCCATCCTTACCGTACAATATTTTATCTTCTTCCTCCCTCTCATCTGGAATTTGCTAATTATGTTCTCTCTTTTTTTCTCTTTTAAAAAATTGTTCACATCATCCTGAATTGCCTTATGCAGTATCTACAAGGTTGTCTAAATGGCAAAAATACTCCTCACAGAATGCGAGGAGAATATGACCTGTCATAATGGCATCCTGCATCGTATTGCCATATTTCAAAGGAAGGGGGATGAATACACCATATACTCCACAGGAAAAACCTTCCTGGCTTCCCCCCACCCCAAGTTTTTAAAAAACAGCAGGGAGAATGTGCATTCCTGCTCATTGGGACAAGTGGTGTGAATTGATTTGTTTTCCCAAAGGAGCAGAAGATGAAAGCTGATTGGCCAAATGAGTGCAGGAGGTGGGGCTTGCTAACAAGGCAAGCGCCCGGAACCGCCATGTTGGGGGGGCGTTACCTTAGCAAGCAAGCGCTAATGCGATAAACCGGGGGCTTGGAGGAGTTTTTTGCTTTCCTGTTAAGGCAAAATATTGCTCTATCACACCTTGTGATTCATATTGTTGTTGTTGTCATTGGCAAAGTGGTAAGTAAAAACAGGAGTAATTCACTGACAGCTAACAGCTTGATTCGCAGGCATGCCTGTTTGCACAGTAAATGCCTGCAATCTACCTAACAAAAAACCCCAAAAACTAATTGCAGCTGCTGCACGTTGCTTTTATTGCGGAATAATCTGCTTCTTTTTGCTGTGTATAGACAACTCCCTACGCTACACAGCTATAGCGTCTCAACTCTGCCATGGTTCTATTCCACTAGAATCCTGGGATTTGTAGTTTGCTGAGATACTTAGGATTGCTCACTAGAGAGCTCTAGCGCTCTCCAAACTACAAGTCCCAGGATTCCACAGGATGGCGACATGACAGGAGAAGGCACTTCTTGGTGGCTATTCCTAGACTGTGGAGTCCCAGTTTCAGGGGAAAGGAGGGGGATAAATATGGGCAACAACAACAACAACAACAGTTTCAGTGGCATCAAGCTGCCAGAGCTCTCTACAGTAGGACCCCCATATCCACTGATTCATTATCCACTGATTCAATTAGCCACAGGACACAAAACAGCATACCTACCATAGAGTCTTCCTAGAAAATGTGTCCTCTCTAGCCATTTTCTAGGTCCTCCAAGGCAACTCTATGATATTTTAAACCAGAGGTCCCATTATTTTCAATGGTGTTTGCTATTATCCACAGTTTTCAGTATCCATGGGCCCACAGAACCAATCCCCAGTGGATACAGGGTCTTACTGTAGTGTAGAAACACTCTTGGATTTTTTCATGCAGTACAGGTCGACCACCCATATCCACAGATTCGATATCTACATCCAAAAAAAAAAAAGAAATTCTCTCTAGGCTTTCTAGGTCCTCCAAAGCAATTCTATGGTCAACTTCCAGCATTTGTCTCATTGAAAATAAAAGGGTTCCCTATTATCCATGGTTTCAGGTATCCATCTGTGTGTGTGTTGGAATGTATTCCCCACAGATACGGGTTCAACCTGTACATTTAATTTTAAAAATAAACAAATAAGCATATCGTCAGGCACTTCAAAGGGGATTGTCCACATCTGTCCTGAATTGAAGAATGAAGGTTTATCTGAGGGATGAAATTTTAGCTATTTTCTTCCCACTTTGAGAAGTCTTTGTGTGATTTACAGTCTTTGAAGTCTATTTGCAAGTCTACTCTGTGCAAAATTTGCATGTGGATGTTTGCACACAAAAAACAGCCAATTTTCATGCAGGAAATGGCATTTTCTGAAAAGAAAACTCTATTTCTGCCTTGAATTATTATTTCTTAAGCAGTAAGGTGGGGAATCCAATCTGGATTTTTGTCTGAACATTAAAGGAGCCATCCATGGTGATGAACGTAGTTTGAAGAGAGGGATGGGCTTCTTGGATCACTCATTTAAAGTTTGGAGTAAAACATGGAGCGGTTCCTTACTGACATGAAACCAACCAGCTGCCTCTAGCTTCACGGCTGCACAGGTGAGATCTGAGCAGACTATGAAAAAGTTACTTTTTTTTTTACCATTCCCAGAATCGCCCAGCCATCAGGGCCCAGGGAGTCTGTCATTTTCCCAGGTTTGGGTGCCTAAAACAGCATGCCATGGCCTGGATCCTATTTTTAGTCCTGAGTAGAGTAGACCCAGGACAGCATGGTGTAGTGGTTTGACTGTTGGGCTACGACTCTGGAAACCAGGCTTCGAATCATGCTCAGCCCTCAAAATCCACTGGGTGGCCTTGGGCAAGTCACACATTCTGATCTCTGAGAAACCCCTTTGGCTTTAGGGTCCAAAGTCATTTCAAGTCAGAAATGACTTGAAGGCACATAACAACAACAAACAGAGTAGACCCATTATATCAATGGGATTTACCTACATGTTGAGTCACCATTCAACAATTGAGTCAATGGTTCGACTCTAAGTCCCCTTTCTCCAGATACAAACATAGTGGTGATTGTCATTCATCTCAAAAGGAGGCAGTTAACCACAGGTTTACATTTTCCCTTTGTGGTGAATAGGGTTTAAAAAATTGTTCCCCATGATTGAATCATCTTGCAAATCCACTCCAGATTTTATCCTGATTTTTAACGGCACTGTCCAAAGTACTGAACCAATTAAGGAGGTCAGATCCTCCAGCTTGGATAGCTCCTTTAAAGTTCAGACTAGCACCTGGAGCAAAATTCACCTTCCCACTGGCATGGGATCCACCAGCCCCAATTGTTTGCGGGATGGCATGAGTTTTGACAGTTTGAGAGTAGGAACAGAGAGTGCTACTTTTAAACCTACCTTGCAGGGTTGTTGTGATGGTAAAAAAAAGTTGGGTGGGGTGAAAGAAGCTTTAAAGTCATTCTGACCTCCTTTGAAGAAAAGGTGAGATTAAAATGTAATGAGGGGGGAGAACCACCTGTTTTTCATTCTGTTTTATTAACACATTTTTTTCTGTGTAAAATATATATTAAATAAGTAAGCCCCTGAAGTAAGCCGCATGCAACCTTGATGTTAAACAAACCTGAAAATGCTTTTAAATGAAGTTACTTGAAATGCACATAAGCTGAGTAAAAGCTGCCTCCCTTGCTGATACAGATAAACAAATAAAGCCAACCATTGAATTGCTATTGCACTAGGTAGAATGGCCAGATCGAGATTTATAGAGGCTGAAATACCAATTTGGCAAAAGGCATTCTACTGGCATACAGCAATGCATTTGTGCTTTGGGCAGAGAAATGTTCCAAGGCGGGTAGATTTTGTAATGGGAAAAGGTGATGTGTTATGGGGAGGTACACCATTACCTCCTGCTCTGAACAAATATGATATACTGTATTTTGTCAAGTTGCAGAAAAAAAGGGCAAGAGGAGCATCAGAAGAAGGGCTGTGCATCATGAATTTTGGGGCATAAAAATCATGATTCCTGAAAATTGTCCACTCTCACTTAGGGATGGAAAGAATATTTGACCATATTTTTTAAAAAATACTCCCCAAAATGTGTTTATAGAGTGTCAGCACAACCCTGTAGTGATAGAAATCCTGGCAATTTGAGACTTACAGAAAAACAGCATTTTCTGAACATAAATTTTATTTTCTATAGAGAAATATTGTTTTCTGCACAGAAAATGTTTCCTGTGCAGAAACTGCTGTTTTCTGTGCAAAACACACACAGAGAGGGGGTTTGCACAGAATACGTCCCAAATTCTGAAAATTGGTTGAAAAGTGCAGTTTTGAAAGACTTCCTCACAGTGGAAAGAACATTTCTAACACTGCTTGTTGATTCCTTCAAGAACGAAATGAGCAAAGGCAACATCCCCACTCTCTCCCTTTTTCTCTCAGTCATGTTTTAAGAGGCAAGTTTCTAGCCCTTATGGTAAAACTACTTTGAAAGCATATAGAAAATGCCCGGCGAAATCTAAGAAGGTGGAAGGGGTGGTTGCATAATATTTCCTCAGCTCGGGATGGAAAAGTCCACTGTCCTTGTTTCTCTCCATGACCTCTAAAACTAGCATGAGTTGAGCACGACAGCAAAGATAATCTCTATATAAATAAAATAAATTTTACAGAATCATTGGGAATGGCCCCAAAATTCTACCCAGGTTTTAAAGATCCAAACCATCTGGTCTTCCTTCTGAAATAGAACCAATGGAGAGGAACTTAGATATGCATAAGACACCAACAGGATGCTGGCCAGTGCATCTGATACTAGTTTCCACAGCCACATGGACAGTAACCATTGCAGTTTGCTATGTTTTGTTTGGGGCCAGCCCCTTCTGCTTGCAATGTCATGGGTTGTGGGTGTTCGCTTTTCATGATCTCTGTGCTCCATTGGAGAACTTCCACTTTCCCTTTCGCCCTTTGTCCTTTTCCTCTTCCTTGCTCTTTATATTTTTCCTGCACTGTTAGTCCAGTGCAATTGTGCTAGAGTGCCTGGAAATTTTTAAAAAGCATCTCTCTTGAGCCAGAGTACTTGAGTTTTATGTTTTCAAATACCTTTTGTTACCTGCTCAAGCTAATTTCTCCCTTTCCTCCTTTCTCTTTACATCTCTCCCCCCCCCCTCCATGGTTCTTTAATCTAGCACTACACTAAACAAGAGTGAAGTGATCAGGTGCAAAAGAGATACATTTAAACATTCTGGCTATGTGGTATTATAGTGCTAGAAAGCCCCCAACATTTCAAATGTTTCTCTATTGCACTAGAGTGTTTCAGTTTTATTTATTTATTTTTTTAATTAAAAAAACCCAATTTCCACAAATGGAGTCCAGAAGAAAGGAGGGAAGGCTAGGGAAGGACAGAGAGAAGGACAGGAGACTGGAGGGAAGGGCTCAGGAAGGATGGATTTCACTCTGCCCCCCACCAAAGAATACTATGCTCATCAAGCATCCAAGGAGTATTAGGAAGTGGAGGGGAGAACCGTCCCCCCCCCAAAAAAAAACTAACCTAAATGAGCTCCAAATAGTATGGGAGGAAGGGTTACCTACCTCCTCAAGGGTTCAGTCCTCCTTCGGCCACCTCCTTATTTGTTTTCACTTAAAAAAAAAACCTGTGGGAGATCCTGATGTCTCACACCTCATCTAGCTTCTCCTGAAGTAGCACTTTTTATAATAAATCTGGTCTGTACATGAGGGAAGTCCTGTTGTTAGTCTCAGCTAGAGCAGACTCATTCAATCAAGGGGATCTACCTATACACTGACTCGTTGTTCTACAGCTGACCCAACAAATCTACTTTGGTTCTGCCTAAGGGCCTGTCCACATTGCAGAAATACAACCGTTTGATACCACTTTATACACCCTAGTTCTGTGCTATGGAATACTGGTATTTGTAGTTTGGTGAGGCACCAGAGTTCTCTGATAGAAAAGGCTAAACACCTTCACCAAACTACAAATACCAGGATTCCATAGGATAGGACTATAGGGGATAAAATGGTGTCAAACTGATGTATTTCTGCAGTGTAGACAGGCCCTAAGATTCTAATAGGATTAGGATTCTAATAGAATGAACAGGATTCAAGCCAATAGTTGATGGGTGCTTTTCTGCTTCTGGTCGTGAGATCCAGACATTTTGGAGGAAGAAGAGGAGAGAAAGGAAGAGGAGGGAGCTGGCATCCTGTCAGTGAGCCAAGATTTATCCAAAGACATTTGACCAAGGTCCTATAAGGCTTCCACAGGCAGCAAGGATGTCATCTGCAGGGACCTCCCAAGGTTTCCTAGAGATCTCTGTGGATGCCTGTGACAGTGCATATAGCTACAGGACAAGAGCTGGCTGCATCTTCACTTATCCCCCAGCTCTCCGACAACATGGAAATGACCCTGTTGGGTGGCTGCATTTCTTCAATGGTGGGTTTGGAGGGGCTTTTTGTCATTGCATGGTTGGTCAAGAATTCTGGTCTCCATAGTTGCCAAAAATGGATTACGGTAGCATAAGCTGGACATTTGCTATTGTGGCTCACAAAGAGGGTACCAACCTGACTGTTCAAATGGATGGGTTTTAAAAAGAGAAAAAGTGTCCAAAGCTGCTAAAAGATCATTTCTCAGTTAGGCCAACATAGCCAAAGAGAAGCTGGTTAAAACTACACAAGGAGAAACATTTGATAACAAAGATAGGCTTAGATTAAGCAGCACATCTACACCTCCCTCCCACAATCCGTGTCACTGTCTCCCTAAATGTGCTCCTTAGACCCATCAAAACAAAATATTTCCTGGATACTTACCCATAAAGAGACCCTCTAGTCCGGGGTTTCTCATGCAGGGTTCCCTGGAACCCTAGGATTCCTTGAGAAATTGCTAGGGGTTCCATAAGAGATTGTGGTGTTTTCAAAAATAAACATTTTTGGAGCTATCAAGATAATCATTTTTATGTAGACTTAGAATTCTTGTTCAGGGGTTCCCTGAGACCCAAAAATTATTTCAAGGGTTTCTCCAGGGTAAAAAGGCTGAGAAAGGCTGCTGTATCTAATCCTCCCCACATCAACCCTCTGCAGAAATAACCCTCAAAGAACAACACAGCGAAGAAAGGCTACAATGGAGAACTTTAAAAGAAGTCCAAACCTATATTACATTTGGAAATAGGAAAGAAAGGAAGGAAGGAACGAAGGAACGAAGGAAGGAAAGCCACAGCAGTGAATAATGGTGTGGATGTTTATCTTACCAAGAGTGACTTGAAGAAAAAATGAAAACACAACCATGAGCCCAACACACACACACCCCTCTGTTGCCAATGATAATGGATGCATTGTGAGCTAAACCTCGAGCAGTTTATTATCAATCTGTCTCACATCAGCAAATTTATGGCCCCCTCTCAATGTAAAATATCAATTCGCCAAGGAAATGCAGCAGAGATCAGAATGCTGGCACTCACACACAAAATCAACTTGCCCTGGTTAACTTTGGGTATGGTTGTTGATGGTTATACAGTTGTCCCTTCACATTCACTGGGGTTTGGTTCCAGGACCCCCCCCCCATGGATACCAAAATCCATGAATACTCAAGTCCCATGATATGCAATAGCAAAATGGTGCCCCTTATAGAAGATGGCAAAATCAAGGTTTGCTTTTTGGATTATTATTTTTTAAAAGAATATTTTCAAGCCATGAATACTTAAAGCCATAGATACCAAATCTGTGGATGTGGAGGGACAACTGTATACCCTAGGTTGTTATGGCACGTTGGCTGTGGAGCGGGCCAGAGACTGAATTGGACAGGATCACCACTGTTTCCCTCTTTCTGTCACCCCCTCTCTTGGCTCTTCTTTCCCCATCTTCCTCTTCCTCTATGCTGAGGGACAGATTTAACTTGCTAGAAGTTCAAGCAGATCCCCAGCAAGGGGCTGTTGAAATTTGGATGAGGGCAGTATATGGCCCAAGAGCACACACATCTCTCATCTTATGTGCTATTCAGGGAGAATGCAAGGGAGTGGCATTTTCTTTCTTTTTCACACACTGTCTGTCTTTCTCCTCTCTCTCACACACACCTACACAGCCTTACACTTCAGAATTCATTCTATGACTTCTCAGGAACACCTAAAGCTCTGGTTAACATGAGGTGTAAAACTGTCACAATAGCTAAAGTTTGCAATGTGCAGCTTTCATGTCTCCTTGTTGGTGATGTTGTTTGATCAGCAAATGTATTCAACAACAAGCCTTTGAAACCTTGCTGTAAATCAGGGGTAGGCACTGGGCAGCCCTCCAGATCTTCTGCAACTGCAGCTCCCAACATTCCTCAGCACTGGCAAAGCAGGCTAGGGCTGATGGGAGTTGTAATCCAGCAACGTCAGGAGATCCCCACACTTTCCTCAATCCTGATTTAAAACTTGCTCCCACTTGCCAAGGAGGAAAAAAAATGGTGTCATAAGCAGGAAGTTTATAAGCAGCACTTGAAAGCAACTGTCTCCACTACTGTTGTTCTCATCTGGCATGCAGCACAAACAGCCCTGATTCAGAGTCCCTTGATTTGGAGACCCCTAAACTGGGACACTTAGAGAAAAAATAACCCCATGAAATCCCCATAAGCCAGGCTCACAATGGGCTAAGGTCCTCTCCATACCCAGAATGCCCTGCTGCTCATCATAAAGGAAGGAAGGAACTGACTGGAGTGCTAGACCCCAGCACTCTACAGCTTGAAGGTTCTCCACTCTTGCACCTGAGTTTGGTAGAAAATGTCAGCTAAGAAGGCACTGAAAGGTTTTATTCAGTTAAACTCCAACCTATGTCAAGCAAGTTCTCCAGTCAGAGCTAGCCATGGTTCTGTCACTTCAGCCCAACTCTACTTGCCCAACTAACAGGCTACATGAAAGCTAGAATCCTGTTTGTGCCTTATGCATAGGTGAGTTTCCTTGTCAAAACTGTTGGACATTTGGTGTGATGTGGAACCTCCAGATTCCATTCGAGGTTGTGGAAGTAGAGTTGCACATGTGGTGCTTTGCATATTGTTCATGGACACGCCCACACATTGAACATGGATGTGCATGCATGTTGTGTGGGGAAATGTGCATGTGCATTTGGTTGAGCATTTAGTTGTATAATGTCATAACGCACTAAGGAGGAGGGCTTGCACAAGTGCAGCAAAACTCCAGGAGCGAAAAGCTACCCTCCAGCTCCTCAATGGAGGAACTCAGCAAATGTATTGCTCTGTCTGCCTGTCTGTCTGTAGCTCACCTGTCATACCTGTGGCTGCCCAGCCATGATTAGGGCAGGATATATGATTCTGAATGTAGAAGTCCCCATTGGCTACTATAGTTAATGAAGCCACAGTCCTGAGTTTGCAAGACCTGGATGACAGGGACTCCTGCAAGTCTCTCATTCATAGGCTCGCCATAAGTTGAAGTCAGCTTTGTGGTAAATAGCAACAACAGTGAATTTGTCTACTCTTTTTTTATTGACAATTTGCAGGCACACACCCCACACATTTGCAATAAGTTGCAGGAAGAGAGGGGGCATGAAACGTGACCTTTGGCTGTTTGCTCCCTCCCTTGAGAACTACTCTTTTGCTATAGGCTAAAAGGAGAAGAGACCTTCTCAGGCTACTTACGGGGAACACCTTTAAGGTCCGTTGGACACGGCTCTGGTTGCAGGAACAAAGGTAGTGGTGGTAGCAGTGGATCTTTTTGCTTGCTGCAATATTGACACACACACACACACTTGGATTGAACCCATGATGGATTGCCACCAACCCACATGGCAGTAACTGGAATTGGGTGGGCAAAGGCAGAGCTGAGCACAGACTGACACTTTTCTTGAGACTCTTCCGTTGGTCCAACTGGTGAGCTTAACTGGGAAAAAGAGAAATTGCCATGAAGAGACACTGTATGAGAATTCTGCTTATACAGGTCTATCCCCATATCTGGTGGGGGGGGGGATATTCTAAAACACACACACACCATGGATACCTGAAACCATGGATAATAAGGAACCCTATTATTTTCAATGAGCTGAACACCAGCAGTTGACCATAGAATCACATTGGAGGACCTAGAAATGCCTAGAGAGAACATTCCCCCCCCCCCAGACATGGATAAGTAAAATCATGGATACTGAATCTGTGGATGGGGACGGGGAGTCAGCCTATACTACTTGACCCCCAGATTGTGATTATGTCCAAGAAAACAGGTTTCTGTTTAAAATAAGGCTGGGCAAATCCGTCAGTTTTGCTTTTACCCCCTTTTTTCGCCATCCCCAATTTTAAGTTCAATACATTCCAAAGTATGACCAATTTTTTTAAAAAAAGTTACATGAAACTCCTTGTGCCTTAAATGTATTCCCCCCAAATAGTTACACTGTATGCAATTTTACCCAATAAATGGATTTTTGCAAGCAATTTCCCAAGTAGAATGCATTTTTGAATGCTATTTTCGTCCATCTATCCACTTCTGTGCATGCTCCCCACCCCCACAAATATATGCATTTCTGTGTGCATGGTTTGATTGGACAACTCCATTGCAGTTTCAGAGAAGGATAAATTTTGAGGAACATCTAGGTTTTGGTTCTTGTATTGATTCAGAAATGGGAAATTAAGTACAGTACATCCTGATTAAAATGGAAACCAGACAGATCCCCCCCCCCATCCCTAGTTCAAAAGGGGGACAAAGTTTGCTTCCATCGGTCATTCTCTCTCCCCCCCCCCTTCATTTTTGGACAAAATGGAGAAATCAGAACTTCCTCCCTCATCCCCATTCTTCTGGAAAAGCATGCTTGCTCTCCCTCCCTTCTTCATCCCTCCAGACCTACTTCATAAACATTAGCTTTCAAGCCGCTCTCCCCCAGAGGACATATCATAAACATCATGTTAAATATTTAGAGCAGGAAACCACCTCACTTCTCTGGATACATAAAAGCTGTCTTGGGAGGGTGCATTTTCTTGTTCTTATTTTTGGTTTCCTTATCTTGTTCCATGACTGTCAGTCTCTTTGCACAGTGGTTGTTAAACAGATAACCATTGTGGGTGTTGGTGAAGCCACTGGAGGGGACAGAGGGGTGGGGTGCTGTCTCTAAGCATCTGCTCTTGTGGGGATTCGGCATGCCAAATATGGAAAATACAGCTCAGCTGGAGGGGCTGAGTATACAAAGCCTTAGGAACAACGTAGGAAAGAACCTTCCACAGAGTCAAGCCATTGGTCTGTCTAGCCGGATGTTGTCTCCTCTGACTGAGAGACATTTGCCAAGATCTCTTTCTCAGCATTGCTATTTAAGATCTATTAACTGGAGAGCCACAAGAAT
The DNA here is from genome assembly GCA_030847615.1 of Gambelia wislizenii. NCBI lineage: Eukaryota > Metazoa > Chordata > Lepidosauria > Squamata > Crotaphytidae > Gambelia > Gambelia wislizenii. The sequence continues at coordinate 21,512,984 of JAUMIR010000013.1, read as the reverse complement.
GAATCCGAGACTCCATGCCTATGTCGAACATCCTCTACCCGCCAGCCATGGATACCAATGATTACTTTAGAAATGTAGAATCACAGAATTTGAAGGGTTGCATGGACCATTCAGTCCACCCACCCCCCACACTCGATGCAGGAAATCCAGCTAGCAGGTAGCTATCTACCCTCTCTTTGAAGACGTCCAGAGAAAGAGACCCCACCACCTGTGACTGTTGCCTGGTGTTTATTTATTTCATTTTTAAAAAAAATTGACAGATATTTTTATCCCACTCCTCAATGGCTTCCAGCCACTCAATAAAAAAAATATATATCTACCAGTTGGTTTCTAGTCTAAAAAGACATGCCACAAAAAGAAAAAGGGATTGGCAGTTGGAATGTAATTCTTCACTAATTTTATTCTTAAAGGAAGCAATGAGTAATTTTAGACCTTTTCATCGATTGCAAGAAACTCTTCAAAAAACAGGGCAGTTTTCAAAGACTATTTGCATTTTGGGACATTACAAAACTGATGTGGCTTTTCTGAGCATTGTCTGCACAGGAAACAGCCACAGAAATATTCTTTTCTGAGCAGAAAAATTGATTTCCTGTGCAGAAAAATGCTGTTTCTCTGCTGCTCAAAAAGTGAGTTTTGTGCACAATGAGTCCCGAAATGTGAAGATTCTCACCAAGGCTTCCGGACACTCAAGAAGCATGTTTTCAAATATTTTCAAATGCTCTTTTCATCCCTAATCAGGAGGGAAGGTGGGAAAAGCCAGTCCTTCTTCAGAGAGGGTTGGTGGAACACACCCTCTCTCCCTCTGCAGCAGTCTTGCTGGGATGGCTGCCGGTGGTGACAGTTGAGGGAGGAGGCTGATAGAGATGTCCTTTCAGCGGCTCTGGTGTCATCTTCCCCTGCTGCGGCTGGCTGAAATGGCTGCTAATGCTGCCAACTGCATTAGAAGCCTTAAGGGAAATGGTGTTCCAGTTGTCACGGCCAAGTAAGCCTGCCAACATGGGAGAGGACCCACCAGAGATCTTTTCACTGAGAGAAGAACTGGGAAAAGCTACTTTTGGGGAGGACAACAGCCACCCTGGCTATGGTGGGTGGGAATTCTGGGCATAGTCTCCAAGCTCGGAGTGAGAGCAGATTGATGTGGAAACTGGATAGAAGAAATCTAAGGACTTTATCACACTACACTTTTATAGTGCTATTAATTCATTTGAACTGCTATGGCTGCCTCCTGTGGAAAACTGGGATTTGCAATTTAGAGAGCAGCATTTAGAATTCTCAGCCAGAGAGCTCTTAGGCCTCACTAAACTACAAATACCAGGATTCCACAGGAGGGCCACAGTAGTTAAAGTACCAGGATTCCACAGGAGGGCCACAGTAGTTAAAGTGGAATAATCTATATATATAATTATCTTGTGTATGTTGCCTTTCCCAGTGTGCTGACTGGGTGCTCAGGAAACACATCCAACCAATCACCACCCACATGCAAATTCCCTCTCCACCTCACAATCCACTCCTGCCACTCAGTCTGTGGCCCAGATTGGGACCCAGACAGTCAACTGGTGGTGACAAAGGCGACAGGACCCAGGCAGTCAACTGGTGGCAGGTCTCCTGCAACAGGACCCTACCTTGGAGTGTGGTGGAGCCTCTTTCTTTGACGGTTCTTAAACAGAGGCTGGGTAGCCATCTGTCAGGAGTGCTTTGAGTGTATATTCCTGGAGGGCAGGGGGGTTAGACTAGATGGCCCATGTGGTCTCTTCCAACTCTATGATTCTATTCTATGACAATGTCCTTCTAATTCCCCCAACTTGTTAGGCTTTTCATACTATAAGAAAGGTTTTCTGGCTCCATAATCACTTGGGTTGCTCTTTTCTGTACCTTCCTCAGTTCTGTGGTATCTTTCCTGGAAGTGAAATGAGTCATCTTGGGAAAGACAGAAAATTATTTTTTGCTTGCTCTCCCAGTACCTCAAAACCTTCTGAGGAGATTGTACCACTTTACAACCTCAAGATTATGGAGGACCATATTGATTAGGGAAGTTAGTGAATTAGTTAGTGAATTAGTTGTTGCTTCTTTGAAGATAAACTTTGAACCTCAGTGTTTACCTTTGGAGCATCAGAAGCCAGTGGTTAGGAGCACAGTGTGCTTAGTTTTGAGAAAGGCCTATGCCCCATAGCAAGTAAACTCTTGAAAACCTGAATGCACTGCCCTCGATGGTACAGGCCAGTCAATTAAGTGATGACTAAGCATCTACTGAGTCCCCACAGAAGCCAAAAATTAAAAGGGAGTCTCCTCAATGGCCACTCCACTCTAGAGACTCCCCCCCCCCGCCCCCAATCTCAGCAGAATTTACAAAATGGCTTTCAAGAATGTGGCCAGATATAGCATGAGCAGATCTGGCCTGAGCTCTAGGAAACTCTTCAATTATACATGGGCACAAATAAACAGCCAGTGATTTGCTGGGAATTATGAGATGTAAATAATTGAGCAGGAGGGAGTTGGATCCAAAGGTGCCCTGCTCTCCTGCCGATTGGCCTTAATGCATTTTCTTGATGTAACTCCCTACTTGCCTGCAGAATACCATTGGGAGAAGGAAGATAATAACCCTTGAAGAAGATGCTGACCGGTGAGCACATAGCGCTATATATACATGAATATCCATCTTGTTTCCCTTGGTGGCTATGAAACAGGCTGGAGGAGAGCGCTGATTTCCCCTGGACATGCATCCAGAAAGAACTTCCTTAGGTCAGCCGTGGCAACTAGGCATGGATGAACATTTTGGGTCAGTTAGTTTTTGTGAAGAATTACTAGCATTCACACATTTCTTCATATTTAGGGTGGAAAGAACTTGAAAGGGTTTATTTTCTTTAAAAAAATATTAAACATGGGAGAAACTGAAGACTAAGAGATCTGTCAATGTAGGTGGAAGATTTTGAGTACTTCACTCTTGAAAATCAGCTTTTGAGTCCCTGTGTTTCTGAGTCTGAATTATTGTTGGATCCTCCTTTCCCTCCCCCAAAGGACTCCTCATCTTTATGGCAGGCAGGAACTAAATGATCCTCCCCATACTGTGCTCTACCTGTTGAACTTGGCTGGTGCAAGCGGGACAGAAGTTTGTTCCGGCTCACTTTTTAATCCTTTATGACATTCACAAATGCTCTCATATTTGGAATGGAGAGAAATTGAGGCTTAAAAGATCTGATGTAAAATGAAATAAGTTAAGGATATGGTTATGTGAAACACTGATGGTCAATGTCTTAATAAAGATAATAACAATAATAAAAAAGATCTGAACCCCAGACTAAGTGCATCTGATCTATTCTTCCTTTCCCTGACCACTTCAGGTGACCCCACATCTTTATTGTGACATTATAAAATATTGCATTCCTATGATAAATCAAGGACAAGATCTCCCTCCACTGAAGAGACCGTGGCTGCATCTGTGCTGTAGAAATAATCCAGTTTGACTGTCATGGCTCAATGTTAAATGCTGCCCCAATTGTTTTTAGCAGAGGCGCAGGGTATAAATAAATGTTATTGTTATTATGGAATTGTAGGATTTTTAGCTTTGTGAGAGATTTTCCTTCTCTGTCAGAGAGCTCTGGTGCCACAACGAACTACAAGTCCCAAGATTCCATCAGATGGAGCCAAAATAGTTAAAATGGTGTCAAACTGGATTATTTCTACAGTGTGGCAGCAGCCCTAGTCTCTTAGGTTGTTGTGGTGTGCCTTCAAATAATTTCCAACTTACAGCAATCCCAAAACAAACTTATCATGGGGTTTTCTGAGGCTGAGAGTGTCTGACTTGCCTAAGGTCACCCAATGGATTTCCATGGCCAAGCAGGGATTCGAACCCTGGCCTCCAGAATCATAGTCCAACACTCAAACCACTAGACCATGTTGGCCCTTGGTCTCTTATACCCCATGCTGAAGGACCTTTTTTCCCCCTTCATTTTTACCTTTCCTGTTCAGGGAGGCTTTTAAGGAGGTGTGCTTATGTTCCTGGTGTTATATCTCCCAGGGTCACTAGCTGTTTCCATTTAGTTTCCTGCTGATTTTATGGGTTACTGTGGCATTTTTAGGATTTCAAATGTTGCTGCTTTAACAGTTTCATGCTTTACAGGGAGGTGTGTCAATTGGAGTGCTATTAGGCTGAAGTCCTGGCTCATCAATCAGTCAATCATTCAAATGACCAATCTGGTATGAGCTTTTCTCTCTCTACTCATGGGATACAATCTTCTTGGAGAACTACCTCCATATTATAAAACAGCACCCTGAAAAAACAACAATAATGTCTACACCTTTACCTAGCAGTAAAATCCCTTGATTCAATGGGTATTACTTCTGACTGAACGTGGATAGGTGTGCACTAGCAATACATGGACTACCATTCCCATTTATTTATTTATTTGTCAAATTTCATATAAATGCTGTTTTCAGGAGCAACCAAGAGCTTTGTTTGTCACAGAAATTTCCATTGCATCTCCCTGCTGGAGAGAGAGCCTGCATATATATATATATATATATATATATGGGATGCATTAACAAACTGAAATAAAAAAAATTAAAACTGAATTGGGCAACCACAAGAACTAGGAGGGAAAAAATCCTCTTGGTCTAATGAGGTGGCTGGAGAAAGTAAGAAACTTGGAGTTGGCAGCGTCTGTGAGGCCAGCATCAAGGGCAGGATGGGCTGATGAAGTCTGAGTAGATGCCACAGCTCGTAGCTTTTAAGTTCCAAGTAAACAGTGCAAAGGGACATGGAACCCAGGCAGCGTATGCAGATTTTGCTCCATTACATCGCCGAGCTGTTTTCTCTCTTTTCACTCCCAGCTATGGGAGACGCCAAAACTGTTAAATATCAAGTGCCCACAATGGGAATCCTATAAGCTGAGGGAATGGCCCGGATTCAAGGATCTGTCCAGAGAAATGAGCAAGAAGGAAGCTGTGTGTGGGGGTGGGTGGAGGAGGTGGCTGAGCAGAGCGAAAGAGAGAGAGCACAGAGTTACCGGTATCTTTTCTTGTCACCAGCTTTCCTTTTTCAGTTCCCCCATCTCTCCCAGGCCTCCCTCCCCAGACTTTATCAGACCACCCCCATTAATGTTCTTTTGCTGGCATAGTCCGAATCTTTTTTATGCTGGCAAAAGAACCCCCCTACCAGACCTACCTTTGCCAGTATCAATGAGCTGCGGCAGTAACGGAGCACAAACAGAGCTCCGTTTACTTCCAAGGAAGCTTATTGACAGGGCCTTTTCTTCATTGGCACCTTTGCCACAATAAGTTTACTTCCTGTCAATAAACAAGATATGGCTTAAAATTGTCATTGTTCTAAACAAGAATGGCTTTTGGACAATATAAAATCCCGAAAGGATGAGGTTGTCTGGTATGTGGACCTTTTTGCTATCATTAGGCGTTAATAATAATAATAATAATAATAATATTTATTTATATCCCGCCCCTCTGCAAACAATCGGGGCGGCTTACAACAGCAAAATAATACATAATATAGAACAACTCAAAATCCCTTCCCCCCCTTAAAACATTATTAAATCAATACAAATTAAAATCAACATATAATACAATTGTTATTAAAAACCCTTCCTAGCGAGCAGCATCAGTTAGGAGCTCCAGAATCAACTTCCAAAGGGGGTTCCTAAGGCCGGGATTAGCTATTCCGGAAAAGCCTGCCTGAAGAGATCCGTCTTGACAGCCTTTTTAAAGCTGTCTAACGATGTCAATAGGCGGATCTCATCCGGCAGGCTGTTCCACAATTTGGGGGCGACAGCTGAGAAAGCCCTCTGGGAGGTGGTTGCAGTTTGCTGGTCTGATAAAGTCAACCCTCTCAGTCTTTCTTTTTCTCAATGGCCTACAAATGCCCTATCTAAAAACAGCACCACTTTTTGGACACTTTCCTATGGTGTCTCACCATTTCCCAGGACCAAATGGCATACAAGGCCGAACCTACCACTTGCTAAAATGCAGCAGTTGCAGGGCCAGATTCCAGTGGCTCAACTGGAACACCTGCTCCATACCCCTGACTGGCCAGAGGCCCAGGGCCGAAGGAAATGGGGTCACTAGCTTCCCCTTCTAGCCCAGCTACTTTCCAAATCTTTGGATGTGCCTCTTTTGGGTCTTAGGCCTTGTCTAGATGGGCAATTGACCCCATCTTAGAGCCCTGCTGTCCTAACGATGCAGGGCTTTCACCCCGTTTTGCCCCCAGGAAGTCCTAACAACCCCTAGGGCAAAGACGGGCAAAGACAGGATAAGGCACACTACACTGTTTTTAAAAAAAATCTGCTCCAGCCAAAAGAAAATGGATTGTGGGGGCGGTGACCACAGGAGCCCAGACTGCTACTCTGGCCCATTGCTGCAGCTGCTGTCTCCCTCATTTTTTCTGTAGCTAGGAAGCAGGGCCACAGCAACTGGCCAAGTCTGGTCACACACAGGGGGCCTTGCTCACATGTTGCAGACCAGCTTCCTGGCTATTATGGAGAGCAGGACACAGGTGGCAGCAATGGCTGCAGAAACCAGCCAGCATGCCTGCCTGGATTCCATCCATCCTATTCCATGCAGGTAATGGGGGAGGAACAGTCAGGGAGCCAGTGTATTCTCCCCATGTTGATGAGCCCTTACTCATGTTATAGTGAGTAAAACTGCATGGAGTCAGGCTGTTAGTATTACTGAAGTTGCAAGGCTGTAAATGGGTTCACACCTGAACAGCTTTGTGCTGCTGTCTTTTGTACTTCTCATTTTATTTCTGTTTATTTATTGATTTAATTCCCAAGCCTAGAACAGCTCCTAGAATACTTTCATGCATGTGTACAAAGGGGGGGGGGGGTATTTTTGGAGAGGTGCCAAGGCCCTACACCCTTAGTTCTGCCTTGGGGAGTTGATACAGTGGTCAGAAGCAGCATGCAGCCCCCTGTCCCCTGTCTGTTGGAGTACAGAGTAAATAATATGTTCCAGAAAACCTGCCCTACATGCCTATACTAACTTGTTGTCCTCAGGAAGTGAGGTGAGGGATGTTGTCCCACCAACCATAAGATTCAACTGATGGTCTCTTTGGCTAGTTGGGGGTAGATCAGCTAAGCAGAAGAGTGCCTCATTCCATCACTGTGGGATGAGGTGTTCCTCCAGCACAGCACTCCCAACAGATGGCTTACTAACAGGGCAAGCGCCCACTGGTGCCATATTGGATTTTCGCCTTAGCAATTGCTCACAAAGGCAATAGTACAGGGTGGTTATTTTTTGTCTTGCTTTCCTGTTAAATCGTAATACCCAAAACTCTTTGCATGCAAAGCATACATTCTGTCATCATGGACCCTGGAACAGGGGGAAGGGCAGGGAGCTCAACAACCCCCTCCAAGGGGGGGAGGTTAACCCCTCTAAAATGATCTGGCAAAATTAGGCCAAACTCAGCCACCCAGAATCCTATGTAGTTGAGCCTCCTCAGGAATGATCAAATCAGAGGTATACTACATTATCATGAGTACCAAGCTATTGCTTTCATGGTGCTTGTTGGACGATGGTAGTGGTGGTGACACCACTGATGATAGTTCTATGCAGCATATTGAACTTTCATTGTTTTGCACAAACATACCCTCCAGTAGTCAACATGAAGAACGACTTGACTGCCAATGCTGAGAGAGGCCCTCATGTTAAAAAGAATGCCAGGCTCCTTGTCCGTCATGTTCCCTGTGAAAGCAGCTCATCTGCAGGAACCATTTAATGAAACTCTGACACCATTTTCTTCCCAGTCCCAGCAGCTGGAGGCCTTCTGTGCCGTTATCCACCTCCAACGAGAGGGTGATTAGCATGCGCACGCCAAGATACACACAGCAGCAGAGGAGAGCAGAGAATGAGCAAGTGTCACACAGCACCCTCCTCTGCGATCAGCATTTGCATGTTTGTGCCTCTGGCTCAGAGGCATCCCTCACCCCAGCTTCCCTTCCCCTGCTCCTGCCAATGTTGCTGAGCATGATAATGAAGGCTGGTAGTCTGGCCACCACGCAGACCCATCATTACAATCAGCCACTGTGATCCAAAAATGCCCACCGGGTTCATCAAGCTCTCTCAAGCCTGGCCAGCTTCATACACACCAAGACACCAATCTTGCCTCTCTGCTTCCTTTCCCTCCACCCCACCCCTCTTTGGCAGCTCAGCCGCCCTTCCCTCCTGCAAAGCTTCCCTTCCCTTCCACTCCCTCTCAGCGCACAAGTGCCACAGGAATGCCGTCCTAGGCCACATCGGAGTGTCCATCTTTGAACCATTCTGATAGGAAATGCCCAGCAGGCTGAGTCTTTCCTCGAAAAGCAAGGGAAGGTCGGAAGGCATATGGTCTCTGTCCTCTGTGCTCTGGGTGACAGGGGCAGCACAGCTACCTCCTTCCCAGCAAACAAAATGACTGCGTATTTCACTCCAGGGAAGTTGGGGATCTACAGGGCAAAGCCTGCAGTGGAACATCCTCTCTGACCCGCGTGACATGTGCAGGGGCAGATGCCACAGTTAGATGCCTGTCAGAGTCTCCCTGTTATCTTGCCTTCAGTTTGTTTTTCAACTGAATTAGCACACCAGTGCCCTATAGAATCCCAGGAAGCCATGGGCTGCCTCCGTTTCACCTCTGATCTTGCACAGTGCACCTTTGAAAGGAGCAGCCGGATGTGATGGTTCACAAAAGCACTGCTTTTTTTTTTTTTTTTTTTTTTGCAGGTGGGGGGGATTCCTTCATGATTTGTTTCTTTGCTATCTTGTGATTAATGTCTCTGACCTCATCCCAGACTGGTTCAGAATTGGGACAAGCTCAGCCCAAAGAAAACTTAGCAGACAGTTCTCACAGACTGCAGACTTCCAAATCATGCATATACTTTGACACTCACAGATTACCTAAGGGGAATGGCCTTGAGGATTAAGCATGCTTTTGGTGTTATTCCCTTTCCACTCCTAAGTGGTACTGAACCTTTTAAGTGGGAATCAGGTAATCCATGGGCCACATACGGACCTTGGGCCTCCTAGATGCCCCCTCTCACCAAGTGATTCCTCCCAAATTTGTCACATATGACACTGGGGTCACAGTTTTGCTGCAGCATGCTGTTTCAAACCCCCCACTCACCCTGTAACACTGCCACCAAAAATTACCCCTGAAACTGGTGGGAAATGCCTCAAACAGCTCTTTCGACACCAGGGAATAGTGAAAGTGCAGAGTGCCAAGGACTGGGAAGAGGTAGAAGCCCTCCAACCATGCTCACTCTCAGTTTGGTGATGATGGCAACAGGGGAAGGCAGGGAGCTGGCATGTCCCCCAAAACATTGCCCCCAATAAACCAGGTACTCATTTTACCGACCTATGGAAGGATGGAAGGCCGAGTCAAGCTTGGAGCCCTCTGGGATCGAACTCATAATGTTGTGGCTTGCAGTTATACATACATAAACAGCTGTGGAAAATAATGGTGTTAATTTTGAAAGTGATGGATGATGATGAAAGAGATGCACATAAAAGGAAATGGAGATAACAGCAAATTTTTGTCTGCACAAATGCATATAAGGGGCTTTGTAATAGTGCATTTTATTTTTAAAAAATGAATATTATTTTACGTATTATTTTGTAGCCCAAATCTACTAGCATGAAAAAAATCTGGAAACAATGTTCTGCCAGCAACAGAGCAGATGAGTACATGCAACCTGCTGAAATACACGCAGGGCAGATTATGTTTGATTTGTACTTCATTAGCACCAAGTGCCTCCATAGCTCACAGGCAATGAAACAGATTCTGCAGAAAGGATGCCCATGGGTCCTCGGAAATGGATTTGACAGTGGCAAAGGCATTTCCATAATTGGGTGGCTTCACTCTATCCAAAAGATGTTCACTTGTTCGTTTGTGTCCCAGCTTTCCCTCCAAAAAAAGCACTCAGCGACACTAACAGTAATAAAATACTGATTTAAAACAAAAAATCAATTAAGAACACCACATTCAAACAACTTACTTCACAATTAAAGGTGGTGGTGTGTAAAATGACCACTGGAATCCTAGATGACCTGTTACATTATGTAACTTTATATATACCTAACTATGTAGCAAAGGCCCTAAGAAACCCCTTTACTGAATTTTGAAACTGGTTTGCAATGCTCATCAGTCCCAAAATCCCCATCAGTGTGTGGTCACAATGCATATCAGTGTGCGATGCACGTCGGTGCCCAATGCATATCAGTATGCAATGCACATTGGCACATTTTATTTTATTTGGTCATTGAGGAAGTTGGTATTGTCTTCCTCAGTTTGCAACAACCAAAGCTCCCCCACCCAAACTCATGTGTCGTTTTTTCTGTGGTAGCCACCGGAACAGCCATTCTGTGGCTGGTGGAGAGCAGGGAGGCATTGGAGAAACGTCTGGCTGTGCCCCAGAGCCAAACACAGGTTGTTGACATCATCCACGGAGACCCTGACAGGATGGGGAGATGCAGTGGTATTCCACTTGCAGAACCCATATGTTACACTGGACAATGTTGGCCTGTTTTTGTTTGCTGTGATAGCATTTGCCTGGGAGCACAGGTTGCTAAATCCTATTGTTGGACTCAGTGTTGTCTGAAGAACCCCCTTCCTTTTCTCTGTCATGACTCTCTTGTCATTCAACTCCATGAGATGACCCCACTGGGTTCTTGTATGGTGAGAGGTGGGGGTAGAAAAATCTTCATCCAGCTGAACTGAAAAATAGGGCTAATTAATTATCAGCCATTTAAAAAGTCACCCAGCATTTCTCCCGCACAGTGATTTTTATATGTTGCTTGCACATCATTAAAGACACTCTCCTTCATTTTATTAGTAACATTCCCTGCCGAAGTGACACTTCTACTCTCTTGGATACTAGGGTCTCTTTCACACAACACTGTTATATGCTCCCACTTGAACTGCCATGGCTGCATCCTATGAAAGCCTGGGATTTGTAGTTTGGTGAGGTGCTACAGCTCTCTGGCTGAGAATGCTAAATATTCATTCATTTATTCATTCAATATCCCATCTTTCTCCTGCCCAAGGCAGCTACCCCACAAAGCTACCAATCCCAGGATTCCAAAGGTTGGTGCCATGGCAGTTAAAGTGATATCAAAGTGGTATAACTAACTATACCATGTGAAAGAGATCTAGCATTAACCGTTTCCCCCCAAAATGGCCGGGTATTAGCTTCCTATCCCTTTGGCTCCATCTCTTTTGAGCCTTTGGAGTGAAACCCTGGGCTTCATCTATGCTCTACTTACTCATTCCTTTCAGGAAAATATGTTCAGCTGTTTTGCCTCAGCTTACAGATCTTTGACCTAAGTGGAGCCCCTTCAGAAGAAAATCCCAGAAGGTGGGTAGATTTTAAATCTCCCCTCACTTGCTGTGGGACAAGAGATGTTAAGTTGCCTTGAGGTGTTAAGCTGTTTGCCTCCGTTTATGCCTAACTCATATATTTGTACATTACAAATATTTCAAAATGCTTTAAGGCTCCACTCTTCTTCTGTGCCTTCAAGTCATTTGCGACTCATCACAATCCTAAGGCAAACCAATCATGGGGTTTTCTCAGCAAGATTTCTTCAGAGGGGATTTGCCTGTTGCCTTCCTCTGGGGCTGAGAGAGTGTGACTTGCCCAAGATCACCCAGTGGGTTTCCATGGCTGAGCAGGAATTCAAACCCTGGTCTCCCAGAGTCGTAGCCCAAATCTCAAACAACTACATCCCACTTGGGGTTATAGTCCAAATTTTACAGGTACTATCAATGGTGTGGGATCTTGTCCCCAAGATAGGTTCAGTACCTTGGATAGTTCCTTTCAAGTTCAGACTAAAACCCAGACTAGATTCACTATCTCACTGATACGGAAACCACCAGATGGCATGTTTCTTCTAAAGCAGGGGTGGGCTACATAGGCTCTGCAGACCATTTTTGGCAGCCTTCACTGCTCCTTCATGGCCACTTTCACACCCCACAAGCCACGGTCCAGAAAATCAGCAACAGCCCCATCTCAGGAAAAACAACAACAACAAACCAACCAACTCAAATTTCTTTTCTTCCCATCTGGAAAGGAAGGTGATACACCCTCCAATATTTCACAGATGAAAACCAAGACACCCGTGGCTAAGAAACATCAGTGTATGATCAAGATGGTAAAAGTTTTTAATTGGGAAGAACAGACAAGCTAGGAGAGGTTGCAGCAGTTTGCTTTTGCCCGCGCCTATTGGGAAGGGCATGATTCCACCACCACCCCCTTCTCTCCTCCCTCTTGCATGAATGGCATGGAAACGACTCATGTTGAGCTCAGTTTGCAGCAGCTGAAATAAGCTGGGGCCAAAGGGGAAAAGCGGGAGGAGCAGAGAGAAACTGGGATGTTTTAAAAGCAGCTGAAACAGTGGGAGGACACAGGATTAATAGGAACTCTCATTGCCAAATCAGGACAGTTGGAGGGTACGAAGAGACACTCTCTCCTGACAGAATGCTCTCACATGCAGGAGGACAGTCTGGCACCCCCCTGTACGACAGAGTGCCAGTAGATTTTGGGTATGGCGGCAGTGCAGCACTCAGGGCATTCTCAGCTCTCAAAGGTTTTCCCTTTATTCTAAAGGGAACCAAACCAGGGTTAGTGCAGGGGTTCACAGCATATAAACTCCACATACACTCCTACCCAACCATTCTCTGAAGATGCCAGCCACAGATGCAGGCAAAACATCAGAAAGAAACTATTCCAGAACATGGCCTCACAGCCCAGAAAAAAACCAAGGAAAATCTTTAGTGCTGGAACTTTGTATCACTTGAGGATGCAAGATACAGGCAACAGTACAGGAGCTGTCCAGCTGCCTATTCTTCTAGCTTCTGCCACAATCCTCCATTTTTCATTTGGCCAAGTAGCAAAGATTCATCCTAATCTGTTTCTTGGATTCTGCTCCCCACCACCACCATCACACACACACCAGCACCTTTCTTGTCTTTTGCAGAAGTCCAGGAGCACTTCATACCACCAGGGTGATATAAAACACAAGGACCCCTAACATTGCTCTGTGCAAATGACCTTTACTTGGCTTCCTGTTTGCTTGCTGTGCTCTCGTCTGCCAGCCCCTGGCCTTGGGAAACCTGGGGCTACATTTTAACTCATATCCCCTTATCTGCTTGACTGACTGTCAGCCTGGCACATCTCCCTGCTTGTGATGAAGGGTCTAATTAGTCCCTGTATTTTTACCCATTTTTTCCCCTCTTGCCACCTCTTTCTTTTGTCTCCTCAACGCTTTCTTTGCCTGCTTATTCACACATCTACACACACACACACCCCTAACTCCATCCAAAGGACCACTATTTCTGTATTAGAGATAAAGGCGATACTAAACAGACATAAGTGGAAAAGCTAGAATTCTATTTCCAAAGAATTAATGTTGCTTCACCTTTTTTTTTCTTTCAGAGGGGATTTAAAACAAAACAAAACATGGCAGGAAGATCTATCAGTGGATCTTTAAATGAATGGCACCTCCAGTTTGAGAGGCAGTGAGCTTGTGACCCCTAGTTCTGAAGAGAAAACAGCAGGGCAGATTCACAAGCAGTGGAACTGGATCAGGACGCGGGAATTGGTGTCCCTCCAAATGTTACTGCATTGCAGTGCCCACACCATTGTCTAGATTGACCAGAATTCATGGGACATGCAGTCCAACCATTCTCTAACATCTAGAACCCACAGATTTTAATCTTTCTCTTTCTCTTTCCCCAGACACATATTTTATTAAACTTAAATTGTACTATTTTAAATCAAGGTATAATACATTTACTGTACTATATGAGTCTTTTTTCTATTAATAACCCATTTCAGGGCCTGAAATTGACAAAACATTCATATGAAAATTAACATCCAGCCTGCAAAGCCACATTCCTTTGGTGGGGTGGATTTGTTAGGACCAGAGCCAAAAGAAAACAGAGCACCCCTTATCTGTCTCTCATTTTCTTCTACCTCCATTTTGTTTCCTCTTCCTCTGAGCTTAGAAACGTTACCTTTGGGAGATGACAACTCTCAGGCTCCACCAGCCACCTTGGCCAGTAGCTGTCATACTGGCTGAGGAATTTTGGGAGTTGTTATCAAAAATGTAATTCTTCGAAACTCTGCTGCTACTCTCCAGCAGGAGACTGGGGGAAAGCTAGATGGCTTTGGCCAGAGGCCTGGACTAATTGCCCCAAGAGGGATTTTCTCTCTCCTCCTTCTACTCTCCATCCATCTTGCCCCAACTCCAATTCCCCCCATCCTTCTTCCCTCCCCCCTCCCCCTAAAATTAGACCAAAGTCCACAATATTTCCATTCCTTTTATTTTAAAAAATGATTTCCTAGCATCTGCACTGGCAAAACGTGCATTTGTATTCTTTGAGTATAGAATAATCAAAGAGTGTTGTACCTGCCTACTGTATAGGTGTTAAAGATGAAGAGCATCTCTGGAGAAAAAAATAGCAAACTAATCTTGCTGAACATCCTAGGATTCAAAGCCAAAATTTTAAGAGTGAAGCTCTCAAAGCCCTGGGCCTGGAAGGAAGAATCTGTCAGTTGCTTTCTCCTACCATCAAAGTCCCCCCCTCCACCCACCTAGAGTTCTCTTCCCTCTATGAAGATATGGGCAAATCTTGGTAAATCTGTATTTTTTTTAAAAAAAAATGGCTCAAGTAGAATTTGCATTTATATTCTTATGTGCTATGTAGAACATGCTGAAGTTTGGATGTATGGACCCATGCTGGAGGGAACCCCTGGGCCTCCCCTAGAAAAGGGGGCTTTGATTCTGTTTGAAGCCAAAGGGGGCATGCTTGTAGGCTGTAATGTTCAGGTGTGAGCCAGAGAGAACTTCTGCGCTACATCAATGAACTCAGGAAATAGAAAAGTTCAGGTCAGTTTAATAGCAAAGGAGAAGTCAGACCGGCTCTGCCATTAGCAGGTAAAAGCCATTAGCTCTAAATGGGAGTGGTGCTTTCGCATCAGTGGGAAACGGGAGAGAAGGGAGGAGGGATAGATTAATGGAGGAGGAAAGGGAGAACAATGTAAAAAGAAGATGAGTGGGGGGAGGAGAAAAGTATAGGAAAAGAGAAGAAATGTCATTATAGCTTCTCCTGAGCTTCACAGAAGAAGAAGCATGACACTGTATGGTGGGAAGAGTTCAGAAAGTACATTGGGCACCCCATTTCTACCTTATCACAACCACCTAGGTACTTAATAATTCTGGCATAGTTGTCCTTTGGAGATCTCTAGTGACACAGGTTATGTCTTAATTGCATGTCACATCCCAAAGCTGATGTTACTTTTTAAAAGAATAATATTGTCTGAAACACAGCCTGGATGTATTTGGCAGAACTCCAACTTAATCTGTTTTCCAGGATGTGGCCTCTTGCTAGAGCTTAGAAATATTACTTTTGGACTGCAACTCCCAGAACCCCCAGCCAGCATGGTTACAGATCATGATTGCTGGGAGAGTCTGGTGGTTCTGGGTTGGCTGGATTCCTTTCAGTACACCACACTAGCAGTTGCCCTTTTTCCAGCAGTGGTGAAGGAAGGCAGACAATAGCCTACATCTCATTGTTAACCCTAACTAGAGTAGACCCATTGAATCCATGGCCAAGACCCTACACCGGGGCTGTGTAGTGAAAGCTTTGCATATGTAGTCACATGTTGATTGTGCTACATACCCCTTGTGTTGAATAGCATAACATGGCATAACTCAAAACACATCCATATGTGCAGACAAATGTACAACCAAATGTGCATCCCATACACACCCATTGGTTAACTTTTCAGGCTTTGGGTTTATTTTCACTTTTTTCTTTTTCTTTTCTTTTTTTCCTTTTAGTCTTTGAGGTTTCTTCCTGGTTGTGTCCCATCACAGCGGATCTGATCCTAGGATTTATCAAGCTGATTCATGAAAGGATGACAACTCAATACTAGACTTTGTGCTTGGCTTCCAGAAGGTCCAAGACTTCATCGTCAACGTTTCATTTTTTTTAAAAAATGGTTTATGATAAAGATATACAGTTGTCCCTTCACATTCGCTGGGGTTTGGTTCCAGGACCCCCCGTGAATACCCAAATCTGTGAATACTCAAGTCCCATTATATGCAATGGCATAGCAAAATGGTGTCCCTTATATAAGATGGCAAAATCAAGGTTTGCTTTTTGAATTATTATTTTTTTAATAATATTTTCAAGCGGTGAATACATAAAACCATGAATACCAAATCCGTGAATGTGGAGGGACAACTGTATTCATATGCCCATTGTCCATATGAATCAATTGATAGGAGAGAGAAACAGTGTTCTGTTCAAAGCCTGGCTGTGATTAAGGAAAATTGGTTAAAGGAAGTTAAGATGTATTAATCCATGTTGCATAATTCCAATGGTATTCATGAAGCAAAAGGCAGGATGAAAACAGAAGGAAACGGTCATAATGAAAGAGAAACTGCAAGTTCATAGGAGAAGACTGTCAGAGATTGTCCTACAGTCATAGTCAATCACCTAGTAAACATGCCCTGTGTATATCTGAAGTTTTCTCTCACAGCAAAGGCAGACAGCATGCTAGACAACTGCCTCCAGAATGCCAGGGTGTTGTTGGGTTTTTATTTTAACAAAGAGTTGGTCCATCTTTCTCCCATTAAACTGGCAGATGTAACAGTCCTATGGGCCATTGTTTGGCAGTTCAATATCCCAAGCCAAGTTTAAACTTCAGAAAACAGACTTCAAGCTTGGAACATTATTTTAAAAAGTAATTCATTATCATTATAGCTCCAAAAGAGTCATTACCATTTTAGTTATCCTGTTTTTAAAAAGTTACTCTTGGCTTTTGCATTTCTCGAAAGTATCTGAAATAGTTAGATTTGGAGTTATTATTTTTTTTAAAAAAACATGTCTGAACGCTAAAAGCCACACCCCTGCGATTATAAAAATAACTCTGAAGTTAAGTTATACTGCAATAGGAATGGTGTTGTCCTTCATTAAGTCACAATCACAAAGTAACCTACTTTTGTTATTGGAAAATATACCTAATTACAATTTAGAAGGTCTTTTTCATTATTTCCAAGCTGAACAAATGTGGGCATCAGAATGAGGTCTGACTTGAAGAGGTGGTGCTTTTATTTATTTATTTAATTTATATCCTACCTTTGTCCCAATATGGGACCCAAAGCAGCTCACAATAAAAGTTAAACAAAATCGCTGAAACAATAAATGATTAATCCCATTACAACACTGATATAAAATATTTAAAAATGTATTAAACGCTTATTAAATAACAGCATACCCGCTGTACATCTTTTTACCCCAGCCAGTTAAAGGCTGAAGGCCTGTTTAAATTGGAAGATCTTTGCAGGCTGATGAAAAGAGAGCAAGGGGGAGCAACCGATCCCCCCTGGGGAGGGAGCTTGATAGCCTAGGAGCACTCACAGAGAAGGGTCTCCCCCGTGTCACCAGACAAGCCTGTGAGGCTGGTGGGATTGAGAGAAAGCCTTCAGATCATGAAGACTCAAGCAGGCTCATATTGGGAGATATAGTCTTTCCGATAGTCTGGACCTAAGCAGTATAGGGCTTTGTAGTACTTTGACTTGTTCCCAGAAACAAACTGGTAGCCAGTGACGCTGATTCAGCAAGGGAAGTATACGTGCCCTGTATGATGATATGGTCTCTGAACTATAATCCATTTGGTTGTGCATTGAGTCAGCCCCTAAAGCCAGATATCATAGCAGCATTGTAAATCCAAGGTGGGAATAGTGGTGACACATGCTGGCACAACCAGCCATCACGCCACCATATGCACTAGGTTATTGCAGCAGAAGTATCCAGTTCCTCTCCTTCTACAACACAGACACATCCACACAATAGCTCAGGTGATGGTGCCAGGGAGCACCTCCACAGCCAACCAAATTAAGATGGTTGGTGGGGCTAGATGGCTCTGGCAGCAGTCACTGTGTACCACAGTCACTATATGTTTTGACTTAGAGAACCGTTCTCTGTTTAAGCAGCTATCCTAGAATGTTCTTCCACTTGAAATTATTTGAACAATTATCCTGTTCAAAATCTGGCTGGAAGTTAAGAAGCCATAGAAGGGAGAGCATGAGCCCTGAAGTTTCTTGGTTACAGTAATACTTGATAAGGCTATCAGTGGCCACCCGTCATGATGGCTACCTGTTTCCTCAGAGTCGGAGGAAGTTTACCTCTGAATACCAGATCCTGGGGAACACAAGTGAGAGGGTGTTACTGTGCTCATGTTCTGCTGATAGGCTTTCCATTGTGCCACGTGAATGTGGAAACAGATTGACCTTTGCTCTGCTCCAGCATAGCTCTTCTTAAATTATTATGATTGAACAGGAGCCAGATAGTCATCTGCTCAGTCTTCCCAGCTAAAGTGAACAGGACTGCATTTCTGCTTATATGATGACAATTATTTCTAAACTTGCCGCTAGTCTGTATCTACAAATTAGCATATCCCAAATACACATTGCAGTGATGCTTATTTATACAGACATGATGCTGTATGTTTGGGGTTTTATTAGATTTTTCTGCTTGACCAACAGATATACCTGGATACATATCCAAACTGTGACAAAAATTGGTGTCCTCTTTTTCTCTTCTCTTTTGGTGTTGCATTTCCTCTATCAGGGAGAGACAATGCGCAAGCAGGAGTGGCTGGGGGGGGGGAGGGCAAACATACCCTCAACCAAGAAGCTCACACCCCACTGCCCCTCCCTCAATTTTGGGACTCCTGTCATTAATTGGTAGACACTTTTCACATACAAAAATGCAATCGCACATTATCTGGGAGGGTCAGGGATGGACAAAATACATCCTCCAAGCATCTTCCTGAAGTCCTCCCACTTTATGTATTTTTTAAAATTTGACATTGTCATTTCCCATCAATGATGGATGTAGCTCACCCACCTGGAATAATACTTTGCCCCTTCTATGCTCCCCTTTTTTTATCTGGTGCTGCCACTGTGAGCAAGTGGCCATTCTGCCACTGATAAACAAAACAAGGAGAGAGGGCATTTTTCAGTGATGATGCCATGTATGGAATATCCTTCACACAGAGGCTCACCTGGGGCAAACATTATTTTATTTACGGTGCCGTACGAGGACCATCCCTGCCCCCCAGGAATTTTAGGAAACTTCTGCTGTCTTTTTAGATCTTTGATCTGTTCTATCCCTGTTGGTGGTTTCACTTTTGGTTTTCTTCTGTGCCGGTGCCAATGTGCGGGTGCCAGCTTGCTTTATCTTGCTTTTATCATACCTGCTTTATTACCTCTGTTTTATTGGTGCCTTGCATTTTAATTCCTCACCAGAAGAGGCCTTTCATGTTGGATGGAATCTTCAGGTACCTGTCAAGACCCACGCCCCAGGAGCAGGCACCCTGCCACGCCCTGTAGCCTCCTATACCTGTTGTGCTATGCCTTGGTTTTCCTGCCTGTTCACCTGTTCATCCTCAACTGACCTTGTGCTGTTTCTCTGGGTATTTGTGTGGCTTGGGTCCAGAAGAGGAAGGCAAACAAATGGAAAACTGTTGCAATATCAAGGAGGAAATGCACTTGCTCAGAGCATCTTGTCCAGGACCTTCTCACTCCCACCAGATCCTGAGCTGACACTACCACAGCTCTGTCTCAGATGCCTCCGTCCCTTTCTAGGATCCTCTGCAATCTATTTTATTGCTCATTTCAAATTAAACGATTTATTCAAACATTCATTTCATACCCCCCTCGATTTCCATACCCTATAAAAATATATAAGGAATTTTACTGTACTTAACACACTGCAACCATAAAAGTGGAGCAGAACTTCTAATTTTTTTTAAGGTGTAATATACAACATCAGTTCTAGGTTAGAATTGTGTCTTACTTTTTTCCCTTTATAAAATGCATATGAATTTGTATGTATTTGCATTTTAATATTTGGAGTATGCACTGATTGATTATTATACATTTTGATATATTATTATATTTAAAATATGTGGCTTCTTTAAAGACTTTTGGCATCTAAGCTGGAACAGGTTTTGATCAAATATAACTCCCTTACTTGTGTTTCATTTGACGCTTTAACTGGAACCTATGCTTTTTTATAGAGATTTAATCATAATTTCATTTTTAATTTGCATTTTATTGCTTGCTGTCATGAACACTAATTTCAGTGGAAAGGTGGGATCTAACTTCTATGAATAAAAATAAACAAAATAGGGGGATCGATCATGAATTCAGAGCAAGAAATAATATGACAGCTGTACTAAACTGAACAGGGAATATAAACCACAAAGACCCCACATGGTGTAGTGGTTTGAGCAGTGGACTAGAGCTCTGAAGACCCGGGTTCAAATCCCCACTCAGCCATGGAAACTCACTGGGTGATCTTAGGCAAGTCATGCCCATTTAGCATCAAAGGAGAGCAAAGGCAAACCCTCTGTGAACAAATTTCATTATTTATTATCTTAACGTGATTTTATATCTGTTGTTTTAATGTATTTGGTTTAATGTCTTTTTATGGGGGAGGGCGAGGGTGGGTGGTGTTTGGGGAGTTTAATTTGTATTGGTATTTTAATTTTTGTAAGCCGCCCCGATTGTTTTTAACAGAGGGGCGGGATGAAAATAATAATAATAATTATTATTATTATTATTATTATTAAATCTTGCCAAGAAAACCCTGTGATAGGTTCACCTTAGGGTTGCCATAGGTTGGAAACAACTTGAAGGCACACAACAACATCATAAACCAGAAACAGAAGGCAAAGCAAGAAAAAAAGTCTTTAACTGGTGGAAGAAAATTATCCAGGAAAGGGCATTATGGACTTATCATGGTAAAGGTGCCAATGAAGAAAAGGCCCTGCCCTTATTTCCGTTCTAATAGTACAACATGTAATAGGGCTTCTTCTGCTCATTGCAGCAGGCTGGGAAGGCCACACAAGAGGAAGAAGTCCCTGTTAATAGCTTGGTGCCAAACTGCAAGTCTTTAAGGATCATTCAAATTGCATCCAAGAAACAAAGGATCAATGAGGTTGGCACTGAAGTGAAGTCTGATACTCCATAGCTTGAGCTTTTCCTTTATGCTTCTTTGGAGCCTTCTTGATACATTTGTTGAATCGTATTCTCTCCTTCAGATAAGATGGTCATTCACACATCGCAAAAAAGCGCTTACTGTCAGGAAGTTCTTCCTAATATTTAGGTGGAATTTCTTATCCTGTAGTTTGAACCCATTGCTCCGTGTCCTAGTCTCTGGAGCTGCAGAAAACAAGCTTGCTCCATCCTCAGTATGACATCCCTTCAGATATTTAAACATGACTATCCTGTCCCCTCTTCATCTTCTCTTCTCCAGGCTAAACATGTCCAGCTCCCTAAGTTCCTCCTCATAGGTCATCATGGCTTCCAGACCTCCCACCCTTTTCGTGGCCCTCCTCTGGACATGTTCCAGCTTCTCGATATCCTTCTTGAATTGTGGTGACCAGAACTGCACACAGTACAGTAGGATCCCCGTATCCTTGGATTCATTCTCCACTGATTCAATTATCCACGGGACACAAAACAGCACACCTGCCATAGAGTCTTCCTAGCCAATGTGTCCTCTTTAACCATTTTCTCGGTCCTCCAAGGCAACTCTGTGGTATTTCAAACCAGAAATCCCATTATTTTCAATGGTGTTCGCTATTATCCACAGTTTTCAGTATCCATGCCCCCCAGAACCAATCCCCAGCAGATACCGAGGTCCTACTGAATTCCAGGTATTACTGTGGAACAATCCGGTTTTTTGGGGGGGCTCATATAGATGGGTCCCAAGTCACTGAGGTCATATAGATGGGCCCCCAGACACTGAGGTCACATTAGGACCAGGCCCATTTGCTCCCGGCGGCCTCATATGAATATTCAGCAAGCCGCCACCAAGAGGAACATTGTCCTCCAGTGGATAGCTGAACATTTGCCCACAAACTCCCTGCTAATGAGCCTAGACAAGTGCTGGTAAGTGGCAGGAAGCATTAAGCCTCAAGTCCATCAAAGGAGGCTTGGGGGTGAGGGGGGAGCACCCTGAGGGCCCATCTGACTCCAATTCCAAACGGGTGGCTTTCCAATGGCCCCTTCTCTGCCTCTCACTCCCTCACCCCCCCAAAAACCTCCTCCCTGCCCTCCCCCAACCCCCCAACCTCCTTATCCTCGCCACAGTTTGACCCACTTGGGGGCATTTTAAAAGAAAATGCCTCTCCCCCTCGCTACTGGTACTGAGAAAGCTGCCAAGCGCTTTCTAGACTTTGGCACCGAGCTTCCCGCTCTCCTCAGCCGGGCACGAGAAAAGGGCGGGAAAGGGGAGAGCGCGGAGGGGGGGCAAGAAAACGGGAAGGGGGGGGCTTTTGTGAGGGAAAAGGCGGCCGGTGCTCATTTTGCCAGTGGCCGCCAAGGTCTCTGCCAACAAAGGGCGGCCGCTCGGTCGGTCGGCGGGCGCTGCTGGCCAGAGGGCGAGGGAAAGAGAAAGGGCGGGAAGAGCCAGGCAGCTGGAAAAGCGCAGCTCGGGAGGCTTTGGAAAGACCTCAGAGCGAACGAGCGCGCGCGGGAGAGGGAAGGGAGCGAGGGGGAGCGAAGGCGCATGCGCGGGCGGGTGCGCGAGGCCTCGGCAGGCTGAGGCGCGCGGACCGCGAGGGGCTGAGGTGACGCTTTTCGGAGCTGTCAGTCATCGTTAACGCGGCTGCGCCGGATTGGCAGGCGCCTAAGGCCTCGAGGGGCGGCACGAGGGAGGGCAGGTGCGAGGGAGGGAGGGAGTGAACCGTCGCTTGTCAGTCAGCGGCCGGTTGCCCGCGCTCAGCCTGTCAGGGGAAGTTCGGGCTTTATCACACTACAGTAGGACCCCCGTATCCACGGGTTCATTTGCCACACAGGTTCAATTATCCACGGGACACAAAATAGCACACCTAACATAGAGTCTGCCTAGACAATATGTCCTCTCTAGCCATTTTCTAGGTCCTCCAAGACAACTCTATGGTATTTTAAACGGGAACTCCCATTATTTTCAATGGCGTTTGCTATTATCCACGGTTTTGGTATCCACAGGCCTCCCCCCAGAACTAATCCCCAATGGGTCCTACTGTATTGGCATCTTGCAGTATCAGTGACATGTCTAAACGGTTTTTCTGGCCTCGGAAGCCCCCCATGAGCCTCATGTTCCTGATGGCGGCTGCGAGTGATTTATTCGCGTTAGTTCTTCACTGCCATCCATGTTTTTTTTTAAGGCATCCTAAGATGTGCTGGTGTGATGCAGCGATTTTCCAATTCCCTTTAACCTTTGTGAGGACAGCAAAACAGAAACTATTCGTCCTGTGTTGCCGCCTTAGTGAACGATCGCTAAGGCGAAAATCCAACACGGCGGCAGCAGGTGCTTGCCCTGCTGGCAAGCCCCGCCCCCACTCTCTCCTGGCCAATCAGCTTTGTGATTTCCTTCGGATTTTTTATTGTTCAATAGTCCAAACGAGCAGGAATGAGCACCCCCCCTTCACGGTTTTTTTAAAAGTCCAGGAAAATCTGTGAAGGCTTTTAGCCCGTTGTTTTTGCCATTTTGGGCCCCCCTCCTTCCGAATAGTATGGATTGGCATTTGGCATTCTCAGCCAGAGAGCTCTTAGGCTTCACTAAACTACAAACCCCAGAATTCCACAGGAGGCAGCCATAGCAGTTAAAGTGGAATAATAGCACTAAACCACTTTCAACCAGGGCTTTAGTTTGACCATTAAAGTCTCTATCCAAAGTGCTGAACCTATTTTGATGATAGGGTTCAGGACCTTGGAGAGTTCTTTTCATTTCTGCAGTAAAGGCCAGAACACATAGAATCATAGAATTGTAGAGTTGGAAGAGACCACAAGGGCCATCCAATCCAACCCCTTGCCATGCAGGAAATCACGATCAAAGCATCCCCAACAGATGGGCATCCAGCCTCTGTTTAAAGACCTCCAAGGAAGGAGACCCCACCACGCTCTGAGGGAGTGCATTCCACTGCCAAACAGCTCTTACTGTCAAAAAGTTCCTCCTCATGTTGAGGTGGAATCTCTGTTCCTGGAGCTTGCATCCATTGCTCCGTGTTCCAGTCTCGTTCAGCCAGATCTCTCCCATCCTATATCTATGCATTTCATTGCATGCACTGGCCCATTCATCTCAAAGCCCCCAGCCTCCACTATATGCCATTTTGCCCTTTCTGGCAGAGTTGCCAACTTTTTACTGCCTTGGCTTCATTGCTTTCAGCACTCTCCCAGGACACAGCCATTTAACAAGTGTCCCTTTCCTCTTTATTCTCTATCCATGCCAGGAGAAGCTTTGCATGCTAAATTCCAACTGACTGCGGTGCTCTCAAAGACCCAGGAGCCCAGCCATTAAAAAAAGTTGGTAACCCTATTTTAGTGGAGAAAGAGCTACAGACCTGCATCCTATTGTTAGTCCCAACTAAAGGACACTGAATCCATGGGTAGTCAAAAGGGGCCTCCTAAAGCTGTTTTATGGCTTTCAACCCCTCCAGACTTGCTGCTGTACACTTTTACTGGCCAAACCTCCAAAATGCTTCTTCTTCAAAGTATCAAAACATTTAAAAAACTGCACATTTTCCCCCAAACCAGAAGGGGCCTTCTAGTCACTTCTGGTTTTATTTTATCTTACTTTTGTCATTTCTTCTTATGAGAGTCTGTGTAGACCCTAGAGCATCCCCAAGGCAGAAGATTGGCCCCCAGCATCAACACCAGAACAGAGGGGGTGGTGTGTTTGTGTTGAGCACTCTGAATGGTGGTGGTGGTGGTGAGCCTTCCCAAAATGGCCTGGCACAATTGGACCACCAAGACTCCTATGTAGTTGAGCCTCCTTAGATATTTCTTGATCGGAAGTGTCCTTGATGGTCCTTAATGTCCTTAATGGTCAAGCACTAAGAAAGGTTAAGGCAACACTGTCTCTGAGCCCTCCCAGGAATAATAGGGGCTGCCTGCAGTCACCCTGTGCAGGCACTTCTATGCACACACTGTGCTTGTCAAAATCTTCCTATTTAAGGCGGTTTCAAGGATCATGGATGGGGAAAAATAATTTGCCCTCCCCCCTGAAAGTGCCTGCAAGTATTTATTTATTTAGTATCCCACCTTTCTCCCAGTGTGGGATGCAAAGCAGCTTAGAAAAATGCTAAGGAGGAAAGATAAGAGTTGCAGTGCAACAGCATCTGAAGGGCTATATGTTTCCCACTGCTGACTTTGCAGCAGAGCCCAAAAAGGTCACTTTCTTGGACTACAGCTCCCAGAATGCCCCAGCCAGCATAGTCACAGTGCCCTAGCTGGCTGTGGGATTCTGGGTGTTGCAGTAAAAAAAAAAAAAAAAAAAGGAACGTTCTGAAATTCTGGTTTGCAATAGACCAACAAGGACTTCCAACTTTCCATGGTTAACAATAGTGATGTTGTTTTTTCTCCTATATTTTTTCACATGTATTTTTTTCTCCTAAATTAGTTTGCTGGATTAAAAATAGCTGGCCTACCAGTTCACATGCTGACAAGCCTCCTCTGAAATTGTCAATGACAGATTGTAGTGCAACTGTGTTTATTTTTAACCTAAACTACAAACACCTACTCGGCTCTTAAAACACTGCAGTACAGGTTATTTCAGAGTAAAAACAAAACAAAAAAAAATAGACTAGAGCGTACTGAGCAGATTGCTCAGCTGTGGTTGTTAATATGAACATTGGGGTGTTAGAAGCATGTCCCTTTGTCAACTCTGAAAAGTTGGAGAAGGTATATGATCCTGGCTATGGTCTCCAAACTTTTTCAGAGATACTGCGCAGCTGCCAACCTAGCACGTCTTCAGAAATAGAAAGTTTCTACAACTTACAAGGAAATGGCCCTAACTCACTACATTTCTATGCCTTGAGAGCCTAAAAAAGCTATATCAGGCTCCAAAATCTTAAATATTTATACGGAATTATGCACCCTACTTATTCTATATTCCAGACCCTGCTTAGCAGAGACGCTGCAATTGTAATGGATTTAATAAAAGCTATCATATTTCATAATTCAGCAGGAAAGTGTATGCATTGCATTGCCCCCAGATGCAGCTAAGAATAGCTAAGTTTCTTTGTGCGGGTGGAATGTTTCAAGAGCAAAAAGGAAAGAAACAGAAAGTGGCATGATGAGCCTTCTTCTACTTGCCACCTCTTAAGACCCATCTCTTCCCACCACTTCTGGAAGAAGTGCTCTTAGCCTGGTGCTGCATGTAATGCCGTGGCCAGGAGGTGCTCAGCCATTTCATCTTACCTGTGCGCAGTTTCCAATAAGCTCTGCCTGTTTCAATTATCACTACAGGTTTCAGGCTTCAGTGGACAAAGGTGAGTGTCAGCAACATTGGCTGTGCTCCCAAGAAGCATAAGCTGAGCACAAAATTTTAATAGCTGGAGATAAGGGCATCAGAAACCTGTTGGATCACACAGTTAACCTTTGGATCGCACATTTATCTGATTTTGATGATGCAGTTCTTGGGCCCTTTCACATTAAACAATTATAGCACTGCAGTTCCACTTTAATTGCCACAGCAACATCCCATGGATTCCTGAAGGGTTGTCTAAATGGCAAAAATTCTCCTCAAAGATTTGTCTAAATGGGATTCCGTATCAATCTGCTGTGTTTGGAAGGAGGAGGGCCAAAACCGCCAAAAACTCCACAGGAAAAGCCTTCGTGGTTTTTCCCGTATTTTTTACAAAAGCCCTGTGGGAAATGCTCATTCCTACTCATTGGGACAACCGATTTGCTTTGCTGCACATTCTCAATAAGAGCAGAAGTAGAAAGCTGATTAAACGGATGTGCGCAGGGGGTGGAGCTTACTAACACGGCAAGCGCCTGGAACCGCCATGTTGGATTTTCACCATAGCCATCGTGTGCTGAGGCAACGAAACTTTTTACTTTTTTCTGTTTATTTATGGAACATCACACTTTCACACCTTAGATATGCTTTTTTAAAAAAAAAATTAGTTTGGCAGCAGCAACTGGTGACAAAAAAAAAGTGAGTAATTCACTCAATGCCTTCCATCTTGGTTCGCAAGCATGCCCATTGGAACAGCGAAAGCAGATAGCTTTGCACGTCTGTGATCTTGCAAAAAACCAACAACGTGAAGACAAATAGAAGGTTCTGCAAATTGGCATTAGGGCACATCAATTCACATTTCCCCCCTCGTATAGACAAGCCCCAAGCGTTTAGGGAGGGGTACTTCAGTATGTCATCAGCAGGCTGATGATACCCAGCTCTGTCTCTCCTTTAGAGCTGATGCCAAGGAGGCTGTGGTAGTACTGGATCGTTGTCTGGATTCAGGAAAGGACTGGATGTGGGTGAACAGACTGAGGCTTAATCGAGACAAGACAAAAGTGCTGCTGGTCAGTAGGAAAAGCAATGTAGGATTGGGATTGCAGCCAGCTCTGGATGGAGTTGCACTCCCTCTGAAAGATCAGGTACATAGTTTGAGGGTGCTCTTGGACCCAGTTCTACTCCTGGAAAGCCAGGTTTCTGTGGTGGCCAGGAGTGCCTTTGCCCAGCCCTTTCTTGGAGAAGGCAGATCTGGCCACTGTGATTCATGCTTTAGTTACCTCCTGATTAGACTATTGCAATGCACTCTATGTGGGACTGCCTTTCAAAAGTGTTCAGAAGCTGCAGCTCGCGTAAAAAGGCAGTAGCCAGAGTGCCGGTCAGGTATGCATATTAAAGACCAAATAACACCAGTCTTGTGAGAACTGCACTGGCTTCTAATTTGATTTTGAGCTCAGTTCAAGGTGCTGGTGTTGACCTGTGTGTGTGTGTGTGTACGCGCGTGCGTGCACACACACCTTCAATTCACGCATTGACTTACGAGAAACCCATGAATTTCATAGGGTTTTCTTAGGCAAGGGATACTCAGAGGGGGTTGCCAGTTCCTTCCTTTGAAATCATATAGCCTAAAGCACCTGGTATTTGTTATCAGTCTCCCACCCAAGTACTAACCAGAGCTGACCTTGCTTAGCTTCCAAGATCAGGTGGGATCTGGTGCGTTTAGGGTCCTTAGGCCAGTGTTGACCTACTAAGCCCTAAACGATTGGGCCCAAGATAGCTGAAAGATCACCTCCTCCCATACTAGCCTGCCAGAAATTTGAGATCTCCAGAGGAGGCCCTGTTGTGTGTCCCAACACCTCTTGGAGTTAGGTTGGTGGGTACACATAATCAGGCTTTCCCTGTAGCAGCACCCAGACTGTGGAGCTCTCTACCAAAGTCCAGTGGGCCCCCAAAACAGTGCTGTTCTACATGGCATTCAATGCCTGACCTTGCTGTTTTAACTGTTTTAAATCTGGATTCTAGGATTATTTTTAGACTGCTTTTTGGAGTTTCTAGAATGTTTTAATGTGTTTTTAAAATGTTTTATCTGTGTATTGTTTTAATTGATTTTTATTTGTTCATTATGGGCTGGGAGGCAATGCAAAACTAAGATAGGTAGGTAGGTAGGTAGATAGATAGATAGGACTTCAAATTCTCATTAAGAGAGCTCTAGTGCTTACCAAAGTACAAGCTCCAGGATTCCACAGGATGCAGCCATGACATTTAAAATGGTATCAAAGTGCTATAACTATGTAGTGTGATTGAGTCCCTGGTCTTCAAACAACAATGAGTGTGTTATGGAAAGTTGCATATACAACTGCATATTCACCTGCTCAGCTCAGGAAATCTGAGTACTGAGTACTGAGTACTAGGAACTGACCTCTGAGCCTAGTCCCACAAAACTCATTCCTCAGTTTCTGCCCAAGCTTTCTTCCTTCTCTGTAACTTAATTTAGAAGTGGGAAAAGAAATGTTTTTGTTGCTGTTGTCAAATAACTGGAAGCCAATGTTTTGGAGATCAACTTCGGATAATCCAGAGTTCTGCCAGGCAGAGCTACTTTATCAATGGTGCAACTGGTACAGTTGTTCCAGGATCCTTTCTGGCTTGGGCAACAGTGTTGTTTGCTTCCCCTTCCTCCCCAGTTGCACCTTGAATCTCCCAATGTTGCCGTTACCAACATTTTGTGTGTTATTTGATCTGTTCATCTCTAATTGAGTAAAAATGCAGGAGATCTGGCTTTTGGTCTCGCTGAAGTTGCAGGGTTGAAAATGGGTTCACAAATGAACATTTGTGTGCCGCTGTCTGTTGTACTTTGCATGTTCTTTATTATTTATTCATTTATGTATTTAATTTCTATTCTGCATCTCTCAGAATAGCTCACACACAGCACAAAGAGGTCCCTGTATTTGAAATTGTTCAGGGGCACCAACTGCCTTAACCTGGCCTTGCTACCACAAGATTGCAGACAACTTTTCTGCCTACTCCGAGACTACTCTAGGGCTAGTCTTCACAAACGTAAGTCTCTATAACATCTTGTATAGTGAATGGAAGATTCTCCAGTAACTCTGTTCTGACTTCTCCTAAATTAACTTTGTATCCAGAATGGCACGAAAGCAACTTCCTGAAGATCTTGGCTTTTAAAGTGCTGAGATGAAATAGATCAGCACACTTAAGAGTCCCCTGTTCTACGTTTTTTTAAAAAAATCATTGTGAGGTCAAGAATGATGAGAGCAAAGATGCTGCAGATATCCTTCCCTGTGCATTATTCAGCCCAATCTGTTTAATGGGTCTTCAATGGTGATTGTTATTACTGATTCGTGCTGGCGACATTATTCAATCAGACGCGGCTTTGAAGCAGAAGAATAATTATTTCCCGTCTTCAGTCAAAAGAGCATTTAATTCACGCTCCCCAATCTCAGGAAAGATAACCCACATCCCTCTTAGTTCAGTAACTCTCTGGGATTGTCATCAAAGGATTTGCAGCTCAGCTGCCCAGGCGGCCATTGCTTAGTTAGGGGCTTGTGGACGGCTGGAGGGGAGTAATAGTAATAGATATTACTGGGTGTAATAGATATTCACAACATTCTTTTGAATGCAGCAATAAATCATCCTGCTTCCGGGGGTGGGTGGGGGTAGATTATCCCAATTGCATGTGGAAAATGTAATTGGGCCAGGGCAGAGATGGAGAACATGCGATCCTCAAGTTGTTGTTGGATCACAACTCCCATCACCTCCCGCCATTCACTACGCTGGCTAGGATTGGTGGGAGTTGTAGGCCAACAAGATCTGAAGGGCCAAATGTTCCCACCTCTAGGCCAAGGCTTCTGTAAGTCAAACTGGTA
The DNA here is from genome assembly GCA_030847615.1 of Gambelia wislizenii. Lineage (NCBI taxonomy): Eukaryota > Metazoa > Chordata > Lepidosauria > Squamata > Crotaphytidae > Gambelia > Gambelia wislizenii. Next base: position 21,482,822 of record JAUMIR010000013.1, on the reverse strand, counting down.
TCTAGTAGACAATGATTACACAGAAAAACCAAATCAAATATCCAGTGGTATAGTGATAGGAAGGTGGAGGTAAGTCAGTCCCAGGACTCTTTTGAAAACAGGACCAATGATGTCACCTACCAGAGTAGTAAAGTCCTTGAGCAACCCTGAGGTGATAACAAGGCTTTCAAGATTTCCCTTTGTTTGCAACAGAATGACAGGGAAGAAGTCAAGAGTAGGAAGAAAAGAAGCAATGACTAGACACTTTTTTATTTTCCTTTGATGGGCTTCCTTTTTATTTTAAGAGTGGAAATGGCAACTTTCCATTGCAGGATGTATTTCTGAAAGCAAAGGTTGCATTTCATTTGGCTGAAGATCTTGCATTGAAACTCAGTGACTGGAATTCATCTTTGGACTTTCGTCTTCGTAAGTGGGCTTACATGTGCAGAAAATAGAAATGACTAGTTTTGCAATGTCAGTATTCCCCTAGAGGCCACTGTGATGTTACAACATATAGGTGTTGGTTACACAATGGCAACCAGAGGAGTAACTGATGTGCCATGGCCCTGATGGGCAATGGGCACCAATGCACATTGGGAGCACCCCCAGTGTTTATCTGGACACCAGCTATGAAGTACTGGAGCATAACTAGAGTGTCCAATGTGCATCAGAAGTGCCGAATGAGCATGAGAAGTGTCCGATGCATGTCAGAGATGCTCAATGCACACCAGAAGTGCCCACTATGCATGAGAGGTGCCTGATGCACATTGAAAGCATCCAATGCACATCAGAACACTGTGCATCTGTGCAGGTTTTAATTGCACTTTGGCAATGTAGCTACAGATTCATATAGTTACAAAACATAGACCGTGATGTAGAATCTAGGCCACTGCATTTTGCATGTTAAACATATGCAGCCTGAAGTAAGCACCACTGAATTCAATAGAGCTTGCTCCCAAATAACTATGCCTAGATCATAGGCATGCCAATCCTATTAAACTGATTGTTGTGTTGTGTTGTGTTGTGGGCTGCTGTTTTTTGCATACTATAGGATGAATGTGTTTCATTTTGCATAACAGTCACATTTTTTTTTCTAGTGCAAGTTCATTTTGTACTGTTTCTATATTGGTGGATACATTTTCTTTTAAACTTCCACATGAAAATTCACCATTTTTTTGGCAAACACTTTCCCTAGTGTATGCACTTATAACAATTGTAGAACTGTACTGCGAGATCCAGAGAAATGTGAATAGTTGAGGATAATTGCATTCTGGTTCACATATCAGTTCAGAGACACTCTCATGTTCTTTCCTCATATTGTACTTCAAAATTTACCATCACAATTTGTCATTAGCAATATGGTGAGGTCTCAATGGATCACGTAATCAACAGTAGCAGAGTTAGCAACAGGCTGAGCTCAAATGTGATACCTTTTGTACAATATTTTACTGATGTGCAGAAGAGGGTCTTAATGTGTACAGTATAAACAGCTTGTGCCCAGCCAGTATGAAGGGCCATATTTTCCCCTATGAGCCTGCTCAGGTTCTAAGATCTTCCAGGAAGGCCCTTCACCCTCACCGGCACATCTGGTGGAAATGTAGGAGAGGCCCTTCTCAGTGCTCCCTCCCAGGCTTTGGTACCCCGTTTCCTAGGAAAGCTAGACTGGCTCCCTCCTTGTTGTCTTTCCATCAGCACACACCGACTTTTCCCCCCAACAGTCTTTTGTGAAGTGACTGTTTAATAAGGAATAGGCTATTATCAGTGTGTTTTAGTATTTTTTTCCCCTTACCCTTAGTGGACATGTTTGATATTTTTTTTTAATTCTCTAGGCCAGTGGTTCTTAACCTATGGTCCGGGGACCCCCAGGGGTCCGCAATGTCCTCATAGTGAAGACTTGAAGGCTGCTTGGCCCATCTCCTCCCTGCAGTGGAGCGGCCACATGACAAGAGCCAAGGCAAAGGCTGGCTAGCTTGGCCTGTGCATTGCCATTCAATCCACGCCAACCACAAACTTGCAGGAAGAAGCAGAAGAATAGTCTTCCCTCCCCCTCCAGGGCCTCCTAGGGGAGGTTTAATGGATGTTGTAAGTGTGTTGTTGTTGTGATGATGATGATGATGATGATGATGATGATTTTTAAGTCTTGGGGGTCTACAGCAACAAAAGATATTGCATAGACCAGTTGGAGTTTAAATTATTTACCAGGTGAACTACGGTATGAGGCCAACCGGCAGATAAGTAAAAACACAATCTACTTTTTATTAACGTAGTATACAATTTGTTTTTATTAACATTGTAGTAGACTGTAATATTAAAATAATGTACAAAAAAAAGTGCTATGAAGAACAATAGGATGGCCACACTGCAAAACAGAATTAGGTTGGCTTAAGCCTGTTTATCCCTACCCAGTTATTTTATTGTGTTGTTTTTTTAGTATTTATTAAGTATTTTTAAAATGTTTAATTATTTAATTGTATTTTAAGGGAGGGTGGGATGGAGGGTTTTGTATGTATATTTTAAACACTGTAAGCCACCCTGATTGCATTTTGTAGAGGGGCACGATATAAATAAATTCTATTATTATTATTATTATTATTATTATTGGAGGTCCCTGGTAAAGAACAGTTTAAGAGCCACCGCTCTGGGTAGTTTAATTACATATTTAAAAGACTGTTTTGTATGGGTTTTAAAAAAAATTTATATATCTTTACCTTTCTCTCTTTTAATATTTGTAAACTCCATTGGATTCCAGCTCTAGGGGGGGAAAGGCAGGAAAGATGACACTGAATTTGCTTTTGGGGGTTAGTGGTTGAACAATGCTTGTGAGTGAATATGTGCTTTGGTGAAATTCCACACACTTTTACACACACACAGCACAATCCCAGTGGCATGATGTACACAACTCCATTAAAATTGGTCTCTGTGTATGTGTGTTTTCAATGTGGACATCTCAAGGCTGAAGCAAGACATGTACTTTCTAAGGTAAAAGACAAGATAGTACATGGCCCCTCTCCCAACTCTACATACAGAAGCCATCCAGATGATCAGTTGAAAAATATTTCAGTCAGTATTGGTAATAGAGTCAAATCCTCCACTGCATTTCAAGGTAGTACTCTAGGAGATGCAGTGCAAGCTGTGTGATATACACACACACACCTACCTCTGTGATAGAACGCCTTACTGTGTTGTAAGAGGCAAAGCTAGATAAAAGCAGGCACAATTAAGGGAATTCCCAGGCAGAGGAATCCCAAGATTGCATCTCAGAAGGCAGCCAAGTCCTCAGAGGCATGTGCGTGAGCACACAGTGAGGCAAGGCTGTATCACATGGACTTTCCAATCTCAGGGTCCCATCACTCCTCATCATCGCCTATGCTGGGTAGGACTGTAGGACTGCTAGGAGTTGCAATTCAACACCATCTGGAGGGCTGCACAGTCCCCACCCCTGCTCTAAAATTAGGTAAATTTGTGTTAAAATGCAAGCCATTCTGGGAGTTGTGGTCCTCCAAAGTAACTTTTCCAAGTTCTGTATGGGACAAGGGGATGAGTGAGACTTGTGGTTGGTTCAGTTTAGGGGTGAATCAACCAGTAGCACAATGGAGATTTCCCAATGCATCCATTCATTCTCCTTCAAATACCAAGACTATGGGCTTGACTACACTGGCAGGAAACCTCACACCTACCTCATAGCCACGGTGGATTTATTTGATCTGCAGTGGCCCCATAAATGCCACACACCTGGGGCTTATCTGGTTGCATCGGAGTAAACAGGCAGCCCTACACTGATCACGTGTCCTAAACATCATACTATTTCTGGCCACATGGCCAGGGCTGCTCCTCTGTGGGTTTTTTTTCTGTTTGCTCATGCATGCAAATAAACGAATATATGTGGTCCCAGAGTATTGTATTACTGAATAAACAGATATGCTTATCCAGATATCTGCACAATCAAAACATTTTAAAAAAATAAAGTTAAAAAAAACTTTGCCACAATGGAGTGCCATCCACCAGAAGTCCCAGCCCATCTTTGCTCTGAAGCCAATCCTTGGCTGCCACATGGCCAAAAATCCAGGTTTTCCCCCTCAATTGCAGAGCAAACCAGAAATCTTACAGAGCCAGGGTTTCCTGCAGAAACCCCAGTGAAAATCGGCATCATCTAAAACATTGTTACTGTGTCCAGTTCTGGGCACCACAATTAAAAAAAAAAAAGATATTGACAAATTGGAGCGTGTCCAGAGAAGGGCAACTAAAATGGTGAAAGGTCTGGAAACGATGCCTTATGAGGAGAGACTTAGGGAGCTGGGTATGTTTAGCCTGGAAAAAAGACGGTTAAGAGGCGATATGATAGCCCTGTTTAAGTATTTGAAGGGGTGTCAGGTTGAGGATGGAGCAGGCTTGTTTTCTGCTGCTCCAGAGACTGGAACACGGAGCAATGGATGCAAGCTCCAGGAACAGAGATTCCACCTCAACATTGGGAGGAACTTTTTGACAGTAAGAGCTGTTTGGCAGTGGAACACACTCCCTCGGAGCGTGGTGGGGTCTCCTTCCTTGGAGGTCTTTAAACAGAGGCTGGATTGCCATCTGTCGGGGATGCTTTGATCAAGATTTCCTGCGTGGCAGGGCGGTTGGACTGGATGGCCCTCGTGGTCTCTTCCAACTCTGCAATTCTATGATTCTATGATTCTATGATTGTGTGTCAATTGTGCTGCAAATACGGGGTGAGTATGGGTTTTATTGCCTGTGTAGACTAGCCCTCTGTCAGCCAGGAAGAAAAGTGAATGAGGACAACCTTTAAGAAACATCCATAAATATTGTTAGCTTGGCAGCAAATCTTCATTCTGCTGTAAGGTACAAATCCGAGAGGATGTTATTAATGCAAATGATAGCTATGTCCATGTGAGGTTGGGAAGATTGGTAATGAATAGACCCGTCACCCCACGAGTTCAGGACTGTAACATTGGGGGGGAGGCAATCTGGATTGGGACCACAGTGGAGACAAAGGGTTAAATCCTCCCTCATTCTATCTCATTGTCTCAGACTGGACCTGGCCAGCTACTTAATTTAAAAATAATACTCTGTGAATAATTTGGCTCTATTATACAATATAGACTGGGACAGGGAAGTGGTAAAAGCTACACTGCAGCTGTTTGTTGTCTCCTTACAAAGCGGTCAGCATATGGCTTATATACAAAGACAATCTATCAGCAGCAAAATAGGGCAGATATGCTTGCTTGCTTTTTCTACCCCTCTCAGTCTAGAGTTTGTTAAGACTCTCACAGGTTTTTTTTTTTTTTTTTTTAGGGGGAGGGAGAGAGAAAATTGCTTCCTAAAATGTTCAAAAGCTTTCCCTCAGTTTGTTATTAAAGCAATTATCTAGCATAACACAGTGCAAAAGCGCAAAGTAACTTAATGGGAAACAAATGTGCTAAAGAACTCAGTAAAACTTCAGGCACTTTTATTGAAAAACGAGGCAAAAGTGACCTAAGGGGGGAAAAGAGGCAACTGTGGAAAGATTTTCCACCTGGCCTTGGGCAACACATCAAACAGACCTCAGAAAGAGGCGATTTATAATCTTTGTCTGCTTGCCTTCCAAACCTTGCTATCTGTCTATCAGTCTCTCCTCCCATTTCCCTCACTTCGGGCTGTAATCATATTTGCTCCATACCACTTTGAATGTTGGAGAATCCATAAAAGACCGGAAGGGGATAACCAAGAACTTTTGGGGGCCATCGGTAATGTGGAAAGGCATAGCGGTGCAGAATTAAGAAAAGGTTTACTTTTTATTTTGCAAAAAGGTTTCTAGCCCTCAAGTTTATGAAGAACAATATGAAAGGAAATCTTCTGTGTGGATGGGTTACTTCACACAGTTTCAGTAACTCTTTGATAACGGTAGCCTCAAGTAATAGTTTGTTGGTGTGAACAGGTTATCTGTGACAAGATATGTGTGTGTATGTATATGCAGTTGTCTCTCCATATCCACGGATTTGGTATCCACGGATTTAAGTATTCATGGCTTGAAAATATTCTTTAAAAAATAATAATCCAAAAAGCAAACCTTGATTTTGTCATTTGATATACGGCCATTTTCCTGTGCCATTGCATATCATGGGACTTGAGTATTCACAGATTTTGGTATCCACAGGGGGTCCTGGAACCAAACCCCAGAGAATTTGAAGGGACAACTGTATATATACACACACACCTAATAGAATAGTGGCTCTTAACCTCTTCTTTACCAGGGACCCCCTTTAAATATATTTTGTTGCTCTGGCCTCCCAAGACTTGACTCAGGATTTAAAACCCTAATCAGAACAATAACAATAACAATAATAATACAGTTACACCATCTATTAAACCTTCCCTCAGAGGCACTGGAACAGGAGGAAAATTTTTTTTCCATCTTCTTCCTGCAAGCTTGTGGCTGAAGGGGATTGAATGGCAATGCACAGGCCAAGCCAGCCAGCCCTTGCCTTTGCCTTGGTTCCTGTCACATGGCTGCTCCACTGTGGGGAGGAGATGGGCCGAGCAACCTCCAAGCCTTTGTGGACCCCCTGTGAGGAGATCACTGCCCCCTGGGGGTCCCTGGACCACAGGTTAAGAACCACTGTGATAGAACATTAAATAAGTTTTTCAGTGAAGTCAGATCAGTCCCCAGACACAACACGCACATACTTACTATGTTCTGGATAACTGATAGCCAGGGCCCAAACATCATCATCATCATCATCATCATCGGGGCAATGCTAGGATTCCCAAGTGTTCCTTATTATAACAGATGTCACTTATTTGCGGGTTGGAAATCTTGTCCCTTATAGGTTTGGGAAATGCCCCAAATAGGATGTCACCTATTCGAAGACTGGAAAGTTTTTCCCTCTATATAGACTGGATGAGACACCCAAAATCCAGTATTTTGAGGTGTGGGCCAGAAATGGGTACATCCCATCATGTATAAATGTGAACAATCTGTTAATTTTATAGGCAAACTACATGGCTATGTTAACGGAGATCCATACTTTCATTTGGCCTTTAGGTAAAACACAAAGCTGCTAATGGAGACTTCCTGATCGTCAACCCTGTACAACATACCCACGTATATTTTGTGGGCAGAATAAATCCTGAACTGTGAAGGTTTCCAGCCATTTAGGATTTTCCACAGCAAGGTTTCCTGACCTCAAGAAGCTCATTCTTAAAAATATTTTTTTCAAATATTTTCAAAAATTCTTTCCATCCCAACTCAGAAGCACTATGGGAAAGTGAAATAGCAGTTTGAACCAGATACTTGGAGCACGGCTACTGCCACTTCTGCCCAGCACTGTTTGTCACAACTACCAGATAAGCTCACTAAGGTTGCTGCCCCACTGCAGAAATAATCCAGTTTGACACCACTTTAATAATCATGGCTCTGTCCTATGGAATCCTGGGATTTGTAGCTTGGTTGTGGCACCAGGGCTCTCTGATAGAGAAGGCTAAAGACCTTGTAAAACTACAAACCTCAGCATCCCATATCATTGAGCCATGGCAGTTAAAGCAGTGTCATACTGCATTAATTCTGCAGTGTGGCAGCAGCCTAAGCCAACCAATAGAGCAAGGGCCAGAAGATAATATTTTGCAACCTCTTTTCAGGCAGATCTTGTTATCTGTCTGCAGGGATTTTATCCTGTACACTTTGCTCTATTTCTCCTGCAGTGCTGGCATCACATACTCTGATGAGGGCTACTGCATTTTCCAAAGGAATCGGCAATGGCCCAGCCACAGTGGGTTGGTGTCAGCCTGGCAAAGGATCCTTATTGTATGACCCACCTAGGAACACATTGGGATCCAGTTGTAGGTTGCAAACCCGAGTTTTGAGAGGTGCCACTCACTAATCTCCAGTGTGATTTTTAGTTGAACTTTGCTTTTCGTTTGGAACGTGAACCTGATGGGAACTTTCTTTTCCATTGCATGGCTGCCACACCCTGCCCTCAGAATGACTTGTCTAAAGGACTACAATGCTGAACTGATGAGCCTGTTTTGCAAAGCAGTAAGAGAAAATGAACATTTGAAGATGTCCTTATCCAGTTATATGTATGCATATAAGGATAACTATGGATTCACTTTTTTGGAAGATTCAGAGGATTGCGAAGATTTAAGAGCATGGTTGTCAAGTACACCTTGGTTGGGACAAGTTGCAACTCTGAAGATGAATGTCTTATCCAACCTCTGATTCTTATTTATGGCACTCCCTATTTTCAACTGCAGTTCTAGTCGGCAGAACATGCCATTCAACTTTAGAGGAGACAGCTACTTGCTTTGAACAGCAGCACTTAGATTCCCCCTCCCAGTATGGCCAGGGACTTTTCCAAACTCAGGCACGCATAGGATTGCTCTGTTAATGATGTGGCAATGTTGACACAAAACCATGCCCTAACAAAATGCGTAGGGAGAGTAAAGTGGCTCTCTCAGATGGCAGATACTGGGGATTGTGAGGGGCACTGAACTGCTGGAGGACAGAACTGTCTGCCAGGCATCCTGCCTTGCTTTTCCAAAGATGGCCTTCTATTCCCCTCGTCCATCAGCAGTGTCCATCAGCAACGTCAAAGTAAGACTCTTTGGGCCTATCTACATGAGGGGGCGGAAGCAGAGTACCTTGTAGTAATGGCATTTCGCAGCAACAGCAACATGTCTTAACAGTGTTTTTGGCCTCAGAAGCCCCCATAAGCCTCGCATTCCAGATGGCGGCCGCGAATGATTTACTCGTGTTAGTTCTTTGCCGCCGCTGATTTTTTTGTTAAGTCGTCCAAGGTGTGCTGGAGCGATATAGTGATTTTCTGATTTAATAAGAAAGCAAAACAAAAAATAACCACTCAGTTTTATTGCCTTAGTGAGTGATCACTAAGGCGAAAATCCAACATGGCAGCAGCGGGTGTTTGCCCTGTTAGCAAGACCCGCCCCCACTTTTGCCTGGCCAATCAGGTTTGTGCTTACCTTCAAATCGCTTGTCATTTGATTGTCCTAACAAACAGGAATGAGCACCCCCTCTCATTTAAAAAAAAATATATGGGAAAAGGCTTTTTCTGCATTGTTTTTGCCATTTAGGCCCCCCCTCCTTCTGAACAGTGTGGTTTGGTACATGATCCCAGCAAATTCCATGAAAGGTATTTTCACTGTTTTTTGATCCCTTCTTTGCAATGGACAGAGAGGCACCATCTTGGGCTTCACTTCAGGCATCAAAATGTCTTAGTCCCCAATTTAACCATTTACTTGTGTGAGGAACAGTGGCTTCTCTTACAACTGCCCAGAGGTTATAGGGGCTTTAAAGTGACTGTTGTCATAGGGACTGGTGGTTAGAAGTAGTTAGTTAATGTGTCCTCTTTTTTGCTTTTCAAAATATGATACTCCAACCTAAGCTATGGAACTCCCTCCCATGGGAGGTTAAACTGCCCCCTCCCACACTCTCCTTCTACCAGTAGACTTATTTATTTATTTAGACTTTGTTTATGAAGTGGTTGCTGCAAAAGGGTCTTTTGAGAAGGGTGCTGTCTTTTTTCCTTCAGTGTTACATCTTCAAATGTTGTTAAACTACTTTTGCAGATTGAACTCAGTTTCCAGCAACTGAAGTAAGTGGAGGACAATAAAAGCAGGCGGAGGAGAGAGAAAGTGGGACGTTTTAGTAGCTGAAAAAGTGGGAGGGCAGAGGATGAATCGAGGCCATCTCGACCAAGTCAGTACAGTTTGAGGATATGCCAAAAAAGGTCAATTTTTGCTCCTAGAAAGTTTCAGGAATGGCAGTTTTGGATCAAAATAAGGCACAGGACCTGCTCTGTTTTATTTCATCCCCAGTCTCCCCCTGTGCCCCCCCCCCCCGGCAAGGCCAGGGTTTTAAAAAATTAGAAGTGGACTTCTAATCATTTCCAGTTTTGATTTTTCCTCTTCCTATCTATTTTCGTTTTCATTTGGTTGGTGTGGCCCATGGTAAATTTGATGCCACCCGCAGTAGATCGTGGGTTGGGAATTTTGCTATTGAAACCCTAGAGCTTCCCCACCCCTGAATTAGACCCTGTCATAAAAGGTAATGCTATCAGAATTAAGATTTTCTCTTCCATCCTTTTGCAATGACACAGGTCCACTCTTTGTTTTCATCCCTGTCACATTCAGACCTCAGCGCATGAATACAAGGGGGGAAATTCCAGTCTGTTTTGTATTTTGTGTTTCTGGCTTTCTGTGTCCAAGCGAAGGACAAATGATCCAATTTGTATTTACAAAAAGAAAAGAAAAGAAATGAGAAAAGAAAAGATTGCACTTCCTTGATTCCCAAATGGGTGAATTCTTTGGTGTTTAATACTTGCACATTGCCCCAAGCAGTGCAGCTGTGCAGTGGATTAATGGAAGGGGGCACTAGTGATTATTTTACAGTGGACAGAGAATATCCTTCATGAGACCCTTCCTGGAAACACTTTCCCACCGTCTGCTGGTCTTCTAGCAGTCAAAACACCATCACCAGCACCCTGTGCCTTTTTGCATGAAGTCATATCCAGCAACAGTACTTCATGTTCCAAAAAAAGAGTTATTGGTCTAGAGGCTGCATCGTAAGTCTTGTGATCAGGTCTCATTTCCTGCTTACCTGTGTTGTTTCATCATCTCTTCACTGGCCTTGTCTACACAGGCCAAATACCCCAGCTTACCCCCATTCCAGAGCCCTGCAGTCCAAATGACACAGGGCAGCTACCCCAATCTCCCCCTGGGTAGTCCAGATGACCCCTGGGGCAGATATGGGGCTGGAACAGGGGCAAGCCAGGAAAGGACCCTTTACTGCAATATAAGAAAACACCCAATTTACTCCATTTCCACTGGACTGGGCCCAGTGTGTCTGTGTGAGCCCATCCTAGAATGCCATTCCTGCTGCCATCACCAGATTCCTAACTCTGTTGGCCTGTATAGTCTTTGGCTGGTTATTTCAGGTCTCAGTAGGAATTTTTGCCCTCTACTCTGGACCTCATACAGGGAGGAGTTCCCCCCACCAATCCATCTTGTACTCAGTCATTGAGAGATCATCAGGAGACTAGGCTTGGATATCTGTCAGGTTAATGGGGGAAGTTAATGATTTTCTATCTCAGCAGGGGTTGGTATCTAAGCAGAGGCTGGACAGCAATTTTACAGTGATTTTGTAGTTGCATCCTATATTGGATGTTGGGGGATTGGACTAAGTGACCTTCATTGTCCTTCTAACTCCATGATGCCTCCTCCACCCTCCCCCTCAGTCCTGGGGCCCTTCCACACTACACAGTTATGGTGCTATGATTCTACTTTAACTGACATGGTGGCATCCTGGGATTTTAAGTGTAGGGAGGGGTATTGAGAAGTCTCAGCTAGAGAGCAATGCTGCCTCACCAAACTAACAACCCCAGGATTCCATAGGATGCAGCCATAGCAGGTAAAGTGGAATTGTGTAGTGTGAAAGGGTCCCTTATTCTTAGCAAAAGAGGACAGGTATGAATTGACAATTCCCAATGCAATGATTTCACTTTAGAAACAGGGCCAGAAAATTGAATATTCCCAAATCCTGGGGGCCGGGGGGGGGGGATTCTGATGAAGACAGTTTCAGAATCATCCCTATTAAAGTAACCAGGGGGAGATACTGCCTTCATGCCAGGCTAACAAACTGCCTCCCAGTCCTCTGCCTGAACATCATCTCTCAAACAAACGTTCCACATGATGGACCATTGGTCTGACCTGCAGTTACAACATTTCTATTTTTATGGTATGAAAGCAGTGTGGCATTTTCCATTACCACATTGTGTGCTCTTCCTAGTGACGATGAGAGCGAGGGAAAATATCAACCTTGTAAAAGTAACACCTTGTTCCTGAACATCTTGGCACAGGCACTGATTTCATGTCATACTTGCTCTGTCAAAACAAGTTTTCTTCACCCCTCAGGGTCAACCTAGCTTTTGAGCATCAAGCTGTCATCTTGGGGCATCATCAGGAGCATTAGCCAGATAACACACCACCAGTTCACATTCCAGAACAATTATGATGGCTGATGATGAATGAGCCAGCTTTAGAGACTGAAGGAAATTCCTACAGGTGGAGTGACCTTCTGAAAAAAAGTTGTGTTTCTTTGACTAGTGCTAGTAGCCAGGAAGTCGTGAGCACAGAACAGACACTCAGTCCTGTGCTTCAGCCAAAAATGAGCTCCAGAAGTAGAAAATACACACCTCCTGACTCCCATTTAGTGCCCATGGAAGAGAAGACTAGGATCCCAAACAATATGTTCAGACTAGGAGTATATCAAAACGTCTCTTTATGATGGCAGCCATTTTATTTCCCCAAAATTGTTCTCCAAGGGCTTTTAGGAAATCATAGCCAGTGGTGGTTGGAAAATGTTCTTGCTGATGCAGTGAGTACCTTCATGTCTTCACATTTCAGAACTGTGGCCAGCCTTCAAAACACCTTGAGAGCCTTTTGTTTAGACCATTGGTCCCAGTGAACCTGATCCCATTGATTTCAGTGAGGGAGAACCTGACAGATGGTGGCTTGTGTTGAACATTGGGTGTTGAGAGAGGCCATTTTGAATTCTTCTCTTCAAGGCAATAAAAATGTCTGAAATGCAGGGGAGGGGGGCGCACACGTTCAGACTACATGCAGTGTGGAAACACTGTGATCAAGTCAAGTTCTCCTTCAACTCTCACCACCACCATGATCATTTAGTAAACTCACGTGGCTACTTTGAAAATCTGAGGAAAAGATTGGAAGGGGTGAAGAGTCTTGCTGGTGTGACCATTTTCACTGCCCATAAGGCCTATGGTGTATCATCGGTCTCAGGCACAGTGCAAAATTTAAATGGTTATGCTGGAGGCAGAAACATGAGATAATCTTTCAAAAGAGAGGGCAAATACTGATTCAGCAGTCCAGGTTGCCTGCTGGGCCTTGGATGGTATCCAAAGATGCTGTGTGCTGATGTCAGGCCTGAAGCCATTGTAAAGCTGCTAATTTTTAAAAACCCAACCAGCCACACACCAGACATCTTGACTAGAGGTTTCCCCCAGCCGCCCCTAAAAGCAGCAACCTTTCTCACGGTGTTGCTGTCCTATGCAAACAAGTTTTACAATGGGTTGGGTTGCAGTTATTTCATCGTAGGCCCCATCTCATCTTCCTTCTGTAGCCTTATCATGACTAATGCCAGCCAAGATCAATGACATCTTCCCACTCACCTGCTAGCTCAGCCATTCACACCTCAGGGTGCTAGATGGGATCATAAACCAGCCCACTCTATTCAGGTTGCTAGGGTGGGGTTGTGTTAATTACTCTGTTGGAGGGAGATGATGGAATTTTCACCACCTCCCCATGCAAGGCTCAGACGGAGTGCAATTTATGAATGTGGCATTCTCATACCTCCAGGGAGGGTGCCTCACCTCTTTTCATCAAAGGATGGGGAAAACCCATGAGTTTCCCTCTTGTTTGTTCAGCAGTAGCTAAGACAAAACCGGTTGCTGCTATAGACTCACACACCCATCTTGCTAGCCCACACAAACATGCATGATCCTATCACAGGCATTTAGGGTTCACTCAAGCCAGACTTTCTTTTTACACATTGTGCATATTGTTGTTGTTATTGAGATCTTCTCCCCTGCCCCTTCTCTATCTGGATACTGTGTGACCATCATGGCATCTACTTGCTCCTTACTCTTCTGGGAAAATGCATAGAATCATAGAGAAGGAAGAGGCTGCAAGGGCCATCTAGTCCAACCCCCTGCCTTACAGGAATACACAACTAAAGCACTCCTAAAAGATGACCACCCAACCTCTAAAGACCTCCAAAAAAGGAGACTCCGCCACTCTCTGAGACAATCTATGCCACTAACAAGCAGTTCTTGCCATAAATAAGTTCTTCCTGCCATTTAGGTGGCATATTTTTCCCCCCTTGCAATTTGAACCCATTGTTTTAGGCTGCTGCCACATTGCAGAAATAATGCAGTTTGATACTGCTTTCACTGCCATGGCTCTATGCTATAGGATTCTGGGATTTGTAGTTTTGTGAGAGATTTAGCCTTCTCTGTCAGGGAGCTCTGGTGCCACAAGAAACTACAAACCCCAGGATTCCATAAGAGGGAGCCATGATCATTAAAGTGGCAGCCAACTACGTTAATTCTGCAGTGTGTCAGAACAAGCAGGCTCCATTTTCTACACCATATTTCTTCAGATATTTAAAGAGTACACTGTTGACTCATGTTTAGCTTGTGGGTTACAAAGGCCCTGAGATCCTTTTCCCATGTACTGCTTTCAAGTCAGGTGTCAACCATTGTATATTTGTGCTTTTCATTTTTCTTGCCTAGATGTACTGCCTTGTATATATTCCTGAAGGTTTGTATTCTATCAGACAAGGCTGTCCAGGTTTAGACGTCTTTAGGGGAGGCCTGTCTCTTGATCCAAACACCACCCATTCCAGTTGCTGGGGACCCTTTCACTCTACACTGCTATAACACTATGATTCCATTTTAACTACCATGGCTGCATCCTATGAAATCCTGGGATTTGTAGTTTGGAGAGACACAAAAGCTCCCTGGGCTGAGAATTCTGAATAACTCCCCCACACATTGCGAATCCCAGGATCCCATGGGTTGGAGCCATGACAGTTAAAATGGAATCATACTGCTATAACAGTGCAGTGTGGTAAGGCCCCTCATCTAGCACTTTTGGGCAGCTTCTGGAACTGCCCAATAGACCAGAAGGGTTCATCAGTTCTGATGCCTGCCCTGTGTCCCATACCTATTCCATGTCAAGTTTCTTTTCATTTCCCAGAAAGCCTTGGAACAATACTAAGAAAATAAGAAATATTTCCTGGATATAATTAAATACTGATGTGGGTCAGAATCGTGTTCCCACAGTGGCCAACCAAATGCCTATAGGAAGCAGAGCATAACAACACCCTCCTCCTGCCTGTTTTCCTTAATAATGCTGTACAGAGAGGCATGCTGGCCCTGATACTGGAGGGGATATTTACTCATCATAGATGGCTGTTTGCTGCTCTATGAGTTGGTCTCCAAAAACTATCCAAGTTGGTGCCATTGCTATAGCTTGTGGCAGTGAGTTCCACAGCTGAACGGTGCACTGTGTGAAGAAGTCCTTCCTTTTCTCTGTCATGCTACATGAGGGTCATTGTTGTAAATTAAAATGACAGCTTCCACTCACCTTGGAGTTATCAATGTGCTGCTGCTACCTCCTTCTTCTGCTTTCCAGAAAGTCCACAGCAGCCCCCACTAACACAGCAGGAGCGCCCCCCTCCATGGGTTGGTTTGTGGTGGCAGGTCCAGCGATGGATCAGCCTCTTGTCATGTTCTACTAGTGGTATCCAATAATGGAAGCAATACTAAGTGGGAAGCACAGATCCTTTGGTTCTCCAGGGCATTGTCTTAATGGTCAAAATAATCCTCATAGAATTTGCTTGGAATCCTACCTGTCCTAATGGTATTCTGCATTGGATGTCAGTATTCAGAAGGAGTGGGGCCAAATCCACCATAAACGCCGCCTGGAAAGCCTCCGTGGCTTTTCCCATATATTTTTTAAAAGCTCTGTAGAGAATGTGCATTTCCACTCCTTTGAACAATCGGATTCACATTCATTTGCATTTGCGATAAAAACAGAAGTGGAAAGTGATTGATCAAATGTGGGCAGGGGGCGGAGCTTGCTAACAAGGCAAGTGCCTGGAACTGCCATCTTGGATTTTTGCTTTAGTGAGCAAGCGATCATGCAACGAACCAGACTTTCTCTTTTCTAAGTTTATTTAGGCGGAATATTGCACTTTCTCACCTTAGATATGCTTTTTTTTAAAAAAAAAATTGTTCAGTGGCAGTAACTGATGGCAATAAAAACGTGGGTAATTCACTCGCGTCCACCATCTTGGTTCACAGAAATGGCCATTGGGTCAGCAAAAGCGAATACCTACACATGCCTGTGATTTTGCAAGAAAAGCATTAAGACAAATAGAATCTGCGTTAGCGTGCATCAATCCACATTTTCCCCCTAGTATAGAAAAGGCCCCATGTATTCTGAATCTCATTTCTCCAACACCTCCATCCTGCATGGCCAATGGTAAGGATTCTGAGGACTGTAGTCCTGAACATCTGGGGAGACCAAAATTTCAAGCCTTTGACTAAGTGGATGAAAGAAAGCCTCATCAAGAAAGATACAAATAACAACATAAGCGCAGGCACCAATCTGCCAAAGTTAAATGTCAGCGATCAATAGCTCCCTTACTCATACCTATTGCCTGTGCCGGTATTATTTAGAGTGTGTGTACCTCCAGTAATAATATCTGAGCTGAGCTTTGCATTATGCAGGTGAGCTTAGCATTGTGTGTCCATTAAACACGCACACACAGTCTGACGTGCATCCATTTATATTCTGCTACATTTTCTGGAGTGTGCAAAAAACAAGTGAGGGAGACTTTTCTGTATAGGATTGCAAAATAAACTGGTATATACACAAGTTGGAAGCAAAGCAAAAATAGGTTGGCTGTAGAAAGGATCAGTGGCACGATTTTGTTTAAACAGGTTGATTCACTTAACTCAGGACTGGGCAACTTGTGGCTCTCCAGACATTCACTGGATGACAGTTGGAAGGGACCACAAAGACCATCTAGTCCAACCCTCTCCCAGTGCTGAAACCCACAGACAACCAGACAACCTCTGCTTAAAAAGCTCTAATGATGGACAGCCAGCCATATTCTGTGGCAATCTATTCCACTGTCGGAGATCTTTCACTATGAGGAAGTTCCTCCTAGAATTTGAGACAGAATTTGAGTTTCTTTTTATTTCAGTCCATCGATTTGGGTTCTAGACAGACTGCAAACAAGCAATGGATAGATGGGCAAAGAAAAAGGCAAATGAAAGAGAGGTAGATGGGAAAACATCAAGCAAATGACATCAAATGAAGATTAAAATAGAGAGGGAAGGAAAATGTGTGTGTGTATCACAGTCACAATGAATTTTCAACACGTTTCAATGCTGAGATTTCAAAATGCAAATTATTCGTACAGAAATGCCTGGAATTGTGAACATTTTTTGAAGATACAGATATCCTTTTGTTTTGGAATGGATATCTTAACACCATTTGTCTTAAATCTCGTTGATGATTATGAAGGCATCAGCACTGAATATCCGTTTGCCAGATTAAATGCACTCATATCTTGGGTCTTCTAAAACGCCATCCATTGTAATTCTCCCTACCCCACCCCCTTTGCCATTAGAAGAGTATACATTCTTTTCTGGTGGCTTTAAGTTACATTATATGTACGAAAGTGGTTAATCCTTTTGGTCTGTTCCCATCAGAACTTGACTTTCAAAGCTCGCAAAAACCATTTTGCACGTTCATACTGAGGCCGCAGTGATCAGCTAAACTGAACAGATACAGGCTTTGCTGCAAATGTTTCTCTCACACGCTTGTCAGAGAGGCCAAACTGGAAGGCTTTCCCTCTGTGGAGGAAATACCATTGAAAGCTAGAAGAGTTATATCACTTACATAAACGAACAGCAGTCACAACCCAGGAAGGAAATGGAAGGTAACAGAAACCGACATCTGTATCGTCTCACATGAGAGGTCTCCTAGCAAGACTGAAGTCCCAGCCCCTTCCAGCGGGGCGGTTGAATTTAAAAGTTGGGTTCAGGGACAAGGACTACTGTGAGTTTGCTGTTATACAGTCCATCCATGGACAATCTTGAACCTGGAAATTCTTTTGTAGGGAATCCATGACCCATCATCCCCCAGCTTGAGCCAAAAGAAGGAAGTGCAGGAGGAGATGATGGACTAGTAAGTAAAACTCTTAACACCATCAAGACAGAAGGAGGCACATGATCCACTAGGATACATACAGTGGCTCCAGAGTGTCTCAAGACATTTTGCTGTTTGAGGCAGAGCCACAAATAGCACCCGTCACTCCCTTAAATCAAGTAGTGATGTGGTGGTAAATTCTGAAGTGTAGACCCTTGTCATTGTTGCGGTCTCAATAGCAACAGTCCAAGGAGATTCCCCAAATGCAGGCAGCTGTGTGTCTGTCTGTCTGTCTGTCTATAAATTCTAGCAGTACCAAAATCAGGACTTCTGCATCTCAGAAACATTTTATTCAGGGTTCTGACAGGCTGTGAATGTAGAGTTTGGAGGTCGCATTTGGTCATTCATGACCATAAAACATGAATTCCTGGAAGTTATGGTTTTGTAAGGCTATCTTACAATGTTGTAACGACTGGACAGGATGCCAATCATCGTCACCATCATCTGTTGTTGTCCCCTCATGCAAAGATAAGCACATTAGGGGGAGAAAGCTGATGGCATGGACAATCTTGACTTTGGTTTTCAATGGTATATCTTTACACTTGAGCCAAGATCCCGCCTTGAGAGTTGTGTAGAAGAAGTGTCTTACACATGGATTGTGCTACATGGCAACAATGGGCAACCAAACCAAAACACCAAAGCTGCGACCAAACTCACAATCAAAGATGCTCACACAATGGGCATCTGTGTGTAGTGTAGATCTGCATGCACAATGGCACCACATAGGCAATCTCACTTCCACAGCCTTGAACTGAAATGCACATGTGCCACATTGGACAAAAATACCCATCTCCTTCCATGGGGAACTGATGCAGGCAGAAGATACCAGCAGGATTCCAGCCAGAATGTCTGGAAGGAGCTTTATCCATATGGAGGCATATGTATAGTTCACACCAATCAATGCACAGGTTTCAAATGTGTGCATTTTTCAAACACCTTTTGTTCTGTAAACAACATCAAAAGCAGAAGTTGAAAATGTTACTGTTTGGGTAACAACTCACAGAGTCCCCCCAGCCAGCAAGCTGCTGGCTGAGGGATTATGGGAGCTGCCGTCCAAACAGAACCTTCTCTGAGCTCTGATCACAAGCTCACAAATGTATAGTTCTCGAATCATACGTTGTGCATGGGTTCACGTTCAGTCCCAGGAGGTACACATTCGATAAATTTTTGGTCAAAAATGAACGGAAATGGCTGTCTTCTGCAATCCTGGTTTGTGCTTGTCTCGTGAAAGGCAAAGTCAAATGAACACCACCCATGCAAAATTCATCGTGACTGCTCATCACATTTGGTACGACCTTTGCGGGCTCCACTCATGTTCATCTTTGCTTTTTCAGTCACACAGTTGGTCCTCTTAGTGACTTGGCTTGCCTAGCATGAGAGCTACACTGAAAATCACAGCATGTTGTTTCAACACCAGCACGAAGGTGTCACCGACATACTTGTCCTATAGCTGTCATGCTCGATTCAGCCAGACTCAAAGTGACATGGCTAGTCAGAGGCAACAGATTCACTTCCAGCAGCAAGAGAAGTGACACATGGACACTGTGAAAACTTGGGCTTTGCTTGAACTGTTTTTGATATCAAGGCCAATGCCTGAGCACAACCTTCCATTGCTAGAATGGTGCCATGGTTAGAACTGGGGAGACCAGACTTAAAATCCCTGTTCACGCAGGGCTTACATGAACACCGTGGGCGGTCTTCAGCAAGAAAACTTCCAGGTGAGATTGTGAAAACAAAACACAGGACACACTGTTTATGAACTGGCCCTTTTAGTTTGCATGTTTTTAGGTTTGTTTCAGTGCTTGTGAGTTCATTTATTTTCTTAATTAAGGTTTTATTTTTTTAGTTTTAGGTGCGCTTGCATCTTCTCACAAGAACCACTGAAATCTCACCCATGCCAAATCACAGAAGTAAACTCCCATTCTTGAAGCTCCACTGGTCATCGTGCGATAATCCCATTGTGTTTCTTTTGCATGATTACAATGACATGCAATAAGTGTTCTATTGCCATGATGTTCCTGCTGTGTTCATTCATGGAATTACAGCATTTTCAGATGCTAGTCTGATAATGTCCTATCACTCTGTGCCACAATAGGGATATATTTCTTTGCTAATCTTCTTTTCAAAGGAAGCAATGAGTAATTTTAGCAATTTTCCAAGTTTTTGAAGACTAGTTGCAGTTTGAGACCTATTCTGCACAAAATTTGTGTGTGCTATTTCTGTGCAGAAAACAGCATATTCTGCACTGGAAACAGCATTTTATCTGCAGAGAATTCTGTTTTCTTTGCAGAAAATGCTGTTCTGTGAACCACCTATGAATTTTGCAAAGAAAAAGTCTTAAACTACAAAGATTCTCATCCTTCCAGGATACTTTTCGTCCACATGTCTTGGCACTCGAGAAACATGGGTTTTGACCATTTTCCAAATATTATCAAATATTCTTCCTACAGCCTTCCACAGCCTCTGGCAGAGGCTAGCAACTTGTTGTTTCAAAATAATTGCAGGCTGAATTCTGCAAGCAGTTTCACATTCTGTGCCTTTTCTGTAAGACCCCAGAAAGGAACCTAGAGTAAAAGTATAGGAGTGAGGGGAGAGAATCAATGTGGAACAACTAAAACTGGGAAGCACATAACAATGTCATAATATAAAGTGCCTTTGAGTGCCAACTAAGATCTCAGCACTCCCAACCCTGACCTGTTCAATGTGGAAGCTATGGGGATGTCCTCCTAGCCATAGATGTAACTAGCATTTGCTTGGATTCACACCATTTGAGCCCAGAGAGTGTAACTGAGGCCTTGGCAATGAGTCAAGCGATGATAGAGCACATCCAGAAAATCCAGGGAGTCCCAGATGAGGCCGAAATGTGCTATTTGAGATGATTGATTTTCCATGGTTCCGATGGAGAGCTTTCCCCACTCTCTTTACATTGCGATGGCATGAAGACACAATCAAACATCTGGGGCTGAGCCAAAAAAAGCAAGGAAGAAAGGGCTGAAAATCACCAGGTAATCAATGGGGAATGTTTTGAAAGATCCGGGATTATTTTTAAAAAGGCAAGGCACCCGAGGCACTGGCTGGTGTCACAAATCCAGCAGGGAATGAGTCAGAAATCCCTCAGGATCCTTAGCCTTTTGACAAAGCTTGAGAAAATGACAATTTTCCATAATTTAAGAGAGCAATGGGTTTGCTCTGCCCTGAGTTCTGCTCTTCCTGGATTCTGGTTTAACTCTCTGAATAGTGTTTTATGACCTTTATGCCCTCTCTTTTCTTCAATGAGATCAAAGTGGTGTAAATACCTCTCCTCCTTTATCCTCACAACAACCCTGTGAGGTAGGCCAGAGCTGAGAGAGAGACTCTGTCGGAAGGTTGCCCAGTGAGCTCCACAGCTGAGTGGGAACTAGAACCTGGTTCTCCCAAGTCCTGGTCCAACTCTCTAACCATTACACCACCCTGGCTCTTCTTCATAATGGTGTTAATGGTCCATGCTGTGAGGAGCAGAATGATCATTTCTCAGCCTTTAGGCTAAGGTCAAGTGTAGTGTAGAGTCCACCCTCTCTGGCCTCATTCCCTCCATCACATCCCCATGGTTAGGCTCTGCAGCCCTAGATACTCATGAAGAACTGATCTGTGGAGATCTGTCCAGTTCAGACCTTCTCAACCAACCAACATATGGAAGGTGATGGAATATGCTCCCATAAAT
Organism: Gambelia wislizenii; assembly: GCA_030847615.1. Classification (NCBI taxonomy): domain Eukaryota; kingdom Metazoa; phylum Chordata; class Lepidosauria; order Squamata; family Crotaphytidae; genus Gambelia; species Gambelia wislizenii. The sequence goes on along the minus strand of JAUMIR010000013.1, from coordinate 21,461,344 downwards.
ATGACAGATGGGGTGAGTCTAGATGTTCTCCCCCACTCTCTTCCTTCCCCATGCAATTCACTAGGGGAGGGTGAACAACTGAACAAAGCTTTGGACAGGGGTGGAGCACCTGTGGCCCTCCATATGTTAGGCCACAGCTCCCATCATCCATGATCATTCAACATGCTTGCCAGGTTTGATGGGAGTTGACATCTAATGGTGTCTGAAAGCCCACAAGTCTCCTACCTGGTTGAAGAGAAAGGACATTTTCAGACAGCGTTTTAGCATGCCTACCGTGGGAGGAGCTCCCAGGAGAGGGACGGCGCTCTTGCACGGCAGGGGGTCATTTACGGATGCCGCCGTCCCTCTCCCGAAACCATCAGTGTCACTTCTGTGAAGCTTCGGAAGCCGCAGCACCATATTTTAATCACGGGCAACTTCTGTGATTAAAATATGGCTCTGCGGCTTCCGAATCTTCACGGAAGTGACACTGATGGTTTCGGGAGAGGGACGGCGGCGTCCGAAAATGACCCCCTGCCATGCAAGAGCGCCGTCCCTCTCCCGGGAGCTGCTCCTGCGGTAGGCACGCTAAAACGCTGTCTGAAAATGTCCATAGTCTATAGTTATTTCTAGCTTTAGGACATGCACAGTTTGCTGTCGGTTTCTGCTCCTCTAATACATTTGCCTCCTTTTCCCTGTCTGTATCATCAGTCCTCGTGTGTACGCTGCGAAAAAACAGCCTCCAAGGGATCGTATGTATGGCTGCATCAAGAATATTTTTCAGCACTGTTGTACTGACAGACAATTGCATGCCTGCTCAGGTGCCAGTGTTGACCTCAGAGACCATTGTTACCTACCCTGATAGTCCCAATCTTGGAATATCAAATAATTGGCTATATTTAATAATTTGGCTAAGGTGGCCACCCATGTGGTTACAGGTAAACCAGGGACCCCCTAACAAGGTCGGATTCATGCAAAACCAAGGGAAGGGCCTGTAGAAATTTCCAAAAAACAAACACTCTCAAGTGAGACTCAACACCTGAAGGAAAGTTATCACTAATCTACTCGGGGATAGCAAGAGACCCTTATTGCTTGTGAAATGGAATTTCCTCTTCTACTCCCCTTCAACAATAGGCCTTGCCTGTTTCCTATTCAATTCCAAAAGTATTGATCATTAACAATTGTCAACTCTTCCGGAGTACCCTTTGTTTTAGCCTGGGAACCTCTAAGAACTATTGTATTTCACTCACAACTCCTATCCCCGTAAGGGAATTATTTCGTATAAATATCACCCCAAAACACCACCAAAGTGTGCACAGTTCCACTTCCTTTCAACCCCACATCACATAGTGTAGCCAGCCAATCATCCAGGCCTCCCCGCTGTCAGTTTACTTCACAATCTCAGCTCTGTAGGATCAGTACAGTATAATGGGCTACCCCTCACTCTATTCCTCCAACCAATTACTTCCTACTATTTTTGACAGCCTTGTATGAGTGCTTGAAGCCTGAGTGTTTGTGTGAGTGCTGTGATATTATTTTCCAATAAAGATCATTTAATTGTACCTTCGGCTTAGAGTCTCCTCCTTAATACCGGTATACATAGGTTAAAAGATCCTGCCGTTACCCACCTCTCATATCACCAAGTCAAGTGCATTAATTCCCCATATTAATATTAGTATATTAGAGGGTCCTCATGGACCCCCAACGTTTCGGATAACTCCATGTTCTCTGACCCAGCACTAAGGAAGATCACTTTGGTAGCTTCCAGAGACAGGGCCTTTTCAGTAGTGAGCCCACATTCTTGGAATCCTTTCCCCCAAACTCTGTTTCTCCCTCTCTCTCTGGTGGACATTAAGTGCTCCCTGAAGTCTCTTTTTTAAAAAAAATGCCAAGCTTTTTTTATTGATTTTATTGCTAGCCTCCTGGATGCAATTGTATCTAACCCATGGTCGAACCCAAATGTCCTGCCTTGTTTCCCCACCATATTTGCAGGTGGAGAAATAGGGTGAATTTTTCAGCTACTTTTTTTCAGATGGAGCAGGAAGACCTGGAAGCATTTTTTCCCCCAGGGGAGGGGGTGTCGTATTTTTCCTTTGATTCCAAAGTTGTAAAATGGTTCCATCCCTCTTTCCTCCATTTTGTCCTAAGTGGACAAAGAATGTGAGATCATTGGGGTGACTTCTAGCCTGATGCCAGCCGGTGTTACTCTCTTTGGGTCAGCTATCCTAACACAGAGGAAAGGGGGGGGAAGCACCTTAAAAACTTGGGGACCAAGGGGATAGTAAGTGCTTTCAATATATTTTGGCCTATTTGATTATCATCAAGGGTCCTAATGTATTTGTATCTCACTCTCTTCCTCCTTCCGGTCTTTGGAATTCATGGCATTGGATTAGATCCAGTCTTTTCCATGATTAGAGCCATGGAAATCAATGCTACTCAACTTAATCATGGCACACTTCTCCCATCAATTTGGATGGGTCATGTCTAAGACTGGCCAAGTCTAGAGCCAAGTTCTTGTCTGGCTTTGCTCTTCCTTTCATTTCCTGAACAAGGTTCAGCTGAGAGATGGAATCATATAACATCGGAAACAAGGTTCTTGGGCCACACACAACCCTGTTTTTTGGAAATGGCATAATCAGAGCTGGTGTTTCCTTTCCCCAGAAGACCACAGCATTCAGCTGAACCTCACTGGTGATGGACCATTAGAACAAGGCCTTTTTCTCCATGGAGTTTGACCTCCATGGTTTCTCTTGGGTGTTTGTTCAGATTCCATTGTGAACAATCTGGCTGTAGGCTTTAATTATTTTCCCTTTCTTGTAGACTTGTGAATCATGTTTTTCATTTTAAAAAAAATAGAACTCTAATGAAAGGAAAATAGAACAGTGGCTTTAAAACTATGCAAGACTAAGTGATGTAAATTCCATATGCATAATGTTTCCAGAGCTGGCTGTTTGCTCTCTTTCTGCCATGAGTGTGCCTATGCGAGCGCTCGCGCGCACACACACACACACACACACACGGAAAGAGAGAGAGAGAGAATGAGCCTGGCATCTATATAAACATACAATGCTCCATCTTTGTGCACTGAACCCTTGGGCTAATGTTGACAATAGTGGCACTAATGCTAATGAATTCTGATTATTCGGATCAGTCATTAAACTAATAAGCCCATCTCCAAATTAGCGTGGCTGCTTCAGCCAGCGAAAATTTCATCAAATCGGCTTCATTATTTCAGACGTCGTGCACTTGGCAAGAGTGGCTGCGGGAGAGGAGAATGGGACCCTCATCTGATAATTTTATCACTCGACTGCCAGACCGTGAAAAAATCTGTGTGATGAAGTTTGTGTCCCCCCTCCTTGTTCTGGGGGAAGAGGATTGGGGCAGGGGTGTTTGTGTGTATGGTTAGATTGCTCTCTTCTCTCCTAATTAAACCAAAGCCATCTTTTTCTTGCAATTCAACATAAACTGCCATTCCTTCCCCCTTCCGCCATCCGCACACATTCTTTCTTGATCCGTGTCCTTGGAGGGGTTGCATGCGGGGCTGAGACACTGCTCTCAGCACAAACAAGACCCCCTCTTTTTCCCAATCCCTTCCCCCCCTGGCCCTGTTTGCTTCTTAATTTGTGAAGAAAACAGAAACAGTGAAACATATCCCCTGGCCACGCTTTAATTTCCACACACACCCCCTCTCTCGTGATGATTTAAGTTTTGTTAGCATTATAAAATTAATCGAGGACCACGAGGCTCCCATGTGCCTGATGCGCCTCTGCCTTTTGGCTGACAGCTTTACCTCCCGACCCTGAAGTTGGCTGTGAGAGGCCAAACGCAGACAGGAGAGCCAATTCACAATCTCTTGGGACCCGTGCAATCTCATGGCCACAGCAGTGCTACAGCTTCAAAGTTGCTGTCATGGAGCATAGATGCAATTCTTCACAATTTTTTCCCCTCAAAAGAAGCAATGAGTAATGTTAGCAAGTTTCTTCCCACTGCAAGAAAATCTTCAAAAACTGTGCAATTTTTGAAGACTATTCACCATTTGGGACATATTCTGTGCAAATTTCACATGTAACTTCACATATAAAACAACATTTTTCTGCCCAGGAAGTAGCATTTTCTGTGCAGAAAGTAGTACATCAACACAGAGATGTTATTTTCTGTGCAGAAAATGATGTTTCCTGCACAGATAATGCTGTTTTCTGCCCACACACAAAACCATATGCGAATTTTGCACAGAATATGATCAGAAATGCGAAGGTTCTCATCTGGCCAGGATTCTCCCCATCAGGATTTCTCAGCAGTCAAGAAACAGGCTTTTTGCCCATTTCTTTCAATATTTTTGAATATTCTTTCCATCCCTGTCCTGGAGAAACCAAAGATAATGCAACCACAAGAGGAATGGAGTAACATATGCAAGGTCACTAGATCTCAGGGTTTGTCCAGAAAGATATAAATCTCTCTCTTTCTCTCTCTTTCTGTTGTTGTTGTTGTTGTTTTGCAGGGTTTACATCAGAGGTAAGCATTGTGTGATCCCCCAGATGTTGACAGGTTGCAACTCCCAACAGCCCTACCCAGCATAGACAATGATGAAGAATGTTGGGGGTTGCAGTCCAACAACACTACAACAACAGCTAGATGATCCCTATCCCCAGTCTACAGGGAGAAAGGCAGAGGTGGGCATACTTCTTGGCTTCACTTTCTCCCACATCTACATTTTTTATCCTATCCTAAAGAGGAAGACATTCTCAAACACTTGAAAATTCTTCAAAACGAAACCAAAATAAAATTCTTTACTATTAGCACCTCCTGCATTCAACAGGTACATCTATTCCCAGCCTGGAAAGGGTCATGTTGTACCTGTCTGCTCCTAAAACCTTTAGAGATGAGGACCCTCTAAAACCAGAGAAGTGCCAATCCTAATGTGCTGCTAACTTGCGCATTAGGAGTTCCAACCTAGTGTTTAAATACTCCAGTGGAATCCAACCTGCCCATTTCCATTTCTGCCATATAGAATGTTTTAAATCTCAGGTTCTTTCCATTCTCAATATGTAGGAGGACCAGCCTATGGCTTTTGATAATTTCTCATCTAAAACAAGCAGAAATGAAAAATTCACCCATCCCATTTTCACACAGCTCATAGATTCTCCATAAATAAGATGGAAGGAATTTGGTATTGCTTTGAAAAAAAAATACAAATTCAGGTGTGTAGCTGTGGGGGTGAAATGGAATTCCCCAAATAAGAATGCTCCCCTCCACAAAATTTCCTTTCGTTTCCCAAATTTCTACAATTATTGAGAATGCAACATTCAAAATTAAATTCTTATATTTGCTGTGTTTACTTTCCCTTGGTCACTTTGCCTACCTTTTTTTTTTTGGATGCCTAAACTGTACTTCCAAATGCTCAGTGGAAGTTTGCAAGTTGCATAATTCTAGAAATTTGGGGACAGAAGGAAAATTTTATGGGTGGCAGAATTCTTATTAGGGGTTCAGTGCCTTCACACACACTCCATAGCTACACTCCTGCAAATATTGGAGAAAATGAAATCAATATTTGCCCATCCAGGTAGGGGTTTGTATTTAACTTAAGCTCTTCAGGTTCTGGGTCTGAAACTAGGCTGTACACAACTATAGCCCTATGACTATAGGAATCCCAGGATTTGCAGTTTAGGGAGGGGCCTTTAGGATTCTCAGCCAGAGAGCTCTAGTCCATACCCAAACTACAAATCCCAGGATGCTGCCATGGCAGTTAAGGTGGGCTCTAATGCTATATTTGTAGAGTGTAAAATATTATAAGTATAAATGTAAGATAAATAAATGGTTTGAGCATTGGACTAAGACTCTGGAGACCAGGGTTTGAATCCCCTCTTGGCCATGGAAACCGACTGGGTGACCTTGGGCAAGTCACACACTCTCAGCCTCAGGGGAAGGCAAGGGCAAAGCTTCTCGGAACAAATCTTGCCAAGAAAACCCTGTGAAAAGTTCGCCTTAGGGTAGCCATAAGTCAGAAATGACTCGAAGGCACACAACAAGAAATATAAATAAGTGTAGTATAAATAACAGTGGTGTAAAATATTTGTGGCTTCAGTCCTTTGTTGGGCTCAACCAGTTTTGCCACCTCTTTTTTTTTCAGAGGGGCTCCCTGTCTTTAACACCTGACAGTTAAAAATAACCGTCAATATGCTGGAAACAGTTCAGCCTATGGAATTTGGCTTGCACTGGGGGTGAGAATTTCATTTCAATTTGGTTGGGGCTGGGTTAATAAAAATTAATAACTTACTTACTCCCCCAGATTTCTTTGCAAACAGGTCAGAAAGAATGTACAATTTTTTAAAAAAAATCAAATGTGGGAAATGTGAAACAGATATTTGTTTGTTCCTAGCCTACAGCCACCGTGACTAGTAGCTGTTGATATGGCTTTATCCTCCGTGAATTTGTCTAATTCCCTTTTTAAAGCTATATAAGCTGGTAGCTGCCCCCACATCATGTGGCAAGAAATTTATCCTGCCCTGTGTGAAAATGTCCTTCCATTTTACCTGAAATCTCTCACCAATCCATTTCAACGCACGGCCCCAAGTTGTAACGTTAGGAGGGGAAGAAGGCTTTTCATTTCGCCAGGCTTCCAAGCCGGTCTTGTACGATGAAACAATTGGTTTGAATAACTCAAAATGCCTTGGAGAAATCCATGGCTGAAACCCAACATCCCCATTTACTGCCAGCCCCATCTCTTGTGTGTATGTGTGTGTGTGACTTTTGAACGTGATTTTTAATGGTGGAAGTTTTTCCACAAAGCAGGGTTCAAGTTCTTCTCTCCGATGGCCTGGAGGAGGGCAGGACATTTAGATCGTCCTCCGGAAAGGGCCGGGGAGACCTTTATAAAATGACACCCAAGTTGGAAAGCCCTCGGATTCGAGGAGACAAGTACACCGGTAACCTTCTCAACCCCTTTTCCAGTCATCAAAGCAGAGACCGAAGGCAAGCATGAACTCTCCCCTGTCTGTAAAACCACTGCACAATAGATCTGTGTCAGCAGTGATTAAGAATTGCTCGGCACACCATCCATTTGCCATTTCTTCGGCCCAAACATGCCAACGTTGGTAATCTAATCACCGGGTGGCAGTGGCCCCTTCCAGGTTAAGTGTATTAGAGGACCTGAAGAAACAGGCATCTCCCAAAGGCTGCAGGCTGCAACTTCCTGACACAGACCAACTCCCCTTCCTTTCCCCATTCCCTTTCCCTGAAGAGCATAGAGGTCAGGACCTCCCCAGCACGAAGCTGAGTAAAACACTAACAGAGAGAGACGAGAGGATATTGGAAACATATTCCTGAGGCTTGAGTGCTTTGGAAATCTGAGAGGAACACCAGGCGTTAAGTTAGAGCTTTTGGTGCTATGTAGGGTTTGGAGGCTTTTTGGAAAAAAAGAAAAAGAAATGGGGGGTTAGCAGGATTTGGGATAAAGATATCAGCAAAGCAAAGCAGGCTAGAGGCTATGATTCCCTCCTTCTCTTTTTTTGGTAACAGAATATGTTCTGTGGAAAAGTTCCACCAATAAGGTAGATAGAGGGTTATGAACTTGAGATATTGTCTTTTTTTTTTTTTTTTTTAGGCCAAAATTGTGACTGTGGTATTACTTTTGAGGTGGACTCTACTGAAGATTATCAGAATGAAAAAAGTGTTCCTGGCCCACAATTTCCAATCCCACCCCTGTCCCGACACAATAACCCTCCCCACCGCAGTTAACCTTCTCTCCCATGGAAGATGCAACCCGGGAATGAACAGAGCTCTAATGGAGCTCCTCTGTTCACTTTCTGGATTGAAATCCTGCCTGTTCTCGCTAGAAGACGTGAGCATGGGAAATTCAAAAATAAAAATAAATACAAAAAATTACACCAAGCACCTAAACACAATTTAAAAGTCCCAAATAACCTGGGGACTTTTCCATTAAAAAAGTGAAACTTACCTGGATGTCCCAATCTCACCCAGAAGTGTTCACTCCAGACCGACCATTCTCACTGCATTCACAAGATTTAAATGGCCTGAGTTTTCACACACTGGCAATGCTGGCACCAAAACAGAACTGGGGGATCTATTGATAGCTTCAGCCATCAATAAGAAGAAATGCCAGCAGAATGCCAGCAGAACGCAAAAGGACGTCGTCATCTGATATTGGCGTTCTTTTGCATTCTGCTAGCGTTCTGTTGGCACCACATTAGCCACTTCTGATAATCTCCTATGTGTGAATAGAGCTATATTTGTGCAATTTGGGAAGTGTCTCCCAATGAGGTAACATTTTCCTAAGAATGGAAGTGTATGGTTTAAATCCAGCTGGCCTCTTCCAGTCCACTGAATCAATCAGTGAACGGATTCAACAATTCACCAATGCATCCCATTGATTCAGTGGGTTTATTCTAGTTGAGACTAACAACGTCCTGACAGTAAGAGCTGTTTGGCATTGGAATACACTCATAGTATCATAGAATCATAGAATCCTAGAGTTGGAAGAGACCACAAGGGCCATCTAGTCCAACCCCCTCCCATGCAGGAAGACACAATCAAAGCATGCCCGACAGATCCAGCCTTTGTTTAAGAAACCTCCAAAGAAGGAGACTCCACCACACTCCCAGGCAGCAGCGTATTCCACTTCCGAACAGCTCTTACTGTCAGGAAGTTCTTCATATGTCTCATTCAAAAGGGGGGGAGCCAAATCCACTGTTACCGGAGTTTTTAAAAAGCGCCGTAGGTGATGCGAATGTCCAATCATTAGGACAGGCACATTCATGTTGCTGCAACCAGGCAGCATAAGTTGATTGGCTGGATGAGCATGGGGCGAGACTAGCAAACAGGGAAAGCGCCTGCTGCTGCCATGTTGGATTTTTGGGTAAGCAAGGGTCTGGTAAGTCAATAAAATGGCAATCTTTTACTCTCTTTTTCTTTCCTCAGAGTGTGGTAGAGTCTTCACCTTTGGAGGTTTCTAAACAGAAGCTGAATGGTCATATTTCCAGAATGCTTTGATTGTGTATTTCTGCATCATCATCACCATCATCATCATCATCATCATTTTATTTACAGTCATAGAACAAAATAATTATCTGGAGGTCGCTCTTATACTGTGAAGCTCTGGTATGCTATCTGCCTGTTGCTGCTGCTGCTGTTGTTATATTTCTATCTTGACTTTCTCCCAAAACTAGCACTCACAGCAGCTTACAATTTAAAAACACAATACAACAAATAACATACAAAACAATAATTTATTTCTGTTTTAAAAACCAGCTGAAATAAAAAGATCTTGCCTGCCGACAGAAGAACAGCCTGGAGGGGACCATTCTGGCCTCCCTTGGAAAGGAGTTCCAGAGTTTAGGGGCAGCCACCAAGAAGGCCCTCTCTTGTGTCCCCACCAACCATGCTTGTGATGGTGGTGGGACTGAGAGAAAGGCCTCTCCTGATGATCTCAAGACCCAGGCAGGCTCATATAGGGAGATATGGTTTGCCAGGTAAACCTCAGCTCCATGCATGCCACTCCCCTGAACATGCACTTCACATTCAGAACTGGGAGGCTTTTCACCTAGACCAGGACTGGAGAATGTTTAGCCCTTCAGATATTTGGACTGTAGCTTCCATAAGCCCTTACCAGCCTTGATCACATGCTGAGGGTGTCCTTCACAGCTTCAGAGAGTGTGGTAAGCAACAGCAGCGGAGGGACCCTCCAATATCAGCCAGCTCGTGCATGTGGGCTTCTGCCCATTTTGTCACAGTAATGGGGGAAAGGGATCCAGGCCAACTCCAGGGCTGGAATACTCTGGCCAGAAGGCAGCATATTGTGGCCAGTGTAGACAAGCCCTAGGAGTCTCCTCTTCAGAGTACCCCAAGGGCTCAGCTAGACAGAAGAATTAATTGCAGAAAATAGCACATTAACTCACCATTGCAGCAGTGTTCACTTGTCTCCATGATCTCTTTCTGGCTTTTCTTCGCAAACAAAGATTCAGGAAGGACTCATCCCGCGTTTTCTGCAAGCGCGCTGATGACTAAAAAGGCCAATCCGAGATAGACAAGTCCGGTTGCAGAAAGCACAGGAGAAGGTTTCCTTGGGTAATGTTTCCGGGTTGTGATTCTTTCTGCGTTGTCGTTTCTCTTCAAGACTTGTTCGGTGTGAGTTCTCAAATAAGGCTGCAGCATTGTGGATAGTGCGTCTCCATGCCTCCTGATGTGAGGCCAGGGCGGACCATTGTTGGTGATCAATTTGGCCAAGCCTGAGATGTTGTTTCAGGGAGTCCTTGTATCGCTTTTTTGGAGCACCCCTCTTACGCTGACCCGTGGCGAGTTCACCGTAGAGTACTATTTTTGGGAGGCGATGGTCCTCCATCCTAGAAACATGCCCTGCCCAGCGCAGCTGTGTTCTCAATATCATGGCCTCAATGCTGGTGATCCCTGCTTGCTCAAGGACAGCAACATTCGTCACATCTTTACCTTGGTTTGACCGCATCAGAAGATTCCCGTTGGCTGCGGCTAGTCCACCAGGTAGTTGGGGATGAGCTTTTGTTAGGCCACCTTTTCTAGGCCCCTCTCCATATGGAGCAAGCAGTGCTCTCCTTAAAAAAGGCTGCTTGGTCGTTCAGGATGCTGCCGAACAAGACTGTCATCTCCCGGGTCAGCCTCGAGCAACCAAAGTCCTGAACCGCCTGCATGCAGGGTTGGGTCTGCGGCTTCCAGTGCATCTTTACACCTGCTGTTTCGTTCCTCACCTATCGCTACAGGGCTTTTTTTTTTTTTTTTTGGAATTGGATTTGTCCTTCGAGCCTGTGCAATGGATTTTTCTGGTGGAGCGCAGCGTGCACAGAACTGGCCTCACCCTTTAAACCAGAGATTCATCTGCTGTGGCCTTGCAAGCATGGACGTGGCAGCGAGGTCCTCGGGCCGTAGGTTTGATTAGAGTTTCCTTCTCTTAGATGGTTGACCTTACAGGGTTGGATGAGCACCATCTGCCCGGGTTTGGGATTAGAGTTTTCCTTCTCCTAGGACGGTTGCCATAAGGCTAGAGAGCCCATCCTGCCCTTTGACGCTCTTTGTCAGACCCTTCGGTTTTGACCTGTCTGGCATGGGAGACCCTACCAGTGGCTATTATGCCACCGCCAGCATAGCTCAAAACATCATTAGGGTACACAAGCCTCTCTCCCATGACAAGGGGGCGTCAATGGAGAGGTGTCTCCATGATAGAATCACAAGATCACTGGCAGGGGAAGCTATCCATGTTTGAAGTCCACATGGAGCATGGTGGCCAAGAGTGAATTACCTGTGTTATTGTTCCCCCAAAGCTCCCTCTGTTTCCTTCCCTCCCCCCTTGTTAAAACAGAGATGCAGAAGAGCAATCTACTTTTTAAAATATTTTTTTGGTCTGCTGCTCGAAAATAGGGCATGATTGCTTTCACGAAAATCAACAATGGTGGCTCCGGACACTTAGTCACTGGCAAGCCCACCTCCCACGCACATCCAACTAATCTCATTTTGACCTCCAGGATGTGCCCCAGTTTGAATTGGTTGTTCAAATGGACTTGAATGCACATTTCTGTGTATTTAAAAAAAAAAACCCTTCACGATAAACAGTGAAGGCTGTTATCACGAAGTTCTTGGAGTTTTCGACCCCCCTCCTTTCAAATACGGTGAATCACTGCAGGAGATCTTCTGGACAAAAGGTATTTCCCTCGCATTCTGAGAGGATTTTTGCACCATCTAGATAACAGCTGAGTCTGAAGAAACCCATTTGAAACCATCTTTTGAATATTTCAAAATATTGTTTCCATCCCTCCTGAGCGGTCCTTGGTGCATCTCAGAGGGAACCAGACTCCAGACTTTCCCATTTGCCCACTCTTTGTATAGACAGCATGGAGACAGAGATGATAAATATAAGATATAATGAGATGTGATACCTGGTCTGACCCAGCATTTCATTTGTGGAACTCCCTTCTGCTGAACTTACACTTGCTTCTTCCCAGAACAGGCCTTGAAGTGAATTGTAATTGCCTGGTTTTCCTTAAAAGCACAAAGAGCTTTCTGGGATTCATAGGAGATCCCCCTCCCCATAATACCAGTACACCTATTTGTAGAGGTAGCACAAGACATTTTGCTGCCTAAAGCAGAACAGCAAATACCAGGGTTGGCCCCTGAGGCAGAAAATCTCGTAAGCATCTCATAATCATGGCTCCATATCCCTGACAGGAAATATACAATAACCAGTAACACAGCTACCAGCTTGATGTCCTTTCATGTCAGCCCAAATCTAGTTAGCCTGTGGTGACCACCTCACTTTGCTTAGGGAGCTGGGTATGTTTAGCCTGGAGAAGACAAGGTGAAGAGGGGACATGATAGTCTTGTTTAAATATTTGAAGGGATGTCATATTGAAGAGGGAGCAAGCTTGTTTTCTGCAGCTCCAGAGACAAGGACATGGAGCAATGGACTCAAACTACAGGAGAAGAGGTTCCACCTAAACATTAGGAAGGACTTCCTGATGGTAAGAGCTGTTGAACAGTGGAATATGCTGCTGCCTCAGAATGTGGTGGAGTCTCCTTCTGTGGAGTTTTTTAAACAAAGGCTGGTCAGCCATCTATTGGGAGTGCTTTGATTGTGTATTCCTGCAGGGCAGAATGGGGTTGGACTAGATGGCCCTTGTAGTCTCTTCCAACTCTATGGTTCTATAACATGCAAGAGAGAGTGCCACAGACATGAAAGGAGACAAGAAGGAAGGATGTGGTGGTGGGGATTGAAGTGCAAAGGAGTCAGAGAAGACATGGTGGAGGGACAAGATGCAAGGGAGGGAGCGAAGGAAGGAAGGAAGGTCTCTATGTCTGACAACTTTTTCCAGCTTTGAAGCAGGAGCTTAGCAACACTTCCAAAAGGTCTGAAAACCTTTACAGGGCTGAAATGGGCACTGTCACACTCTGTGTGTACACTGGACATGCTGCAGGTGTCTGGGTCTGACATTTGTCCCTACTCTGAAATGTGTGTTTGCAATTATGTTTATTACTTCTGCTGCAAATTTGGCAAATGGTGATTTTGATGTGTGAAACGAAGGACGTTATCAGACAAGGACACAGATGACATTGCCCTTTCACAATCATGTCCTGTTTATTGACGGCTCAAGTGTTTGAAACTTTGCACCATTGTACTCATGTGAATGCAGCATCAATGGCCGGTCCAGCGAGAATACTTCTGGGTGAGATTGCGACATCCAGGTAGATGACACACTTTTTGTGACCCTCCCCAGTTTACTTGGAAGTTTTTAAGCATGTTTGTGTGCTTTAAAAAAAAAACTTTTTGAGTGTTCTTTTTGTTTTTATTTTTGAATTTCCCGTGCCTGGTATTCTCATGAGAATCTGTGGGATTTCAAATGAGGAAGTGAATGGAGCTCTGTTCACTCCTCATTCATTACTGGGAAACCTTTTGCCAGGATGGAAGGTAAGTGTGGCATGGGGAGTTATTTTGCTGGTATAAAAATAGCAAAGTTATGCCAGCAAAAGAATGGGGTTTGGTGGCTGGCCTGATAAAGTCCTAAATAGAATCCTAATTCCTGGGGAAATTATACCTGTTGAATGCCTCCATGTTCTGCAGTTGTTAAAGGCACAGGAAAGCTATGTGAAGAACAGATAGTAAAAAGGTGGGAAAGAAAAGTATTATGGAGCGTGTCCAGAGGAGGGCGACTAAAATGGTGAAAGTTCTGGAAACCATGCCTTATGAGGAAAGACTTAGGGAGCTGGGTATGTTTAGCCTGGAAAAAAGACAGTTAAGAGGCGATATGATAGCCCTGTTTAAGTATTTGAAGGGGTGTCACGCTGAGGATGGAGCAAGCTTGTTTTCTGCTGCTCCAGAGACTGGAACACGGAGCAATGGATGCAAGCTCCAGGAACAGAGATTCCACCTCAACATGAGGAGGAACTTTTTGACAGTAAGAGCTGTTCGGCAGTGGAACGCACTCCCTCGGAGCGTGGTGGGGTCTCCTTCCTTGGAGGTCTTTAAACAGAGGCTGGATGGCCATCTGTCAGGGATGCTTTGATCGTGATTTCCTGCGTGGCAGGGGGTTGGACTGGATGGCCCTCATGGTCTCTTCCAACTCTGCAATTCTATGATTCTATGATTCTATGGGGGTCACACAAATCACCCTTAGGGTACATGTGTGACCAATGTGAGCCATGAACCACAGGTTGAACTCCCCCAGCATCACATGTGAAGAATCTAAGATCCACACTCACACACACACACACATTACCAACCTTAAAAACAATTTTGACAGGAGTGATTTTGAGCAGGAAATTAGCAAGGGAGGCTGGCCCACCACTTGATTTGCACATTCAGCACATAACTTGCATAATATGCAAACGGAGGTACCCAGATTAAGACAACCTTATCCGAAGCCAAGCTGCCCCCACTAAGAAGGCTTCATCAGATATATATAAAACAGACCAGCCAGTGGCAGAATGTAAAGCAAAGACTTTTCACAAGATTGTAACAGCTGAACAGAACCATAAAGGACCAGAAGGTCCATTAGTAACCCCAGATCCAAATTGTGAGTAACTGTAATCTTATAACAAACCTAAACTGACAGTACTATATATACTGCTGTGAAGCACAGAGAATGAGGCTTGTGCCGTGATTCATAGTTTCTGGCCTAGTGAAAAAATATCAGAAAGATCATAGGTGGAATAACTGTGGACAAAAGAAAATAAAGAGCATATATCATTTGCTAGGGTTTTCCAGACTCAAAGGAAGAAGCCTTGTGTTGCTATGTCCCCTAGCAGCCTTTAAAACGATTTTCTCTTTTAATCCATTATTTCCTGTGAGAAAGCTTGCTACGTGATTTCTGACCAAAGCCCCTTTCAGATCCCATAAGGGGAGATGATATTTTCCAAATACCTGCTTGATATATGGCCGATCGCCATTTCCAATTTCCAATCGTCCTTTTCACTTTTGCCCATATGTTGGGTCCAACGGAGTCTGGGGATGACACAGATTTATTTTTTGAAGGCAGGAAGGAATGTACCAGAGTTGACTATCTGGGGAATTTGAGAAATGTCACTAAATCACAACTAAACCGAGAGGAGAAAGAGAGGCTGAGGGAGTTGTTGGGGGGAGGGAGAAAGAGGCAAGGGTGGGAGGAAAAGGCCTTCCCCCATCTCAGCAGTAAATCAAATGAGCAGCCATTTCTTTTACAGCTGTGATGTGGAGATGTGAGAAGGAGAGGGAAAGCAGGCAGCTGGTCCCATCTGAGAATGGAGATGCACAAGACAGATTCACAAAGGTCTAGAGAACCAACCTTGCAAGAGCCCACAGGGAAAACTTGGGAAGGGATTGCAAACTGCTGTTGCGGTCTTGTGCTGACACATGATCTACTGAGATGTAGCAAGTCAGATCTGAGGTGGTGGTGGGGGAATACACAAAAGGCATTTAAAAGGCACGGTGCAAGTGTGTTTTGAAGACGTGAGGAGTATCTGAACACGCCAGCCATCATTCCCAGCTCCACACCCTATAAAACTGAGGTGGGGTGGACAGAAGGCCAATTGGAGACACTTGAGGCCAAAGGAGCTCTGGAGCCCATATGGAAGAAGGTTGTTTTCCCTGGCAGTAGCTCACTACGGTTTCCTGAGCAAAGGTCTTTCTCTTTGGCTACCTGAAAGGTTTCATCTGGAAATCCAGGTGGCTGAACCTGTAGCCTTCAGTCTGCAAAGAGCCACATCTCTTCTGCTAAGTGCCATTGCTACTGACACCAAGAAAAATGCAAAATTGGTGGGGGGGTCAGCTATGAAACTTCCTTATGGCACAGAAGTGAGCCGCTGCAGAGGGGCGGAGGTCATTCCTCATCCCATGTGCCCATCTAGTTGGCTGCACTGTTGTGTTTCAGCACACCAGAGGTGATGTAACATCACTTTCAGCTGCCATTTTCACCAATTTTCAGCCTTTTCCCCAGTGATTTTTGGGACTGAAGCTGGAGTCAGCTGCACACCACAAAACGCGCTTTGCTTCTGAGTGAATGACCTTTGCAAACATTTCTTTGACTCTGGTGCCATATTCCAGTTTTTTAATATGGTGCTGTATTCCAACAGTGGGTGGAACCATGGACTGAGGGTAGGGCCAGAGGAAAGTAGGTGGGACCAGAATTGATTTGCATCCATGCAGACAGTAGTATGTGGGGAAATAATCATTGTAATGTAAAAGCAATCTTGTGTACCTCATTCACATCCTTAGATAAGTCTAGGGTTTTTCCCTGCATGTTTTTGTTCTCCCAAAATTTCCTTTCTCTTATTTCACTGGGCACTTCCAGCCAACTGGAGTGCTGGGTCATTCAACACATGACCTAATTTAAATGTTATTGCTTTGTGTAAGTTCTCTTTTAAGTTTGAGTCTCCATGAGGCTGGAGCCATCTTACTCCATCTTAAGCCATCTTAAGCTAAGCCATCTTTCCTGCAACCATGCCATGATGTTTACCATGCAGTCTGTAGGCTGGGTGAGTTTTTCCTACCCTAAATACTCTTAGTCAGTTAGGAACCTCTTTTTAAAGTTTGTTTTAGTATGTAGATTGAGGTAGATATACCTTCAGTAAACTTTTGATTTGCATTTTAAACTGACTCCTTTGTTTTGTAATGTGTCTAATTTAACTGAGTAAACTCAGACCTCTGAACACACTTTTAAATGTTAATTGAGCTTTCAGTCTTAGCATTCCTAAGTTGCACTCTGTATGAAGTTAAAAGTAAGTGAATGATTTTTTAAACTCTTTTTTAAAGAAGACAATTCTTGTTGTTTTTTAAAAGGACTAGATCCTGGAATTTTTAATACAATTTTATTTTTTAGACTCATTACTCCTACAGTTAGCAGAAAGATTTACTTTCCTAGTTTCCAATCAGATGGTGAGCCTAAACACCTAGGAGATTTTCAGATGGGGGAAATAACCCCCGTGGAGATTGGGAGAGAAACAGGGCTGTTCCACTACCTGCGCTCCATTTCACACAAACCCATCCTTCTCCCGACATCCCTTTATTCTCCTTCCATCCTGCTTTCATTTTCCTTCTGCTGTTTTTTTTTTTTTACTAATGGAAGTTCTTCATTAGTAAAAAATAGTGGAAAATAGTGGAAGGAAAATGAAAGCAGGATGGAGGGAGAACAAATGGAGATCAGGAGAAGGATGGGGGGGGTGCGAAACGGAGCGCTGGCAGCGGACCAGCCTGTTTCTCTCCTGATCTCCATGAAGGTTATATCCCCTGTCTGAAAATCTCCCTAAAGGAGACTCTTGTCTTCAGACTGTCACTCTCCACACATGCAGTTCCATAGCCTAGGAGCAGCCAAGGGTAAGGCTCTTTCCTGTGTCCTCACCAGACAAACCTAGAAGACTGGAGAGAAAGCCCTATCCCAAAGATTGTAAGACTTGGGCTGACTCACTCATAGGGTCTATCTACCCTGAAGAAATAAAGCCGTTTGACCCCACTTTAGCCATCCTAGTTCTAGCCTATGATATCGTGGTATTTGTAGTTTGGTGAGTTTCCAGAGTTCTCTGATAGAAAAGGCAAAATACCTCACCAAATGACAAATACAGTTGTCCTTCTGTATCCACAGATTTGGTATCCATGAATTTAAGTATTCATGGCTTGAAAATATTTTTTAAAAAGTAATAATTCAAAAAGCAACCCTTGATTTTGCCATCTTATATAAGGGACACCATTTTGCTGCCTCATTGCATATAATGGGACTTAAGTATTCATGGATTTTGGTATCCATGGGGGGTCCTGGAACCAAACCCCAGCGAATATGAAAGGACCACTGTACCAGGATTCCATGGGATAGAACTATGGTGGATAATGTGGTGCCAAACTACTATATTTCTGCAGTGTAGACAGGCCCATAGATACCTGAGCCCCATAGGTCTTCATGTTTCATAACCAGCTGTTTCAACGAGGCCGTTCCACTCTCCCTCTAACCAGCCCCGGTTGATAGCCTAGCAGCAGCATTTTGGACCTGCTGAAGCTTCCAAACATTTTCCCACAGCAACAGCCCTGAGGAATGACAACACTAGCTTCAAAAACAAGAGATCTCTAAAAGGCAAGGAGAAGGGGAAGGATTTTTTTAAAAAAAATCAGAACTGTCTCTGATAAATGCAGCAGCTTGGAGCCTATGCTGTGAGGTCAGCCACAACTCAGAGGTAGTGGTGTTACTGCAAGGAGAAAAATTGACCCTGGATTTATGGTGCGATACTTCTCAGGTTGCACTGTAAGCACTGGCCATAAGGAAGACCCATCTAGCCCCTAGCTGTACTGCCCTGTTTTGAGAGAAACACAGCCAACCCATCCATTTCAGGGAGTATTGAATTCAATTATATATTGTGAAGAAAACAAAATTCACAGGGGCCAAATCTGGGCCTGGTGTAGCTGGACACAGCACATAGCCATATTGCTCTGACTTTACATCAGGAGCTGTACTGGGTCCCAATAATCCATTGTCTGTTCTCATGTCAAATTGATGGATTACAGCTTCCTAATGTGGGATTGATGAATTATGACGCCCTAATGTTGGGACAATTGATTATGATTTATCTTTTTTTTAAGAGTAGAGCTTGCAAAGCAGTTATTGATACCATCTGTGCATTAACGTCCTTTTTTTAGCAAAAAAACCCCACAACCAAGCAACAACTCCAAGCCACAAACACACACACACACACACCCCACAAACAACAACCAGATTATTGTTGTTATTGTTTTTTTTTATGACGGGGAGTGTTGGTTGGGTGATTTTTTTCTTGTGTTCTTGTTTTGTGCTTTAAAAAGGGCATTAATGCATAGAATAATACTAATATTAATAATAGTGGTTTTGTTGGGTTTTGTCATGGCTTTTGCTTTAAAAGGGATACAATAATAAGAATAATGTTCTTGTTGAGTGTTTTGCTGTGTTTGGGGTTTTACTCAAAAGGGGGTATTAATGCAAATAATAGTGATAATGAATGGTGGTGGTGGTATTTCTGTTGGATGCTGTGTTGTGTTTTCATTTTGGATCAAAAGGACATTAATGTACAGATGGTATAAAAGGACGATGACGGTGAGGATGATGTTATTTGTTGTTAAATACACGTAAAGGACCATTTGCTCTTTGAGAATATTAACCTACCTTTGTCAAGGTATATAGGCCAGGGTGAGCCAGAAGTGATTGGATGGATGGCCACCCGCTCATTGCAGGCCTTTGGAGACTTGGAAAGACTAAACAATTTGCACCACAACTACCAGACAACTGCTTTATCCCTTCCCCATGTAAGTGGATTCAGATGCAGCTGGCCAAGTTGGGAGTGCTCTGGGGGTCAGCACACACACACACACAAGCCTGACTGGTGGTTTTGGAGGGGAGTGGGGGAGATGAATGGGAGACGTAAAAGGCCTTACTCTTGGCTCCAAAGCTCAAACCAGGATGGAAGGTTGTAATAGTGACAAACAAGTCTGAAGGGACTTCTCCCTTCTCAAATGTCATGGGGAAGGAGACAGGAGACAGCGGAGCGACAGGGAGACAAAGGAAAATCAGGCCACAGTTCTAATGCCCAGACATGGGTGGACAGTCAAATGCTTTCAGATGGGACAGGAAATATCAATTCTGTGGCTGAGGACATCTGGCTTTCTAACTGCCCGCCATGGAGGCCAGCTGGTTTTAATCAATGAGAGATTGCCTTTAAAGACTAGGTCGAACCCTAGCTGTAGAGTTATACACTGAGACATCCCTCACGGGGAGAAGAAGTGAGATGGAACTGGTACTTTATTTCTGAAATGAGTGATGCCGGGATCCAAGCTTGCTTGGAATTTATGTCTCCTGTCCTGGAAGGCTTTGCCTCTTAATCTTAGGACTTTCCTAGACTGCTTCCTAAAAGAATTAATGCCCTTCAATGGTCCATGTTAACCAAAGTGACACCTATTTCATTGTGTCTTGCCATCTTGGGATCATCCCTACTTAGAATCATAGAATCATAGAATTGTAGGATTTGAAGAGACTACAAGGGCCATCCAGTCCAACCCCATTCTGCCACGTAGGAAATCACAATCAAAGCATCCCTGACAGATGGTCATCCAGCCTCTGTTTAAAGATCTCTAAGGAAGGAGACCTCACCACGCTCCAAGGGAGTGTGTTCCACTGCCAAACAGCTCTTACTGTCAGAAAGTTCCTC
The DNA here is from genome assembly GCA_030847615.1 of Gambelia wislizenii. NCBI lineage: Eukaryota > Metazoa > Chordata > Lepidosauria > Squamata > Crotaphytidae > Gambelia > Gambelia wislizenii. The sequence continues at coordinate 21,441,199 of JAUMIR010000013.1, read as the reverse complement.
CTCATGTTGAGGTGGAATCTCTGTTCCTGGAGCTTGCATCCATTGTTCCGTGTTCTAGTCTCTGGAGCAGCAGAAAACAAGCTTGCTCCATCCTCAATGTGACACTCCTTCAAATACTTAAACAGGGCTATCATATCACCCCTTAACCATCTTTTTTCCAGATTAAACATACCCAGCTACCTAAGTCTTTCCTCATAAGGCATGGTTTCCAGACCTTTCACCATTTTTGTCACCCTCCTCTGGACACACTCCAATTTGTCAATATCCTTTTGGAATTGTGTTGCCCAGAACTGGACACAATATTCCAGGTGAGGCCTGACCAAGGCAGAATAGAGTAGCACTATGACTTCCCTTGATCTAGACACTATACTTCTACTTGAAGGTGAGGGAGGAGAACATGTAACCCCTCAATATTATTGTTGGTCCACAACTCCTGTAAGCTCCCAGACAGCATGGCCAATGGTCAGGAATGGTGGGGGAGGTAGTCCAATATCTGGAGGATTCAAGGTTGCCAGAGTGAAAGCTAGGGTCCGGTTATACAAGGAAAAAAAAAAACAACAACCCTGGAGTGCCTTGTAGTAATGACATTTCGCAGCAGCAGTAACTTGTCTTAATGGTGTTTTTTCCCCACAAGCCCCCATAAGCTTTTTATGCAAGATGGCAGCCGTGAGTGATTTACTTGCATTTGTATTTACCTCAATTTGCCATCACCAAACGTTTTTTTTTAAAAAGAAATGAAGTCCAAGGTGCATTAGAGTGATTTTTCAATTTAACAGGAAAGAAAAAAAAAAAACAACAACCCACAACAACCCATTTTATTGCCTTAGTGATCACTTGCTAAGGGGAAAATCCAACATGGCAGCAGTGGGCACTTGTCCTGTTAGCAAGCCCCACACCCCATGCTCACCCAGCCAATCAGCTTTGCACTTCCTCTCCTATGGGAACGTGATTCATATCTAATTGCTTGTCCCAATGAGCTGGAATGCTCACCGCTCACTGTTTTAAAAAAAAAACTTCAGAAAAAGCCACAAAGGCTTTTCCTGCTGAGTTTTTGCTGTTTGGGGCCCCTCCTTCCAAATACTGTGGATTGATGCGGGGTACCATTTAGACAGATCATATTCCCAGCAAATTCCATGAGGGTTATTCTCACCATTTAGACAACTCTCCAGTGACAGCTACTGTCCCCTTAATGGTTACATAGAAGAGGGATTTCAGTAGGGGTTTGGAAAAGCTGGCAGTCTAGTGGTGCTGACAGCATTTTGTTCTTCTGAGGAGCATGGAAGCTGAACTACAACTAAGAAATGTGAAGTGGGAGGCAAAACTTCATGCACAGAAGTAAATGGGGCTACTATCTTGAGGAAGAACACAAACCAACCTGGTGGTTCAGATGTTGAGAAACCCATGATGAGAATCCTGGATGGATGTGTATCTTCTCAGTTCAGCAATTGTTCTCCACAAAAATTGCATGTGGTGGTGGTGAGATTGTGCAGAAAACAGTTTTAGGCACAGAAAGCAAGTTCCTGCACAGAAAATGATGTTTTATGCACCAAAAAACCCCATGACAACAATACCCATGTGTGATTTTTTAATTTTTTTTCCCACAGAGTAAGTCCTCAGCTACAGCATTTTATGTGCAAGAAGCAGTATTTTTCTGCAGAAAAAGACATTTCTCTGCAGAAATACTCATTTCTGCCAGCAAAATGTTTTCTATGCAAAAACATCACATGAAAATTTTGCACAGAATATGCCCCAAAGTGCAAACAGTCTTCAAAACCAGTACGGTTTTCAAAGACTTTCTTGCAGCAAGAAGAAAATTGCTAAAATTATGCATTGCTCCCTTTGAGAACAAATATAGTGAAGGGTTACATTCTTACTTCAGAACCACCACGCCCATTCGCTTTTCTGTCATTGCCTCTTATCTTTTGTTGTCAACAGAGCTCCTTCATCCTCCTCACTTTCTCTGCCCTCCAGAGAGCCTGTGGGAACGCACATCTCCTTTCCCTCCTCAGGAGTGACAGCTAGCAAGTTGGTTTGACATCCAGCATCTGCTTACCAAAACTAGCAACAAAGCAAACACAAAGAAAAGGGCAAAAGGTGGAATGAAAGGGGAGGAATCAACAAGTCAAGGAACAACATTCCAGAGGTGGAGAAAGGGAAGCAAAGCACACCTAATGAACTACCTTGGCCTTGCACAAAGAAAGGACACAAATGTTTTGACTCTCAAGCTAGGCTGAAAGCCTGTGTCATTCTCACTGTTGCAACTCTTTGACACAGAGCGATGAGTAAGGGATTGGCCTAACCTGTGTAGAAACGGCCTCTCTAGTTCAGGAGATGCATTTCCATTGAGTTGTTGTTGTTGTTGTTGTTGTTGCTATCTTAATTTCTATCTTGCTTTTTTCCCAATTTGGGACTCAACGCAATGTACAATAAAAAGACATTGTTAAAAATCAGGAAAATACAAAAGTTAAAACACAATTAAACAACAACAAAGTTAAAAATAGCTAAAAAAATTGAAAACACATGCACATGCATGCACACACAACACAGCACAGCCATTAGCAGAGATGGGTAAATGCCTGCAGAAATAAAAAAGTTTTTATTTGGCTCCAGAAGGAAGGCAGGGAGGGTGCTAATCTGCCTTCTCTGGGCAGGGAGTTCCAGAGCATATGGGACAGCTACTGAGAAGGCTCTCTACCAAGTTCCCACCAGATGTACTTGTAAGGGTGGTGGAACAGACAGTAGCACCTCTCCAGCAGATCAAAAAGCCCAGGTTGGTTCATAAGGGAGCATATGGTCCTTCAAATAACCTGGACCTGAACCATGTAGGGCTTTAATGGCTCAAAAGAGTTGTATTAAAATGCACATATCAGTGGAAGTTGCATAATAAAAGATGCACACTGAAGGAAAATGCAATTTGGGGATGTAAAATTCATACATGTCATTGTCACAGGCAAGAATGAAAATTTGTACGTATTTTCTCCTCACTGGGAGAAAGTTCTTGAAAGCCACACAGTATTGGAAGAATATTCACAGGTCAGGACTTATTCTGTGCAAACAGATGCTCTTAAAAAAAAACACACACACAGTCACAGAATATGACATGTTTCCTAAGCAGAAAAGATATTTTCTGTGCAGAAAATACTGTTTTCTGCACAAAAACATGTGAATTTTTCACATGGAATAATTCCTGAACTGCAAAGATTCTTGCCTATCTAGGATTCTCATCATGGTTTCCCATCACTTTAGGAACCCTTTTTGTAAGATATAGATATAGATTCAAATATTCTTTGTATCCTTAAATTTCATACAGTTTTAATATGGCCACAACCTTGATGTCTTCCACATACATAGGTTTCCCTGCAGAAGCGGTTGGATATTTTTGTCTCTATTTTTTTGTCCCATCTCAAATGTCCATAATTCAGTTCAAGGTTGCAGAAGCGGAATTGCACATGCAGTGCATTGTGCATGGATGTGTATTGTACATGCAGATGTGCATTGCACATTGGCTAATTTGACATCACAATTCACCAAAGAGGCAGCATTGTGTAACCACCATGTAACTCCACGAGCGTAACATTACACTTCATCTCCTCAATGTAGGATCTCAGCCCATGTGTAGTGGAATCATCTGCTTAAAAAATTGCAAATTTTCGGGTATGTTGTTTTGTTTTCAGTGCAGATCATTACAGAAATTGGAATGGAGATATGACTGAATATATATATATATATATATATATATATATATTGACATGGGCCAGAAATAGATTGATCTGTCTATCTCCAGGTAGGATAACCCTTAGTGAACCCCACCACCACCCCTCTAGTAGCTAAACAGGCCATTACAAAAAGTTCTAGATTCTTCTCCCCACTACCGCCACCCTGGAAATTCAAAAATTGATCCCAAAAGACAACCAGTATAAGGAAAGCAAAGCTGAGATGTATACTCAGACTTCCTTGCTGCAGCTTGCTAACATCTCCCGTTTAGGGGTGAGCACCCACATGTTGGAAACTGGATGTTGGAAACTGAAAGAATTCTAGCCCACTGGTCCCTATTGTAACTCTGTAAAGGGAAAACAACACATTTCGTGTTGGGGTTGGAGGGAATCTGGAATTCCTTCTTCCACTTCAGGATTCTTGCCACTCTATAGCATGAGATCTGGAGCAAATTTCTTCTTGCTGCTGCTGCTGCTGCTTCCTTGAGATCACAGGGCTTGCTATGCCACCTGCAGGGCTATGCTGAGATAATGCAGCACAGAAGGCAGGCAGAGAAACAGGGAGCCTTGTTAGATTGCAGGCAAATGGAGGAAGTCAGGACTGAATGAAATTCAGGACAGTCAATAGGGAAGAGGAACAAGAGGCAATACTTGTGGCCAAGGTTCTAAATTTAAATTTTGACTAGATTGTACTTTATTATTTATTTTAGAAGAGCATGTTTAGACAGAGGGCTTAAAGGAGATTTAAAAAAAAAACAAAACGATATAGGCAGTCCTACCTTATGGAAGCAGTCCAGACAGCATATCCCAAGCAGGGATTAGGAATGAAGCAATTTAATAGTTTCACTTTCTCATACATTTGGTTTTGGAAAACTCTCACATCCTGAGCATGAGAAAATTTGGAAATCTTGTCCAGTTCTTATCTGGTGATTCTCTTGCCTGTCCCTACATTCTTAACATTATGACATTTCTCCTACTGTTTTACTTCCCGGACCATTTCCTGAGTTTGGAAAGATTAGTGGGGGTTTTTTGTTTTGTTTTGGGTTTTTGTTTGTTTGTTTTTTTGGACTACAGCTTCCAAAATTCCTGTGACTATTGGCTGGCTGTGGGGTTTCGGGAGTTGTAGTTGAAAATGTAACTTTGAAACTCTGGAAAGGGATTGGATGGCCCTTGTGGTCTCTTCCAACTCTACAATTCTATGAAATGTCTACCCTTTGGTTCTACTTCTGGCTTCCGGAGCAACAGGAAACTGGTCTATCCCCTCCACTGTAGAGGGGGGTGGGAGGCAATTTTCAATCACAATCACCCCCCTGTGAGCCTCACACACCAGCATACCAACCCACCCCAGACCCTGTAAAAAAAAAAAAAGTAAAACTAATTTTTTCAGGTTATTTTTTACCCCATAACTCCAAAATGGCTCAAACCCACTGCAAAATGCTGTAGTTTTACTCCCAAAATCTGCACATACCTTAAAACATGCCAGAATCCCCACATCCTCCCCCCAAAAATCATCCAAAATTGAAAGAGGAAATGAGTGATGTCTCTTTCAGCCTCGATTTTGGCCAATTTTAGCCCATGGGGAGCAGGGATCTGGCAGGTTTTTATGTGGGGTGGAGTGGGAGTTGGGGAGCAAAACCACTGTGTGTTTCAAGAGGTTTTGAACCATTGCAGGGCTTCTGAGTGAAAAAATCTCCCAGGGGGCATGTGACACATGGGCTACACTTGGTTTCCCCTGAATCTCTTCTCCAGGTTAAGCATGCTGGACTCTTTCCACCCTTTGTTTCCAGATTATTCACTGCCTGGGTTGCCTTCCTTCTAGGCCAGCCTTTCTCAACCTTTTTTATCCTGGAGGAACCCTTGAAATAATTTTCAGGTCTTGGGGAACCCCTGCATAAACATTATTTTATATACTGTTATTGCTTTCTCCCCACAATCACAATCTCTTGAGAGACCCCTAGCAACCTCTTGGGGAACCCTAGGGCTCCAGGGAACCCTGGTTGAGAAACACTGTTCTAGACACATTCCATTTTCTTAGTCCCCTTCTTAAAATTTGATCTGAGCTCTGGATATGGAAGTTCAGTTGATTCTGGACCTTATCAGATGAGTGTCTAAAAATGATGCAATTCCACAAATGAGGATAGCGGAAACATCATGGCATTATTACATTTACTATCACATGTCACTGTAATCACTCAAAAGACCAGCCATGGAATTATCACATGGCAACCACTGGTGCTTTATGAATGGGAGTTTACTTCTGTGATTTGGCATGGGCAAGATTTTGGCATTTCTCACAAGAAGACATGAGCATGCTTAAAACTCCAAAAACACCTTAATTAACAAAGTAAATGAACACACAAGCACTGAAACAAACCTAAAAACGTGAAAACTAATGGGACAGTTCATAAACAGAGTGCCCTGTGCTTCATTTTCACATTCTCACCCGGATGTTTTCTCGCTGGGGACCACCCATTCGTGCTGTAATCTCCCAATCTCACAATTTCGCACGCCCTCAATACTGCGGAAAAAAAGCAATATTGACGATCTATTGACAGCTTGTCACGTCATTAGAAGCAGCGCCTTCTTCATGGCTGGGGCACAGAGTAACCACATGAAGATGATGGTGTCGTGTGATAGCTGCGCCCATTTGTGCTACCATGACATCATAATCCCATGATTCTTGCTGCATCTGATAAAGTCCTCCGACTAGTGCAGAACAGAGAGTAATCATTATTCCTCATGATCTAGATGCTGTTCTTCTGGGAACATAACCTAAAAGTGTATTGGCTTTTTTAGCAGCTGCACTGAGGTTCTCTTGGCCTGATGCCCCCCCCTACCTTTCCTTAACACCATCCTCCATTTTACAATCCTGAGAAAAGCCCTCTCCCTAAGCCTTCAGCAACCTTCAGAATCACGGAGAGCAAGGCAATTAATCCAATGGCCAGCCCAGTCTGCTGCCGACTCCATCCATTTTTACAGCTCAGATTAGAAGCTGGGGCTCCCCAATCCCCTTAAAAGCCAGAAACTGGGGTCCCCGGGGAGTGTCCCATGCCTCCCGCCCGCCTGCCCTCCTTCCTCCCACTGAGCCAGGCCATCCCCTGGCTCTATGTTTGTCACAGGGCCTTGGGGAAACATTGGGAATTGGATAGCCTTTCCCTCCCTAATGCTCCAGCTTTGTCCCTCTGGCACGAGTCCTGTCATTCCCACAAGAAGAGGACTGCCCTGTGGCAGAGCTGAAGTGTAACCTGAGAAGATGTGACCAATCTTGGCTGGGATCAGTTTTATGCTGAGATCTCTCAGGCAGCATTTCACCAAGCATGCTAAAGGCAGTGTCCTGTTGTGATTCACAATAAACTTTATATTTCATGGGGCATGAGGGAAGACACAGGGAGGACTCCTTCTGGGACTAAAGCCCATGTCTTCCACTTGCCAGGGCTTAGGCCAGAGCTTAGGTTTGGTCAATCTCACACAAATGATGCTGTCAGGTACCCCACTCTTCAGCTGTCCCTATTTATAATGTACACATATTCTTCCTATGCAGAGCAGTCAGTTCTGTGCATAGAATGTACATAGGGTTGCCAGGTTTTCAGGCAAGCCTTGCAGGATGTGTAAGGCAGGCCTATACAAAGCCCCCCTCAAGTCTCACAAGAGGAGGTCCCCTCACAAGATCTCAGGGCTCCCATGAGATTTCCAATATTGGGGGGACCCCCAAACCCACACAAATCTCACAATAGCAGGCCAGTCATGGTGAAATGAGAATTTTACTCTGCGGCTCAGTTTTCAGCCCAGCCAGATGGAGAGGAAGAAGAGCGGCACCATGCCAGGCTGCCGATGCACCGGACAGACTGTTGGCATTTGGTATGTGAGGTCTGATTGCTGCATGCATGCCAAATACCTGGGGAGGGGTCCGTCAGGGGGAGCACAATCGCTGCCTACTCACAAATATTGGATTTATGGCCTCCCACATCACTCCAATATGGGACCTGGCTTTAGGACCCCAAATACAGGATGTCCCATAGAAAACGTGACAGTTAGGCCTCAGCTAGATGGGAGGAAATACTGCACGGAGGTGCACGTTACTGCCATTAGAGCTCCATTCATGCCTGGGCTGCCTTTGGACACAAGAGATGGTAAGTCTGATGGGGAGGGTTATTGTGCTGGGACAGGGACAGGATTGGATATTGTGGGACAGAAACACTTTTTGCGTTTCTGTCTGATAATCTCCTTAGTCTTAGCTCCCAGGATAAACAGTATTTTCTAATGGTCGGGATTTCTCTTTGCATGGCAGTGTCAGTTGGACCTTTCCGCCTCTTGAGTTACTGTGTCTTGAATATCAAGAGAAATTCACATTCAACTGATTTCTACCCAGAGGCAATATTTTGATTACCTGCTCTTTGAATTCCTTTCCTTTCAGCCTACTTCTGTTCAGAAATCAATTAAAAATGCCACTGCTCTTTGTCTCAATGGGCAGTGCGACTTGACCCAGGAGGTCTGCATTTAAGTCTTTATTTATTTAGGAGCTAGACATCCTGTCTTTTGATCAAATGATCCCCATGATGAGTTACAACAGAGTACATAACACACACACATGAACGTACATATACAAAATATGTGCCTCTTTCATTTTCTTTCACTTTCTCAATAGTCTTATCCTTAATTTTTTGAATTCATTTAAATCCAATTTGCACCCGTTGATGGCTTTGAAAAAATCTGCATGAACTTTCATGCTTATTTTATATATCTTTGTCCTGATAATACACAATTTTGTATGCTACTTTCTTAACATGCATTTTGCAAGCAGTTTTTCTTAGTTTAATATATAATTTTATACATTTTTCATTAATGTCATTTTTATTTGCTTTTTATTCACCCTTCTATCTGGCCTATTTTGTAGCAGAAAAACTGTATTGCAGACTTCTGAGAAACACAAATACTGAGGGTTAACTACTTTCTTGCTTTCATGTTGGCTGAGATCTACACTGAGGAGATGGAGGGTAACTTTACACTTGCAGAGTTACCCTGTGGTTGTACAACTGAATGTACAACCAAATGTGCATGTGCCTCTGCATGATGTACAATGTACATCCATGTGCAATGTGCACACACGACAACACACAACCTTGTGCAATGTGCATGCAAAACCACAGGCAAAATGCAACCATGCACAATCACTGCATGTGCAACTTTGCTCTGCAGCCTTGAACTGAATGTAGATGTTCCTCATTGGACAAAAATGCCCAACCTCTTCTCTTAGGGAAATGACGTATTCATAAGTCACCAACAGGATTCCAGAATGTGCAAACTTGGAAGGTTCTTATCAGAATGCAAACTGAATGGAATTGTCCTTGGGGTTGCATTATGTACAAAACCCCTGAGCCCTCTAGCAGTTCTGAGTCACCTGGACAAGTTTGCTTCCCTTCTGCTCAGTTCTTCTTTTCCAACTGGATCAGGCTGTTCTTTTCTTTGCTATGATGTTCTCCCTGGGAGGCCAGCTAGCCAATGGACAAGGTCATCATGTGCTTTTCTTCCACTCTACAGTCCCAGGGCAAGAATGATATTAAGAGCCTTTATTATGTCTTATTCATTCTAGGAGGTAAGGTGCTATTTTCGTGTCCATTTGGCCCCATATTCAGAACACCTTTCCACACTCAAAGATGTAGCTACATTGCCACTCCTCCACCCTTGCCTCTGAGATTAATGAGTAGAGTAGAGGTCCTTCATTGGACCTATTGCAGCCCTCACCTCCTATCATGCAAGTGAGATCATTTAGATGAAAAGAAGGGCACAGCTTGTCATAAGGACTGCTTTGGGGGGAAATGGTGTTGACAATGTATGATGTTTGTGCATTATTTGCATGTGTCACATAGGTTTTTCCATTGACACTGTCAAACAGTGAACAGGTGTTGGAACAGAGAAGCCAGGAGTCAAAGCCAGTGAACATTTGCTGTTGCCTAAGCAAAGGCCAAGCTTAAACAAAAAGCCCATGTAGTCCTTCCTGGTCAAGAGGAGTTTAATTAGCGGCCTAGGTGGTTGGAGTCACTTCTGAGTTCAGAAACCTTTTACTGCCCAGTAAGCACTCCATTCTATAGTCATAGGGCAAGAGTCTGCATCAAGGAGATGGAGCATAACTTTATGCTCACAGAGTTATGTGGCACAATTTAATGTGGAACTGAATGGGCAGCCATGTGCAGCTGTACACAGTTCACATGCATGGTTCATAACACACATGCATGCACAGTGGCATCACATGCACCACTTAGCTTCTACAACCTTGAACTGAATCTGGCTGTTCCATGTCGGACAAAAATGTCCAACAGCTTCCACAGCAGAACTTATACCTGCATAAGACACCGACAGGATTCCAGCCTTCTTGAGTCTTTCTATGAGACAGCAGGACACAGATCATGGATTCCTGATGCTTGCCCCAGTAAATCCTAACAGCATGTCAATTGACTGAGGCCAAGGGGAAATGAGGCATTAATGCAAATGCACATCTGCTATTGAAAATGACAGTTGTACATCTTGTTTCCTCAGCACTGTATAGTAGGGCTTCTCTTGTGACATGGCATTTCACATCTCCCTGCCATTCAGAGCCAATTAAATAGACTAAACATTGTGATGCACAAAGACAGACAAGTACAACAGAGGGGTTAGGAAGAACTAGTGCTGTTACCATGTCTGGCAGAAACCTATTTTCCAAGGGTGACATCTAATTTGTCCCCAAAGCCTGAAATTACAAACACACTTACTTGAAAATAAGTCCCCATGAACATGGGATAGATGTGCTTCGAAGACAAGAGTGGAGAACCTGTGACCCTCCTGAAGTTGGTGGACTTCAGCTCCCACCATAGCCAACAATCAACAGAACTTGGAATTATGTTGAACATCAGAAATCAGAGGACTGAGTCATTCCCATTAATGTTAATAAACAGAATTGTTTAATTCAGTGAATGGTCATAGAATGAGAGAGTTGGAAGGGCCATCCAATCCAAACCCCTGCCCTGCAGTAACACACAATCAAAGCACCCCTGACAGATGGCCATCCAGCCTCTGTTTAAAAACCTCCAAAGAAGGAGACTCCACCACACTCCCAGGCAGCAGCGTGTTCCACGGCTGAACAGCTCTTACTATCAGGAAGTTCTTCCTAATGTTTAGGTAGAATCTCTTCTCCTGTAGTTTGAGTCTATTGCCCCGTGTCCTAATCTCTGGAGCAGCAGAGAACAAGCATGCACCATCCTCAATATGACATCCCTTCAAATATTTAAACATGGCTATCATGTCCCCTGTTAACCTTCTCTTCTCCAGGCTAAGCATACCCAGCTCCCTAAGCCGCTCCTCATAGGGCATGGCTTCCAGACCTCTCACCATTTTGGTCACCCTCCTCTGGACATGTTCCAGCTTGTCCATATCCTTCTGGAATTGTGGTGCCCAGAACTGGACACAGTATTCCAGGTGAGGTCTAACCAAAGTAGAATAAATTGGCACTATTACTTCCCTTGATCAAGACATTATACTCCTATTGATGCAGCCTAGAATCACATTGGCTTTTTAAACTGCCGCATCACACTGCTGATTCATGTTCAACTTGTGGTCCACTAAGGACATTTTCAGACACGACTTACAGTGGAAGAATCAAGTGGGGGAGCTTTGCTGCTGCAGCATGGCAGGGGACCCATTTCGGACGCCACCATCCCTGTGGCGAAATCGTCCGTGTCACTTCCATTTAGGATTGGAGCCGGCTGCGCCATATTCCACCAGATTTTATTCATGGAAGTTGTTCATGAACAAAATATGGCATGTCCGTCTCCAATCCTAAATGGAAGTGACACGGACGATTTCACCACAGGGACGGCGGCGTCCAAAATGGGTCCTCTGCCACGCTGCAGCGGCAAAGCTCTCCCGCTCGATTCTTCCACTGTAAGTCATGTCTGAAAATATCCTATGACTCCTAGATCTCATGAGGCCATCCTGTCTTATTGTATCTGGCTGAGATACAGCCACATCTTTCCCTAATTAATTCTAATTCCCTAAAATAACTAATGTGTTAAAGTGTATAAATGGCTGCACTGTTAATCAGGCAATATATGGAGTTCGCCATATTTGGGAGAGGGGTGCATCCAATGAACTAAGAGTTTAAGAAAGTAATTAACTCCCGCCCCCCCAAGCTCTGATAGTCACGGGGGGTGGGATTGTAGCTCTTCAATATCTGGAGGGCCACAGATTCCCCTTGCATGTTCTAGTATGTCAAATAGTGGCTGTGAAGAGTGGTATATGTCAAATGTGACAGTACCCCACTCCAAATACCCACTGTATTTTCCTCCACTCCTCTCCTGATCTCAGAACTGCTCCATAACCATCTCCTGCTCAGACCAGCCTGTACTGAGAAGTGAGGAACCATGGCCTGGAGACTATCACAAATTCACCAAAGGAACCTGACTTTTAATAAAGTGCCCAAGCTCCTCCCTGACCTACCCCCTCTCTTCCAATGCTCCCCATGCTGGCCTCCCATGTTACAGATTAAAACAGCAGTACATCTGGCATTTACGGAGTGTCAAATACTTCTCTGAAACCCCCCAGAACAAAGAGGTCGTGGTGGCTTTCCTCTGACTTGCTGATAGGTCTCCAGCAATTGTGCAAGAGGTCAAACTTAGAAACTGTCAACAGCTCCCTAATGTATGCTCTTACCCAGAGAACAGGGGTCCCAGGTTTTATAGTCTAATAGGTTCGTTAATCAGAACACACACAGGCTAAGAAAGCCCCTGTTTGTTTTCTCTGACAGGTTTGGCATTTTCCTCCGGGGAGCTGGGAAGCTTTAAGTGCATAAGGCTGTCCTGACTTAATTGGACAAGAAAACCAGTTTGGACAAACTAAGACATGTCACTGAGCCAGCTTTAGCCTCAGCCAGGAGATGCTGTTTTGACAGACTTTTTCTCTGATGGCCTTGTTTGGGGGAAATACATTCTTAGAGGCCTGGCCAGTGTTCTGGTGTTCCCCAACCAAAAGATCAGTGGGGACACCCTTCAGAAGCAACAGATTGAACATCCCAAAAGGTTCTAGTAGAAGAAAAACAGGAGAGCAAGCAGACATGCTGTGGAGAACAAAACCGGCCAGCATTGCACAAGGTGGCCACTACTGGCTCTACACATCTTGCCAGGTCCCAAATACCTGATTCTGGGGTTTCCCAGTACTCTTGGTGAGTTGACTGTGGGAGGCGGCCATTTTGCCTAATTGGTTGTGACTCAAAGCCTGCCACCGGTAGCATTTATACAGGAAACAAGTCTCCCAGCTCCCTCTCCCACAGCACCTTTACTACAGCAGACATTCAAAACTATAGTTAGGGTCCGCATCACTTCCACTTCCCTTAGCCACAGGAGGAGGAGGAAGAAGAGTCAACCACCCTACCACCACCATGTTCTACATTCTCCCCTCTTCCTCCTTCCATACCAGAGACCGGAGGGGAGCAAATGGTGGCTGGCCGCCCTGATTACTTAGTGGCCCAGGAGTCTTGCCTCACTCAGACTGGCCTAGCTCCTGCAAATCCCTGTCCAACGTTCTAACCTACACCACCATACTGATTCTCATTATTAGATATCAGCATCATCATACATCCCCAGAATTTTCCTAAAATGCAAAACAGGAATATTATAGAATCACAAGATCTTAGAGTTGGAAGGGACCACAAGGGCCATCTAGTCTAACTCCCAACTAAAGCACTTCTGAAAGATGCCCATCCAACCTTTGTTTGAAGACCTCCAAAGACAGAGAGTTCACAACCCTCTGAGACAGTCTGTTCCACTGTTGAATTGCTCTTTCATTAAATAAATTCTTCCTGATGTTTAGGTAGAACATCTTTTCTTGTCATCTGAATCCATTGGTTCATGTTCTAGTCTCTGCAGCAACAGAAAACAAGCTCGCTCCATCTTCTACATTACATCCCTTCAGATATTTGAAGAAAGCTATCATGTTACTTCCCAGTCTTCTCTTCTCCAAGCTAAACATACCCAGCTCCATCAGTTGTTCAACTTAGTCACCTTTGTCTGGAAACGTTCCAGCTTGTCAATATCCTTCTTGAACTGGACACAGTATTCCAGGTGAGGTCTCACCAAGGCAGAACAGAATGGCACTATTACTTCCCTACAAAGAAGAACTAGAAAACACAGACTCACACAGAGACAATAGATGGGTTGTTGGGTTGCAGAGTGAGGACCTGCTGGAAACAACAGCTGTATGGACATTTGCCTTCTTAGCTCTTGTTCTAATAGACCTCCTTGGTTCAACCCAGTTGTTGGACTACTCTTCCTGTCTACAAAGTGGACTTTTGTAGTTAGAACACAGACCTATTTCTTGATGCTGGCTCCGGGTTTCCTTCCACCTGGTTTACCTGCTTTGTTTTAGGGCGTCTGGCCAGAATGTGCCACCTTTTGCTCTGGAGTGGCTCTTACCTAAAGAGCTTGCTCATCTTATGGAGGTGGCTGCCTTAGACTCTGGATGATTGGGACTTTTCTTCTAGTACCTGCCTGACCCAAAGCAGGACATTGGAACTCAAGCCTTCTGGTTCCCCTCAACACACCCCGGAATAGAAGGAAAATGTTTTGGCTGGTCAAGTACACAATATTTTGTGACTAGTTTGCAAAGTCTGGTTGCCCTTTGGTTCTGATGGTTCATCCAAATCTTCTCCCTCTGCTTTACACAGGACTTGCCTGCAAAACAGAAATCCTGCTAATACAGCTCCTAGTAGGTTCCAATGCAGTCCCATGCATGTTGGTTCAGAACTGAGCTTTATTGAATTCAACAGAGATTACTGTATGTTGGGGTGGGCAATGCATGGCCCACAACCAGCTCCCAGGGATGGTTCTGTGCCCCTCTGGGTCCCCCAAGGGTTAAAAATGCTCCAAAATTTACCCCAAATACCCCCTAGAGGGCATAGGGGGGCATTTTCACCATGTTTGGGAAGGGGATGGACTATTTTATATGTAGGAAAGACTTTTTTAAAAAAAAAAAACCTGAAATTAAACTGGAAGTGACTTCTGGTCACTACATGTTTTGAGAAAGCTCTTTCCTGGTCCTAAAATGACCAGGGGGTGGGTGGGACAGACTAAAAGCATTGCAAAATACCATGTGGGGGCAACCCCTAGAGGGTATTGAGGGGAGAATTGTGGGGAGGGGTTGCAGTGGGTCTGTGTGGTAAGAACAAACTAGGGCTGTATTGACACTGCAGAAATAATCTAGTTTGGTTCCGCTTTAACTGTCATGGCTCAATGCTTTGGATCCCTGGGATTTGTAGTTTGTTGTGGCACCAGAGCCCTCTGACAGAGAAGGCTAAATAGCTCACAAAACTACAAATCCCAGCATTCCATAGCATTGAGCCATGGCAGTTGAGGTGGTGTCAAACTCGATTATTTCTGCAGTGCAGATGCAGCCAAAGTCTAATTGAGAGCAGTAAGACTTACGTTTGTGTAAAACATGCTCAAGATTGGTTTGTAATTGTTCTTGTTCTGGTAGGGTTTCAGCTTCAATTCCTAATTGACCTGTGTGTGATCTCTGACCTCCTGATTTTGCCAAGGAGCTGGGCTCTTGCCAGGGGCTCTGCTTTGATCTGGAATTTCATATCTCGCAAAGCTTATTTTGCTTATCTTAATTGCTGGTAATACTGATTTTGGAGATGTTAGCAAAGAAATGAGCATTTCAAAGTAAACTGAACCAAACAAAAGCTGGGGGACAATAAACTTAAAAATCATAAGGTGCTAGTTTGGTCTTATTAGACAAACCTGTTGCCTACAGGCATAGCTCTATATACAAAACAAATAGTGATCCAGAAATGCCTCCTTGGAGCCTTATAGCTGACCCTGAATAGTTTCTCAATTAATTTCTCACCTATTGCTACTGAAAAGTACAGCCTACCCACCCCCCCAATATCCACTGAAGATACTTCCTGGACTTACTGTTTATAAGTAAAACTGTAGATAATATCAAGTCCTATTAAAATGGAGGACTTCTAGTATAAACATACCATAGAGTTGCATTGGAGGACCTAGCGATTTCTAGAGAGGACACTTGACTAGGCATTTTCCAGCATGACTCTATGGTATGTGTCCCTATTGTATTCAGCTGTGGATAAATGAAACCACAAATATCGGTTCTGTGGATATGGAGGGGGGGTTGACTTGAAGCAGTAATGGTATAGCACCATCTATGCAGTCTGATCCCTATCCCAAGGGGCATGTCATCTAAAACAGGCACAAGAAAAGAAGTGTTGTTGTTACTATTGCTACTACTAGTATTATCATTATTATTGGTCAGGATCCTTATCAGCTATTTAGTTCTTCCTTCCCCCCTCCCACTTTTTGTCTATTGTTTGTTTACCTGTTGTCAACAGTGAGCAAGAGAGATGGTGAAGGAGGCATATTACAAGAAGGACTCTCTCAATTTGTGGCATGTCCAGAGAAGTACAATGCCATGACTGGCTGAACCAGAGCAGGAGGATGTTCCAGAGCCACAGGCCTCAGCAGGGCCAGTTTAAGGCACCAGTCCACATCATTGTGGGGGGGGGGGCGTAGTAACCCACCTCCTGCAAAAACATTATTAGTAATAATCTGAATATCCTGTACTGTGAATAGCTTAGGCTGAGTTAGGTTACATTGACCTGAGATAAACATATGCCCCCCCCCAAATAAAGCATTGCAGGGGGCCCCAAAATTCCTTAAACTGGTCCTGAGTCTCAGACACATACATTAGTGCAGTACCAGCTCTGGCAGAGGGTCCTGCCCCTACAGATACAGAAGACAACTTACCTATACCTTCACAGCATGGAGACAGCAAAAGGAGGGCTTGAGGTGGTCTCAGCATATTTATAGGAAGCAGCAATTAGTTAAGCAGCAGCTGTGTTAGCTGCTGCTCTACAAATATGCAGCACTGCCGTCCAGGGGTTGTTGGAAATTATCTGTCCTACCTGAGTATCTGTCGTGGTCCTGCTCACTGTGTTTGACCTGGACTCTCTTTGCCTGACCTGGATTCTGCTGGACTGCCCTGAACTCTGTTTGCTGGATCTTGTATATTGGACTTTGCTTCTGGACTTGTGTTTTGCTTGCTAGTAAAGTAAGTGTCTGACTTCATGCTGCCTTGATTCCTTTGCCTGTAATTAGTTTAACTGTGCTGTGCCTTTGCTTATCAGCTGTGTAGTAATCAGCCTTTGGTTGGTTGCCCGGACAGTGTTTGGATAGTGGTTTTAACTCGATGGATAGCTTGGCTGCATTTTAACCAGAACTTTTTGAAAGTTTTCACTTGTGGTTTTGCATGTGCTCCTGTCTTCTAATGTTTTAATGTTTGTAAGCTGCCTTGAGCCACAGGGCTGAGGAAAAGATGGGATGTCAATGAATTCCAAAGAAGAAGAAGTGGAGGAGGAAGTAGCAGTATAGTAGTAGAGCCATTAGAAAAGGGTTTTGAGTAGGGCTATTTTACCAGATCTCCACGATGCAGTAAGTTGAATGAGGTCACAACTTTCCATAGCCAATTAGATTTTTTCCAGCAAACGAGCACTGCTGATGGCAAGTGAAAGCAATGACAAGTGAGGGTAAATTAAGTCATTTTTTACACTGCTGGAAAAATGGGGGTGGGGGAGAATCAGGTGAACCACCACCTTCTGCCTTGCATAAATCTGTCAATTTTCCCTTCAATTCCCAAAATACTCTTTTTTTACAAAAAAATAAAAATAAAAAATGCTTCTGTTTATTTTTAACCAAAGAAGGAAATCTGTAAACAGGAGGAGGAAAGTAATAAATCTGAAATAGAGACCGGCACTAAGTTCCCACAAAACAGCATTTTTAAAAAATTCCTGTGGGACCCAGTGTAGTTATTATTGCGTTGTCTGTCACATTTCTAAATATATATGTATAATCTGTAGAATCAGTGATAACAGTATTTCTACAAACAAAATGAGCTGGTTATAATTTTGGCTTATTGTTCTGCTTTGAACAAGAACGTATTCATGTTCAAAAGGAGGGGTAAGTGTTCCCAATGAAACAAGGAAAAGCAGAGAGAAAAATCACTCTTATCTGTCTTTTAAAGAAAGGGCATGAATCAACTCAAAGTCAACCCTCTGTAGGTCCCATTGTTCTGCACTTAGTTCTCTGACTTGAATCAACGGGGCTTCTAAAAATGCTGAAGTTTGGCCGGATCATGCCCAGTGATTTGAACCATATTTTCAGTTGCATTGTGCAACCATTTTTCTTATCTCATTTATATCCCACCTCAAATCTTACCTTTTCTGGGAAGCTTTTAGAACACACACATACACCCATGTGTCCTTTATCATGCTTTATCATGGGGGTTGTCTGGATGGCCTGTTTACCCCATCTTAGAATAATAGAGATCATAGAATCATAGAATTGTAGAGCTGGAAGAGACCATGAGGGCCATCCAGTCCAACCTCCTGCCACGCAGGAAATCTTGATCAAAGCATCCCCGACAGATGGCAATCCAGCCTCTGTTTAAAGACCTCCAAGGAAGGAGACCCCACCACGCTCCGAAGGAGTGTGTTCCACTGCCGAACAGCTCTTACTGTCAAAAAGTTCCTCCTCATGTTGAGGTGGACTCTCTGTTCCTGGAGCTTGCATCCATTGCTCCGTGTTCCAGTCTCTGGAGCAGCAGAAAACAAGCCTGCTCCATCCTCAGCGTGACACCCCTTCAAATACTTAAACAGGGCTATCATATCACCTCTTGTCCCCATCTTGGAGCCCTGAAGTCCAAAAGATGCAGGGCTCTTGCCCCATTTTGCCCCCGGGCAGTCCCGATGACACCCAGGGCAAAGACCGGGGGAAGGTGGGGAGTTCAGGGCCAAAACCTAAGATCTAAGTACAACCCTTTGTGATGTCACATGGAACAGGCCCTTGTGATGTTACATGGGTGAGGCAACCCCTGGAGATGCCATTAAGTCAGAGACATTAAGCATCAACAGCAGTTTGACAGAGTACTCTGTTCAAATAAAAAAATACTGAGTCTCCTAAATGAGTGTTACACACATACACGTATACAGAGAATTCCAAGGCGGTGCTCTCAACCTGAGATTTCTCCCCCTTAGCCTAAGGCCTGAAGAATAATAGAATCATAGATGTGGAAGAGACCACAAGGTCCATCCAGTCCAACCCCCTGCCATGCACTCAAAAAAGCATTCCTGACAGATGACCATCTAGCCTTTGTTTAAAAACCTCCAAAGAAGGAGTCACCACCACACTACGGGGCAGTGTATTCCACTGTCAAACATCTCTTACCATCAGGAAGTTCTTCCTAATGCTTAGATGGAATCTCTTTTCCTGTAGTTTAGAGTCCGCTGCTCCGTATCCTTGACTCTGGAGCCACAGAAAACAAGCTTGCTCCATCCTCAGTATGACATCCCTTCAAATATTTAAACATGACTATCATGTCCCCTCTTAACCGTCTCTTCTCCAGGCTAAACATACCCAGCTCCCTAAGCTGCTCTTCATTGGGCATGGCTTCCAGACCTTTCACCATTTTGGTCACCCTCTTCTGGACACATTCCAGCTTGTCAACATTCTTCTGGAATTGTAGTGCCCAGAACTGGACACAGTATTCCAGGTGAGGTCTGACCAAAGCAGAACAGAGTGGCACTATTACTTCCCTCAGTCTACTAGACACTATACTCCTATTGATGCAGCCTAGAATCACATTGGCTTTTCTGGCTGCCACATCACACTGCTGATTTATGTTCATCTTGTGGTCCATAAGACTCCTAGATCCATGAGGCCCTGAAACGCCATTCCAGGCTGTGAGATCTGGGAACCCTACTACTAAATCACACCAGAGCTCCTGTTTTAAACAATGGACAGATGGCTGCTCTGACGCTTGAATGGAAAAGTCCTCCTTTATTCTTTCCCCAAGCAGCTCATGTTCAGAATCATACTGCTTCGAAACTATAGGTCCAGTTTTGCTGCTGTCATTCATACCACTGACCAGCATGGAAATGGAACAGAATGGACTCACACATGAATGCACTATAAAGTGACATGGACCAGAGCCACATTCCAAAGCATGTGCTCAAAATTCATGGAACTCCTTGAAATACCTTGATATTTACATCTTTGCCTCTTCCACTTTCCCTTCTGTCCTGCCCCTACCCTTAAGTCAGCCACCAGCTTACTACCTCAAAGTCTTTTTTGTTCATTCAGAGTTTCTATGGGGTAAGCTCTGGAAATTAATGTCAGACATAGGCGTGAAAGCTAGTTCTGTGAGAATATGAAATACAGAACTGGACCTTTATAATTGTAAAACAGCAGTGTAATTGTAAAAGAACAGCCTAATCCTTCTAACAACTTGTGCAAGTTTTTCTGTCTTTCCTTGACGTTTTCTTCCCATGCTGACAACTATCCACATGATGGATGCTTTGGGTAAATGCCCTGGGGAGAGTCAGTGAGAATCACAGCACCTTCTCACCTACAACTGCCTGCAAGCAACACGGCCCAGAGATGAAAAGGGCAAAGAGCAGAGCCAGCATAATTCCTCAGGATAAAGCTGAGGATTACAAGCTCTTTGTTGCAAGGCTACCTGTAATTATGGCTCCCAAGATTTGTTTTTTAACTGACTCTTCGGAAGATCAGGGACAAGATAGAGGCAAACCTTTGTGAAGGCGTCTGTGAGGGCTGCCATAAAGGTTTATGACTCCACAGACCCTCCCCACACAAGCTCCATCCTCTGATGGCTATCGGTGTACTCTGTCCCAAAGTAGCCTCCTGGCTATCTCGAGATCAGTAGCAAAGGGCTCAGGCACTTCGTGAGTCTGAAATTCCCACCCAGAGCTCAGCAGCGGATTAAGCCCATGACTCCTAACCATCCCTCTCGGTCTTTAACAAGGCGACAGGAGACAAGGGCATTGACCTGTGTCAGACTCTTCCTTTCCAGTTTGTACACCCCATTTGGTTATATCCAGACAGGATTACTGCAAAGTGTGCTCTAAATGAGGCTTTGGAATTCTGTCCCAGTTCATTTTTGGCAAGAATTTGCAGAATCAAAAACCTGATCATTTAGACATGAGGCTACGGAATTCTGTTTCAGGTCATTTGTGAGCAGAATTTGCCAAAACAACATTTTGCTCGAGTCTTCTTACATAAGGCTACGGAATTTTGTTTCAGCTCATTTGTGAGAAGAATTGGCACAAACATATTGCTCATGTCTACGTGAGGCTGTGGAATTCTGTTTCCATTCATTTGTGACAAGAGTTTGCAGAAACAAAATGTCGATGCAAGGCTACAGAATTCTGATTCAGTTCATTTTCACATGGAATTTGCAAAAACAGCATTCTGCATGTTTGAAATGAAAAGATAGCCCTTAAAAAAAAAGAAAGAAAAAAGCAGGGGTTGGACAAAGTGAAACTCACAAGTTTATCCATCCAGGATCTTGAGTGTTCGGTCTTCAACGTCTAAGTTTGAACTTTTTCATATGCATCCACGTTTTATTTAGAGAGGCTGGATATAAACGAAATAAGGAGCTTTCTTCCCATGTGGAACCTGGCGTGACTCACAAGACAGATCAAGGCCGAATACAGCTAAAATCAATAATGGTATTAGACAACATTTGAAAACCTATTAAGCAATTATATTAAAAGTAGCACTCCATTAAAAACTGTTAAATAACATTTAAAGGCTTGTCTAGATGAGCTATTCACCTCGTCTTTCCCTTATCTTAGAGCCCTACAGTCCAGATGATGCAGGGCTATTGCCCCATTTTGCCCCCAGGCAGTCCTGCTGACACCCAGGGCAGAGACGAAGGGAAGATGGGGTAAAGCTCATTAAAACATTTTATTTTAACACCTGGGAAAACCTGCCTCACTTGAAAAAAAGATGGACCAGGGCTTGTGGGAATGCAGGAGTCCATATCTTCACACCAGCCCATATCTGCAGCCGCCTCCGCTGCCATCCCTGTCGCTCTCTCTGAAGCTGGGAAGGAGGCCTGCAGCATGTGGTCAAGCTGGTCGATCACATGCTTCAGGCCTCCTTCCTGGCTTCAGAGAGAGCAACATGGATAGAAGAGGAGGCAGCCACCAATACGGGACAGAATGTCCACGTGGAGTTCCTCCCATTTCGTTTAAGTAACAGCAGAAAACGGGCCTTATCCCGGGCTTTATCCGGGGCCAGTCTAGACAAGCCCTAAATTGTAAGAAGTGAGGAAAGGGTGCAGTACCCTCCATATATTTTTGTTCCAATAGCTCTTGAAATTAAAAAGAAACTGACTTGAAGGTAGGAATAAATTGTTGCAGTTGGTGCCAGGAACTGCCATAAAATACCCTGGCTTGCCCCTGTTCCAGAGCCCTGTAGTCCAAACAATGCTGGACATTTACCCCAATTTTCCCCCAAGCAGTTCAAATAACCCTCAGGGCAGATACAGGTTGGAATCGAGGCAAGCCACTGTAGGGTCCTTTACCACGTTTTAAGAAAATACTTGGTTTAATCAATTTCCACTAGATTGGGCCCATCATGTCTGCGGGTGCCCATCCCATAACACCATTCCTCCCTGCCACTGCTAGTAACCTGGCTCTCCTGGAAGCCAGGCAGGGGCCCTGCAGCATGTGACTGAGGCTGGTCACATGCAGGGTGCCTCGGCCACATGTTGAAGGACCCCTGCCTGGCTCCCGCATTAGTGAGAAAATGGCATCAGCATCAGCCCAGTGTCCTGTTTGGACTCCAGCCTGTTTTCTGCAGGTAACTGGGGCAGGGGTGGAGGGGGAAACGGCCCACACTGGGACAACAGAAATGTGGTTTGGATATTTTAAAAAACAAAACAAGAACTACAGCAACAAATACCCACAAATTCATGACACATTTGCCCCATCAAGAGGTGCCCTCTCTGTTTCTGCTTTCAACCCCTAAATACTTTGTACCATAACAGGATTAGTTCACAGAAATACACCAACATGAATCCTGTTTGTAGAGCTAGATCTATTTGACCAACTGTTGAATGCTGAGTCAACACATATGTAAAACCCATTGACTTAATGGGTCTGTTTTAGTTGGGACTAACAGTAGGCTTCAGGCCATTGCTACTGGCGAGATCCCCACCCCACAGCTACTCTGAGGGTTGCAACTGAACTCCAAGAGAAACGGGGTGGCAGACAGTGGCTTCATCCCTACAAACCAAATGGTGCTTTGACCTTGTTGCAAGCCCTGACTCCACTCCAAATACTGGAGGAGGCTGGACATCCATTGTGTCCCTTGCTGAGCTGTAACACTTTTTATTATCATCCACAGCATCCCATACCAGGGCCTCATTGCCCTGCCCTGCCCAACCCAACCTGCTGATCACACAGCTTTGGAATTTGTGCTGAGGATCTGTTGCTCATCACCCCAGCAGGACCTGCCTTGCCTCCTGGGTCAACCATGTGAATTCCAAAGGCCTTTCTCCTCCAGGAACCCAGTTTATAACGAATAGCAGGGGGCTGATAAGGTTAATCACCATGCACTAAGGTGGTATTAATGCAGCTGTCATAAAGGCCTCCTCAGAAAGGTCACCATCACTGAGCAATTAACTAATGGACCATTCTAGATTGTAGGAAACTGTCAGAACTCGGCAGCCAGTCTGCCTTGTGACGCCTTAAAGAAAGAGGAATTATCGGGGAATCCATGCCTCCATTGGACATGGGCCTTGAAACAAGGCATCCATTATTTGCATTAAGCTTCTTGGATAGGGCTTACCAGGGGTGCATCCACACTACTCAAATAATCCAGTTTGAAACTGGATTATTCACCATGGCTCCTTCCTACAGAGTCCTGGGATTTATAGTTTGGTGAGGCACCAGCACTCTTTGCTAAAGATCTTATAAAACTACCAATCCCAGGTTTTCATAGGAAGGAGCTGTGGCAAATAATCCAATTTCAAACTGGATTATTTGTGTAGTGTGGATTAGGCCCAGGTTTCCCTTGTTCTATACTATCTCCATATTGTTCCATGGCTTTCCTCTCTCCTGTATTCTACTCTTTCTGAACTCCTGTTTCACCAGACTCACAGAATTGAGATAGACCTTCAGAGGCATCAGCCACAATCCAGCATTAGGGTTGTGGAATTAGGCACCGAGTGTGCAATGAAACCCTTGTGTTGAATGCCACCATCTCACCACAGAATGCACATCTTAATGTGCAATCGAATGCACATCTCATGTGCATCTGCATGAAGAATGGTACCATATGTACAACTGGATGCGCCTCTGCTATGTGCAACCAGATGCACTCCTGAACATGCAGCACAAGGAGCAAGACTGCCAATTTCAGCTGGGGCAGGCAGACATGCACACCTGCTGGTGCAACCTGCATGCATGTGCCACTCCACTTCCATGACCTTGAACTGAAGGTAGATGTTCCACACTGGACAATAATGTCCAACCACTTCCATAGGGGAACTTAAGTATGCGTGAGACACTGAAAGGATTCCAGCCATTTAGTCCCATTTGCTGCTGCTATGTGATTTATTAAATTTATAACCTCTCTCTGAAGCAAAAAAAAAAAAATGTGCTTGTGGTAGCAGATTAAAAATATACAAACAAAATAGGGTTAGAACAAAAGCATTAAAACTTATCACATTCAAACACATCTGCAAGAAAGAAATGATGGCACACAGCAAATTAAAACCTACTTCAATCTTGATTCTTATAAGGCAGCTTTTCCATTTTCCCTAAAAATCAGTGGTGAGCATGCCCTCTTTAGCTAAATGTCAAAGACGTAGCCATATTAGTGTGGAATATCAGAATGCAAAAGGATCTTGTATCACCTTTGAGACAAAGGAGATTTTCAGACAACACTGTTATAGTGTTACTATTCCACTATATTTGCTATGGCTGCCTCCTGTTGAATCCTGGGATTTGCAGTTTAGGGAGGGGCATTTACAACTCTCAGCCAGAGAGATCTTAGGCCTCACTAAACTACAAACCCCAGAATTCCACAGGAGGAAGCCAGAGCAGTTAAAGTAGAATTGTAACACTATAACAGTGTAGTCTGAAAATCTCCTAAGGACTTTATCAGACCACCCCCCTCAACCCTGTTCTTTTGCTGGTATAACTTTGCCATTTTTATGCCTGCAAACTAACTCCCCATGCCACACTTACCCTTAATCCTGCAAAAGGCTTCCCAGCAATGAACGAGGAGTGAACAGAGCTCCATTCACTTCCTCATTCAAAATCCTGCATATTCTCGCGAGGATACATGGTGCAGGAAATTCAAAAAGAAAAACAAAAATAACAAAGAGAAAGTTTTAAAGGGCACAAAAACACACTTAAAAACTTCCAAGTAAACTGGAGAGGGTCATTAAAAAAGTGTGTCACTTACTTGGGTGTCGCAATCTCACCCGGAAGTGTTCTCGCTGGACTGGCCATTGACACTGCATTCACGCGAGTACAATGGCGTGAAGTTTCAAACGCCGGCAATGCCAGCAGAAAAGTGCCATGGGGGATCAATTGACAGCTTGAGCTGTCAATTTAAAAGTATGGTTTTTTAACTGGACATGATTGTGTAAGGGCGACGTCATCTGGTACATGCGCCCTTTCGTGATCATTAGGCATCCTTAAGATGCCTTATTTGCTTTGTCTGATAATGTCCTAAGTGAAAGAAAGAAGCTACAGCATAAGTTTCATAGACTAAGGGTTCATCTACACCAGACAAGATAACCCAGGGGCAGCCTGGAATATTCTGGCCCTGGAGCTGCCCCCTTTACTGGAGCACTCCATGATGATAATGGGCTGCTATCCTCACATGCGTCCTGTTGTATCACCGAGTCCCGCTGCTGGTGCACATGCATTCCCTGAGGCCAGAAACAAGGTACCCAGGGTTGATCACATGCTGGGGACCTTGCTGTGACCTCAGAGGACATGATGTGTGTCAGTGGTGCCAGATGATACAACAGGACCCATGTGAGGACTGTCCTCAGCATGGAGAGCTCCAGATTCTCCTGTAAGAGCTGGATTAAATTGGAAGTTGTTTTGAAAAAAGCATTTTAAGGGGGGTTTAAACCATTTTGGGGACTGAACAGGCTGAATGTCGTGAGGACACTTTGGTCCAGATTTGGGGTTTTGGCCCAATGTCATCTAGACAGATCACCCAAGGATGGGTCCAAAAAGTTTTATTAGGCATCTGTAGACAAGCCTTTAGCCTACTTCCTCAGATACATGGAGAAATGTGTTTCCTGAGATCGACTTGAGAAATTACCATCAAAGATGAAATTAATTTTTAAGCATGACTTCCAACCTGAGCTGGTGCACTTTTCCTCAGCAGTGATGGACAAATATTTCAATTAATACATAATAAATAAAACCAATAGGTAAGTCCTCCACCCCACCTCCATCCTGGGTTGCATCAGATAGGATTCAGAAATTATCTGAGCTCTTTTCCCCAGGTGTAAGCCTACTTACCTGGTTTGCCCCTTTACATAACTTTGATCCCTACAACAGGAAATTTCTGTGTGGCATCTATGGTTCAAAGAGTCAGCCAATGAGGTCCATAACAGGTTTTGATTTGCTTGTATCCCTGGTGCAATCTAACAAGTACAACTTTGCTGGGAGTTCAAACGGAATCAATCAAAAGTGAATTTGGAATTTGCTAAACAAACAAGCCCACTGGGTTATGAGCAGATTCAATTATCCACTGAGTTATACAAATTGAAAGTGTAGTACCACTCTGCAGTCAAGGACCCATCGGAAGGGCATGAGCTCTCAGAACATGAGTAAGGCCAGCCATGTTTATACATAGTGGAAGGCAATGGGAAAGGAAAAATGCTATGCTTACTACCCAATAGTGAGGAATATCAGATGACTCCTTTCCCTAGACCTGATCTATTCTAAGCTGCATCAATAGAAGCAAAGTATCCAGATCAAGGGAAGTAATACTGCCACTATATACTAGTTTGGTCTGACCTCACCTGGAATACTGTGTCCAGTTCTGGGCACCACAATTCAAGAAGGATATTGAGAAACTGGAGTGTGTCCAGAGGAGGGCAACCAAACTGGTAAAAGGTCTAGGAACCATGCCCTATGAGGAGTGGCTTAGGGAGCTGGGTATGTGTAGCCTGGGAAAGAGAAGGTTAAGAGGGGACATGATAGCCATGTTTAAATATTTGAAGGGATGTCATACGGAGGAAGGAGCAAGCTTGTTTTCTGCTGCTCCAGAGACTAGGACACGGAGCAATGAACTCAAACTACAAAACATGTTCAGAGAAGGGTGATCAAGACAATCAGAGGTCTGGAAACCAAGCTTTATGAGGAACAACTTAGGAAGCTGGGTATGTTTAGCTTGGAGAAGAGAAGATAGAAAGGTCTTCTTTAAATATCTTTATATATCTGAAGGGATGTCATATAGAAGATGGAGCAAGCTTGTTTTCTGCTTCTCCAGAGGCTAGAACATGGATTGAATTACGAGAGAGAGATCTACCTAAACATTGTGTGTGAGAGTATGTGCCTTCAAGTCACCTTTGATGGCAACCCTATGAATTTCATAGGGTTTTCTTAGGCAAAGAATACTCAGGCTCTGTCTGCACTGCAGAAATAATCCAGTTTGACACCGCTTTAACTGCCATGGGCTCAATGCTATGGAATCCTGGGATTTGTAGTTTTCTGTCACACCAAAGCGCTCTGACAAAGAAGGCTACATGTCTCATGAAAACAACAGATCCCAGAATACCATAGCATTGAGCCATGGCAGTTAAAGCAGTGTCAAACTGGCAATGCAGTGCAGATGCAGCCTCAGAGGTGATTTTGCCAGTTTCTTCCTCTTAAGTATAGCCTACAGCACTCCTGTGCACTCCTTGCTCTAGAACCCAGTGTCATGTTCTAGCTTCTCTGGACTCAATAACCAGCAACTTCAGAGTAAAACAGAAAGATTTATTGCTACAGTAGTTTAAAGAGCAAACTATACAAAAGCAGTAAAATAAAAAGTATTTACATCAGCCAAATCTGACAGGCAATGTTCCCATTGGTTACCCATCATCCACATTCCCCGTTCTCACCCAGCCTGAGCTCCACCCATTGCTTCCCACAGTCCCTACAGGTGCAAGGCCATCCAGTTTTCCAAACCAGAGCCATACTCCCTTGTCTCATTTCAGTACACCAACTTGCTAAAGAATGCAAAACATGCAACGGTCAAAAGCTTGCAATAACTTGATACAGACAGAACTATTGGCAGAGAGGTCACTTTTAGGGACCGATTTTGACACCCAATAAGAATGTTTGTAGTCTGGGGGGAAAGACTGATGGCTTTGCCTTTGGCAAGGAGACTCCCTTTTTGAACTCTGCGATCATCCAGTTTTATCAGAGTGGAGTGTCAAGCACTTCTGTTGCTTCCCATTTTTGCAACTGCTTGTCATTTGCGATACACACACTTGGCTTGCACAATGGAATCTAATGGAGCGTAGTCGAGAAGAGCTATGCAGAAGGCAGCACACAATCTCTTCAGCTGTAAAAGCACTGTCCAACAATTTAGGGGCAGGGGCGGAGAGCCAGCATGTTTTCACCACATTTCAATCATTGATCTACAAAGTTGACTACATTCTGGATTTATTTCACTTCTAATAGCAGTTCATCTCCCCTTTATCTGATGCAAATAAAACTCTTGTTAAATCTTCTGGGCTTTGATGCAGCTTTTGTCTTTGCTATGCAGACTAGAACTTTCAGGGTTGGAATAATTTTCCACATTGTAAATAAGAGCGGGTAACTCATTCTTCTTCATGGGCTCTGTGAATGCACACAATGGGTTAATACATTTTTTCCAAAGTATGTTCTGCCTGAGACACATTTCTAAGACTGTAATCCTATGCATACTTACCTGGGAGTATTTTTCTCTCAAAAGATGCATTAAAAACCCATCCTTTTTCAAAAAAGACTTTTTTAAAATGTATGTTGATACTTTTTTGAGGCAAGAAGTGAATTGCAACATTTTGGAAGTGTGAAAGTTGCTGGTTAACTAACTTCCAAGCCACACAAGGTATCGAAATCTGCAAAAATCATTTTTTCCCCCAAGCAACCATTGTTTTAAGAAATGTGCTTTCCCAACCTCCAAGCAAAGATTTCTCAAAGTCAGACTACACATTATCTTTAACATGTTGGTCAAGATTCTGCATTGTGGTCTACATTTTGTAACTTTATGAATCTGTAGCTATGTTGCGAGAGCCAGTATGATGTAGTGGCTTGAGCATTGGACTATCATTCTGGAGACCAAGGTTCAAATTCCCATTCTGCCATGGAAACCCACTGGATGACTTTGGGTAAGTCACACTCTCTCAGCCTCAGAGGAAGGCAAAGGCAAACCCCATCTGAACAAATCTTGCCAAGAAAACCTTGCAATAGGGTCACCTTAGGGTCACTGCAAGTCAGAAACAACTTGAAGGCACACAACAGACTTTTTCAATCAGGGAATAAACCGATTGAATAAACCGATCGGGAGGAGTACGGCACTGTCTCGCTTACAGTGCTCCATTTCATACAACACTGTCCTCCTCCCGACTTTCCCCCGTGCCAAGGGCAGGAGAAAGGCACTGCTTTTATTAATGGAGAACCCCCATCAATAAAAAGTGGTGCATTTCTCTGTCCCCTGGCACAGAGGAAGCATGGGGAAAGGCCAAGAGGAGGACGGTGGCATCCGAAATGGGGCTGTGTAAGTGTGACGACCCCATTCTTCTCCCGACCTCCTCGGGGGGGGGTTCCCCCCGTTTGAAAAAATCCAACAACAACAGCTGCATTGCAGAAATGCAATGAAACTCTGTTAGTGAATGGCAAAGATGCACATCCAGGCACTGGCAAGAGTGTTTTGGTGCTCATTGGGCATGCCTGATGAGCAACAGATACTTCTGATGTGACTTGCACTCTTCTGACTTATACATTGGGCACTTGTCATGCTCATAAAGCACTTGTGATGCACGTTGGGTGCTCCTGATGAGCATCAGGCACTTTTGATGTGTATTGTGCGCTTCTGATGCACAGTGGGACCTCTCGTGGCTGTTGGGCTCTTGTGATGTGCGGGAATGTCTGGTGCACATTGGGTACCCTGCTGCACTCCAGCACTTTCTAGCTGGTGTCCAGATACACTTTGGGAGTTTCTGTCTCCCTTGTTCCCACCAAGCAAGCCCAGAAAGGAAGTGGAAGAGCGAAATGGGTCTCCCCCAAAGATCTTAGGGCTTGAACAGGCTCATGTAGGAAGACAGGGCCCTTCAAATAGCCTACACCTGAGCTATGGGGTTTAAGATTTAGGCCCACAGTTTGCTGTTGGATGGTTAAAAAAAAGAAGTTTCAAAGATCTCCAATCAAGATCAAGTCTGAAGCATGTGGGGAGGGGCAGTTCACCTTGGTTCCAGGGCCAGATTAAGTTCACACCACACAATTACAGCAGAATGGAGTTTAGGGTGCAGTATTTAGAATTCTCACCAAACTACAAATCCCAGAATTCCATGGGATGTGGCCATGGCAATTGAAGTGGCATCATTGTGCTACAATTTTGCATGGTGGGACTTGCTTTATAAGTTACATCCTGTTTGGACTACCATAATACATCTAGTAAAACATCTACTACAGGGGTGGCCAACTGTGGGAGCCACAGGCCAGCTTTCTCCTAGACACTCCCCCATGTGCCACGCCACACCACACACACTCACACACCAAATCTAAATGTCTTTATTTTCCTTCATAGCCCTTCTCAAAATGGTGACAGGAAAGTTGCACATTACTTTCTGCCACCATTATGAGAGGGACTACAGAGGAAAGCAAGCATTTGAGGGAAGTACAGGGTTCTGGGCTACTTCTGGGTTTGGGGTATTTTCTCATGTTTTAATGTGGTGGGAAGGGTTTCTGCATAATTTGATGTCCAAAAGATGCCCCCAAGTCATGCCACTTAAAAAATATGAGTGGTTGGGGGGGCTTCAGGGACCACAAGGGGGTGTTGAGACACCACAGTATGCCTACCCCTGATATGGCACATGAAGGAGAAATGTGCTAGTTCGGCCTTCTCGGCCTGTTAGTTTGATATTTGCATGGGATTTTAATGTCGACAGGTAGTCAGACAGTATAGTCCCAACACACAGTTTGAAGTGGTACAGTCCATTCTGCAGCAGCAACAACATCCTGACCCCCAGGCCCCCAGGAAATGCTGCCTCATTTCTATCCCATATTGCTGCAAGTGTTAACACAGAGACCTGCTTTCCAAAACCACAAACCTTCTAGCACACCCACACCCCAAACTATCTGGCCAGCCTAGCATGGCAGTGTAGAAAGGAGGAGAAATGTGTTTTTGTTGATTGATGAGGGCCTTGACTTCCTCTCCGGGTCAGAACAGATCTGTTTGATTTAGTAAGTGGGGGGGGGGGAGGTTGCATTGAAAAAAAGTCACCAAGCAAGGTAATCTTCCAACAGGCACACATGCAGAGAGGGGCCTGAGAGCAAACCCGCCTGGCATCCCATGGCTTCACTCTTGTCTTTGGAAGGGAATGGAAAAATGCGGAGGCAACTAGTAAATCAACAAGGTGGTGAAGCATCTCCCTGCCATAAAGGAAGAGCAGGCGACAGCCAGAGCTTGGAAATAAATGTGCTGGCTGTGAGTCGCTGTTTACTTGTCTCTGCGTGCAAACCAAGGGCCACCTGACATTCACCCAGCATTTTCCCGGTAGCCATCCGGTGCTTGTCTTCCTCTGCTCCGGCAGTGCCATTGAAAGAGGCCGATACAGACATGATGGCGCCAAGAAACCTGTAATAACTTGCTCATTGCCACTGAGTTCCATTGGCCCAGCCCATCACCTATCTGTCTTCACACTCCTCCTTATTGCTCACCTGATAAGGATAGGCTCAGCAATAAATGCCAGGCGCTATGCAGGAGACCTCTATCTTCCCCTCTCTCCCTCCTGTCCCTCCTCCACTGCTTTGTCTGCTGTTTGTGTGTCAAAATTGGTTCAAGGTTTTCTGGTTCTGGCTACAAAACATCCTCCCTGCAGCCAAGCCTGCTGTGAAAAACTCCCCCCTGCACACCTTGAGTTGTGTCACTCTGAATCCCATCTGCATTCTTCTCTTCCATAAGAGACTGCAAACCTGGAATCCTGTTGGTAACACACATGCACATAATGTGGGCTTATGTGTCTTCTTTTTTTTTTGACATCGTGCAAGGAGGTCTTCATTGCCTCCTTGTACAATCTCCTTCCCCTCACCCCCCCCCAGACAGATGTCAACCCCTGAGCGGGCAGTGCCAGGGCCATTTATTGGCTGGGGGAGTGGCGGATGTAACCAGGCAGCGTCCACCCCTGTTGCAATTCTGCAGCCAGGAGAAGAGAAACGAGATCATCCCCCTGGATCTCCAGCAAGTCACTGGAGATCTTATCTTTCCCCCTTCCCTCCTCTGCCTGGTCAGCAACTGGGGTGACCATTCCAGCAGAGAAGTGCATTGTAAAATTCAACAAAGTGCACCATTCTAAAGATATTTGTGTTCCAATGCCGACCAAGCTGATTGATTTGAATGCCTGCAAAGTACAAGTCATTGCATTATTACATGCAATTTTGCCTCATCTGCCCACTTTGGTATACATTTGTTGAATGGCAGAATTCTGTTCCAAAATCTGAACAGGTGGCAGTGGCAATGGAGAATCGAATTTCAGTCCATGTATTGATTCGAAAGTGCAAAATAAGGTGAAGTTGCATTAAAAACATGAATGCAAACAATAATATTTGAACTGCATGCTTTTCTCCTGCATCTCTGTTGACTATCCATGCATTAGCACCATGCTGTCGCACATTGATTGTAGCATGTGCTTTCCCAGGCATGAAGTGAATGCAGCTGACTCTTCATCTTTCTGAAGAAGTTGACTCTAACCCCCCCCCCCAAAGCTTATCACATTGGCTGTGTTGAATGTGAACAACCCTACCAGCATAAAAGCAATGGGATCACTATTGATGGTCACCATTTTTAAATTTCAAGCTGTGGGAAGTTTACTAATATGGGTATGAGCAGGAGATTCTGGACAGGAGATGTGTAACATAACTCTCCACGTGTGGAGTTATTCATTAATTGTGCTATGCAACCCCTTGTGTTGGATGGCAACATTGCACAACTGAACCAAGGCACCCAATGTGCAACTGAATTCACCACCAAATGTGCATGTGCAGAATGCCCGTCCAGTCACATTTCTGCCCAATGCACATCCATGCACAATGTGCAACTCTGCTTCTGTGTCCTTGGATTGAATGCTGATGTTCCTCATAGGACAAAATGTCCAACCACTTCCGTAGGGGAACATATACCTGTGTAAGGCCCCAACAGGATTCGAGCCATAGAAGATGATGTAAGGGGAAGTAGGTGTAGGGAAGGGGAGGAGAAGAGAGATTCCAGATTCCCAGAAACCTCATTTTTAACAACAGTCATAAGAAAGCTAATGAATCACTCCACAGAGCAGGTGATGCCAAAATAAAGTGGGCACAGAACCATAGAGGGACCATTTCAGCTTCCAAATGAGAGCACCATTTGAGGGGAGCTGGAAAACACAACCACTGAAGTAGTAAATCTCCCATTGATAGGCCTTGGCAAAGCACCAGCTGGGAGAAAGAATCCAGTGAGACCTGCAGTATGTAACAGTTGGCTTAGGTCTGAGCAGGGGAAAGGTAGCATAATAGTTAACTGTTGCTGTGTAACTTTGGGGTTGTCTAGATGTTGAAAATACCCCTCATAGAACCTGAGGAGAATACTTTTTGTCTCAATGAGATTCCGCGGTAATTTGCCTTATTCAGAAGGTGGGGCAAAACTCCAAATATTGCAGGGGGAAGCTTCTGTGGCTTTTCCCTAGGTTTTTTTTTTTTTAAATAATACATGGAAATGCACATTACCGTTCATTTGGACATCCGATTTGCATCTCTATGTATTCTCGGCAAGGGTGGAAGTGGAAAGCTGGTTGGTTGGACATGTGCAGGGGCAGGATTGCTGGCAAGGAAGCGTCTGGAAGTGCCATTTTAGCGTTTCACAGTATGGATCATGCATTTTTTTATTTTATTTTTTTATTTTTTATTTTTTATTTTATTTTTTATTTTTTTTTGCTGTGCTGAGGCAACCAAACAGCTTGTTTAAGCAGAAGGTTGCAGTTATGCATCTTTAATTTACAGTTTAAAAAATACTGTGCAGTGGCGAAAACTTGTGGAGAATAATAACACGAGTAAATCACTCTCACCACCATCTTGAGCCACAGGTATGGCTGCGTGTGCATTTCACACACAAATAGCTTCTCATGCCAGCAATTTGGCCCAAGGACAGTGGAGACAAATGAACGCTGCTGCAAATTTGCATTAATGCACAGCAATCCACATTATATATTCTCATCTAGACAAGCTCTTTGAGTCGTGGAGGAAAAACAAGACAAGAACGAGAGGGACAAGCCTTGATATTTCCTAACTGGTTTACGTGTACTGGTGTCTCCTACATCCCACCATGAAGGGGCAATCAAAACTTCATTCCATAAGTGAGCTAAGTTAGCATTTCACTTCTCGGTAATAACGTTGCCAATGTTCTCAGTTCACTTGGCTAAGAATATGAATCTGACCGGCACGCTAAGCTGAGCCAATTAAAGAAACACACATTAGCCCCACCTCCAAAGTTCTCCAAAGGCTGGGCATGACTGACCTATTTATGTGCATACAAGCAAACTTTTTGTTCTTGTTCAAACTTTTGGGAGTATAAGATAAACTGAACAACCAGGCCACGATCTTATGTTGAGAAGATGGAACATAACTTTAAACTCATGGGCCAGCATCCTGTTAGACACCTATGTGTGTATACATTTCCCTTATATGTGTGTGTATCCTTTTTGGGGTGCTGTGGGGCTTGGTTACTCCATAGCACTCAAAGCACATACACACACACCAAGACTTACTGAACAGCCCTGAAGCCCTCATATGGCCACTCTTTGCTTCTTGGGGAATGAGCAGGATCACAGAAGCATCTGGCAACTCCCTGGTAGCCAGACATGAAATGATTGCAACAGTGTTAGGACTTTTGGGGGACCCCAGTGTATCTCAGCACTGATGGCATTGCTTTGCATCCAGCCATGGGGATCTTATCCAGATGTTTCTGTGATCATGCTCACTATCCAAGAAGGACAGAATGGCTGTGTGGGAGCTTCAGAGGCTATTCAGTAAGGGTAGCATGGCAGCGTATGGCTCAACCTAGTGAGGGTCTGTATGTGGACCAACCATGCTACACCTAGGCGTACAGGATTGCAGCCACGTTTAAATCACAATGGTGCAGCAGAGCCTCATTAGCGAACTGTGAAATCGCACAACCAATTTTGTAATTCACGTATGCATTAGGAATGTGCTATTATTCGTGCACGCAAAGGAGAACAAATAATTTAACCAGTTTTCTCTCCACTGCCAGAGTCTTTGAAAGGAATGCAGTTTTTGAAGACGTTTCATGTGGGGAGAAAGTCTCTGGCAGTGGGAGAGGGAAGATCCCTCTGGTCTGCCACTGGCTGACATTGGGAGGGAGAAAGGCAGCTGAGGATCTGGAAAGCTTTGCAGACCCTCCACTGCCTTTCCCTCTTCACCCACTCCATATGACATAATGGAAGGCTTTAGCCTTCCAGGATCTTTCCTGGTTTTCCCATGCCTGCTCACCATGCATCATTGGGAGGCAAGTCTAATTGAGAACTGAGGATAAAAAACAAGAAAGACACTCAAGAAGGATTCACCTTGTTGGGGTTTTCCAACATTCGAAAAGCCCCTTTCTTGTTGTTGTTTTCTTCCAGCATTTGGATATTCTTTCCCTTTCTAGTGTCTCTCCGTGTACATCAATGCACAGTGCACATGTGCAATGCACAGATAGGCACAATGCACAAACATGTGCAGTGATGCCACATGCGGCTCTCCACTTCCACAAACCTAAACTGAATACAGTTAGGACTTTTTCAGATGTGGCAAATATGGCGTCATAACGACACCTACTGAACACGAAAGTGTGTGCATATCAGATGATGTCATCCTTTTCCAATTTCATCTTGTCAAAAAGCCATTCTGTTTTATTGATGGGCCAAGCTGTCAATAGATCTCCCATGGTGCTTTGTTGCCAGTATTGCTGGCATTTGAAACCTTGCGCCATTGTGCTCATGTGAATACAGCGTCAATGGGCAGAACACTTCTAGGTGAGATCACAAAAAACAGGTAGGGGGATGCTCTTTTTATGAACCTCCCTGGTTCACTTTTAAGTTTTAAAGTCTGTTTCTGTGCTTGTGTGTACGTTTTTGGTCTTTCTTTTGGTGTATTTTTAAAATTTAACACACTCGCATCTTCTCTCAATAATCTATAAGATCACAAGCACAGAAGTAAATGGAGTTCTGTTCGTGCTCTGTCAATGCTGGGGTTGCCTTTTCAACCTACCTTAAGGTAGCTCTGATAGGAAGTGTTCTTTTGCGGGGGGGGGGGAATGCATAAAAATATGGTGGGAAAGAAACGTTAATGGAGGATGGTCTGATAAAGTCCTTAGTCTGTATTGGACAAAAAGGTCAAAGCGTTTCCAAGACACCAAAAGGATTCCAGCCAATGTGTTCATTTATAAACTCAGAAACTGGAGCATTGTTCTCAAATCCTGTGTCACCTGTGCTTGCCACCTATTTATTATTTGGCTTGCTCTCTTGCCCTTTAAAGCCATAAATGGCTTAAGATGAGGTTACTTCACACCCCCAACACACACACACACACAAACCAGTCCTGCTTCCTGTCTTGTTAGATAGTGAGCACAAGAAACAGGGGACTTCATTATGGATCTCCTCCCTTTAAGCAATGATACATGTGGTTGAGATTTGTGGTGGCGTTTAATTTTTTTTCCTAATGACTTTTTCTAACACTATTTAATTGTTGTCACTCTGATGATGTGGTTTTAGTGGTTGGGGTTTGATATCATATTTCTGTATCTTCACTGTAAATTGCTTTCAGTATTATTGCAATAAACGAATGAGGTATGCATGACAACAGCAAATAAATGAACATGAGCTAATAGCACTTGGGACTCCGTTGATAAGTCTTGGATACAGTTAATTTAAGAAATATTTAATAAAAATGGGAGTGAAATTAACAGCATCTACATGCAGGGGTGATGTCAGAAAGTGGCTCTGTCAGTGCCATGTAGAATCATCGAGTCGAAAGGAAGCACAAAGGTAATTTCACCCAACTCTCTCACGATTCAGGAAATCCACTGTTACAGCAACCATGCGAAGTGGCTATCTAGCCTCAGTTTAAAATCCTTTAATGAAGGAGAGTCCACCACTCTCTGAAACACCCCATTCCATTGTTCAATGCCTTGTTTTTCCTAATAGGGCTTATCTACACCAGCCAGGATATGCCAGCTCTCTGCTGGTGTATCCGGACTGCAGAGATGGCCCATTCTGCCCCAGCTACCTGGAAGAAATGGGCCGGAGTCCACACAGGAAAACTGGCCCATCCGTGGAGCCACCGCCATTTTCTTTTCTTTCTTGGAAGCCAGGAAGGAGGCCTGCAATGTGTGGCCAGCCTTGGCCACATGTTGCAAGACTCCTGCCTGGTTTCTGGGAGAGCCAGGGAATTGGCTGTGGCAGTGGAGACCAGTGTGTCAGACAGGTAATGGACTTAAACAGGTATTACGCTATAATGCTTTAATGCTTTATTGGGCCCTGCTCCAGCTTGCCCCTGTCTGAGCCCTGTATCAGTCTTGGGGTGGTCAGAGGCAGAACAGGGCAGATGACCTGTGTCATATGGACTGCAGGGCTCTGGAACAGGGGCCATATTTAGCCCATGTAGATAAGCCCAAAAGTTAGTTGAAGGAACTTCTTCCTAATGGTCCAGAGAGTGCTTCTTTATACTTATGTGAAATCCCTGTTCTTCAGGGATAGGAAATATGCAGACTTTCAGCTGTTGCTTAACTGCAGCGCCCAGCTTTTGTAACCCTTAGCATGCTAGCTAGGGCTGCTGGGATCTGCAGTCCAACAACATCTGGAAGGCTGCACGATTCCCATCCCTGCCTTTCTTCTCATTCAGGTCCTACCTTCTGAACAAACAGAGGACCAATGTTCTCCATCCTCTATATGAAGGCCCATCAAATATTTGATTGTGGCTGTCACATTGCCTCATGTCGCATTAGTGACACTTGTGGGCAGATTTCATCTTGGAGAAAGAATTTTTATGTGGTAGGGATGTAAAGTTTCATGAAATTTGTTCTCACAGGCAAGAAGGAAGAATTTTACCATGTTTCTCCATTTGTCAAGAAAGTTGTAAAACAAAATGCATGGTTTTCAAAAACTATTCACAATTTTGGATTTATTCTGTGCAATATATATATATTGCAGAATAGAGCATAAAATGCCATTTTCTGTGCAAAACCAAAAACACCCACCTACATTTTTCACACAGAATGAGTCCTGAACTGATTCTTCCTTCTCTCAGATTCTCCTAATCAGGGTGTCTCGACACTCAAGAAACACCCTTTTGGATCATTTTTGACTATTTTCATTATTTCCCTCCCTATTTCTCAAATTCCCTGGGCTCCTCCGATGCTATGTTGATATAGCAACTGGACTGTGCATGCATGCAATCAATGCACATCTTGAAGAGAGCATGGGTAGATGGGCGGCATCATTATAACCCGGGAAGAAGCTCTTACAAAAACACTCAGGTTTCCTCCAAGTGAGTCAATAACTCACCAAGGTGGGTGTTGCACTTATTCATCCCTATGAGGTTCGTAATGAGGACTGGGACCTTTGTCACTGAAGGATTCCTTTCAGTTCTGGCCTCCACATACACCTTTAATACAACAAAGTGCATTCCAACCACAACAGCACATTCACCTCTAAATCATTATTCTAAAGGAGGGAATAACACACAGCCCAGATGGAATCTAGGAAAGAAGCGTTGTAGTCATTAGCAGTGGAACAAAAACAAATAAATAGAACATGGTGACATTTACAGGGAAGGCCGCCAGGACTTGGAGAATTCCTGGCCTGATGCTGTCAAGGCCTTCCCAGCACCAAGAGGCCTTTAAAGTTAAATTAAAATCCTCATTTGCTGCTCTTGAGAACCTTCGTGTTGATGAGGTCCCTGGTGGATGCGGTTTTTATGGGCAGGGATGTAAAACCTATGCAGTGTTTCTATACTGCAAGCTTTCAGCTGCACTGATGTAACCCGGGTGCAATAAGTGTTCTGTCAGTTTTTAACCTAGCTGGTTGACTATAGTGCCAGACAGTGGACAAAGACGCATTAGTTCACCTTTGCAGCAGCTCCTGGTTGTCCTCAAGAATTTTTTTAAAAAAGTTGTCTGTGCATCAATGAGCATTCATGTTCACACAGAGCCATCTTGCAAATCAAAATGGTGGCTGCGAACATGGGGCGCTATTATTACCCACACTCTCATTGCCGCTGCAAATTTTTTAAAATTCTGTCTTTAAACAGGTGGAAGGGAGACCTTCCACTTGTAAACAAGACTTTTTTTTACCTCTGTACTGCAGAGCAGCACACACTCCAGTCCTCTGGAAGGCCAAAATGGCGCTTCCGGATTGAGTTACAGGAAAGCACGCCCCCGCTTGCATGATGGAGAAACGAGCTGTCAACTTCCTCCTGGCTGCAAATCGGTCATTCAGACAACCGATAATGAACAGTGCAGTACAGTGTATTTAAAAAAAAAAAAAAAAAACTTCACGGAAAACCACAAAGTCCCCTAACACACAGTGAATGGGGTTGTTTGCCCCCTCCCTCCAAATATGGCAAATCTCCTGTGCAGTTCGTTGGGACAAAAGGTGTTCTCCATGAATTCTTTGAGAGGTATTTTCACCATCTAGGCAACACCTGAGTGTATCGAGAAACCCGGATGGAAGGATCCTGGACTGGCAAGGATTTTCACAGTTCAAGACTTATTCTGCGCAAAGTTCACACATGACTCTTTTGCCCAGGAAACAGCTTTTTCAGTGCAGAAAATCATATTTCTGCGTGGAAATTTCAGTGTGGAGTTGTGACAATAAGAAATGGAGACAAAAGGACGTTATCAGATGCAGCAAAAATTGTCCCATCAATTAAAAGGGACATGTGATTGGTGGCTGGAGCACACAGTAACCACAGGAAGACAATGACATTGTGCAATAGCGGGAACCCATTTGCGCTACCGTGACATCGCAATCATACAATTATGGCCTCATTTGATAATGTCCTTAGACTGGAAGGAATGTCTGAAGAGCCATTCAGAGTTTTTTTTTATTATCAATATCCAAAGATTATTTTTTTTAAAAAAATGGATCTAGGGACAGAACATATCCTCCAAGATAAATGTAAAAATAACCAGAAAGCAGTTATCCTTTGGATTTCACAGCTCTGCATTTTTGTGATGCAGTTTCCAGCTCAAAGAACATACCAACAGGCATGTAAACATGCATATTTCCAGAAAGAAAAAAAAATACTTGAAGGTATGTAGTTTGCAAAAAAATAAATTTAGAAATGATTTTTTAAAAACACCGATTAGTGAAGACACAAGACAAAGCATATTTACGAACTAACATACAATGACTAATGTTCTATTGGTTAATGTCAACTAGAGTAGACCCATTCAATTAACACATAGGTTAATCCAATTGATTCAGTGAGTCTATTTTAGTTAGGATTGACAACAGGATTTAGGCCAGGAACTGGCATGGGGTAGAACTAGACTAATTTGTCTAATCTCTGTTTTCTACAGATACTTAGACTATATTAATATTAAAATTCTAATGCCTGATTAATACAGTGTGCCTAGTAAGCTGGTCCATGTTTTAGAATTCACTTTCAGGCCGATTAAAATAGCTGGACCAAGTCAACAGTACCTCTTGCTTGCCATCTTCTGCCTTTCAACATCCAAGTCTAATTGTGCATTGCTAAGTCGACAGTTGACTTGAAGGCACACGCGCACACACGCACACACACACACTGGATTTAGTATGATTTCTGTACACTTTTCAACTATTGCTTGACGAAGAAGCAAATGTTTGAAAAAACACTGTGATAGTTGGAAGCTTCCTTGCAATGACTTTTTTCCTGATACCTGTAGATCACTTGGAGAACACAATGAGTCATCAGTGGTGTTCTGCTCCTGCAGGGGTGGGCAATGGAGCCGGATATGGCAACCATCATTACACACAAACACACACACACACCCTTGGCATGCCACATCACTATACTGAAATGAAACCACAAGTCATGTAATATCACTTCTGGTTTTATGTTCAGACATTGTGGGAGGTGATTTTTTTTCTCCTTTGTGTGTTGAGGGTGCAAGATCATAGAATCATAGAACCGTAGAGTTGGAAGAGACCATAAGGGCCATCCAGTCCAACCCCCTGCCTTGCAAAAATACACAATCAAAGCATCCCTGACAAATGACCATCCAGCCTCTGTTTAAAAACCTCCAAAGAAGAAGACTCCACCACACTCCCAGGCAATGTATTCAACTGTCAAACAACTCTTACCATCAGGAGGTTCTTCCTGATGTTTAGGTGGCATCTTTTCTCCTGTACTTTGAACCCATTGCTCCATGTCCTAGTCTCTGGAGCAGCAGAAAACAAGCTTGCTCCATCCTCAGTATGACATCCCTTCAAATATTTAAACATGGCTATCATGTCTCCTCTCAACCTTCTCTTCTCCAGACTCAACATGCCCAGCTCCCTAAGCCACTCCTCACAGGGCATCATGGCTTCCAGACCTCCCACCATTTTGGTCACCCACCTCTGGACATGTTCCAGCGAGTGGTCGGAAAACTGCTTGGAGTGTTTTTTATTAGGCCACACATGGTCCACTGGCCTTGCTTTCCCCACCCAGTGCTCTTGGAAACAAAATTGCAGTCGGCAGGCAGCTGATGGGTTTGTAAAGGGAGTTTCCAGCATTATCTTTATTAACTGTGAAGTTATCTCTTTTCTTAGATACAGAGTTGGGAAGGGAGGAGGTGCAGAGCTGAAGGTGGTGGTAGGGAGATCCAAGCTGTACAAGGATCATATGCCATAAAGCGGATCAGAGTGTGATCCCCCCCGCCAACGCCCTCCCAAGCCCTGTTAATGACCCCACCCCTCAAACACCTATTAAACACACAATCCTTGTGACCAAAGGTACACAGGAGTTGGGCGCAAGTGAGCAATCCCTAGATATGTCAACAGTGTTTCAAAGCACCATAAATTAATCCTCAGGTGTAATTTGCCTGAGAGGAATGGGCAGAATAAATCACGCTGCTGACGTGAAGGGTGACTAAGGGGATCTCCTCACGAAACCTGCCAACATGCTTCCCATGGGGTGAAAGCACAGAAGGATCAACAGGTAAGGGGAGAATCCTCAGTGCGACTTGAAGGACACATCCCAGAGGTCTTTTCCTTGCACTTGGAAATGATGGATTCCCAGAGAAAGGGCATGGGGAATTTCCAAAGGGCACTGAAAAAATGTCATCTCGGAAGGCACAGGGAATCGACGCCACCTGACCATATAATATAGCAACATCTCAAGGGGAAAACCTTCATGCTGACCCAACAAATTCCAATTGGTTCATTCCAAATCATTCCAACTTTAAAAAAAAAAAAAGCCTTGGCAAGCACATAAAATCATTGAATGCATTTGAAAATGAAACTGTACAATTTGACTGATTTGATTGTAGCCCACATTTTAACAGCAGTTGCTGAAAAGGTTGCAGTTTTCAGGGTAACCACAGAAGCATGGCCTTCAAGGATTCATTACTTAAAATGTCAGTTTTCAGACCATGTGATTTACCTTTTTTTAAATAAGTACTTTATTTCCGTACTACCAAATAAACAAACATAGATACCATTCAACACAAAATAAAAATGTGGAGAAAACCATAATTGCTCATCTACTCTTACAGCGCTATTTTACATCACTTGAGATGACCTCATTCCAGAAATTCAGCTGACAGAACAGCAGATCTAAAGGTTGTAGAACATGTGATTTACAAAGAACTGTGTGGAGGTTTCCCCCATTGATCCAATGAGCATATTTTGTGATTGGCACCTTCAGGAGCGCTTTTTAAAAATTATTTTAAAATTGACTTTCCCAAACCTGATTTTTTTTTCACCCTGGGTAGACTATGAAGCCCATGATATCTCCTCCTCTGGCTTTTCTTCGCAAACGAAGATTCAGGAAGGACTCATCCCGCGCTTTCTGCAAGGGCGCTGATGACTAA
The DNA here is from genome assembly GCA_030847615.1 of Gambelia wislizenii. Lineage (NCBI taxonomy): Eukaryota > Metazoa > Chordata > Lepidosauria > Squamata > Crotaphytidae > Gambelia > Gambelia wislizenii. The sequence goes on along the minus strand of JAUMIR010000013.1, from coordinate 21,398,328 downwards.
AAAGGCCAATCTGAGATAAACAAGTCCGGTTGCAGAAAGCACAGCAGAAGGTCTCCTTGGGTGATGTTTCCAGGTTGTGATTCTTTCTGCGTTGTCATTTCTCTTCAAGACTTGTTCGGCGTAAGTTCTCAAATAAGGCTGCAGCATTATGGATAGTGCATCTATAATCGTTGCCAAAATGGTGAGAATTCAACACATCTGGAAGGGTTGTCCTACATAATGGAATCTCATCTTAGAAACTGTTCAATTAAGTTTTAGCACTGAGCTGCACTTCTCTCTACTACCTCCCACTCATGCTAACATGTACTTCAAGCATTGTTAAAGATTAATAAGAACTGGTCTTAAAGGTTAGGAAGGAAAAATATATTAATTTCAGCCAGAAGGTACCAATCCATTGCAAGTGCAGCAATATATAACTGACACAAAGATAAGCCAGTAAATCAGAGGTGGAGAATTCTCTGAGCCTGGGTAAAACATTTTTTTTTTCTGCACAACCGAATTACTGCATCTTTTCTGTCTCCCCACTTCCTATCAAAATATGTGATCTCCAAAGATCAGTGCTAGAGTACATGCTTTGTTCATTTAGCTCTATAGGACCTGCTTCTGAGTAGATTTTTTTTTTAAAAAAGAATTAGGCAGGAAGGTAAATATGACTTTATAGACATAACAGAGACCTGGTGAGATGACTCCTATGATTGGAATATTACGGTTGAAGGTTATAACCTATTCAAAAAGAATAGATGTGGCAGAATAGGAGGGGGAGTAGCATTATATGTCAAAGAAAAATTCATTTGTACAGAAATCCACCAGAGTGATCAGAATGGACCACTTGAGAGCATTTGGGAAAATAAATAGAGAAAGAAAGAAATGTTAATGTTGTGATCGAGTTTATGATATGGCACTAAACCAAGAGGAGGTGGTAGATGATGCTTTTCAGAAACAAATATCAAAGATGCAAGAATTAGTCGTCATGGAGGACTTCAATTACCCTGATATCTGCTGGGAGACTAACTCCGCTAAGTAAAGGGTGTCCAACAAATTCCTGATGTGCCTTGCAGGTAATTTCCTCTTTCAAAAGACAGAGGAAGGAACAAGGGGATCAGCAATCATGGACTTGACCCTAACAAATAGAGAGGAGTTGGTCAGTGGATTCAAAGTGTTCAGTACTTTAGGGAGAAGTGGTCACATAATGCTAGAATTCACAATTGTGGGACAGGGCAAAAAAGAATATAGTCAAATACGGACCTTTGCTTTCAGGAAAGCTGATTTTTAACAAATTCAGGGAAATACAAGGTGGAATCCCATGGCTAGACATGCTAAAGGAAAACGACATCCAGGAAGAGTGGGAGTTCTTGAAGAAGGAGTTGCTAAAAGAACAATCACAAACAATCCCATGGAAGAAGAAAAATGGAAAGCATCTGAAAAAACCAATGTGGCTGCACAGCAAACTCAAGGAGGAAGTTAAAAGAAAAGAAAAAGAGTATGTATAAAGAATGGAAGGAAGAGTGAACCACCAAGGAAGAGTACAGATGTGTAGCCCAAGCTTGCAGGAATAGTATAAAGAAAGCAAAAGCTCAGAATGAGCTGGGACTGGCTAGCCAAACAAGGAGCAACAAAAAGGAGATTTCAGGAATCATTTGAGGCAACAAGGAGCTAGTGAAGCAGCTGTTCAGTAATGATGGTAAAATGCTAACAAGTCACAATGAAAAGGCAGAACTCCGTAATACCTATTTTGCTTCTGCTGTATGCTGCCATGCCGTGGCAGAGACTTTGATAAGGTATCTGGATTGCAAATTAAGATTGATTGGGAGTTAGTCAGGAATCACATAGCTAACCTAAATGAGCTCAGATCTGCAGGGCCAGATGAAATCTATCCCAAAGTACTGAAGGGGCTTGCTGATATACTCTTTGAACCATTTGCCATCATTTTTGATTTTGGAGAACAGGTGAAGTGCTAGAGGACTGGCGAAGGGCAAACATTGTCCCTCTCTTTAAAAAAAAAAAAGGCAAAAAAGAAGATGCAGGAAACTACAGACCAGTCAGCCTGACCTCAATACCAGGAAAAAATATACAGGAGTCTGTCTGCAAGTATCTTGTTGACAGTGCAATGACCAGTAGGAGCCAGCATGAGTTTGTCAACAAAAAATCCTGCCAAACTAATCTTACTTTTTTTTATCAATCAGGTCACTAGTTTAGTAGATGGTGGGAATGCTGCAGATGTCATTTATCTGGATGTCAGCAAAACATTTGATAAGGTCCTCCATAATATTTCGATTAGCAAACTAATTAAATGTGGAATAGAAGGGAACACTGTCATATAGTTCCACAACTGGTTGGAAAACTATGCTCAAAAAGTCATCATGAATGGCTGCACTTCGAGCTGGAAGGAGGTTTCAAGTGGAGAGCCTCATGGTTCTGTCCCAGGGCTATTACTCTTCAAGATTTTTATCAGTGACTTAGATGATAGGGTGGTGGGAATCCTTATCAAGTTTGCAGATAATACAAAACTGGGAGGGGTGGCTAACACATTGGAACACATTGGACAGAATTCAAAAGGACCAAGATAAACTAGAAAACTGGGCAGACATTAATAAAATGAAATTCAACAGAGGCACATGCAAAATTTGACATTTAGGCCACAAAAACACTCTCTCTCTCTCTGGCTTTTCTTCGCAAACGAAGATTCACGAAGGACTCATCCCGCGCTTTCTGCAAACGCGCTGATGACTAAAAAGGCCAATCCGAGATAAACAAGTCCGGTTGCAAAAAGCACAGCAGAAGGTCTCCTTGGGTGATGTTTTTGGGTTGTGATTCTTTCTGCGTTGTCGTTTCTCTTCAAGACTTGTTTGGCGTGAGTTCTCAAATAAGGCTGCAGCATTGTGGATAGTGTGTCTCCATGCCTCCCGATGTGAGGCCAGGGCGGACCACTGTTGGTGATCAATTTGGCCAAGCCTAAGATGTTGTTTCAGGGAGTCCTTGTATCGCTTTTTTGGAGCTCCCCTCTTACGCTGACCCGTGGCGAGTTCACTGTAGAGTAGTATTTTTGGGAGGCGATGGTCCTCCATCCTAGAAACATGCCCTGCCCAGCGCAGCTGTGTTCTCAATATCATGGCCTCCATGCTGGTGATCCCTGCTTGCTCAAGGACAGCAACATTCGTCACATAGTCAGTCCAGTGTATATTTAGGATTGTGCGTAGACAGCGCTGATGAAAGCGCTCGAGGAGTCGTAGGTGGTGGCGATAGGTGACCCATGTTTCAGATCCATAAAGGAGGATAGACAGTACGATGAAATGCACACTTATATGGTGAGGGATACATGGCTCAGCAGTACTACACATGAAAAGAACCTTGGGATTATTGTTGATCATAAACTGAACATGAGCCAGCAGTGTGATGCTGCAACAAAGAAGGGGAATCCTATTTTAGCCTGCATTAATAGAAGCATAGTTTTCAAGTTGAGGGATGTAACAGTCCCCTTATATTCTACACTAGTCCCGCTTCAGTTCTGGGCATCTCATTTTAAGAAGGATATAGACAAGTTGGAGTGGGTTCAAAGAAGGGCAACAAGGATGGTAAGAGGAATGGAGAACAAAACCTGCCAGGAAAGATTGAAGGAGCTGGGCATGTTCAGTTTGGTGAAGAGAAAACTGAGAGGTGACATGATCGCACTCTTTAAATACCTCAAGGGCTATCACAGAGAGATGGAGGATGTTTGTTCTCTGTTGCCCCAGAGATTAGGACCAGGTCTAATGGTTTCAAATTACAGGAGGGTAGATTTAGACGGAACATTAGAAGGAACTTCTTGACTGTGAGAGTGATTCAGCAATGGAATCAACTGCCTAGAGGGATGACAGGGGTCTCCTTCTCAGGATGTTTTCAAAAAGAAGCTGGGCAGCTCCCTGCTGGGGATGCTTTACATCAGCGATTCCCAAACTTTGGTCCTACAGGTGTTTTGGACTTCATCTCCCAGAAGCCTTTGCAACCTTGACCAACAGTCAGGAAATCTGGAAGATGAAGTCCAAACCATCTGGAGGATCAAAGTTTCGGAAGCACTGCTTTAGATGAAAATCCTGCATTGAGCAATGGGTTGGACTCAATGGTCCATGAGATTCCTTCCACCTCTATGATTCTAGGCAGGGTAAAGGAAATGGGAGGTAGGGTTGAGGGGGGGGGAAATCACTTAATATTTTAAGTTCCTAGTACTGCAGGAACAATAACATAGACACTGACTAAAGGATTACAAAAGGATTCATTGCAGCTCACCTCCAATAATAATATAAAAACCAGAATAGAACAAATAGATGGGGAAAACTGAAGAAGTTGGCACACTCTCTGTTTTCTTTTCCATCAACAGGCAGAGAACATTTTATTTAGATAGGCTTTTGGCTACTAACTGGTTGTTGCAAAGAAGCCTTTTAATGTGGGGTGGTGTACTTTCTTCTCTTTTGTTATAATTGAAATGCTTTGAAATGTTTTTTTTTTAAATTCAGTAGTCTTTTTTAAAAAAAACGTGACAGTTATTTAATTGTTTTTTTAATTGTTCTTTAATGTTATGATTTATTTTTAAGCTATGTTTTGTTTTAATCTACACTGGAAGCCGCTATGGGTTGTGCATGGGAGAGAAATGAGACAGAAATAAATAACCACATTTCCTTGAAAACGAGTCCTGGCAATTTCAGGCAGGCAGACATCCAAGTAAATAGGAAGGTGACAGCAGCCCAAGATGAAGTGTCTAGCACATCCCTGGACACTTCCCAAGCGTGTGTCAATGGGGAAGATTTGGGAACCCAAGAAAAGCCATACCAGTACAGACTTCAGGCCCATCAAGTCCAGCATTCTGGTCAGCCAGATGGCTCTGGGGGTTTGTCTATATGAGGTGGAAAATACAGATTGATGGGCAATAATGCCAATTCGAAGCAGCTTCTATTTGTCTTTACCTTTTTTTGGCAAGATCGCAGGCATGCAAAGCTATCCGATTTCACTGTACCAACAGGCACGCCTGCAAATCAAGATGGTGGGCATGAGTGAATTACGTTTTTATTTACCTCGAGTTGCCGCCGCTGAACAGTATTTTTTTAAAAGCATATCTAAGGTACAGAAGTGTGATATTCTGCCTAAATAAACAGAAAAAAGGAAGAAAAAGGTTGTTTCATCGTCTCAGCACACGATCACTATGGCGAAAATCCAACATGGCAGTTCTGGGTGCTTGCCCTTTAGCAAGCTCTGCCCCCTGTGTACGTCCAACCAATCAGCTTTCCACTTCCGCTCTTATTGGGAATGTAAATCAAAGTGAATTGGTTGTTCTAATGAGCGGGAATGTGCATTCCCCACGGAGCTTCTAAAAAGATACAGGAAAATTCGCAAAGGCTTTTGCTGCAGAGTTTTTGGTGGTTTTGGCCAGCTCCTTCCAAATACAACAGATTGATGCAAGTTGCCATTTAGACAAATCATATTCCCCTCAAATTCTATGAGGGGTATTTTTGCCATTTAGATAACCCCCAAGAAATCCCCAGAAAACCCCAATGAGATACATACAATAACATCTTCCTAGTATTCTCTAGCAACTAGAACTGGTTGCAATATACAGTCGTCCCTTCATATTCGCTGGTGTTTGGTTCCAGGACCCCCCCCCCCCGTGGATACCAAAATCCGTGAATACTCAAGTCCCATTATATGCAGTGGCATAGCAAAATGGTGTCCCTTGTATAAGATAGCAAAATCAAGGTTTGCTTTTTGGATTATTATTTTTTAAATAATATTTTCAAGCCATGAATACTTAAATCCGTGGATACCAAATCTGTAAATACGGAGGGACAACTGTATATCCATCATGGACAATCTTTTTCCCCATGAATTTGTCTTCTTTTAAATCCCTTCTAATTAGCAGTCATCAACACATCATGTGGTGGTGAGGTCTGTAGTTCAGCAATGTTGAACTGTGAAGAACTTCCTTTTTATATGTCCTGAGTTTCCCATCATTTAGCTTCATCAAATGACCCCAGGTTAGAATATAATGAGAAAGAGGAGAAGAGAACCACCTACCTTTGTACTTTCCAAGATTTGAATTCAAATGGCTTGCTTGAGATCAAAATTGACTTAGACTGTAGACTTTCAGTTTCGTTTGTTTTGTGGTTTTTTAAAGAAAAAAACCTTGATCCTTAATGACATCATTATGGACTAAACTGTGAGATGAATTCATGAGACTGGCTATGCTTCAGTGAATAAAAGTAACAGCCCAGGTGGGAACTGTACCCTAAATAAACCATAAGTGTATGTCTGTACATCTAAACTCATAATAGTATATCAGTGACATATGCATGAGTGATATGAGTGTGTACTCAGATGAATTCATTGAACATTTATCTTTGCTATAATTCTGTGAGCATCTATGCTCGAGATTTTACTACGCTGTACAGTCACATGGCCAAGCTCCATAAAGTTTACCCTCCGTCGTGCAACATTATCTATTTTAAATACCATGGAAATTGGCCAATTTTTGTAGTCGTTAACTCTCTGTGATATATCATGACAAACCATTTTACATAGGAAACATATGGGGAAATACAGCATTCATTCCAGATGGGTAGCCGCCAAACCCACTGATATGTGCATGGTCTCCAGAGGGTCCTATATTTTGCTTCTTATGGGCACTTGGCTTCTAGTTAAAAATAAAAGAGCCATTCATTCCACTTTTGCCAGCTAGAGTGAATGGTTATGATTTTGAAGGGCAGGGAAAAGTGAGCTACGGTTAAATGCAAGAAGTAAATGCTTATGCCGTTAAGTTCCAAATTGGCAATACATAGCAGGTGGGGGGGACAGAGGAGAACTTTTCACAAAGATACCATCGCCTCCCTGGAGCCAGGATATAACTACTAGCCCCATCTTTAGTGTTTAAATCCCTTGTGCTGCTGGGTCTCTGAGGACACAGAAGTCTTCCCAATTAGCCCAAACAAATGCATTAGCTAAGGCTCCATTGGAGCTTTCAAAAAAAAAAAAAGACACCACACCAATTATTTCTTTTTAGTGTCATTCAAGCAAGAGTAATATCAACCAACAGTGAAGAAACCGAAGTCATGGAGACTTGAGCAAGTTCAGGGTATAAGCCAGCATCATACAGGTAGGTTCTAGGACTCTGTTGCCTTCCTCACAACCAAAAATAATGACCACAGAAGTGATACATAACGTAAAAGTGAGGGATGCAGACACTCAGAATTGTTATAAAGATTTTCTGTGCCTTGGCTCAGTCCTCAATCAAAATGGAGACTGCAGTCAATCAGAAGAAGACAAGAACTTGGAAGGGCAGCTATGAAGGAAGTAGAGAAGATCCTCAAGTGCAGAGATATATCATTGAGCATCAAAGACAGGATCATCCATGCCATCACACTTCCAATTTCTACGTATGGTTGTGTAAGATGGACAGTGAAGAAAGCTGACAGGAAGAGAATCAATGAATTTGAAATGTGATGCTGGAGGAGAGTTCTACAAATACCTTAGCCTGCCAAAAAGACAAATACAGTAGGCCCTCCATATCCACAGGTTAGGTATCCATGGCTCCTAGTATCCATGGATCAACTTGTTGGATATCTAAAATGGTGCCACCGCATACCTAAAATGGTGATATCCATACCTAAAATGGTGCCACCCATAACAAAAATGGTGCTGCCCATAACAAAAATGGTGCAGCCCTCAGAGCATGGTGGGTTCTCCTTCCTTGGAGGTCTTTAAACAGAGGCTGGATGGCCATCTGTCGGGGATGCTTTGATCGTGATTTCCTGCATGGCAGGGGGTTGGACTGGATGGCCCTGGTGGTCTCTTCCAACTCTGCAATTCTATGATTCTATGATTCTATGATTCATTTATATAGGATTCAACCATCCACATTTTTTGGTCTCCATGGGGGGGCATTTCAGAATCAGACCCTCACAGATACAGAGGGCCCACTGTAAATAGCTCAACGAGCAAGAATTCTGCCCAGAAGCCAGGTTGACTAAGTGGAGGCTATCATACTTTGGACATCTCATGAGTCGACATGACCCTTTGGAAAAGATGATAAAGCAGTGTAAAACTGAAGGTGGCAGGAAAAGAGAAAGACCCCATTACAGGTGAAATGATTTGATCAAGGCTGCCCTGAATTTGGAAGACCTCAGCAGGGTTAATGATGACCTCTGAGAGGTCTCTCACGCACAGGGCCACCATAAGTTGAAGCCAACTTGAAGGCAGATAACAATGCCACATTGTAGCCTAAAAGGCTTTTTACATATTTACCTTAAGCTACATATTTTATGTCCATTTGATACCAAACTATACATTTTTATATGCATTGCATTAGGCTATTTGGGCTGAGCACTGTGTCACAAAATTTGGCTTGGTAACCTTCTTGGCCATGGAAAACCCATATTTCATTTCTTATTTATTGACTGCATTTCTCCATTTCCTTTCCAATGTGCTCAAGGCAGCTCAAAAACATCATTAAATAATATTACTCCATTAACTCTCTCCACCGATTGGCAGCAGCTCTCCAGGGTTTCAGTTGGGGATCTTTCCCAGCCCAACCTGGAGATATCAAGGATTGAGCCCGGGGCCTTTTACCTGAAAAGATGTGCCCTACCACTGAGAGATGATCACTCCCCAAATGTGTAGACTGAGGATTTCTGCCTTACTTGGCCTTCCCAGTTCAAACCACAGGAGTGTCATAGACATGAATGGAGATACAAGCAGAGCATGGCTCCACCTGTATCTTTTCATGGTTATCAAGGGGTTATCTTGGCAAGATTTGTTCAGAACTGGGTTTGTCTTTACCTTCCTCTGAGGTCAACCAGTGGATTGCCATGGCTGAGTGAGGATTCGAACCCTGGTCTCCCAGAGTCCTGATCCAACACTCCAACCACTATACCATGCTGGCTCACAAAGACAACAGGATGGCCTCAAATATATTCTGAGCGCCGTTGCAAATGTGGAAATAACCCAGATTGGATTTGTAGCTATCACTCCGGGGTTTGGAAAAGTTACTTTCTTGGACTGCCATTCCCAGAATCCCCAGCTATCATAGCCAGTAACCATGTTGGCCGAGGGATTCCAAGAGTTGTAATCCAAAAAAGTAAGTTTTGCTTCTGGTTCCTTTTTAGCAGATGACTTGGCCCAGCCGAAACCTCAGAAATGAACCTGCATTCCCATGCTGATGGTCTCTTTCTTTCTTTCTTTCTTTCTTTCTTTCTTTCTTTCTTTCTTTCTTTCTTTCTTTCTAGCTCCAGCATGATTAATGCCTTTGTCAGGACATGATTTGACTGCAGTCACGCTCCTCTACACCATGAACGCTGAGTAACCCTAGATTTGGCTCTTTATGAAACATGGCGAGTTCAAAAGTTCTTCACGAACAGGTCACACATAAACAACCCTCTCTTGCCAGGCTGTCAGCTAAGCTGTGCCTTGCAACAGCAGCTGCTTTGTTAGAAGGGATTGCATTCATTTTTGTTAAGCTAGGGAGTGTCTCCCCTCAATGCCAGCTACGGGTCTAAAGTCTGCTCTCAATTACACCTATGCAGGAGAGTCCTTGAGGTTGCACCAAGGTAATGGAACTCATTGCACTACATATTTCAGGCTTGCATGCACCTTTTCATAAGCAGGTCATGGAATCATAGAATCATAGGGTTGGAAGGGGCCCCAACTTCCCCTTCCCTGTGCAATGCAAGATCTCCAGCAGGTAGCTGTCCAGCCTCTTTTGGAAGGTGTCCAGAGAAGGAGACCCCACCACCTCTCGAGGCTATTGGTTCCATTGCTGAACCACTCTCACTATCAAGCAAGCAGCTTACACAAAGCATACGTGTAAGGGTAACAGATCTGACTCCCCCACCCATGAGAACGTCATGCCATCAGAATTCTCCTTTACTGCTGTACAGAGACACCGTATGGGATACAGGGTGCTCTGAGCCATTTTGGTGCCTGAGGTGAAGAACAAGATGGTGCCCGCTCCTATTCTGTGTTGGAATCTTTCTTCAGAACGGTCAATGGATGTGGTTTTGCGGTGCACCTCAAAGTAGCAACCCAGCTTTTTGCTCCAAGACCTATTTTAAGAACCACATTCTTCCATATGAACCTGCCTGCTTTGAGCTCTTCAGGGGAGGACCTTCTCTCTGTCCTAGTACCCTCACAGGTACCCCTGGGGGGCAACATGGGAGAGAGCCTTCTCCACAGCTGCTCCCATGCTCTGGAACTCCCTGCCCAGAGAGGGTATAGACTGGAACCCTCCTTGTCATCTTTCCACAGGCACGGGAAGACTTTTTTACAGGCCTTGCATAATGCACTGGTTTTGTATTTGTTCTTGTTCTTTTTTGTGGTGTATGTTTTAACTAGTTTAATTTTTTGGATAGTTTAATTGCTTTTTAACTTTTGTATGAAGTGAATTTTTAACTATGGGCTTCTCTGCATGGGCAATTTACCCCATCTTGCCCTCACCTTGGAGCCCTGCAGTTCTGATGATGCAGGGCTTTTGCCCCGTTTTGTCCCCGGGGCAGTCTTTATTTTATTTATTTATTTATTTATTTATTTATTTGCGTATTTATACCCTGCTCTTCAGACACAGAAAAGCTCTCAGAGCAGCTTACACATTGTTTAGCAATAGCACTTACATAACTACACTGCTTTATAGCACAAGGCATTTTCTGAGCAGTTTACAATGTTTTTTAGCTAATTGCCCCCAAGAAGCTGGGTACTCATTTTACCGACCTACAAAAGGATGGAAGGCTGAGTCAAACTTGGAGCCCTCTGGAATTGAACTCACAACATTGTGGCTGCAGAACTGGCATTTAACCACTGTGCCACCAGGGCTCCCTCACAACCCCTGGGGCAAAGACAGGACTAAGATGGGGTGGAAGATAGAGCAGGGCCCGTTAAAATGTTTTAAAATAATACCCAGGAAAAAACACCCCTGATGGCCAAAAAAAACCCCCAAAACCCACAGACCAGATCAGGCCATGTGACTGTAGGAGCCCTTTCCAGCATACCGGCTGGTCACTTCACACACACACATACACACACATTTTAATCTCTCTCTCTCTCTCTCTCTCTCTCTATCTATCTATATATATATATGTGGTTTGAAAAATCTACACACACAAGTTAGTGGAACATCTATATATATAAAACTCTTGGGCATGTTGCCTTTCCCAGTGTGCTGATTGGCTGCTCAGGAAACACACCCAGCCAATCACCACCCACATGCAAATTCCCTCTCCACCTCACCATCCACTCCTGTCACTCAATCTGCACTCAATCTGCATCCCCCAGCCTCACCAGGGCCCCTCCCTCCCCTGAGTCCCTCAGCCACTCACAGGCTGTGATGAGACCCAGGCGGTCAACTGGTGGTGGCGGTGGGCCACCTGTGATGGGACCCAGGCAGTCAACTTGTCATGAGGTCTACCAGGAATTTGGAGGGGGGAGTTTTTAATCAGCATATGTTACGTCGGGTACATGTACAAATTTTATCTGAGATTCCACTTTAACTTTTGTGGCCACATCCTATGGAATTCTAAGTCTGGAGAGGCACTAGAACTCTCTGGCTAAGGATGCTAAGGGCTTGTCCGCCTTGAATCCCATCTTGGGAGAAGGGGGGGATATGAATTGAAGCAAGCAAACAAACAAATAAAATTATCTACATTGGCCAAATGCCCTGGCTTGCCCCCATTCCAGAGCCCTGTAGTCCAGAGGACACAGGGCATTTATCCTGATCTGCCCCTGGACAGTTGGGGCTGGAACGGGGGCAACCCAGGATAGGGCCCTTTACCAAGTTTTAAGAAAATACCCAGTTTAATCCATTTCCACCAGTTTGGCCCAATGTGTCCGCAAGAGCCCGTCCCAGCACGCCATTCCTTACTGCTGCCGCCAGCTCCCCAGCTCCCCTGGAAGTTAGGAAGGAGTTTTGCAGCAGGTGACCAAGGCTGGTCACATGCTGGGGGGCTGCAGTCACATGTTGCGGGACCCCTGCCTGGCTTCTCTGTCAGTGGGGAAAATGGCAGCTGTTTGGACTCCATCCCATTGTCTGCTGGTAATTGGGGGCAGGGGGAGAGAACGGGCCAGCTCTGGAGGCCCGCTGTGCTGGTAGGAAGCCACCGTATCCTGCCTGATGTAAGTGAGCCCTAAGGCTGCTGCCACACTTCAGAAATAATGTAGTTTGACACTATTTTAACTATCATGGTCCTTCCTATAGAATCCCGGGCTTTCTAGTTTGTTCTCGCTGACAGAGAAGGCTAAATATCTCACAAAACTACAAATCCCAGAATTCCATCGCATTGAGCCATGGCAGTTAAAGCGGTATCCAACGGCATTATTTCTGCAGTGTGGCTGCAGCCTAAGTACCTCACCCTGAGCTGAAGATTACACAACTCCATAGAATGGAGACCTATTAATTGCGTAGTGTGGAAGGACCCCCTATTTCTAAAAGAAGCTCTCTTTCAGGGCCCCAAAAGCGGGGGGGGGGGTTTACATTTAGAGGGGAAATGGTATCTCCCAGGGTGCTAGTTGACATTTTGGGAACTAAACTAAAAATGTTGTAGGCTCAAAAAGGTTGAGGTGCAACCTGGGAAACTCTAAGGCTTCAGTTACACGACAGTTTTTATTGCGGTAATTTGCGCTTTATCACTGTTTCGCAGCTGTAGTGCATCCTTCAGATGATATATGGCTTAATTGATCTATCGGTTTAGTTTTCAGCTGTGTTCCGCTTTGATATTCACACACAGACTGAGACAGGGGCATGGCCTCCCAAGCACATCCTCTGATTACCACAGGAATGCCTGAGATGAACATTCTTCAGATCATAGCAGCTGGGCACAAGATAGCAAGGAGGGAGGGAGAGAAGGAAAGACACACACACACAAGGCTAGCACTCCAGTCTTTTTCGTGGCTAAGCACAAGACAGGGAGAAGGGAAGGGACACGGAGGGGAGACTAGATCATTCACACACAGAGAGACTGAAAGTAGCAAGGCGGGAGGGAGAGAAGGAAAGACACACACACGCAAGGCTAGCACTCACAGTCTTTTTCGTGGCTGGAAACAACATGGATTTTTCCTCCATCCCCTCCTTATCCAAACCCCTCCCTGGTGAGTTCAACCAATCATGGCAAAGCTCTGCTGTGAATGTATCTGAAAGATTGCTGGCAATTCACACAGCATGTAGTGTAATGCTTATTCAGACTATCGAAAATGCGCTACTTTTCAAAAAAGTCAGGGAAAGTCCCGAAATCCTTTATTGCATTACTAATAGGTTTTTGTGCCCCCCTCCTTCTGAAAGAGGCAACTTTGTGCTGCAATGCGTGTAAACAATTAGGAATCTTGGCGAATTCTTCACAGTTTTTTTTTCACCGTGTAACCAAGCCCTAAGAAAGAGCAGAAATGGACCTTTGAATGTTGACCTACACATGAGATTCTGACCAGGACATCACAGTTCATACTTCAGTCTTAGACATTTAGCCCTACCAGCATAATCTTAGTTAAACCAGTATTGACTGACATGAATTAGTCACAATATGCTATCGATCATTAACTATGTATGCCGATAAAGCACATGGTTATTTCCAGTGTTTTGTCCCTGTATTTTCAATGCACAGGCTATGCGAGCTATTGCTCACATAGTCAAGAAAACATCACTTGCAAACAGAAGGAAGTTAGTGGCAGGTTTGGGAGAACCATGGTGTCTGCAGAAGTACCCCCCAGAAAACCTCTGTGGTGATGTTGGATATGCACTTCCAAATGCTTTTTTTAAAAAAAAAGCCTTGGCATGGTTTGATGAAGCAAATTGTCTCCTCTCTGAATTTTCTATATTTTCTTTTAGAGTCACAATGCAAAAGTACCATTTCACCGATGCCCTACAGCACTGAAACAAATTAAAATGAAAGGAAGAGGAGAAGGGAACCTCTTGTTCTCATATGTCTTAAGACTTTATCAGACGAGGTACTTACCTCTACAAAACCACGTCAGAAGGATGCGATGGTAACAGAAATGGGTGACATTATCAGATGCTCTTGTCATTCAGCCATTCCGGGGGCGTAGCCCTGGCATGGTCGAGGCGTCACTTTTTTATTGCCGGGCTAAGCTGTCAATAAAAAGTGATGTCTTATTCACGCCTGTGCTATGCCCCCAGAACAGCTGTACAATGATGATGTCTGATAATGTCACCCATTTCTGTTATCATCACATCCTTCTGACATGGTTTTTGCTGCCTCTGTTAAAGTCCTTAGAATTAACAAGAAACCCACTTTGCAATAGGAATCAAATGTTGCAGCTCATGTCAGGAATTTCCAGAAAACAGTCTGGGGCAATAAGAAATGTCATTTGGATATTTTTAAAAAAATAAATAAATAAAAATAAACCCTTAGAGCTACAGCAATGCACACCGCAGCTTCCTGATACGTTTGCCCCATCCAGAGGTGCCCTGAGAAAGGATCTCATCCTCCCACCAACCAAAAAAATAAAATAAAACAGCTCAGTGATCAATGAGTGTCTAAAACTTGAAAACTTGGAGGTGGCAGAAGAGACAGTGGACTGAAGTGCCGGACTTGTGACCCATGCTGCAACATTTTCTTGCAGGCCCAAGTCAGCATGGCCATTCTCTCTGAACATGCTGTACTCCTGACCCATGCTGCAACATTTTCTTGCGGCCCAAGTTGGCATGGCCATTCTCTGAACGTGCCGTACTCCTGACCCATGCTGCAACATTTTCTTGCAGGCCCAAGTCAGCATGGCCATTCTCTGAACGCTCTCTCCCTCCTTTCTGTCTAAGCTGTCCACTCAAGGGAATTTCAGGGAAGTCATCCTTTAAATGACACTACCAGCTGAATGGCTCTCCAGAGTAACAGCAGTTTCCTGTTTAGCAGGAATTCAAAGATCCAGGAATGTGGGTTTCCAGCTTCCAGAGTGGGCTGGGAAGGGAAGAGGAGCTAAGATAAGAGTGGTGCCCAGTGCTTCTCCACCCACTCCAGCAGATAAGCATCACACGCTTGCAGACATCTAGGCCACTGATCTCCGCATCCTCCTTTCTCCCATCTACACCCCTGCGTCATGGGCCCTGTCAGCGCCAGCCGTTTGATAAGAGGAGACTAGAGGAAAGCAGGAGGGAAAGGACTTCACAGCCAGGAGAGCACCTGTCTTATCTGAGAAGGGGGGGGGAATACGGATAAGAGATTTGGAGCAGGGTGGGGATAAAGAGTGGGGAGGAGACAGGTGGCCTGTTGACTGAGGGAGTCTCCAAGTCCCCTGTTGAACCCAGAAGTCTGGAGATCCAAACGGTTACCAAGAGAGCAGAGGTCTGGTGATTCAACCCAATGGCCCAGGAAGGTAGTAAAAGGAGGGCCTTTCTCCCCAGTAAGCATTCTGCCCCCTCCAAATGAAATATTTCTTCAAGTCCCTAAAGTCTAGCATTGCAGTCACTTAAAATTTCAGTTCAGCATTGAGGAATAGTGAGGCATCCAAAGGAAAGAGGCCCAGGGAACATGAACAGAACAAATAAAAGAGTTCTAGCTGTGGATGATTTTTAGCGTCCCATTCTCTGCAAGGTTAGACATTTGGGGACTGGAGGAAAGTTGCACATGAAGGGCAGAATTCTTCTCTGGTGGGCAATGGCCACAGTGTGCTCCCCCACCCACACACCCACACACATAGCTTCACCCTTAGGATACCCAAATCCATCCCCAAAGAAGAAACTCTTGGATCATGAGCTAAAATGCTCTGGTGGGTCATTGAGTTCTTCCATGAATACCCCCCAGAATTTTCATGTATTAAACAGAGGTTGGATGGGCCTCTTTCAGAAATGCTTTAGTTGTGTATTCCTGTGTGACACAACATGGGACTAGATGGTCCTTGGGGTCCCTTCCAACTCTATGATTCTATCATTCTGTGTGTGTGCACATTTTTCAAAGATGCACATTTATATCTGTCCATGTTTATTCTGCCTACAATTTGAAAAGGAAAAAAAAAGTGGGGGGAAGGATGACAGTGAAAGGAAACCAACAGATACTCATGTGCTTTCATTAATAGTTTTGCAGACCACTAATTGGATGAATTCATTACTAAAATGCTTAATGGAACTTGCTTTTCCATCCCTACCACAAAACCTCTCCTTGTGTATGTTCCTTTCGTCCCTTTCAGCACTCGAAGTCTGCAAGCAAGGCCAGACCATCCAAATAGCACAGGCAGCTGTGTAATACCCAGAAATGTCAGGCCAAGAAAATACACTTCCCCAAGCATTAAGAGCATGTGATGTATCTTTTCTCTGTGTCTCACCATTGGGAGTGATTCCCTAGGTGGAGACACAAGGGATGGCCTTCTCTACTATGGCACCTGAATTGTGGAGTGTCATTCCTAGCACTTTTCTGAGATACGGTGGCAGGGAAATAGTAGCATTCCCCCAAAACAGTGGAGAATTTTTAGAGGAGATGGGAAAAAAGACCAATCTGTGAACCTTTCTCTATGACCAATATCTTCTGGGAAATCTTGCTTTAGCTCTGGTATGATTATAAGCATTCTTTCCCAGCAAAGGAACAGTGAAATTCAAATATCCGGCATGTCCTGTTGAAGCGGATATGCTGGATTGTCGCCTTAACCAATGTTTCAGCTGTACTGGAGTAGCAAATTTCCCCCAGAAAATAGGGATGGTGAGCACAAATGGCCATGAATGCTGGGAGTGGTAGTTCCCTAAAATGGAAAAAAAAAAAAGTTGCCACAATGGAATCTCAGACAGCCGTTCCTTACATTCTGTCACGGGTGGCTAGTAGTGAAACCTGTTTAAATATGAGTTCAAAACTCATTTTAATGTTTTACGTAGTCACGGAATGTAATGTTATACATTAATATTAATATTAATATTATACACTAACTAATGTTATGTAGTCACGGAATGTAATGTTGGTTTTGGTAATAGCATAATTCTTCCTAATTGCTAGCAGTCAGGTTATGACAAGAGTGGACTCAGATTTTTCTCCCTGAATAGAAAGTATTTGCCTATATTCAGTTATTAGTCTCAACCAGAGTAAATCCACTGAATCAAGTGGAATTTGGTGAGTCAGAATATATGTAAGTCCAGTTAATTCAGTGGATCTACTCTAGTCAGGACTAATAGTTGGATTTTGGCCGTAATTCCCTTAGGTATCTGGATACTTCCCTCATTCACAATTATCTTAAATAATAATCATCGTTTTATCTGGCACAAGAACCTGCTCCCTTGACCACTTGCAAATAGGGTTCCTTTTTTCCTTCCTTGAGATATTTTTCCTTTTCTAATCTTTCTTGACTTTATTATTTTAACCCAGCTTGTGGGGGCAATTAGCTAACACACATTGGAAACTGCTTAATGCAGTGTGGATGTGTAAACTGCTATTGCTTAAAACAATTTGTAAGCTGCTCTGATAGCCTTGTGGCTGAAGAGCGGTGTATAAATAAATAAATAAATAAATAAATAAAATAATGTTATAATGAAGGGTTGTGAACACCCTTTGGCATACCTTCCAACTTACCCAATTTGGCAGGGACAGGGCCAATTAATTCTCTGTTGCCCCATTTTTTTCAGCTGCTTTTAAGATGTCCCAGCTTTACTCTCCTCTTCCCCCTTTGTCCTCAGCTGACTTCAGTTGTTGCAAACTGCATTCAAAGTCAAAAGAAGAGTGATGCTCAGCAAGGAGGAGAGGAGAAACAGGGGTGGAGTCCTACCCTTTCCTGTAGGCTTGGGCAAAAGCAAACCACAGCAGCCTCTCCCAGCTTACCTGTCTTTCCTGAAGAATAACTGTTGTCATCTTGGCCGCACTCTGATGCTGCTTGGCCATCTGTGAAATGTTAGAGGGTACACCACCATTGGGCCAAGTGCTCAGACCCACATGATCTAGAAGCCCTTCCAGCTTTGTGATCATTGACCCCCCCCCACACACACACACACACTCAGGATCAGACAGGCTCGCCCTCAAAGGATCTAGCTGCATTTGCTGTCAAGGATGTCCTGCTAATGTGTTTGCATTCTCAGTTGCCGGCCTAGGGTCTTCCTGGCTGCCAATAGGCTTCCCTTGAGAGCTGGGACAGTCAGCCATCTCAAGGGCAGGAGGCGTCTTCAATCCCCCCCACCATCACACACACAGAGATTTGCCATTCTTGCAAAGACAAAACGCCCATTCCCCCTCTTCTGCTGGAAGCAGGATGGGAAGGCACAGCCCTGCTCCCCACAATTGGCAATTACTCCTGCATTATGAAAAGGCAGAAGGAGCCTGGGAATATTTTTTATCTCTTATTTGTGTGTGCTCTGCCCACCCACCCCCAGCACACCCTCCCCATCCCAAAGCAGGAATGCATTTACACACACACACACACACACATCTATAGAGTCCTCAAAGGAACATTTTCCCCCTCCTCTCCACAGCCTGTCCTCAGCTTGGTCGCTCTTTTGACAGCAACCTGGCTCCTCCATGTCTGGTGAGGGAAAGGATGAGCTATAGAGATGCCATCTGGAAGGGAATGGAGAGGGGGGGGGCTGTCAACCTTCTCACCCTGGACCCCCCTCTACAACCATTTGTTTGCATCTGGCAGGATTCCATAGCCCCTAATGGTTGCAAACTTTTCAAGGCATGTCATATAGCTCAGCTATTCTGCCCCCCCCCCTTTCTCAAAATTCACAGGTTTCTTCCTGTTAAAAAAAAAATAATAATAATAGCCAGCCTGGGACTGGAAATAGAGCCTGTTCAGGACGGGGTTGCATTCCCAGGATGGGAGTTGTGGCTCTTGGACTCAGTACTGCTCCTAGAAGGCCAGGCAGCTGTTTTTATAACCTGGAGTGCCTTTTCCCACTTTGGTTGGTACCTCAGATGCACCCCTGCTCAGGGAAGGTAGATTTGGCCAAAGAAATCCATGCCTTCATAACCTCTTGATCCAACTACTGCCGTATGTTCTATGGTGGGCTGCCCATCCAAATTATCATCATTATTATAAGTTAGTTTCATAGTTGGCCAAGCAGGGCTGTAGAGCGGGCATGCCAAACCTTTGACTCCGAGGCCACCATTTTTCTACTGTCCAACTTCCGACTCCTTTGTAAATGGCGAATGTATGCTAATTAGTAATAATAAATTTAGTAAAGGTCACACACACCCCATATCCTCGGGGGACATATGTCCCTGGATTTACCATTTATAAGTGAAACAGTGGATAATAACAAACCCTATTAAGATAGAAGCCTTCTGGTACAAACATACCATATAGTTGCATTGGAGGACCTAGCAATTCCTAGAGAAGACACCTCTCTAGGCATTTTCCAGCATGACTCTATGGTGTGTGTCCCTATTTTTTCAGACATGGATAACTGATGCCACTAATATTGGGTCCACGGGTACAGCGTGTGTGTGAGAGAGAGAGAGAGAGAGAGAGAGACATGTATAGTAAAATGGTAGAACAAGGCATTTCATCACCACCACCTGTATCACCAGGCTACTTAGACTGACGGAACATACAATATATTTATTTCATTAAAATTTTTGAACAAGAAAACTTTCTGAAATTCCTATGAAAGTAAATCTGCAACAAACTAGGCCTTGGTTGGTACATTTCTACCCACTCCAACTCTACCCAAAACTGCTTCTGACTCCAACTCCATAGCCCTGCTCTCAAGTATTACCAACCAGAATTTGGGACCATCAATGAGCTAGGCTGGGGTGGCACTCCTTAAACACCTCAAGGGCTGTCACAGAGAGGAGGGAGCAAGCCTGTTTTCTGGTGCTTCCAAAGGTAGAACTGGGTCTAATGGCTTTAAGTTGCAAGAGGATAGATTTTGATTGAGCATTAAAAGGAACTTCTTGACATGAGAGCAGTTCGGCAATGAAACCAACTACCTAGAGAGTTGGTGAGATCTCCTTTTTTAGTTGGCTCAATAAAAGTATCACTGTTAGGTGGATTTTTAATTTTATTCTCTTTTGTTGCATGGCCAACACAGCCACCCCTGAATGTTTCCTGGATTTCAAGATACCCAATTTTGCTGCAACAGGGGAAACTTTTAGGAGAGGAATCTAATGGACTGGGACTGAATTCTTTGAGATTTTGAACTCCAACAATGGTAAAACACTTTCATTTGGACTACAATTGTCAAGTCTTACCTATACAGCACCAAAAAGGTTTTCCAGAGGTAGCAATACAAAGCCTTCTTGAGAAATTCAGTGTTCTCTGCTTTAAAAGGGGGCTGGTAGCCTCGACAGAACAGGGACAGCTTGGATCTCAAGAAGAGCTCATTTTCTGTTGCTAATGGAGTTGAAATTTTATTACCTGGATTTTACTACTGTTTGTTTCCCAGTCCCTACATGGCCAAAGCAATGAGGGGGGACTGGCCTCTACCTTCATTGATATTCCTCTAGACTATTTTAACTGTCAACAGAGGTAACCTCTTCAGACAAAATGTAGACCTGTGGCTCTAACCGTGACATTTTTCTTCTTCTCCTGTATGATTTTTAACACCTTTGCCTTGTTACCCTAAATGCTCGGGGAGCTTCAGGACCCTCAAAATATTGATATTAATGTGGGGAATTAATATATTCAGCTTGGCTATGCGAGGGGGGGCAACATAGCAGGGTCTTTTAACCTATGTATACTGGTAATCAGGAGGAGATGTTAAGCTAAATAGTACAATAATTGATCTTTATTTGAGAAAACAATAATAACAACATCCAAGTGCACATTCAGGCTTCAAGCATTCATGCAAGGCTAACAAATAAAGTAGAAAATATTGGGACAGAGGAATAGAGGAGGGAGGTTGTTTTCAGGTGATACTGTACTGATCTGAGGAGATGAAGTCATCAAGAAACCAGCAGAGTGGGGGTCCCAAAGCATAAATGGCTATATGGATGGGCGTAGTGTCCACAGGAAGGGGATCCATGTGTGCTTCAGTGGGGTTTTGGGACAGTTTTTATACTGAATAATGTCCTTCAGGGGATGGGATTTAGAGTGAAAGACAATGGTTTTTTGGAGTTGCTCAGGGTAAGACTATGGACACTCCAGATATGCTAATGGTCCTTAACGTGTGGATACTTTGGAATGGAATAGAGGAGGCAACCTTCTTTGTTTGGGGAAGGTAAGAGGTGTGAGGGTTCTGTTCAGCCTTGAGTATCCCACCCTTACTTCTAAGAGAATGAATACAATGATATGCTGAAGCCATGCATAACTGAACAACAGTAGGATGATGCTCTGGGACCAGAGTCATGTGGGATGGCTTTAACATGTCACTATGCTGATTATTCTTAAAAGTAAGTTCCCATGCTCTGGTCTTGAGTACTTAAAGGGCTAGCTTCTCCCATACTATCCCTCCCATATTTTAATATCTGTCAGAAAAGTCCTTCTCTGTGTCTTCTGGCATAATGTTTGATTGATCAGGACAAGTGAAGAGTCCTTTTCTATGGCTGCCCATCTGTTGTAGACTTTTCCCCCAAGGGAGGTTGTTCCTCCACCCCCAGCTTTGCTCTTTTGAGCTTTTGCCGACTAGTGACAGATGATTTAGGCAAACTATTTCTTCATTTTAGTTTCAAAAGTCTGTCCCAGATGTGTTAATTATCAGCTGCGCTAACTCTCTTTCAGGCTTCAGATTCAGTTACAGGTGCACCTCCGTTAACAAAGTAGATGCATTTCCGGGCATGTCCAAGTTTCTCTCCTTTGCTCACTCTCCCGCTTTGTCTTTGGCTTCCTTTGGTTGTTGCAAACTAAGTTCAAAGCTAACTCAGCAGAGGGAAGAGGAGAGGAAACGAAGGGGCAGAATCTTGCTGTTCCCAGGAGGCTCCAGCAAAAGCAAACTGCAGCAGCCTCTCCTAGTTTGTGCGTCCTGTTTCATGATAACTTTTGCCTTCTCAATCACACTCTGACGTACCTTGGCCACACATGTCCCAGTTTTTTCATCTGTGAAATGTTGGAGGTCATGGGAGGGCTGCATGACTCCCACCCCATTGGGTAAGGACTCTTCCAAGCGGGTAAGTGGCCTACAGAGTGGAAGCCCCAGGACAGGGGTGGGGGAGACTGAAGAGAGGTTCCGTTTGGAGGGTGGGGAGGTGCTGCCATGGAACCAGCCCCTTGGAAGGAGCCAAGATCAGCAGAGACCCGCTTTCTCCTCCTAGCATGGAAGGCAAGCCATCTGTCGGGGATGCTTTGATCAAGATTTCCTGCGTGGCAGGGGGGTTGGACTGGATGGCCCTCGTGGTCTCTTCCAACTCTGCAATTCTATGATTCTATGATTCTATGTGAGGGGTGCAGGAAATTATTGGCATTTATATGAAAACAAACATTGATGGTTCTTCACTTCCAGCAAGGGGTACATGTATGTCTAATGCACCCCATGTACTTGCAGTGGAAAGCCCAGATGAGCGTAGGTTCCCACACTGAACACACGTGTCAATCTAGACAGATTGGCTCTGGCTGAAAAGTAAAGGGATCTTTACTTTGCTTTGTTTGTCTTCTTTTGCACGCTTGAAAATCTCCCCCTTCATCTCTGCTGGATGTGTGTGTCTATTTATTTCCCAGTGCTTTTCTTTATTTCTTTCCTTTTTTAAAAAAAAAAGGCCAGCTTCTCACCCACTTGAAGCACACGGATACAAATAGGCCAAAGCCTGGCTTCCTGTTTTAAGAAGTGAAAGCGTGGAGGGCAGGCTGCCAGAGGACTTAATATAGTCCAAGGGCTAAATTTAACAACAATAACAAGGCTCCAGTCTGGCCCTACAAAGAAAAGTTTGAGTGTGGTGGGGTGGGGGAAGCAATTCTTCACCAATTAGGAAAACAATGAAGGTCTCTTTCAAGTGTCAAGAAATATTCTTAGCTGCCCCCTAACACCTAAATCAAGAGCGAGGCTGTTAAAATGGCATAATACCAGGAAACTCGGTTACAAGGCCTGTTTCCTCCTTGGAGATTGAGGCCCTACCGCGTAGGAGCCGCTCTGCTTGCGGCGGAGGGGGAGAGGTGGCGTGGGCGGCGCGGCACGGTGGGAGACTTGACCAAAATGCTCCCATCAGGAAAATCAACTCTGGACGCAAGCACCGAACCTCACAGATCTGAGATGATCAGAAAAGCCCCAGCCTTCCGTCTCTGGTGATTACAAGTCACATCAAGAGCGTTCCTCATCCTTTCCCACCTCAGGCTTCCTGATACCGTTTTTCACCGTGTGGGGAGTCAAGAGGGTCAGGCTCCCCAGTGCCGGGGAGGAGGGTGGGCAAGGGTGTGGAATAAACTTGTAATAATAAGCACACGCAATAAAGCAAAAGGGCATTATTTATAGCACAAAGGCAAAGCCCCACCATCTTCTCAGAAGTGTTCTTAAAATGCCTGGGGTGGGGAGACAGTGAAGGGGAAGAAAACAGAAGCAAAAGCAATCCCATTCATTTGAGTTCAAGGTACACCTGAACCCTCCCTTCCTGTCCCTACCCCATCCCGAGGTCATAGCGCTACAATACAGCACCCCCCCCCCAACCTGACGGCTGGGATGCTCCGATAGGGGAAAGCCCAGATAACAAAAGCTCATTGTTAAAGCACTGAGAAGCGCTGGTGCCACAGAGACCCTCCTTTGTCTCCCCCGGGACCAAGGTGTGTGTATCATGGAGGCTTAAAAATAAAAGGCAGTCGGACAAAAGGACAAACATCTTCTGAGGTCATTTCCACCAAAGGGAGACGAGGAAGGGGTGAGGGGGCCAAGAAGGTAAACAGGCTGCGCTGGGCGTCCACAGCACCCTCCACCCTCCAGCGCGTTTGTGCATTCTCCATCAGGTTTTGACATTAACGTTCGCGTCACTAAGCCCCTTTGGGGGCTGTTTGTGAGGCACCGACTGGCAGGCCCTGATGTTAGCGGGATTTCCTCCAGCCCCCTGTGATGTCATCTGAGGAATTCACCCTTTTCCTGTTGCTCTTACTTTTCTTCCACTTAAGTACATCTTCAGACCTCACTTTAAAAAAAAAAAAAATACAGTCTTGCCTGAGAAATAGTAAAAGAGACCTGCCGAGGGATGGGGGCAAAATCCGTTTGCCTTTCATTTTAAAACAAAAGAATGTACAGTTTTCACTTTTCAAGCAAACACATGGACTGTTACTCCAATGACAGAATCATAGAATTGTCAAGCTGAAAGGGTTCCCAAATATCATCTAGTTCAGTGGTTCTTAACCTGTGGTTTGTGGACCTCCAGGGGGCCGCAACATCTTCACAGGGGTCTGCAAAAGCTTGAAGGCTGCTCAGCCCACATGACAGGAGCCAAGGCAAAGGCTGGCTGGCTTGGCCTGCACATTGCCATTCAATCCACTCCAGCCACAAATTTGCAGGGAGAAGCAAGAGAAGTCTTCCCTCCCCTCCAGTGCCTCTGAGGGAAGGCTTAATGGATGGTGTAATTGTGCTCTTGTTGTTGTTGTTGCTAGGGTTTTAAATCTTGAGTTAAAGCTTGGGGGTACACAGCAACAAAAAATTTTTAAGGGGGTCCCTGGTAAAGAAAAGGTTAAGAACCTCTGATCTAGTTCATCCCTTGCCAGTACAACAATATGGCTATCCAGCCTCTGTTTAAAAACCTCCAATGATGGAGAGCCTTCCAAGGTAATCCATCCCACTTTCAAACAGCTCTTACCATCAGAAAGTTCTTCCCAATGTTTAGCTGAGGCCTACTTTCTTATCCTTTGAATGCACTGATTTGGTTCCTGTCCCCTGGAGAAGCAGAAAAATAAACTCATCCTCCGCCTGCTAGACTTGGAGATATTTGAAGATAGCAACCATATCATTTCTCATTCTGCCCTTCTCTAGGGTAAACATACCCAGACCTTCCAACCGTTCCTCATAGAGCTTGGCTTCCTGGCTCTTTATCATCTTGGGGGCTTACTGCACTCCGAATTAAAGTGGCAGCGCAGCAGGAAGGTTCCATCTTCCATGTTGCCTTATTGCATAATGCTATCATTCGTTCGTTCCAGTCCCATGGGAGACCAAGGTAAAACCACATCTTTTTGCTAACCAGAAAAACCCATTAGCAAAAAGACACAGTTTTCTCCCATGGGACTGGAATGAAAGAACACTGGAAGAACGATTATGTTATGCAGTAAGGCAGTACGGAAGACAGAACCTTCCTGCTGCACTGCCACTTTACTTCAGAGTGCAGTTAAACCCTTGGTCACCCTCTTCTGAACACATCCCAAATATGTCAGCATCCTTCTTAGAACATAGCGCCCAAAAGTGGACACAGTGCTTACCTTTAAAAACCATTGCCCTTTGGATTGCATTCTTCACTGGATTTTGTGTACAAACGTGCATACACTGAGGAAAGTTTTGTACCAAAAAAAGGACATCTATAGGGGGGAAATGCTTGAAAATGTTTACACCTGGAGAAATTGTGTACCAAAATGAACAGAAATTTTCATGGGGAATTTTAAAAAAACAAAAACAGAGAAGACAGAATGAACTTTTGCTTGAAAAAAAAACATGAATGTCAGAGAAAGCAGAGGGATGTCCCTAAGCCTCACTCTGTGATCCAGTCCTTCTGTGCATGTAAGCAGACCCATAGTCACTCCAAGGCATTTCCAGTAACAAAGGATCCGGTAGCAGGTGAGGGGCAAAAATGAAAAAAGATCAGGTAACAGGCGACTAAGAATCCAGAAGTGTATTACTCTCCAATGTCTTCCCACCAAGGGGCTTCCACTCCCCTGGATTTATTATATTGGCACCTTCCTTTTCATGGGATTTGGATGTGTGAGATACAGGAAACCAGAATGTGTTCAGGAAGCTTTCAAGCTACTACAGGTAAAGGGGAATCCCTCTTCACTCTTGCATCTCAAGAAAGAGACTTTAGCTTAGATCAAGGGCACCTTTCTGAGTATCCACAGAATACTGAATGTCTGTTGTAAAAGAAAAAGGGGAAACCAAAGAAGAAATGGGAAAGAAGGGAACACTCCAAAAGAAGGCAGGGTAGGCTGGTGGGAACCAGAGCTTGGAGAAATCACTGCTTTGGGCTACAATTGTCAGAATCATGGAAGCAGCCAGTGGCCATGATGGTTGGGGGATGATGGGAGTTGTAGTTTCCAAAAGTGACTTCTGCAAGCTCTGTAACTCTGAACAGGAGCATTTCTATTAGAGAGTGAGGCTATACTGCAACATTTGGTTGTAGGTCCCACTTGTCATTAGCTCAGCTCATTTAAAAAGTTTGAAGTCCCTGCTAAGGCTGTCAGGGGGAAAACACACACACACACATTCTCTAAACTCAAGTGGAAAAAGGCAGAACAGAAAATATGAAGCAACCCCACCTAGGGAACAGATGAAGAGCAGCTGAACAGTGGCAGCTGGTGAGTTCTACATCAGTGGGATGGTGAATCCATTCTGAGTTTAGGGCTTGTCTAGATGGGCAATTTACCCTGTCTTCCCTCCATGCTGGAGCTCTGCAGTCCAAACAATGCAGGGCTCTTGCCCCGATTCACCTCCGGAAAGTCCTGATGACATCTGAAGTGAAGCCGGGGAGAAGCCGGGGTAAACTCATTTAAAACATTTTAAAATAACTCCGGGGGAAACCCATGTCATGTGGGAAAACCCAGATGGATCCAGTGCAGGAATGCAGGAGTTTGTACCTTCGTGCTGGATGATGCCGACACCACTAGTGTCACTCTGAAACTGGGAAGGAGGCCCCTAGCAAGTGATCAAAGCCTCCTGCATGTGCCCAACCTTGATCACCTAAGGGCCTCCTTCCTGGCTTCAGAGAGTGTAATGTGAAACAGCAGGCCAGCGTGTGTATGTGGATTGTGTTGTTGTTTGTAACAGGGGAGATCCAGGCCAGCTTACAGAAAAAAGCTTACAGAACCTGTGACCCTGCTGTGCTTCTGACCTTATCTGATTTCTACTTTTCCATCCCAGCCCATCCTTCTTTGAGCTGCATCAACCCTGGGCTTCCATCCCAAATGAGGGTGTTTGGGATAGGATTATATTATCACACTCCAAACCCATCAGCAAAGAGCCCAGCTGAGTCTAGACAAAGGTTTGTATGTGTGTGTGTGGTTTAATTCAAAGGGGAACAATTTGCAAAAAAGGATAAGGCAATTTAAGGCTTTCAAGGGAAAAAGAATGATCACAACCATAAATTTTTAACTATTCATCCAACACAGAGACAGAGAGGCGGTGAAGCTGCATTTAATATTCCCCCACCACCATCACCACAGATGGTCACTCAGAAGGTCCAGATTGGTGAAGATGAATCACTGGGCCAAGGACATTCCACCAAACAGAGAGAAAGAAGGAAAAGAGAAGAGGAAAGCATAGGGTAAAACAAAGAATCTGGAAAAAGAAGATGCACATCTAATAATCCAATCACCATGGGTACTTTTGTTTCTGTTTTAATATTTAGAAATCTTGGAATTTAAGCCATTTGCTCTACTTCGGATAAAATGAACTGGATCTGAATGGAATGTAATACAGTCCAGATCTAGACTGCTCCTAGGGCTGGTTCACACATTTTAGCTGCAAACACATGCTACAAAGATATATCATTTGTTTGTTGTTAACTACCCACAAGTTGACTTCAACTTATGGCGACCCTATGAATGAGAGACTTCCAAGTCACCCCATCATAAACAAGCCCTGCTCAGGTCTTGCAGACTCAAGACCATGGCTTCCCTGACTGAGTCTCTCCATCTGGAATGTGGTCTTCCTGTTTTCGTACTTTCCTCCACCTTCCCAAGCATTATCTTCTTTTCTAGTGAGTCATGTCTTCTCATGATATGGCCAAAGTCATCTTGACTTCTAGGGAGAGTTCAGGCCCAATTTGCTCTTGGATCCATTTATTTGTCTTTCAGTCAGTCCACAGTACCAGCAGAACTCTTCTCCAGCACCACATCTCAAATGGGTTGGTTTTCTTCCTGTCTGCTTTCTTCACTGTCCAGCTTTCACAACCATACATGGAAATGGGAAATATGATGGCATGGACCATCCTAACTTTAGTATTCAGTGACAGATCTTGACACTTCAGGGTCTTGTCTAATTCCTTCATAGGTGCCCTTCCAAGTCCTAGACTTCTTATTTCTTCACTGCAGTCTCCATCCTGCTTAATGATTGAGCCAAGGTATGGAAACTCTTGAATTACTCCAATCTCTTCATCATCTACTTTAAAGTTATGTAAATCATCTGTGGTCCTTATTTTTTTTTCTTAATGCTCAGTTGTAACTCTACCTTTGCACGTTCTTCCTTGACTTTCTTCAGTAATTGTTCCAAGTCTTTGCTATTTTCTGCTAGTAGTATGGTGTCATCTGCTTATCTTAAATTGTTCATGCTCCTTCCATCAATTTTCACACCTCCTTCCTCCAAATCTAATCCTGCTTTGCGTATGATATTTTTGGCATATGAGTTGAACATATGGATTGGTCATATATATCATATACCCACTCAGACGGAACCCTTTCAAGCAACTGCACATCTCTCATCCATATGTGTCCTACAGGCCTGTTCACATTAGGAAACTCACAATGGCTTCCAAAAAATCAAAAACCTTGCTAAAGCAAGTTAAGAGCATACAAACATAAGTCAGTATACAACTTCAGGTTACTTAAGTAAACTTAACCAAGTAATTTCTCCTGGCCTGAGTCCTGCCCCGAAACATGACAGAAACATCATTTACCCATGCTGCAGTCACCAGCAGAACAGACCTCCTTCTCCCCATGTAGCTGCTGCCTGGTAAAGTAGGTGTGGGAGGGAGTTATGATATGGCAATAGCGTCACGATCATGACTAGTGCCTTATTTACACATGCTATTTACCTCTTCTGCCCCCATCTGAGAGCCCTGCAGTCCACATGATGCAAAGCATTTGCCCCATTCTGCCCCGGGCAGTCCTTACCACCCCCTGGACAGAAACAGGGCTCAGGTGGGGGCAAGCTGGGGTAGGGCCCAAAAAAATACCCAGTTTACTCCATTTCCACTGGGAGGAAAAGGATCAGGCCCTGCATGTCTGTGGGAGCCCATCCCTACAGGCTGGCCCATCATTCTAGCTGCCGGTTGCCCTTACTCTTCTGGGTCTGGGCGGCAGGCCTGCAACTGGTCACATTATTTTATTCAAGTAACAGGGGCAGAATTGGGCCTGATCCATGGCAGGGAGCTTAGTCACGATTGTGACACTCTACTGGCAATTCCTTCTTGAGAAAGGGTGCCTCAGCACATTGAGACAGCCTATTGGAAAAAAAAATGGTCAACCCCTGTAAGATTCTTTTAACCTCTGGGCACTTTTTAGTTTTTCAAAACTATCTTTTGTGGAAAACACAATTTTCTGCACAAAACATGTGGGTTTGGGCCCCCCCAAAAAAGCCATTTGCAGGGGGGGCACAAATATTTTCCAAAAAAAAAAACCTCCCAAAATGAGAAAAATAATCAAACAATGCTCTAAAACTCTTGTAATCTTCCCCAGCTAGGACAAAACTGTTGACATTATTTGTTCATGCATGAGAGGATGGGGTAAGGAAAGATTTACGTCCCTAATAAATATGCATGGTATAACAGTTGTAGGTTATATCATTTCTTCTATTGAATAACCATATTGCAGAAAATCCATATAACTGAAACCTTTGTGGTGACGGGGGGGGGTCGGTGTCTGCCAATTATATAGCAAAAGTAGCTCAGAATATCTCCTCTGGAATGGCTTAACACTTGTGGTGAGCTAGGGTTGTGCCAAATTATTCTGAAGAACTCTGCTGACCTTAGGGGAATTCTTTTTATTTCTCTTGAAATTTCATGGAGCAGTTTTGACCAAGCAAAGGATGGCAACATCCAGGGACAACTAGACTTTTGAGTATCTCTGCAAACTGAGTCCTAAAATTCAGACAGGCCTTCTTTCTTGGCTTCTGTGGCCTGATTCTCTGGGGATTCGCATTGTGTCTCCATATTTGTCACCTCCTGTTCCTCCGTTCAACTGGGTGTGATAGTGGAAAGGTGCTAATCCCTCAGTAATTAACACCTCATTGGGAGGTCAGGGTAAGGTCAAAAGAGTGGGTTTATTTAGTTCCTTTTCAGAAGGATTTCAGGGAATTCCTTGTTTTCATTAAGGCCGTGAGATCCTGAAGGGTTCCAGAGCTCCCTGTTAGCTGGCGGGCAAGAGGATGGAAAAGAATGGCCCCTATTGTTTGAGGCATTCCATGCTATTGTGTCAACAAATGTAGCATATCTCAAGGATATAATAGAGCTAAGAATCAAAGCAGAGATTAGTCTCACCTTTGGCACCTCTTTCCTTGTAGCTCGGAGCCTTTCCAGATAATGGGAAAGGACTGCGATGTGGAGAATGAGCACTTTTCATCCATTTGTTGACGGATGTTGTTCTTGTTATTTGCTATCAAGTCAGCTTCCACTTATGGTGACCCTGTGAACAAGGAGATTATCAGACAGGAACGAAAAAAGTATTCCTGTCCCACAATCTCCATTCCCGCCCCTGTCCTGTCCCAATCCCACCACAATCACCCTCCCCACTGCACATACCTCCTCTCCGGTCAACAGGGCAGCCCAGGAGTGAAAGGAGGTCTAACAGAGTACCGTTCACTTCCTGGATTGACATCCCACGGATTCTCATGAGAAGACGCGAACGTGGGAAATTCAAAAGTAAAAACAAAAATACACACCAAAACATTTTGAACAGCACATACACACACTAAGAAATTTACAAGTAACCTGGGGAGAGTACCAAAAAGTCTTTCACTTACTGGATGTCCTGATCTCACCCGGAAGTGTTCTGGTAGGGACCTCCCATTGACGCTGGGATCTCGCCAGCATAACAGCACACCTTGTCGCACGCAGGCAAATCCATCACAGAAATGGAAGGGGGTGATCTACTGATGGCTTCTCCCATCAATAAAAAGCAGTGCTGGCAGAACGGGAGCAGAATGGGTGCATAATGAGCAGGACAACATCATCTGATAAGGGAGCCCTTTTGCAGTCTCCTGGCATTGCTATAACACCACTCTTCATGCGTCTGATAATCCCCCAAGAGACCTCCTGAACCCCTGGTCACCAACAGCCTTGCTCAGGTCTTGCAATGCAAACACAGAGCAGCCATGGCTTCCTTTACTGGGTCAATCCCTCTGAAATGTGGTCTTCCTCTTCTCCTATCACCTTCCACTTCACCGGACATCATTCTCTTTTGCAATGACTCATGTTGCCGCATGACACATCCAAAGTGCAACACCCTCATTTTAGTCATGTTGGCTTCTAGGGAGAGTTCAGGCTTGATTTGCTATTTATTTGCCTTTGGGGGAATCCAAGGTCTCTAGAGTCATGTGTGATGAGACCATTTGTTGACTAGGGGCCAAATAAAGTCAGAGAATGTGGTGTTGTGATTACAGTCTTGATTGTGGACTATAGAGAGCTGAATTCAAATCTCCACTCGGCAATGAAAGTGATTGGGCCACCTTGAACCACATCCTCCTATCATCCTTCCCTAATTCACAGGGTTGTTTTTATTGGAAAAGTGGATTTACCAGGATGTATTCCACCATGACATATTTGACTTCAACGTATGGCAACTCTATGAATGAGAGACCCCCAAATTAACTGGTTATCAACAACCATGCTCAGGTCTTGCAAACTCAGGGCTATTGTGGCTTCCTAGATGGTATCCATCCACTGGTAAAAAGGAAGACTGCATTACAGGTAGGTCAACTCATTCAAGGAAGCCAGAGCCCTGAGAGTTCTTTTGCCCTTTCCATAGAATCTATGGCATCACTAAGGCTGGTGTCACCCCTACCCCTGAAGGTGTCACCTGGTGTAGTTCGGCCTCTCCACACACCCCCAATGACACAACTGCACAGAAATGAGTTAGCACCAGGCATGTTGATACTAGGGTCTGTCCCTGTCTCCATGTCACACCTTTATGTGCTGTCATTTCTATGGTGAAAAGCTGATACTATTGACACTGGTTGATTAGCACAGGATTAAACCTAGAATCATCACATAGAGTAGATGTACTCCCTTCCCCTGTAAATAGTTTAATTCAATTTTAATGCTTATCTTTTGTATGTTTTTCATTGTATTGTGCTTTTGAATTGTGGGCTGGTCTAGATGAGGGAATAAAACATGGATTGGTGTGAACCTACGCCAATTCGCAGCAAATTTCATCTGTCTCAATGATCTTTTTGCACAGTCGCTGTTTGCTGTTCACACAGAGGCATGCCAGTGATTCAAGATGGTGGGCACATGGTTCTATACCCCCAACTTGCCCCCGCCAAACAGTATTAAAAAAAACCTAAATCCAAGGTGCGGAAGAGCAATCTTCTGCTCAAATAATGGGAAAGAAAGGGGGGAAGGCTGTTTCGTCACCTCAGCACACAATCCCTATGGTAACAATCTAACATGGTGGTTCAGAAGGCTGCTTTGTTAGCAAGTTCACCCCGTGCATATCTGACCAATCAGCTATCCTCTTCAGAAATGCGCTGCACTGCAATTTGTTTGTCCTAAGGAGTGGAAGTGCGCATTTTTCCCACAGCATTTAAAAAACTCAGGAAAAAGCTCAAAGGCTCCCCCCCCCTCATAGTTTTCCCAAAATTTGGCCCCCTCTCTCTGAAAATGACAGACTGCTATGGGATCCCATTTGGACACATGGGATTCCCCCACCAGATTCTATGAGGATTTATTTCACAGTCTGGACTGGCCCTGTGAGCCGTTTTGAGTCCCAGTTTTGGGAAAGGAGAGGGATATAGATAAATATCATCATCATCATCATCATCATCACCCCCTGAAATATGACCTCATGCCTGTGATTTGGTGTGTCCAATAACTAAGCCCAGTAGAATAAGGGGAAAGGACACAGGAAAACAGTAAGGGAATAAAGAACCCTTCCACTCATTGTCTCCGCTTTATAACAATCTATGCAACAGACTTCAAATGCTGCACAGCTCTTTGGCCCAAATGTGTTTCCAATCTATGTCAACACATTCAAAATATATTTAGTGTTATTTTCCATATTGTACCATTCCCCGTGTTACTGAATACATTTAACCACAGGTGATGGTATTCAACATACTTCTTTCGGTGCCTGTTCTGTTGAATGAAAGATGCTGCCTTTGTAACTGAAGAAACAGCATCTCCCTAAGAGCTGACAGACAGGCTTTGCTCCTTCAGGGAAAGAAACTCGTTTTCTTTCCTTGGAGGGTGGGGGGGAGACACTGCTAGCTATTATAGACGAGAGACCCATTTTCCCATTCCAAATGCACATATTTACAGTGTAATCCTAAACTTTCCTATTATAGAGTCAAGTCTCGCTGACCTCATGTAAGGGAGCAGTGCAAGGGAGCAGGCTTAATAAAAATTACTTGTAGGAAAAGGGAGATGCAAAAGAAGTTATCCTGTCTATCTATCTATTTGATCTATGCACTTTTGGGAGCTTGTCTATATGAGGCTATAAAATGTGGATTGATGCACACTAACGCCAATTTGCAGAAGGTTTCATTTGTCTCCACAGTGGTTTTTTTCCAAGCTCGCAAGCATGCAAAGCCATATGCATTTGTTCTTCAAACAGGTGTGCCTGCAAATCAAGATGGCGGGCACAAGTGAATTACTCATGTTTTTATTGTCACCAGTTGCCACCCCTGAACAGTATATATTTTTAAATCATATCTAAGGTGTGGAAGTGCAATCTCTCTGGCTTTTCTTCATAAACGAAGATTCAGGAAGGACTCATCCCGTGCTTTCTGCAAGCGCGCTGATGATTAAAAAGGCTAATTGGAGATAAACAAGTCTGGTTGCAGAAAGCACAGCAGAAGGTCTCCTTGGGTGATGTTTCCGGGTTGTGATTCTTTCTGCATTGTCGTTTCTCTTCAAGACTTGTTCGGTGTGAGTTCTCAAATAAGGCTGCAGCATTGTGGATAGTGCGTCTCCATGCCTCCCGATGTGAGACCAGGGCGGACCATTGTTGGTGATCAATTTGGCCGAGCCTGAGATGTTGTTTCAGGGAGTCCTTGTATCGCTTTTTTTGGAGTGCCCCTCTTACGCTGACCCGTGGTGAGTTCACCGTAGAGTACTATTTTTGGGAGGTGATGGTCCTAGACAACGTGCCCTGCCCAGCACAGCTGTGTTCTCAATATCATGGCCTCAATGCTGGTGATCCCTGCTTGCTCAAGGACAAGTGCAATATTCCACTTAAATAAACAGAAAAAGAGATCAGTGCTGTTTTCTCGCCTCAGTACATGATCGTTATGGTGAAAATCCAACATGGTAGTTCCGAGCACTTGCCTTGCCAGCAAGCCTTGCCCACTGCACATGTCTGACCAATCAGCTTTCCACTTCCACTCTTATTGGGAATGCGCAACAAAGCAAATTGATTGTCCTAATGAACAGGAATGTGCATTTCTTCCAGAGTATTTTTTTAATGTTGGGAAAAGCCACAAAGGCTTTTCTTAGGTAGTTTTTGGCATTTTTGCCCCCCCCTTCCCTCCAAATACGGCAGATTGATGTGGGATCCCATTTAGACAATATAAATTCTCCTTGAATTCTATGAGGAGTATTTTTGTCATTTAGACAACTCCTTTATCTCCCCACAGTTGCGACTCAGGGGTTACAAGGCAGGATTCTTTTGCTCTTTTGCTAGTTTTCTGTTAGTAGTTTATGAAAGAGCTTTGTCTGAGGATGGTGGTAGTTTGGGCATCTACTATACCTTGTGTTTCTGCTTCTCCCAGTCTAGCAGTACCACCTTTCAATTCTCCTTCCAAAATGTTTCCCCAGTCTCTTGGTGATTATCCTTTTAATACAAGCCAACCTGATTCACTCTTCCTGAAGGAACACACAAAGCAGAAGCCAGTTGTTACAAAGAGAGCAATATATTAAGTGCAGTGCAATGTGGGAAGCTATTTCAGAAGGGTAGAGGGAGGGCATAATTTCTTTTGGCATTTTAGCAGCAGTCACCTCAGGGCTGTGAGCCAAGCAAGGCAAACATACGAGGAATGTTAAAGGGAAACCCAAAGCCACAAAAACCTCAGTGCTCAGAGGGACCATTAATGAAAGAGATTCCCTAATTTTCTCCAACCTGTACACTCTGCTCATCAAATATTGATACAGAACCATAGTGGCACAAGGCCTGAAACCGGTAACAGAAGGCAAGGAAACACTGGAGATGAGATGGATATCCATGTTAAAAAAAACACACCTTCTCATGGCCCATATAGGAGGAGAGATGGAATTGTTCATCCCAACCATTTTCAATCATCCAGTCCAACTTGACTTGAACAAATGTAGCCCCAGTCCACCTAAAATTAGCCATTACTAACTCAGAGCTTTAGGTAGGCTCAAAGAAAGAGGTCTTGCTTCTCATTGTCTCTTCTTCTGCGGCATGTCTGTTGTTGTTATTAATTGCTGTCAAATCAATGGTGACCCTATGAATAAGAGACTTCCAAGACCCCATGTTACCAGCAGCCCCACTCAGATGCTGCAAACACAAGGCTGCGGTTTCCTTAACTGAGTCAATCCACCAGCGTCCTCTTTTCCTACTCGCTTCAACTCTACCAGATATCGGCCAATATTCTGCATTCATGGCCTATGTTTCATAACTTTAAGAATCTAGCTACACTGCAGTGCTCTGTTAGTACCTTGAGCTTTGGGAGAATAATATGAGCGAGTAATTCATTCACAGCCACCATCCTTATTCATGGGCATGCTCTGTGTGAACTTCAAACACAGATAGCTTCCCATACCAGCAATCTTGAGAAAAAATTGTGAAGACAAATGAACACTGCTACCATCCTTATTCATGGGCATGCTCTGTGTGAACTTCAAACACAGATAGCTTCCCATACCAGCAATCTTGAGAAAAAAATGTGAAGACAAATGAACACTGCTACAATGGTGAGCTAATGCGCAATTATCCGCTGTTAATTTTCCCATCTTGCTGACCCCCTGGTGTACTGAAATGGACCAGCGCAACCCACCGGGTGGGGGTGGGGAGGGGGAGAATTGTTGCCCGCCCCTAATCTAAAGGAATATCTCCTGTCGTATCTTATGTTTTCTGACCCTATGGCCATCATGCCAGGCCAAATGAGGTGAAGCAGGTGGCTCTAAGAGAGAGGGTCTTTTCAGTGGTGGGATCTTTAGAATGCCCTCCCCAGAAAAGTGTATCTGCAGCCTCCATTGTCATCTTTTAGGTCCTATATGAAAAACATTTCATTCTCCAAGGCATTTTGGCTGCTTCCTCTAAATGCTTTTAACACTCCGATCTTTGCGCTTCTCTGTTTTGCTGTTGTTTTTCATTTGCTTTTCTGTGTTGCGGTCTTCATAGTCTTTATTGCTCCTTTCATCTTGATTTAATAATGTCCAGTTTAAATCCTGGCTTATTGTTTGCACATTGTGTTTTTGATGTACTGCAAGCCACCAGTGCACTCTGGTTATTG
This sequence comes from Gambelia wislizenii, assembly GCA_030847615.1. Classification (NCBI taxonomy): domain Eukaryota; kingdom Metazoa; phylum Chordata; class Lepidosauria; order Squamata; family Crotaphytidae; genus Gambelia; species Gambelia wislizenii. Next base: position 21,361,997 of record JAUMIR010000013.1, on the reverse strand, counting down.
GGTGGTCTAAAATTGCAACATATGAGTAAAAAAAAATTGTCTGGCTAAGTCCCGAGTTTTATGGCATCCAATGGATTTGGTTCAGAAATGTCTGTTGATGCAAAGTTGTGGCCATCAGAACGCTATCAAGAATATGTTCCACCAGCCCTACATCATCTCCAGTGGTTATTAATTCATTGATTACAAAGGTGGGAATACATTCAGGGATAGCCATGGTGGCCATGCACCAAAAACAAATTCCAAAATCCACCAAAAAAAAAGTGATACCTTCATTGGCCAACCAAATGCAAAACACATGATGCAAGCTTTCAAAGCTCTACCGGCTTCTTCATCAGGCAAAAGATATTTAAAAAGAAAGAAAGAAAAGTGACAGAATTGGAGTCACAGGGCTACATACTGTTTCAGATGTTATTGTGTTGTTGTTCAGGTCCTGAACAACCTGAGCTGCATCAGTCCCCTCACCTGAACAACAACACAGTAACACCTGAAACAGCATGTAGACCTGTGACTCCACCATCATCACTTTTCTATCTTTATTTTTTAACATCTTTTGCCTGATGAAGAAGCCGGTAGAGCTCTGAAAGCTTGTATCATGTGTTTTGCACTTGGTTGGCCAATAAAGGTATCCCTTTTGGGGGGGTGGATTTTGGATTTTGTAAAGGTGAGAATAAAAATAGTGGCTGAAATTCAATATGAGACTTACATCTTTGTAAGTGGACTGTTGTGTGAGGGAAATAGAACTGAGTGGCCTCTCAATATCTGCATTCCCCTGTGGCTCCTGTAACATTACTACATACACATCATTGTACAACTCTGGAATAACGTATGTATGTATGTATGTATGAGCAACAGAAGTGCCCAATATACATCGGAGCACTGTTGCCAGCGCCCTGATATGCATATTATTTGCAGTGCACTAACGGGGTCTTGTCACACCTCTGCAATGTCCCTGAGGATTTGTAAAGTTACACAACATTGACCATGATACATAATCTTGGCCATAATATATACAGATATTTTTAAAAAGTGGGTTAAAAGTGGTGGCCTAAAGTGGAGGAGCAGAGGGAATGTCAGGGACCTTCGGCGACAATAAATTTTCTGAATGTATGCCCAGACAGCCTGAACTTGACACAGTCTGTAACTGAAACCTGCAGAATTCGCTTCTGCTCATGGCTTTGCTGACAGGTTTCAAAGGAGGATTGCATGAGAAATGCACTCAGAAACCTCCCAAATGTGGACAGGAAAGCCTGCCTTGATTGTGGGAATCAACTTACTTGATTTCTTATTCGGGGGATAGAAAAACCATCCGAAGCCATCCCCAGAGAGGCTGGGTATTCCATCTATCCAATTCTGTTAATACTCCATAAGAATAACCTATTTTATGAAAACTCTACCACAATGAAGCCAAGGCATCAGCCCACCAAGCTATACATTTGATATTGTATTGTATTGTATTGTATTGTATTGTATTGTATTGTATTGTATTGTATTCCTGCACAGGATTCAAAAAACCAAGGAAAATCTATGGATGCTGGTTGTAAAAGCCTTCAACCTCATCACCTGCTGTCAGAAGGAGAGCAAGGAGGGGGCTTGGCTAGCTTCCCAAGGGAGGGCGTTTCAAAGTCTAGGGGCAGCCACTGAGTAAGCCCTTTCTCACATCCCACCAGCTGTGCCTATGAAGGTGGTAGGACTGAAAGAAGGACCTCGGCTGAAGATCTCAGGGCAAACGAATGCAGGAAAACAGTCTGTCAGATAGCCTGAACCTAAGCCCTATAGGGGTTCATAGGTCATAGCCAGCACTTTGAATTGTCCCCCAAATTGTAACCAGCCCCAGTGAACGTACTGTGGGCATCCTTAGAACAAGCGGCAGATTGCTGAATGGAGTTTAAAGGCCCATCGCTCTGTCTACAAATGTCAGTGGCAGGAGAAAAAATTAGATGGATTTGTAAATACTTTCCCTCGGTATGTAGCTTCTGTCAGCAGAGGAGCTAAGATTGTCAGCTACTTACAGGAAGATGCACTGGAAATTCTGCTAGAAGGTGTTGGGTCCCTGGATGCAGGTGTGCTTACTTTCTGTCAGTGGTGGCACTAGGGGGTGCGGAGACGCCAGACCACACCAGGTGACCCCATTGAGGAGGATGACACCATCCTTAGCGACATCACAGCTTTCTGTACCTGATGTCCCAGAGATGAAATTGCTAACGTGAAATAAGGAGGGCATCACTGTGGACAGAGAAGCTGGACACCTGAAAAAGCTTAGGATGAACCACACTCCCTTCTTGCCAATGGCAGTTAACATGGAATCACGGTGCAATAATTGTGCAGTGTGAAAGGGTCCCATGAACTTTTCCAGATTTGCAAATTTCTGTATGAACAGGGAGGAAAGAACTTGAGGTGGAAAGAAAAATCCAATGCAGGAGAAAGTAGAACAGACAGATCTATCCATGCATAGACAAGACTGGATTGGGGCCTATTTTGAGCCCTGCTCTCCCACCACTCCACCACACTGGTTCCCTTTAGTTCCAGCTAGAATATACCCATTAGGTAAATCCAGTTGATTTAATGGCTGTACACAGTGGCACCACTAGGGGTGTGGAGTGGCTGAACCACACCAGGTGACAATGGGCTTGTCTACCCAGAGGAAAACAAAATGGATTGCACCACAGTATTAGCAAGTTGCAGCAGCTACAACTTGTCTTAATGGTTTTACGGCCCCCATAAATTTTGCATGCCTGTAGCTGAGATGGTGGCCACAAGTGGATTACTCAAGTTTTTTAATCTGCCGCCACTGAACTTTTTAAAAAACTATTTCTATGGTGTGCACAAGTGACATTTCACCTTTCCGAAAAAAAGAGAGAGAGAAAATTAATACAAATCCCCCATTTTATCACCTTAGTGATCACTCACTAAGGCAAAAATCCAACATGGCGGCAGTAACCCAGCCCCGCCCCCTGAACTCATCTGGCAAATCAGGTTTGCGCATCCTCTCATTTGGGCATGCAAATCAGATTGATTCAGTTGTCCTAATGAGCAGAAATGCATACCCTTGCATATATTTTTATATATATATATGTATATATATATATATATATATATAGACAGGGAATGCCACAAAGGCTTTTCTGCTCAGGTTTTTGCTGGTTTTGGCCCCCCTCCTTCACAATATGGTGAAATGAGGCAGAATGTCATTAAGACACGTAGGATTTGTATTTCTGTGATGAGGTTTTTCACCGTTTGGACAACCCTAATATCGGGGAGAGGGGTGACACCAGCCTTAGTGACACCACAGGCCATACACTAGCGTGGAGCTTGCAATAGGAATGTCTCTCTCTGGCTTTTCTTCCCAAACGAAGATTCAGGAAGGACTCATCCCGCGCTTTCAGCAAGTGCGCTGATGACTAAAAAGCCCATGTGAAACACACTTTGCAGAACTCCACTAATGCAACTGAATACAGCTGCCCAAAAAGTAAAAATGGATGGGTGAGGGAATGCACCCCTGTGTATAAATATCACCAACAGGATTCCAGGCCGCAAGTTCTCTCATCCCAGTGAGGATGAAACTTGTGACTGAGCACGCTTAACCTCAGTCCCCTCCTCTTGTCCAAGGCCAAAACCTTTCTTCAAACGGCACTAGGACACCATAGCATGTGCCAGGACTCAGGGAAAGGTGGAAGCACCACTCAAAGCCAAAGAAAGGAGGGGAGACCAAAAAAGCTCATCAGCCATTTGTGTAATTAATTAAACAAAGTCGAGGAAAAAAGCACAGGACTCTTGCCAACCCACCACTGACAGAGGGCCTATTCTCCAAGGCCTGTTGTGGGTTACCACAGGGTACACCTACAAATTCTGCCGTCACTTGCTTAAATATTTGATAGGAAATTAAACCCCCAGTCCGGCTTTTAAAATCATCCTCTGTCCCTTCCCTGGCCCCCCCCATGCCACCGCCCACTGCCGCCCACTATCCCTCCATCCAGTTCTCCTCTCCTTAGCACACTCTTTCCATCCTTCCCAAACCTCCTCTGTCAGACCCAGAGCATTAGGACAATTAGCACAAGCCCACTGGCGCCAATTAGCAGCCAATACTGTCTCTGTGGTGGGAGGGGGGCTGGACAAATGGGGGGCTGATGTCTCCAGCCTGCCTTCACACTCAATTACTTTAAGTGGAGTCTCTGAGCTGCGGTTGGTTGGACAGTTGTTGCAGTAATTGTGTCTTCTCTGTTGCTTCAGGCGCTCTGCTCCCAGGCTCTCCTATACCCTCTTTATTGACTCTCTGCCTTGTCCGCTTACATCAACACAGACTTCTTCAAAGATAAAAGACATGGGGGCGGGGGGGGGAGAGACCATGGAAGAAGGAGGGCCAGAGGGAGAGAGACTTTATGTCTTAATCTGAAGTTTTAGTGGAGTCTTTCCTGGTGGTGTAGCTATGGAGGGGGGTGAAATGAGAACAGCCCTCCCCAAAAAAAGAATTCTGCCTCCCCCCCCCGCCCCATGACATTTTCCTTCGGTCCCCAAATTTCTAGCATTGCAGTCGCTTAACCTTTCAGTTGAGCCTTTAGAAATATGGTTTAAGCATCCCAAGAGAAAAGGCTGGCAAAGTGACCAAGGGAGTGCAAACACACAAATAGAAGTCTCAGTGTGAACAGTTCATAGAATCGTAGAGTTGGAAGAGACCACAAGGGCCATCCAGTCTAACCCCCTTATTTGAAGAAATACACAATCCAAGCATTCCTGACAGATGGCCATCCAGCCTCTGTTTAAAAACCTCCAAAGAAGGAGACTCCACCACACTCCCAGGCAGTGCATTCCACTTCCGAACAGCTCTTACTCTCAGAAAGTTCTTCCTAATGTTTAGGTGGAATCTCTGGTCCTGTAGTTTGAACCCATTGCTCCATGTACTGGAGCAGCAGAAAACAAGCTTGTTCCATCCTCAATATGATATCCCTTCAAAGATTTAAACATGGCTATCATGTCACCTCTTAACCTTCTCTTCTCCAGGCTAAACCTACCCAGCTCCCTAAGCCGCTCCTCATAGGGCATGGCTTCCAAGCCTCCCAGCATTTTGGTCACCCTCCTATGGACATGCTCCAGCTTGTGGAGAGTTTTCCACCTCTCACTCTCTGAAATGCTATAAGTTGGAAGACCAAAGGAAAATTTCATTTGGGGAGGGCAGAATTCTTCATGGGGGTCCTATGCCTCCATGCCCTGTTCCCTCCATAGCTACACACTTGGGTTGAGACCATATTCGCACAATAGTTGGGTATCTCTTTTTCCTTAAAAAAAGTTTTAAAACTTCACATCTGTCTGAGAACATCACCTCAATTTGCACATTGAGATGTTTATATTTCAGCATTCCTGAAAACAGCGTAAGCACTAGATGTGTTTGGGTTCCTACAGCTTTACACATCAAGAGAAAACCAGTACCAGCCCCAATTTGCTTCATACGGTAAAAATGGAGATTTGATGCCATGCAGGCAGTGGCACTCCATGGAGTCTTTCCAACCTGACCTACGTGTTGACTCGGCATTCTGCACTTGATTCAACAATTTACTCTTATTGGGACTAACCAATTGGACTCAAGCTTATATTTGCTTACCTTGTTTCTTCGGTTTTTAAATGTGTTAAACCATACAGCTCTTAAAATAAATCCAGACACCAATCAAAATCTAATAAGTGTAACGGTGGACCAGAGCCATTATTCTTAAGCAAAAGCAATCCAGACGCAGGCTGGAATGTGAAGTTGCTGACAAAGGGAATCTTCCACAGGAGTTGTAAAGCACCACTTCTTTTAATTGGGTTCCTAATTGTAAGAACAGAGGAGATAAGGGAATACCGCTAAGGACAAGGCAGCCTAGTATCCTCAATATAAGCTGGGATGCAAGAGATGTCATTTCCAATTACAAAGAACCTTCCCCTCTTTTGTTGAACAGACCTGTGTGTTCTTGCATCCGATATATGGAAGGATTTTTTTAAAAAAGAAATCTTCTGGAAGAATCGCACCAGTACTCCACGCCATGTTTGGCGGCTGCTTTTTTGTATATGCAAATCATCAACTGATGTGCGGACAACAAAGGATGAACCTGCAACATGTGAATGTGCACACCAAGGTTTGTCTTCTAGGGGATGAAAGCAACTGCGTGCAGAAAACAAAAGGAAACAGGTTAGGGGAGAAAAGGTGCTCAACTGCACATTTTAGACAAATGCTGTACATCACGTCTCTGTTTATGTTCTGCAAAAGATTATTTTCTGCCGCACTCTGCTTCCTGTATTTGGGGGGTAGGGGGATGACAAATTTGCATCAGGTAAAAATCCAGGGGCCTTTACACACTACACAGTTATATCACCATGGTTTCAAGATAACTGGCATGGTTGCATCCTGTTTAGGATGCAGCCATGCCAGTTATTCTCAGCCACAGTGGTGTACTGCCTCACCAAACTACAAACCCCATGATTCCACAGGATGTAGCCATGGTAGGGATGCAATTTTTTGCAAATTCCCTTCTTGAAGGAAGCAACAAATAATCTGAGCACTTTTCTTCTCTTAGTGAGAAAGTCTTCCTAAACTGTGCACTTTTCCAAGTATTTGCAATTTGGGACTCATTCTACGTAAAATTTGCACCTGCTTGTTTTGTGCTGAAAACAGAATTTTCTGGGCAGAATAACAATATTTCTGCACAGATTTTTTTCTTCTGCACAGAAAGTTTAATCTCCTGTGCAGAAGATACTGGCTTCTGTGCAAAACAACCATGTTTTAAATTTTGCAGAGAATAAGTCTACAGCAATTTCTGCACAGGAAATATTTTCTGTATGGAACAGAATATTGTTTTCTGCACAGAAAATGCTGCTTCCTGTACAGAACATTCTGCTTTCTGCAGAAAACAACCATGTGCAAATTTTGTACAGAAAAAGTCCTGAACTGCAAAGATTCTCATCTGTTCAGTATTCTTCAACACTCAAGAAACACATTTTGACAATTTCAAAAAATATATTTGATCAGTCATCTCATATCCAAACCATGGCAATCAAAATGGAATCATAGCACTACAATTCTGCAGTGGGAATGGGTCCCAGGGCTGGCCCTACCATTTGGGAAAGTGGGGTCATTGCTTCTAGCAAAAGATGTTCAGAGTCAGAAAAAGAAGCAAACTATACTGAGGAGTTAAGAATGTGTAACCACTATTTGTTACAGTGTTTGTTTTCTGGAAAGTGGGGATTGGGGGACTTTTATGGCCCCTGCATGTCCCCTAAACTAGTACATATGTAGGGATCAGGAACACCAAACAGTTGTTGTTGTTGTTGTTGTTGTTGTTAACTGCCTTTGAGTCAACTTTGACCCATTTATTTATTATTTGATAGGTACATTTGCCACCCTTTCTCTATTGAACTGAGGGTGATCCACACTACACAAATCATCCAGTTTGAAACTGGATTTTTTGCCATGGCTCCTTCCTATGGAATCCTGGGGCTTTTAGTTTGGTGAGGCACCAGCACTCTTTGGAAGAAAAGGCTAAAGACTTTGTAAAACTACTTAACCGGGGATTCCACAGGAAGGAGCCATGGCAAATCATCCGGTTTGAAACTGAATGATTTGTGTTGTGTCGATTTGGCCTCTAACTCCTGGAAATGCATTGCTACCAAAGGATACCTCCCCCTCCTGTCTGAAGGATTCCAGAGGATGGAGCCATGGCAAAGAATCCAGTTTCAAACTGGATTATTTGTGTAGTGTGGATTAGGCCTGAGTAAAAGAAAAGCCTGAGAGCTTTTCTCGGGGTTCAAAAAAAATCTCCTTTGCCATTTTGGCTCAGTTCTAGTTCTTATTAGAGGTGAACCAAAGATAGGATCTGATGAAAAGACTCAGGAAAGATGGAGTGCAAAGCATTGATTAGTAGCTTTCCAATGTTCCATTGCATCATTTCCACCCTTTGCTCTCCCCTTCTGCTCATCTCCAGGTGTCACACTTGGTCATCTGACTGTCTGCTCCTCACTTCCCATGTGGAGAGACTGCTTCCCTCTTTTGTGGTGAATGGGAAATATTTATTGACATCAAAGACAAGCTCATTAGCTCAGAACAGGTGGGAACCATCTCTACCCCGAGGCAGCATCTCCTGTCTTCTGGGTAACCAAACTTGACAGCCGCATAGCTCGGCACTGTGGCCACTTTCCTCTTCGTCTTTGGACACACACCCCCCAGGTAACTAGGGGCCAGAAAAAACTGATAGGCAATGGCCCCCATAATTAAATCCTGTTAAACCTCTTTCCTCTCTAGGAATGCCAAGGGCAGCTTCAATCTCCTGGACTAAACATTACAAAGTTCTCCCTAACTCATGCGGTGGAGAGATTAACCCAAGTAATTAACCTCAGTATGACCAAGGACTTAAGAGAAATGGCAGGCAAGAAAGGGTCTCCTCCCAAAGATAGACATAGGGACACTCGCTTTTGCTTTAGGCATCTCCAGACTCTGTGGTACCATCATTAAGAACATGCAAGAGAGGCTTTGGCAGTATGGGTTGGGGGGAGTTAAAAACAAAGCATCAGTAAGAAATTCTTTGAATGAGCAAATGTCCAGGAGCTTGTCCGATTTTCAAATCTTGGAACCCAATGCAGATCTGAATGCAATTTGTGGCCAGACATTTGCAATGGAATTCACACTCATGCACAAACAGGCATTGGAAAAGACGTTTCAAAAATCTGGAAATGTACATATTTAAATAATATGTTTAAATGCACATTAGTTAATGGGAGAAAATGCATATGGGTAAGGTCTTACACTGGGAGACATATGTATATCATGTAGCTATGTTTCCCAGTACTACCCCTCCAAAAACCCCACTGTAAAGAATACAATCCCCCCCCCACAACACAGCCATTTCCATGTCACTGGAGAGTGGGGGGATCAGCAGGGTGCGTCCAACTATTTTTTGTGGCCTGTTGCACTGCAACAAATCTCCATACGCTCGGGTGGCCTTTGGGAAGTTCCTGCAAACAACATCTTTGCAGTGTGCCCAACTGTAGGAAGACAGCTGGACACCTCTCCACTGCTCCCCCTACCCTCCAACAACATGGAAATGGCCACATTGAGGACAGGCCACACCATTTACAAGGTGAGTTTGGGAGGAGTTTGGTCATTACAGTGGTCAGAACAGAATTCTAGCCTGCACAATGACAAAAAAAAGTGTTAGTTCCAATGGTGTAAATCCAACTTAGGCCATCTTCATTCACCAACTGGATGCCAACCACATGTTTCAAAACTGTGTGAAGTGACACATTGAGTTTGAAAAATTTTGCAGAAATATGTACAAATTGCAGTGGAAATTCAACACAGATCTGAGTGTTTGTCTATGTAAGGGGAGAAATGTGGATTGATGCACACTAACACCAATTTGCAGAAGTTTCTATTTGTCTTAACAGGGTTGTTGTTGTTGTTTTTCAAGATTGCAGGCATGAGAAGCTATCCATTTTGGCTGTTCCAATGGGCATGCCTGCGAATCAAGATGGTGGGCGGGAGTGAATTACTCGTGTTTTTATTCTCACCAGTTGCTGAACAGTTTTTTAAAAAAGCATTTGTAAGGTGTGAAAGTTTGATATTCTGGCTAAATAAATAGAAAAAAGAGGAAAAGGCTGTTTTGTCACCTCAGCACACAATCGCTATGGTGAAAATCCAACATGGTGGTTCCAGGCACTTGCCTTGTTAGCAAGCTCTGACCTCTATGCATGTCCAACCAATCAGCTTTCCACTTCTGCTCTTATCGGGAATGCACATAAAAGTGAATCAGTTTTCCCAAAGAGCGGGAATGAGCATTCCCGCAGAGTTTTTTTAAAAATACGGGAAAAGCCGCAAAGGCTTTTCCTGCAGAGTTTTTGGAGGCTTTGCCCCCCCCCTTCCAAATACGGTGGATTGGTGCAGGATGCCATTTAGACAAATCATATTCTCATCAAATTCTGTGAGGAGTATTTTTGCTGTTTAGACAACCCATTTCTCAGAATGAACTTTGAGGTGGAAATTAGAGAACCACAAGGAGCTCAGGCTTAGTAAATTCACACATTCCTTGTCAAACTGAGCAATTTCAATGGGACTGAAATCACCCCCTCCATATTATGTAAATAATCACCTTTCTTTAATTCTGTCTGGGACCATTTGTTCCTCCTGACTGATACTTTCCCCTTTCCACCCTGTTCTGTTCCCTTACATAAATGGATATAACACTACAAAGAAAGCTCTTCTTAATATGCCAACAGCAATGAAAGTACCAACGCTGCAGTACCTTGATTGAAATCCATGGTGCAACCACATTGAGATCACTGTGTACCTTCAGGTCATCACATCTCAAAAAGGATGTTGTAGAGCTGGGAAAGGGGGCAGAAAGGGGCAAGTAAAATGATCAGGGGGCAGAAACAATTTCCCCCACAAAGTAAGTTTACAATGTTTGGGGGGATATGACAGTTTACAAAATTACACATGTTGTACAGATAAGGCTTTTCATCCTCTCTCATAATACTGGAATCCAGGGGTTATTTAATGAAGCTGAATGTTGGTGGATTTAGGACATATCAAAAGAAGTACTTCTTCACTGGTGAAGGCAATAACACTGGAGACCACAACCCCAAGATGTGCTAATTGGCCACCCTCTTAAACAAATTTATACAGTGATTAGACAAATTCATGGAGAAGGATCAAGTCTACTATCAGCTTCAGCTGTTACACCAGCTGTATGTCGTCGTGGAGCTGGAGAATCTAAAGATGGCATGCACACGCTGGTAACCCCAAGACTGGACTTCTGCAATGAGCTGCCGCTGTACCAAATTCGGAAACTTCAGTTAGTTCAAAACATGGCAGCCAGATTGGTTACTGGTGCTCTAGGAGTGATTGTATTACACCAATATTAAAACAATTCCACTGGTTGCCAATTAATTTCTGGGCAAAGTACCAAATGTTGTCTATTACCCTTAAAGACCTACATGGTTTGGGTCAGATTACCTAAGGAGATCTCTTCTCATATAAGCCACCCCATACACGTAGGTCTTCTGGGGGACATTTACTTCAGTCAGCCAGGACTAGACTGGCAACTGTCACCCAGAGGACTTTCTCTTCAGCTGCCCCGAGACTGTGGAATGACCTGCCAGTGGAAATTTGATAGCTGGATACACAGGCTGCATATAAAGCACCACTAAAGCCCAGTCTCTTCAAGCAGGCCTACCCAGTAACTTTTTAAATTGTAAGTTTTAAAGTATGAATTTTAAACTACGTTTAAAATAATGTATTGATTTTCTATGTTCTTTTAATGGGTGTTATAGGTTTTTGGACTGGTGTTATGTGTTTTTAACTGACATTAAGTCAGTTAAAACTGTTGATGTATTTTCTGTTGATGTATTCCCTGCCTCAATCCATAGGGAGAGGTGAATAAGAAATAACAACAACAACAACAACTGCTACTACTACTACTACTACTACTACTACAGGTTGAGTCTCCCTTACCCAAAATGCTTGGGACCAGAGGTATTTTGGATTTCGGAATATTTCAGATTTTGAAATATTTGAGCATGTATCATAAGAGATCTTGGAGATGGGACCCAAGTCTAAACACAAAATTCATTGACGTTTCATACACACCTTATACACACAGCTGAAGGTAGTTATATACACATCATTTTTTAATGGTTTTGTGCATGAAACAAAGTCTGTGTCCATTGAACCATCAGAAAGCAAAGGTGTCACTATCTCAGCCACCAATTTTGGATTTTGGAATATTTTGGATAACGAAATTCCAAATAAGGGAGATTCAACCTGTACTACTATTCTCATGATGACGATATACTACTTCCAGGGTTAAAGGCAGCAATGCCTTTGAATATCAGTTGCCATGGAACAACCGCAAAAGAGTGTTGCCCTTCTGTCCTATTTGTGGGCCTCCCATGGACATCTGGTTTAGGGATGTGGACATCTATAAAGTCTGTGGCTAAGATCCAGCTGTTAGACTGGCAAAGGACAATTCTCCATCAGCATGGGTATGCCAGTGGTCTATGGGTGGCAGCTTCTTCTCCTTCCTGAGATGCCCAAGGGTAGCCAGAGGCTCCCATGTACAGCTTCATCCCCTTCCACTGATTTGCCATAGGGATATGTCCCGGTCTCGCTCCCTTTGTGCACTGGGGTGAGGAGAAGCAGCAACTGTCACACACATGCTCAGATGAGGACAGAAGCTGTTTCTTTGTTCCTTGGTGTGCAAGGGCAGCCAATCAGTTCCCAGTTGTGCCCCTGCAGCCAATCAGTGGTTGGGGGAGGTGGGGCTCAGCCTAGGAACCTCTGGCTGCCTTTGTACACCTGATGGTAAAGGAATTGTACAAGGAGACATAAGGTACCACCTACAGCAATGTCTTTAAATGTATGCATAACCCACCTATGGGATCCTAGCCTGATTCTACAGATATCTGCCCTTTCCTCCCACAATGTTCAAGATCAGACAGATCCAGCCTTAGGACACACTCAGATCCAATCAGTGACTGGGAACATGGAGCAGTGCCTGACAGCCCTCCACCAGGGTGGGGGCCTTGCAGAAGAAGGTATTGGAAATTTAGAAAATAAAATAAATAAAGGCCTGAAACACTTACCTACACAGGCGTAAACCACAGGTACACCTGTGCATGTCATTAAGAGGATGTTGGCCACAGTATGGCAGAGTTTCCTTTGAAAACGCCCAAGCAAAAACGTCAACCTCAAGCAAGCATCCACAGCAGAAAGGCAACCCTTCTGCTATGGGGACCACCCAGCTCCCGTCTATATCATGAATCAAGAAGGAAAGCGATTCTTGCTCTTCCTAAATGCAGTGCAAGGATCACTCAGACACATCCTTTCAGCACTTAGACACCCCCGGCAGGCTCCCCATAACATTTTCCAGGTGAGCACCCTTGCTCTCTCGGCTGTGTCACCCACTCATCATTCACCACTCCAACACAGTAGGAGCAGCTGATTGACACAGTTTTTCTCACGCTTGCCATCCCCCGAAGCTGACCTCCCTTCACTTGGGCTAGATCAAATCCAGGAGAGTGTACTTAAGGCTGGGTCAATGGGTAGTGTTAAAAGCCTTTCTTTTCTCCTTCCAGTAATGCAAGTTGGAAGGTGGCAACTGAGAGTGAAAACATTTCAAGTTGATTGCCCTACAGGTGATGTTTCCAGCTGGGTGGAGAAGCCATGGAAAAGCAGATGGTGGAAGATGCATGCAAACACACCAGATGGGGAAAGAGAGATGTGACGAGGCAGCAGAAACTGTGAAGATGAATGAACTTGCTTATTTCTCCTCTTCTGATCCATTCCCTTCAAGTTGCACTATTCACTCTTCTCACTGTCCCTTTCCCCTTTTTGAATAGTATCTCTTAGACACAAAGCAAGGCATTTCAGCTGAAAGCCATACTGAGTGCTTTGGCGGGAAGGAAAAAAGAGAGAGAGAGGCAGAATGTACATGTAGTTAGTGAAAGCAAATAAACAAAGCTGAAGCCCTTCCAAGAGATAACTGCTTTGCTTGAAAAAGGAAGTGAGAATAGAAGAGAGAAGAGCAAGCTGGACTGGAGCAATTGGGAGCAATCTAGCCTGTGTAAATGTTTTCCGGAGACCTGAAACATCCTGAAGAAGAATCATAGAGTTGGAAGAGACCACAAAGGCTATCTAGTCCTGCCCTGCAGAAATACACCATCAAATCACTCCCGACAGATGGCCATCCAGCCTCTGTTTAAAAACCTCCAAAGAAGGAGACTCCACCACACTACGAGGCAGGGCATTCCTCTGCCGAACAGCTCTTACCATCAGGAAGTTCTTCCTAATGCTTAGCCGGAATCTCTTTTCCTGTAGTTTGAACCCATTGCTCCATGTCCTATTCTCTGGAGGAGTAGAAAACAAGCTTGCTCCATCCTCAGTATGACATCCCTTCAGACATTTAAACATGGCTATCATGTCCTTGTTGCAATGGAAACCTTAACCAGCCTACAGAAAGGCTCTGCTCCCTGCTGATGCAACATTTCTCTGTAGCTCAGTCTAGAGGGGAAAACTGGGAGCTGTCCATGGTCCTGACTTCTACTTTAAAAGCCCTCTCTTGACCTGCAGTAACAGAGGTATCCTATCCAAGATGGTCCCTAAGAATTGGGACTTAACTTTGAGGTTTCTGCCTCCAACAAAGGTGAAACTTGATAATTTGGGCTATAATTAGAAAGTGTTACCTATGCAGTACCTAAAAGCTTTTTCTGATGTAGTAGTACACAGACTTCTTGGGAAATCAACATTCTCTAAGAAAGGGGCCTTTGGCTTCCCAAAGGACAGAGACAACCTAGATCCCAAGAGAAGTTACTTTACTACTGCTGGTGGAGTTTAAATTGCATTGTCCTTTGACTCTGTCTCCACTTGGCCAAGAAAGGGAATGGACTCTGCTTGAATTGTGATCCTTCCAAACAAATTGAACTACAACAGAAACATCTGAGACACAATGTAAACCTGTGATTCTAACATCGTCACTTTGCTTCTCCTGTCTGATTTTAAAAAAAACATCTTTTGCCTGATGAAGAAGCCAGTGGAGCTTTGAAAGCTTGCATGTTGTCTTTGGTGCATTTCGATTGGCCAGGAAAGGGATCGCTTTTTTGTGGATTTTGGATTTGGCTGTATTCTCTCTTGACCTGATTTTCTCTTTATCTGAGCTGAATTGACACTTTGCCTGCCCTGAACAGACCAGGCCAGGGTGCGAAACACACCAGAGCACCCCCAAAATATATCTAAACCAGATACATAACGGTGCTTGCTAGGGATGGAAAGAATATTCAAAAATATTTGGAAAAAATTGTCAACTAACATGTTTCCTGAGTGTCAAGACATCGTGATGAGGAGAACATCATCATCATCATCATTTATTTATTTACAGTTGTCCCTCCACATTCACGGATTTGATATTCACAGTTTTAAGTCTTCACGGCTTGAAAATATCCTTTAAAAAATAATAATCCAAAAAGCAAACCTTGATTTTGCCATCTTATATAAGGGACACCCACCATGGGGGTGGGTGGTGTTGGGGGTGAGTGGTGTTGGGGGTGGGTGGTGTTTGGGGATTTTAATCTGTATTGGTATTTTAATTTTTGTAAGCCGCCCCAATTGTTTTTAACAGAGGGGCGGGATAATAATAATAATAATAATAATAATGCTATGCCATTGCATATAATGGGACTTGAGTATTCACATAGATTTGGGTATTTATGGGGGGTCCTGGAATCAAACCCCAGCAAATGTGAAGGGACAACTGTATTTATTTATTTATTTAGTGCCATCAGTGTACATGGTGCTTTACATGAGCAGTTTACAACTGTTAATTTGACAGCTCCCCAGCTTCAGGTTTACAATCTAAAAAGACACTATCTAAATCTAAATCTAAAAAGACCGCCATCTCCCTTTCACCATCTTTTCAACAACAGACACCTGAAGATGAGCCAAATGGCCCCAAGGCAGCCTGAAACTGACTGCTCTTTTTCTAAACCAAAGTTGACTGTTTTCTGATGTACATTCATTTCCACTTTTGTGTGCCTTTCATTTTGAGCAGGAACAGGGAACTTTGGTGGATCCGTGGGCCACTTTTCTACCCCTGGGGCCCTCTGTGAACCACATAGACTGCCACAAATGTCAAAAAAGGGAGGGGGGACCCAGAGGTGACTGGAAGTCCACTTTTGGTTCTGAAAAACATCTGGAATCCTGTTGGTGTCTTACATGTTTGTATGCTCTTTCATGGAAACAGCTGAACATTTTTGTCTGATGCTGAAAGGCCATATTCAGTTCAAGAGTGCAGAAATGGTGATGAACATGAGGTGCTGTTGTGCAGGGGCGTGTATGGATGAGCATGCACATTGAGCATGAATTGCACTAGGCATGGGCACCCATGGTGCATTGTGCAGGTTTGTGTGTGGATTTCTTATTTATTTATTTAGTGTATGTTTCTTAGCACAGGATGCAAAGTGGCTCACAACCATTTAAAAGAAGGCACAACTAAAAACCTTCAATACAAAATTAAAGGAGAATTAAACTGTAATTCTATTTTTTAAAAAAAATATGCAAGTTTAAAATGTAAGTTAAAAACAATTTAAAAACCACATTTAATACATAACAAAATAGAAACACAACACCTCCGCACCTCCCCGCCCCAATCAAAAGCTCCATCTGCTGCAACAAATTAAAAACCAAAGGCCTGCCTATACCAAAAGGTCTTTGCCTGCTGGCAAGAGGGCAGCAGGGAGGGGTCCAATCAGACCTCTCTGGGAAGAGAGCCCCACAACTTTGCAACATTGTGCAACTCTTTCATGAGGAAGCATTGCACAAGCTCTGCATGACTCCATAAGTGTGAAGTTATGTTCCATCTCCTTGATGTAGGACCTCAGCCAGTGTGTTTGTTTTTTTTATTATTGTTGTTTTAAATAGTGCTGGGGCAGTGCAACCTATTTAGACTGCTTCCCAAAGAGTCAGCTCACACTTTTTTTTTCTTTTTCTTTTTTTGGCTAGAAAAGGAATGTTTCACGGAGTTGGTGGGGGTGTCAAGAACCACAAAAACAGTTTTGGGGGGATATGTGCAGCCCCAGAACCACCCTTTGCCCACCCTTGTTTTAAGAACATGAGTCAGAGTGTGACACAGCAGCTAAAAGATCCAATGTGATTCTAGGCTGTATCAATAGGAGTATAGTGTCTTGATCAAGGGAAGTAATAGTGCCATTGTATTCTGCTTTGATCAGACCTCACCTGGAATACTGTGTCCAGCTCTGGGCATCACAATTCAGGAAGGATGTTGAGAAGCTGGAACGTGCCCAGAGGAGGGCGACCAAAATGGTGGGAGTTCTGGAAGCCATGCCCTATGTTTAGGTTGGAGAAGAGAAGGTTAAGAGGAGACATGATAGCCATGTTTAAATATTTGAAGGGATGTAATACTGAGGATGGAGCAAGCTTGATTTTGCTGCTCTAGAGACTAGGACATGGAGCAATGGGTTCAAACTACAGGAAAAGAGATTCCACCTAAGCGTTAGGAAGAACTTCCTGATGGTAAGAGCTGTTCAGAAGTGGAACCCACTGCTGCCTGGGAGTGTGGTGGAGTCTCCTTCCTTGGAGGTCTTTAAACAGAGGCTGGATGGCCATCCATTTGGAATGCTTTGATTGTTTATTCCTGCATGGCAGGGGGTTGGACTAGATGGCCCTTGTGGTCTCTTCCAACTCTATGATTCTATGATTCTAAAAGGCAGCCCTGGAGGTGAGAAAACCTCTGGTTCCTTTGCCACACTTCAAAAATGGGATGGGAGGGAGAGACCCAAGCCCACGACTCTGCAATCAATTTAATGTGAACTCAGACAGACTCCGTGTCTACTCGATTCTCTTACCAGGAGTTTGTTGGCCCAGTGGGGAGAAGGCACTCCGTGGCTGCCCCCTTCCCATAATGGAAAGCAAAGATGCTGGCGCCACTATCTACAGAAGCCCACAGTAACAGATGAAGCTGTCATCAAACACCTCTGGGGGAAGGGAGGCCCCCATCCCATTGCAATGGACTGGCCTCCATCACTGCCTAGGCCTGCTGGCTAATTGCTCGCTGTGGAGAACACACACTTAAAGTGCTACCGTCACCATCAATAATGGGGCATTAGGTGCCTCGCTTCCTGCGTTGCATTGATCTGTTCCATCCTCCGGCTGTTGTTGTTGTTGTTGTGTGTGTGTTTTCTTCCCTCCCTCTCATTCTCTCTTGCCATCTCTCTCTTCTCTCCCCTCCCCACCTTAAAGTGTTTTCTCCATGTGTGTTTAGCCGTGAGTGGTGCTTAAGTGCTAATTGTTACACCACAGATTGATTGGCGACAAGGTGGCTTGCCAAGTTCTATCTCCCTTCTTCCAGAGACGGGATAGTGTGGGGGAATCCTTCTGTGCTGGTTAACTTCCTCTGTCGCTCACTTTTCCAGAATGGAAAGGAAAGGCCATTCATTGCTCCGTCTGCCAATTTCCATTCATATTCCGAGGTGTTTCTCCATTTTTCTCATCCCCTGGTTCTCCTTTGACACATATAGGCATGACTGAAGAGCAGACATAGATGGGACTGAAGCTCAGAAATACCCCCTTATTTTAAGGAATGCAGCAAACAGGATGCTTAAAAAAAAAAAAAACAACCACACAATCCCTTTCATTTCAGGAAATACAAAAGCTGGAAGGCGGGGAGCACTCATCACTGATAAATTACAAGAAGCTCCAATGCTGAGTTTCCATCACCAAAGCTCTTCTTGGGCATGGATGGTACTGCTTTGGCTACTTAAGGAGCCACACTTGGAGAATGAGTTCAATGTCAGTATACAGGAGATAGAGACATGCCAGTAATGCATAGAAAGATAGAATCATAGAATTGCAGAGTTGGAAGAGACCACGAGGGCCATCCAGTCCAACCCTCTGCCACGCAGGAAATCACAATCAAAGCATCCCCGACAGATGGCCATCCAGCCTCTGTTTAAAGACCTCCAAGGAAGGAGACCCCACCACGCTCCGAGGGAGTTTGTTCCACTGCCAAACAGCTCTTACGGTCAAAAAGTTCCTCCTAATGTTGAGGTGGAATCTCTGTTCCAGGAGCTTGCACCCATTGCTCCGTGTTCCAGTCTCTGGAGCAGCAGAAAACAAGCTTGCTCCATCCTCAACGTGACACCCCTTCAAATACTTAAACAGGGCTATCATATCGCCTCTTAACCGTCTTTTTTCCAGGCTAAACATACCCAGCTCCCTAAGTCTCTCCTCATAAGGCATGGTTTCCAGACCTTTCACCATTTTAGTCGCCCTCCTCTGGACACGCTCCAATTTGTCAATATCCTTTTTGAATTGTGGTGCCCAGAACTGGACAGTATTCTAGGTGCCAATTCTAGATGCCAATAATTATTTCAGAATAATTATCCTGAAAGACTTTGTGAAGCCCCACTGCTCTCTTCTTTTCAGCAAGGGTTTCCTGAGCACCAGAAAACCCATGACTCTCTCAAGAAATGAACAGTAACAAATATTCTTGTCAAGCCTAGTAGGCTCTTGAGCCCATCATAACATTTGAAGGAAGGCTAATGTCACTCTTTGTGACCCTTCGTGTTGCACAAGCAAGGCACAGGGCCCCGGGGGCAGGTGAAAAACTCTCAATGGGCTGGCAATGAGCCTTTCACAAGCCTCAGTGGGAGGGTAGCATCTAGCAAAACTCCCCACATTTCATATGTGTGACAGGCAAAACCACATGGGATGTGAGTCCTAGAAGCCATGGTGGCAACCACAGCAACTACCAGGCACTCGGCTGGCCATCAAAAATGTCTTTCTCCCACTTCTGGGTTGCCATATTACCTGGCTAGTCAGATTTCACCAGATTCTAGACCCATTTACCTGGTGCCTGTTTCCATAATCAGCTAGCCCAAATGTAGTTCCCAAACCTCGGTGGCCTTGCCTCTGTGACATTACAGGGTTCTTCCCCCATAATGTTGCAAAGAACCTGCTTTCTGGCCTCAGAAATCTCAAGGAGAGGGCTACTGCTAACCTGGCAATCCCAGAAGAGACAGTCAGGCTTTGTCTATAGAATGTGAGGGCATGCCATCTTGTTCTTTGCCTTAGGGCTGGCCCTACCATCGGACACAGCTCTAAGATGTTTTTGAGTCCTAACCAGAAGGGGCCTGTGCTGTCTAATCTGTTGGGGATAATTTGATTGTGTATTCCTGCGTGGCAGAGGGTTGGACTGGATGGCCCTCGTGGTCTCTTCCAACTCTGCAATTCTATGATTCTATGAATCCCTGAGATGGTCTGACCAAAACCCAGTGAAGTTCTTCAGTGGTGAAGCTGAGGGAAAGTATCTTTCTATGTTCTCCCTCCCTCCTTCTCCTAAGCCCCTTGTCTCTTTCTTTGGCAGTTTTGCCTTCCCTGGGGGTTTGGAGAAGAAACGGGACATTTTGAAGAGGCTCTCCCTTTTGAAAGCAAAATGAGAGTGGGTTGGGCTTTCCTAGCAAATGTCCGCTTGCATCGCTGTTGGATTTGGTAGCACTGTGGCCACTGGTTCCAAGTGGTTCCACCAGACTTAAATCCTCCTGGGCACAGTTTAGGACTAAGTCCAGGATCATCTCCTCTCTGGTCAGTTCCAGCTGTTCTAGGGGACAGGTATGAAGGGCAGGGTGAGAAATTGTGGGCCATGGGGTGCACGTAGCCCCTGAAACCCAGTTTTGCAGCCCCTGAAGCACCCCATTATTCCCCCCCACACACACACATCTCAATTTTTTTTATTAAAAAAAATTACAGTATGGTTTTGGGCAATTTTTGATCCAAACCATGCAGAAAGCTCCCCAGTGCATGAAAGCACATGAAAATACCCCCAATCCACTCCTACGAGCATCCTAAAACCCCATACTACCCAAATACCTCTACATTCCTCTGCAGTCCTTCTCAAAATGGTGTTTGTTGCCATTTTGAGAAGGGCTGCAGTGGGAAATGGCAGTATTTGGAATTGCTGGGGGGGGGATCTGTGGCCCATGGGATGTCTAGGGGTGGAATTGTCCCTTGGCCCTCACACAGAGGTAGGATATCTGTACATTTTATTTCTTTGTCATGGTTAGAAGGGAGAACAATTTACTCTGAAAAGGAGTTTTATCTGTTGGATTCCTCCCTGTTTTAACTCTGCATGTGAATTCTGCATCTGAGTCGGGGTGTGCATGATAGCTTGTTGTTGTTGATGATGATACTGTTACTACAACTATTATTATTTCCCCAATAAAAATTGGCATTTGCAGTCAGGTGTTTCCACCAACAGCTAATCTACTCCATCTTTTTTCCCTGCTCTCAATCGCTACCATGAGAGAGGTAACTCTCTCAGTTCCATATGTGTATTCCTCACCAAGAAATATTGGTCAGGTTTTTCACAGAGGAACTGGGACAGTGAGTATGTAATACTTGTCAGCAAGAGGGGTGGGTGTGCATTTTATTTGGTTTGGTTTAATAAGAATTTGCCAAAATTAATATTCCTTCACAACCACCATTTTTTTTTAATGGAAAGAAGTCGAGATTTTTCTTTTTAAAAACTGTATGTGGGAGGAAGCAAAACTAATAGATTCATCCATAGAGGCAGAGGGTTTTGAGGGCTTAACCTGTTTAAAACAAAAACAAAAACTAGCTTTGAATCCCTCTGTATATCCCTGTGAATCCTTGTGCATTTTCGAAAATATTTGAAAAATTGTTGAAAAACCTGTTTCTCAAGTATCAGGAAACCCTGATGGAGACACCTGGACTGACAGTAATCTTTGCAGTTTGGGACATATTCTGTACAAAATTCTCCTCCCCCTCCCCAAGAAAGCAGCATTTTCTACACTGGAAACAGTACCGTACTTTCTGCACAGAAGAGAGTATTTCTATATAAAAAAACATGTACATGCTTAAAAATAAGCTATGCCCCTAAGGCTATAATAAGGTAGTGACCATCACCACACCATGTGGCAATGAGTTCCATAAATTTAGCGTATTCCATGTTATATGTACTGCCTATTCTTTGTCCTCAGTCTTCCACTATTTAGATTTATAGAGGTTTTATTGTTATGAGCAGGGGTAGGAAACTTTCTCCATCTCAAGCATTTTTAAAAAAATAAATTTCTTTGCTAAAGCCCTTCCCACTGCCTTGCCCCCTACCTAAAAAAAAAAACCCACAGGTTAGAATCTTTCCTCATGCAAGAGTTCTTTAGCTACACCGGGGTTGAACAGAAATTGGGAATTTGAAGCCTTCCAAATGTACCTGGACTCCCACCTATTTGTCAGACACTGGCCATATTGACTGGGGATCATGGACACTGTAGTCGAAGAAGATCTGGAGGGCCGCAGATTCTCCATCTCTGCGGGATAATATACCTTTTGAGTTGGACTCTATCGAAGGTCTTTCTTCTGGATGAGGGAAGGGAAGGGAGAATGAAAACCAAAGAGAAAAAGGAAATATATCCTAATGTTTCTCATGTCCTGAAAACACAGAACTAATTGTTGCAACCTTACACACACACACACCACATCTCAGCCCACATCACCAATGCCTTTTAGCTTCTCTGATACTCTCCTGAGGGTCAGGGAAGAAATGGGGAGACCACTGGCCTCAGAGCCCCATATTGTCTGAGGATAATGCCAAGAACATCATAAGGAAAATGCTGTGTCTGAGGTCATCAGATTAGAGGAAAAACAAGAAAGATGTGTGATGGGGCGGTGGAACAGAGAGGGACAAGGGAACTGAGTTGACCTTCCTGAACCCTGCTTGCACTAACTTGATATAACGAATAGTTCTGAAAAACCAAATACTGTTAACCCTTTTTAACTGGGTCATCCCCTGCTGGGGATGGCTCAGCAAGTTTGCCACTGTAACCCTTTCCTCCCTATGTGCTTGCAATATCTGTGAGGGGTGATTGATGGGGAGATGGCTAGAGGCCACCTTCTCCCAGCTTTCTCCGATGTGTATTGAATTTGGTTTTTTTTAAATTCAATCAACATTTTTTTAGGAAAAAAAATATACCGTATTCATCTCCCACCTCTTCTACCCTGTCCTTACACAGCCTGAGGCAGCTAATGCCAGGGAAAAAAAATATTAAACCTGCAAGTTGAAAAAAAGAAAAAGAAGACAATCAATACCGGTCGACCTCCTTATCTATGGAGGATACCTTCCAGGACCCCCCATGGAGACCTGAAACTGTGGATAATAGAGAACCCTACTATTTTCAATGAGAAGAACACTGGAAGTTGACCATAGAGTCACATTGGAGGACCTAGAAATGCCTTGAGAGAACATATATTTTTGGACATGGATAAATAAAACCATGGATACTGAATCTGTGGATATGCAGGCCGACCTGTACACACAACAGCAAATAACACTATGCCCTTTATCAACACCTGGTATCATGGGCATCTTCCAGCAACTAGGCAGGTCATACAATTGACATTTTAATTTTCCCATAATGGCCCATGTCAAGGGCACTGGGCAATTCTCACAGTAATATGGGAGAGGGAGTGAATTTTCCCAGCAGCAGAATCACTGCATACAGTTTCACACTGACCTTCAGACAGCACTATGCTAATATACATTGCATGTGCAGTTGCACATCGCCCTGCACATTCTGCATTGCACTACAGTCATGTACATTGGTTTCCAATGTGCATTCGTTGCATTTTGTTACTACCCAGTACAGGGATTGTGGAATGGATGCAGAATGTATCTCTGTTGGTAGTCATTTACACTCTGCTGCAGTGACAGGGAATCTCAGCCCAGGATTACAGATACCATTTCATTGTCTTCCTTGTTTTCCACAGTCTGCGTTCCATGTGTACTGAGCATGTTCTATGCTTATTGAGCTGCTTTGGGTTATTTCATCTCCAGTTAGTTTTTATACTTTTGCAAACCTTGAGGTTTGTGCAGCTTGCTGACACTTCCCTCTGATGTGTGAGGAGGCTCCATAAGGACAGACAGTCAGAGAACTCACCTCCATGTCCATTCATTCCATTCTCTTTCTTGTTTGTAGCAATTTCTTGGCTCACCACTAGGGCTCTCCCAAGGTTGTTTTTTTATTATTATTATTGTTATTAAACTGGAGCATTGTTTTCTGAGATGGTCCTATAGTTTGAAGAGCAAATTTTCCCTTGTTTGGTTTTCTTTCATTGTCTTTTAGAGTTATAGTGCAATAATGCCATTTCACTGATGTGCTATAGCACTGTAATTCAAAATGGGGGAAAAAATGATAGGCAGATGAAAGAAGGAAGTATATTGTTCCAATCCAACATGTCTCAAAATTAAAAAGAAACCCACTTGTGGGTGGGAATACATTGTTGCAGTTGGTGCTGGGAACTGCCAGAAAACAGCCCAGGACAACAAAAATATTTTAAACAGTGTGAATGACAGCAACAAATAGCACAACCTCACAACGCATTTGCCCCATCTGGAGGAGCCAACCAACCTCAATTCCCCAACCAGCTAGGAAACAGACGATGTATTCCCTCGCATCTCTTTTATCTCAAGGCATCTCATCTTCACAGATACACTGCCTTTAGATATGGAGGCTTGATTGGAAAATCATAGAATCATAGAGTTAGAAGAGACTACAAGGGCCATCCAGTCCAACCCCATTCTGCCATGCAGGAACCCAAGCTCAATATTGATTGTGAATTTCTTTCATAGCAATAGCAATAGCCCTTACATTTCTATACCGCTTTATAGCACTAAGCTCTTGCTAAGGACTTTTTCAGACGGGGTTTAGCAACGGAAGCAGCCACGCCCCCGCTGCGAGGCCGCCGCACGACAGGGGGTCCACCCCGGATGACGCTCTCCCCCGCCGACCCCGGCTGTATTCTGGAGGATGGGGATGTGTTCCCCTCCCAATTTTGTTGGACTCCAGTTCCAAACAGCCCTATCCAGGCTGCTCATGGTGAGAGATGATGGGATTCCAAGTTCATCTACAATGACAGGTCCAATGTTTTATCATCCTTCTTTAATTCTTTCCTCCAAATAGCCCCAACAGGTTTCTCATCCAGCCTCTCCCTATATCGGAGCCTGCTCTGTGGTTTGCATTGTTGGTGTGGGAGCATTTTACAAGATGGACCTGCAAACGGATCTCACCATGGGATGTGTGCCAAAGCCATCCCTGGAGGGGAGGAAGCAGCCACGTCAACCACGCTGATTCAGCATGAGGCTCCTGCTTTCTGCCACTCCTTTGCTTCAGTCACCTCTCCCAGTCCAGCTGTGCATCGACTACCCAGCAAGGGAGATGATGTCAGCAGTCAGCTTTCCAGTGCTTCTCGACATTGCCCAGGAATGGCAAGGCAGAAATCCAGAGCCAGAAAACTCCCAGGCCCTGCATCTCTATATAAATCCTGTTGAAACTTTCCGTATCATTATGAGTGCACTGAATTCCCCTCGAGGTGGACCTCTTCTTGCAAGTACACGTAAGAGAAAGCAAGCCATCTGCAATCTGAGATGTACATCCCACACCAGAGTGCCCTGGCTGGGGAAGTGCTATTTAGCCGCTGCTCTGGCATCTCACCAAGGCTGCTTTTGCAAGTTTAATGGGACATCAATTGGTTGTTAAAAAAAACACTAATTGACATTAAATAGGGGGAGTTATCCGATAACATACTAACTCAATGCATGCTTTCTAAAAATGTCCAAGTGTTTCCCATGTGGAGGCCTTTCAAGTGATCTTCAAGATCCAAGATTCAGCTGCCCCATGCATAAGGGGTCATCTACACTAGAAAAATAATCCAGGTTGAAACTGGATTATTTGCATGGCTCCTTCTTATGGAATCCTGGGATTTGTAGTGTGGTGCAAAATCAGCACTCTTTGTCAGAGAAGGCTAAAGACCGTGTAAAACTACAAATCCCAGGATTCCATGGGAAGGAGCTATGCAAATAATCTGGTTTCAAACTGGATTATTTGTGTTGTGTGGATTTACCCAATAATGTCTAACATGGAGGAGAAGACTCCCTATATGTCCCTACCTGAGGATTGAGGTCTGCTGGGGGAAGCCTCCTGTGTGTTCCACCAGTGAGTTCAGTGCACTGTGTTGAGACATGGGAGAGGGCCTTTTCAGCTGTGGGGCTCCAAATGTGGAATGCTCTCCCCTTGGAGGCCCAATTGATGCCAACACTCATTTCATTGAGGCGCCAAGTGAAAACTTAGCTGTTCATCAAGACTTTGGGACCTCGTTAATTCACCCCAAATACTGATGTACATCGTTTTAAAAACATATTGATCTGTTCAAATCTGGTTTTAGCTCATTACAATGTTGAATACGTTTTTAGCTTATTTAAATTATTTGGACTGTTTTAAACTGTTCAACTTGCTGTCTTAGTGTCATTTGTAAGCCTGCCCTGAGTTCTTTTTTGGTATAGGGCAGGGTAGGAATATTTTAATAAATAATAATAAATAAATATGGTGCCATTTGTGGACGTAGCATTTTGCAGACTCGGGCTGCTCACAGGCTGCAGAAATAATGCTGTTTGACACTGCTTTAACTGCCATGGCTCGACGCTGGATGGAATTCTGGGATTTGTCCACCACCAGTTGTGGTGACCAGGAAGCTGGGCCCAACAGCCACATCCAGCTAGGACCCAGTTCGATGCAACAGAACTTTTCTATGGTAGCAGTCACACGGTCCACTGGTGATCACGCTATAAATTTTACTGATTAAATTTAGGTTGGAGCCAGAAAGGGCAGGCAGGCAGGAGTAAAAAGTTGAGGCCATTTTCTCCTCCACTCCATTCCTCTCTCCCCTACCACCTTCCCCATTTCATCAAGGAATGCCTCCCCGACCCCAGCTCATGAGGAGCTAATGTCATGGCTGCTTTCCTTAAATAAATTGTATTTTTTTTTTCTTCTCATCCGCCCTGAAGATGATGATTAGGGGAGGAAATCAAAAACAGCCCAACGTTGGGTTTCCAGGTCGCTGCTTGCCTCTCCTGAAGTTGACTAGGGGGCAACGAAACAAGTCCTTTAATAATGTGGAGGAGCGGCTGGAGAGTGTGAGCCTTGCAGCCTCTAATGAGGGGCCATCAGCCAAGGGTTGGTTAACGCAGATTGTTAGAAGGAGAGAAATAGCTGCTAGGTTGGAAAGGGGGCTGTTTGTGTTCTGAGCTTGTAGAATGCAAGGAAACCAAGGCAGAGGTTGTGTTGCAGGGGGCAACTATTGACCCTGAGCACTCCACGGCTCTTAAATGAGTTATCCTGTTATTTCGGGAGCATGGCAGTAGAGTGGGAGACAGGACATTGTTTTCCATCAACACAGGGTTTGGGACTCATAAGCCATCCTCTCCCCTCCACACACACACACACATATACAATGCACACATCTGATTTCCTGCCCCCTCCATTTCTTTTTAACTAGTAAGTGGGCGCCAGTCTTCCAACAGGTCCTTAAGAGCCGTCACTCAAGGATCATGAAATATTCACAGGGCTTAATCTTCGAAGGGGATCTACAGAGACTCCAGTCCTGATGGGGGCTGGATGCTCTCCACCAACCGGCAAAGTGGGCGATATGGCAAAGCAAGAAGGAGACATCTGCCGGAGGAAGAGCAAGTCCGGCGCCTGGATACACAAGGGATGGTCCATGACTAATCAGAACCTCAGCAAATCTGAAGCCTCACTTCCTGTGCATCAAGGAGTCTTTCCTTCTTGTCCTACAGGCCTTGGTATGCGTGTTCGTGTGTGCGTGCGTGTGTGTGCTTCCTTCATCGACATTGGAAATTGTTCAAAGAAGTTTTGATTCCTGAAGGATGCTAGATCTTCTCCCCACACCCACCCCATCTGTCTTAGAGCCGCATGACACAGACTGCCCCTCTCTAATATTGGGCTTAGGGAAGTCTAGGTCCACCAAAGGTTCATCCATTTAGCTATAATGAAGCCCAGTCCTGTCAACACTGACTGTCAGGAGAGTTTCCAAATCTCAGGGAGGAGTCTTTTCTTGCTTTACTCATACGCACCACTGTCCTGGGGGGAGTGCAGATGGTGAAATAAATCCTCATAGAATCCAGGGAGGGGGGATCCCATGTGTCCAAATGCAGTGTTCTGTCATTTTTGGAGGGAGGGGAGCAAAATTTGGAAAAACTGTGGGGGAAAGCCTTTGGGGATTTTCCCAATTTTTTTAAAAAAAAAAAAACAGCAGCAGAAATAAGTACTCCCACTCATTGGCACAACCAAATCGCATCACAGCGCATTCCTGAAGAAGATAACTGATGGGGTGGGGGTGGGGAGAAGATCTAGGATAACTGCATGTCAGGGGGTTGGACTGGATGACCCTCGTGGTCTCTTCCAACTCTACAATTCTATGATTCTATGATCAGGGACATGCACCGGGGGGGGGGAGGAGAGGTAGAGCTTGCTAAGAAGGCAGCACCTGGAACCGCTATGCTGGATTGTCACCGTTGCGGTTGTGCGCCGAGGCAATGAAACAACCTTTTTTTTTCCATTCTTTAAGCAGAAGATGGCTCACTAGGTGGTCTTGGGCACACCACACTCTCAGCCTCAAAGGAAGGCAAAGGCGACACACACACCCCAGAACAAATCTTGCCAAAAAAAAAAACCTTAGGGTCACTATAAGTCAGAAATGACTTGAAGGCACACAACAACAAACTCGGGAAAAGCATAACCCAGTCTCTTTTCCTTTTCCTCCATGGAAGGTGGATGGGAGAGAATGAAGCACATCTATCATTCTGCTTGAGTCCAGAGCATGCAGGAGTTGCAGGCAGGAGGTCTCATACCTGGTCCCCAGCATTCTAAATACATGCAGGGGCCCTTGTCAAGATCAGCAGCGGAACCCCCAACATCACACCTGCTCCAGGCTTCCATAAACTGCCTGGGTAGCCCTGCAAGGCTGATTGGGGGGTGGGGGAGAAATTGGAGGCCCTCCTCAATGAGGGTGCTATTTATCCTATTTATCCTGCTTATATGGTACCGATGGTGATATGCTGTCTGGCTTATTATTATTTTTTTAGAAAACAAAAGCCTTCTTTCTTCTATGGATCAGTTAAAAAGTGGTCCGATTCACTTCCGAATGAGCCAATCTGCTCCAGGTTGGAATTGGGCTGATCAGACCCATTTTGGACTCAAACTGAACTCATCTGAATCAGCCCAGTTCCTTTTAGACTTTAGGATGTGTCCAAAGTGATCGCACATCCGTTTGCGTAGGATTAACAGTTAACCACTGCAGTCTCTTGTTGTCACACACAACTGCATTGTTATTTCATAACTGTGGTTAGCAGGAAGGGTTTGAAAGAAAGTACCTCACCTGTGCCCTTTGTTTTAGTTTATTTTTCCAGGCAGGTGGGACAAGATGACTAGAGATGAGCACACAAATGGTATCCTCCATCAATTCATCTAATTTACTTGCACAGAAAAACCTAAAAGGCAAGAAGCCAGGCCGTGACAGATTTCTCTGTATGTGCCATGGCGGGTCAAGACCTCTACCTGCCACAGACTGTCAAGGATGGAGTCATGCCTCCAGGACTCTCCCATCTCCAGGTAAAAGCCAGAGCCAGGAAGCTCCATGTCGCTGACAAAGGTCATATTTGCCTTTCGATTCATGATAGTTTTCTCAAAGGTCACGCAATGACCTGAGGTGTTGGTGGCAGCGATAGAAGAAATTCTCCTTTCACTTCAGGGTTTTCTTCTTCAATTTCTCTGCCAGGTCTCTCCCCCCACCCCGCAAAAGCCAGCCAGCTTACTCCCACCTCTCTCTGTCTCTTTCTCTCTTTCTTTCCTATGCAAGGAGTGTATAACATTGACAATGGTATAGCAGCTGCTTCAAGCCAAGAACCTCTATAGACAACCAGTCTTAACACAGCCTTCTCCAACCTGGCACCTTCCAGATGTGTTGGACCACAATATTCACCATTCCCAGACACCATGGCCATTTGGCCATGATGGCCAAGGATGATGGGTGTTGCAGTCCAGTTCATCTGAATGGTGCTGGGTTGGGAATGACTGTTTTAGCACCATCACTGCAGTCCTCACTCATTTTTTGTGTGTTTCGATTAGTGGAATGAAAGAGGTAGACAAGATCCTGAAGTGCAAAGACATAACACTGAACACCAATGTTAGGATTGTCCACGCCATTGTATTTCCCATCACAGTGTATGGTTGTGAGACCTGGGTGGTAAAGAAAGCTGAGAGGAAGACAATCAACCCATTTGAGATGTGGTGCTGGAGAAGAGTTCTGCAGATGCAATGGATGGCTAAAAATGCAAATAAATGGGTGCAAGAGCAACTCGTGCCTGAACTCTCCCTAGATGCCAAGATGACTAAACTGAGAGTGGCATACTTTGGTCACATCATGAGAAGACCTGACTCACTAGAAAAGACAATCATGCTTGTGAAGGTAGAAGGCAGTAGGACAAGAGGAAGGCCACATTCCAAATGGAGAGACTGTTGATGAGAGGGTGACTTGGAGGTCTCTCATTTATGGGGTCACCATAAGTTGACATCAGTTAAGAACAAACGTATTCAAAATCAGGGCACTACTAGCATGATCACTAATGCCCACCAAATCCCACCTTAAGTTGCAGGGAGCCACTCCGAGTGATGGAGGTCCGTTCTGCTGGTGATCAGGGTCCAGCAGGGTGATGTTCCCAGCCCCTCCCACCCACTGAGAGAGGCTGTGACAATTCAGAAGCAGGATCCCATCACATCTCCTCATCTCACTGCAGATTGCTGGCAGGACAGGGCTGGAAACGTCATCCAAACGTTTTCTGCTGCTCCAGAGACTGGAACACGGAGCAATGGATGCAAGCTCCAGGAACAGAGATTCCACCTCAACATGAGGAGGAACTTTCTGACAGTCAGAGCTGTTCGGCAGTGGAACACACTCCCTCGGAGCATGGTGGGGTCTCCTTCCTTGGAGGTCTTTAAACAGAGGCTGGATGGCCATCTGTCAGGGATGCTTTGATCGTGATTTCCTGCATGGCAGGGGGTTGAACTGGATGGCCCTTGTGGTCTCTTCCAACTCTACAATTCTATGATTCTATGATCCTTCTACACCTCAATCATCAGAACAGACTTCCATTGCTCAGAGTGGCTGCAGGCTATTAAGGTAGATATGGGGGGTTGGGTCAAGGGACAATAGTTACGCATTCAGCAATGTAAGATCTCAGCCAATGTTTTAATATTAATAGTCTAGTTGCATTTTTTAAATGCTTGTAACTATAATGTAATCATTATAATGTGAGTTCCAATCTGGGGAAAAGGCAGGGTATAAATAAAGGAGGAGGAGATGATGATGATGATGATGATGATGGTGATGGTGATATTGATGCATCTATTTGTGACTATGCTTGCTCCCTGAACTGTTATTGTGATGACCTACACAACATTGGTGATCCCACACACAGCCCTTTTCCACCCGCAGCTGTAGACACTTTTTCATTCTTTAACATGTCATTTTTCAGAAGTAGCAATGCAGTTCTCAGCTCAGCGATCATGTAGAAAAATGCATATATCCGAGAAAGTTGAATACAAATTACTGCAGATTAAGCAAAGTTGGAGGAAATTTGCAAAAACAAATACAAAATGTTCATGCTTTTTTTTTTCTTTCCAGGCTGTTGCAGATTCAACGCAGACATTAAACAAATTAAACAAATCTTTTTAAATTAAGCAAACAAATAAACAAATAGGCTGGACAGAATGGATTTATATATGAATCCATGTGAAATGGACGTGGACTAGAAACAGATTGCTGCAGATCTGTACAGAGTTCTCCTGTCCTTATGGCATGCATCCTCAGTCCCACGGCATGTGACCAAGGCTGGTCACATACAGAGGGTCTTAATCCCATGTTGCAGACTGGCTTCCTAGCTTTCCGGGAGAGTAAGGGAGACTGTGGCAGTGGCATCTACAGCAACAGGCCAGCGTGCCTGTCTGGACTTCCTCCCATTTGGTGACGGTAACAGGGGAGGAACGGGCCTGATCTGTGTGCAGGATATGCCATCAGAGAGCTGGCATATCCTGGCCCGTGTAAATGAGCCTTAGAAAATATTTAAAACCCTTGATTAATTAGAAATTTTATTTTAAAAAAATGAAATGAGTCACTCCATAAGAACCATCACCCCAATTTCGTTGCTCACAAGGAGCCTCAAATCACAATATTTCCTTGGTTGACCACTCGGGAGATATGTTTTCAGCAATTAAAAGAGATCCACAAAGGAGACCTTGTGGTCTATACCATCTTGCACAAACGCCATTGAAAGTGACACTCAGCCTTCGTTGAGTTTGTGCAGCAACCTCCAGCCTGCTTCAGGATCTGAGTGCCAGGAAGAAACGGGTGTCCCAAGCCCTTGGATTTGACAGGAGGTCACATTTTGCCCTCAAACAGGGAAAGCACTTTCCTCTCTCTGCTTAACACTTAGCAGATCTTCCAAATAAACATGCCCTCTTTGGGAAGGGCAGTCAGGTGTGCCAGACTCCTTGCAATGTCCTGCAGGCATCAGCGGCCAAATTGTAACCCTCTTCTCCCCCCCCATACATACACCCAGCTGCCACCCTTGACCCTTCTAGGTTTGTCGGATGGTTGGCTAATTTAGACACATTGGGGTTGATTGCTCTTACCAGCTTCCTGCCATGGTTAGCAGGAGTCAATCATGTCGCAATTTGGAACCAGGTCAGAAAGACTATTAGAGCCCCACAGTTTCTCAGGAAATGAGACACAGCCCACCTTGGTGCCCCTGTGGCATTCTTTTTCTCTCTTTCGTATGCTGAACAGCTGCTTTCCTCGCAGCTGTTCATTGCAGCCTTTCTGAATATCTTTCAGACAAATCGGAATAGATTTAGAGAAGGGCAACCAAGATGGTCGACAGTAGGGAAACAACATGTCCTAAGAGGAAAGGTCAAAGGGACTGGGTATGCATAGCCTGAAGAAGAGAGACTGGAGAGCGTGTGGGTATGCTTTTCAAATACCTGAAGCTCTGTCACATGGAAGAGAGGACAGGCTTGTTATCTGCTACCCCAGAGGGCAGGACTTGGGTTACAGGAGGATAAATTTCAGCCTAACATTAGGAGAAACATCTTCCTGGCATGGTAGAAACAACCATATTAGAGGGGTGTTGGGCTCTCCCTCACTAGTGCTCTTTAAGTAAAGGTTGAGCAGCCATATGAGGGGGTATTCTAGCTTTGGCTTCCCTGCATTTAGTGGGAGTTGGACTACCTGGCTGACAAGGCCCTCTCCAGCTCTGCAACCCAGCATTTCTGAGGATAAGAAAAGATGCTGAATTAGCCTGACAGTGACTGAGGACTTTATCAGCCGAGCCAAATCTCACCAAAAAAACACATCATTTAGGATGCAATGATAGCACTAAAGGCAAAATTATCAAACGTCCTCATCACTTACCCATTCCTGCTGTGTCACGCTGGCACAAATGAGGCATCATTTTTTATTGCTGGGCTAAGCTGTCAATAAAAAATGATGCCTCATTCGTGCCAGCGTGATGCAGTGGGAATGGGTAATTGGTGACATCATCTGAGAATCCCAGCTGTTTCTGCGATTGCCGCATCCTAATGCCACGATAAAGTCCTTAGCAGAAACAGAGCAGCCCTTCCCCGCATTTTATCCCCAGATGTTGTTGGACTACAATTCCTGTCGTCCCCTGTCAGCATGGCCTGTAAACCCAGTCCTGCCTTTACAAGCAGAGAGGTGCTCTGAAAATGTCCCATGGGTGTTGTCAGCTTCAGTCCTGGAATATATGCTTCTCACAACCCCACCATTGTTCCCCCATCTATTAGAAAAGTCAGATTAAACAGCAATGCTATAGGACCTCATAGATCAGATGCTCCATCGTCATCACACAGCATTGAGCTCCAAAGAAGGACACAGTGCAGTGGAGGTCATGAGTTTCAAAGCACACATTTGGCGATATCTTTATTAGACCAATGGTCAACACGGCTCCCCCTGCCATTTTTCAGCTTCAGAATCCAAATATACTGGGAAACCTTTGGACCTCTTCAGACAAAGAAGAGCAAAAATAATTGCATTTGGTTTGTTTGTTTGCTAATCCACAAACTTCTAATCTCTGCATTTTTGGCATATTGACCTTCTTGGTTAGAAAAAAAAAATTGTCATGCCTCTTGCACCCACCACTCCCAAAATGTCTGTGGCGCTATTACAGATTAGCATGTGACCGAGCTGTAACAAGGAAACTGTTGTTGATGGCGGGTTACCTCCTCTCCCCCCACCCACCCCATGTTCCTGATTATTATTGTCAATATCCAGTAGCCAAGACCTCCCGCGGGAATGCCAGGAGTTTGTTGGGATGCAGACAGCTCTGATGTGGCAGCAAAGCAGACTCTAAGCAGTGGTGTAATTTAATAAAGAGACACTTAAAGCAGTATACAGTGGAGTCAGTCCACTTCAGATGGCCTTCTCTGCTAATTTAACACTGGCTAGAGCCCCTGAGCTGGCGTCTCCAGGCTCATTAGGGACGAGGGGGGCACTTCTGGCGTTGCTTCTACACTCAAGAGACTTTATTATCCAAGGCAGCCAATTTCAATTATTCCCTTGGAGGAGGTGTGTGTGTTGCAGGATGGGGGAGCTGGCTACTGTCCACCCCTCTTGTTCCACTAATTTGCTCTCCTTTCCCTTTTTGGCTGGGGAGGGGAGCATGACGAAAGTAGATAATTGCTTCTTCAACTCACAAGACTGCCCCTCAGCCATTAGGAACAAATGCATTCTCTGTAGAGGTTGCTCTCTGATCCCAGCTCCAATCTCCAGGCTACTCAGGCCGGTGGCTGAGAAGGGATGGCAGAACATCATGTTCCATTTCTGGTCTGTCCTTGTTAGGAAGGATAGTCTCCCTCTAAAGGATCACTATTGCTTCCTAGAAGAGCCGAGGCCTAAACTGTTGGCTGAAGTAAGGTTCTTTGGCCTACACAAACAATTCCCATCAATCTTAACACAGAAGAAAATGGACCACAGCAATCATGGTCCACAGAATATCCCAAGTGCATATGGAGCAATATGAACAGGACTCAGAACTGACTGCAATCCAACCTCCTTTCAGCATAGCATAGCATAACTATTCACATATGGTGATAAGCTACACAAGCACTTGAAGGCCCACAATAACAACATGGTCCCTAACTGGATGTCACCCAAAGGGTTGCCGGATGAATATCATTCCAGGGGCTGAGATTTCAGAACCAAAACTTGAGACCAAGGGATGTTAGAAGGGACTGGCCCCTGATGATGTCACTGGGATAGACATCCCAAGCAGCATCATAATATGTTAAGCATCGGCCACAGTTGCTCAGAATTCATGATTCAAATTGGATTTTCTTTTTCTTTTTTTAAACAAAGTAAAATTCACGTGCACACATTTTTCAAGGCAGTGCTCTCTCCCTGGGATTTCTCCCTTTCACCCTGAGGACTGGAGAAGACAGTCCAGACCCAGAGAGTTGGGAACCCTAGATACCTAGGAAGCTGCCTCATACTGACCCAGTACTGTCTACCCTGATTGGCAGCAGCTCCTCAGGATTTTAGACTGTGGTCTTTCTTAATCCTACCAGGATAAGGTGGGGATTGAACCTGGGATCGTCTCCATGTGAAGCATACACTCTTAACACAAAGACGTGGGCTGCCCCTTAGACCTATTGCATGTAAATCTTTTCTCCAATATAGCATCAACCCATATTGTCCTAACAGTCCTGGTTTTGTGTGTCTTTTTGACTGGGGAATTCCGCAGCAAAATATGGTGAAATGGTGAGTTTTGAAAGATAACTGAGTTGCTAGACTTTATCACACCCCACTGTTATAGTGCTACTAGCTGTACCTGGCATAACATACACTGTTAAAAAATTCCCCCAAAAACTCCTGGTAGACCTCACAACAAGTTGACTGCCTGGGTCCTATCTCAGGTGGCCCACCACCACTGCCAGTTGACTGGGTCCTGTTCTGACAGCAGCAATGGCATCCCACTGCCGCCGCCAGTTGACTATCAGGGTGCCGTCACAGCCTGTGACTGGTGAGTGGCTGAGGGAATGAGGGGAGGGAGGGGCCCTTGTGAGGCTGGGGGATGCAGATTGAGTGCAGATTAAATGGCAGGAGTGGATTGTGAGGTGGAGATGGAATTTGCATGTGGGTGGTGATTGGCTGGGTATGTTTCCTGAGCAGCCAATCAGCACACTGGGAGAGGCAACATACCCAAGATATACATATACATACACATACATGCATATATATATATATATATATATATCCACTTAAAAGTGTTCTGGCTGCATTCTGGGGTTTGTAGTTTAGTGAGGCCGAAGAGCTCTCTGGCTGAGGTTTCTCAATGCCCCTCCCAAAACTGCAAATCCCAAGATTCCACAGGTGGCAGCCACTGCAGTTAAAGTGGAATAATAGCGCTATAAGAGTGTAGAGCGATAATCTTTGCTGTTTGTGTGATGGTTGAAATGTGAGAAAGTAGGTAATCAGGGCCATTGGAATGCAAACCAAACCAAATTCTCTCACCATTCTAAGAATGAGAGCAGTGGCATGTAAGCTGCCAGTAACAGAAGCCAGAAAGCAATCTCCTAAAAACAAACTCCCTGCACGTTTTTATTAGTTGATTCAATTTACCCTTCAGGCCTGCATGCTATGGTTCAACAGGACCTCCCTCCGGGACTGCAGGAACATGACCAAGAGCATTTCTGCCTGTGCTGGGTCAGCTCCCTCCATGGTCTGATAAGCAAAGTCAGCTACCTTGTTCTTCCAGCAGGAAAGAGGAGGCTGTCTCTTTAAAAGGACTTAACAGGAGTATGGAATTACAACTAACTTGGTTTGGAGCCATTGTGTATGGGCTTTCAGGAAGAGCTAAACCATCAATCATGCACAATTACTCTGACCTTGTATGAACTTTTTTTTTTTCCTGAACACAGTAAGATTGCTGACTTGGGGGACCTTGAGAAGCGGACTTGATTGGTTCAAAGGAAAGGATTGCTGGGATCTAAACCTTCTCCCCAGAACTTTCCACCACTGCTACTACCATCACCACTTCAGTAAAGGAACTAAGGGCTTGTCTAGATGGGCAATTTATCCCATCTTGCCCCCATCTTAGAGCCCTGCAGTCCATCCAGATGACTCAGGGCATTTGCCCCATTTTGCACCCACACAGTCATTATGACCCACCCAGGGGCAAAGAAGAGGAGAAGATGGGGTAAGGCCTGTGACAGCATTTTAAAATAATACCTGGTAAAATCTGCTCCAGCTGGCAAAAAACATGGCCGCAGGAGCCCATTCGAGCATTGCCATCTGCCGTTGCTCTTCCAGATCCAGGGAGCAGGTCCGCACATTGGTCACATGCAGCTTCCTGCCTTTGGACGGTGGGATGCGGGCGGCGATTGCCGCAGTGACAGACCAGAGTGGCAGTCTGGATTTTCTCCAATTTTGTCCTGGTGATGGGGAATGAACAGGCCTGTTCTGCAGGCAGAATATGCCAGCAGGGAGCCAGCATATTTTGGCCATCTAAATGAGCCCTTAGACTGGGAAGATGTAAAATAATAATAAGAAAATGCAAAATTCTACAGTCAGGCAACACCTTCATTAAGGCCAATCAAGTTATGACAGAAGAGTGAGTAAACTTTCAAGTTCTCCAGAACTTTTGATGAACATCTACAGCTTACTCTTGCCATGACTAATCACACCAGACTATGGAGATTATCAGACAGGAACGAAAAAAAACATTCTTGTCCCACAACCTCGATTCCCTCTCCTGTCCCGCCACAATCACCCCCCCCACCGCACTTACTTTGTCTCCCGTTGGCAGGGCAGCCCAGGAGTGAAAGGAGCTCTAACGGAGCTCTGTTCACTTCCTGGATCCAAATCCCGTGGATTCTTGCGAGAAGATGCAAGCACGGGAAATTCAAAAAGAAAAAGAACCCAAAAAAAGTGACAGCAAGTACAAAAACACACTTTAAATGTTCAAGTAACCCAGGGAGGGTGAGATTGCAACATCAAGGTAGATTATGCACTTTTTATGACCCTCCCTGGTTTACTTGGGACTTTTTTAGTGTATGTATGTGCTTTTAAAAACTTTTTTGTGTGTTTATTTTATTTTTGTTTTGTTTTTTGAATTTCCCGCACGAGCATCTTCTCATGAGATTAGGTAAGATCTTAAACGAGGATGTGAACGGAGCTCCTTTCACTTCCCATTAGTGCCTGGGAAGCCTTTTGCCAGGAAAGAAGGTAAGTGTGGCATGGGGAGTTCTTTTGCAGGCATAAAAATGGCAGACTTATGCCGGCAAAAGAACGGGGTTTAGGGGGGGTGATCTGATGAAGACCTAAGACTCTGTAACACCAGCCAAACCCTTCACTACAGCACTCTCTTCATTAGAGTGCAACGAAACCACTTAGCTATTGTATAGGAAATGTCTCCTGAACCAGGAGTGTCGGCAATTTCCTGTAGAGACGTACAAAAATGTTCACATGCTATGCGGAGAGGTTAGCTCATGTTCCAGCTAGAAACTCAAGAACCCAGAGTCCTAATGCACTTTCAGGTGATTCATTTCTATATCTATCTATCACATCTCAATGTGCGAGAATGAGAATTGTGCAAGACGACGAACTTCATAACAGAGGTAAGCAGGAGAAAAAGAAGGATGTGATGCTTTTCAGACACACAGATTGATTTCATGGCTGCTGCAGCAAGGAAGTCCTTTGGCAGCTGACAGAAAGGATCACAAACACCACAGGAGTACATTCTGTGCCTTAGTTCTAAAAGAGGTAAGCAGGTTCAAACCTGCATGTAAAGGCACAGCTGTGTAACCCTTTCCCCCTAATGCCAGAAGGATAAGGTCCAGTTGTGACAGCAAAATGCTGAAGGAAAGTTACTCTTATGGTGAGGCTTGGGGAACTGCCACTGACATCCTATTCAGGCCTGACGTGCTTAGCAGAGATGGTAAAAATCAGCCAAACTACTTTGTCAGTCATTCTGAAATACTTCTGGTTCCAGAGCAGTACTGAGCTACTCTCAGTTACAATAGCTTCCAACAGAAAGTAAGATCATGGGAAATACATTTAGGGACTTTATCAGACTAGCGTCTAAAAACACTGTAATTCTGTGAATGGGGAAAGCAGAAACATAGTGGCATTATAATACTCTACAGTGAACTCGCCACGGGTCAGCGTAAGAGGGGCGCTCCAAAAAACCGATACAAGGACTCCCTGAAACAACATCTCAGGCTTGGCCAAATTGATCACCAACAGTGGTCCGCCCTGGCCTCACATCGGGAGGCATGGAGATGCACTATCCACAATGCTGCAGCTTTATTTGAGAACTCACGCCAAACAAGTCTTGAAGAGAAACGACAACACAGAAAGAATCGCAACTGGAAACATCACCCAAGGAGACCTTCTGCTGTGCTTTCTGCAACTGGACTTGTTTATCTCAGATTGGCCTTTTTAGTCATCAGTGTGCTTGCAGAAAGTGCGAGATGAGTCCTTCCTGAATCTTTGTTTGCGAAGAAAAGCCAGAGAGATTACATATTATTGCACGTCACCATAATCGTGTAATACTGGCACGGAATTATCGCACGACCACCACTAGCACTTTAAGAATGGGATTTTACTTCCATAATTTAGCATGGGTGAGATTTAGGCAGTTCTCACAAGAAGACACAAGTACACTTAACAACTCCCAAAATCCCTTAATTTACAAACTAAACCAACACTTAAACCTAAATATGTCCAAACAAAATGGGACAGTTCATTAAAAGAGCGTCCTGTAGATTGTTTTCATCTTCTCACCCAAATGCTGGGAATGGGGAGGGGGGAAAGAGGACCGCCCATTCATGCTTTAACCCCGCAATTACAGCAGGACGTGTTTTTGCACACTCTTCAATACTGCAAAAATAGCGATATTAAGAGCTATTGACAGCTTGTCCCGTCAATTAAAAGGGAGGCATTCTTGGTGGCTGGAGCACACAATAACCATAGGAGGATAACAATGTCATGCAATACCAGGAACCCATTTGTGCTATTATGATGTCATAATTGTGCAATTATAACCTCATCTGATAAAGTCCTTATAATGCACCTACTTGAAGTAGTCATATACTAAGCCAAGGTCCATCTAACATGGTATTTTCTGCTCCACTGGACTTCAGCTGAATGTCAGGACCTCAGCCTAACCTAATGTGGATTGTGACAGCATTATCTAGAAGGGGGAGCAAAATGTGTTTGGTTTGTATTCTAATATAAACTGAGGGCTTGTGCACACTGGCCAAATGCCCTCATTCTGTAGTCCAAATCCCGATCTGCCCCCGGGCAGTCCAAATTACTTCTGGGGCAGATATGGGGCTTAGATGGGGGCAAGCGAGGATAGGCCCTTTACTGCAATATGTGAAAATACCCAGTTTACTCCATTTCTGCT
Source organism: Gambelia wislizenii (assembly GCA_030847615.1). NCBI lineage: Eukaryota > Metazoa > Chordata > Lepidosauria > Squamata > Crotaphytidae > Gambelia > Gambelia wislizenii. The sequence goes on along the minus strand of JAUMIR010000013.1, from coordinate 21,322,122 downwards.
GGATCGGGCTCTGTGTGTCCATGGAAGCCTGTCCCAGAATGGCACTCTCTACTGTTGCCACCAGCTCCCTGGTTCTCCTGGAAGCCAGGCAGGGGCCCTACAGCATGTGACTGAGGTTGGTCACATGCAGGTGGCTGCAGTCACATGTTGCAGGACCCCTGACTGGCTTCCACGTTAGCAAGAAAATGGTGGCCGCCATGGCGGAGGCACAAGCTTCAATGATGGCTGGTGTCCTATTTGGACTCCAGCCTGTTTTCTGCAGGTAATGAGAGGGGACACAGGCCACCTCTGTAGCCAAGATATGCTGGTGTATGCCGGCTAGTGTAGAGAACTCCTGAGTTAATCCATACTTCTTGAATGAATGCACAGACCTGAAAGCAATTAATCTACAATATTTTTACTTTTCTAGATGTGCAATGAGCTACTAGCTCTCTAATCAAAAATTACATACAAACATGCACACATTAAGAAAAAGAAAATGTATACAGCCAGAGAAAATGAACCCCTACAATACAATAGTGTGCGTGTGTGTGCACATCTGTCTGTATGTGCAATCCTCGAGATGAGGAAGGGCTCTTTCCCAACTGTCTTCCCTGAGGGTTTTGGAGGTGGACCAATCTGTCCATTCTAAGTTGTCTCATTTTTTCATTTTTCCAGTCTTAAAGTTTGGTTTGGCCCAAACTTTGGGAGTTTTTACCGGTGTTATTTGATAACTCTTTTTTTAAAAAAAAATGAAAATATATGCATGTTTGAATGCACTGTTTTGTTGGCAAGTCCCTTCGCAAAATTTGCAAAAGCGGGGTTGTAGAAGGATAGCTTTGGATGAGTGAGCAGAAGTATAAAACTGGGTAAATGTGCATTTTTTGAATCACATCAAGAAAAGATGGCTCCCTCATTTCTACTGGAGATGGACTGTGGGTCCATTTCCAAAGCCTGCATTGTGATATTAAGGTTTGGGGGTACATCTATGTGCATACTTGTGGCCTATTCCACATCTTCCATAGCTTAAAAAATGCACAGGAGGCCAACTTCATGTGAATTTGAAGGCAAAACAATGACAGTAGAAAGCAGAGAGGAAACATTGCTAGCAGGAAGCCTGTACCCCTTCCCCCGCCGCCGCCTTCCCACCCACTCCAAAACCTTCACTCCAGCACCACATCACAGCTTGATCTAAACCTAAAGGAGCAGACTGTCATGTTTGTGTGTTAGATATTTTTTCCCTTTCTCTAAGGCCATTCCTTTCATTAAAATCCTACGATATGGAGGGAGGCGGCACATTGATGTATAAATATACCTCCAACGTGCCTCTAAGTAAGCCTATAGGAGCCGAGGCTTCACTCCCAGAAGGCCTTGAAGGAAGAACAGCCTTCGGGGACATCAACCAGGAGGGATTGCAGACACTTTGGAGGATTGGATGGGGATTCAACATGATCTTGATAAGACAGAGAACTGGGCTGAAAATGGCAAGAGGAAAGCCAAGGCAAGCAAATGTAACATGACACATAGCACAGGGTGGAGTTGCCGGGGGTGGGGGGAACAAAATGGCATGCACACGAAATGGACAATTGCTGGCCAGGCTGAGAAGAAGCTAAGGGAAGAGACACCAAGGCAAACTCTCACAAAGGAGGTTGGAATAATCTGCTACCCTCCCCGCCACGAGTTCCCCATGTAATTATCTGAAATTGAAATTCTGTAACAGAAATATATTATGCTGACTGTACTTCAATAACAGGAGGGTCTAAATACCCTAAAGGCACCAGATCCTGTCTGATCTTGGAAGCTAAGCAGGGTCAGCCCTGGTTAGTACTTGGATGGGAGACTGCCAACAAATACCAGCAGGTGCTGTAGGCTACATTTCAGAAGAAGGAACTAGCAAAACCACCTGTGAATTTTCCTTGCCTAATGAACTCAGCAGGGGAGGAAGGAGAGGGGAGGAAGAAGCAGAATCTTGCCCTTCCCAGTAGACTCAGGCAAAAGCAAATTGTTGCAGCCTATCCCACCTTGTGTGTTCTTGCTCACCAATAGGTTTTACCATCTTGACCACACTCTGATGTTGCTTGGCCACACATGTACCCGTTTTCATCTGTGGAAATGTCGGAGTACATGAGAGAGTGAGACACTGGCAGTCTGTCCCACCTAGCACTCTTCCATTTCCTGTGTTCATATTTTTAATTTTAATTTTTTAATTAGGTATTTATATCCTGCTCTTCAGCCACAGAGGCTCCCAGAGCAGCTTACAAATTGTTAAGCAATAGCAATTTACACATCTACACCACATTAAATGCTTTCCAATGTGTGTTAGCTAATTGCCCCCACAAGCCGGGTACTCATTTTACTGACCTACAAAAGGATAGAAGGCTGAGTGAAACATGGAGCCCTTCCGATCGAACTTGCAATGTGGTGACTTGCAGTACCGGCATTTAACCACTGTGCCACCAGGGCTCCCTGATATTTCCTTGGTCTCTTGGCCTGCCCTTTTGCTTTGGATGCTTCAAGTGTATTCCTAAATGCTCAACTGAAGGTTTAAGTTACTGCAATGCTAAAAATTTGGTCATGTTGGTGGTGGTAGGACTGTGCTGCTGTACAAGAAGAGTTTTGGGGAGGCAATATTGGGAGATGTAACTGCGTGATGCATGTACCTCTCCTGATGCAGCATCTCAGACTTTGTCTACATTATCAAGTGAAAATGAATCCCTATCAGAATAATAACACAATCCTAAACACATCTGTTGTTGTGCGCCTTCAAGTCATTTCTGTCTTATGGTGACCCTAAGGCAAACCTATCACGGGGCGGGGGGGTTGGCAAGATTTGTTCAGAGGGGCTTGGCCTTTGCCTCCTTCTGAGGCTGAGAGAGTGTGACTTGCCCAAGGTCACCCAGTGGGTTTCCCTAGCTGAACAGGGATTTGAACCATGGTCTCCAGAGTCATTGTCTGACACTGAAACCGCTATGCCACCATTATACTACGCTAGGTCTTGTTATAATTTGAGGGGTCAAGACTAGAAATAGGCAGAGGACAGAAAAAAGGAAAACAGTTCATTGTACAATGTGCTGATGGGTTTCAAAATTCATCACCACAAGATTAGTACATCATACTGTGATTATCATTGGCCTCGTCTATATGAGGCAAAAATATCCCGGATTGCCCTGCAGTAATTGCAATTCGCAGCAGCTACCATTTATCTTAATGGTTTGGGCATTTTGCAGATCACAGGCATGCAAAGCTACCCGCGTTTGCTGTGCGAATGGGCATGCCTGCGAATCACGATGGCAGCCACGGGTGAATTACTCACTTTTTTACTTGCCTCAATTTGCTGCCGCCAAACATTTAAAAAAAAAAAAAAAGACTATACCCAATGTGCAATAGAGCAATATTTCACTTTAACAAAAAAAGCAAAAAACAAAAAACCAACCCCCCCATATTATCACCTTATAGTGCTCGCTTGTTAAAGTGAAAATCCAACATGGCAGTTCCAGGCATTTGCCTTGTTAGCAAGCTCTCATCAGACCTATCAGCTTTCAGATTTCTCTCATATGGGAAAATGAATAAATTCACATCCCTTGTCCCAATGAGCAGGAATGCCCATTCCTCCCGCTGTTCTAAAAAAAACTCCGGGAAACACCACAAAGGCTTTTCCTGCGGAGTATATGGTGTTTTCGGATCCCCTCCTCCCAAATATGGAGAAATGAAGCAGAATCCCATTAAGACAGTTCCTCTACTGAAGCATGTGGATATTTTTGACCAATGAGCAATAGCCGTGTTCAGTTCACAGTGGTGGAAGTAGAGTTCTCCACATGGTAGAATTCTGCATAGATGAGAACTGCACATGGATGCTCATGTACTTTGCACACCGTTGTGCATGGGTACACATTGCACTTTGCGTGCGCAGATGTCCATGCACACTGGGTTGTGCGATGTCACAATTCACTAATAAGACAGTGTTGTCAACCATGATATAACTCTGTGGCCATAAAGTTACGTTTCATCTCCTTGATCTACACTCTTGGTCTTTGAGTATCAAAATGAGTTCAAAATGTTTCAGGCTGTTTCATCTCACTGAAGCTCCAAGACTGAAAACGGGTTCACATACAAAGATTTTTGTGCTGCTATCTGTTGCCCTTCATATTGTAGATAATCATTCATTCATTTACTTAATTTCTATGCCACTTTTTCCAGAACAGCTCCCATGCCGTTGCTCATCTGCTTGGGGCAGGGATTGATGGCACTAAACAATTATGTCTACCGAGAAACTTTACCTCAACCTTTGGGGCAGGATGAGGTTGGGAAAAGTTGCCCTAGAGCTCTTTTCTTTCTTACTATCACCACAAGTTTTATAAGGGAGTGTTACTGGCCACCTCATCACATTTGAGGGTGCTACTGACCTCCTCCCCATTTTAGGCCCATAGAGGCCTTTTTCCCAAACCCAGAAGCAACTGCCAAGCACATCTCTCTCTCTCTGGCTTTTCTTCGCAAACGAAGATTCAGGAAGGACTCATCCCACGCTTTCTGCAAGCGCTGATGACTAAAAAGGCCAATCCGAGATAAACAAGTCCGGTTGCAAAAAGCACAGCAGAAGGTCTCCTTGGGTGATGTTTTTGGGTTGTGATTCTTTCTGCGTTGTCGTTTCTCTTCAAGACTTGTTCGTCGTGAGTTCTCAAATAAGGCTGCAGCACTGTGGATAGTGTGTCTCCATGCCTCCCGATGTGAGGCCAGGGCGGACCATTGTTGGTGGTCAATTTGGCCGAGCCTGAGATGTTGTTTCAGGGAGTCTTTGTATCGCTTTTTTGGAGCGCCCCTCTTACACTGACCCGTGGCGAGCACATAAGGCTCTAGAAAAGGCACTATTGGCTTTTTGGGGACAACCTTTTTTTCTATCCTAACAGCACCTGGGGAATATAGGATGACCACAGTGGGGCATGTGGGCCCCCAGTGTCCCATGGGGGGGGTTCTACAGTTCCCCCTAGCTCCTGGCAGCTCCCTGCCCTTTGTCTAAATAATCCATAATGATACGTTAAAAACTTCCAGATTGATTGTGCCCTCAATTATGACATTTTTGCCAATGGCAGAGGTACCTGCACAAATCTCTGTGCGTGAGAGAGAGGGTGTGTGTGAGAGAGAGTTAGTGATGGAGGAGAAATTCATTCTTTCTGAGTGTTTATGTGAACTTGGCAGTTGCTGCCTCCTGAAACTATATGTAAACTAGAATGCACATACATTCCAAAATCCTGCACTTTGCAGAATATTGCAATGCAATCCACAGCACAAAAATTGCACACAAAATGCACATGTACCTTATTTTTTTCTCCATGTACAAAAATGTGCATCATAGGAGGGGCAGGCTTTGCTTGCAAAAGGTGACGCCTAAGAAACAGTGCATGCCAAAATGAAAAGAAATGTGGACAAGATCTCACGCGGATGCACATGACAGATTCGCCCGTCCACTGTCCATCAGTTTGCGTGTGCACAGGGGTCTGTGAAAATGCCTTCCAGCCGTTAATTCTTTACAGGTTCCATTCTTGGTTTGCCCCTCATTAAACCAGACAGTTGGGCGCCCTTGTACAGTTCGGGATCACAAGCTTTGATAACCTGGCCATTTGATTTATGGCTACCAAAGCCAAGGTGATCACCTAATGAGAGGAACCCAGAGTGTCAACCTGTTTATTAAATACCCCAAACCAGCTGTAGCACCAGCCGAGGTAATCATATTTCTCCTTCGGCTTGCTGCTGCCTCATTCTCCCCTCCTTCCAGTCTCATTCTTTCAGCATGGCCCTCTCTTTTCATCTTAAAAAAAGAGCCGGGATTTAGGATGGGTCACTGACGGAGACTGTCGGGGGCACACAAAACATTTGTGATATCCCGCTGATTTCTTAGGTGTTTAGAAGTTAATAATAGTCAGCACCTCATGATTCTTTCATAGATGTCAAACAAGGACATGAAAAGATAGGGGGGTGCAGGGTGAGACTGCATGGAGCAATGGAGACGTTGGGAATTTCCCTTACCCCCTTGGCTTGAATGAAAACCCTAGCTGGACCAAAGTAAATTTGGCAGCTGAGAATGGATTTAAAAGGGAAATTAATTTTCAGCAGTGTTCAGCTGCTTTAGGTGAGTTAGATTCCTCATTTATCTTCATTCATTCTCCTCCGCCATAAAAAGGGTGAAATCTACCCCAGTCATACCACTTCAGCCACATGAATGTCCTTTCAACTCCCTGTGGCAGGTTTAATTTTTAAACTCTTTGAGGTTTGCAAACTGTTTGCTCCCTCCCCTAAATCATTTCTAATAGGTGAAGAAGACTGTTTGATCAGAAAGGCCATCCAATGCACACATGTGCACATGCGTGCACACACGGAAGTTGGCACTCCTGTAAAATAGCTGATTGCAACTGAATTGGATATGAAAGGCCATTTTTTAAGCTAGAGGACTGCACCATGATATGAGGCAAGATGCAGGGAGACATTTTAGCAACCTGTTCATCACAATGAGACTTGACTAGAATCATAGAATCTTAGAGTTGGAAGAGACCCCAAGGGCCATCTAGTCCAACCTCCTTCTGCCATGCAGGAATACCCAAACAAAGCATGCCTGACAGATGGCCATCCAATTTCTGTTTAAAAACCTCCAAAGAAAGAGACTTCGCCACACTCCAAGGCAGTGCATTCCACTGCCAAACAGCTCTTACTGACAGGAAGTTTTTCCTAATGTTTAGGTGGAATCTCTTTTCCTGCTGTTTCAGTCCATTGTTCTGTGTCCTGTGGAGCAGACATCCTACATTGCATTTACTAAAACTTAAACCTAGAGTTATGGATTTGTTGTTGCTGTTGTTGTTGTGCGCCTGCAAGTCATTTCCAACTTATGGCAACCCTAGGCGAACCTATCGCAGGGTTTTCTTGGCCAGATTTGTTGAGAGGGGGTTTGCCCTTGCCTTCCTCTAGGGGTGAGAGAGAGTGTGACTTGTTTAAGGACACCCAGTGGCTTTCCATGACTGAATGGGGATAAGAGCTCCATATTCACCTCCTGTATATACCGTATTCATGATTGTGACACTGTTGCCACAATCATGAATGCCTCTCAGAATGCACCTTACCCTGAAGAAATCCACTCCATGCAACAGAGGCCTGCAGTATGTATAAGTGTGACATTTCAGCATGACGTGGCTAGGGAGAAGGAGACTTGTCGCATCACAGCTTGGGTGCAGGAGTGGGCATTATTCTGAATTGCCCCACTTGCTGGCACTACAGACCTCTTTCGCATGGAGTGGTTCCCTTGAGTTTAAGGTGGGTTCTTGGGGTCCAGTTTCTTAGGGCATTAGTAACTACATTTATGTAGTTACAAATGCAGTGTAGCATCTGGGCTGAGGTTTTCTTTCCCCCCCGATAAGTGCAAAAGCACCAAAATCTTTGAAACAATTGTTGTTGAACATCAGAAGCTGCCATGTATCAGTTCACACTATTAGTCCATTAAGCCCAGTATTTTCTGCCCTGAAAGATAGCTGCTTATCAGGATCTGCCTTGCATGTGGAAGGTCTCACTTTCAATCCCAGACATCTCCAGGATGGGATGAGGGGGGGACCCTTATCTGAAACCCCAGAGAGTTGCAGACAGGCAGGATGGGCCAGGGATGGGCTCTTGGATGTTCACGGACTTCAGAATCCATGAGCCCTCACTACTAACTGTACTGTAGGGTTAGAAATCCTCAGATGATTCCTTGCGTTCAAGGATGAACAATTACAGTAGCTTCCTCCCCAATGCTGAAGGGAAAAAAAAATCTTCACTTCATTTTTGCCATATTCAAATATCCCAAAGTACTGCAGAGGAGAAAAACACATGGGGTTTTGTGCAAAAACAACAACAGCAGCAGCAACAACAACGCTGTTTTCTGTGAAGAGAACCAGTTTCCTACACAGGAAACAGTGGTTTCTGTAAAGGAAAGTGATTTTCTGCCCAGAAAACAGTGATTTTTCAAATCAAGTCTTGTGATATAACCAAAATCAACAAATTCGGTTTAGTCAATTTGGCTTCCAGTGAGAGTTCAGGATTGATGTGTTGTTGTTGTTGTTGTTGTTGTGTGCCTTCAAGTCATTTCTGACTTAAGGTGATCGTAATGTGAACCTATCATGGGGTTTCCTTGGCAAGCCTGTAGTACAAAACCATCTCCACCCTCCTTGTTGCTGCCACAACATACAAAACAGGGTGTGAGGTACAGTGAAAGCCAGCATTTGAACCATATGATACTCTTTCTCCATCATTTAACACCTTATCACACTCTGAAGAAAAGCGGCAAAGCAGCAGAAATGTTCTGTCTTCCCTGCTGCCTTATCGCATGACATCAGCATTCTTTTTGCTAACCAGAAAAATCTGTTTGCAAAAAGGCGCAGTTTTACCTTGGTCCCCCACAGGACTGGAATGAAAGACCGCCGTAAGAACATTCCTGCTGCTTTGCTGCTTTTCTTTGGAGTGGGATAAGGCTCTTAGGAAAGCCACTCCCTAGTAACTAAAAAGTCAGTTACACAAGAAAAGAAGCAAAGCTATTCCTTCCTGTGTTACAGATCTGGTTTCCTCATACATCTCTGTGATATATCTGCTCTCATTGTGAGGTGCCTTCAAATTGATTCCGACTTATGGTGATCGCATCACAGGATTTTCATAGCAAGGTCTCTCCAGAGGAGGTTTGCCATGGCTTCCATCAAAGGCTGAGAGTATGAGACTTGCCCAAAGTCACCCAGCGAGTTTCTGTGTCTGAGCCAGAATTCAAACCCTGGCCTTCCAGAGTCCTAGAGGCTTGCCACACTCCAAAGAAAAGCAGCATAGCAGTAGGAATGTTCTGTCTTCCCTGCTGCCTTACCGCATGACGTCGACATTCTTCCAGTGTTCTTTCATGCCAGCCCTGGGGGGGTGGCTGAGGTAAAACCACATCTTTTTGCTAATGGGTTTTTCTGGTTAGGAAAAAGACATGGTTTTACCTTTGTCCTCTACAGGACTGGAATGAAAGAATGACAACATCATGTGGTATGCCATCAGGGAAGACGGAATGTTCCTGCTGCATTGCCACTTTTATTTGGAGTGCGGTAAGCCCATCCTAGTCCAACACACAAACCACAACACCATGCTGGCTCTTGATTTGCTCTAGGACCCCTTTATTTGTCTTTTTGGCGGTCCGCGGTATCCATCCTCACAACACCCTGCATTCAAGGGCTGCAGAGTCACACCTATCCGGGGTGGCCTCAAGTAGACCAGTCTGTCTATTCCCTTTCATAGGTTTCTTGTGAGATTAAAATGAGATAAAAGATACCTTATAACATATGCAAGGCTTCAGGGCAAAGCTGAGAAAATAAACTGAATTAAACAAACTGTGGAAGGGGGAAATATGTGAATATATTCTTTGGAACAGCTTCTTGACTTCAGGCATGAGTTTATATCTGCATAATAACACTAAGGCTGATCTGTTTTACATACTGTTTCATAGCCCAAAGGCCAGACACGCTTCCAGCTTTTGTATTGATAGTCAAGTAAATGCAGCAAATATTTTGAGATAGCCTGTAAATTGCCCAGTTCTGGCCAAACAACCCAGATGGAGAGCAACGTCCTCTCCCCCCACCCCAAACCTTCTTACCACTCTGATATTTGTCCCTGGAGCTCCTTAAATTTAGCCTGGTTCGTAGGCGTTGTTTTCAAAGTCCCAGTCAATATCCATTAAGCAGCCCCACAAGGAATAGAAGGGTTTCTCTGCTACAGCCTTTCTTCTGACCACCTTCCTTCTCCATATCCATGGGCTCCCTCCCTTCCACTTCTGCCACCACCAAAGGTGAAAATACATCTGTGAGACAGGCTGTGTGCATTACAAACAGAAACAGAATGGGAATTCCCTAAGGATGCAGTTTTCCCCAGAGAACCCATATTTATCCAACAGGTGTACATAGTCCTTTTGTCTTGTATCTTTCTTTTCTGTTCTAAAAGAAAATCTAGAACTTCGGGGGGGTGGATCACTTAGGACTTGTCTAGATGGGCAATATCCCATCTTTCCCCTATCTTAGAGCGCTGCTGTCCTGATGACGCAGGGCATTTGCCTCATTCTGCCCCTGAGCAGTCCTCACCCTCCCTGGAGCAGGTATAGGGACGAGATGGGGGAAGGCGGGGTGGAGCCCGATCTAGAGGATCTAGAGGACAGGATCAAAATTCAAAATGACCTGGATAGACTAGAAAGCTGGGCCAAAGCTAACAAAATGAAATTCCATACGGAGAAATGTAAGGTACTGCACTTAGGGCGGAAAAATGAAATGCATAGATATAGGATGGGGAAGACCTGGCTGAATGAGACTACGTGCGAAAGCGATCTAGGAGTCCTAGTAGACTACAAGTTGAACATGAGTCAACAGTGAGATGCGGTAGCTAAAAAGGCCAATGTGATTTTGGGCTGCATCAATAGAAGTACAGTGTCTAGATCAAGGCCTTGGTCAGGCCTCCCCTGGAATACTATGTCCAGTTCTGGGCACCACAATTCAAAAAGGATATTGACAAATTGGAGCGTGCCCAGAGGGGGGGCGACTAAAATTGTGAAACCATGCCTTATGAGGAAAGACTTAGGGAGCTGGGTATGTTTAGCCTGGAAAAAAGATGGTTAAGGGGCGATACGATAGCCCCATTTAAGTATTTGAAGGGGTGTCACGTTGAGGATGGAGTAAGCTTGTTTTCTGCTGCTCCAGAGACTGGAACACGGAGCAATGGATGCAAGCTCCAGGAACAGAGATTCCACCTCAACATTAGGAGGAATTTTTTGACAGTAAGAGCTGTTTGGCAGTGGAACACACTCCCTCGGAGCGTGGTGGGGTCTTCTTTCTTCCTTGGAGGTCTTTAAACAGAGGCTGGGTGGCCATCTGTCAGGGATGCTTTGATCATGATTTCCTGCATGGCAGGGGGTTGGACTGGATGGCCCTTGTAGTCTCTTCCAACTCTACAATTCTATGATTCTATAATTCTATACACCATTATAAGATAATACCTGTTTTACTCTGCTTCTGCTGGGAAGTAATGGATCAGACTGCAGGAGCCTGTCCCAGCAGGCCAGCACTCACTGCAGCTGCCAGTCTGCCTTGTTCTCCCAGAAGGCAGGAAGGAATCCCGCAGCAATGTTGGTCACACACAAGGGGCCTTGGTCGCATGTTGTGGGCCAGCTTCCTGCCTTCAGAGACAGTGAGGGAGAATGGCAGCAGCAGTAGTGGTTGCAGCTATGGGTCAACATGCCCTCTGGAACTCCAGCCCATTTGGAGGCAGTAATGAGAGAAGAACAGGCCAGATCCATGGCCAGGATATGCTGGTGGGGAGCCCTTAATCTTTTTTAAATAATATTTTTATTAGATCAATTTCCATATATTAAGAGAAGCAACCTATACAACACATAGAATCAGACATAACATCTAATATCCATCATCTATAACCTAACATACCATATCATAAAAAAGCATAGCACCCTACACAACATAACATAACATCCTAATTCCTTATCTTAATCCAATTGTGGTGGTCAGTAGTTGTATCATCCCTTCTTAACTCATCTTCAGATTTCATTATCTGTCTTTTAATACACAAAATGTAAAAATTATAAATATTATTCACATTCTCTTTTCATTTCTTACAGAGTTGTGTATTAATTATATTCAATCTGCATTCCTTTCCTGTCTCTTACCACCTCCGTAAGCTTATTACAGTTGTCCCTTCATATCTCTGGGATTTGGTTCCAGGACCCCCCGTGGATACCAAAATCCGTGAATACTCAAGTCCCATTATATGCAAATGGCAGAATAGTAAAATGGTGTCCCTTATATAAGATGACAAAATCAAGGCTTGCTTTTTGGATTATTATTTTTTAAAGAATATTTTCAAGCTGTGAATACTTAAATCCGTGGATACCAAATCCGTGGATAAAGAGGTACAACTGTATATTCCCGTTACTTACCCTTTATTATGCTTATTTTGAATACCTTTCACTGGGTTATTTTCCCTTTCCCCCATTTTAATTATTAAAAAAGAAAACCCTTAGCCTTAAATGTAATACAACATTCCTTCCCCCCTCCTCTTCCATTATTCTTTTTTTTTTTAGACTACAATTCCCAGCAAGAAGTGATGGCCAACTCCATTAATTTAAATTTCTCTCCACTTCTCATTTTTCAAACCTTACATTAGTTCTGTCACATGTCCACATCAGTTTGGAAAGGCAAACCTAAAATACTGCTTGAAAACGAAACATAATTTCAAGTATATTTTCCCCTAACATAGCCATTTATGTTTGCGATTTCACCTAATCTACACATTTACTTTGTAGGTTATTTTCACAAATACATATTTTTTAATTACATTTCCCTAATATCTGGCCAGGATCTTGCTGGTGCATTGTGCATATGTAAATTCCTGTATTTAAGTGTTGGACATTTTTTGTTCAATAAGAACCTCCTTATTCCATTCAAGCTGCAGAAGCGGCCTTACACATGTGGTGCCATTGCTCACACATTATACATTGGTGTGTATTTGTGCATTGCACATTAATGTACACAGACATCATGCATTGATGAACCTCACAGATGTGGTTTCACAATGGTACAATTCACGAACGAGGAGGCATTACATAACTGCCATGTAACACTCCATCTCTTTGATGTAGGATCTCATCCAAAGCAGTTTTGGTATGGATATTTTGCTTGGCAAACTGCAACAGAAAACTGGTAGGGGGAAAAAAATCCAAGAAGCATCCAGCAAAATTACCACAAAAAGGGAAAGCTACATCTCAACTCACTGTTAATTCTTTGTGCAAAGTTTGAACCATTTTTGGCCAAAAATGATTTATTTGGGGCCTGTATATATTTTAAAACACTATTCAAAAATACTTGAAGATCTGTCTGAGAGATGCACATTCCAATAACCTAAATGTATGTTGTTGGGAGATCTCTGTATTTTTTTCTACAACCTTATTTAAATAGATACAGCCCTAAAAATGCCCTTCTTGGCAGAAATACATTGGCCTTCTGATAAATAACTGACAGCAAAATATCCTAAAGGCACTGGATCTCATCTGATCTTGGACGCTAAGCAGGGTCAGCTCTGGTTCTTATTTGGATGGGAGACTGTCAATAAATACCAGCTGCTGTAGGCTCTGTTTTAGAGAAAGGAACTGGCCAAGCTACCTCTGAACATTTCTTGCCTTAGAAAACTGTAGGAAATTCATGTGGTCACCATACATCAACAGGTGACTTGAAGGCACATACACACAGACACAGACATGCTGCAAAACTGAAGAACATGCAAATACTAATACTGTGTATACCTATGTTTTGGTTCACAAATTTGTTCAGGAAGAGCAAATCAGGCGGAACTTGAGGAAAAGTTCCTTTTGGGGGACTGCAACTCCCAGAATCTAGTATGGCCACTAACAAAAGATTCTGGGAGCTATAGTCCAGAAAAATAAGTATTCTGTGTTTTAACATGAGTTATGTTCATGACCCCGACAAGGGAGGGGGCTGATAGGGCTCTAGCCTGGGGGACCAAGGGCCTGGAATTAGGAGGGGTCCCCAGCATGATATTACTGTAAGTTTTTATTATGTAAATCTATTTAGATTTTTTAAAAAATACATATAAATATTACTTTTGGTGTTATCATTCAAACTGGCTTATTTTAATTTTTATCCTAAATCCTGTAGAGCATCCCATTGCCCTTAAACTTAGCAGTACATAGGGTGGGTCGCCAAAGATCCTGGCCTGGGGGTCCGCTTCAGGATGTGGTTGTAGGAGAAACTTTAATGGGGAGGGGCACGGTTAAGTTTGCATTAAGATGCAAAGCAGATGAATTTCTCCACCAACCCTAACTACAGGCAGGTGAACTGAAGGAATTGCAAAAACCATCGTTCTGAAGGGGCTTGGAAGAACCCTAAGGTCCTGAAGGAGGGTTAGGGGTTAGCTTGTGAGAGGTAATGTAGCAGCAACTTCATTTCCTTTTCCCTTGACAAGCATTTTGCCAAAATGCTTGGCAGTAACGTTGGCACATGCTTAGTCAAGAGTTGTGTCAACCTAAAGGGATCTGATGCCTTAGCTCAGGGGCGGAAAACTATGGAGGACTAGGCATTAGCTCCTCAGGAGAACTTGGAGCGCTGCACCTCTCACACTGCAAAAAAAATGTCAGTTTCAGTTTATTCATACAGTCCATAGACCCATCAAATAACAGACATGATGTACATTAATAGATAAAGCCATAATACAAACCAATAAAATTAGGATACTTATTCATATGCTTTTTGGCTCTCAACCAACTTATTCACTTATTATCTTCCCTCTCACTAGTCTTAATGGCCACAGATAAGAACTTAGCAACTGACAAGGTAATATTAGGACATTTATCCCCTAGTAAGAATTTGACACAGAACCTCTCCGAATGGCCAGGTAGATGGCATAGCAAGGGAGAAACCAGTTGTTTACGACTCTGAGAATGAAGGACACAGGATAGTAGGAGAGGAGACATGGTTTCCACCTCCTGCGACCCACATGGACAGAGTCTTGATGCAAATGGCAGCCCCGCATATCTGCCATACAACATTGCTGAAGGAAAAACATTGCATCTGGCCTTCATAAATAATATGCGATAGATTGGCACAGTCAAGTTCTTTATGTAATCAGCCAGAGCAAATGAACCTGAATATGGGATATGCAATGCACTAGGTGAACATGACAGAAAGGATTTAGCCCGCAAATTACAAAAGGTCTTTTGGCTAAGATCAAGTGTAGTATCAAAAAAAAAAAAATCATTTTTTTTGCCCCCAAATGCCCTCTAGAGGACAGAGGACACATTTTTACCATGTTTTTACATCTTTCTGGACTGTTTTATGCCAAGGGGAGGCCTTTTTTAACAACAGGAAGTGAGTGCAAATCACTTCCTGTTCACATCCTCTTTAAAAAAAAAAAGGCTTCTCCTGGACATAAATTGGCCTGGGGTGCCAAACATGGTGGAAATGCCCACCACACACCCTAGAGGGCATTTAGGGGGTAATATGCAAAAAAGAATTTGAACCCCGCCCGGCTCACAGGGTCCAAACGTGTTGGAAATGCCTATGGGGCATTTCGGGGCCAAAAACAATTTTTAAAAACCATTTTGCTAAAAATAATTTGACCTCTGGGGACCCTTGAGGCCACAAAAACAACCCCGGGGGGCTGTGCTTTGCCCACCCCTGCCTCAGTTGCTGAGATCAGAAAGCAAGAGCTATATGAGGAATTCTCTCCAGGCAACTGTTACCACAAGTCTCCCGTATGCTGGGAGAGATAGAGAAAGAAGGATACTGCAAGCCTGTCCTTTCCCTGCATATTCACAGCTTTTTAAAGTTATGACAGATCATAACAGATCAAAGAACCAGCAAAATATCTTGCTTTATTCTTCCTCGTGTCCATAATTCTTCAGGACTGGGTATAACCAGAGGCAAGGAAGGTGGGTGACTGATCCCTCCTCAGCTCAGATCCTGCTAAAGCACAGCCTTGGGTGAAAAGTTGCCTCATTCTCACTGCTGCATCCACCGCAGGCTCTTTTCGCTTTCAAGAGAGCCTTTGTGACCAATTAATGTCACAAGGGAGATGCCAACGTAACCTGTCCTGATTCTTAAGCTCCCTGTTCTCGTTTTCAACTCCTCCTGGTTATAACTGCTCAGGAAATCCGGGCAAAGATATCCCTCAAGACTCAGGGGTTGTCTAAATGGTGAAAATATTCCACATGGAATGCAAGGAGAATCCTACCT
The DNA here is from genome assembly GCA_030847615.1 of Gambelia wislizenii. Lineage (NCBI taxonomy): Eukaryota > Metazoa > Chordata > Lepidosauria > Squamata > Crotaphytidae > Gambelia > Gambelia wislizenii. The sequence goes on along the minus strand of JAUMIR010000013.1, from coordinate 21,306,361 downwards.
GTCTTAATGGGATCCCGCATCGTTCCTCCGTATTCAGAAGGAGGAGGGACAAAAACATCAAAAACACCAAAGGAAAAGCCTTTCCTGGAGCTTTTAAAAAACGAGGGGAATCCGCATTTCTACTCGTTGGGACAAGCGATTTGCTGTGGATCGTTTTGCCATAGGAGAGGAAGTGCAAACCTGATTGGCCGGATGAGTGTGAGAGGCAGCTGCCCGGCAGCGCCATGTTGCATTTTGCCTTAGCAACTGATCACTAAGGCAATAAAATTGGGTTCTTGTTGTTTTTCTTTTTTCCTACAGGCAAAATATCGTTCAAGTGCACAATGGAAAATAGTGTTGTTGTTTTTTAAGTTAGGCAGTGGCAAATTAAGGCAAGTAAAAACACGAGTAAATCACTCGCGGACACCATCTTGACCAGCAGGCACGCAAAGCTTTTGGAGGCCAAAACACCATTAAGACAAATTGTAGGTACTGCAATTTGCAATTACTGAAGAGCAATCCTGGGATTTTTTGTGGTGTCTCAGGTAACAACCCAGAGGGCATCTTTCCACAACCAAGAGAAACTGATCTTGTAACAGTGACTTCAGGGAAGAGGAGGAGGAGATGAACCCAAATAGAGATGAAAGCTCGCTGAAAATGTTCACTCAAGCTGCCCTCTGCAAAGAAGGTGGAAAGTTCTTTTTAAAGTAATTTATTATGCTTACAGTCCTAAGGCCCCAAAACTGGTTAGTTATGCAGGGATGTAGTTGGGCGGGGGGGGGTGTCAAAATGAGGCCATTGTCATTCCAAGTAAGAATTTCGCCTCTCTTAATGAAATATTCCTTCATTCCCCAAATTCCTAGCCTTGTAGAGAGTGAGACATTGAAAATCATCCATGCCTAGAACTCTTCCATTTGCTGTCTTCTCACCCCATCAGTCCCTGTACCTGCTCCTTTTCTTTGGATGGCTAAACGTTGCTTCATAAAGGCTTGGCTGGAGTTTTAAGTGACTACAAAGCTAGAAATGTGCAAATTGCTGTTGCATTTTTTTTTTCAAGCCAGCTCAATAGTCACTACTAGATAAGAATAGATCTGTTGGTGTTTTACACACCTATCAATTCCCCCATTGGACATCTGGATCTTTTTTATCCAGTGAGGAACATCTGCATTCAGTTCAAGGTTGGGCTTTCCTTTAGGGACATTTTTGTCCAACGACGAATGGCTGCATTCGGCTCAAGGTTGCCCAAGTGGAGTTAAGCATGTGCTGCTATTGGGCATGTGCCAGGGTAGTTGCCCATTCAGTTGCATGTTTGGGTGTGCATTTTGGTTGGCCAAAAAAGGTATCATTCTTATGTGGGTTTTGGATTTTGCTGTATCTTCCAAGTCCCTGTCTTCTTCTGACTTACAAACTTCATTTTGATTAACAACTAAGCCAAGGTATAGGAAAAATCTTCATTTCCAGCTCTCCGTCATCCGAAGCTTGGAGCCTCGCAAATAGTGATTGCATCAGTGGGTGCCAAATCTTTTTAAAGTAAAAGTACTTATATAGTGCAAAAAAGGGTGGAAAACTCCCCCACCCATGCTATTGTTTTGCTGTTATGTTTAGTGATATGCCTGAGTGTTGGGGGGGGGGTTGAAGTGGGAAGCAAAGGGCAGCCAGAAATTCACACCCACCTTTATACATTGTGTTCTAATTTTAACACCTCGGAATCATCTGCATCAGCCTTTTGACTCCAGCTCATAATATCCCAAATCCAGGAAGCCATTCTAATTTTCTAGGGTCAAAGGGCGCTCCCATTGTCGCACTCTTCCTCTCTCGGAGTTTTAAATCTGGAAACGTTCTAATTGCCATTGTACATAATGTCACCTCTACAGATAACCCCTCTGCTGTTATTTTTGCCACTGTCCTAAGCTATCCAAAGGAACAGCCTAAAAAAGACAGAAAAAGAAACAAAGATGAGGAGGAGGCGGAGAGGAGCTAAGGGACAATCAGTCCCTAGGAGCCGATGTGGCCGGAACTACTGCACAAGGTAGCAGGAGAGCTCACAAACACCTCGCAAACTTGATTGATCCACAATGGAATGATAACACAGGCATGAAACCCAGGTTTGGTGGGTTTATTTCAGATCAATATGTAGAATTCCACCTTCTGTTTTCCTGTAGCTACGTATGTTCCATTTACACCCTATACAGTATGTCCTGTTACCGAGGCCTTGTTCCTGGTGAAATGTAGGGCCTGTCTATATGAGCCCCAAAAAACCCAGATTGCCCCGCAGTAATGGCATTTTGCAGCAGCTGTGACGTGCCCTAGTGGTATTTTTGGCCCCAAAAGCTTCACATATCCACCAGTCAAGATGGTGGCTGCAAGTGAATTACTCATATTTTCACCTACCGTAATCTGCCGCTGCCAAACTTTTTTAAAAAAACTATTTGCACTGTGCTCCGGAATGATATTTTGCCTTTGCAACAAAAAAGGTAAAGAAACAACACCCCATTTTCTTGCCTTAGCGCTTGGTCGCTAAGGTGAAAATCAAACATGGCGGCGCCGGGTGCCTGCCCTGTTAACAAGCTCCACCCCCCCATGCTCATCCATCCAATCAGCTTTGTGCTTCTTCTTATATGGGATAGCGATTCTTATTGAATCAAGGGGGAATGCGCATTCCCCCTGCAGGTTTTTAAAAACTCAAGGAAAAGTCACTAAGGCTTTTCCTGCGTAGTTTATGATGTTTTGGGCCCCCCTCCTTCACAATATGTCAGAACGCCGTGGCTTACGATTTGGATAGGTAGGGTTCTCCTCGCATTCCATGAGGATTTTTATTTTTTATTTAGACAAGGAAATAGTCCTGATTATGAGATTCCCATCGGACAATATCTTGGGCTTATTGAGCTAGTGTGTAGACACATCATTCCCTCTGTCTCCCATCTTCAGGCATGATTGTTGTGTATTATTGTCGCTAGGATGGTAAACTGGTTGGGCCAACATTGGACCTATACATTTTTGATCTAGACTACCTAAAAGGCCCTGTACTTTCTATAGACTCTCTGTATTTCCCTATATGAGCTTGGACAAGTTTTAAGAGCCTTTGGGAAGAGCCTTTCTCTCGACCCTACCATGCTCACAGGTACACTTGGTGAGGACACAAGTTAGGCCTTCTTGGTGGCTGCTCTCAAGCAGTAGAAATCCCTCCTGCAGGAGGCTTGGTTACCCCCGTAAGGCAAACCTTTCATGGAGTTTTCTTGGCAAATTTGCCTTCCTCTGAGCTTGAGAGAGTGCCTTACCCAAAGCCACCCAGTGGGATCCCATAGCTGAGCAAGGGGATTCGAAGATCTGTTCTCCTGGAGTCCTAGTCCAACACTCAAACCAGTACACCATGCTGGCTCCTCAAAAAGATTTGTCTGGAGGAGGGATGCCATTGTCTTCCTCTGAGGCTGAGAAAGTGTGCCTTGCCCGAGGTCACCCAGTGGGGTCCCATGGCTGAGAAGAGGGGATTTGAATCCTGGTCTCCCAGAACCCTAGTCTAACATTCAAACTACTACACCACATTGGCTCTTAAAAAATAAAAAAGATTTATTCAGAGGATGTTCACTGTTGCCTTCCTCTGAGGCTGAGAGAGTGTGACTTTCCCTAAATCTGGCTTTGAATCACTTTGTTAGTGCTGAATCAGAGGGTTGCCGCCTCCCTCTCTCTGAGGCACTTCATCTTTAACACTTATATAACAAGTACAACATGGCCCTCTCCAGGTTGGGAGTATTGTTCCTATGAGTTTGCTCAGTGCAATGTACATAGATCATTTGCGAAAAATTTACCATCATTAACAGATTTCTTCATAATTGGGTTGGACAGAAGGCAAGGTTTAGCAATAGCAATAACAATAGCATTTGTATTTCTATACCACTTATCAGTGCAAAGCACTCCCTAAGCGATTTTACAATTTGTTAGCTAATTGCCCCCAACAAGCTGGGTACTCATTTTACCAACCTATGGAAGGCTGGAAGGCTGAGTCAACCTTGGAGCCCTATAAGACGACTCACAACGTTGTGGCTGCAGTACTGGCATTTAACCACTGCACCACCAGGGCTCCACGGTTTACCAAATTTAAATACAGTAGGAAGTGAAACTGATAGATTTTGTCATTTTTAGCTGTTCTTGCCCCCAGATCTTTAAGAGATTATCAGAACTATTATATGGAGGTGCCCTTCTGGGATTGTACCATTTCAGGAAGAAATGAGGGGAGAAGGACAGACTTGTGTTCCCTCATGTAAACCAAATGCAACTTTCTGTCCATAAGAACTGAATGAATCTTGGCTAGAACCAATATTTTTCCACAGGCACAGATTCATGGCAGAACAATTCAGTCTTACAATTCCATACCTGCATTATAAAGTTGTACAGTCCCAGAAGGGCTGAGCTACATGGTTTTTCTGACTGTGGATAATCTGAGCTTATAGTAAAGTTTTCTTTAGAGTGGAATAACAGATGGCTAATAGATACTTTAATAAACAGTTAATCGATTGTTATTGAGTCAACATATTCCTTGTAATCAGGGTTTACAAGCCATCTGGAATATCTTCTACAGACGTGCTAGTAGCTATCTATAACCCATGGGCTGGAACAGCAGGACATATGTTAATAATTTATTGATGCTGTATAAAAATGTTTATGAATTAAACCCATTCATATAAACTATGATCCACAAATGTCTTTATCCCGGGTGACCTAAAGGAAACTTTACCACGAATCTGTCAGCTTTGGCAATAGCTTGCAAGTGGAATAAACTGGCTGAGTACCGGTTCTCCTTCTTGAAGGTTTTCAATAAGAGGCAGGAAATTAATCTGCTGGAGAAATTCTTGTAAACTGTGGAAATAATTTCTCTTGTCCCATTCCATAAGTGCATATAATCCATGCACAGGAGCAGTGGCAGCTAGAGGCTCTCATGCCAGTGGAGCAGGGAAGCCACACCAGGTTTTAAACAAGGCTTTATACAGGCTGTCCAAGGTGCTGAATCCTAGCCCCGTCCCAACAATGTCCGGACCACCAAAGGCCGATTACTACACAGCTGATAGCAGAGGCACAGCACAGTCAAGCTAATTACAGGCAAAGGAATCAAGGCAGCGTGAAGTCAGACACTTGCTTTACTAGCAAGCGAAACACAAGTCCATAAGCAAAGTCCAATATACAAGGTCCAGGTCTGGCAAACAGAGTTCGGGGTAGTCCAGCAGAATCCAGGTCAGGCAAACAGAGTCCAGAGTCAACAAACACACTCCAAGTCAAACACAATGAGGTACTCAGGTAGGTCCGGTAATCTCCGACAACCCCTGGAGTGCAGTGCTGTGTATTTATAGAGCAGCAGCTAGTGCAGCTGCTGCTTAACTAATTGCTGATGGCTATAAATACACTGAGACCACCTCAAGCCCTCCTTTTGTTGTCTACGTGCTGTGAAGATGGGTATAGGTAAGTTGTCCTCTGTATCTGTAGGGGCCAGACCCTCTGCCAGAGCTGGTACTGCCCTATTGTCTGTGTCTGAGGCCGGTGGCTCTGGAACATCCCCCTGCTCTGGTTCAGCAGGTCCTGGCAGGTCCACTGCTTCAGTCTCTGAGTCAGAGTCTATTTCCAAGTTCTGGAAGCAGGGTGTGATCTCCCCAAAATAGGTTCGGTACCCCAGATAGCTCCTTTAAAGCTATCCAAAACCAGGACTGGATGCACTGTCCAACTGATATGAAAGTTGACTTCTGTCACTACACAGGAAGATAGGGAAGAAGAAAAAGAAGAGAGCAGCCACTTGCCAGGTCCTGTGCTTACAGTTTTCAAGCCAAATTAATTGAGAGGAGATGTGTCTACCAGCCATGGGGCAGAGCAGTCCAGCAGAACAGGAGGAGGAGACTCCATAGTGAAGGAAACCCCCACTTCTGAAGCCCTATTGGGCTTCTACCAGACAGGTTAAAATATGACACTTTGGGAAGAAAGATAAATGTTCATGTTCCAGTGCTAATTTATTTTCCTTCACTTGCAATGGGCATGTTACAAAAAATAGGCCTTTGGATCCATTCCCCATCCATAGGGCTTGTCTATATGGTGAAAATACTCCTCATAGAATTGGAGGAGAATACGATTTGTCTAAAAGGGATCCCACATCAATCCACCACATTCAGAAGGAGGGGGGCCAAAAATGCCAAATACTCAGCAGGCTTTTCCTGTATTTTTTTTTAAAAAAAACACTGCAATGGAAATGTGCATTCCCACTCGCTGGGCAGTTGGAGTGGAGGGAGGGCCTCTCACCAGCCACTGGGGTCATGGCATGTTTGAGCTGTGCCTGGCTGCTCTTCTCAGAGGCCAGAGCAATGCAAATTTAAACATGGAATGTTGGCCCGCTGGGCCAAGGAATGATGAAACTGTGCCTCACCACTCTTCTAAATGAATTCTAGGTTATTCTGAATTGAAAGGTTGTTTGTTTAGGGGGTCCGGTCATGTGGTTTACAGGCATCATTGGAGTTTCATCAAGAAGAAAGATTTGAGATTAAACATTTATATGTCTACTTTCCAAACACTTAAGTCTCAACATCAGGATTGCTGAATGTTGACTGTACATATGTAATATCTTGTTTAACAGTCTACGATAATCATTGGGAAAATGTCATTTAATTCATCATGCACCTAGTCATTAAGACACATTCATGTTTCAAATAAACTCATTATGAATTTTGGTGGCATGACTACATCTTCATAAAGCCACAGAAAACCCAAACGGACTCTTTCTTTGGTTTTGGACTATGGACGGAGTGAAACCTTAACCAAGCTGAGGAAGAGTTTTCTAACCACTGAACCACATGCTGTCATGTGGGGTTTGATCAAGATTACATCCATACATGTCTCCACAACCCATCTTTGATAGGTATTCCGAGTTTAACCCTCTTAAGTCTTCCATCTTTGGTATAGATGTGATCAAGAAAAGTACTCCATTCCTCCCTTCCTCATTTAATGATGGCACAATCACACCTCCCTATTTTTGACCTTCTTAATGAAACTCTAGCCAGACCTTGCCTGAATTAAGGACCAAGTAAACAGTATTTAACGGTTCTAATTGAAGGTCAGTAAATCCCCAAGAGATTAAATGAGTCCTGCAGGGAGATGTGTAAATCTCCTAGCCTTTTATGGTGCCCCAGCCAAACCCCCTTGCACTTGGTCATGCAAGACTTAATAAACATGGTATGTGCCTTAATCAAAACCATTTTGCCACCAAAAAGGGGCAGGGTGTAAATCACAATTGCTTTTGGCACTAAACCCCCAGTACAAAAGAGAGAGAAGCCTGCTTATGCCAGAATGCATCAACTTGCTCCCGCCCAGTGCCTAGTTAGTTGTCTGGCAGGCACCATGCTCAAGGTCTAAATACCCATTTTGCAACTCTGCGGGAGGAAAATCCAGATGAGGGGAATAAAACACTTCAGATGGTCGAGAAGGCAATGAGGGTTTCCCCTTCCCCTGCCTGCCCTCTGCCAGCTCTCCCTCCAATTTAGTGATTATTAATAAGCACAAGCATTGAGCTCTGGCACCATGCTAACCCTTTGCAGCTAACCCTTGTATATTTAATAATCTCATCAAAGTTTATGTTCCGGGCTGTATTTCAAGGTTTAATGGCTTGAGTACAGAGTGCGACTTGAAGGGGGCTGTGCACTGGGAGGGGGGGTTTAAGAATGGAACTCTTTGAAGGCTTCAGTTTACATTTCAGACAGTCAGGGTTAAAGTGGGCAATGTTAGACTGATGGAGACAGTCACCTTTGACCTTTCACCTGTGCATGCCTCCACTCTGGTTCATGACTTCCAATGCCATTGACTCCAGCAGTCTCTTCCCAGTCCTTGGAACACAGCTACACATGGAAGAGAGGTTGGTAGAAGGTGGATTGGGATCTTCTCAAAGACAGGAAAGTTAGGGGGAAAGTACTACTACATTATGTTTACACTGAAAACCTAAAAAGAAAAAGTACACTAATTATTTTCAAACTGTAAAAGGGCTGTTTATTACACTTAAGTAATTCTAAGTGGGTATTGAAGTTTATATTACTTTACTGCACTAAAAACCTTACCAGAATGACAGTGAAAAGTGATTTTACTCATCCCCCCATGCCCATGTTTTGAGCTTAGGAGAGAAACAGCAACATGAATTTTCAAAAAACCCATTTCTCACCCACCCAACTGAAAGGGAACGAGTAAGGTTAAAAACACACACACATACACAGACAGGATACAGGAGGCAAAACAGTTTATCTATAATTTGTATGAAAAACTCTTTGTTGGCAAGAGCTACCCCCACACCACCTCCACCAATAATAGCCAAGAAGAACAATTTTCAAAAACAGAGAACCCAACAGTTAAATCTTTGAAACAGCCCCAGTTCAGCCTCCAAAGGACCAGGTTCTCAAGCTTGCTGCCAGACAATGGCTGAGATCCTGTATTGAACCATAGCTCTACCATACACCTCCAATACCTTCCCCCATGCCAGCAACTGTCCCAAGAGCTGCTGCTGCTTCCCAATGGGGAGGCAATTCAGACCTTGAAGTAGCAGCTGGACTCAGCTCAGAGAGTGAGGGGGGAGATGAAGATGCATCCACAGATGGAGTGAACCCTCTTTTTCCTTCCCCTGGCAGCCAGTTCCTATGGTTTGAATTGCTTTTCCTTCTCACAAGTAATAAGATGCTGCAGTGGCCCCTCCTGGGACCTGATAGCTGCCTATGGGGAAGTTTTGGGATGAAGCCCAAGGGCAAGAGAATAGCTCTCCTGCACCCTGCCCAAAGAGGGACATATGTATGTGTATGCTTGTTATTAACAGGATGCCGGCCAATCTGTGCCTTTTAAGAGCTATGACACTGCCCCCAGTACTGAAAAGGTGCTCAACTGCTGCACTGGATTTCTCCTGCTCCTGGAGTCGGGGTGGGCAAAGCGTGGGCCATGAGCTGTATGTCCTCCCCCAGGTGGTCAAACATGATTTTTTTTCCCTAAAGAAATTGGTTTCCACCAAAATGGCACCAAATGGGCTCTAGGGGAGCATGGGGGCATTTTCAACATGCTGGGGGGATGGTGTCCTATACTGCTCAGAGCAGGTTCCCCAGAACCAATAAATCAGCTTCCACAGTTCAAAAGGAGTAGATGGGTTTTAATCAGCTTACCAGTATGCAATGTCAGTCTAGGAGCCAGACACAAAGAGTAAACACCGTCCAGTCTTAAGAGCCAAACACGGAGAGACAACAAGCTAAATCAACAGTCCAATGGGGAAATCCAAAGACGAGGTCATGAAGGCAAAGACAAGCTTCAAGATCTCAGTCAGTCAGTCAAGAGTCGGAGTCCAGCATGGTTTACACCCAAGCAGGTTGGTTGTTATCCATGCTCTTCCAGAGGAGGTGCTGCCTAATTTATGAGCCAGCAGCATCCCTCAGGTGTTGCCTGATTGCTTCCTAAATATTCTCTCTGACCTCCTATGCCTTTCCTTTTCTTGTTGGTGCTGCATAAAACTAGCTAAGTTTGTATTCTGTTCCTCTGGTGTTTGTGGCTGTGGAATATCCTGTTGCTCAGATCAGTGAGCCTGCTGGGCACTCTGTTCCTCAGCGGCTTGTGTCTGTTGAACACTTTGTTCTTCAGCCTGCTGGTCACTCTGTCTCTGTGTCTCTAGCTCAAATTCATCTTCACTGTCCTCTGAGAGACAGGGCATGACAGGCAGGCCATTTTAGGCCCAGAATAGACCTTTTAACAAACCAGGAAGTGAACAGGAAGCGACCTCCATCATTTCCTGTTGCAAAAAGGCCTACCCTTGGCTTAAAATGGCCCAAGGGAATCCAAAAATGTGTCCATCAAGCTCTTTCACCCAGATCCTGACTGCATTTTGGCCAGGCTGAACTCAGGGCTTGTCCACACTGGGACCAATCAGAAGCATTATTCTCTGGACTGGCCCTGGATCAACTACAATGCACGGAATGAATACAGTATGGTGGCCATCATTGTCCACATGGACCACCACTGGCATGCCATCCAAGCAGCTTCCTGCAAGAGCCTGGCCAGCAGCATCACTTCTGCTGAGGTCAGAACAGGGTGCCCAGGAATGTCACCAATAAGGAGGAGGGGATGTCATACTGAGGATGGAGCAAGCTTGTTTGCTGCTGCTCCAGAGACTGGAACACGGAGCAATGGATGCAAGCTCCAGGAACAGAGATTCCACCTCAACATGAGGAGGACCTTTCTGACAGTAAGAGCTGTTTGGAAATGGAATGCACTGCCTCAGAGTGTAGTGGAGTCTCCTTCTTTGGAGGTTTTTAAACAGAGGCTGGATGGCCATCTGTCAGGAGTGCTTTGATTGTGTATTCCTATAGGGCAGGGGAGTGGACTGGATAGCCCTTGTGGTCTCTTCCAGATCTATAATTCTGTGATTCCCATTCCTGCTTTGGAGGGCTGTAGGGTCCCCATCCCTAAGCTAATCATGCTAGTTTAAGTATAGCACTTCTTCATGGAAAAGGTGGGGGTCTTTGTAGCATAGCTCTTTGCTTTCTCCCCTAGATATTTCATCACCACGGACTCTCAGAGCTGTCATACAGTGCTGGCTTGAAGAGCAGAATGATAGATCATCTATGATTTTCAGCTTACCCTCTTCTCTTTCCCTTCTTTCCTCCAAGTTTCCATGGTTGTCTGTCCATTGTATCTTCTCTTTCTTGTCACCCCAGCTTCCTCTCTGCACTTCCCTCCATTACCCCCTCCCCTCCGTTCCCACCCCAGGATGCCTGGAGCTGGAACAAGGAGAGTCAGCTGCACCCTTAATTGCTGCTCCACAGCTTGATGTCAATAGGAGGTGACATCTCCCGAACACGGAGCTGCAACCGTCTTGGTGCATATTCCCTCTGTCTGAGCACATCAGAGCAGATGTCACAACCAGGAAAGCTAGAAGCCACTGGAGGAGCAGGAAGCCACGGAAATCATTGTGAAGCTGGCATGAAACGTTGAAGAGGTTGGTAAACCTCGCTTCCATGGCGGGTTCTCCCAGTGTTTTCTGCACTGTTGGTCTCAGGCTTTGAGCGTTTACAGGAAGTGACAAGCCAGGGATTGTATTGCAACGCTACACCAGGGTTCTTAAGCAAAACAAATGTTTGCATCCAACTCCACCAGGGCCGCTTGGCTCCCAGTGGGAGGGTGGCTTTCCAGTAATTGAGCCAGATGGTGGTTTGTGGCACAGGAGGAAATGGGGATGGAATTGTTCTCCATGAAAGGTAGTTGGGAGTCTGTGGTTCAATGATGCAGAGAGGAAAAGACATATAGTCAGTCCTCCATATCCACGGGTTCTGCACCCACAGATTCAACCAAACATGGCTTGAAAATACTCGGGGGGGGGGGATTGCAAAAAGCAAAACTTCCTGTTTGCCATTTTATATAAGAGACACAGTTTTACTATGCCATTGGAACCAAACCCCAACAGAGACCAGGAACCCACTGTACAATGCTGCAAAGTCATTTCACAGCCTCATGCACGGACCACAACAATCTGACAGGATAGATTTTTTTATCTCTATATATCTTGGTTTTCTCCCCAAGTCGGAATACAAGTTGGCTTACAACATATTCAAATATCTCAATAAAACACAGTAAAAGATAAAAGACTAAATTACACACAAACTTAGTATCCATCGCATCACATTAAAACACCACGGCTGGCATCCTATTGGTGTCTTACACACACATAAGTTACTTTACACAAGTGGGTGGACATTTTTGGCCAAAGCATAGCAGCCATATTCAGCTGAAGATTACAAAAGCTTGTGGTGGCATTGGAATTTGTTGCACATTGAGCATTGCTGCCCATTGTGCATAGACTGCATGGTCACACATGTTTCACATTGCACATAATGCACAATGTGCATTGGTTGTGCAATGTCACAATTCTGTAATGAGGTGGCATAGCACAACTGAGATGTACCTCTGTGAGCATAAAGTTATTCTGTGGGTGCATCTACACTGTAGAAATAATACAGTTTGACAGCACTTTAACTGCCATCTTATGGAATTCTGGGATTTGTAGTTTTGTGAAACACCAGCACACTTTGGCAGAAAAGGCTAAAGACCTTGTAAAACTACAAATCCCAGGAGTCCATAAGATGGAGCTACAGCACTTAAAGTGTTGTCAAGCTGCATTATTTCTACAGTGTAGTTGCACCCTGTGCCTCCTTCATGTAGGATTGCAGCCCACATTAAATAAAACACTGGAAGTCCAATGCATCCACTTAGACCCTGTTCATTGCTGGAGGCCTACCTAAATAAAGAGGTCTTTGCTGCTGGCAGAAGCACAACATTGAGGGTACTAGCCCAACCTCTCTGGGAAGGGCATTCCATAGTGGCCACCAAGAAGGTTGTTTTTCTCATTTTGCATATAGGAAACTAAAGGCAAGAGTCTGTGCACCCAGTGGCTTAAACCAAGTCCCTAAATTTGATTTGTTTCAGATGGTATCCAACAGTGGTGTAGCAAAACCAGGGCTCTCAGTCAGAGCACCAAGACAATGTCATCTGCCACACCACATGCCCCAGCTTTCCCTTTCCCCCCTGAGCTCAGCTGCAATCCTCCAAGTACTCAGAGGGTGAGAATTCATTTTCTCAGCAACAATATATTGTTTTGAACTCTCTCTCTTATTATCAGATGATTAAACTTGGGGGAGAGATGAGAACTGATAGAATTGGCTCATTGATATGGAGCAACATAGTTGCCTGCATTTTTAGACTTTCCTTGGGGGTTATGTCTATGGGGCACCTATAGGATGAGCACCTATATTTCAAAATTTACCATTATACCACAGGCAGTGAGAGTGGTAAAGCATGGCTCCAACATCTATTACTGAGAGGCTCAGCTTCACTGCCTGTCTAAATAACACCCTAGCATCTTGACTCCAGTTCCTTATTTTGTCCATGAAGGCTAAGTAAACAAAGATTTAGAGACAGTCTGGACAAGAAAGTTCCAGGTTGCACTTACTGACTGCTAGCTACAATAATGAATAGTTGGGGGAAAGGCCACAGGCATGGCTGCTGTGATGGAACTGAAGTGTCGAAGAAATAAGCTGCTTGGAGCCAGTAGTTGTTGCCTGCTTTCCCTCACCAAATTTCAGCCACTAGTACAATGTACCAATAGGATTCTGGCCTTAATAGATATAAGCCTGTTAAATTATTTAATAGCCATTCAATGCATAGTTGAAATGTAAAGCCAAGCTAGCTTGTCCATTTTGACATTGGCATGGACTTGAGCTTGGCGCTTATTCCTTCCAGGCCTTCTCTCTTTGTCCACTGCTTCCATGCATTCATCTCCCATTGTGAACAAATAATGTCCTTTCATTCAAGATTAACTAGATTAAAAGAGTTAACAGCTTTTCTTGGGGGGGGGGGACAGCTTTTCCCCACCTTCAAACTGCTGGAGAACATTTAATATAAACACACACACACACATTTCACCACTAATAAATAGTGTGGTGAATTTGGGTGGGCATCTTGTCTCTCAACCTGAACTATAACTTCTAAAGATTGAAAAGAGATGGGTCTAAAGTGGTGAATGACAACCGGTGTGAGGCAGCATGTTTAGTTAGTGGCTAGAAGGTTGGACTGGGACTCAAGAATAGAGGTCCTTAAACAGCTTGGGACCTCTAAACTTGAAGGAGTGCCTCTCTGTATATATGCCTGCCTGAGGACTGAGATCTTCAAGAGGGGCCCTCCTCTGTGTGCCTCCAGTGGGAACAATATGAGGGGGAAGACACAGGAGAAGAGGAGAAGTCTTCTCAGCTGTAGTACCCCACCTGTGGAATGCCCACCCTATGGAGGCCTGACTGGCACCAGTGTTGGTTTCCTTTTTTCGCACAATGTCAAGACATGGGTGGGCATCCTGTTCAGTATTTACAACATCAAAAGCCAGATTTATGATATCATAAATATTGGAATTCATGTTTCATTCATAATCTTTCTAGTACAGTCAGACCCCCATATCCATGGAACCAATAACTGTGGTTTCAGTTATCTGTGGGACACAAAATAGGGACACTTGCCATAGAGTCGCATTGGAAAATGCCTAGAGAGGCATCCCCTCTAGGCATCTTCTAGGTCCTTTCATGTGACTATTGTATGTGTTTACTGGAAGTCCTTTATTTTAATAGGGTTCACTGTTACCTGCAGTTTCCGGTATCTACAGTAAGCCCAATATCCAAACCCCTGTAGATATGGGGGTCTGACTGTACTCTACACCTAAAACAAATCTGTTCAGCCTGAGCCTTCAGGTCCCATCTCAAAACAGAGCATTGGCTATCAGTTTTACCTGTGGAATTGGTGTACTTGTTTGGTGTTTCATACTGAGAAGCAGCCTTTTACACGCAAGGAGACCTTCATCACACTGGCACCTCTATGCTTAGCAAGCAAATGAAGCTGTTCCCTTAGGATTAGATGACCCTCCCTATTTTGAAGGTAAGGTTCTACTGCCTTGTCTCCCTCAAAGGTACAGAGAGCTCCAAGTCATCCTACAGCAAGGATTCATCCAACAGGGGCATGACCCAGGTCCACATCTATGGTAAACACCAATAATGAGGAATCTGTGGTGGTTCCAGATGCTATTGGGCTACAGCTCCGATCTTCCCTGACCACTGATCATGCTGGGTAAAGCTAGTGAAAGCAGATGTTCCATCAACATTGGGAACTCTACCCCCTGCACTGAAGTTCACAAATGGTTCTACGTTTTCAGATATTTTTTTTTCATGCACAGCTTAGGTCCAGACTATCTGAAAGATTGTATCTCCCCCTACGGATCTGCAAGGGTTTTAAGATCTTCAGGGGAAAGCTTTCTCTCGGTCCCATCACCATCCCAGGCTTGCTTGGTGAGGACAGGAGAGAGAGCCTTCTCAGTGGCTGCTCCCACCCTCTGAAACTCCCTCCCACGAGATACTAGGCTGGTCCCCTCTCTGTCTTCGTTTTGCCAGCAAGCAAAAACGGTTTTGTTCAAGCAGGACTTTGTTGTATAACTGCGCCTCTGCCGCTTTTATTGGGCTGTGGTTTTTATATTGTTTTTATCTGTTGTTGTTGTTGTTTTACTTTATATGTTTTTAATTGGTTTCAATTGCTTTTAACTGTGATTTAATTGTTTTGCTAGCTGCCTTGGGTCCTGCTTCAGGAGAAAGGTGGCATGTAAATCGCACAATTAATTAAATAAATAAAATCCTGTACCTTTCTTTACAATTTGCAAAGGAGAACTTTGTGGAGGATCATACCCAATGTCTCTTAGGACTTTTTCAGACGCGTCAAAAATAACACAAGCAGCCTCGTCGCGTTGCGAGGCTGCTGCGCTGCAGAGCATCGGTTTCGTATGACGCTCTTCCCTGCCGAAACTGTTGCGGTACTGCGGGGAGATTTGAGCGTCATATTTCATCGATTTTTAAGCACGAAAGTTGATCGTGCTTAAAAACCAACGAAATATGATGCTCAAATCTCCCTGCGGTACTGCAACAGTACCAGCAGGGGAGAGCATCATACGAAACTGACGCTCTGCAGTGCAGCAGCCTCGCAACACAACGAGGCTGCTTGCGTTATTTTTGACGCGTCTGAAAAAGTCCTTAGCCTCCATCAGTGGCATTAGTTCAGCCGGAAGCATCTCCCTGATGTCCCCAGCAGACATGATGCCTGCCAGGGGCTGTGCTGCTGCTATTAATGCACTTATCAACTCTTGTGCCAACAGTGACTTACTCTGCCTCCAAGCCTGGAAGAGGAAGAAAGCAGAGCGTAGTTCAAAGAAGACCACTCTCCTTTTTCTGGCAGAGCAGCAGTCTGGCATCAGAAAAGCAAACAGTCAGGGGACACTGTAACAAAGTTATTGTATGTTTTAGAAAATTGAAGGCATTTGAGCTATATAGATGAATTGGTGGAGCATGCCAAGATGGCAGGCACACAGAGAAGAAGCAATCATGAAAAGATAAATTGATGTCTTAGCAGTAAAAGGGAAGGAGGGACAACACAGCCACAGTAATCCACACTTTGCCAACAACAAGACTGATCACTGTAAGTTTGTGGGGGGGGTGACTACCTGAGATCTGCAGTCTGCATTCACTTCCAACCAGACCTCAGAGATTCACCACTAGGGGTTCCAGATCTCAGGGCCTGGACCCTCTTCTCTGGTCCTCTGAGTGAAGAGGAGGAATCCCAGAGTGAGAGCACCGCCTTGAAAAGTGTACAAGTGCTCACACGCCCGCATGCACGCATTCCTCGTTTGCTAGACTTGGCGTTTTTTATTTGAATGAAATATTCTGGGCAGGTGTGGCTGTGCTTGATGTATCATGCTTAATGACATCGCCAGAGGCAACCCCTTGTGACATTATCAGGGACTGTCTCTAGGTCTCAGGTTTTGGCACTGATATCTCAGGGCCTGAGACAGGTATGACCTTGTAACTCAAGTCACTACCAGCCTTGCCACCTGCATACCCTCACCCACTCACCCCTGGGTGTGGTGTTTTTTTTTTTACTTTAACAAAAATTACTCAAACCCTTCCATGCACACCTCTAGAGGGCATAGCGGGTCCATTTTGCCATGTCTTGGGAGGTGAGGTAGCTATAAGCATATCTGAAAGGACTTCTGGAAAGGCCTTTTTTTGAATCAGGAAGTACACCAGAATTCACTTCTTGTTTAGAAAGAGAAGAGCTGCACCCCATGCTCCCAAAATTCAGTAGCAAATATTGCCACCAGCAAAAAATACCCTACAGTCCCCTTGTTCTGGTTGCTGACAAAGTCTAAACCATTGCTCTGTCGCCATTTGTCACTCACCTTTGGTGGCAGACTGCTGCAAGCCATTTAAAACAAGCAAAGGGCTCACTTCAAATGGCTCCCCAACCCCGAGTTGCCACTGAAATTCAGCAGCACAGTTTAGGGGAAGGCACAGGAGAGCCGCCAGTAGGGCCGCCAAGTCAGGAATATCCCAGGTCCTAAGATTTCAAGGCAACAATCTGAGACTATTGGATGGATCCTTGTGATGACCCTAAGCATAATACATAAGCCTCTACTGCAGTTGCACAGAGCATGTAATTCAAATCATGATCACCAGCTCTAGCAAAAGAGAAAATATTTCTCTGGTTGGAAATTAAGTTTCCCAAGCTTTTCGCTGAACAGGAGAACACACCACGTTGTCCCACGTTCTGTTTCTAACACCTTTGGAGGCACTGCTTTCAAGAATGCCATTGGATAATAGAATCATAGAGTTGGAAGAGACCACAAGGGCCAGATAATCCAGTCCCCTGCCATGCAGGAATACACAATCAAATCATTCCCAACAGATGGCCATCCAACCTCTGTTTAACGACATCCAATGAAGGAGACTCCACCACACTCCAAGGCAGTGCATTCCACTTCTGAACAGCTCTTACTGTCAGGAAGTTCTTCCTAATGTTTAGGTAGCATTTCTTCTCCTGTAGTTTTAACCCATTGCTCTGTGTCCTAGTCTCTGGAGCAGCAGAAAACAAGCTTGCTCCATCCTCAGTATGACATCCCTTCAAATATTTATGTAAACATGGCTGTATTTAAACATGAGCATACCTTCCAACTGCTGATGCCTCTTCCAGCTTGTACATGCTTCCTCACTGATAACTTTTGCCATCTTAGCCACAGTCTGATGTTCCTTGGCCATATACATCCTGGTTTTCATCTGTGGCGGGTATGCAGCTGCAAGGTGACAAACTGAGATCAGGCACTGTTACCAGTCCATTTCTGTGCTCAGTTCAAGATCTGGGTGCCCTCCTTTGAAGCCATACACAGCTCAGGCCCCAGGTCAAGAGCAGGGAATTTTCATCCCTCCAGATGTTAAACCGCTCCCATCATTTGGCCAACTGCAACCCATAGCCCTGTATTCCCATAGCCTTGACTGCTTCACAGATGAAAATACAGATGTGCTTATAGCAAGCCCAACTGCAATGCAGAGGGCATTTTAGGAAGGGGTGCTAAGCTTCCCCTCTGTCAGGTATCAGTATTGCCAGACTCATACAGCACAAGCTTCAGGTTTCATCAGAAAGCTTTCTTGCCAGAAATCCAGAAAGCATACAATCCAAAATCATTGCTGAGACTGAGAAGCTAATATTTATACTCTAAGTTAAAAGTATTTTGCAATCAGCAAAATCTGGCAGACTGCATAGCTATTGTTGTCCATCATCCACTCACACAGGTATCCCTTAAATCTAAAGTTAATATTTTCCCAGCATCTCTAACCTTGAGACTAGAACCCTTAATTGCAGATGGCATGTTATCTACTCTCCCAAGCAAAGCCGAAACAGTTACTTACACATACCACATCATTTCACCCCTACAGAAACTGCTATGCACACACAGAAACTACTGAATATGGCAGAGGCAGGAGCAAAAGGGACTGATCCTGACACCCTCTTCTGTGCTGTGGCACACCACCCCAAAAAGGGGAGATGGGTGACTGGAATAGGTAATATTGGCCTTCTAATAGGTTGGTCCCATCAGGAAAAGGCAATCAGCAGGTCGAAGACAATCAATAAGCACTTAGAGGAACCTTTATGATGAAAGGAGATTTTCTAGACCTTGTCCTTGAGGTGTGTGGGACCCAGGGACAGAGAAGGGAGCCCTTTGAGGGCTTACCTGGAAGATCTACTCTGGGATCTCTTCCGCACTACACTTTGGTCCCATGGCTCCATCCTAGGGTTTTTTTATTTCATTTCCATCCCACTTGTTGTGGCTCCACCCTAGGGTATCCTAGGATTTGTAGTTTCATAAAGTATTTACATTCTCCACCAGAGAGCTCTAATCTTATTGGACTTTGAACTACAAAGCCCAAAATTCCATAAATGCAGGTATAGCAATGAAGCTGGGCTCAAGGTGCCGTAACGGTATTGTGTGAAAGAGACCTAAATCTTGCAGCCTGAGGGGATGGGGAATTGGAAAACAAAGGTTCCCTCAACCCGCACGTGGTTCACTAGACATATGATACTGATTGCCCACAGGTATCACTTTTTTAAAATGAATCAATCCCCTTTGCCTATTATACTGTTTAAAAATGAATTCACTCTATTGCTTGCCACTGTTTCATTAGTTTTTGCTACTTGGCGGGGACTGTTTAAAAAGTCTGTCAAAATGCCTATAAAAATACCATGAAAGCTCATAAAAGTAACTGAAAATAACTGGAAACCATTACAGGTGGCACCAATAAAGTAACTTTATTTGTGGTATTTTGGGCATACAACTTGGTTCTCCCTTCATGTTTTTTTTTTTAAGTAACTCTTCACAAGTAACTTTCCTCTGGTGACTCATTGTTTCAAAGCTCAGGCCTGGGCCACTTATCTATAATATCCTCATGGGGTTGAAGAGGTAGGAGAAACTCCACTTTACCCCCTTCCCAAACAGTAAATGCTTGCTGCAGCTCTTTGTGTTATAAGCTAATAAAGTTGTGACCCTCCTTTCCCTCATACCCGTGGAGATTATCAGACAGGAATGCAAAAAGCATTCCTGTCCCACAATCTCCAGACTCATCCCTGTCCCAGCACAATAGTCCTCCCCAGCACATTTACCTTCTCTTGCATCCAAAGGCAGCCCAGGAATGAACGGAGCTTCATTCACTTCCTGGACTGAAATCCTGCCCATTCTTGATAGAAGACACGATTGCGGGAAATTCAAAAAGAAAAAGAAAAATGCAAACAAAAAAGTTCACAAAAGCACATACACACAATGGCCACTAGTGCTTTAAGAATGGGACTTAACATCAGCGATTTGGCATGGGTGAGATTTCGGCGGTTCTTGCGAGAAGATGTGAGCATGCTTAAAACTTCAAAAAAAACCCTTCATCAACAAAGTAAATGAACACACAAGCACTGAAGCAAACCTACAAACGTGCAAACTAAATGGGACAGTTCATAAAAAGAGCATCCTGTGCTTCGTTTTCTCATTCTTACCCAGATGTTTTTCGCTGAAGACCACACATTCATGCTGTAATCTCACAATTACAATGGGACATGGTTTCGCATGCGATCAATACCATGAAAAAAGCAATATGGAAGATCTACTGACAGCTTGTCCCATCAATTAGAAGCAGCACCTTTTTTGCAGCTGCAGCACACAGTAACCACGCGAAGACAACAATGCCATGCAATAGCAGGGCCTGTTTGCCCTACTATGACATCATAAGACAGTTGTCCCTCCATATCCACAGATTTGGTATCCACAGATTTAAGTATTCACAGCTTGAAAATATTCTTTAAAAAATAATAATCCCAAAAGCAAACCTTGATTTTGCCATCTTATATAAGGGACACCATTTTGCTATGCCATTGCGTATAATGGGACTTGAGTATTCACAGATTTTGGTATCCACAGGAGGTCCTGGAACCAAAGCCCAGTGAATATGAAGGGATAAGTGTAGTGCAATTTTTGCTGCACCTGACAATGTCCTTAAAAGAGAAAGCCACAGGACTCTACACAGATTGCCTTCCATTGCATTCCTCTCACTCAGAAACTCAACACCAAACAAAGTACAATGCATTTTGAAGATGCTGAGTTGTGTCTGGTGGAGCCTCAGGTACACATGTTTCTCCTGATTTTTAGGGGGGCGGGTGTCTTCTTTCAAGTGCCATCCAGTATTCCACCCACAATGTCTATGCAAACCTTTGTTTAGGCAAAATGGCATCTTCTTCTCCCTTCCTGCCTCACTTACACCCACTGTTTCCTCACACAGACAAGAGGACCAGAAGACAACATTAGCTGCCAGGCACTAAAGGTGGCAGAACTCAAATAAAAGGAAAATGCAGCAGCCCCAGGTCAGCCTTGTATAAATATTTGTTCTGGAGGAAGACACTTGATGCCTGAGTAATGACCTTGGGGCTGGTATTAATAGGGATAATGTGGGGCTGGGAGACTCATTGCCAGAGATTGGGGGGGGGGGTCAAGACTCTGTTGTGGAGCACCTTTTCTCTTTGACCTTTCATTTATGGTTCTAGGTGTACAACCAAGTCCTTATCCCACATCATTCCGTGAGATCATAGCAAGTACCAATGCACTTGGTTTATGCACAATTCAACACATGGGAGATTTTCAGACCTGCAAAAATTCATGTCTGCCGCGTGAGCAGCCTCCCGAAACTGCTGCGCGGCAAGGGTCTTCTTCGGACAACGCTGTGCCTCTTGCGAAACCGTCCGTGTCACTTCCGTGAAGCTTCGGACGGCTCGGCGCAATATTTCAATCACGGAGGCTGCCCGAGATTGAAATATGGCGCCGAGCTGTCCGAAGCTTCACGGAAGTGACACGGACGGTTTCGCAAGAGGCACAGCATCGTCCGAAGAAGACCCTTGCCGCGCAGCAGTTTCGGGAGGCTGCTCGCGCGGCAGACATGAATTTTTGCAGGTCTGAAAATCTCCATGGTTTGTGAGAGTGGGTTTTGGAGCTGGGAAGGCTTCTGAATACACACATAAGGAGTCTGAAAACCCATGCTGTATTATGAGCCAAGTCTAAATCCCCATATCCACAATGAAGGGCCATCCATATTGATGGTTACTGTTCTAGGACATTTTCAGATGATCCTTGCAGCGCAAGGATTGAGCGGGAGAGGTTCGTAGCAGCAGTGTGGTAGGGGGTCGATTTCGGACGACGCCGTCCCTGCTGTGAAATCGTCCGTCTCTCTTCCGCTTTGGTTTGGAGCCTGCCGCGCCATATTCGGCCAGATTTTATTCATGGAGGTTGTCCGTGAATAAAATCTGGCCAAATATAGCGCGGCAGGCTCCAACCCCAAGCGGAAGAGAGGCAGACGATTTCGCAGCCGGGACGGCGTCGTCTGAAATCAACCCCCTACTGCACTGCTGCTACGAACCTCTCCTACTCGATCCTTGCACTGCAAGGATCATCTGAAAATGTCCCTAGTCTATGAAGGTCTGGGCCGCTTATCTACGATACCCTAAAGCCATTACTTTTGAAATGGTGTGGTAAAGATGGGGAAAGAAGTGAGCCACTATTTTGTAGTGCACTGTGGTGTGCACCGCCATTTTGTAGCTGTAGTGATATTTACACATGAATTGCCCACAAATTTGCACATGGTTCTATGTTATTTATGTAGAATTCTTTGCTGGTTTTATGTTACTCTGCTTTTGCCCTTTCCATCATGTGGCACAGCTTCTTAATTGTGGCAGAAACTGGCTGCTTCCTTTGAAAAGAAGGTAATTACACTTATTTTTGCTACTAAAAGAAAGAGTTTATAGACCATGGTGTCCTTCTTCCAGCTAGTTCTGTGTTAATATGGAGAAATGTTCTGCTAAAGTTTATCCCTCTATGCAAACAGGACTTCCAATATGTACATATTATAAAAAATTCCTGTATAGGCACAGGATGGCCTGGTATTGTCCACAGTGGCTGCAACCCCGCAAGACCTACACTCAGTGGAGGCTGGTGGCTCCTGTCTCAGTGGACAGTGAGTCAACTTCAGTTTTTAGTTGCTACTTACAAGGAGCTCTCCAAAGTGCTGAACCCTCTCCTCCAAATAGTTTCAGCACCTTGAATAGCTCCTTCAAGCATATTCAAAACCTAGAGGGGATTCACTGCCCCACCAACATGAGAGCCACTAGTTGCTACTGGCTATCCTCCTATTCTCGTCTCATGAACCATTTATAGACCACAGGTATGGAGTCTGGCATGGCATTGCACAGAGAGTCCTCCCGGACCTCTGTGTTGGTCCTTGGCCTAGCTAGTCCTATATAAACTTTGAAGTGCTCAAAGAGAAAGATTATTGGAGGGGAAGCAGCCTCAGGTAAATTAGGCCTGTCTGGGTTATGCACAGGTAATGCAGGAAGTTCACAGAAGAAGAAAGGAGGCACAGAGGCCAGGTTTCAACCAGTCCAGAATTTGTTACATGCAGCCAGTATTCCGGAGAATCAAAGCTGAAAGGGAAGACAAGTAGATGTTAAACACAGCCAGTTCAGAGGTCAAGAATCCCAAGACATACACAAGCATGGAGAGCACTGCCAGTTGAGGCAATTGAATGGTTGCAAGCAACAAAGACTCCTAGCAGCTGCTGGGAAATGTACAAGTGCCTGACTCTGAGGTATTATACTTGGGATATGTCATGAGATGACATGGCTCACTGAAAAAATGACAATGCTTGTTAAAGTGGAAGGCAGTAGGGAAAGAGGAAGACTGCATTACAGGTGGATTGACTCATTCAAGGAAGCCACAGCCTTGAATTTGCTCGACATGAGTAAGCTATCGATCACCAGGACTCTTGGAGCTCTCTCATTCATAGGCACACCGTAAACCAAAGCCAACTTGACACCAAATAATACCAATCACAAGAAATAAAAGAATGAATGAGACAGATAAACCCTGAAAGATATCTTGTCTGGGTGCATTTCACATTGGACAGAATAACCAAGACTAAGAAACCAGGCCAGCTCAAGGTCAGCTCCAAGTTCAATTTGGTCCTTGGGAGTGGAGGCTGGTGGCTCTCACATCATTGGGGCAGTGAATTTACTCCGAGTTCTAATCCAGGCTTTAAAGGAGTTCTCCAATGTGCAGAACAGTATTCTTAAACAGGTCCAGAAACTTGGAGAGCTCCTTTAAAGCCAGCTAAACCTGGCATGGCTTCACCACCCAATAGATATTGTCCTGAACTCATGGAAGCAAGTGCCTAAGGAGCAACAGGGGAAGGATGTAGGAACAACATAGTAAGGGGCACAATCCAAGTCTGTTGCCAATTGTCCACAATAGAAGTGAGGGAAGTCAAGAGCCAGTCCAGCTGTCAGTCACCAATAGTCCATACAAGATGCAAGAGTAATCAAAAGCCAGGCCAGAATTCAATTACCAGGTATCCATACCAGATGCCAGGGAAGCCAATAGCCAGTCCAGAGTTCAGTAGAATCAGGTCCGAGCTCCAAGTCCACAGTCAGCAAGAGGTTAACGCAGCAGTCCAAAGTCTGTCTGAAGGCAAGGCAAAATGGGAACATGGGAGGAATGCAACAGCTTAAGATATGCAGTTGTCAGCTTTGAGATTCAAAGGGAACCCACTGCTAAATTTATAGCTAGAGTTTCAGGGCCAGGTGGAGCTAATTAACAAGGAAGCAGGTCAGTGTTTGGTATGTAAATGGTGGTGTTGGGTGTGGTGTTTCTCCCTCCTGCGTTCAGGGAAGGGAGACGGCCTGGTGTCTAGATCATATATCACTGGCTGACCAACTGTTTGTTCTTCAGAGTGAGATATGTTTTCTGTATCTGCTTCAGTTGCCGTCTTGAGGGGAGTCAGGGCAGTATCTTCAGGCTGAGCCAGGTTGTCTCTCTCTGCTTCTTCAGACTGAACCAGGCTTTCCCTCTCTGCCTCTTCTGCATTCTCTGCTTCCTCCTCCTCCTCCTCCTTCTCAGCAAGGGGATCCATGACATATATGGGAAGCACCATCTGCCATTGGTTCTTGCTTGACCTGCCCCTACATCAGTAGACTCCTTCCTCTTCATTTAGGCAATTTTATATACCAAAGTCTATTGCTTTACTAATTTCAAAACTAATTTGCTTGACGCAGCCCTGTTTCACAACTGCTCCTATTAATTCTGCTGAACAGGGCTCCAGACATCAGTTCCCAAATTTTGCTCCACTGCCTCCTCCATGGGTGACTCCTGACTGCCTTTCTTAATGGCAGAAGCATTGGCAGGCAGCCACACTGAGATGTGAGGGGGGTAGTAGTCAGCAGTGGTTTCTGCCAGGTGATGCACAACTGGAGACTTGCAGTCTTAAACAAACTGGCAGACACGGGTGGGACTGGGAGGTAGAACTATAGTGTCCATGAAGAATAGCTGCAATAAAATGGTTGAAAAAGGGGAAAAAATATGGCAACCACTATTCTTTTCTAGGGGTGGGGAGATAACATGGAAACCTGTTGGCAACCATAGCTATACAATGGATAGTGCCACCATATAATTCTCTTTAAGGGACCATAAACGGTGTGGTTTATTGTCTCTTAATTTACTGCTGAAGTTATTATGTCTTCAGTCTGTAATGTCTGCCAACTATTTGAGTAACTATTACATTTAATGATTTTCTTTTTATGATGATGATCTTTTTTTCCCCCACTGAATCTATTCAAAGAAAAGTAAAATCATAAAGACACAAGTTCCACTGAAAACCCATTAAAAAGCGATTCTAAGCCATTTTGGAAAACACAATCTAAAAGTAAAACTCTTTCTTAGAGAGCAGCAGAATTCTAGGCACATGATACCAGCGACGTTTGTTCATTTCAGTTCTGCCTGTTTTAATGGGAGAATGTGGCATAAGAGATTTTACTTCCAAGAAAATGCATGTACAACATCTAGATGTAAAAACAGCCATTTTCACATAGCATGACATTAGTGCATGGAAGTCATTGCCACAAGATGTGGGGACGGCACTAGCTTAGGCTGCATCTGCATGACAAATCATCCAGTTTGATACCATTATAGTTGCCATGGCTCAAAGCTATGGAATTCTGGAATCTGTACTTTTGTGAAATATTTGTCAGAGAGTTCTGGTACCACAACAAACATCAAATCCCAGGATTCCATAGCATTGAGCCATGGCAGTTAAAGCAGTGCCAAACTGGATTATTTTTGCAGTGCAAATGCAGTTCTAGATGACTTTAACAGGAGAGTAAATGAAATTGTGAATAACTCTGTTAAAGGCTACTAGTCATGATCATGATGGCTATACGCAGCATGCCACTGAGTACCCACTTCTAGGACCACGGAGGTGTGGCTCTCCAGATCTTATTGGACTACAGATCCCATGATGCTTCACCATTGCCTATGCTGGCTGAAGATGGTGGGATTTGCAGCTCAACAACATCCACTGAGCCTCATATTCCCTAGAGAGCAATAATGGGAATTGAATATATAGCTACTGTCAAATGGATCAGTCTATTTGCAGCATGTGTCTCTTTTGCATATCGAGTCATAGAATCATAGAGTTGGAAGAGACCAGAAGGGCCACCTAGTCCAACCCTCTGCCCTGAAGGAATACCCAATCAAAGCACTCCCAACAGATGGCCATCCAGCCTCTGTTTAAAAACCTCCAAAGAAGGAGACTCCACCACACTACGAGGCAGTGCATTCCACTGCCAAACAGCTTTTACTGTCAGGAAGTTCTTCCTAATGTTTAGGCGGAATCTCTTTTCCTGTAGTTTGAACACATTGCTCCATGTCCTAGTCTCTGGAGAAACAGAAAACAAGCTTGCTCCATCCTCAGTATGACATCCCTTCCAATATTTAAACATGGCTATCATACCCCCTCTTCACCTTCTCTTCCCGAGGCTAAACATACCCAGCTGCCTAAGCCACTCCTCATAGGACAGGTCTGTCCACTGTGCACCTGCCACTTTTGTTAATTTGGAAAGGGAGAGATGTTGGCTAATGGTGTTGACCCTGGCAAGTCCTCCTGGGTCCTGGAAGCTACTTGTCTAACCCTACCACATATTGATACCTCACCTTCAGGAAGGCGGAGGTCCACGTGTGTGTGTGTGTGTGTGTGTGTGTGTGCCACCAAGTCTCCTATCAACTTATGGTGACCCCATGAATTTCACAGGGTTTTCTTAGGCAAGGAATACTGAGAGATGGTTTACCAATTCCTTCCTAATAGGATCTTCCCATTTTTGTACCATTTGAAAATCCCCCGGGGCTGCCAAGATGAGCTAAAAGGCCTGTACCTTGGAGCCTATACTCCACCTGATCCCCAACCCAGTTCTCTCTTTCTCCATTTTCGGGGAGGGAGGGAGGGAGAGCTGCCACTCTTGATCTGTAAAAAGGAGGATCCTAGACATGAAAGTGCATCATAAGCTCCATGATTGCTTCCATAATGGACCACACGTGAGAAATTAAATAAACATCATTCATCACTGGCCTTTGTCGGCTTACAGCTGTATTTATTTCCAAGCTCCACTGGTTATTTATGGGCCCGCGTGATTTATAGAAAAGCTTTGTTGAGAAGTGGTGCTGATGGGCGAGGGGTAACTAAGTGTTTCGTGGCTTAAACCAACACTCCAGCCTCCCTCCCAGCAGGCTGTGAAAGGAGTCTTTTCCCTGTTTCCCATTATATAGCCTTTGGAAGTGGCCAGCAGCCCAAAGGGACAGAAGGGACAGGACCAGCCCCAATTCTGGAGGCTGAGTGGGGACGCAGCCGGGAGAGAATTTCAGCTGCATTCATTTCTGAGTTGCCAAATTGTACACATTTTTAAATATTCCATTGTTTTTTCAAAAATGAAGTGTGGAAGAACTCAAAACTAACAAACTCAACCATACAGGGCTTTGAGGGTTTCATTCCTAAAAGCATGGGTTTGAACTCCTGGGTGTCCCACCATGTCAGTGCTGAATTTGGGATATCACGCTGTTTTCTTGAAATGTTCCTCATCATTACACCTATATCGGGGTCATTTTTTACCCCCAGACTCCCTGGCAAGTCACATAGATGGGCCACACCAGTGGGCCCAACATGAGTGGTTTCCAGAGTACACAGGGGGCAAAATGGGGCATAGACTTACCAAATAAGAATTTTGTGTCCCCCAACCCAATGAGGTTTTCCTTCAGTCCCCCAGTTTCTAACCTTGCAGAGAGTGAGACACTGAAACTCTTTCACACCCAGAACTCCTCTATTTGTTGTGTTTGTATTCCTTGGGTCACTTTTGCCTGCTTTGGATGCCTAAACTGCCAACATTTGAATCCTTGTGCCATTGTACTCACGGGAATACAGCGTCAATGGGTAAACACTTCCAGGTGTGATCGCGACAGCCAGGTAAGGGACACTGTTTTTATGCACACACACACACACACACACATGTATTTGGGACTTTTAAAGTGTGTTTCAGTGCTTTGCTGTCCTTTTTGTGTCTTCATTGTGTTTTTATTTTTGAATTTCCTATGCTAGCATCTTCTCACAAGAATCACTGAGATGTCAACGCTGGAAGTAAACAGAGCTCTGTTTGTGCTCCGCTACTGCCGGGGAAGCCTCATTGACACTGAAAAAGGTAGGTCAGGTGGGTTCTTTTGCTGGCATAAAAATGACACAATTTATGCCAACAAAAGAATGTTAAGGGGGGTGGTCTGATACACTACAGAATTATAGAACTATGATTCTACTTCAATTGCCATACCAACACCCTATAGAATGCTGGGGCCCTTTTGCACTACACAATGATAGCATTTTAATTCCACTGTAACTGCCATGGTTCCATCATATAGAATTCTGGGGTTTGTAGTTTAGGGAGAGACATTTAGAATTTTCAGCCAGAGCACTCCTCTAGTGCCTCATGAAACTACAAAGCCCAGGATTCCCTAGGATGCAGTGATGGCAGTTAAAGCAAAATCATAGTGCTATAATTCTGTAGTGTGAAAGGGCCCCAAAGATTCATCAAATTCTATTCAGGATCATTCAAGACACTCTTGAAAGAAGACCTCTTTTGTTCACAACTTCCTTCTACGGCTCCACTGAACCACATTCAGATACAAGGTGAGAAGGAACATCATCCATAAATAAACCCCTCTCTGATGATCCTTTAATGGGGTATTTAATGATAGTCCAATTATGTTTCCAAAAGAGCAGTGAAAGACTGCTAGCTAATTAAGAAGATTTTTTTAAAAATGTGTTTAACCCACCCACTTACCACACACACATTGATGTGATGTTGAGGGGTTGACGTAAAACCACATAAGCACTTGTTCAAGGCTAAAAGCTCTGACTTTTGCAATACTACTAGCTTGTGCCACTTGGGCCTTTCCTTTTAAAAAAAAGCCTCCTGGCAGAGCCAAACATGGATTAAAAATAGGCTGTTTACAGTAAACTGGGTGAAATAACTGCCACTGAATTAATTGAGGAGAGCAACAATGGGCTTATCTCCATGGGCAATTTACCCCATCTTGGAGCCCTGCAACCCTGATAATGCAGGGCTTTTGCCCCATTTTGCCCCCAGGCAGTCCCCACGACCCCAAAGGCAAAGACAGGGCTAAGATGGGGGGAAGACAAGGTAGGGCCTGTTATACCGTTTTAAAATAATACCGGCTTTAATCCACTCCCACCAGCAAAAAATGGATCAGGCCCTGGGACACATTCAGAAGAATTAGCAGGAGTTCCCCCCAGCCCAATGCAACAGAGTTGGCTTAAGACATTTTGAATTAAGGCATGCCATCTGGACAATGCTCTGGAGATTTTCCTTGGATGTGTTCTGGAATAGTTTCTTTCTGACATTTCCCCTGCATCTGTGGCTGGCATCTGCTTTTTTTTTATATATATTCTTATAGTCTTTTATTGTTTTGTATACAATACAATATAAAATGAGGGTACAGAATAAAGGGGAGCATTTTATCCCTCTCCCCTCTTTCCCCACCCATTAATCCTAACAAAACAGCTTTCATTAGAATTAAAATAAAATATTACTTCCTTCGTTAAAAATATCTCTATGAGTTTGTTTTTCTTTATTGTTAACGTCCTTCTTACTACTACTCTTACATCTCTCCTCTACCTGTTAATTTCAAAAATCTTAACATTCGCCTTAACTTCTTCCCATCCCTTTTACTTCTGTTGACTATCGCCACAACTTTTCTCTCTTCTTTTCCTATTTTATATCTCCTAATACCATTTTATCATGAATATTTATCTTCTTAAATTGCTATATCCCCTGATGTATTCCATCTTTTTCCACAATACTGGGTTACTGGTAACCATTCTGCTTCTATTTTCTGTGCTGATTTCTGATTTAATATTAATTGGTCATTAATTGGTCACTATCTTTCATTTCTAGTATTTTATTGAACCATTCCTCTATTCTTGGTTCCTCTGCGCTCTTCCATTTAGCTGCAATAAGCATACGGGCTGCTGTGCAGAGATATAACGTAATTCTCCCAT
Source organism: Gambelia wislizenii (assembly GCA_030847615.1). Lineage (NCBI taxonomy): Eukaryota > Metazoa > Chordata > Lepidosauria > Squamata > Crotaphytidae > Gambelia > Gambelia wislizenii. The sequence goes on along the minus strand of JAUMIR010000013.1, from coordinate 21,276,518 downwards.
ATTCTTTTTTAGCTTCTTTTGTTAGCATTGTTGTAATGTTTAAAAGATACAATTTCTGGTTCAAATCGAAGTCTATGTTAAATATCTTTTGAATTATACTATGTATCTTCACCCAAAATTTATATATCAACGGACAGGACCACCACATATGTATTAATGTTCCGGATACTTTTCCACATTTCCAGCAGTTCTTGTCTTTTACTCCAAACATCTTGTTCAACCTTGATGGGGTTAGGTACCACCTATTGCTTATTTTGAAATGGTTTTCTTTTAATATTTGGCATGCCGTAAACTTTTTTGTTTCCCTCCACGCATCCTCCCATTCTTCTAGTTTAATTATCTCTCCTATATCCCTCGCCCATTTAGTCATTGTATCTCTAACCATCTCCTCTTCTGTGGCTGGCATCTTCAGAGAACTCTTCCAGAACACGGCCTCACAGCCCGGGAAAAACCCAAGGAAAATCTGTGGATGCCAGCCGTGAAAGCCTTCGACTTCACAATGCTCTGGAGGCCTGCACATGCCATTTTTGGCCCCTCTGGAGTTGTGGAGGGCCACAGCAACACTATCGCCACTGTAATTTTAGTGACCAGGGGCCCTTCCACACTACGCAGTTATAGTGCCATGGTTCCAATGTCATGGCAGAATCCTATGGAAAACCATTAAGTCCAAGCCTTAAATCAGTGATTCCCCAACATTGGTCCTCCAGATGTTTTTGTAAGCTGCTTTGAGTCCCTTGCTGGGAGAACGGTGGATCAGTAAGGATCATTTATAGCTAATAATTGTTGACTGCTCTATTGTCCACAAATTCCCCTTTTAAAAGTATGCATGCAAACAGGTTTTCTACTAGCTTAACTGTCAAGTCTTTGCTCTTCTTTGTTTGCTCTAAAAATGTGACTACTTATTTGCAGAGTTACTTAGTTCCCTGATAACTTTTTCTCCTGCAGCCTCAGGCTACCACTCACAATGTCCTATCAGGGAACTTTGTTCTAATCCACATATTAGTGCAGGAAGTAGGACACAGGTGATTTCACTTTAAAATCGCAACTAAACCAATTTTTCTCTCCTCCCTACTTCTGATGAGGGTATAGAAAAATTAGAAACCTACATAGGCTGTGTCCAGTGTGTTCAACTGTAGTGCAACCTTTTCACCTGTATTATTCCAAAGGATTGTATGAACTGGCTTCTACTGCACCTATGGGTGTTGCTGAGGCCCACCCATCTCACTATCATTCCTTCTACAGAAACTGACTATTTCAGAGGAGAAAAAGTTAGCACAGAACTCTGGAAAGGGAGTCAAAGAAAGAAATGCTAATAAATTATTTGACCGAACCAATGACACCTGGGTGGGGTGAGGTATTGTTTTGGAAGGCCTGTCTAGTTCACACACAGTTCTACCATTTCTGATTCACACACTCACCCTAAGCTCACAGCCATAAATAAGATACTCCACCCAACAGCAGACGGATGACATGTTAGTTAATGCAGAAAGTCTACTGAGACATGGGGTGATGTTATGTCATCTACGGAGAGTTATTCAAGAAAATGAACGTAAAGATCCAAAGGAAAGAGTTTCTTCACGCTCTTAACATTGCCATAAAAGAAAAGCACCACAGCACCATAAACACTGCCACATTTGTGGTGGGGGGTTACCATAAGTTGATAGGTGACTCAGAAGCACATACACAAGCACCATTGGACAGTACAAGGTGACTACCTCAGATGAAAGATATTGGAGGGCAGTGGAAAAAAAAACCCACCCATTCTCTTCTTTTGGAAGGCTGAGCTGTGTGTTCTCCATGATCTGTCCTCATCCCCTAAACTATCCTCTGCCCTCAGGTATGAAGGAGGATGCCATACCATTGGCCCTTGAAGAAAGATTCAGGAATCAGTTCAGACAGGTTATGCATGTGGAATGGAGGAGGGTGATCTTTTGGCTGTTGCTTCGGCAGCAAATAGTCTTGGGTCGGCCCTGGTTGTGGCATATGCTTTTAGGGAGTACAGTTCACTTTGTTGCAGGTATGAAGAGCACCTCATCCCCAGTTGACAAGATAGCAGGCCAGGCATCATAATGTGTCACTCATAGGCACCCACTAGGACATACCATGGATACCTGCTCAGGGTTTACCACATGGGATAGCTGGCCATTCACTTTGCTCAGAACAAAATGTCTGCCCTTCCCGCATTTGTCATAATCTACCAGGGATTCTGTCATTTGAGGTAGGAACCTTGCAATTTATTGAGATACAACCCAAAATTGGATATGTTACTTTTTTGAATTGCAACTGCAAGGACTGGTCATGCTACCTGAGGGATTCTGACAGCTACAGACAGCACAGAAGGCACAAGACCAAGGCACAGCTACAGACAGCACAGAACACCATGTCGTGATGGACAAGACTGAGGGCCAAATGCTGCTCTTAAATAGCCGTTCCCTTGGCTGCTTCTGGTGTGCTACATGATTGCTGCATCTGATTGCTTGGCCCTGGTTCTTCCAAGACTCCCACAGCCAGGGCCTGAGTCTGCAAAGAGGCTGTGCAGCCAGGGGCCTAGTCCTGCAAGGAGAAGCAGATCCTGACACCTAAGCGGCCAATCAGCACACAGAAAACAGCAACATACCCAAGAGAATTATATATATAGATATTAAAACCAAGCAGTTAATGTATAAAATGGAGATGCTATTCTTTGAGCCACTCGCGGTCTCTCACAGGGTTATTGTAGGAAGAATGGGGTGCCATGGTTTGCTCCCCTTGCAGACTAGGAGGAATGGAGGATTTTAAGAAAAAATGTATCCACAAGGCCTTAAGCTTGGTGTGTCCTTGTCTGACAAAGTTGAAGGTCAGTAACCTTCAGATGTGGAGAAGTTAAACTGCTCATTAGCATTTACCACTGCTAAGTAAATACTTCCTGCTGCCTCCTTCTGTTGTTTACCCACACATTGCATTTAATGAAAAAGAGGTGAGATGGGGACACCTTGTACCTGGCAGCTGAGAGGACAGTGCCATGGGGTAAGGAGTGTCCTTTTACCCCCTACAGGATAATTATATTTCTTTATGTGGCTCTGCCCATTCTCTAACAAAAGAAAGCATGTTGACATCAACCGATCTAGTATGTCTTCTAATAGCCCAACTGTCTGCATGGAGAATTTGCTCCACCGGGTAGCTAAATGCCTTTTGAAAAAGAGATGCCAGAATCTAGGGGCTTGTCTAGATGGTGAAAATACTTCCCATAGAATTCATAGGGAATACCTTTTGTCCCAAGGAGGTCCCGTAGCGATTCACAGTATTTGGAAGTAGGGGGGACTCCAAATACTCCATGGGAAAAGCCTTCACGGCTTTTCCTGTATTTTTTAAGCTAATGTGTGGGAATGCTCGCTATTGCTCATTAGGACAACCAATTCGCATCACTGCACATTCTCAGAGTGAATAACTGAATGGTCAGATATGCTCAGGGGGCAGAGCTTCCCAGCAAACCAGCAGCTGGAACCGTTATGTTGGATTTTTGCCATGGTGATTGTGCGCTGAGAGAAGAAAAAAGCCTCCCCCCTTTTTGTTTTTTAATTTAAGCAGAAGATTGCACTACCATACTTTGGATTTGCTTTTTTTTTTAAAGTACTGTTTGGTGGCAGCAACTGGTGGGAATAAAAATGCTAGTAATTCACTCGCGCCTGCTATCTTGATTTGAAGGCATGCCCATTTAAACAACAAATGTGGGTGGCTTCGCAAGCCTGTGACCTTGCCAAAAAATTGTGGAGACAAATGAAAACTGCTGTGAGTTGACGTTACTGCACACCAATCCACATTTTATTCCCTCATATAGATGACCCCTAGGGCAGCCACACTAGCATTTCACAGATGAAACATCAGAGTGTGGTTAAGATGGCAAATGTTATTAATAAGAACACACACACCAGGAGAGGCTGCCGCAGTTTGCTTTTGCCTGAGCCCAAAGGGAAGGGGAAGATTCAGCCCCATCCTCTTCTCTTCCCCTTAACAAGTTTGAACTCAGCTTGCAGCAACCGTGGTAAGCTAAGAACAAAAGGGGGAAATGAAAGGCGGAGAGAGAAATTGGGACATTTTAAAAGCAGTTGAGGCAGTGCGATAATAGATTTCATCAGGACTGTTCCTGCCAAATTGCAACATTTGGAGGGTATGCTGATGCACGTCTGCACTGGTAACGTGAACCACTTTCAGAGTCATTTCGCTTAGTGTAGTTCTCACTCAAGGAACCCTCCATTGTGTTATTCATTGGAGGATCAGGATCTCTATTAATTCTCTGTTAACACCCTTATAAAGCTACAATTCCCAAGAGTATTCTAGGCAAAGCTTGGAAAAAGTTTTGGGGGGACTAAAGTGTCAACGGCCATATGGCAGGGTCTGGGGAAATCTGAGAACTGTAGGCCAAAGACTTAACTTGTCTAAGCTCTGGTTTTAGGGAAACCCTTAACCACGTATGGTTACAGCTATAATCAACTTATAGAAAATTGTCATTCTTCCACCCAAACGTCTAACTCATTTGGCTGCAAAGATATGCCTGAAAATCAGTCTCCAAAAATCAGAAAATTTGCTGAAGACATCCATCCATCTTTTTCTTTATTTATACCCCACCTTTTCCCCAAATTGGGACAAAAGTGGGAGCATTACTATAAAAACGCATCCCACGAAAACATACCAAAAGTGAGACTAAAACAGTATTAAGCTAACAACAACATTAAAACCATTCAAAACATTTTGTTGTTGTGTGCCTTCAAGTTGTTTCCAACTTACAGCAACCCTAGGGTGAACTGATCACGGGGTTTTCTGAGGCTGAGGGTTAAATTTTTAAAAAGAAAAGAAAGACTGCTTTGTCATCTCAGCACACGATCGCTACTGCGAAAATCCAACATGGCATTTCCAAGCACTGCCTTGTTAGCAAGCTCCGCCCCCCCCCACACGTCCAACCAATCATCTGTCTGCTTCAGGAATGCGCTGCAATGCGAATTGGTTGTCCTAATGAGCATATGTGGGCTTTTCCCACATAGTTTTCCCGAATTTTGGTCTCCCTCCCTTCGAAAACAATGATCCGCTGTGGGTTCCCATTTGGACACATGGGATTCCCCCTGGATTCTAAGAGGATTTATTTCATCTTCTAGACTGGCCCTGAAATAAATAGTATAAACAACTTAATTTTTTACTTACAAAGTTGGTGCCATTGATCTGTATGGTAAGTGGTGGGGCCCCAGAAATTGAGGATTTGCCTCATTACTTGTTTTTCTGTTCATTATATTCAGAACCAAGAACCACATTTCTGGGGTCTATTCTGTCTCATCTACATTCTAATACTGTTTCTGAAAAGATTTTCTATCTCCTGTCTGATATTGACTCTGGTAACGCACGGGGTTTCTCTTTTTGCCCTGGCAGTAAGGAAAATCTGAGTAAGATTTATTGCTGATATTACAGTTGATTGTGATGGGGATGATCGTATCTAATTTTAGTATTGTTGTTTATATTCAATGTGTGTTAACTGCACTGAATTTTATCTTTTTTTTAAAAAAAAGCACTATTTAAATGCTAGTTATTTTGTGTAGCACTTTTATAATGTTGTACTTTTATATTGTTCTTATTCATTTTGTATGCAAATGGCCTTTGGTCTAAACATTAATAAAACTAGCATTCCTATTCCTAGTATGGTAAGTGTTGCATTCGTATTCTTTGGATTATTTCTGCATCACGTTGGATGCTCTGCTGGGCTTCAGGGAGAAAGAAAGAAAGAAAGAAAGAAAGAAAGAAAGAAAGAAAGAAAGCTATGATTCCCTCCAAAGCAAACTGCATGTCTCTATAGGTCCCCTAGTTTGCTGCTGAACATCCAGATACAAACCTTGGCTTGTGCCTCTCCTTTAGTCCTGATTCAAGCTGCTGCTTTCTTTTGCTGCTCCACAGAGTAAGAAAATGATCTTTTTTAAGCCCCCAGCCCTGGTTGGTGGCTATGGTCAGTTCCAAGAGCTTGAACTTGGAGATACCACAGTGCCATCAAAGGCTACTAGGCAAGTGAGCCAAGAAAAAAAGATAACCCATCCCCTTGACATAGCAGAAGACCAGCACCAGCAAGATATAGAACTCTAGCCTAATTGCATTTCGGTAACTCACAGGAATGGTAAATCCTATAGGCTTGTGTATTGCTTTCTAGATCCAACAGTGTGAGTTCTGGCAACGTAGGACAGACACTCCTTTGTGGAGGAACATTGACGTGGGGCGACATTGGCTAGGAACCTCTTTTGTTATTTTTGGCAAGTGAGCGCAGGCTATAAGCTAAAACAAATGGCAATTGCAGGCACACTAAGAACGGCAGGAGCCTGCTGGGATGCTGCATGTTCTGAGCGGTGTCTGGTATGTTTGCTAAGTGGCTGATATAAATCATTTTCTCCTGACTGATCTGGGGCTTACTCATAAGGTTGGTTGGAGGTGTTGAGAAACCTGGACTCACAGGGCACCTGCTTACACATTATCTTTAAAAGCCAACAGAGCTATAGGGCCCTTTCCACATTTGAATCCCCTTCAGGGATGGCCCTCGTGTAGCAAGGTCATTGACCACTGTGGCTGCCAAAATCCTAAAAGAAATGGTCACAGTTCTTTCAATCTATGGTATTGTCAGTTTTTTAAAAAAAAAAGTGGGGGGAAGAGGGTTACCATGTTTGTTTGTTTTTGCCCACCATGCCATGAAGGAGAGACCTTCTGAAATCTTGCATTTTGGGAAACCGAGAAGGTAACCACAATTGTGGTCCCCAGGGTCTCAGAGCAGAGGCCACCAGCAAGTGTTATTTGGCATTATGACATTATCACATTCCTGGTGTGATCCCTGATTGGCTTGGATCACACTATGATGTTAACAAAGAAATGCTAGTGGATGATTTAAAAAATCCCTGATTGGCTAGGATCACATTTGATGTTAACAAAGAAATGCTGGTGGATGATTTTTAAAAATCCCTGATGTGGCTAGGATCACATTATGATGTTAACGAAGAAATGCTGGAGGATGATTTTTAAAAATCTCTTGTTGGCTAGGATCACATAATGATGTTAATGAAGAAATGCTGGAGAATGATAAAAAAAAAGCTGATTGGCTAGGATCACACTATGATGTTAATGAAGAAATGCTGGTGGATGATAAAAAAAATATCCCTGATTGGCTAGGATCACATTATGATGTTAACGAAGACATGCTGGTGAATGATTTTTAAAAATCCCTGATTGGCTAGGATCACATGATGATGTTAACAAAGAAATGCTGGAGAATGATTTTAAAAAACTGATTGGCTAGGATCACACTATGATGTTAATGAAGAAATGCTGGAGGATGATTTTTAAAAATCCCTGATTGGTTAGGACCACACTATGATATAAATGAAGAAATGCTGGAGGTTGATAAAAATGGTACCAAAGCTGCATAGAGGGGCAATGACCAGAAAGTGAATGGGGGATATACTCTGTGAATATTTTGTGGCCCTCAAAAAGGTTCAGTGCAGCTCTCATTAAATATGTAAAGCTGAGACAAAGACTGTATCTCCCTATCTGAGCCTGGCTGCACTCTAAGAGCTTCAGGTGAGGTCCTTGTTTTGGTCTCCCCACCTCCCCAAACACCTTTGGTGGGAACAGAAGAGGCTCTTCTCAGTGGCTGCTCTCAGGCACTAAGATAGCTGCCTCTTTGCTATCTTTTTGGCAAAGAAAAAGTCTTCTGTTCCAAAAGGCTTTTAAGAATTAGCTGCAAGGGCTTTTAATGGTGCACTATTTTGCTGATTGTTACCTTTTGTCTTTTAATGGACTTGTTTTAAAGGCTTTTAATTCTGTGGATGGTTTAAATCGTTTTTTAACAACAACACCTTGTATGCTGGAACAGGCCAGGATGTCCAAGTACGGGGAACAGGCCAGGACATCACTTAATCGAGAGGAGGAGGAAGCCCTCTATGGCCTTTTTGAAGCCTGTAGCCTCCCAAGGAAAAAGAAAATTGTTCAAAAAAATGCCCTTTTTCTACTTTTGGAGGGTTCCAGGAACGAACAGTCATTTGGGAGCCCGTTCATACTACACAGGGCCTTACTGCACTCTGAAGAAAAGCGGCAAGGCTGTTTTCTGCACTGCCTTTCTGCATGACGTCACCATCCTTCTGGCATTCTTTCATTCCAGTCCTGGGTTTTTCTGGTTAGCAAAAAGATGTGGGTTGACCTGGCTCCCCCATGGGACCAGAACAACAACAACAACAAAAACCCAATGGCATGCGGCAAGGCAGTGCAGAAGATGGAACATTCCTGATCCCTTGCCGCTTTTCTTCAGAGTGCGGTAAGACTCACAGTTACACAATGCTATGATTCCACGTTAACTGCCATGACTGCATTTTATGAAATCCTGGGATTGGCAGTTGATGGAGGGGCTTTTAGACTCTTCAGCCAGAGATCTCCTCTAGTGCCTCCCCAAACTACAAACCCCAGGATTCCACAGGATGCAGCCATAACAGTTAAAGTGGAATCATTGTGCTATAATTGTGTAATATGAAAGGGGGGCTGGTTTTTTAAAAAATGGGGCCTCAGCGCCTCCTCTGCCCCAAGAAGAACAAAGCCAGAAACCACTTTTGCTTTGGAGGTTTACTTCTATTTGCTTTTTCAGGCGTCCAACGGCTAAAAAAAAAAAAAGAAGTCCCTGGTATCTGCAGCTTCCCTCTTTCTCAGTCCTCTGAGGAGATTTAATAAATTTTGATACTTCCAGGCAGAATTGGGGGGGGGGCAGAATTCTGATTTGGGGAGCAATGCCCTCATCCCCCATAGCTACCCCCTTGATCATGGCCCCCAGAAGGGGGGGCGGTCTGACGGGTTCTAGCCTGGGCGGCCAGGATTAGGAGGGCCCCCCGCTGTGATATTATTGTAAGTTTTTATTATGTAAATCCATTTAGCTTTTTTAAAAAAATAATAATATAAATATTACTTTGGTGACATCGTTTAAATGGACTTATTTTAATTTTTATCCTAAATCCTGTAGAGCATCTCGCTGCCCTTAACCTTAGCAGCAGGTAGGGGGCCCACCAAAGATCCTGGCCTGGAGGACCGCTTCAGGATGCGGGGGGCATGCCTCTGATACTCTCATTTCCAGATAAAATCATATCCAGGATAATAGCCTTTTTTTGCTTCTGAATAAAAAGGCTGTATCCACTTATTTTACTGGTTGGGTATGATGACTATTGTAAAAAATGATTGTAATTCTATTTTTTTTCTTTCTTTTTTTTTTTATATAAAACACCTTTCAACAGTAGCAGAACTATAGGAAATTCCTTTAGACAAACTTGGACAAGAAGAGTCAGGATCTACGACCGTGTGGCTGATGTGTGAGTTATGCTGCCAAGGAAGAAAATCTGTTTTGGCTGAAAACCTTCTTTGGACCATTAGGAACAAGGCTCAGACCAACCAGATGAGGTTTGGCAGGAGAAGAGAAAATAGAAAGGTTCCTCGTGCATTTAAGGAGAAACCAAGTGAGCATTCAACTTTGGTTTGAACTGGCTCCACCGTTTTTGTTTTGTCCCAATGAGTTCTTTAAGGAGTCCCCGCTGACTTCCATTTAATGCTCTGCAGAAATGGTTTCACTGAATGTGTGACAGACACGAGCCAAGAGGAAAGCTCCTAAGGTTAGAGAAATGAATAGGGAAACCATATGGCTTCCATGGAGGGGATTCCAAAAATCCAGAAATATCAAAATCAATGACTTATTTTTTTAAGGAGAATCTCAGACTCTTTTTATAGGGCTGAGCAAACATGGCTTTCCCAAATCCTCTCCCCTAATTGTAATTGAGGGGCAGAGGGGAGGAATATTTGCTAAATGTTTTCAAGAAGAGGTGGAATTCCCCAGCAGTTTGGTAAGGGATATGAAGGGGATTTTTTTAACCCTTTAAAGTTCATGGAGTCGAGCAGTAGATTGAACACAGTGGTTTATTTAAGAACACAGTGATGGATGGACTCTGACCTGGAAATCCAGGGTTCTACACCAAACAAGCAATTAAACCACCTTGAATTCCTCCAAAAGCATGCAATGATAGCAGTTACACTATGGCATGCAAACTCCAATAAGGAGCAAACACTATTTCCAGCCTATGGCTGGAATTCACTTAGGGACATATGTCCACATAAGTCATGCTACATGTGCGGAACCAAAAAGTCACCATTGCGCAACAGACATACCGGTATTCTGCTGATAGCAGCAGAAGTGGTGTTGCACAGACAGCATGTTCATCTGTGTCTCGCTTTTGCAAGTTGTGCATTGTGCATTCTGCTTGTGCATCCTACCCTTTGCATTGTGGTTATGCATGCTATACTTTGCATTGTGGTTGTGCACTGCAGTTGTGCATCCTCTCATTTGTCCTGTGGTTCTGCATGGTGTGCATCCTCTACTTTCCATTGTGGTTGTGCATCCCATACTCTGCATTTTGGTTGTGACAGCACGTAAACAACTGCAACAAATATGAATTGATGGAGTGACACCAAACAGTGGGAAAGATGTTTTTAATTATTGTTCTTGCTTGAGTGGCAATGGTAGCAGTAGAATTCATTTCTGAACCAAAGTCTGTACAAACTAAATTGGCTTGTACAAGAAGGAAACCTGGGACTTCTGGAGACTTTCTTCCCATCTGGAGGTACTCAGAATGAAACAGACCAAGGTTATATAAACTTGAATACCTTGGAGAAGTGCAATTTCGCTAGTGCAGGTCTCAACTGTTTTAGACAGCCAGTAACCAAGATCCTACATCAGAGTTGCATATCATAAATCTTTCCATGCAGAGTTGTGCCTCAGTTGTGTTGGATGGCATTGTTGCACAACTGAACCGAAACATCAAACTTGGAACTGAATGCACAATTGAATGTGGATGTACATCCACACATAATGTGCAATATCCTGTGGTGTCACTAAGGCTGGTGTCACCCTTCTCCCCAACAGTGTCGGCTGGTGTGGTTCAGCCTCCCCGCACTCCCCCAGCTCTGCCAATGCACTGATCATGGAGCTGGGGGGAAACAACCTTGCCACCAAGAAGGATCTTGACATTCCTCACTCACCTGAAGCCACAGCATTGGGTCATTGCTGCAGGAACCACTTTGGAACATTGGCCACTTCCTCAACATGTCAGGTTGGATTGCTGGAGGGTCACAACATGGTGTGGGACCTTCTGACTCAAGAGAAGCAATGGGGCCCCATAAAAGTGGAACATTTTGTGGCTGCTTGGTAGGACAGGCTCATCCATCTCCAAATATTTTGCTCTAGCTGGAGACACTGAGGACAGGACATTTGATTTCATGCGATTCAACACAAATTCTTATTTTGGGTGCAGCTGTAGCAATTTTGGAAGGAGCTAGGCAGGTTTCTCTTCTACTTCTTGGGGTAGATATGCCATTGGGCTGGATGCATTTTTTTGTCGGGAATGTTACCCAAATTGCCTGCCTTATACCGCTCAACTGTTACTTCACTTTTGCCCATAGGTAACACTTGATCATATGTGAAGTTGAAGGCTTTCACGGCCGGCATCCATAGCTTTTCCTTGGGTTTTTCCCGGGTTGTGAGGCCATGTTCTGGAATAGTTTCTTTCTGATGTTTCTCCTGCATCTGTGGCTGGCATCTTCAGAGAATGGTTGGGTAGGAGTGTATGTGGGGTTTATATACTGTGAGTCCCTGATGGGGAGTATATGTAAATTTGTGTAATTGAATGGTTAGTTTCTGGGTATAGAAATGTAAGGCTCGCTAGTGTCTGTTTGGCTAACGGTTGGTTGATGGGCCATTATCTGCTGGGAATCCCCTTGTCCCTGGGTGGAATTCCTTTGTAAGTGTTGAGTTTTGATTGTATTGTATTTCAAAACTGGGAGCCAGATTTTGTTAACTTTTAGGGTTTCTTCTTTCCTGTTGAAGTTGTCCAGATGTTTGTGGATTTCAATAGCTTCTCTGTGCATTCTGACATGATAGCTGTTGGCCTGGTCCAGAATTTCTGTGTTTTTAAATAGCATTTTGTGTCCAGGTTGGTAACTTGATCATATGTTTCAAGCTGTAATAAATAACCTTTGGTACTTTGGTGAGTGTATGAAAATGTGAACTTCCATGTCCCTTCCATGTACTTTGATCTTGATCAGCTTTTATTACAACCCCCAAAACAGGCAAAGATATATAAGAAGTACCTTAAAGGCAAAGGAACTTGCTATAATTTTCCTCCACCCCCTTCCCAATCCAGTGTCTGAATTTTGAAGGGCGGCATCTGTTATTAAGCAGGAACTGTGAGCTGTCTCTTGATCTTTCTTTTTCTTTTTTAAAATTTTCCTGCAGAAGTGCGTGTAAGTAACACCTCGATTTTCCAGAGTGCCTTTTCGTCTTGAAATTTTTGCTCTGTCATTCAACAATCAGGAAGGCCTGAAGAGTTAACCCCTTACTCTAGCAGATTTATGTACTCACAGAAGCTCTCGGCTACAATTGTAACATCCCTCTGAAAAAGGTCAATGGCCTTTTAAAAACTCTTCTTGAATCCTTTTGAATTTTTTTAAAATGTTCCTTCTGGGTAGAAACATCCACATCTGTCTTGACATTTCACTTCAGGCAAAGCTTTGTGGTGGCTTTAGCCTGGGTTATCTTCTTGTGTTCTCTACTAACCCATCTGTTCCAGTTCCATCCTCCAGGGAGTGCAAGGTGACAAATACCGTATTTTTCTATTCCTGACTACTTTATCCCACAACAGCTCTGTGAGGTGGTTTGGTTGAGAGAGCGTGACTGGCCCAAAGTCACCCAGTGACATTCATAGCTCAATAAAAACTTCAGAGTTCCCAAGTCCTAGGCCTGGCCTATATGAGGCAATAAAATGTAGATTGATGCGCAGTAACGCCAATTCACAGCAGCTTTCATTTGTCTCTATTTTTTTCCCAAGATCACAGGAACAAGAAGCCATAGCATTTGAAGTTCAAATGGGCATGCCTGCGAATCAAGATGGTGGGCATGAGAAAATTTAATTGCATTTTTATTCTCACCAGTTGCTGCCTCCAAACAGTATTTTTTTAAAAAGCAAATCCAAATTACGGAAGTGCAATCTTCTGCTTAAATAAACAGAAAAAGGCAGGGGGAGGCTGTTTCATCACCTCAGCACACAATCGCTATGGCGAAAATCTAACATGGCAGTTTTGGGCGCTGCCTTGCTAGCAAGCTCTGCCCCTTGTGCATGTGCAAACATTCAGCTTTCCACTTCCGTTCTTATCAGGAAAGTACAGCAAAGTGAATTGGTTCTCTCAACGAGTAGGAATGTGCATTTCCTTCAGAGTTTTTTTTTTTAAAAAAATACAGGAAAAGCTGCGAAGGTTTTTCCCATGGAGTATTTGGAGATTTTACCCCCACCTTCCGAATATGATGAAATGATGCAGGATTCCATTGGGACAAAATGTATTCTCCTCAAATTCTATGAGGACTATTTTCACGCTATAGACAAGCGCATAGTTCAACACACACTCACCCTACAGCATTCTGGCATTTGTCAACATCCCACAACCATGGCAGCCTCGTGGCTTTTTCCTCTGTTGGATGACAGAACTGTGTACACCACACATCTGTCCAGGGTCTCCCAAACGATTCTTGTATCTGAAAAAGCGATCCCATCACAAGTGCTGACCTACATTTCAACTACCAGTTCAGCCGGCTTCTATATATGAGCACCATCTTGGCCTTTGGGTCAGGCAATTAAATGTCTTGGGCCAATCTTAAAACACTAGGTACAGTCAATAGAGGAAATTCCTCTGTGTGACCTGGTCTCTTTCACACTACAGAGTTATAGCACTATGATTCCATTCTAACTGCCATGGCTGCATCCTATGGAATCCTGGGGTTTGTCGTTTTGGCAGGGGCATTAGAATTCTCAACGCTAGGGCCTCACCAAACCACCACTCCCATGATTCTATTGGATGCAGCCATGGCAGTTCAAGTGGAATCATAATGCTATAACTCTGTTGTGTGAAAGGGCCCCTGGGGTTTGTAGTCTGACTGAGTTCTCTCTGGCTGAGAACTCTAAATATCCCTCCCTAAACTGCAAATCCCAGGATTCCATGAGAGGTTGCCATGGCAGTTCAAGATTAGCAAAGGCATATACTGCATTTGGAAGACTTTACAAAAGAGTCTGGAGTAAGAAACACCTGAGGCGAAGCACAAAAATCAGTGTGTATAGAGCCATTGTACTATCTATTTTTCTTTATGGGTCTGAAACATGGGTCACCTATCGCCACCACTTATGACTCCTTGAACGCTTTCATCAGTGCTGTATACGCACAATCCTAAATATACACTGGACTGACTATGTGATGAATGTTGCTGTCCTTGAGCAAGCAGGGATCACCAGCATTGAGGCCATGATATTGAGAACACAGCTGCGCTGGGCAGGGCACGTTTCTAGGATGGAGGACCATCGCCTCCCAAAAATACTACTCTACGGTGAACTCACCACAGGTCAGCATAAGAGGGGCGCTCCAAAAAAGCGATACAAAGACTCCCTGAAACAACATCTCAGGCTCAGCCAAATTGATCACCAACAATGGTCCGCCCTGGCCTCACATCGGGAGGCATGGAGACGCCCTATCCACAATGCTGCAGCCTTATCTGAGAACTCACGTCGAACAAGTCTTGAAGAGAAACGACAAGGCAGAAAGAATCACAACCCAGAAACATCACCCAAGGAGACCTTCTGCTGTGCTTTCTGCAACCGAACTTGTTTATCTTGGATTGGCCTTTTTAGTCATCAGCGCGCTTGCAGAAAGCACGGGATGAGTTTGTAAAGAAAAACCAGAGAGAGAGAGACTTTCATAGGGCCCCTGATCTTTTGTGATGCTTACAAATTATCTCCTCCTTGCACTTTTGATTCAATGATCGTTCCCCAAAAAATCTTCCAGAGGCTGAGTAGAAGGAATGTTCAACACGGACATGTTCAAGAATTATCCCAAAGTAACCAAGACCTATGATTCATGTGGAAGGTGTGGTACTTTTGTTCCCCTTTCTTTTAAAGAGGACTTTCTGGAAATCAGGTCTGCTGTAGGTGCCTCCAATGAACGATTCAAAACCTGAGATCCTGAAAGCTGCAAACAATTGCTCAATATCCCAGGATCTTTTGTAGCCACTTGAGTTTTTTTCTCTTGCTTTCTGTAGAAAGTCCTTTTCGTTTCCCTTTTAATTCTCTCCCAGTTGGGACTTTTTGCATAATTTATGCTTTTAAAAACAAAATGGTACTTTAAAAAATGAAATGCTTTAATCCCACCATAGCTAGTATATTCAAGAGCTGACAAATTATCTATGAAAGAGAGAGAATGAGAGAGAGAGATCTGTGTTGCTCCCTTGCGAGGGTCTTTTGGATTGTTGCTTTACCTTTTAACCTTGTATTTTGTAAGTGATTCTTCTGACAAAGCATCGCGGTTTCTGCACTGTCTTTCATCATGGATTTCTGCCGTGAAGATTTACAAGGAGTCGGGCATGATTTCAAAGCGAGAGCAGAATTTGCAAAGTGAATGTTGTTTGAAATCCACCAGACTTGATGTCTGGGAAGATGCAGAAGGATTTTGCTCTGTGCACATGCAGGGGGGGGGGGGAAGTTAGCATGGCTCTACACGGGGTTTTTTCCTTTATATTTTTCTGCACAGAAAACTTACCAAAGCCTAGCCTAACACCCCAGTAACAATACTGTTTCAACCGCCTTTTGATTCAAATTGGGCCAGAAAGTGTTTCTCACAAACTAGCCAACGCAAGACATAATTATCAGGATGGATTTTTAGGATTTGTGCTAATTTGTCTATTCTTTCTGTGGGGCTTTTCCTCCCTCATGCTCATTCTTTCTACATGTTAAAAGCTCAGGCTCTGTATCTGATTTCAATACCTAGTTATTAGATCAACCTGGAAAACTATGAATGGAATTGTTAAAATGTGCAGATTACCCAAACTCCAACCAAACTGTGGTATTCTGGGAGCCAGAAACCTTGCTTAGAGTTAATCATTTCTCATTATTTCCTCCTTCAGCAGCATTTCTCCTTAGTATATTTAGTTCTTTCTTTTTTTAAAAAAAAATTAAAACCCCTTTGTTTATTTTCTTTGTAAGACAATCCACCCAGTAAAAGCTTGGATCAGAAGAAAGCTTTCTTCAATGAAAGCCCCTGTCTCACTGGTTTTTTTTTTTTCCTCTTAATTTAATGAATGGCTCTTTCCTGCAGACTAAGAGATACAATAACAGACATATAAAAAGACTCCCAAGCCCACCCTGGACTGTTTTATATTAGTTTGCCTTTATTGATGCAATAGTTTTAAACAACCGATAGTCTAAGCAGGCACAGCAAATAAAATGTGTTTCTCATGCAACCATGTTGTAGCTAGATGTCTGATGAATCTTTTAATTAAAGACAAATGAATTCTAAGTATCTTTCGTTTGTTCTTTGCATTGAGACATACCTCTTTCAACAATACACCCCGCAGTGTCCTAATTCTTGCTTTCCCGATAATCGCAACCCTATGGCAAACCTACCATCAACAGTCCTCAGCTCAGCAATAAATCCACTGGATTCAATTGGACTTACTCCCAGGGAAATGTGTATTAGCTTTTTCAGCCAAGGGATGACAGTCAAGATCCAAAGAGATACCAGTACTTTGGCTGCGTTCAGTGCTTCCACACGCACAGTGGGGTGTTTGGTGGGGCTTTTGTTTCAAGCCTCTTTCTTCTAACAGTATTAGAAACATGTCTAACAGATGTACATGTATAACTCCACAAGCCCAGCCTTTTGCTGGGCTCCTGGAGAAATTTGGTTGGTTACCACAGGCAGCAGAACGTGGGACTAAGTTAGTCCTTGATCTAATTGAGCCAGGTCCTGTTTGTGTTCTTTGGTCTATTTGGCCATACAGGTCATGGATCATCATCAACACATTGGTATATTCAAAGTGCTGGTGATGACCTATAATTTATTTATTTATACCCCACTCTTCAACCACAAGGCTATCAGAGCAGCTTACAAATTGTTTTAAGCAATAGCTATTTACACATCTATACTGCATTAAGCAGTTTCCAATATGTGTTCGCTAATTGCCCCCACAAGCTGGGTACTCATTTTACCGACCTACAAAAAGATGGAAGGCTGAGTGAACCTTGGAGCCCTCTGGAATTGAACTTGCAATGTGGTGGCTTGCAGTACTGGCATTTAACCACTGCGCCACCAGGGCTCAGTTTTGGAAGTACATTTTGGAAGAGGCTTGGGTCCAGGTTATTTGAAAGACCATATCTCCCAGTTTGAGCCCAGTAGAGCTTTAAGATCATCTGGACAGGCCTTCAGTCTTGCCTAATACTTTATTATTCTACTATGTTCGGACAGTAAGAGCTATTCGGAAGTGGAATACACTTCCTCGTAGTGTGGTGGAGTCTCCTTCTTTGGAGGTTTTAAAGCAGAGTCTGGATGGCCATCTGTTGGGGATGATTTGATTATGTATTCCTGCATGGCTGGGGGTTGGACTGGATGGCCCTTGTGGTCTCTTCCAACTCTAGGATTCTATGATTCTCTCTGTCCCACCACCTTCTCAGGCTCATTTGGTGGGAACAAGGGAGAGGGCCTTCTCAGTGGCTGCTCCCAGACTTTGGAACCCCCTCCCCAGAGAGGCCAAGATGGCCCCGTCCTTGTTCCCCTTCTGTCAGCAGATCAAAACATTTTTGGGCCATTAGGCTTTTACAGAGTGGCCAGGGTTGGGCTTTTAATGCTGTGTTGTGCAGTTTTCAAGGTTTGCATGTTGTCTTTTAATATTTTTTTATTAACATACACAGTTTTATACTTGCCAGATAACTCATAAATTTACATTTACATTTTTTTAAAAAAAAGATTCATTTCCCATTATATACTCTTTCCTTTTCCTTTCTAACTACTATCTCCCAACTTTTACCTTACAACAGATTCATTCCTCCTTTCTTCTCCTTTTATCCTCTTCTATTTTCTTTCCTTCCACACTTACACTTTCTTAACACACTTTCACATACCCTCTCACATACTACATTCCATCCGATCTACTATCTTCCCATCCATAACTACACATTCATTTGATCACCTGCCCAACAGTCCCTGTGCCATATTTGTAGCACAGTTGATAATCTCCACATCTGTCTTTGAATGAATTTTAATGTTTTTAACTGTATCAATTCTTTGATTTTTAAACATTTATATTTATACTTTTTATTGAAGCTTTTGTATAGTTTTACTGTTTTGTTTTTAAAATACATTGTTAGTCGCCTTGAGTCTCGTTATTGCAAAAAAGGCGGGATATAAATGAGGGGTTTTTTTAAAAAAAAAATGGAGCCTTCCACATTTTTCAAAAGCAAATTGCTTTATGGCATCTAGACTGATGCGGTTCAAAAAGCCCACAACCCATGCTGAACACAAGAAAATGGCAACAATAACAATCATGAGGACGACAACCATTTCACATTTGCATCATGATTTCCATTTCGGTGTAGCTGTGGCTGGCTGGGAATTCCAGGAATTGTACTCCAAAAATGTAAAATTTCCAGCATTTGGTTTATTGCTTATCCTAGCCAAAGGTCACTGCGGTCCAAGTCACCTATGCAACAGCGGAGTAATATCATGCACCACTTAATAAAAGAAATTCATATCAGATTCATATCAAAGCAGGACCGTGGCACTAGGACTTTTAAGACCACATTTTGCCTGAAAATTCCTCCCCGCATTTATACAATTCCCACCACCACCACCACCCGCCCCCGCTATCCTGGCCCAGACGCACACTATAGCTTGCTATAGTTTAAAAATGACAACAATGCGTGTTATTACTTAATCAATTTCTGCATTGCTGGCTGTAGCTTAAAATGGTATCTCAAGGAGAACAATTAGAAGGTGTGATGGATTATGAAAATAGTAACACAGTTCAATAATGAATTAGGAAGTGAGAATGAAGTGAGCCGCCCATTCTCAGCAGCCTTAATAATAACCTTCCCCCAAGCAACAACAACAACAAAAAAAAGCTTTTCACCTGTATTCTAAAAATCTAGAAGGACTGGAACTTAATGAGACACCCTACAGAGGTTCCAGAACAGGGGTGGGTGGGTGTGCATGTGTGCACAATAAGAGCTGTTTGGCAGTGGAACACCCTCCCTCCAAGCGTGGTGGGGTCTCCTTCCTTGGAGGTCTTTAAACAGAGGCTGGATGGCCATCTGTCGGGGATGCTTTGATTGTGATTTCCTGCATGGCAAGAGGTTGGACTGGATGGCCCTTGTGGTCTCTTCCAACTCTACAATTCTATGATTCTAAGTGGCCTGTTGACTTACGGCAATCCCATACATTCCCTAAGGTTTTCTTAGGCAAGGAATCCTCAGAAGTGGTTTTGTCAGTTCCTTCCTCTGAAATAGAGCCTCCAGCACCTGGGATTCATTGGCAGTCTCCCATTCTAGTACTAACCAGAGCTGACCCTGCTTAGCTTCCAAGATCACAGGGGATCTGGTGCCTTGAGGGTATTTGGGTCATGCCTGGTTCTTGCTTAAATGGCAGGCTGCTTGGGCACCTGGCGTTCCACAATGAAAGAGACTGTAACGTAGGCATGCTAAAAAAGGAGGAAAGGGCCTCCAGAAGTAGCCAAACTTCCTTCCTGTTGCTAAAGACAGCAGTATCTGAAAGCAGATCCCACCTGAGTGTCTCTGGAGACGTTGCTTAGGGCTTTAAAAAACAGCACCAACATGGTCAGTCACAGCCAGAAACATATGAAGAACTACTAAGGCATTGTCCAGTTGCACAGTTCTTGAAATCCCAGCCTAGTCTACCCACCTCCCAGCGCATTTTTTTTTAAAGATGCTTGGATATTTTTGCAGAATGCAAGTTCCAATTTTCCCTTTCCTCCTTTTCAATCAACAGTTATCATTCAACAATTGCATTGTCTTCTACCTTATCACCAACTCTATATTTCTTTCATCTGTTGGCTAGGCTCCCCTTCCAGTGACAACTATATTTTAAAAAGAAAAAAGCAGGACAAGAATGTCCCATCGTCCTAGCGGTTTTAAAGTAATGTTTACTTTTTTAACATCCAACATCAAAAAGAAGGAGGAACAAGATAATATTTTAATGTGCACTTTTAAAAAAGTCCTTTTATAAATAAAACACAATAATCTTTTTTTTTTTAATGCTTCTGGTTTAGTTTCCTTTTTTCATTTCCACCACTGGAATATAATTTTGGAACATCTGAAGAGTAACCTGACCGGGGAGAGGAGCCAAAAATGGGATTTTCTTTTCTTTTGGCTGATGAATTCAACTTTTGCCTGGGTTTTTTCCCTGCTGGAGAAGTTTATGGTTAAATAGCACCGCCTAGAGGAAAGACTTTTCTAGTTTTAATTTCATCTCATAGTTAAGTTGGGTTTTTTTAACAGCCTCTGAGAGGATAGCCAAAAAGCAAGAAGGGCATTTTTTAGAGCTCTTCCCTGCAGATCTGAGAAGCAAAGATTGGGGTGGGGGGGGGTTGTAATATGTTTATTTCCAATGAAGATTTTGCACATTCACTTTGTTAAATATTTTGTAACACCTTTTTATGAAATATCCCAGTCTTTTCCCCAATGAGCCCAATGTTTCCAGGATGTGTGTGTGTGCCTGTCTTCTGCACAGGTCTCCCCTGTGCAGAAAATGCTGTAGTCTATACATAATGACAATGTACGAATTTTGTGCAGAATAAGCCCTAAACTGCGAAGATTGTCATCAGGCCCGGATTCTTCTTTTCTGGATCCCTCTAGACTTCAAAAGCATGTTTTTCAACTGTTTTTCAAATATTTTGGAATATTCTTTCCATCCTTAGGTACAACGTGATATAACATCCGTATGTTCACATTTGAATCTGGATAGTCCCTGTCCTGGTCCAACTCCCTAAACTCTACTATGCTGGTTCTCTACTCTTCATGCTTATGTCTGGCGTTCATATTTATGCCCTGCTGTTACTTAGAGTCCTATTCATCTTACTCATCATATCCACACCTGTTTAATGTAGCAGGAACTGTCCTTCCTACACATTGTAATGTTCCCCAGAGTGAGTTGCAGCAGAGAATGCTGGGAGGGAGAAGCATCATTTCAGCTTTTTTTTTTTTTTTTTTTTAAATTTCAGGCATGGCAATGTTTTGAAGTACCTGCTGTAGAATCATAGAATCATAGAATCCTAGAGTTGGAAGAGACCACAAGGGCCATCCAGTCCAACCCCCTGCCGTGCAGGAATACATAATCAAAGCATTCCCGACAGATGGCCATCCAGCCTCTGTTTAAAAACCTCCAAAGAAGGAGACTCCACCACACTCCCAGGCAGTGTATTCCACTTCTGAACAGCTCTTACCCTCAGGAAGTTCTTCCCAATGTTGAGGTGGAATCTCTTTTCCTGTAGTTTGAACCCATTGCTTGGTGTCATAGTCTCTGGAACAGCAGAAAACAAGCTTGATCCATCCTCAATATGACATCCCTTCAAATATGTAAACATGGCTATTATATCACCTCTCAACCTTCTCGTCTCCAGAATAAACATGCCCAGCTCCCTAAGCAGCTCCTCATAGGGCATGGTTTCCAGACCTCCAGGACTTTCTCCAAGAAAAAGTAGCAAAGTAATACATTTTGAAGTGCAAGCGGTCATCTGAACATTCCCCATAATCCACACACACACCCAAAGAGAGTCCAAAAGTGAGAGTCCAAAAATCTGCACTCATAGCAGATCTTTTATAAAGCTAATAGTTCTTAATTGCCCACTCAAGATTAGACCACTTTGTATTTCAATCGGGATAGTTCACAACAATATACCGTATTATTGCTGAGAAAATCACCCACACACCCAAGCTAAGCCCAAAAGGACTTTTTGGTGGAGCGGGGAGATGGTGCCATTTATCCTGCTAATCAGAACTTTCCAGGGCTTTATCCCTGTGAGTCCTGGCTCCACTACACCACTGACAAGGAACCATTATATTACAATAATGTCAAAATGCAGCTTGAGTTTGAAATTCTGCAGAGAAACTTTTATTCCCCTCGAGACCACTGTTGCTTATTAAAGTATGCAAGAGGACTATTTTGGTATACACGTAAAAGGTTTATTGTACTCTAAAAGACTTTATTGGTTATGGGCGTTTTCACTCTATCGTTTATTATTGACAGAAGCAAAGCTTGAACTTATGAAGGACTGGAGTCACTTCCTTAAGGCTGACTAGGAGCTCAGTTGCATTACCAATGTCCAGTATCCGCAAACCCATTTCCCCCAATCTGTCAGCTTTGGTCCACCAAAGCTCAGATATGGAGACAAAGCTCCACACGAGCAAGCAAACATCGGAGATTATAAGAGGCGCCCAAAAAACACAAGAGCAGCACATGAATTGAAAGTGAGGCCTTATTCACAGCTGCAGCACAGAAGCAGCTCACAATGAGGACCAGGACGTCTGGAACCGGGTCCCATTCACAGAACAGTAACGTCGTCCTCATGTGCTGCTCTTGTGTTTTTTGATGCATCTGATAATCTCCTTCATTCTTTCTAATGGCTCCAACACCTTAGACCAGAAAACTAGAATGGATGTGTTAAGTCATTCCATCTATTTCCATTCCAAAGGAAAATCTAACTGTTCCCACCTCTGGAAGAAGTTTCTGCACTAGATTAAGCTTCAGCATCCAGACCTTTTTGTTTATTTTTTAATTACAATGGCCGGAATCCTATATGGCCATCATGTGCTACATACCACCATAACAACGTTCCTACATAATGAGTTCTAGCATGACACACACACACCCCAAACCCCACTTACCAGTAAGCAGCCACTGGGATCGACAGGGTTTTGTTCCCCTATCGATTGAGAAGCAGCTGCCTGACATTCCCACTCCCTCCCGTGAGTGATCGCTGGTGCAAAAGGCAGAAAAAGAACCCTGTCACAAATCCTTTTGGCACCAGAGATCACTTAGGTGAGGATGGGTGGGACTGATGGGGGAATGGACCTGCATCAATCCCATAGGCTGCTTACTGATAGGTGGGGTTTAGAGGACTTTCACAGTCCCTATGTAGCCATTAGCGCTGTATACATACAGTCCTAAATATACATGGGACTGACTATGTGACGAATGTTGCTGTCCTTGAACAAGCAGGGATCACCAGCATTGAGGCCATGACATTGAGAACGCAGCTGCGCTGGGCAGAGCACATTTCTAGGATGGAGGACCATCGCCTCCCAAAAATACTACTCTACGGTGAACTCGCCACGGGTCAGCGTAAGAGGGGCACTCCAAAAAAGTGATACAAAGATTCCCTGAAACAACATCTCAGGCTTGGCCAAATAGATCACCAACAATGGTCTGCCCTGGCCTCACATCGGGAGGCATGGAGGCGCACTATCCACAATGCTGCAGCCTTATCTGAGAACTCACACCGAACAAGTCTTGAAGAGAAACGACAACACAGAAAGAATCACAACCCAAAAACATCACCCAAGGAGACCTTCTGCTGTGCTTTCTGCAATCGGACTTGTTTATCTCGGACTGGCCTTTTCAGTCATCAGCGCACTTGCAGAAAGTGCGGGATGAGTCCTTCCTGAATCTTCGTTTGCGAAGAAAAGCCAGAGAGAGAGATGTAGCCCCCAAATGAGGGGCTGCATAGGGATTGTAAATACATAGCCATTGCAAATGCATAACTCTAGATTACCTATTCACAACTGTCCAACAGGATTCCAGCCAGTATTTCTAACTCACCCCATATTAAAAGATCTCAGGGCAGCATACAGGTAAAACCAATGCAAACCATTTAAAACAATACAAATCATTTAAATAGCCTAAAAACATATTGCATGTGATCAACAAGTTGAAACACATTTGTAAGATTGAAACAATTTTAAAACCATGTGCATTAGCATTTTGAGAGAAATCACTGAGGCTCAAGGCTTTAAGAAATAGCCATGTTTTTCCTCCATACCAAAATATTTGAAAATCAGGCCTACAAAGGGGAAGGCATTCCACAGTTGGGTGCCATAGCTGAAAAGACCATCTCCCACATCCTCACACAGTGTATTGACCTCACTAGCAGGACACAGAGGAAGGACACCCAGCAGACTTTCATCCTCAGGTGGCCACATATAGGAGGAGGTAGTCCTTCAAGTATCAAGGTCCCACACTGTTTAAGGCTTTAAATGTCACCGAAGCAGCAAGTGTAGCTCCTTTCAGACCAGCGCTATGTGGTCCCCATGTGATGGTCCAGTCAGCCCATCTAGCTGTTACCTCTTGCACTAGCTGCAGCTTCCAAACTGTCTTCAAGGACAGCCCCACATAGAGTGAATTACAGTAGTCTAAGGACTTTTTTGGACGTCTAAAATGCAATGGAAGCAGCCTCGCCACATTGCGAGGCTGCTGTGCTGCAGGGCGTCCCTTTCGGATGACGCCCGTCCCTGCCGGTACTGTTGCGGTACCGCAGGGACATTTGAGTGTTATATTTTGGCGATTTTTACTCACGAAAGTTGATCGTGAGTAAAAATCGTTGAAATATAACACTCAAATGTCCCTGCGGTACCGTAACAGTACCGGCAGGGACGGGCGTCATCCGAAAGGGACGCCCTGCAGCACAGCAGCCTCGCAACGTGGCGAGGCTACTTCTGTTGCATTTTAGACGTCCAAAAAAGTCCTAACTGGGAGGTTACCAGTACACCAACTACTGTCCAGTTATCTCTGTCCAAGAAAGGTCATAGCTGGTACACCAGTCAAAGCTGGCACCAAGCACTCTGAGTCACAGAGTCCTCCAGTGACAAGAATGGATCCAGATTAGAGCCACTTTACAAACACGGTCCAGGAATTCTATCTGTTTTCTTTGCTTTTTGGTACCCCAGAAAGCAGCAAAATTGAACTGAAGTGTAGTGCAGCAGCTGAAAGGGTAGAAGAAAGAATCTCAGACACAGAACTTGAGTCTGGCCCGGACCAGCACCCCAAAGCCTACAGGTAGAGATCACCTATCTTTTAGTCAACAAAGAGGAACCAACAAAGGAACAGCTTCCAAAGCAAAACAAAATGGAACCAAAGTGTTGCATTGCACCTAAAAAGAATGAAGACTTCAATTGCAGAAGCCCCATTTGGTTTCAGCTCAGCTTTCCAAAGGACTACATGTGGGGAAAACTGACACTTTGTGCAATGCAGAGAAGCCAGCAGGACAATCCTCAAAGAAGAACAGAACAAACTGAAATGCAGCACAGCACCTGAGAAGGGAAAACAGCCAGGTTTATCTGCTTGTTGTGAACTGGTTTTGTGACTAGCTAGTGTTGATAATGTAATTGCTAGTCTCAGTACCCAATGCATTTAATTTCCTTCAGATTTCACTATCTACACCTGCCTCAGTCATTTGTCTTTATGTATTAAAGTGGGGAAAGTCTAGAAAGCATGGGACCCCCCAGGGCTGTTTTGTGGTCACTGCCCCCCTCAGGACCCCCAAAAAATGGAAAAAAAGGTTTTGCCCCAAAATGCTCCATAGGGGGTATGAGGGGTAGTTTTGCCACATTTTTCATCCCCCCCCCAGGCATTTCAGGCTCAAGAGAGGTCTTTCTTTCAACAGGATGTGACCTGGAAGTCAACTTCCTTTTCACTTCCTGATGGAAAGAAGGCATCTCCTGGGCCTACAATGGCCCTGGATGAGCCAAAAACTTGGTTAAATTGGGTTTCATGTTAGGTTGTGAACATACTATATGGGGACAAAAATGTAACGTATTCAAGGGTGCTGTGGTGGTGGGAAATGGGGCCCATTAACCCCAAAGCCAGTGTACCTCTTCCAGAAAGAGTAACAGTTTATACATCAGATCGTGTGCTGTGCTGTGACTTGACAAAGCTTACGCCATGATGACCTTCATTAGTCTTTTAGGTGCTAAGGGAAATTTTGTTTTTAAAAAATGAAAAAGAAAAGAAAAACAACTGAAGTGTGCATAGGAACACAATGCCCCTCGTCTCTCTATGGAGATTTTCACACTACACTGTCATAGTGTTACTATTCCACTTTATTTGCTATGGCTGCCTCCTGTGGAATCCTGGGATTTGCAGTTTAAGGCGGGGCATTTACAACTTTCAGCCAGAGAGCTCTTAGGCCTCACTAAACTACAAACCCCAGAATTCCACAGGAGGAAGCCAGAGCAAATAAAGTGGAATAGTAACGCTATAACAGTGTAGTGTGAAAATCTCCATATGATGTCCAACTGGTTGATGGCCAGGTAGCCTAGTCCTATATAGAGTTCAGAGAATCCATCCATCCATCCATTCTTTCTCTCCTCCCTGCACCTTTTGTTGCCATGCACACCTCATCTTGCACTTTGCACCCACCTGTTGCACCTCCTACCCTCCATCTCTGGGTTGCTTCCCCTTGCCACTGTATCATGCTTCCTTCCTTTGCAGCCACAGCTGCACCTCCAACCCTCTCTTTCTCTCCCATCCCACCTTAGTGCACACAGGTGAAGACAGTACTATCACTGCTGCAAAAAAAGGAGCAGGGGGTGATGAACTGGTTGAGAAGGTGACAATAATGAGGAAGACGGTTTTCCTCCAACATTAGGCAGAGGGAGAATCCTAACTGCCCCTTATAAAATGAAACTTGATTTTGTTTCCCTGGACATCTAATAAAAATACATAATATTTCTAAATCAAGCAATTCATGAAAAACAACAGACTTCATGGAAATACTAATCACAGTATTGCAGCTTTTACTCTGCTTTGTTGCATCCCTCCTTTTTCATTCCAAGGTTTCCATTGCCTTCCCTGCAATCTTTTGCAAGGAGCTCCGCAAAACAGACTTCAGCTAGACTTTCCTGCAAAAGGCAGACTTTCCTACAGAGTTGTAACATCGACCTAGAGGACTGGAAACTGGACTTGAGAAAAACTGGTTCACAAATGTCAGCCTGGCTAGTTATAGAGAGCACGTAACTCCCTGATGACGATGATGATGACAACGATCACAACAACAACTGTGTTCAAGCCATGGATTTTGGTTGCCAATAATGAACATGGGTCCAGTGGAGAGTGCTGGGTACAAGATGCTCCCTGATGAATGTTGAAGAAAGATTCTGCTAGCTCATCTGGCTTTCCGACATGAAATGCAAAGGAGTTACTTATTTGTCTTTGCTTCCATCAGCAAACATCTTATACAGTCCCTGTTCCCACTCTTAAGCCTAATGCTTCACCCACTTCAATGCCTGATGCCGGCTTTCCAGTTCATTGTAGTGGAGATATTTTTTAAAGAAAGAACAATCTTATACTGTTAAGTCCCTTTTATAACATGCTGGGGGAAAGATACTTCTTTTCAAGATAATTAAGGCACTTTGAAAGGAAAAGCAATGGCAGGCCAACCAACAAAAGACAGCAAAAATGCTAAACACACTGTCCTTGACTCCATCCTCTTATATGTGTGTCTCCCCCATATTATGCAGCTATATAGCATGAAGTGCCACATGGAGGGCATTTCAGCAGTAATGTGTATTTCTCTACCTCTATCAGTTTGCGTCTGACATGACATCATTACCTAAGTACAGGCTGTTATGTTCTTTTGTACCTTCATGCACACAGCATCCCAAGAAATGCCTGTTAGACTGTTCATCTTGCATGCAATGTTGAAGTGGAAAACAAAGTTTCATTTGTGTTCCTTCTTATGAAACAGTGCATTGCCAGTCATAACCATCATGCTAAATTTTGCCTGGTTTTGTTCACATTGGCCAGAGAAGGGTGGGATTTGGGTGCATCCCTACCATGAGGCAGAGTGAGATGGATGGCTGGGGAATTCTGGTTGACCTTAGCTAGAATTCTGTTCGGGACATCCACATGCTCAAATTCCCCTTGTGCATATGGATGTCCTTTTTTGGGTGCTGCAGGGGCAGACATCCCTTCTGTCTGCAGTGTCCAGATCTTCCCCTGCTCCCAACTCATTGATAAACCCCTGATGCTTCCCTCTGCACAACCATTCCATGCTTCACAGCAAGCAGGCAGGGAGGAGCATCTGGCTTACATCCCCATATATAATATATAATATAAAATTTTATTTCTATCCCGCCTCTCTGCAACGCAATCGGGGCGGCTTACAATATAAAAACTCCATAATTACAATACCCTAGCCCACCCACCCCTTAAAATAATATTAAATTATAAAGGATTAAAACCATACAATAATTAAAAATATATTAAATTAGAAAAAAATTAAAACATACAATAATTTTTTTTTAAATCCAATTACAGCTCAGAGGGAAAGGACAGCTGAGTCTTGGGCCGGGATAGTTATTCAGGAAAGGCCTGCCGGAAAAGATCCGTCTTGACAGCTTTTTTAAAGCTGTCTAAGGTGGTAATAAGACGGATCTCGTCCGGCAGGCCATTCCATAATCTGGAAGCGGCAGCAGAGAAGGCCCTCTGGGAGGTCACCGACAGCCTTGTTTTCATAGGCTGTAACAGATTCCTCCCAGAGGACCAAAGTGGAGGAACCTGTTACAACCTATGAAAACAAGGCTGTTGGTGACCTCCCAGAGGGCCTTCGCTGCTGCCGCTCCCAGATTATGGAATGGCCTGCCGGACGAGATCCGTCTTATTACCACCTTAGACAGCTTTAAAAAACATAGACATAGCCAGATGCAAGATGATGACATCAGTGCTGAGATTCACCAGGGTCCTCCAGGGGTCTCAGCGCTTGTTGTATGTGGGGAAATAATCATTGTAACGTAAAAGCAATCTTGTGTACCTCATTCACAATCTTAGATAAGTCTAGGGTTTTTCCCTGCATGCATTTTGTTCTCCCAAAATTCCCTTCTCTTACTTCACTGAGCACTTCTAGCCAACTGGAAGTGCTGGGTCATTCAACACTTGACCTAGTTTGAATTTTATTGCTTTTGTGTAAGCTCTCTTCTGAATCTGACTCTCCATGAGGATGGATGTATCTTAGCCATCTTAAGCTTTCCTGTAACCATGCTATGATGATCAGAACCCAGCCACGGCTGTAGGCTGAGTGAGTTTTTTAATTACCTAAATACCTTCAGCTAGGGACCTTTTCTTAAGTTTGTTTTAGTATGTAGATTGAGATTGATATATCTTCAGTAAACTTTGTTTTGCATTTTAAACTGACTCCTTTGTTTTTGTAATGAGTCTAATTTAACTGGGGGATCCCAGACCTCTGATGATAACTGAGCTTAAGTCTGCTTCCTAAGCGCATTCTGCATAAACACAAAGTCAAAAGTGACTGAATGATTTTTAACTCCTTTTAAAAGGAAATAATTCTTGTTGTTTTTAAAGGACTAGATCCTGGAATTTTTTAATACAATTTTATTTTTAGACTCATTACCTTCCCACAGCGCTGCTGTGATCATTTTATGCCTGGCTATGGGGACTTAGCCAGACACTCTTCTGATCCTGTGTGGTGGCTTTTGGGACTTATCAGTTAGCCAATGGGAGGGTATATGGCTTGCAGAGCACTGGTCACATGAAGATATTTATGCTATGCTGTGGGAATGTAAGATTCCCTTGTGTGTCACATGGCTTGCCAAAAGCCAGACTGCTGCCTTCAGGTGCAGGGGAGGGTGTTGTACTAACACCTCTGTAGAAGAACACATTCTCAGTCCAGTTGGCTTTTGTACATGGAATGAAAGGGAACACCATCTTTGGCCTCACCTCAGGCAGCAAAATCCCTAGCTGTTTGTTCTACTGCTGAAGTTAAAACAAATGTAGCCAGGCCCTGTATCAAAAAGTGTCATCTTCAGGCAGTTGGCCAGGCTACCATGGGCACTTGATGTGGAGCTGCTTTAACTGGTGCTCTGCTCTGAACAGTGGGGGAATAATAATGCAGGTAATTCACTCATGGCCACCATCTTTACTCACAGGTATGCTTTGTATGAACTTCAAACACGGATAGCTTCCATGCCAGCAATCTTGCAAATGCATCGTGGAGACAAGTGGACACTGCGGCGATGGTGCATTAATGTGTTATTTTCCGCAATTAATTCTCCCATCTAGCTGAGCCCCAGGTGTATATATATCAAGAATGAGAAAGGAACCAACCAACATCAAGGGAAGTAATAGTGCCGCTCTATTCTGCCTTGGTCAAACCTCACCTAGAATACTGTGTCCAGTTCTGGGCACCACAATTCAAAAAGGATATTGACAAATTGGAGCGTGTCCAGAGAAGGGCGACTAAAATGGTGAAAGGTCTGGAAACCATGCCTTATGAGGAGAGACTTAGGGAGCTGGGTCTGTTTAGCCTGGAAAAAAGACGGTTAAGAGGCGATATGATAGCCCTGTTTAAGTATTTGAAGGGGTGTCATGCTGAGGATGGAGCGGGCTTGTTTTCTCCTGCTCCAGAGACTGGAACATGGAGCAATGGATGCAAGCTCCAGGAACAGAGATTCCACCTCAACATTAGGAGGAACTTTTTGACAGTAAGAGCTGTTGGGCAGTGGAATGCCCTCCCTCGGTGGGGTCTCCTTCCTTGGAGGTCTTTAAACAGAGGCTGGATGGCCATCTGTCGGGGATGTTTTGATCAAGATATCCTGCATGGCAGGGGGTTGGATTGGATGGCCCTCGTGGTCTCTTCCAACTCTACAATTCTATGATTCTATGATTCTATGAACATACATGAGGAGACCTTGAGCTAACCAGGATCTCTCCTCTCTGGATGGCAGAGCTCAACGTGTATGCATTAGTATGCACATGCACACATTGGTATGTACATGAGAGCATCCTCTCTTATGCTTGCTTCACATGTGCCCAGTGGGGCACATGGCCAAGGCACAAGATGGCAGGGGGCAGGTAACCTGTGCAGTCTCCATTTGGCCTTCTGGACATTCCCAGATGGCCATACTTCCTTCCTCATGACACCATAGTTTAGTGACTTCTCCATTTTGGTTTATCTTTTCCCCCCATTCTAAAAGGTTGAAGTGCTTCTCCAGAAACTTAGGTTGCATCTGCACTGCAGAAATAATCCTATTTGACACTGCGTTAACTGCCATGGTTCGATGCTATGGAATTCTGGGGTTTGTAGCTTGTTGTGGCACCAGAGCTCTCTAACAGAGAAGACTAAATCTCTCACAAACCTACAAATCCCAGAATGCCATAGCACTGAGCCATGACAGTTAAAGTGGTGTCAAACTGGAGTATTTCTGCAGTGCAGACGCAGCCTTAATTGCTATCAGTAAACACTTCAAGAGAAAATACACGGCTTGTTTTGGTCTCACTCCTTTCACCTTTAACTCGGCTGGAATGCAGCCGGAGAGAACTTTTCTGAAATCAAATTCAGTTGTCAGGCTGAAAGGAGTTACTTACAATTACTTTAATGTGTGAGGGGGTTTTCTGAACCCCCTTATATATTTAAGTCTATACATTTGGGGGGGGTGGCATTTGAAACCATCATTATAAAAACACAAGAGGCCAAAGAAGCTGGCTGGTTTTGGAGTTGAAACAGACATTGTATAGAATTTCTGCAGCAAACTTTATTTTAAATATATATATATATCAGAGCCCTATGTATTGCATGAAAATAGCTAATCCTTAAAATAGGATTTGGAGCAATTGAAGTATTGCTTCTATATTCTGGCAAAGATAGTTTTTTTAAAAAAAAAATGTGTTTCATTTGTTCTTCCATTATTTCTTCTAGACCTTTTTAAACCTTTTTGGTCTTGGACCGGGAGCAGACAAGGGAAAGAGACACAGGAACTCTTTCTGGAAAGAAACATTTAGGAACCGGCAAAGTCCTTTTAAAAGGGGCTTTGGGAGGGTAGAAAGGGGATACCCCTCCCTTCCCACAAAGCTCGAATTCCAAAGGAAAAAAGACTGGGTGAAATGAGGAGCTGAGACTAATTTCACCTGCATTCCTTTGTCACTGTTGAGCTCGGACTAGTAAATGATTCCTTTCACTAGCCAATAAAACCAAATCAAAAGCAGACTCAGGGAAGGAAAGACAGATGAGAAGGAGGAGGAGGAGGAGTCTCAAAGTTTAAAGCCTAGCCAGTTCAGTCCTGTGGACCATGAGGGGAAGGCAGGTAGGTCCGGCTTTAGTCTGCCCATGATCTCTGGCTGGAAGAATCAGGAGACAAGTCATGGTTGGAAAGACCTTCTTCTACCTGAACTCTGAGAGTCACTACCAGAACGCCAACTTGGAAAAGCTCTTTTTGGACTACAACTCCCACAATCCCCCATCCAGCCTGGCCACTAGCCAGGTTGACTGGAGGGGGGGTCTGGGAGCTGTTACCCCCCCCCAAAAAAAAAACAGGCAACAGCATTCTAATCAGTGGCCAAACAGTCTGAATGGGTAAAATACAGGTTCTATTTCCCTTTAAGAACCTGTGGCCCTTTAGAAGCTGATGATCTATCATTCCCATCATCCTTCACAATTGGCAGGGGTTGATAGGAAATGGAATCCAATAAGACCTGGGGAGCCCCGTGTTCCCTGATCTTGCTTTAGGCATTCCCTGTGTACTGTGGATTCTCTGTATATTTGTATACAGCTGTAGACAATTCACAGAGAACTTATCTCATGCATTGGGTAGGGCACATCCACGTGTTGTACATTCATGTGTTGTATTATAGTTTTGTGATGGCAGTTATATCTTTTTAAAATTCTTTTAAATTCATGTTTTGAATAGGGTTCTTTGATTTTAATTTTTTATTCCTCATTGTTTTAACAGCATTTTGTTTTAACTCATATTGTGAGCTGCCTTGGGTTCCATATAGGGAGAAAGGTAGGTTATAAATCAAATAAACAAACAATAACCCTGTTATGATAGGAGGAAACTTGTAAGGCAGAATATTAATATACATTTGCCAAACTCAAGTAGAAATTTTATAACATTCTCTCAGATCCAGGTTCAATGGCACGAGCTTCCCAGAAGACATAGGAGAAACTATGGGGGTGGTTATTGAATGGGGTGGCTTTAAGGGAGACAGACTAAGCTTTTGTAGCTACAGACATTATCAGATGCAGCAAAAATTGTGAGATTACAGCATCATGGTACCACGAATGGGGCCCGCAAGGAAATGTACACCAAAGAAAAACATATAACCCTGGAGTTCAGTGACCGAAGACTGCCTGGAAATCCAACCTGTGTGCATTTAAGAATAAGGGGCATACATGTGCTCTGACTACTGACATTGCAGGGACTGGCAGATAAGGGTTAACAGGGAATAAATCTTTGGAGACTTGTTGGTCATGTGCTTAGGGGTTTGTGTCTGTCTTGGTGTGGTATAGTGGCACCTAGTGGCTCCCACATCAGTGGAGTGGTGAATCCAGTCCAGATTTTAATCTAGACTTGCAAGGAACTATCCAAGGTACTGCACCTCCCCCAGCAATAGATTCAGAACCTGGGATAGTTCTTTGAAAGCTATCCAAAACCTGGAATCACCAGCCTGTTAAATTGGGATCTACCAGCTGCCACTGGTGTGGTGGCATGAGGGGTCATACTGATGATTCTCCTGGAACTATCCCTCATCGAGGCAGGGCCTACAAGCTAGTGACAGTTTCTGGTCTCAGGGTGGATAAAAATCAGTGTTTGTTGTTTTTTTTAAATTAAAACTCAGGGCTGGCATTCTGTATTGCAGTTACCAATTTGTTACCTGGAGTTATGGAACCATAACTGTCCCATATTCAGTGACACTACATAGTCACCATCATAAACACACACACACCCAAGCCCACTTTAACATTCAGCAGCCAGATTGAGCAAAGGAGGTCTGTTCATCTGCAGTATATGTGTGGTCAAATGTCCACATTTCTTGAGACCGCTGCTTCATATGTATCAACACTGCAATGGCTACAATTGATTCGTTCTCATACTTTAGTTCACCACAAATGTGGAGCAAATCCACAGTCTTGTCCTTCTCCCTTGACACAGCTTTGTCCCTGCTTGCACTGAGGCCAGACATTGCACAGACAACTAAACTAGTAAAACTTCTAATGTCAAATCTCCTCTTCACCACTGGAAGTAGGCAGTGGTCAAAAAGGAGCATTTTTTTTTAAGTTGGCACAAAGATAGTGAGAGATGGGCATAGGTGGATGTCACATGAGCTGATTCACTGGTTCACTTTTGGCCTCCATTGGTCACTCTCTGATCCTATTCAAGATTTCCAGAACCAGCCCTGAATACACAGTAAGTTCCTTTTTCTTCCTGGCTGACCTTGAATGCAGGAGAAATGTCAAAAGCTAGCCATCAGTTTTGCTTAACCCTTCAAGCTTTTCCAAATCCTGAGCTGTGCTAACAAAGCTTACACACTTCTCTTGGGAAGCTAAACCTCTTCCTTGCCAAATTTCCATTGTCTCCCTCTTCACATTTGTATAATCCTATAATTTCATGCAACAGGCGTGTTGCAAGGCAGTGCCAGGGTCATTATCTCCACAGTAATAAATGTGCCTCTCAGACACACCCACTTGAATCCTAAAATTACCAAATACGCAGAAAATGATAAAGCACATGTTGACCTAGCCTGCAAGACAAAATATGAATAACATTCTTACATACCTTACAAGACTGTCTGGCTAGCATTTTTTCAAATGTGTTTCCTCACTTTGTTCATGTGCTGTGTTAGCTTCCAAGAGATCTGGGGCTTACGGGGAAAATGGCAGTGGCAATGCTAGCACAACTGAAAGCCCAATTTAAATAAGAGGTCAGCTGTGTGGAATTCCCCACTGGTAAATTTTTACTGATCTAAGCTTCTTGTTTAAATGAGGCCTAGTCTCCATCAGCATGAAAGAGGTTCTGTGCCTGTCGGGTGCTGGGTTTACCCAGCCATGCACCAATCACATAAGCCAGACCAAAAACTGACTATAAGTCTGGAAACTCAGCCCTCAATCCAGGCTGTTTCCCAAGGCCCCCTGCAAGACCCCCTCTCCCTTTGAAACAAGGGTGCCCAACACCTCTTCCACCTTGAAATGGATCCTGTCTACTGAAATCAATGCCCCAAGATGTGGGTGGAAAGACTTGCTGCCGAGTCATTGCAACCAGTCCAAGTGTGCAGTCCAATCAACACAAAGCAATCCCTGCAGCCAATGAAGCAGGTCCAAGAGCCTGCAAGCTTCTCACACTTGCCCAGACCCTGTTGCAGGAGATACTCCAGTGCAGGATGAGTTGCCCTCACAGTGCTGCTAGGAAACAAAGAACAGCATTGATTTTAGGTCAACCACCATCTAGTCCAGCTGTGTCTGCTGTCCAGTAGGTTTCCATGGCTGAGCAAGGATTTGAACCCTGGTCTCTAGAGTCATAGGCCAATGCTAAAACCACTACGCCATGCTGGTTCTCATTATCCAAGGCACTAAACCTATTTGGGGAACAGAGTTCCACTTGGATTGCTCCGAACGAGATCCGTCAGATAACAAGCCTGAGTAGCTTTAAAAAAGCACTAAAGACGGATCTCTTTCGGCAGGCCTTTCCTAATTAGATCCCGGCCTCAGGGGATCCTGGCTTCTTTTAGTCCGCTGGCCATTTATTGTATTTTATTGTATTTATTGTTTTTAATTGTGATTTTAGATCAGTTGGTTTTAATTTATAATTGTTTAATATTTTTTTATGGGGGAGGGTGGGGGTGGGGGGTGTTTGGGGATTTTATCTGTATTGTATTTTAATTTTTGTAAGCCGCCCCGATTGTTTTAACAGAGGGGCGGGGTATAAATAAATTTTATTATTATTATTATTTAAAGTTCAGATTAAAACCTGGAGTGGATTTATCACCCCACACACATAGAAGTCACCAGCCAACATTATCTACAGCTTCCATTGGGATGAATTGCCCCCCCCCCATTTGCCTTGGGTTCAATGCTACAGGGGAAAAGAGGGGGGAACTTTCCCAGTTTTGGGATCTGGACTGAACTTGGAACCCCTCTTACATACAAAGCTGAAGCCCTAACCACTCTGCTATGGCCACCCCAGATGGGGCGGGTAGGTTGCTGCTGTAAACTGAGCCCTAGACATATCATTAGTTCAGACCCCAAGCCCAATACCACCAGCAATCCATTTAAAATGACCAGAGCTTAATGCTGGGGGTGAGTAGTTGGCTACCTACAAGCCACCAGCTATTGTCCTTTCTCTCTGTTGGACAACCCCATTACACAAATAATGCCACACACATGCATGTATGTGCACGCACATGCACACACACAGACAAGCTAGGAAAGAAAAGGGGTCACAGCAGGCATGTACAAGACACTTTTCTTTTTAATGTTATGAAGCCTAATTGCCCCAAAGGTGTCGTGACATGGAAGACGTGTATAGTTCTCTTTTCAGGATTCTAAGAGTAATGAGAATAAGCTCCACTCAACCCAATGGGGTTTACTTCTGAGTAAACATGGTTACGATGGCACTGTTAGCTGAGGGTTGTTTGCCTCATCCTTTGCTTCAGTTTCACTTACTTTCTTTCATTCGGAGAGATTAAGATGTATAGCCTGAAAATTGGCTAAACTTTTCCAGACCTTCTCTAATGGAGTTGCTTTTTTTACTTTACCAAAGGGGGGGGGGAGAGAAAAAAGAAAACAACCCACTTTCCCTTAACGTGACCCATATGGAAATATAAAGTTATATTTTCGAGGTAGACTAGATTATGTGTGACATTTCGACCCAAATTAAAACCCAGCAGCATGCATTTCCAATGATGTCAAAGATCTTTTCCTAGCCAAGTGATTTAGATCACCTTTCGAAGGCTAAGGTAGTTCTGGCAAAGCCTGATGTGGCAATTCCACCCATCCTGGGCAATGGATTTGGGGTTGTATTAAAGATGGCAATATGGGAAACAGGCCAAACTGGCCAATGGAGTTCAGCTCCCCTCTAAGGAAAGATCTAGTGCCCTTCTGCTTAGAAAAAGGGGAAGAAGGGGAGACCCAGAGACATGCAGTATGGGTAGCGACAATGTAGGCAGGCTTGGTTTTTAGCTGCCATGGCTCCTTCCTATGGAATCCTGGGATTTGTAGTTTCTTAAGACAGCAAAAGCTGATGGTCTTGGATGGCTGTGGCGTTGCTAAGGGCGGTGTCACCCTCCCCTCCGATGGCATTACCCGGTGCTGTTTGGCCACTCCACACACCGCTACTTCAATGGTCCCCTCCCGGTGGCCATGGACCTGCCAGCTTTGATCCACCATATCTCCAGCTAGGGCTGGCTCAAGAGAAGACAGCTTCCTGCACTCTTCAGAAAATCTACCAAAAGGTTGTACAGCTCCCATTCACTTGTTCAGACAATCCTCCCAGTGAACTGTGCCTAAGATTAATCTATGAGCTGGGGTGCTGTTTGGATTTTTGGTCTCAGATGTCTAAGGATTTTATCATACGAGGCTGAAATTGCACAATTACAATGGGATAGTAGTATGAATGGCATACCGTTATTGCATGACACTGTCGTCCTCCTGTGGTCCGTCCGTGCTCCAGCCATTAATTGCATGTAACTTTTCATTCATGGGCAAAACCCGTAAATAGCTCTCAATAGTGCTCTTTTCGTGGTATTGACGAGCATGCGATAATTCTGTCCCACTGCAGTCCCAGTATTGCAGAGTTAGTGGGCAGTCCTCCTGTTTACAACTTCTAGGATGTTCTTTTAATTAACTGTTGCCTTTTCTTGGAACTTTTTTGTTTGTTTCATTGTGAAGTTTTTAATTTGTTAATTTGCTTCTTAATTTGTTTGTTTTTGGTGTGTTTAATCGACGTCGCGTCTACTTGAGAGAACAACCGGAATCTTGCCCATGCAAAATCACGGAAGTAGGAGAAGAAATTTTTTAAAGGCACATGCACAGGCAATCTCAAAGTGTTAATACTCCATCATTACTACACAATGGGAAAACTAGTGTTACTATAGTGTGAGACTGAATCCCATTCTTAAAACACCAGTAGGTGATGGTGCAATCTTCTGTTAGCAGTATTGCGTGATTACAGTAATGTGCAATAATCAATGTATTAGTGCCACTATAATTCTGCTTTCCTCAGTTGTGGAATTACAGCATTTTTAGACCCTCATGTGATAAAGGCCGTAGTGTCTAAGGCCAGCTTTGCTCTGAAGGACACCATTCTTGTTTCTAGGTAATGGTAAAGCATACTGGAGAAATTTATACTTCAGTTGGTGTTCAGCTTGAATACACATAATTTTCTTTTTCTTACTTTCTGGTGCTCCTATTGAGAACTGAAAGCAGCACCCCGAATTTAGTACATTTGCATGCCTAGGTTTCAGGAATTGCTGCACACTTGATCTAACTCCCTTCCAAGGATGGATGAATCTG
The DNA here is from genome assembly GCA_030847615.1 of Gambelia wislizenii. NCBI lineage: Eukaryota > Metazoa > Chordata > Lepidosauria > Squamata > Crotaphytidae > Gambelia > Gambelia wislizenii. The sequence continues at coordinate 21,238,324 of JAUMIR010000013.1, read as the reverse complement.
TCAGTTTTGTGTTCCCATTTAAAAGAAAAACTCAAGTCCTTTCCATTTTAAAAATCATACGTCCTTTCCATCCTTTTTTTAAAAAATGAACCAAAGGAATTTTTTACTGCACCGATGAGTGAATCAATTTTTTTTATCCATTTATGACATGATAAGAAAAACTTTGGAAGGTTCGTCTCAAAAATGGAACAGAGAGAAATTCTAACCCATCCCTAGACTTCTTCCAAGTGCCTGCGATGGCTAGAGAGGAGCTGATCTCAGGCAGAGAGTCATAATGGGCTACTCAACAAATACCATGGGAGTAACCAGAATGGTGTGCTCTGTTGTGCTGGCCAGCTTTCTTTTCAAATCTTTCAGCCAGTGTTTGAAACAATGTCAATCTCTTTGGAAGGTCACTGGCACTGCTTAATGGTAGCAAACATTTGGCCACCAAGGGTTGGTGTCTCAAAGCCTTCTGTTAGGACATGTCCATATCAAACAGGAATGTTCCACATTCATTTCAGACATCCACCCTCCCTTTTCTACTTGGTGTGGTCTAAGACAGTCTGTATCATGGGATATTTGTGAGCATGCCAAGTCTCAGGCCTAGACCAGACCTAATCTGAAATGACATGTCAGGCTCCCAGCTAACTAGACTGTGTAGGAAATCCTGAACACAGTCTAGAAAACTGGGCAAGATTGAAAAAGTTATTTGGGGAGGGAATTACCCTAAAGGCACCAGATCCTGTCTGAACTTGGAAGCTAAGCAGGGTCATCCCTGTTTAGTACTTGGATGGGAGACCACCAACAAATCCCAGGTGCTATAGGCTGTATTTCTGAAGATTCCTTGCCTTAGGACTTTATCAGACGCACTAAATATGGTGTCACATAAACGCAAAAGGGTGCACATACCAGAGGATGTCACCCTTTTGCATTCATGTCTTGTCCTTAAGCCAATCTATTTTATTAGGGTATTTCCCTCCCCAATCTTTCAATAGATCAGCTGTGCCAACACGAAAGTGTTGACTTACCATGCAATAATTGACTTGATAGGTCTACTTGGCTCAGAATGACTGATAAGATCCAAGCTTCGTAGAATCCCTCAGGTAGTATGGCGAGTGGCCATGCCAGATGGGAGATTCTAGGACTTAGAGTCCAAAAAAGAAACTTCTTTATGTTCTAGCTCAATGCTTACTGGATCTTTTAAGCTGCCCATATTGTCAAAGCCTCTCTTTCTAGATCCAGTCCTTCAAGATGGCAATGCCTGCAATAGCATGGAGGCAGCAGATTAGAGGCCTCTCCTCTCTCCCCGTTTCATGTATCTGATCTCATGTATTCTGAAAACTGTTCCATCATTTCATTCCAGGACAGGTGGGGTTGGCCCCTTATTGAATACAGCTGGGCTGTGAAAATGTCAAACATTTCTAAAGCATGTATTTCATATGAACCCATTAGTGGGTGTGGGGCTGAAGCAGTTACTTGAAGCAAAGTTTCAACAGTTGGGGGTCAAATTAAAGAGAGAAGAGGAGGGAAATGAAATTTATAATCTATAATATGGAACCAAAATAAGAGTGAGGCAATCTTATTTGAAGAGCTGGGGGTGGAGGTGGGGGGAAAGACCGTGATATATTGCCTGATACAGCCAAGGAAAATGAACACGGCCATTTTGCTATTACCTCGCAGACAACCCAATCATCTAGAAGGCCAATTAGGGCACTCTCTGTGGAAATCTAATTACCTCCAGCAAACGATCTTGGAAACCAGAGAGCAACGGGTGGAGAGAGCGCCTCTAACCAGGCCTTCAGTTCTACCACAGAATATGTGTGACTTGTGGTCAGTTTAAGAACAGAATAGAGTAGAAAAGCAAAAAGATCAGCAAGGTGGATGTTGGTGTGAGGATTATTATTATTATTATTATTTTAGAAAAAAATAAAGCTGGACATGGTTCAGATTTTGTATAGGTATATCAACAATAGAGGTGACTGAATGTGGTACTTTGGGCTGGGCGGGACATGTTTCAGAATAAAGGGGGGAAGCTATTGGCAGTCCCATAGATGAGAGCTCAACAGGCGATCCCATATGGAGGACCAGCAAGCTTTTCCCCCCATTGTGCCAGAGACCTGGACTGGATGGCTCTTGTGGTCTCTTACAACTCTATGATTCTATGACCGGTACCATATTTGTGCCCATTGGCTACAGTGGTTTCTTTCCTTTCCAGAAGCTCGCTGCACACCAGCAGCCAATGGTTTGCAGAACAAACACCAGTCCACAGACCTTGAGCAAAACCCCCATAGGTAGCAATCTTCTGATGAATTAAAAAGGTGTGAAGTTCAAGGAAAAATGCTCCACAAAAGTGCACCCTAAATTGGCAGTACATCAATAAAGATGTCTCATTTTGGAGTCCATATCAGCAACAACTCAGGGTATCCCTCAGGAAAAGACTCCCTTGATGGCAAGGATGGGAACCACATGGCCCTCCAGATGTTGGACTCCATCTCTAGGGATGTAAATCCTCAATTATTTCATCCTTGCATGCAAGGACAAATAATTATGGTAGTTTCCTCTCTGCTGTGGGAGAAAATGAATGTTCCTCCACAGTGTTATCCCCTTGTTGAACACCCTAATGGAGGGATTCTCCTGCAGAGAAAAAGGTGTGAGTTTTTGTGCCGAAAACCAGGGCTGGTATTCAGCTTAGGACTTATATCATTGTAAGTGGTCTTGTGTGTGCCAAACTGAATTGAATAGTTTTGCAAAGTTGATATTCACCTAGGGGCTGCCATGATGTTATAATGTATGGGCATCCAAGGTACAAAGGTAGCCAGAGGAGAGACTGATGCACCATGGCCCAATGCACTACCGGCACAGATGAGCATGCACCAATGTGCATGCAGACACCAGCTAGAAAATGCTGGTGCAAAACAGGTGTGCCTGACGCACATCAGAAGTGTCTGATGAGCATTGAAGCATTCTGCCCAGTGGCCAGATGCACATGTTCACAATTCACTAACTGGATTTCATTGCATTTCTGCAACATAGCTACAAATTTTTAAAGATATGAAACACTGACTGTGATATAGGCTCCCCGGTCCAGTTATTCATGCAGAAATCAGGTTTCTTGCTAAAAAAAACAATGTGTTCTGTGGAAATGCAGGAAACACGTTTTCTATGAATAAAACCATTTTCCCAAAAAAATACCCACGTGTTTTTCTCTTCACCACAGTTCCTCCACAAGCATTTCAGGATGTTCAAATATGAGGAAAACTGCACAAAATTTTCATAACTTTTGGGAAAAAACCAATTTTGGGGCCTGGGTACAAATAATTACAAATATTCATTTCATCCCTATTTCCAGTAACCCCCAGTAACCCTAGCCAGTACAGCCAATAGTAAGGAAAATGAGGAGTTGCGGTCAAATAGCACTTGGAGGGCTGTGTGGTTCTCATTCCAACTTAAAGACAACAGAGGTGGTCCCACTGTTAAACTGAGTGAAGTGGTTCCTTCGGGCAGCAGATTTGGGATGTCATGTGAAATGAATGGGGTCGCCATAAGTTGACAGGCAACTTGAAGGCACATGCACACACAGAGACTTGCTGCACAAACTGGATTCAGGTACTGCTTTTCACTGTTCTTGTGAACACAACAGACATGCAAAGATACCTTTTCTTTACAATGTAGGCTGCTAGTGTTACAGAATCTGCAATTACTATTGTGATGGAGGTTACTGTGTTGTTCTGTGTTGGCCTAATCCCAACGTTTCATTTTGTTCCTCCAACAATGAACCAGCATTCTATTCCATACTTACCGAGCATCTTTAGAGACTGGGCTGTTTAAAATAAATATGTCATATAAGACAACATAGGGGTATGAAGAAAAGAAAAGCATACACCACCACAACACCACAAAAGAATAAACGCACACCAACCAAAATAAAGGAGGGGGGAAGAATAGTAACCTACTGATGGTTATGGGTGGTACAACATTTTACTTTTTCTATCGCAAAACCTCTTCTATTAAACTGCTACAACATTATTGAATCCTACAAATATTCAAATCCCACTCTTAAGAATTTCCCCTGTTGCTCCCGCGAAAAGACCACCACCAACTCCCAGTCCTTCTTAAAACTATTCAATGACTTTTTCTCTAATCAAAGTAGTGAATTTATCCATTTCAACAAGATCAAGCCATTTTGGTAAATTGAGTACCCAGCTTGTGGGGGCAATTTGCTAACACACATTGGAAACTGCAGTGTAGATGTGTAAATAGCTATTGCTTAAAACAATTTGTAAGCCGCTCTGATAGCCTTGTGGCTGAAGAGCGGGGTATAAATAAATAAATAAATAAATAAATTCATCAGCCAATCCTCTTGTGGCAGAGTAATTGCCATTTTCCCCTTTTGTGCATATATCAGTCTGGCAGCTGTAATCATGTATTATGTGATTCTCCCGGGTTCTTCCTCGGTGTGTTCCTCCAACAGAAATTGGGCTATTTTAAGTGTTTCCTCCTAAGGTGCTCCTTTCCCTTTCCCATTTTTTTGCGTGGGCCTCAAAAATTCATCCAGCTGTTCTTACAGTGGTTTTTACAGTCATGTGAGATGTGCATAGGGTTGCATGGTAGTGGATTTTACCATGTATAAACTTCTTTTTCTTTTTTCCGAAAACTGTGAGGCTGAACTCCTTTTTCAAGGAAAGGTATGTCTAAATTTCATTTTGGCTTATCTCATCATAGGATTTTCATGGGGACGAGAAGTCTACAGATACCATGGACCTCTAAAAAGACAAATGAATGAATCTTGTAGCCAATCAGACCTGATCTCTCACTAGAAGCCAAGTCGACTACATTGAGAATATACTACTTTGAACATACCATGAGATGACTGACTCACTGGAAAAGATGATAAAGGAAGGAGAAATCAGTCGCCTTCGTGATAATGCTGAGAAACGTGGAAGGCCATAGGAAAAGAGGAAGGCCACATTATAGGTGGATTGATTCAACAAGGAAGCCTCAGTTTCTCTGAGTTTGCAAGACCTAAGCAAGGCAGTTGATGCCTAGGGCTCTTGGAGATCTCTCATTCACAGGGTCACCATAAGTCAGTGTTGACTTGATGGAAAATAACAACACCACCTAAATTTAGTCAGAAGGTGACCATTTTCGGATGCCCACAAAGCCTGACCACAATGTGGTGATGCTGAAAATTGGCATGTGTCAGAAGTCCACATGACTGCCTGAATCCATGCTTGGACAATTCCAGAAAAGATCAAGAAATTCCAGTTTATCACCAAAGGTTTGAATTAGGATGCAGGTAGCTTTTTTAAAAAAAAAATAAAAATAAAAATCACACACATGTGCTCATTGGGTTACCTGGCCCCAGGATAAAACTTTAGATAATTCTTCATACATTTCAAGAAGCGGACTCTAGCCCATGAAATTCCATGCTCTGATAAATGTGTTAGCCTTCAAAATGTCTCAAGATTGTTGTCTCTGCTTGAACAGACTCTTTGGAAATTATCTACCTCAGTGGCTCTTAACCTTTTCTTTACCAGGGAACCCCCTTTTAATATCTTTTCTTGCTGGGGACCCCCAAGACTTAACTCAAGATTTAAAACGATGATGATGATGATGATGATATGATGGGTAGTCTTATCACTACTTTTGATAACTTCAAGAAGGCGCTAAAGACAGATCTCTTCCGGCAGGCCTTCCTGGAATAACTTCCCGGCTCAAGTGGAGCTGATTGCTTACCCGCCCCCTTGCCGCTATTGCCATTTTTAAAATTTATTTATTTATTTATACATATATTGTATTGTATTTTAGCTTTGTTTTAATTCTCTATTAGTTTAATTTAGTTTTAAGGGGTGGGAGGGTTAGGGTTGGGAAGGATTGTTTTAACTTGCTGTTGTTTTAATCTTGTTGTAAGCCGCCCCAGTTGCCGAGCAGAGGGGCAGGTTAAAAATAAAAACTTATATTATTATTATTATTATTATTATTATATACTATCCAGTAACCTTTCCCTCACAGATGCTAGAGTGGGAGGGAAGACTTTTCTCCTGCTTGTTCCTGCCAGTTTGCACTTGGAAGGGATTGAACAGCAATGCCCAGGCCAAACCAACCAGAGAAACAGCCTTTGCCTCAGGTCCTGTCATGTGGCTGTTCCACTGTGGGGAGGAGATGGGCCGAGCAGCCTTCAAACCTTTGTGGACCCCCTGTGAGAACACTGCAGCCCCCTGGGGGTCCACGGGCCACAGGTTAAGAACCACTGACAAAGACTCGAGGAAGATTACAAAGTAGAGTGGATTACAAATAAAAACACATATGGTTACAAACATCCAAAAAGTTGTGATTAAAACAGTATTAAGCTAACAACCAAATGAACTGTCCAAAACAAAGAATAAGAGCAGTATGACACACTAAAAAGCCCTTTTCCTGTAAAACAATCTAATCCCAAAAGCTTGCTGAAATAACAAGGTCTTCACCTGCTGCTGAAAAGATAGCAAAGACTGACAGTGGAAGGAGAGAAGGGATGGGGCCATCTGGGCCTCTCTAGGGAGGGAGTTCCAAAGCTGGGAGCAGTCACCAAGAAGACCCTCTCCCTTGTCCCCACCAAATGAGCCTGGGGAGGTGGCAGGATTGAGAGAAGGGCCTCCCCCAAAGACCTTAGTGTTTCAGTAGACCCAGGCAAGGAATACGCCATCCTTCAGATAGCCTTTTGAATCGTTCTCCGAAACAGATTGGCAGCCAGTGGCACTGTTGTAGCAAAATCAATCGATTTGACTCTTACCCACGGCTTCCATGTGCTGACTCCTTTGGCACCAAATAAAAATAATTCTGATCCCCATCTTGTTTTGTACAGGATAGGACAAGCCTAAGATGAAACAAACAGGTGAGCAGCCTTGACATTTGGTTTGAGAAGCCAGCTTTTTCTATATGACTTGCGGCATGCGGCAATTTGGGGGCAGGGTTTTATAGGCAATTATAGTATAATTACTGAGATTTTTTTCCCCTCATTCACAAGTCTTTCATATTGTTTTTGGTAAACCAGAAACCCTCTTCCTGTAACACAGGGCAATGAATGAAATGGAAAGTAAGTGGGTTGGCAGAAGGGAATTACATTTCACATCGAATTGAGTTTATACGTTATTAATGGTGGGTGTTTGCCTGTTGCAGATCAGGGCAAGGTAACCGCTGAAGGGGCCCTTAGGCAGGGCTTGGAAAGGAAGAAGAAAAACTAACAAAGGATACAAACGTATTTCTTTTCTCCTTTTTTGGAAACCTATAAAGATTTGTAAAAAATAAAGTGGTATCCACACTGACTATGGCTTGGCACTCTATAAATCAGTGGGTGCCGTCACAGGAGAAAGGAAGGCTGTGATTTGGTACCCGGCTAAACTGTGGCGATATGGTTTTCCAGTGTCTCCTATGGCATCGCTGCTCAAGGCGTCTCTAGCATCAATAACCTCTTCCATATGTCCCAGAGCGTGGAGCTCCTGAAATATGCTTTATTTGATATAAGGTTTGAGGGTGCTCTAAATCATTTGGGTTAATAGGCAAATATAGAAGAAGCAAAGGAGGAAGAGGAAAGAGGGAATCCAGTTTTAATTTTCATTACTCCATCAAAAATATTTCGGATGAGGTCACCATGAAATATATCAGATACACTGGAGGCCAATGAAGAAATCAATTGTGCAAGGACTAGAAAATAGGGCAGGCCACTAACTCTGGATTGGTTTATACAAACAGCAGCTTGTGTTCCTAGCAAGGACGGGAAATGGAGTTTGAGGCAGGGAGAGAGAACATATGAATATGTTTCTGGATATGAAGAATGGCCACAACTTGATTTGGTTACAGCAATCCAGCAGAAAGTTTTTTCACAGCACGGAGAATAGATCCCAGCATTGGACAAGCTGCCTGCTGACCTCCAAATCACTTCCCAGTTCCTCTGGTGGTAGGCAAAACCCAGGAGGGCAGGCCATTGCATTCTACATTGACATAAGCCATTAGGACAGTGGTTCCCAAACTTTGGTCCTCCAGGTGTTTTGGACTTCACCTTCCAGAAGCCCTAGCCACCTTGGCCGACAGTCAGGAATTCTGGGAGATGAAGTCCAAAACATCTGGAGGACCAAAGTTTGGGAAACACTGCACTAGGTGGTGCCCTTTAGGACCGAAGTGAGTCCAACACTTCCTGAGCTGGGCATGTCCACTGAAGACCTTCACATCCAAAATCCTTTAAAAGCAATGCCAAGGTTGGGGAAGATGGGCACTCAGGCTCCATTCCCCCTGGACCCAACCCACTGCCACAAGAAGATAAGGGCCACCTGACTCTTGCTGAAGCTAGTACGCCTGTAAACCAAACAGGACAAAGGAGATACCACCTGCCACTTCATACTTCCTAGCTGCTGTGAGGAAGGCATTCACAACCTTGGTTGCTTTCCTCCTGGCAGCATCACCCTTCCCAGGATCAAGTGCACCCAACCAAGGGGCTCTGAATTAAAATACCCATGCCCAAGTAGATGAGCATAGACCAGTCCCCAGTCCCACTTAAGGAGGTCTAATCTTTTGCAGATAAGGATGTAATTCTTTGCTAGCTTTCTTCTTGAAGTGAGCAACAAGTCATGTTGCCAATTTTCTTCCCACTGTGGGAAAGTGTTCAGAAACTGTGCCATTTTCCCAGTTTGGGAGTTGCACTGAGAAAAGTTCACATGTACATTTTTGAACAGCAAACAGCATTTTCTGCATGGAAAATACTATTTCTGCAGCTTTTTCAAACCATGCCTACAGCTATGATCGATGGCAAATATTCCACCCCCTGTTTGTGTAGTTGAGACACTCCAGAAATTGAGGATTTTCCTCATTATTTCTTCTTTTGTTCTTTATACGTAGAACCAAGAACTAAATTTGGGGGATTTATTCTGTCTTGCCTACACTCTAAGAGTGCTTCAAAAAAGATTTTCTATCTCCTGTCTGATACTCACTTTATGGTAACTCTCAAGGTTTCTCTTTTTTGCCCTGGCAGCAATGAAAATTCAGCTGATATTGTAGTTGACGGTTCTGGGGATGTTCTTATCTAATCATAGCATTTTTATTTAGATTCAAGTGCTTTAATCCCATTGGATTTTTTAAAGTATTGTAGATTTATATGCTGTTTATTCCATGTTTTTGTTTTTTAATTGTACTCACTTGTTATGTAAGGAAATAACCTATGGTCCAATCATTAATAAACTAATAAACTACTACTACTACAAAGGAATATTACTTTCCTGTCCAGAAAATTTGGCAGTTGGGGACTTACTCTGTGCAAACTTCACACGTGGTGTTCTTGTGCAGAAAAACTGCATTTTCTGTTCAAGTGGCAGCATTTTTGTGCGGAAAATAATATTTACATACATTGTAACTTGTTACATTATGCATTGTTAACAGGTCAACAGTATTCCTTACCTCTTTTTTCTTTTTAATCTTAGAAAGAGTCCCCTGCTCAGATGTTAAGGGAGGGGGGATGAAACTATTATTTATTTTATATTAAAATATTTATATCCTGTCTTACATCTAAAGATCTCAAGGTGGTGCACAATAAAATCAATTGAACCAATTTGGAACAGTAAAAGAAAAAAAATTAAACAGACTAAAAGCATATTCAACCATTTGGCAAGTTAAAACAAGACTCTTTGAAGGCAGTTAAAACAGTTTATGATGGTTTCAAAGACAAGCACATGGGCAGATTTAAATGAGGCAAAATAGATCCCAAAGGTTTTAGCAAAAAGTTTCACTTGGCACCAGAATGATACCTGTGTTGGGGCCAGTGGGGTGTCTAAGGGAAGAACATTCCACGCACCGCAAGAGAGAAGGCTACAGAGAGAATGACTCCTGTGTGGCTTTGTGGAGAGCCAAGGAGATGGCGGTGGCAGTGAAGGGCAGTGTACCGGATGGACTCCTGTGGACACGCAGGGCCCAATCCAGGTTTGGGTCACCTATAACAGAACAAACTAAGTATTATTCTATAGTGCAAAAAGAACAAAAGACATCACTGTACACACATCATGCCTCCATGGTGTACTTGACCTGCTCTGTTTTGTTGGTGTTCATTTCCCACCACCACCACCAGTAGTCTGACCCTGGAAGAACAAAGCAGGGCTATATGATGGACTGCAAGCCCAGGAAAACTACATGTAGCAGACTATAAATCCGGCCTCCCCTCCTCCTCCCTTTATTGCTAGTCTATGGAAAAGCAGAGAGAGTGGAAGTAGGGTAATAAAATGGTATGGCCTGAGCATTGAGTGTTGCAAGGGTTTTACATTACTGGCATACCAAGCGGCTGATGTCAGGCAGGTCAACAACCCACCAGGACAATTGGAACTACAGTTGTCCCTCTGTATCCACAGATTTGGTATCCACGGATTTAAGTATTCATGGCTTGAAAATATCCTTAAAAAATAATAATCCAAAAAGCAAACCTTGATTTTGCCATCTTCTATAAGGGACACCAGGTTGCTATGCCATTGCATATAATGGGACTTGAGTATTCACGGATTTTGGTATCCACGGGGTGTCCTGGAACCAAACTCCAGTGAATATGAAAGGATGATTGTACTCAGTTTACTCTGTTTCCACTAGATTAGGCCCTGTATGTCCATGGGCGCCCATCCTAGAACGCAGCCCCCCACTGCGACTACCAGCTCCCTGGCTCTCCCGGAAGCCGGGCAGGGGTCCCTCCACATGTGACCGAGGCTGATCACATAGACGGGGCTTGCAGTCACATGTCACAGGACCCCTGCCTGGCTTCTGCATTAGTGAGAAAATGGCAGCAGAAGCTTCCATGACAGGCCAGCATCCTGTTTGGACTCCAGCCCATTTTCTACATGTAACGGGGGGAATTGGCCAGCTCCAAAGGCAGGATTCTTCTTTTTTGTGGTGTAGGAATCTGTCCCTATTTGCACACAATCCTAAATATACACTGGACTGACTATGTGACGAATGTTGCTGTCCTTGAGCAAGCAGGGATCACCAGCATTGAGGCCATGATATTGAGAACACAGCTGCACTGGGCAGGGCACGTTGCTAGGATGGAGGACCATCGCCTCCCAAAAATAGTACTCTACAGTGAACTCGCCACGGGTCAGCGTAAGAGGGGTGCACCAAAAAAGCCATACAAGGACTCCCTGAAACAACATCTCAGGCTTGGCCAAATTGATCACCAACAATGGTCCACCCTGGCCTCACATCGGGAGGCATGGAGACGCACTATCCACAACGCTGCAGCCTTATTTGAGAACTCACGCCGAACAAGCCTTGAAGAGAAATGACAACACAGAAAGAATCACAACCCAGAAACATCACCCAAGGAGACCTTCTGCTGTGCTTTCTGCAACCGGACTTGTTTATCTCGGATTGGCCTTTTTAGTCATCAGCGCGCTTGCAGAAAGCACGGGATGAGTCCTTCCTGAATCTTCGTTTGCAAAGAAAAGCCAGAGAGAGAGAGAGAGATTTCTGCCCCTGATACCCAATTTCCTATTCAAGAAGACATGCTCAGGACCATATCTACTTTGTTAACTGAGGTATACCTGTAAAACTAGTATGGAGTGTTCTGCTGCAAGTTCACGCATGGGCGTGCACACACACACACATGCTGAATGTTGACCGGAGTTGCAAAGCTATTCCACAGAGGCCTGTGTCGCCTCTCCATCTCTTGGTGTGGTGGGGTTCCTTCTGCTCCTAATCTATTGTATTAGCTTCTGGCTATTCGAGCACCATCTACTGAATTGCTCAGGGTGAAAGGTCAATGCATTAAGCATAGCAGATTAATATGCTGCAGTAAATCCCAGGACCGGGCACTTTAAGGAGCCAGTCATATTTCACACATGATTGTTCTCCCAATTGATTGCACTGGTCCAAAGAGTGTGTGAGTGTTGGGGCTTCTTTTTTTTCTCTTTTTTTTTACAAGTTTTCCCAAGTTCCCTTGTTTAGTGGCAATTGCTGTGTCCCACACTGGTTGCACTTTGATCAGAGAAATTCAATACGTGAGGTCTGAGCTTTATAGGAAAGCAAGGTCCCGATTAAGGGAATTAGCCACAGTATATCACAACTAATAAAACGGTGATTGCCCCACCGCAGCGCTGCCCAAGGGAACAGCAAGAGGGGGAGGAGGGAACAGGGAGGGCCAAGGCTGGGTTATAATTGGAAGGAGAAATTGCACCCACTAAGAGTTTCTGGAGAGTTAATAATTCTGGATAGCTAATTTCTTTGGAAAGAAAGAGCAGTTGTTCTTCTGACGCTTTGGACAACGGTGGGTTTGGGTTTCTTTTAAAGGTCAAATTGTAAAAGAAAAAGAAAGGTACAGTAGTACCAAACAACATGACGATGCATAACCAATCTATTTACAAATATGACAACATTCTTAGGAGCAATGGTATTCTGAAGTATTCTTAGTAATGGATTTCACCTGTCCAAAAGCAAAAGAGTTAAAAAAAACAACAACACCCAAACCCTATACGGGTTCCAGAAGCACACTGTTAGAACATGGAACATGAAGTTGTTATTACAGTGCCTATTTAAAACTGTTAGGGAGAGCTTTGGCACTGATAAGCAGTATAGAAATGTAGATAGTAAATAGATAAAATAAATAAGGATTCTCTCATTCTCTTTGTCTAACTTGACCATTGAATTCTAAAGAAGGCACAAGTCCCATGCGTATTTTCAGTGCGTGAACTCAATGCGTATTTTCCCACCCCAATTATGGTTGTGGAGTCATTTTAATAAGAATTGTGGGGAAGGCTGTCATAGATACTGTCCTAACCCAAGTTTGTTTTAACAAATTTATATCCCACTTTTGATCTAAAGAAACAGCCAGTGTGGTATATTTGTAGTTATTGTGGTATAGCTGAGAAGGATTCCAGGAGACTAGAGTTCAAATCCGCATTCAGCTGTGAAAACCTACTGAGTGACTTTGGGCAAATCACACTCTCTCTCAGCCTCGTAGGAGAGCAATGACAAAACCATCTCTAAACTTTGCCAAGAAAACCCTAGGAGACAGGGTCACCATGAGGTGGAGTTGATGGGAAGGCACATAACAATCAATCTAAAAACACAACCATAAGGAGAAGGAATAAAATCAAACATAAAAGCAATGTATTGCCTAAGTTCCTACAGCTAGTCCTGAAGGGGCTGAGTAGGAATGTTTTACCATGCCCTGACTGACCTTGGGCATGATATGAGCACCTACTAGGGGCTTATATCTCACATCTGTGTTGTTTGTCACAACTGCTAGGACGCGAGCACTTAGACCAAATCCACACTACACAAATAATCCAGTTTGAAACTGGATTATTTGCCATGGCTCTTTCCTACAGAATCCTGGGATTTGTAGTTTGGTGAGGCACTGGCACTCTTTGGCAGAGAAGGCTAAAGATCTTGTAAAACTACAAATCCCAGGATTCAGTCAGAAAGAGCCATGGCAAATAAGCCATCTTGAAACTGGATTATTTGTGTATGTGGTATGGATTTGGCCCAAGTTAACATGGATCTTTAAGGTGTTGCTGGAGGCACTGAAAAGTGAAAAGGCCTTCCCCACATGCTTGTAACTGCCAACCAGTGAAAAGGAGAAAGTGAACAGTTCCTTGCTCCAGGCTTGAAGCACTCCAGGCTTCAAGAGTGCAAACCAGCCCCACTTTGAGGGATTCACCGGGGGCCTCAGTTTCCCTTCATGGCAAACAGGTAATGATGAACTACAAGGGCTTGCTTCCCTTCAAGGTTCTGAGCCAGAAGGTTTACACTTCAAGAAGATTCAGTCAAATCAGGCCTCCTGGTATTTAGTGACCACATGTCCCATGTGTGCTGCTGTATCTCAGGTTTCTATTGTTCAATAAAGCTACAGCCACTTTATAACCCAATCACATTAAGAGGGATATACACAAATTGGAGCAGGTTCAGAGAATGGCAACAAGGATAAGAAGAGGTATGGAGAACAAAACCTATGAGGAAAGGTTGAAGGAGCTGGGCAGGTTCAGCTTGGTGAAGAGAAGGCTGAGGGGAGACATGATTGCACTCTTTAAATACTTCAGGACCTGTCACAGTTAGGAGGAGCCAGGCCTGTTCTCTGTTGCCCCAGATAGTAGGACCAGGTCCAATGGTTCTAAGTTACAGGAGGGTAAATTTCGATTGAACATGAGAAGGAACTTCTTGACAGTGAGAGCAGTTCAGCAATGGAACCTATTGCCTAGAGAGGTGGTGGGTCTCCTTCTCTGGACGTCTTCAAAAAGAGGCTGGACAGCTCCCTGCTGGGGATGTTTTAGCTGAAGATCCTGTATTGAGCACAGGGTTGGACCTAATGTCCCATAGGGCCCTTTCCAATCCTATGATTCTATGTTTCTATGATTCAATATGTCCATTACTCTAACCATAAAGTGGAGGTCTATTGCAAAACACACTCTAGTCCTCTCACCTGAGCCCTTTTCCTCTTGTGTTTCAGCATCTCCAAGGTGTCTACATTGGTGCAAGCCCTTCACCATATCAGGGTCAGCCCTACAAGTCCAAACTTTTGACTTCAACTCCCAAACTCTCCCAACCAGCATGGGGGATTCTGGGAGTTGTAATCTCCAAAGTTACTTTTCCAAGCTCCAGCTCGTATTAGAACATTAAATATTTGTAACATTTTCACAACTTTGATACATGGCATCAGTCATGACTTTTCCCTTCCGTCATGTAAGACAATGCTAGCATGCTGTACTATCCCCCTCCCTATAATATCTCAAAATTGGAAATATTGGACACTTCAAAGGGGTCTAGTAGACCGGGGTGAACCAAAGTAAGGTCAGATGGAGGTGCCTACAGCACCTGGGATTCCTTGGCAGTCCTTCTGGGCTTGGGGAAGGCCTGCCGAATGAGATCCGTCACATTACCACCTTAAAAACCATCTTAAGACGGATCTCTTCCAGCAGACCTTTCCTGAATAGATACCCAGCCATCTTAATTAATCCGACCTCATCCAGCTTTTTATTGTGTTGTTTTTAGTATTTTTAGTATTTATTGTGTTTTAAATGTTTAATTATTTAATTGTATTTTAAGGGGTGGGTGGGATGGAGGGGTTGTATGTAGATTTTAATGTTGTAAGCCGCCCCGATTGCATTTTGTAGAGGGGCGGGATATAAATTATTATTATTATTATTATTATTATTATTATTACAAAGACCCAGGAAGGTGTCATAGAAATATTTTAGTAAGCCCACCCAAGCTAGGATTAAGTGGACACCCCTAGTAAACAACACCATTAAGGAGGTATGTGCTAATTCCTTCTTGGGCCCCTTAAAGGTGAGTCACACATCCTAAACAATCAAGTGACCTGCACAACCCAAATCCCCAGGAAATACCCCTCGGAACTCCTTCCTGTCCTACAATGTGAGGTTGTCATAAACCCATCAATATTTATCTCCCAGCCATTAAGAACAATCAGCTAATTTTTGGTTTCCTTTGCTTACACGGTGGGGAGCCCAACTAAGCTTTGTTCTAGCCAAAGTACTCCCTTCAGGATATGAAGCAGGGTATAAATATTAGCCCCAAACAATAGCAAAGTGTGCCACTGTGGACGAGACCCAGCCACTTACTTTGTGAGTGCATCCCCAGATGACAACTTCCAGTGCCAACCTCAGACTTCAGACTGAGTACTTCATTACGCTTCAAGACTGGTAATTATCACCCTATTTCCCAAATCTATTCCTCTATCCAACCTTTCTGCCTTACCTCTTTGATAGCCTTGTGCAGTTCTTGTGAGTGCGTATTGCATGTGTGAATGCTTTTTGTGCTATTTCCAATAAAAACATTTTATTTCACCTGAACCTGGTACTGGTATACATAGGTGAAAAGATCCCGAAGCTACCCGCCTCTCGCAGCATTCCATTTGAGCTTATTATTATTATTATTCCCAAATATTAATATAGTTGTGGCATCACATGTGGGGCTCTAAAGCACCACACACACACACACACACACACACACACACACCTCTTCAGGTAACAACAATGGCTGGCATTCTGTTAGTGAGATACAAATTATGCATGATGGGCAAGTGATTTGCTATAGTGCAAGAGATGCATTCTGCTAACAGTAGCAGAAGCAGACCTGTGCATACAGCAATTGTGCACTGTGTTTATGCACTCTGCATTGTGCATTGCAATTAGTAGTAGTAGTAGTAGTAGTATTTTCATTTGTGTGCCAACTTTCTCCCAAGATGGGACCCAAGGTGGCTTCCATAAAACAACAAATTAAAAAATACAATATATACAATTAAATATTATAAAATCAGATTAAAACATATTAAAACTAAAAGATACAAGATAAAACAAGCAGAACCAAGATAAAGCCTCCCCCTGATGATCTTAGGGCTCCGGCAGGATCTTATTTGGAGATCCGACCTTTCAAATAGTCTGGACCCAAGTCATATAGGGCTTTATAGATCATGACCAGCACATTGAATTGTGCCAGGAAACGAACCGTGCTGACTACCGTGCACATTGCATTCTGCACGTTGCACAGAGGCACCCAGTGTTAGCATCACCCAATGCGGTAACTCGTGGTATTGCCCCCTTCTCCCGTACCAGACCATCGGACTGAACACTGGAGACATATCATGATTTATACCCTAAATCTAGAGAGTGAAAATAAAAGGACCAAGTGTCAAGACCCAAGTTCCACTTCTGCATTTTGCCCCTTGTATTGTGCAGGCATTTCCAAAACGGCACCTCGCGCTTGTTTTGAAAGCAAATCGGATTACAAAGCACCAAAAGGAGGCTCTGGAAACTTCATTTCCCATCAGTCTATGTAATCTGCACATGAGGGTCACCAAAAACCTACATGCAGGACAGGAAAAAAAAGGAAAGCTCGCCTGGCTGGACATGGCACCAGGGATATTTTTTATAAAAAATAGTACATTTCAGTTGAAACACTGCACAAAAATTATATAGACAGTCATTTTGGTGTCACCCTCTCTAATGGTGTCACCCAATGTGATCTGCACCCCCTAGTGACACCACTGGGACTTGCACAGTGCCAGTGTGGCGTATCTCCACATGCAAATATCTATGCTACATTGTGGGCTTGTCTGTACAAGGCTATAAAATGTGGATTGATTTGCTCTAATGCCAATTCAAAGCAGCTTTCATTTGTCTCAATGATTTTTTGACAAGATTGCAGGCAGGCTTATCCATGTTTGTTGTTCAAATGGGCATGCCTGCAAATCAAGATGGCAGACACCAGTGAATTACTTGCATTTTTATTCCCACCGGTTGCCGCCACCAAACAGTATTTACCAAAGAAAGAAAGAAAGAAAGAAAGAAAGAAAGAAAGAAAGAAAAGCATATCCAAGGTGCATAAGTAAATAAACAGAAAAAAAGGGGGAAGTCTGTTTCATCACCTGAGCACACGATCACTACGGTGAAAATCCAACATGGCAATTCGGGGCACTTGCCACCCCCTGCGCACGTCTGACCAATCAGCTTTCTACTTCCGCTCTTATGGGGAATGCGCATCAAAGCAAATCAGTTCTCCCAACAAGTGGGAATGTGTGTTTCCTTCAGATTTAAAAAAATGGGAAAAGCCACGAAAGCTTTTCTCATGGGGTATTTGGTGTTTTTTGGCCCCCTCCTTCTGAATATGACAGATTGATATGGGATCTCATTTAGACAAATCATATTCTCCTCGAATTCTATGAGGAGTACTTTCACTGTATAGACAAGCCAATATAAGGGGACAGATTCTTTGCTGAATCAGCACAGACCTTTTACATTTCCCCATTAATTGTAAAGAAAGGGGGGGGGGAATCCCAATGGCCTCCATTCGTGGCCTAGAGTAGACTCAATGAATTAACTAAGCATACATAAATATTGGCTTCCCAAGTTCTCATTGAGTCTTCTCTGCTTAAGACTAATATTTGGATTTAAGTCAATGCTAGCCATGCATGTCAATGTTGTCAGCTTTACCACTAAAGATTGGTAGTGTACTGGCAAGAGTTGAAATTCCAGTGTGCACAGATGTGTAGCTATGGGGGGGGGGACTGAGAACATTGCCTCCCCCAAAAAAATAAGAATTCTGCCTCCCAATGAAATTTTCCTTAGAGTCTCAAATTTCTACCATTGCAGAAAAGTGAGATGCTGAAAATTGGTCTCATCTAGAACTCACCTAGTTGCACTCTTTGCCTTCCCATTTGTAATTTTGCCTATTCCTTTTTCTTTAGATTCCGAAATGCTACTTCTAGATAAACACCTGAAATTTTAAATTACTGCAAGGCTAGAAATTAGAGGACGGGGGGGGTGTTCATTGTGGGGAGGGAACAACAGTCTTATTTGGAGTTGAAGGCTTTCACGACCAGCATCCATAGATTTTCCTTGGTTTTTTCCGGGCTGTGAGGCCGTGTTTTGGAAGACTTTACTTCTGACGTTTCACCTGCATCTGTGGCTGGCATCTTCTCTGAAGATGCCAGCCACAGATGCAGGCAAAACATCAGAAAGAATCTCTTCCAGAATACAGCCTCACAGCCCGGAAAAAAAACCCAAGGAAAGTCTTATTTGGCCTTCATTGTCTGCCCCCACCCCAACGAACAAACCAGCGGAGCAGTTTGAAGCCCCACCAAGAACATCCCTTTTGTAAAGCTGTTACGTGCCTTCGTTAACTCCAACTTATGGTAGCCCTACCCTAAAGTTTTCTCATCAAGACTGATTCCGAGGAGGCTTGTCATTACCTCTTTTTGAGGCTGAGAGACTGTGAGTTGCTCTGGCCTCTCAGAATCCTGGTTGAACACTCAAATCACTACACCACACTTTGTAAAACGAATGGATCTTCATTGGCTATTCAAGGCCAACATACACATAAATACTTCACATTACAGTAGGACCCCTGTATCCACTGATTCATTATTCACTGATTCCGTTATGCACGGTTTCAGTTTCAGCACAGCTACCATAGAGTCTTCCTAGAAAATGCACCCTCTCTAGCCATTTTCCAGGTCCTCCAAGGCAACTCTATGGTATTTTAAACTGGAAGTCCCATTATTTCCAATGGGGTTCGCTATTATCCATGGATTTCGTTATCCATGGTGAGGCCTGGAACCAATCCCACATGGATACAGGGGTCCTACTGTACAACAGGAGTAGCTTGCAATACATTGTTGCTGCAAAAATCCATCCCTGTCCCCAGGCACTGGTAAGAACTGCAGCTAAACTCATGGGGACTAAGGAAATCAGAGCAGGATGGCAGATAAGGATGAGGATGCTTCTCTTGCTAACCAAAACAGCCTATCATTTCAATCCTGCAAGGCCCACCTCCATTACATCACTGCTAAAGCTGAAGGCAGCAATTCTATACCATTAACTTAGCTACATAACCATCTTAGTTATGTAGCTATGTAGCATCTCCAGACTGACCTGCACAATCCCCACTTCAATCCTGCAAGGCCCAGCTCCATTACATCGCTGCTAAAGCTGAAGGCCGCAATCCTATACCATCAACTTAGCGACATAACCATCTTAGTTATGTAGCAAAGTAGTGGCCCCACTTATGGGGCAGCAACCATTGTGAGCAACAGGGGGTCTGTACCTCTGCCGAGCAGGAAGCAACTGGCTGACATTCCTGCCTCCTCCATGGCCCAGAGACCATGAGTGATCTCTGGGCCAACAGTCAGAAGCAGAGTCCCCGTCCCAATTCCCCCTTGCACTAGAGATCGCTCATGGGAAGGGGGGTGGAAACCCAGTCAGCTACTTCCCAATTGACAGGGAAACAGACCCCTGTTGCTTGCGGTGGCTGCTTCCCAGTAAGTGAGGACTGAATATGTAGGGACCGTGAATATGAACCAGTCACAAATTTCCTAACTGCCGTAGTGGATTCCAGCTGAACTCTTTTCTAGAAGCTTTTGAGAGACTAGCTGAATTGATCTCTTTCGACAGATGCCCTATCCCAGCCTAGCATCCCAGTCAGTTGCCAGGGTTACCTGCTCCTCAGTCCTGGCTTCTGCTTGCTATCCAGTCTTTGGCTCCTTTCAACAGATTGTCTTGTCACTTTTTTTTTTCCCCAGCAGGTCCTGGACTACACTTCAAACACCTCCTTAAGTTGCTTCCTGACCTGCACAATTTCTGTCCATCCCCTTATGTGCGTGTGTGTTTTTTTTCCCTTGGTGAAGTTTATAGTGGCTATTTTAATTGAGTCCCTGGCAGTTCCAAAGAGCATTTAATAAAAGACTTAATTATTTTCCCCATCTGTTTCTCTAGGGACAAGTGGTTGAAACAGATACTGCTTGGGTCAGAGAGATGGGAAATGATTGCTTCCAAGTAGACATGCAGAGGATGAGGTTCAGGGCTTGGAAAGTTACTTTTAAGCAGGAATTTGTTGTGTAACTCATAATGCCCCCCCCCCAAAAAATAAGTAGTTCATTACCACTGGAAATAATTTAAGAACTGGTTACATTTCTCATTCTGTTGCTTGTTATTTTTCTGAAAAGAGAATGCCTTAAAACATGAAAACGTCTGCTTGCAATACTAAAATAATGCAAAAAAATAATAATAATAAAAATACTAAAAGTCCCTTTAAAAGTAACTAGAAAATGTAAGCTGTCGCACAAACAAAAGTAATATGCCTATTCATTTGCCATGATCCAGGGGTGTAGCTACAGCAGGGTGACATGAAGGCATGCTATCCTACCCCAGATAAGGATTCTGCCCCATTCTTGTCCAACTGCAATTGTCCAACAGTGCTAGAAATTGGGAGATGGAGCAAAAATTTCACAGGGGACAGAATTCTTATTTGGGGGTGCAATGCCCTCATTTTGCCCCCTCCCTGATGCAAATCCACTCTGGATCTTACCTCTACTTCCCTTGCTGCTTGCTTCAAGCTGAACAGGAGCCCTGTCAGTATTGGAGCCTAGTTTGGCACTGGCACAAATCCTGTTCCACTTGGAACAGTGGCAAAAGTGAACAAAAAATCCATAGGGGACCCCCCCCCCCCAACAGTGGTGGATTGCCTCTCTGCACCTCCGCAGCTTTGGTCTTCCACAGAGGAAAATGGACTCAGCAGGGAGGTGATTACTGCTGCCTCCTGCCACTGAATTGGTAACTACATCATCGTCATCACCCCACTACTTGTATCCTGCCTTTCTCCCAAAATTGGAACTCAAGGCAGCTAACAATTAAAAAAGACAAAGAAAAATACAGCTAAAAAAAATACAAAAAAGGAACATTAAAATGGAGTTAAACTGTTCACAGTATGAAAGCAATTCAAGCGTACGCTTCAAAGAATAAAATGCAATGGAAAAGATAAAAAGCTATTAAAATAATTCAGTTTTTTAAAAAAAAAATACAGCACTCCCTATCCCGTTTTTTAAAACTTTCTTCTTTAAAAGCCTCTTGGAATAAAAAGGGGTTGGCCTGCTGATGGAAGGACAACAAGGAGGGGGCCATTCCAGCCTCTCTGGGGACAGAGTTGTAGAGTCTAGGGACAGTCACTGAGAAGGCCCTTCCTCACGTCTCCACCAACCGTGCTTGTAATGGTGGTGGGACTGAGCGAAGGACCTTCCTTGATGATCTCAGGGCCTCGGCAGGCTCATACAGGGAGATACAATCTGCCAGATAACCAGGGAGATGCCTCATTCTACCCAATAGTAAGGTCAGTTCTGCTTCCTATGGACTTGATCAGACTAGCCTCTAAAAACGTTCTTTTGCCAGCATAATTAAAGCCATTTTGTAATGCTGGCAAAGGAACACTTTCTGTCACATTTACCTTTGTGAAGTCGAAGGCTTTCACTGCCGGCATCCATAGATTTTCCTTGGTTTTTTTCCAGGCTGTGAGGCCGTGTTCTGGAAGAGTTTCTTTCTGACGTTTCACCTGCAACTGTGGCTGGCATCTTCAGAGAAGGGTTGGGTAGGAGTGTGTGGGTGGTTTCTAATATATGAACCCCTGTTGGGGAGGATATGTAAATTTGTGTATTTGAATGGTTAGTTTCTTGGTGGAGATATGCAAAGAGGATGAGTGTCTGTTTGGCTAATGGTTGGTTAATGGGCCAGTACAGATGCAGGAGAAAGATCAGAAATAAACTCTTTCAGAACATGGCCTCACAGCCCGGAAAAAAACCCAAGGAAAATCTACATTTACCTTTATCTCCCAACTTCCCTGGCAATGAAAAGGAAGTAAACAGATTCTCAGTGAATTTCCCGTTCACTTCCTTGTTCAAAATCCTGCAGATTCTCGTGAGACTTTATTGCATGGGAAATTCAAAAATAAAACAAAAATTAACACACAAAAAGTTTTTTTTTTAAGCACACAAACACACTTAAGAACTTCCAAGTAACCCAGGGAGGGTCATAAAAAGTGTTCCTTACCTGAATGTCATGATATCACCCAGAAGTGTTGGTGCCAGACCAGCCATTCATGCTGCATTCACGTGAGTTAAATGGTGCAAGGTTTCATACATTGGCAATGCCGGCACTAAAGCACCACGGGGGATCAATTGATGGCTTCAGTGTCAATAAAAAGTTATGGGTTTGGGCCAGGACATAAACGCGAAAGGGCGACGTCGTCTCATATGTGCGCCCTTTCACGTTTATGTGATGTTGTTATGACGCCATATTTACTACATCTGATAAAGTCCTATGAGGTTTATTGTAGGGTCTCTGTGTATTATTAGAAATTACTGGACTATACTTCTCTATACCTGGTGTAGGCACTTCATATTAGGGAGGGATAGAATATTCTCTATTATTTGTTTCCCATTCCCCCCAAAAAAGTGGGGGGTTCCTGACCATCAGGAAACCCTGTTGTGAAAAATAATAGAGCAGTGAGACTTTCATGCAATTTTCTCCCAGTATTCAAATGTCCTGAAGTGTTCTGGAGGAATTTTCCGCACAGAGGAACACATGGTGTTTTTGTGCAAAAAGTTTTTTTAAAAAATATCCACAGAAAACATGTTTCCTGCAAAAGGAATCGTGTTTTCTGTGCAGAAAATGTGTTTTCTGTGCACACAAAAATGTGTGTTTCTTCATAGGAGTGCCTTCCAGAACACTTCAGGATACTCAACTACAATGAGAATACTGAACAAAAATATTGGTTTTCTCCTCCCACAGTAGAGAGAAAATTATAGTAATTATTGCATGCATGTGTCCTAATGCATATATCACCTAGTGTATATTACCATCACCACCCTAGAGCTATGCACTGTGGATCTGCCGCCATCCTTAGTTGTTTCAATCCATCATATCAAAATCATATAACTAGGTTTGGGAGGACCTTGTTGTCCACCCACCCAGCCCTCTTGATATAGGAAAGCCTAATATGAGACATCTCAAATAGATGGCAACCCAGCCCAGATTTTGGAAATGTCAGCTGGCATTCTGCTTGGGACTGCCGTCTTTGTAAATGGCTTTACGTGTGCAGAAAACTGAATTGAGTCGTTTCTCAATGTCCATGTTCACTTAGGAACTGCCCAACGTTACCACATACCGGCACCTGTTGTGCAATGGTAGCCAGCAGGGTACAGGATGGGTATAGGATGCGTGTTAGGAAGGAAGAATATCTAGAATATTTGGAAAATATATTATCAATGTGCTTCCTAGAAGAGTTCCAAACATGTTCTTTCTTTTTGATCAATTGATATACACTACATTTAATGTTGAACTCATAGAATCATAGAATCACAGAATCATAGAATTGTAGAGTTGGAAGAGACCACAAGGGCCATCCAGTCCAACCCCCTGCCACGCAGGAAATTACAATATTAAGGAAAATATTCTATAACCAAAAGGAATGAACAAAATAAAGAATAAAACTACAAGCAGTTCAAATGTTATCTAAGCTGCAGTCTGAACTGCTGTTGCTCTAAGAATGCCAGTTGATGGGCTTAACCAAACAAAAGAAGATACAGACCATGTTACTGCATTTTATGAGTTTTAAGATCTCTGGGGGAAAGCTTTCTTTCCATCCCACCACCATCAGAGGCATGATTTGTTGGATCTTTGTTTGTTTGACTTGTTTTGTTGGTGCTATTCGTTTTATCAAGCATGTTTGGTTCGCTTTTGTGATGATATATTGAAATTAATAAAAATTATTTTAATTTTTTTTCTAAAAAGTGGCTAGTGCTCATTATCGGAGCACTCTTGCCCTTCGCATTTCTACAGAGAGATATTACAGCGTGGTTTAGAAGCGACGTTTAGAAAGAGAGTTGAGGCATCCAGAGCGACGGGGCAGGCAAAGAGACGGAGGAAATGTGAGCCGGGCAAATAGAAACGTTCTAGGCATGAACCATTCTCAATGTCTCACTCTCTGCCATTCTAGAAATTTGGGCACTGAAGAGGACAGCATTTTTATTGGGGGGTCAATGGTCTTATTTGCTTTCCCATAGCTACACCCCTGATCACCACCATCATGGCACCACCCTGCAGCTGTGTGTCCCCTGTAAACTCTCCTGATCCCCAAACTGTGCTGCTGCCCTCAGATGTGCCATACTGAAGTCAGATTCAACTGGCAGTCCGATCCATTTCTCTATATAGAAGGGTGGAAAAGTGAAACCCCCCACAGCCACAGCCCCCCCCCAGTTTTATTTAAAAAAACAGTGAAAACATTTGCCCACTCAAAAAGAGTCAAAGCCACTGCAAACGGCAGCTGTTTTGTGGTCACAACTCCTGAAGTCCCCCACATAGCCCCCGAGCTTTAAAAAAAATAGCAGAAAATTGGCTGAAAATGAAACTAGAAGTGATGTAGCATCATTTCCTGTTGTGTCGGGCATGCTAGTGTGGCTTTCCGGGGTGGGGGTGCAGGAGGGAAGAATAGCTCCTGCCCCTTCTGCAGTTTCCTGTGGTAGCCATTTGCATTCTAATGTATATTTGCTAAATGCTGTAATCTTACAATCACTATTTGGGGTCAGACTAGATAGCCCATGAGACTCTGCAAAGTCTTTTTCCTTTAACTCTCAGGCCTAGTCAATGTTCCTTACTAATCAGCTCTATGTTCCATAAACATATGATATGCTGATGTAAACAATTCTTTCTCTAATAATGCTCGAACTGTACCCAAGTGTTCCTAAGCTATCTTGTCTTGTACTTTCTGAACTAT
Source organism: Gambelia wislizenii (assembly GCA_030847615.1). Lineage (NCBI taxonomy): Eukaryota > Metazoa > Chordata > Lepidosauria > Squamata > Crotaphytidae > Gambelia > Gambelia wislizenii. The sequence continues at coordinate 21,213,283 of JAUMIR010000013.1, read as the reverse complement.
CAAGAATTGTCACAGAGAAATTGCTGACACCAAAGAGAAGGAGGAGGGAATTGTTTTTGCATACGGTCATTATACTGTATAAAGGTATTCTGTAGTCATGGCTCAGGGCTCTGACTCTTTGGAAGATATTCCAGTCAGGCCCACCAGTGTAATAAAACTCACTTTCCAATCCGTGGGTCTGCTGTTCCATATTTCTGCAACATTCCCACCCCTGGGAAGGGAATGCCATCGTTACCTCAGACAGCAAATCATCTTGGGTCAAACCTGTTTGGGATATTTCCAAATGATATAATCTGAATTGCCTGGCCTTGTTTCTGAAATTTATTCATTCATCAGATGTTTTTCTTTTGCTTGCTTGCTTTTCTGGTTTCCTTTTCTTTTGCCAAGACCTATTACTGTATGCTATAGTTTGCCATTTCTCCAGTTTGTTTGGGTCTTTCTCTCTCTTCTGCATTACTGATGTGCTGCCCGGGTCAGGGTTGCCAGACCTCAGGGACTGGCCCTGAGACTCCAGTTTTCATGGGCCATCTCCAGGCAGGAGACAAGGGTGCAAATTCTCCAGTTTTGGTGGACTTGGCTCTGGACCAAGGTGTACTGGGTATAGATCCTCAGCTCTGCAGCATGCTACAGTTTGCAAGGCTTAATTGCTTTCTTGTTGCAACACTGAAAGATTCTTCACAGGTTTTCTGTTGGAGTTTTTTCTGGGCTGTGAGGCCATGTTCTAGAAGCATTTATTCCTGACATTTTGCCTGCATCTGTGGCTGGCATCTTCAGAATTATCGGACAGAGAATTATTCTCTGAAGATGCCAGCCACAGATGCAGGTGAAATGTCAGGAATAAATGCTTCTAGAATACGGCCTCACAGCCTGGGGGAAAAAACCACAGAAAACCTATGGATGCCGGCCATTAAAGCCTTCGACTTCACTCATCACGGGGTCTATGTATTGAACCATTAGCTTCCTCCTTCCCTTCTGATCATGGTGGTGCCAGGGATCCCCCTCTATTCTCCTCTATCTCCACCCTTTGGCTAGAAGTAAATAGGTTAGATTAAATGTTCCCTATCCTGTCTCCTAAAGCAAGTGAGAAGGAATCATCCCTTCATTTCACCTTGACGTGGAACAGCCCTTTTAGTTCAGATTTTTGTCTTAATTTCCAAACACAAACAATATGTTCTATATGTCTGTGTGGTGTTTGAATGACAAGCTGTGAAAAACCATGGCTGGTAAAGTAAGTTGAGGGGTGAGTTACAATCATGCCAATGGTATCACCATCGTGACTGTGTGTGTAGGTGTGTGTGTAGGTGTGCCTTCACGTTGCCTGTTAACTTAGGGCGACCCCATGAATGTCATAGTATTTTCTTAGGCAAGGAATCCTCAAGGTGGCTTTGTCCGTTCCTTCCTCTGAAATGCATAGCCTACAGCACCTGGGATTCATTGGCGGTCTCCCATCCAAGTACCAACCAGGGCTGGGCTGGATTAGCTTCCAAAAACAGATGGGATCTTGTGCCTTTAGGATATTTAGGCTAAGTTGTGATTGTTAATATGGACTAGTTACCTAAATTTACTCATTCATAACTGTTTCGTATGCACAGTCACTACTAAAGTTACACGATTGTGACGCTATTGCCACTGATTGTAACTTCCCCCCACCCTTTCCAGGATTTCATCTGTACTAGTTTTAATAATTTGTAAGCTGCTTGGGTCTTATTATTGTGGGAAAGGCAGGATATAAATGAAAACAAATAAAGGAAGAGGAGGAAGAAGAAGAGGAGGATAAAATATGCTAATATATAGACCCTAATGTACTTTCCAAAGTAGACTTTGGCATAATGGGTGGAATCCTGTTCAAGAACTGAATTCTGTGGCCACACATTCCTCCAGTACTTTGAGTTGTTCCATTGGCCATGGAACGGGGAACAGCTTTGCTTCCAGTTACTGCTAGACCTGTTTACAAAGGCCCCGATCTGCTCCAAAGAAATAACCATTAAGACATGTCCCAGTGCTGCAAATTGCTAATAGAGCTCCCCCAAAAAACTTTGCATGCCCCCTAGCCAAGTTGGCGGCCGCAAGTGAATTATTCGCACTTTTAAATCTCCTGCCACTGAATTTTTTTTAAGAAATTTATCATGGTGCACACAAGTCACACTTCAAATTTACAAAAGAAAATAAGAAGAAGAAAAGAGAGGAAACGATCGCCGTTTTATTGCCTTACCAATCTCTTGCTTAGCCCAAAATCCAACATGGTGGCAGCAGGAACCTTCCCTGTTTGCAAGCCCCGCCCCCATGCTCATCCAGCCAATCAGCTTGCGCTGCCTCAGCGCAGCAACGCGAATGTGACTGTCTTAACGATCGGACATTCGCATCCCCTACGGGGCCTTTTTAAACCTGGGGGAAGCTCCACAGGCTTCACTTTGGAGCTTTAACGTGGGTTTCTGAATAAGACGTGTCAATGCGAACGTCTGTTGAGACAGATCGCCTTCCATGTGATTTCTATGAGGATTATTTTTACCTGTTTAGACAGGAGTCTTAGGATAATTCCGCAGCGTGTGACAAATGTTTTCTCTGCCTGTCTTGCTTTGGACTCCTAAGGGGGTTTTCTGGATAGTGTGGGGCTGGCTCAGGCTATTCTTTCTCCATTTAGAATAACCTCCACATGCCCACTTCAGTCAATTGATGAAGTAGCCTTGTCCATTAGCCTGCGTGGGGGAACAAAACAGGAAGATGGTTTATTTCACAGACAGAAGGTTACTGGGCAATTACATTTTTTATAGAGCTGTCATGGGACAAATCACTGGCCCCCTTTTGCCTTTGATGCTACTCGGCAGACGGCCCAATAAAGATCAGAACAAGGCAGGGCAGAGGGGGGGTCACTGACAGACCCTTTCTGAGGGGCCTTGCTTCTCCAGCTCCCATAAAAATAACAGATGCCCCCTTCCAAGAGTTGCCACTGGAAAGGTTTCTACACCAAACCAAAACATAAACAGAGTTGCAGAGTTCTGCATTGCTTCAAGCTGGGACCATAAAGAGTTGGAGTAACAGACAATCCATTTTTGTCCTTTTTTGGGGGGGGGGGTTTACCCCAGTAAAGGTGTTGCCACAATGCAGATTTTGAATACATTCCATATTTCACAGGTGAAAAGGAGGGCATGCTTATATCACCCGGATCCAGCATCTTTCATCTTGGATAGTTTGTTGGAGAGGCAGCCTTGAAACCGGGGACAGGAACAACACAGCCTTCCAGATGCTGTTGGATGGCAACTCCTAGCAGGCATGGCCAGCACAGCCAATAGTGAGGACTATTGGGAGCTGCAATTCAACATCTGGAGGACTTCCCAGTTTCCACCTTTGATGGAAGACAAGGGGTGCACAAAACCAGTAACCCCCCCTCAGATGTTTTATGAAGTAAATCTTTGCAAACTCCATTCTCAAAGGCACCAACAAGTAATTTCAGCAATTTTTTTTTCCTGCTGTGAGAAAGTGTTCAAAAACGGAAGCAGTTCAAAGAATATCAATAGTTCAGGACTTATCTGCAAAATTTGTGTGTGTGTGTGTGTGTGTTGCTGCTGTTGTTTGGGCACAGAAAGCAGCATTTTCTGGGCAGGAAACATTTTCGGTGCAGAAAAAGCTGTTTCCTGCCCAGAAAATACTGCTCTCTACACAACAAAACCACGTGTGGATTTTTGCACACAATAAGTCTTGAACTGCAATGGTTCTCATCAAGTCCAGAATTCTCCTCATCGGAATTTTCCCACACTCAAGAAACTCCTTTTTGACCAGTTTGCAGATGTTATCAAATATTCTTTCCATCGCTAATATTGTTGGACTACAACTCCCATCATCCCAGCCCTGCCAGCTGGGCTGATGGGAATGAATATTCTAGCAACCTCTAGAGGGCTCCAAGTTCCTCAACCCTGATGGAAATACCATGTGAATGGATGTGGGTATGAAATGGTTTTCAAACCTTGCAGTTTGCCTTCTTGTCATATTCCCAGACTTTTAAACAAATGGCATTGGAATCTCTGTCGGATTGACATTACAAAATATAATTAATATGAAGGTTCTTGTACCAGCAAAGGTTAAATGCACCCATCAGTCAGTGGACAAAGGAGGCTGCTGTTAAGGGGGAGGGAATTGCTGATCATTCTCCAGTAGTCAGAGTTAAGTTGTTCTTCCCAAGGCATTTTTGAACCCTTTGAGAAGGAACCCGAAAAACACACATCCCCTTGACCCTTCTTTTCCAAAGTTCTGCAACTTGCCCTGGAGTCATGTTTGACTCTGGAATTCACCTGCCTTCAGAAACCTACCAAATCTCACCTGTGATAGCTCTTCCAGCAAAGAAGAAAGTGGGGTGGAGGATCTGGGTGATTTTATCTGGGTGATGAACTGCCAGCTTGTCAGAATGGTGGTGGGGCATCGGTGCCCAAAAGCTGCCAGGCTTGGCAGGCCTGGCGGAGAGCTTTGCAAACCTCTGATACCGTCAGATCCACAGGAGGGGTGGTATGTCTGCAGAAAGGTTAGGAGAGAAGAACACAAGTGCCATGGACAAGGGAGCATGTTTTGACTGAACATTAGAAGGAACTTCTTCACAGTGAGAGCGGTTCAGCAATGGAACCAATTGGTGGGTCTCCTTTTCTGGATGTTTCCAAAAAGAGGCTGGACAGATGGGGATGCTTTAGAGGAAGATCCTGCATTGAGCTGGGAGCTTTTTATCAGACACAGCAAAAATTGCACAGTTACGATGTCACTGTAGCACGAGTGGGTCCCGCTGTTGCACAACATTGTCGTCCTCGCGTGGCCAATCTGTGTTCTAGCCGCGAATAAGGCATCACTTTTCATTGACGGGACAAGCCATCAATAGCTCTCAATCTCGCTTTTTTCGCGGTATTGAAGAGCATGCAAAACCATGTCCTGCTGCAATCGTGAGATCACAGCATCCTCTTCCCCCCCTCCCCATTCCCAGTGAGAAGACTTCTGATGAGAGTTTGAAAACTATCTATAGGACGCTCTTTTTATGAACTGTCCCATTTTGTTTGCACATTTTCAGGTTTGTTTAAGTGTTTGTGTGTTTATTTACTTTGTAAATTCAGGGAGTTTTTCTTTAATTTTTAAGTATGCTCACATCTTCTCATGAGAACTGCCAAAGTAAGCCAAATTAGGACAGCCAGAGGGTATGTTACCACCACCCAGCCCAGTGTTCTGAAAGGTGTTGTTGAACTACAATTCCCACCATGCCTCACCCAGCTAAGGCTGATAGGAGTCACATTCTAAACATGGCTACATGTTGGTCGCCTCTACTCTATCCATAAATAAAGTTAACCAGAGGATATGCTGAGTAATTTCCAGCATCTCCCCAACCATCCCCCTCTTGGGAAGGTGTTTAAGGGCACCTTGTACACATTCGATACAAGAAAACCAAACAGGTGCCCCCCCCCAAAAAAAAAACAGCCCATTGATAACTCAATGGCATGGAATGCTGACAAACTACACAAGCAAAAAGAATGGAATGGAGTGGAGTGGCTAGAAGAGAAATAAGGGTGAAAAGACACATAGAGATTTAAAAGGTAGACAGAACACCCTCGTTGTTTGGATAGATGCTTTCTTGGTTCAGAAACTATGTTAAAATGTGCCAGCTGCCCAAAGACCAGAGTTTGGAACAGTTGCAGGACATTGTGTTACACAAACGGAATGGGGGATCCAGTCACGGCTTAGCCCATGAATAAAAAGCTGCGCCGGTGCAACGACAGCCAAACGGGAGCATGATGACACGTAAATGATGTCATCTGACAGGGAAGCCCTTTAGCGATCTCCTGGTGTCATGATAACGCCATATTTAGCGTGTCTGATAATCTCCAGAGATTCAAAGAATAAACATGGAATTTTCCAGTAGTCTAGAAAATTCACCCTCCGAGTCTGCTTCCTCTCAATCATTGTGTCTCATTGGAGGACCTTGGGTCTTGACCTATTCAACAACACCCTATCCTAATGCAAAGCCAGACTGTTGGCCCCTTGAGATTGGCAGATTGTTAGAGGAGACTTCTTACAACCTTCTAATGAAATCTATGCACCTGAGCTGCTCTGTTTCCTCCAGGTCTTGGAAATGTTACTACAGGTTCCAGAATCCACCAGCCAGTATGGCCACTGTAGTCCTCCAAAATAACTTTCCCAAGCTCCTGTTTCTCTTGACCCCACTGAAATACCTTCCTTTTCCTAGACAGTGGCTCTGCAACTTTGAACTCTGGTGTGTGTGTGAATGTGTGTGTGTGCTTATACACTTAAAAAGTAAAACTACAGTGGTTTGCTGGAGGCTGGCAATGAGATCCATTTATCTAAAGAGCTATGACCTTGATAACCAGGAGCCCAAGCTGAATGCTTGGAAATACTCTAATTATTGCTGTTATTATAAGATCGTTTATTTGATGCTTTACAGACAAGTATTAAGAGAACAAGTATGCACGGTGTAGGAAGGTCATTCCACTAAAACGCTTGCAATCTAAATGATACTGAATAGGAAGAAATGGTTGGCTTTAATGAATACATCCCTCCTGGATGGATGGATGTCTGAAACAAATTGCTACAGCTAAGATCCTTTTTACTGCTGGTGGAATGTAAGGTTCTGCTGATGTACTGAACTGCAGAAGACAGAGGACTTTATCAGATCATCACCACCCTAAAAACGTTCTTTTGCCAGCATAACTTCGGACGTTTTTATGCCGGCAAAAGAACACCCCATACCTCATTTACCTTGCATCCATGCTAAAGGCTTCCCGGCAATGAATGAGCCCTGTTCACTTCCTAGTTCAAAATCCCACGTATTCTTGCGAGAATACATAGTGTGGGCAATTCAAAAATAAAACCCAAAATAACACTCAAAAAGTTACACTAAGCACACAAACACACTTAAAAACTTCCAAGTAACCTGGGGAGGATCATAAAAAGTGCGTCACCTACCTGGATGTCGTGCTCTCACCCGGACGTGTTCTCGCCAGTCTGGCCATTGACGTTGCATTCACATCAGTACAATGGCTCAAAGTTTCAAACGCCAGCAATGCCAGCACTAAAGCGCCACAGGGGATCTACTGAAGGTTTAAGCCATCAATAAAAAAAAAAAAGTACGGGTTTTGGCTAGTACATCAATGCGAAAGGGCGGCGTTGTCTGATGTACTCACCCTTTTGCATTTATGTGGCATCATTATGACACTGTATTTGATGGGTCTGATAACATCCAGAGGCAGCTAGCCTGGCAACAAGGGGGGCAGTTTGCCTGGTTACACATTCAACCAGCACACCCCATAATCAGACAGTAGCCATTGATCGGGGTGAGGGGGGACAGAGCTGTGCAACCAGGAGTTAGGTTGACGTAGTGTCCCAACAGGATCCTGGCCTGTATGTTTATAGTGGTAAGTTACTGGCCCACAGGGCTATGAAATCTTGTATACTGTGCACCACATGTGGCAATGCTGAAATAATTTCCCAGTAGATCCTCTAGGATCCTCCAGGCAAAACGAATGACCTGACTTTACAGAGGAACAGTATAAGTGAAATTTGGGGGTTGGGTTACGTCTTCTCTTCATTCTCATCATTGCTTGCTTGGGGAGGGGATCAGGCAGCAAGGAGGAGGAGGAGGAAGATGCTTCAGAGAGTGGCCATGGCCCCTTCCAGGAACAGGAGCCTCGGCAAGTGCCTGGCGATGCCTGCCCTCGAAACAGACCCTTCTATACTAGCTGTGAATAGATATCAGGGTGGAGTGAGCAGTGCAGCATTCATGTTTGTGGGTTCAGTGTGAGGCCTAAGAAACCATTGAATGTGTAAGAGTTTACATACAACAACAACAACAACAATAATAATAATAATATTTATTTATACCCCACCCCTCTGCTAAAAACAATTGGGGTGGCTTCCAACAATTAAAACATTGTAATAACGACTAAAAGCACCACCCACCCCCATAAAAAGACATTAAACAATATAAAATTAAAACCATCTAACTAAAATCACATTAAAAACAAATATACACAAGATTTTAAAAGGCCAGGAGATGCAGCTCCTGAGGCTGGGATCTAATCAGGAAAGGCCTGCTGAAAGAGATCCATCTTTAGTGCTTTTTTAAAGCTACTGTCTGTATATATTCAGAAATTTGGCCTGTCTGTATATATTCAGGAATTTGGCCAATGTCCCCAAATGTTGTGGAGGAATTATTTTGAGGGGGAACCATTGTTATTATTTTTTGCACAAAAGCCTGTTTTCTCCACAGAAAACCCATTTCTCAGGATCTCCCCAGCAGAAAACACTGCCTGATAATCACCTAGAGTTACACAGTTGTGACTGGTTCATATCCAAAATCCCTACATATTCAATAGTCTATGGAATATCTGGGGATCATGAAAGTCCCCCAGTCCAGACTTACCAGGTAGCAACTGCTGCAAGCAACAAGGGTCTGTTCTCCTTTCAATTAGGATGCAGCAGACTGACATTTCTAAACCCTCTAATGAGTGATCTTTGGTGTGAGGAGGAATTCTGACAGGGATCCTGCTTCCTCACCATTGCACCAAAGAGATTGCTCATAGGAAGGGGTGGAAATGTCAATCTGGTATGTCCCGATCAACAGGAGAGCAGATCTCTATTGCTAGCAGCAGCTCCTGCCCAGTAAAATGCGGGGCTGGGGGCTGGCCTGGGAAATGGTACTTAGCTATATAACTACAGTAGTTACATAGCTAAGTAGCTGATATAGAATCACGCCACTGTTTCCTGCACAGGAAATGGTGTTTTCTGTGCAGAAAACAGGTTTTTCTCAGAAAAAGCCCATGTGTTTTTCTCTACAGAATAATCCCTCCTCAACATTTTAGGACATTCAAATATGGGGAGAATACTACAGAGGAATATTCATTTCCTCCTGTAGTGGGAAGAAAACTACTATAATTATTTGTCCATTTCATATGAAGACAAAATAATTGAGGGTTTACATTCCTTGCATTAGGCTGGGGGCACAGCTCATTCCCATGAAATTGGATTTTTCCCTCCCATCCTCCTTGCATTGTTCATTGTGCATCCTAAGAACTTCTGGAAAGGACTGGCGTCTGTTATGCCTTAGATTTCAAGCGTTCCAATGGACCTAATGATCTCCTATTTTTGTAAGAAAAGTCCCTATGTGTCTGAACACTTAATATTTTTTCCTGGAGTCAGTGATTTATTAAAGGTGGATAAAGAATGGAATTCCCCTTTCATTCATTCCTTTCTACCCGAATATCATAAATGCATTCCCCCTGTAAATCATATTGGTACATATTTCATTATTTCCATCATATCCATTCAACATGGTAAAATACCTGCATTCTCCAGATGTAATTATAATTTCTAAAGAATCCATATATCCTGTGCTATTGTGGCATACCTGTCTGAGGACATCTAGGGTGCACTGTTCCTTCTTGTGGCTCTTGCTGCTGCTGCTAATTTCTATCAAGTTGGCTTTGACTTATGGCAACCCTATGAATGAGAGACCTCCAAGTCCACCTATCCGCAACAGCCCAGCTCAAGGCCTGCAGATTCTACTGCCTTCTACCTTCCCAAGCATTACTGTCTTTTCTAGTGAGTCATGTCTTCTCATGATGTGTCCAAAGTACGACAGTCTCAGTTTAATCATCTTGGTTTCTAGGGCAAGGTCAGATTTGGTTTGCTCTAGGACTCATTTATTTCAAACTCATTTCAAATAAGTTCATGTTCTTCTTGTCATCTTTCTTCACTGTCCAGCTTTCACAACCATACATAGAAATGGGAAATATGATGGCACGGACAATCCTAACTTTAGTATCCAATGCTGTATCTTTATACTTGAGGAGCTTGTCCTTGGAGCGGCCCTTACAAGTCCTAGCCTTCTTCTGATTTCTTGACGACAGTCTCCGTTCTGCTTAATGACTGAGCCAAGATATGGGAAATCTTGAGCTATTTCAGTTTCTTCATCGTCTACTGGAATGTTATGTAAATCATCTGTGACCATTATTTTTGTTTTCTTAATGTTCAGCTGTGACCCTGCCTTGGTAGAGTTAAGCATTATAACAAAAATCCATTAAATAACAAAGAATATGAAGGGCAAAAACCACACTGTTCACAATTGATATTAATTAGTACATTTGAATTTATCTGGGCACCAGCCTTCCCCTCCCGCAGGATATTATGCAGAAGAGAACAGTAACCAGTGATTGATTGATTGATTGAATGACTGATTGGTTTTATTTCCCACCTATATTCTAACATGTCCAAGAGTGCTTATGTTCTTCTTAAGCAGGGGAGGTAGAGACAGCTAGCCATGTCTTATTGAATTGCCCTTTTTATTGTGATATTCAACTGACTTTTATTACATCAATCTTACCCCAAATAAATCCTGGTCAACAGAAAGGTCTTTGCCTGCAGATGGAAAGAGAGCAGAGGAAGCAGGAAGCAGTCAAAACTATTTTGGACAGTGAATTCCAAAATTTGACAAGTAATTTGGAACATGGTGACCAGAAGCTCCTATATCTTATTAATGCAGGCTGGCTTCCTGTTAGTTAGTTATGGTGTCATAGAATCCTAGAATCATAGAGCTGGAAGAGACCACAAGGGCCATCTAGTCCAACCCCCTGCCATGCAGGAATACACAATCAAAGCAGTCCTGACAGATGGCCATCCAGCCTCTGCTTAAAAACTTCCAAAGAAGGAGACTCCATCACACTCTGAGGCAGTGCATTCCACTTCCAAACAGCTCTCACTGTCAGGAAGTTCTTCCTAATGTTTAGGCGGAATCTCTTTTCCTGTCGTTTGAACCCATTGCTCCGTGTCCTAGTTTCTGGAGCAGCAGAAAACAAGCTTGTTTTGTCCTCAGTATGACATCCCTTCAAATATTTAAACACGGCTATCATGTTACCGCTTAACCTTCACTTCTTCAGGCTAAGCATGCCAGGTCCCTAAGCTGCTCTTCATAGGGCATCATGGCTCCCAGACCTTTCACCATTTTAGTCGCCCTCCTCTGGACACATTCCAGCTTGACCATATCCTTTTTGAATTGTGTTGCCCAGAACTGGACACAGTATTCCAGGTGAGGTCTGACCAAAGCAGAATAGAGTGGCGCTATGACTTCCCTTGATCTAGATACTATACTCCTATTGCTGATGGCATAAGTCAGGGCATTGTAACTGCTTCAGATTCTAATTTGCTAGCATGGCATTATTGTCATGACACCAAATGATCCTGAAACTCACCTTAAAAGCCAGTCAGCCATCTCAAGCAATGGAGGTCTGTGCTGCTGGCAAGCAGGGCACTACAGGATAAAGTGACCAGCCCCCTTCTGCCAGCAGGTGATAACTGCAATGAAGAGTTGGGACAGGATCCCTCAGGGATCCCTGCTTCTGCTCCTCACACTGTCACGAGGGGGATGCTCGTGTCATCCTGCAGAGCCCTGCTTGCCAGCAGCACAGACCTCCATTGCTTGGGATGCTTGACTTTCTTTTAAGTGGGTTTCAAGGATGAAATCTGGAGACAAAGTATAGCCATGACATCTTGGCTGTATGTTTGATGGAGGATCTTGGCCACAGAGGAGATTACCAGAGATCCCTTTAAAACGTTCTTTTGCTTGCATTAAAAAAAAAAAACAACATTTACATGCCGGCAAAAGAACACTCCCCACTGCACTTACCTTCCTTTTCCGACAAAGGCAGCCTCAGCAATAAAGAGAAAGTGAACAGGACCCTGTTCACTTCCTCGTTCAAAATCCCGCGAGACTTCATCGTATAGGAAATTCAAAAATAAAATCAAAAATAAAGCCTAAAAAGTGACACCAAGCACCTAGACACACTTAAAAAGTCCCAAGTAACCTGGGGGTGGGGGTCATAAAAAAAAGCAAAACTTACCTGGATGTCCCAATCTCACCCGGAAGTGTTCACGCCGGACCGGCCATTCTTGCTGCAGTGATGGGATTTAAATGGCCCGAGGTTTCATACACCAGCAATGCCAGCACCAAAATGGAACTGGGGGAATCTATTGATGGCTTCAGCCATCTATAAAAAGAAACACCAGCATAATGCCGGTGGAACACAAAAGGGTGTTGTCATCTGATATTGGAGTCCTTTTGCATTCTGCTGGCATTCTACTGGCACCACATTAGCCACGTCTGATAATTTCCAGAATCTATATGGCGGGATTGATAAACTTTCTGACTTATTTTCCATGCAACTTTGGCAATAAGGAAAGGTTTTAAGGAGTAAAGGGTGGATTTCTTGACAAAAGATGTGGGTATAACACTGCTCTTCCATATCAAATCGTAATCATCCCCACATATAGAAAACTAGCATCTCTGCAAGAAAGCTAAGGCCAAAACCATGACATCCTATTTTTCCATGCAGAGTGAATATAGGACATTCCTTCTTGTGGAATAGCTTAGATTTACCACATTAGTGAGAACTGGGACTAAAATCCTTCAGGCCTAGAGGGCAGGAATGCAGGAATTTAGCAGGCAAGAAATCCTTAGAAGACATATTCAGGTCTGACACAAGACAGTTTGGTGCTTGAGGCAGAAAATCCAAATCACACCTACACACACACACAAGCATACGACCATGGGGTGTGATCCACTTATGACTTTCTTGCATAAAAGCACAGTAAGGTCATCCTCCATGAGTCTGTCTTGTACTCATCTCTGCTCAATATGGAGCCTTCCTCTTCATGTGATGGAACCAGAAATAGCAGATCAGGAAACCAAATGGAAGAGGATCCATTGCTCTTAAAATGAAGAATCCCGGTCCAAAGCTCTCCCATCCATCTTGGCTGCCGGAGACACTGCTTCACCCATTGCCATCACAAGCTTGAGCGCAGCATGTCGGGGCTGCTTGTCCGTACCTGCTCCTACAAACCTCCATTTGTACAGGGTTGTATGTATGTTTTGCCTGGAATGAAAGGTTTTCCCTACAAGCTGACCTGAATGTCTTCCCTCTCCTGTCTGTCAAAGCTTCCCTTTTATCAGAGCAGGTATTTCAATAGAGCCATGATGATTTACTGTCCAAATAGCGCTGTTCCCTGTCAGAGATTATGATCAAAAAGACGTATTTTGCAGCTAATAAGAGTCTTTTTCTGCCTCCCCCTTCTCTGTTCGGCATCCCCACCTCTACAAATATTGGTTTATGAGCCTGGTGCTTACTGTCTTCTCAGTACAGAAGCTGCGCCTGGGGGAATCGTTCTATCACCTCTGAGCCACAGGGTCGATGCTTTTGATGCTTCACCCAGAGAACTTGGAACAGGTTCATGAAGGAGCTCATTTTCCTCCGGGCCCCCTCCCCACCCACCTGCCTTTCTCAAACCAATGCACTTCAGGAGACTGGAGAAGCTAAAAGGAAAACCTTCATCTTGACACTGGGGTGCTGAAGTGAACTGGCAAATCTTCATAAATGCACTGGGGGTGGGGGCATTGCCAGCAATATTAAATGCCAAACATTTTCTTTAGACTGTTAGTCCAAAGATATTACTATACAATATTAAAAAATTATTAATTATCCACATGAATGACTGCTTAGAAAGGGAAGCTCTGAACCAAGGGCTGGGGAAATTTAGCCCTGGGTGCCGTTTACACGATGAAAATGTCCTGGGAAGAATTCGTGTTGATCACTGGCAGTTTACACGTACATCGGGTCGGACACGTGGTTTTCAGAAGGGGAGCCACGATTTGTCGCTCGATCTGCGGGACTTTCAATCCCGCGGGTTGTGCCGAATTTTAAAAAAGGCTCGGGGGGAAGCGGAAAATCAAAAATGTAAACAGCCCGTGACATATCCCAGGTACAGGATATGTGGCTCCTGAGATAGTTTTCTAGCCCCAGTCTCCTTCTGGTTGCTTTGTGTGTGTGTGTGTGTAAAAGAAAAGACTGAATTACCTGTCCTAGAAGCTTCCAAGAATAAAAATGTATGGCTGAGATCCTGCACCAGAAGGCAGATGTGTTCCACAGGCTATTTCTCTGTAGCTGTGTCTCCCAAAGCTAGCCCCCCCCAACCCACTTTGTAAGCCATGCAGACCCACACCCACACAACAATTCCCATGCTGTCAGAGAGCAAGAAGAGCCGTGGGGACATCTCCAGCTATTTCCCTTATCTGGACGCACTGTGACAGGTACCAGGAGAGACCTCCAGGGGTTCTTGATAGCTCTCTGCGGGTGACATCCTTGCAGCACATCTAGCAAAAGGACAAGAGCTAGATGCACTGCTGCTGATCCCCTCTCTCTGATAACCCAGAAATGGCTGTTCTGAAGGGAGCTGTATGGCTTACCAGGTGGGTTTGGGGGGACTTTTGGTTGTTGTGTGGTCAGAACAAATTTCCAACCTACACAAGGACTCAAAAAAATTACATTGCAATATCGTAAGGCAGATCTATGACATTGGGGTTGTCTATACAAGCCCAGAAAAACTCTGGGTGCTCTGCAGTAATGGCATTTCACAACAGCTGCAACTGGTCTTAATGGTTTTTTGGCCCCCCAAACCTTTGCATGCCCGGCAGTCAAGATGGCGACCGTGAGTGAATTACTCACGTTTTTACATACCTTAATCTGCCATCACCAAATTAAAAAAACAAACAAACAAAAAACCCTCTTTCAGCAGTGTGCTGGTGAGATATTTTGGCTTTCCAAAAAAAGGAGGGAACAACACCCCATTGTATCACTTTAGTGCTCACTCACTAAGGTGAAAATATTTGACAGATTAAACATTTAAAAAAAAAAAACGATCTCTTGCATCGGGAGGAGTATGTGTATCATATAGGTAGTTCTCCGTAGCTACATTTCCCAGTGCATTTAAATCTCCAAAACTCACCTCGGACTTTATCAAACCAGACAAATATGGTGTCATAATGGTGCCTAATTAACACGAAAGGGCATGCATATCATATGCTGATGTTCCTTCACCATCATGTATTGTCCAAAAGCCATTCCTTTTTATTGACGGGCCAAGCCATCAATAGGTCTGCTGTGGTGCTTTTTTGCCGGCATTGCCGGCATTTGAAACGTCGTGCCATTGTCTCTCTGGCTTTTCTTCGCAAACGAAGATTCAGGAAGGACTCATCCCGCGCCTTCTGCAAGCGCGCTGATGACTAAAAAGGCCAATCGAGATAAACAAGTCCAGTTGCAAAAAGCACAGCAGAAGGTCTCCTTGGGTGATGTTTCTGGGTTGTGATTCTTTCTGCGTTGTCGTTTCTCTTCAAGACTTGTTCGGCGTGAGTTCTCAAATAAGGCTGCAGCATTGTGGATAGTGTGTCTCCATGCCTCCCGATGTGAGGCCAGGGCGGACCATTGTTGGTGATCAATTTGGCTGAGCCTGAGATGTTGTTTCAGGGAGTCCTTGTATCACTTTTTTGGAGCGCCCCGCTTAACGCTGACCCGTGGCGAGTTCACCGTAGAGTAGTATTTTGGGCAGGCGATGGTCCTCCATCCTAGAAACATGCCCTGCCCAGCACAGCTGTGTTCTCCATATCATGGCCTCAATACTGGTGATCCCTGCTTGCTCAAGGACAGCAACATTCGTCACATAGTCAGTCCAGTGTATATTTAGGATTGTGCGTAAACAGCGCTGATGAAAGCGCTCGAGGAGTCGTAGGTGGTGGCGATAGGTGACCCATGTTTCAGATCCATAAAGGAGGATAGACAGTACGATGGCTCTATACACACTGATTTTTGTGCTTTGCCTCAGGTGTTTATTGCTCCAGACTCTTTTGTGAAGTCTTCCAAATGCACTATATGCCTTTGCTAATCTGTGATCGATCTCTTTGTCAATCTTGGCATCTGAGGAGATGATGCTTCCCAGGTAGGTGAACTGCTGAACGGACTTGAGCACAGATTTGCCGACGGCAATGTGGGGATGGTGGTGTTCGTCCTGTGGTGCAGGCTGGTAAAGAACTTCTGTTTTCTTCAGGTTGACTTCTAGCCCAAACAGCTCTGCAGCTGTTGCGAAGCAGGACGTTAGGCGCTGCAGAGCTGCTTCTGTGTGGGCAACAAGGGCAGCATCATCGGCGAAGAGCAGCTCACGGACTAGATAGTTTAGAGTCTTAGTGTGAGCCCTCAGACGGCTTAAGTTAAACAAGCTACCATCAGTACGGTAGCGTATATAGATGCCATCGTCTTCTTCAAGCTCTGCCATAGCCCTTTGGAGCATCGTGCTAAAGAAGATTGTAAATAAAGTTGGTGCAAGAACACAACCTTGCTTCACTCCATTAGTTATTAGAAAGGGCTCTGAAAGAGCATCGCCATATCTGACTTGACCACGCTGGCCCTCGTGGAATACAGGAATACAGCATCAATGACACAACACTTCCGGGTGAGATTGCTACAGCCAGGTAGGGGACACTCTTTTTATGAACCTCCCTGGTTTACTTTGAACTTTTAAAGTGTGTTTCTGTGCTTGTGTGAACATTTTATGTCTTAATTTTGTTTTATTTTTAAAATTTGCCATGCTTGCATCTTCTATTTAGCTCGTGTTATTGTTGCCCTGTACATGTATTGGTTCAATCTTTGATTGTTTTGGTATTCTCTTTAGTCCTCTGTATGTTTTGCAATTCCCCTTGTTGTTAATTTATCGTTAGCCTTATTTGGTATTATTGTCTCTTCTTTACATTACTGTTATACTTGTGTTTTCCTTGTGTTTCACATTGTGTCCCTTGTATACGTTTATACAATCTTTATGCAGTCTCCTTTAATCTCATACTTTAGTCCACCATATATGTTCTGGTAATATGTTTTCTCTGCAGTGACATGCATTGAGTACTTTACCCTATTTTGTATTACAGTTGTCCCTCTGTATCCACGGATTTGGTATCCATGGATTTAAGTGTTCACGGCTTGAAAATATTCTTTAAAAAATAATAATCCAAAAAGCAAACCTTGATTTTGCCATCTTAGATAAGGGACACCATTTTGCTATGCCGTTGCATATCATGGGACTTGAGTATTCATGGATTTTGGTATCCACGGATTGGGTCCTGGAACCAAACCGCAGTGAATATGAAGGGACAACTGTAATTATAATTTTCACATATGTTACTAATACAGTGTGTTTGTATTTTTCACTTGTGCAGTTCCTTAATTGTAATATCCCTTTAATATTATTTTACTTTACCTTGAAAACATTTTTCCCCTTTGCAGTTGGTGCCCCTTTGGCACTCTTCTATAAACTGACAGTTTAACCTTGGACCCAACACAAACATCCAGCTTAATTGACCTTGCACAAGGGTGTTGTGAAGACAAAAGGGATCATCATGTAGCTCCTTGGAGAAAAGAAGAAGAAAGAAGGCAACTAATGAAATACAGTAATAGGAAAGCCTATGTTGGTGGCCTCAAGGCCAGTTTCCTGCCACCACCACCCCAACAATCAAAAAACACAGGCTGTAAGCCCACATCTGTATTTGAAAAATATGTTAAATAGAATGGAGGCAGCCCTGTGATCTATTTAAATGGCAAGGCTGGCTTCCTATTATAAGTAACTCTAGGGTTGTTTAAACGGAAAAGTACTCTTTCTGGAACATGAAGAGAATCCTACCTGTCTTAATGGGATCCTGCATCATGTTGCCATATTCGGAAGGAGGGGGGGGCCAAATGCCAAAAACTCAGAGGGGAAAACCCTTTGCAGCTTTTCCTAGAGTTTTTTGTTTTTCTTTAAAGCAAGGGGGATGCACGTTCCTGCTCGTTGGGACAAGCGATTCACACTTTGAATCACTTTTCCATATGAGCAGAAGTGCAGTGAAAGCTACCAATATTATTAAGCAATAATCTAGTGATGATTCTCCAGGCTTCTTTCAAGGATGCTCAGGCTTCCTTTTCACTTCCCAATCCATTTTCATCTCCTCTGATGAGGGAGGGCATGTAAACGCATAGTTCCCCTTGTTACAGTTATAACTGTTTGCATGTGAGATGTGTATGTTATTATCTTTCCACCTTGAATGACAACCTGTGATTTTCTCATGTCAGGACCTATTTTAAAACCTTATTAAGCCAAGTTGTCCTCTGCACCACCTACAGTTTTCTTGGGGTGGGGCCACCTATTACTCATCATTCCCATGGAAAGACATTTCCTTTGAGAGCGGCTCTCAGGAAAGTTTGCGCCTCGTGGGGCCAAAAGGTGAAGAAGTTAAAGGTGAAACGACAGTGCCAGAAAGATCCTCAGGGCCACATAGTTGTCACTTCTCTGTCTTTTATATGTTACACAGGGTGTTAAACATAATATTTAACATATGTAGAGTGCTTTCAAGTTTCAAAGAGCTTCACATCCATTCATTGTTGTTAACTGCCATCAAGTCAACTTCAACTTAAGGTGACCCTCTGAACAAGAGACCTCCACTTCACCCTGTTATCAAGAGTTCTTGCTCAGGTCTTGCAAACTCAGGGTTGTGGCTTCATTGTCCATTCACCTGCAATGCAGTCTTCCTCTTTCCCTACTGCCTTCCACTTCTAGCAAGCATTGTCATCTTTACTAATATATCATGTCTCATGATGTGTCCAAAGTACGACAGTCTCAGATTAGCCATCTTGGCTTCTAGGGAGACTTTAGGCTTGATTTGCTCTAGGACCCATTGATTTGTCTTTTGAGCAGTCCACGGTATCTGTAGCACTCTCTTCCGGCACCACATTTCCAATGCGCCGCTCCTTTTCCTATCAGCTTTGGTCACTGTCCACCTTTCACAGCCGTACGGAGAACTCAGAAGTACTATGCCATGGATGATTCTGACTTTGGTGTTCAATGATATATCTCTACCCTTGAGCATCTTACCTAGTTTCTTCATAGCTACCCTTCCAAGTCCTAGGAGATGTTCACATGGGGAAATTATTCCCCAGAGAGATTGGGACAGAAATGGGGCTGTTCTGGAAGCAGCGCCGCGTTTCACACGGCCACTTCCCATTTCCGATCTTCCGTCATCCTCACGCTGTGCTCGTTCTATTTCTATTTATTAACGACGAACTCTCGTTAATAAAAAATCACGGAACCTAGAGGGAGGGAAGTAGAACGAGCACAGCGTCAGGACAATGGGAGATCAGGAGAGGGAAGTGGGCACGCGAAACACGGCGCTGCTTCCAGAACAGCCCCATTTCTGTCCCACTCTCCCTGAGGAATAATTTCCCCGTGTGAAAATCTCCATAGTCTTCTGATTTCCTGACTACAGTCTCCAATTTGATTAATGACTGAGCCAAAGTAAAGAAACTCTTTATTTCGTTATGGAAATCATCTATGGTCAGTGTTTTTGTCTTCTTAATGTTCAGCTGTAACCCTGCCTTCACACTCCCTTAACTGTCATCAGGCATCATTCCAGGCCTTTGCTATTTTCTATCAGGTATCACCTGGATATCTTCAACAGTTGATGTTCTTTCCCCCAGTTTTCCCACCTCCCTCCTCTAAGTCTAAGCGTGCACCGTACATACAGTGGGCCCTCCATCTCCATAAAGGTTTGGTTCTGGAACCCCCCACAGATAGCAAAAATTGCAGGTGTTGAATTCCTATCTAAATCAATGGGCGCTGCCATTTTAAGTGTGGGCATTACCATTTTAAGTAGGTGGCACTGCCATTTTAAGTATGTGGTGACGATCACAGATGCTGGAATCCACAGATACCAAATGTGTGGATACAGAGAGCCCACTGGATTACCTATGTGTAATCTGCATAACAATCTTGTAAAACAGCCTTCCTGAACCAGATGTTTCTTGTTACAACAAGGACCTCCCTTATTACAACAACGATATTGTCTACTGTTTCAGGGCACAATTCAAAATGCTGGTTACGCCTTGTGAAGCCCTATATGAGGTCTGTCTATTAAATAATGAGACTGATGAATAACCCATATTTATTTATATGTATTACAATTCTAATGCTTGTCCCCTTCAATATACTCTCTGTTCACACTCACAAACTGATACAGTCTTGCTTTCCTCTGGTTGAAGGTGTGGAGCAGATCAGTTTCTGTCAGCTGTTTCAACACGTCTGCCATTTTCCTCATCCTGCATCAATGTCTCAAAACGTGTTCCTTTAAGCACCGATTTCACTTTAGGGAAAAGAAAAAAGTCACATGGTGCCAAATCTAGCAAATTTGGAGGATGTTCAAGTGTAGTAATGAGTTTATCAGACAAAAACTGCTTCACAGAAAGTGCTGTGTGAGCAGGCACATTGTCTTGACGAAGAATGAAACCATTTTTCCACAGTTCTGGTCTTTTTTTCCTGACTCTTCAGAGATTTTCACATGGGCTATATATCCCGTGGCAGGAACAGAACAGGGTTGGGAAAGGTTTTCCCTTTCAGACGACATTGACCCCGTTCTGTCCTGCTCCTGTGACTGTTCTGGAACAATGTAATCACGATTTTTCATTGTGAACAGACCTCCCAATTCCATCGCTATCATGCAATCACAGGTGTGCAAACAGGAGCCCCGTTCCTGTTCCGAAATGACAGCCGTGGAGGGGAGGTCCGTTCCAAGCACTTCCTGGTACAATCTGGACATCCAGGTAAGTGGCACCATTTATTTTACCCTCTCTGTTTTGATTGTGTGATTTAAAGTGTGTGTTTGTGCTTGGTGAACTGATTTTATGTTTGGGAGAGTTTTATTTTTTAAATTTACCGCCCGGTCATTATCACGCGATAACGTGATAACGTTTCAGATGGCCGGTCATAAAAGCAGCCTTACGACGGCTGCATTTATGGCAGGCCAGCGAGGGGAGGGGGAGCCCGTTCCTGCCGTGGAATTAAGGTAAGTGTGTGAAAGATTTACGTTATTCCGTGGCAGGAATGAGGGAGGAGGTGGCGGGGCAGTAATGGGCCCCGTATGAAAATCTCCTTTCTCTCAGTTTTGTCAAAACTTCCTTATGATAATGCTGGTTCACTGTTCTGCCTTCTAGAACCCATCATCAGCGCGCTTGCAGAAAGCGCGGGATGAGTCCTTCCTGAATCTTCGTTTGCGAAGAAAAGCCAGAGAGAGAGAGATTATTATTGATGATGATTTCTAGCCCTTGGCCTATCTATCTCAGGATTGTCTGTGCTGACTGGCAGAGGCACCTCAGAGTTTTGGGCACTGGCTTTTCCCAGCCCTACCTTGAACTTGGGACTTTCTGCATGAAGAAGAAGAGCTCTTTGACTGTACTACTGCCCTTCCAGCACAGGGCTTGTCTACACTAGCCAAAAAAATGTGGACTCACCCCAAATCCAGTGATGACAGTCCAAACAACGTATGGCTACTTTTAGAGAGGAACCGGGTTTTTTTCACTTGCCCTAATGGCAAGAGATTGGGGATAAGGGAGAGAATGCTGGATTTTCCCAACAGGACTGAGGGCTGAATTCAATTCCAGAGAAAGACCAAAAACTAGGGATGGAAAGAATATTTAAAGATATTTGGGAAATGGTCTAAAAACATGTTTGTTGATTGTTGAATGTTGAGATGTAGGATCTCTGTCACATTCTTTGGTAGGAAAAGCCAAACTAAGGATGGAGAAAAATGCTCCCCCACCTGCAGTTTATTTCACCCCCAAAAAAGTTTTGTGCAACCTAAAGGAAAGTACAGGTTCATTATGGGGGAAACTGGAGCAAAAAAAGCCAGTCACCAATGACTGTCAGGATGTGTTCTTGGGATTGGATGGCAGGCCCAAAGACCATTTTGTGCTCTTTGAGAAACTAAGTGATTTATACAGTGCTAAAAGGGGATCAGGAAAATAAATAAGCCAATGCATGTTCGAGGCGGCAAGAATCCTTTTGTTCCCAGCTTAGTTAATAATTACACAACCCTTTGTACTTGTTTTTACATAATTTATACAGGAAAATATTAATAATAGCCTTGAAAGCAATTTACTCTGCCCTTTTCTTACTGCTCCACTCTTGTCGGTTATTGTTTCCAACAGTTATGCAAGACGATTTCATACTTTTCCCTGGAATTACTAAATTACTAGTTTAAACAGTCGATAAGCTTGGTGTGTGTATACAGTTTAAAATTTATGTGGTAAGTTTCTTGTGGCAGGGGCTTGTCCAGCACATGTGTTTGGGGTGGGGCCTTTGCCCCAAAGACCTTAGAAATTATAAATATATAATTATATTTTAACTACCCAGTAGACTTTTGCATTGTTAGAATTGTTACATTTACAAGTGGGACCTGCAATAACATTTTGCAACGTGGACATTTTGCAACTTTTGCAGCCAGCCATGCCCCTTTCTGGGATATTCCATTTCATCTCCCCTTGGTTTTTCTTGCCTTTCCAACAATAGTCTATGCTCACCAAACATGCTCAGTTGTCACTGGGGTCTGGCCTACACGTGGGGCAAAAACTCCAAATGAAGTTAGCCTGCATGTCCCCACATTCGCCCCAAAGCCCTGTACCATTGTTCTCTACAGGGACATGGGGTACCTTGCATGTCCCTGCGGAGTTTCATCCACCACTGCCATCGCCACCTCCACCAGAATTTAAAGCTCAGGAGGCAGTTTCCAGATGAAGGGAGAGGTTTTCTCCTTTCCCCGGCTCCCGTCACAGGAAGAGGCGCTTGAAGAAAGCAATGGAAGTACTGGAAGGAAATGACAGGCAAATGGCAAGTGGGTGGCGGTAGCACTGCCAAGCCAGGGGAAGGGAAAAAATGTCTCCCTTCGGCCGAGAACTGCCTCCTGAGATTTAAAATGGTCACAGTGGAGGTGGTGGCAGTGGCAGCGGCAGATGAAAATGCAGAGAAAACCCTGAATCGTCATCATCATCATCATATTTATTTCTTACCAGCCGCTCTCCATGGATCGAGACAGGGAACAACAGATTTATACAAAACGACTAGTATCAATTAAAATACGTATCAGTTAAAAAAAGGTAAAATACCACAGAATGCCCCAAATCTGGGCCATGTGATGGATTGCCCCAGATTCAAGAGAAAGGCCTTATGTAGTGTGATCTGACTGCCGCAGATTCAGGGGAATTTGCAGGGGGATTGGGGATTTTTACTAGGGTAGAGAAGCCCTGGGTCAGAACTGAGTAGAAAGTTCTGAAAAGTAAGGCAAAGCTGAGTGTCTTGGGGACCAATATCCAATCGGTCCCTTAGCTGCCAAAACTAAAGGTCTTCTAGAAAGCAAAGGTTGTCCTGCCATGATTTTTTTTCCAGTTGGTCAAGTGTTCAGATAGTTCCTAGCCCAGTTTATCCTCCTGACGTTTTAAGCGACTGCAATGCTAGGAATTTGGGGACTGAAGGAAAATTTCATTGGGAGGAGGGGACAGAATTCTTGTTTGGAGGAGATGCACTCATTTTTGCCCCCCATAACCAGGACCGGTTTAAGGAATTTTGGGGGGCCCTGCAACACTTTATTTTGGGGGCTCAATATGTTTATCTCAGGTCAATGTAACCTAACCTAACCTATTCACAGTACAGGTTATTCAGATTATTACTAATAACATTTTTGTAGGAGGAGGGTTACTACCAGGCCCCCCACATTGTTGGAGACCCCTGCAGCTGCAGGTGCTGCAGGGCCCTTAAACTGGCCCTGCCCATAACTGCATCCTTAAAGTGGCCCAACATGAACTGTCCCTTAGCATCACCTTCACTGGTTCACTCAAAACAAACTCATTCCCCATCTTTCCTTAAACAAGACCAGAGATGATTTTGAAAATCAGGGTTATCTGAGTGCATCCTTCTCTGTTTCTGTCCATAGCAACCGCAGAGGAAAAAGTCTTTAGCTACCTCGGTGGTTGTGAGAAAGTGAAGCATTCGCCTTCTGTAATGTGGCTCAAAAGAAGTTCCAATCCAGCTGTAATGCAGACAGTTATTGCAAGAAATCCAGGGACACCATCCAGATCCTTTTTGCTGCAGCCTTGTTGTCCAGCAACACATGCACGAGAGGATCCACAGTCCCTCTATACAGAACTGTAAGATCATTTTTTCAACAGCACCCATCACAGAATCACATTTCTGAATCTTGCAGATTATCTAGTCAATACCTACCAGCATTTCACAGACGAAAACAGGGACAGGTGGCCAAGCAACATCAGAGTGTGGTCAAGATGGCACAAGTTATTAATGAGAGAGAACACGCAAACTAGGAGAGGTTGCAGCAGTTTGCTTTTGCCTGAGCCTATACAAGGAAGGGCAAGACTCCCCCTGTCCCTCCTCTCCTCTCCTCTCCCTTCTGCTGTGTTAATTGCATGCAAACTAGTGTGCTTTGAACATAGTGCGCAGCTAGTGTCACTGGCTTTTCTTCACAAACGAAGATTCAGGAAGGACTAATCCCGCGCTTTCTGCAAGCGCGCTGATGACTAAAAAGGCCAATCCGAGATAAACAAGTCCGGTTGCAGAAAGCACAGCAGAAGGTCTCCTTGGGTGATGTTTCCGGGTTGTGATTCTTTCTGTGTTGTCGTTTCTCTTCAAGACTTGTTCGGCATGAGTTCTCAAATAAGGCTGCAGCATTGTGGATAGTGCATCTCCATGCCTCCCAATGTGAGGCCAGGGCGGACCACTGTTGGTGATCAATTTGGCCGAGCCTGAGATGTTGCTTCAGGGAGTCCTTGTATCGCTTTTTTGGAGCACCCCTCTTATGCTGACCCATGGCAAGTTCACCGTAGAGTAGTATTTTTGGGAGGCGATGGTCCTCCATCCTAGAAACGTGCCCTCCCCAGCGCAGCTGTGTTCTCAATATCATGGCCTCAATGCTGGTGATCCCTGCTTGCTCAAGGACAGCAACGTTTGTCACAGTCAGTCCAGTGTATACTTAGGATTGTGCGTAGACAGCGCTGATGAAAGCGCTCGAGGAGTCGTAGGTGGTGGCGATAGGTGACCCATGTTTCAGATCCATAAAGGAGGATAGACAGTACAATGGCTCTATACACACTGATTTTTGTGCTTCGCCTCAGGTGTTTATTACTCCAGACTCTTTTGTAAAGTCTTCCAAATGCGTGATATGCCTTTGCTAATCTGTGATCGATCTCTTTGTCAATCTTGGCATCTGAGGAGATCATGCTTCCCAGGTAGGTGGACTGCCCAGGTAGGTGAACTGCTGTAACTGAGCACAAATGGGGAAGGCAGAAGAGGAGAGAAAGAGAAACTTGGACACTTTTAAAGCAACTGAAAAAGTGGGGTGACAGAGGATGAGTTGGGACTCTCCCTGCCAAATCTGGAGGGTTTGCTAGTCCAGGGGTGGTCACCCGTGGCCGAGGCCAATTTTCAGCCCTGATTTGTGGCTTGAACATTCATCCCAGAAGTATCCAGAAATCTTCTGCTCCTTTTCTCTTCTGGATTTTCAGCCAATTGGGGGCTGGTTCTTATGGTCTAAAGCCCATTTGGAGGGAGGGACATGACTGAAATCATGAGTGGCATTGCAGGAGTCTCCCTTTCTGCATAACTGGGGTACCAGTGTTGTTGGCTTAAAACTAGGGAGCTCTGGGTTCAAATCTCCAGTCTGCCATGAAACTCCCTTGGCCGATCCTTTTCTTTCTCTATCTAAACTACCTCACAGGGTTGTTGTGGGACTGAAACTCATGTTGCCCATATAAGCCTGCCCGAATCTTACAATCTTCAGGGGAGTATTTTCCCTCTATCCCACTGCTCTCACAGATTCATATGGTGGGGACGCAGAAGAGATCCCTCTTGGTGGCTGCTCCTAGGCTACCTTGAAGCCCATTTTGGGAGAAAGGCAGGATATAAGTTCAATAAATAAATACAGAACTCCCCACCACCACCACCACCACCAAGGGAGGGTCTTCAGGTGAAGATTTTCTTACTGAAACAGGCCTTCAGCCTTGAACTGGTTGGGATAGACAGTTGTGCTGTTTGGGATATCAGACATATTTAATGTGTTTTCAATTGCTTTTAAACTAACATTGCAATTGGATTGCTTGTTTCATGCTTTTTAAAAACTTTTGCACTACATATCATTTTAGCTATTTTGTTTCAACCTGTGTTGTAAGCCACTTTGGGACCCATGCTGGAAGAAAGGTGGGATATAAATCAATCAATCAAACAAACAAGCAAGCCAGCCATATCCCCTGAGCTTCTGGGAAGAAATTATGTGTGGCGCAAAGGTCCACTTGTGGAGGGGGGGGGTTTGAGGGAACAAAAATGGATCATGCTCCAGATCTTTGTTATAACGCCTTTCACACATGCTTAACATTTTCCCTGTATGTTACACCTCTCCTTTTAAGGGCAGCCTTCAAAAACATTTAAACCTTTTGCTTCCCTTGTTCCTGCCTCACAAAAGCCAGTTCCACATTTTTGACTTCTTAAGAACTCATTTGAAAATACAGAATACTCCCCCTGAAAAAGTAAAAACTGCTGTTTATCCTGGATATAGGTAAAGGCATTTTAAAATGTGCATTAGTGAAGTTGCTATAATCAAGGCCTTTTCTGTGACTGTTGGCATTGCAACTGGTTGGATTTCTGGTTTGGGTTTGTTTTGAATTTCTTATTTGATTGGCTAACTACAGTATTTTCTCAGTAGAAACAGCTTGGCTCAAACTTGAAACTTTGTACTTAAAAAACGATTTGTTCTGCCATTAGCTTCATACACTTTATTATCTTCTGGCTTTTCTCCCATACTTTGTGGAATGGGTTAGCTTGCAAGGTTGTTCTCAGTAATAGTGAACTATCTACTGTACTGTATAAAAAGCAGTATGACTTATTGGACCAAAAGAGAGGTTGATGGGAATGCCGGTGTCACATGAATGCCTCCAACATTTCACAGATGAAAACTGGGACATTTGTGGCCAAGCAAACAGAGATATATGTGTTTTTGAAAAGAGAGCAATGCCTTGGGGGTATCCACATTACACAATTAGAGCACTTTGATACCACTATAGGTGGCTCCATCCCATGGAATCCTGGAATTTGCTGTATGGCAAATGACTAGAGATCTCTGGCAGAGAATTCTAAGTACCTCTTGAAACTGTGAATCCCAGAATTCCATCGGATGAGGCCGTGTCAGTTAAAGTGGGATTGAAGTGCTATAATGCATGGTACAGATACCCCTCAGTCTGTCAAAAACAAAGCAATTGGTTTAATCCAAAAATCAATAGACCAAACTGAGGACTTTATCAGATGCAGCAAAAATCGCACAATTATGACATCACAATAGCACAAATGGGCCCCGCTATTGCATGACGTTCTCGTGCTCGCGTACTCAATCTGTGCTCCAGCCGCGAGTAAGGTGTAGCTTTCTATTGATGGGAGAAGCCATCAATAGCTCTCAATACCACTTTTTTGCAGTACTGAAGAGCGTGCAAAAATGTGTCCCGCTGTAATTGTGAGATTAGAGCATAAATGGGCTCTTTGCCCCATCCCAGCAAGAAAATGTCCAGGTGAGAACGTGAAAACTATACACAGGATGTTCTTTTTATGAACTCTCCCGGTTTGTTTGCACATTTTTAGGGTTGTTTAAGTGTTTGTGTGTTCATTTACTTTGTAAATTGAGGGGGTTTTGGTGTTTTTAAGCATGCTCGCGTCCTCTCACAAGAACCATCAAAATCGCACCCATGCTAAATCATGGAAGTAAAGTCCCATTCCTAAAGCGCTAGTGGTGGTCATGCAATAATTCCATGGCGGTTCTTTCACGCAATTACAGCAACGTGCGATCATAAGTGTAATAATGCCACTATGTTTCCACTTTCGTCATTTGCAGAATTACAGCATTTTTAGAGGCCAGTCTGGTAATGTCCTGATAGCATGCAGTGCTTTAGCAGTAGCTGCCATTCATCCCTGAGCCTGTATGGAAGGCTCCTCCAGAAGTGCAGGGAAAAGATTGCGTAGCCATCCTCCTCGCAAACTGCTTCTTTCTGTTCCCCACAGGGGGGCAGCTGTTCTTAGTAGACAAGCAGTAGAATAGAAAGCACACACGCTCAGCGTAACATTCATTCTCTCTTTTTGTTCCACATTGTCCTGAACTTGAACGGCAAGGGACCTAAGATGATCAGTACTGGAAAGAGGTTTGCAATGGTCCCGCCATTGCAAGGCATCGAAAGTTGCCACAGCAACCCATCAGCTGGCTGCATGGACAGAGGTTGCTCAGTCAAGAGGAGATTGTTAGGACTCTCTCCACCCCGTGGAGTATAATCATGGAGTAACTAATGGTTATGAAAGGGTTAATAATAATAATAATAATAAAATGTATTTATATCCTCTGCGAGCAATCGGGGCAGCTTACAACCATAAAATAGTACACAGTATAAAACAGCTCAAAATCCCTTCCCCCCCTTAAAACATTATTAAATTAATACAGATTAAAATCAATATATAATACAATGTATTAAAAACCCTTTCAAGCAAGCAGCATCAGTTTGGAGGTCCAGAAGCAACCTCCGGAGGGGGTTCCTGAGGCCGGGGTTAGCTATTCTGGAAAAGCCTGCCTGAAGAGAACCGTCTTGACAGCCTTTTTAAAGTTCTTGTGTAAAGCAGCCCAAGAGAGGACAGGAAGGAGAAAAAATCATTTCCCTTTTTCCTTCATGTTGATTGCAGGTAAACAGCACATTTGCCCCACACCTGGGTCTACTGACAGCTCACAGCCGAGGGCCCATCTTTTGTTTAGCACACGAGGCACCATCATAGGGTTGCCAGGTGAACGAAGGGAGAGACCACCTGTCCTGTTAACGGTCGGGGCAGACAAGGGAATTCCATCAGGTGTTGTTTGTCTTACAAGCAGCATCTGCTGAAATCCCTTCTTTCACACAACCGTCACACACACTCCTACCCAACCATTCTCTGAAGATGCCAGCCACAGAAGCAGGCGAAACGTCAGAAAGAAACTTTTCCAGAACACGGCCTCACAGCCCGGAAAAAAACCCAAGGAAAATCTATGAGCTGAGACTACCTGCTTCTCCATGGTCTGAATCACTTTCCCAATTCCTACTGGGAAGCAAAAGCTTCAGGGGCCCTCCTATCGTTTGACACCTGCCAGGCAGTGAAAGGATGTGGAAATGCACATGTGGAGCTACATGCAGAGCACACGTAGGATCTGGACCCAAGTGTGTTGCTTTAAGCAGATGAGTAAAAGGATAGCATGAAAATATTTATTTTTATGTCTATCACACATTTCCCCTAGGACAGGATCCATAAAACACAAATGCAGTTATAGATATGCATTTATAAACACGTACATGATTTGTTCACATTAAGGACAAGGGTTTCAATCAAAATCTGTAGAAAACCTAAGTTTTAAAAGATGCTTCTGTGTAGCTGCTATAGATAGGAGTTCCAGACATAACAGATAGTGAGAGAGTGTGTTTTAAAGGAGATTTATTTTAAAGGAGAAGAAGAATTGTAGAATAATGGTCCCAGAAGGGGACACACCTGAAGGAACATAGCAACATGACATTGCTGTGAAGCCAAGTCAAAGTGAGGGGAATACTTTCCAAATTCATTCTGGAGCTTTATAGAAAACAGAACATGCTAGCAGCTAGAACTCCCAGGTTCATGCTCTAGAACAGGGGTGATCAACTGATACCCTCCAGAAAGGTTTTGGCTTGCAATTCCCATTGGCCCTAGCCAACATAGCAAGTGGTGAGGGATAATGAGAGTTGCAGTGGGAAAATATCTAGTTACTCACCCCTGATCTAGAGTGTTCTAGATTCTACACAGCCCCCAGGTCCATGCAACATTGGTGAAGAAGGTAAGAATTTTGTATGCACGTGCACATTCATGACACACGCACACACAGAGACTAGCTCCTTGCCCACATTCAAGATGAAGGCATTTTGAGAACTTTTGCATCCTATACCATCCCACCTTGGGAACATAAGGTTTGATGGACATGTTTTGTCTTCTCACTCCTCTTTTAACTCTTCAAACAAAGATTGTGCAAATGAGCCATAGGTCTCCAGGACTAACTCTTTTGCTAGAGTTCCCAGGAAACCAGCCTGAAATACATTATTCAGTTTCCCCCTTTTCCTAAAACTGCTGTCGAATACCTGACTTTGATTTCATTCTGAATCGGAAAGTCATGCCACCTTGAGCATAGCTGGTGTGAAAGCTAAGCTGATGGAAATGGTCTGTGCCTGCTGTTTAATGAGATGGGCTTTGGTGAGTTATTCAAAAGCCCTACTAAATCCCCCCCTTTTCAGAAAACAAACGTTTTAAAAATATTAAAAACACGGTTGCTTAAGCCAGGAGATTAAGCAAGTTTAAACCTTATCGTCTCAGGCGGGAGATTTAGTTCCAATGAAATGAAGAGGTACAGAGACCTCGGTTGTAACAGAAGACCCCCTCCCCAATTCTGGAACTAATCACCTAGAAAGCATTGCAAGTGTGGGTGGGTGGGGGTGATGGAAGAGAAGGTGGTACATTGATGAAGGGACAGGCAAAACAATACACCCAGGTGCCTGGCAACCCTGACGGCTTGCTATGAAAACAGGGAAAGAAGGCAGCCTCACAAACACAAAGAAATGCCACTTTCTCTGGAGACAGATAGTCCCAAGGTGTCTGAGAAAGGTAGCCCATGGACTACAGATGCCAGTCAATCGGTTTCCTTCAGCCAGCTTATCTCCTTCAGCATTTCTCATTTGACAAAACAGTTGCCAGGCTTAGGGTGCATCTACACTGTAGAAATGATGCAGTTTGACACCACTTCAAGTGCTGTAGCTCCATCCTATGGACTCTTGGGATTTGTAGTCTTACAAGGTCTTTAACCTTCTCTGCCAAAGAGTGCTGGTGCTTCACAAAACTACAAATCCCAGGATTCTGTAGGATGGAGTCACGGCAGTTAAAGTGGTGTCACACTGCATTAGTTCTACAGTGTAGACGAACCCTTAGACCTTAAGAGGGGGAAAAAACTGATTGGTTAAAAAAAACCATGATGAGGGAGGGAGATCTGACTAACCGAGCATCTTTAATGGTTATTAAATATAAAAACCATGATGAGGGAGGGAGATGCCATGTTAGAAGAGGAATTATTTTCATTTGTTCTGTCCTAGTGTGCCTTCAAATCAGCTCTGACTTATGGTGACCATAAAGCAAACCTATCACAGGGCTTTCTTCACCAGATTTGTTCAGGGTGTGTGTGTGTGGGGGGGTGTTCCCGTAGCCTCCTTCTGAGGCTGAGAGAGTGGGACTTGCGCAAGGTCACCCAGTGGGTTTCCATGACTGAAGAAGGCTTTGAACCCTGGTTTCTTGGAGTCCTAGTCCAATGCTCAAACCACACACACTGGCTCTCATTGGAAAGATCTATTCTGAGCAGGTTTGCCATGATTGTCATTTGAGGCGCAAAGAGTGTGACTTGCCCAAGATCACCCAAAGGGTTTCCACAGCCAAGCAGGGATTCAAACCCTGAACTCCCAAAGTCCTAGTCCAACACTCAAACCACTATACCATGCTGGCTCTTGTACAGGAGATGAAAACTGCTAAAAATTAATTTGTTAATATCCCACCTTTCTTTCAAGTGGGATACAAGGCGGCCAACACATGAGATAAAATAAAGCAGGTGAATTAAAAATTAGTAGCAGCCACCAAGGTGTAGCGGTTTGAGTGTTGGACTAGGAATCTGGAGATTAGGGTTTGAAACCCTGCTTGGCCATGGAAACTCACACTCTCTCAGCCTCAAAGAGAGACAAAGGCAAAGTCCTTCTGAAAAAAAAAAAAAAAACCCTTGCCAAGAAAACCCCATGATAGGTTCACTGTAGGGTCACCATAAGCCAGAAATGACTTGAGAGCATGCACACACAGTAAATTAGTCAAAAGGTAATTAAATATGATACCATATTTATGTTATTAGATGAAATATGTCTTTTCTTTGCTTCCCGTTATCCTCACAGCACCCCTGTGAGGTAGAGGCATTCGTGAATATGTGCAGGTTTAATTAGAGAGTCTAGGAGTTGCCATTTCAAAAAGTAACTTTTACAAGCTCTGTTTTCAAGTCGGTTCAACCCACGTTGTCTCCAGTTAAAATATTTTGGCTATGAAGGCTGGGAAACTGACTCATCCAGAGAGCTACTGCTAGGCACAGCAGACAGTATGGGACTAGAATGGTCAGTGGTCTGATTTGCTATAAAGGAGATTCATGACTTCAGATGCGGCAAATAGGGCTTCATAAAACCTGTTCCTTTTGACTGACGGCCCAATAAAGGCATTGCCGTCAATTGAGCCCCATGGCACATTGTTACCAGCATTGCCGGCGTTTGCATCCTCACGCCATCGTACTCAATTGAATGCTGCATCAATGACAGAACACTTCCAGCTGAGTTTGGGACAGCCAGGTAGGCGATGCTCTTTTTATGACACAAACCCCCACTGTGTACTTGGGACTTTTAAAGTGTGTTTTTGTGCTTTGCTGTACTTTTTGTGTCTTGCTTTTGCTTTTATTTTTGAATTTGCCCCGCTAGCGTCTTCTGGTGCGGATCGGTGAGATTTGGAACCTGGAAGTAAACGAAGGTCTAAAAGGTAGGTCTGGGGGGGTGGTCTTTTGCCAGCATAAAAATGCCACAATTTATGCCAGCAAAAGAACATTAATGGGGGGCAGGTATGATAAAGTCCTCACTTTATTTATTTATTTATTTGCTTCCTTATTTATTTATTTGCTATTTCACCTTTCTCTCAAAGGGGACTCAAAGCAGATCACCATATAAGTTGAAAGCAGAACAGCCAGAACAATATGAAGCACAAATGTTTAAAAAACCTTAAGCCACCCATTCAAGTAAAACACTGCTTTAAAGACATTAAGTTAAAAACAATTAAAACACATGAAATATGTATTTCAAAAAGCATATCTAATTGCATGTCCCTCTGCCCTGGTCAGTGAAGGCTGACGGCCTATTTAAACAGAAAGGTCTTTGCCTGCTGGCAAAAAGTCAGCAAAAAGGGCAGATCGCACCTCCATAACCTAGGAGCAGCCACAGAGAAGGCTCTGTCCCGTGTCTTCACCAGATGAGACTGGAAGGGTGATGGGATTGAGAGAAAGCCTTCCCCTGAAGTTTGTAAGACTCAGTTAGTCTCATATGGGGAGGTACAGGCTTTGACATAGGACTTTATCAGACATGGCAAAAATCGTACAATTACGATATCACAATGGTCAAACTGTGCTCCAGCCACAAATAAGGCATTGCTTTTAATTCACAGGACAAGGCGTCAATATCTCTCAATATCGCTTTTTTCACGGTATTGAAGAACATGCAAAAACACCTCCTGCTGTAATCATGAATGGGTGGTCCTCTTTCTCCCCTCCCCATTCCCAGCGGGAAAACCTCCGGGTGAGAACATGAAAACTATCCACAGGATGCTCTTTTTATGAACTGTCCCAGTTTGTTTGCACATTTTTGTATGTTCATTTACTTTGCAAATTAAGGGGGTTTGGGTGTTTTTAAGTGTGCTTGCATCTTCTTGCGAGAACTGCCAAAATCTCACCCATGCTAAATAATGGAAGTAAAGTCCCGTTCCTAAAGTCCTAATGGTGGTCATGCAATAATTCCATGGCAGTTCCTTCACACAATTACTATGACATGCGATAATAAGTATAACAACACCACTATGTTTTGGCTTTCCTCATTCACAGAATTACTGCATTTTTAGATGCTAGTCTGATAAAGTCCATAGTCCGGATCTAAGCTGTGTAGGTCAGAACCAGCACTCTGAATTGTGCCTGCAAATAGACTGGCAGTCAGTGCTGCTCTTTCAACAAAGGAGTTACTTACGGTACTCCCTATAACAGCCCCAGTCTGCAGTCTATCTGAAGCATTTGGGTCCTGCTGGAGCTTCCAAACAGTCTCCAAAGGCAACCCCGTGCAGAGTGCATTACAACAATCCAGCCAGGATGGTGTCAAGGCATGGGATGCTACTTGAATTTCGAGACTGGCCCTGCACACAAAGTTTGTTTGAAAATGTTCTTCTCATCCACAAAACTTTTTAAAAACACAAACGATGTGTCCAAGGGCACCGTGTGCTGCAGACGGAGATTCTTGGGAGCCAGTCCTTGATTGCTGGGCAATGCATCTGACTCTGCATTAGTGTTTGCTATTTTTTGCAAAGACTATTTGTATTTTTAATACACGGCAAAAGGCACCTAAGTGCCCTGACTAGGCACTCTTTAATGCACAATTTGTATATGCCCTAATCAATACACTAGTAATGAATAATAACAAACTGGGAGAAAGCACTAAGTTATGGGAACAGCCCACTTCTCGGTTCTTGGTCTATTTAGGTTGCAAAAGCCATTAACAGTGAAAAGTCCAGTGTCAGGCAATGGACAATGTGTGTGACCCTCTCAGAGCCAAACACCCTCCACCTTGTATAATGTAAGCTGCCAGGGGGCTCTGAATGCGTTGACTCTTGCGGTCCCCAGAAGGACATCTTTCTCCATCCGTGGTGGGCTGCCAGCCCTAGTTGGGAATCTGTATTTCGACTGGTGGATCTCAAGCACAACCTCTGACTTAACAGGCAGGGAAAACCTGGTGCAAAAATGGAATGTAGTAAAGCTGGAAAGGGGGTAGAAAAGGCCAAGCCAAAAGATCAGGGGGGTGATGTATCTTCTCAACAAGGAACAGCTAAAACATTTGTGGCTTTTTAGATTTGGGGGGAGGGAGGGGGAGAAACTTAAGCAGGGGACATGGCCCTGAGGGAGTACTTGCTATATCTTACTTGTTCAAGAACTGAACACTACGGAAGTGTGTGTGTGGGGGGATACAATAATGTGGAGAGGCTTCCGTAACCACTGGTATGAAAGCAAGGTGTCCCAAACATGTGGTGATGGAATGAAACTGAAGCAAATGGACCTAATTAATATTTCTCCAATTAAAATGTGGATCAGAAGTCTGTTATTTCTCAGTCTGTGCACTTCTCCAAATTGTGATGAAGCTCTTGATTCAAATATATTATTATTATTATTATTATTATTATTTTATATCCCGCATTTCTAATAATAATAATAATAATAATAATAATAATAAAATTTATTTATACCCCGCCCCTCTGCTAAAAACAATCGGGGCGGCTTCCAACAATTAAAACATTATAATAATGACTAAAAACACCACCCACCCCCACCCTCCCACATAAAAAGACATTAAACACAATAAGATTAAAACCTTCTAGCTAAAAAAATACATTAAAAACAAATATATACATAATTTTTAAAAAGCCAGGAGACTGAGTTCCTGAGGCCGGGATCTAATCAGGAAAGGCCTGCCGAAAGAGATCCGTCTTTAGTGCTTTTTTAAAGCTACTCAAGCTCGTCAGCTGACGGATCTCATTCGGCAGGCCATTCCACAATTTGGGGGCGATTACTGAAAAGGCCCTCTGGGAGGTTGCAGACAGCCTAGATTTTTGTGGCTGAAGCAGATTCCTCCCAGAGGACCGGAGTATGCGGGGAGGATTGTATGGGAGGAGGCGGTTCCGGAGATAAGTTGGACCCAAGCCATTTAGGGCTTTAAAGGTAATAACCAACACCTTATACTGGGCCCGGAAACTGATAGGCAGCCAGTGGAGAGATTTTAGTATTGGAGTTATATGATGTCTCCGAGATGTTCCTGAGACCACTCTGGCTGCCATATTTTGTACCAACTGAAGTTTCCGGACCAAGCACGAGGGTAGCCCCATGTAGAGCGCATTGCAGAAATCTAGACGAGAGGTTACCAGCGCGTGCACCACAGTCTCAAGGTCCCTTACTTCCAGAAAAGGGCACAGCTGGCGTATCAGCCGAAGCTGATAACAAGTGCTCCTGACCGTCGCATTCACTTGACTCGTCATCTGAAGCGATGAATCAAGGAGCACCCCCAGACTGCGAACACAGTCCTTAACGGGGAGTGTGACCCCATCCAGGACTGGAGGTTGCAACTCAACTCCTGGTTTCGGGGCCGCTACCTTGAGCACCTCCGTTTTGTCTGGATTTAATCTCAATCTGTTTTTCCTCCTCCAGCCCATTACAGCTTTAAGACAGTCATTAAGAGGAGAGATGCCATTAGGATTCGAGGCCGATGATCGGGACAAGGAGAAATAGATCTGGGTGTCATCAGCGTACTGATAACACCCAGCCCCATAACCCCGAATAATCTCACCCAGCGGCTTCATATAGATGTTAAACAGCATCGGGGACAGGATGGCGCCCTGTGGAACACCACAAGTAAGCTCCTTTTTGCTAGAGCAGCTGTCCCCAAGCCGCACCCTCTGGGACCTGCCCGAGAGGAAGGACCGGAACCACTGGAGCGCAGTGCCTCCAATTCCTAACCCTCTCAGGCGATCCAGGAGAATGCCATGATCTATCGTATCGAAAGCCGCTGAGAGGTCCAGAAGCACCAACAGGGACACATTACCCCTGTCGATGCTTAGATGCAGATCATCGGTCAAGGCAACCATGGCAGTCTCAACTCCAAATCCCGTCCTGAAGCCAGTTTGAAATGGGTCTAGATAATCAATGGGCCCCAAGATGGCTAACAACGTATTTAAAACAATACAAGATTTTAAAAAGTAAAAATTAAAGTTACACTATAAATATAAATTTTTATGGTTTTTTTTTTTTTGCAAATTAGAATTTTCCATAGAAAAATCAATGTGAATGTTCAAGTAGGTGTTATTTTAATGACAGACTTATGTGGAAATAGGATAGAATACACTTGTAACTAAATGCATGAAGAACTTACCCAGACCTGAAGGAGACTGATTTGCCCAACCCACTCTTTTCATTTGTGAGATATTAAGAGGAGATGTTGTTCGACTTCTTGTAATTTGTAGAAAATTTGTTCAAAGAGGATTAATGGTTGCGTTCAGTTGCTTTGTGCTCATTGATGAACAGCATGGTTTCTTCCATATTTCCCCCAATGCCACATTTTCAGAAATGAGAATGAAAATGAGAAATGCCATTCACATGTAAGTCTGAAACACCCCACACTCTGAAACAGGAGAGCAAGTAAATCTGAATGTCAAAAAATAAAATTCCAGGGTTGCATTTAGACTGAAAGCTGTAGCTCACCTGTGCCCTGGAACAGCCCAAATACATAGAAATACCTCATTTTAAAATTCAGGGTTGAAGGACATCCCTCCTCATTCTGTCGTCTCCTCCAAGATCACAGGATCCCCGCAGTGGTTGAAAGGCAACACATGGATGCTCAAAAACATCAGTCACTGAATATGGGTGCTTTTATTAGCCCTGGTACTAAGATTTTTCCTGCAAATGTGTAAAGCCAGTACTCAGGGAGAGGGGCCACTAGGGTCATCTTGCTCTAGCCTCCTGTCCCCCAAAAGTGGAGCAGGATTTTTTCCCCCAACACCATGAAAGGGAAAATGTTGCATGAGAGTCTGCAGAATACCCCCACCGATAAATATAGACCATCATAGAGGGACGTTTACTCTCCCCAAGTCTGTTTCCTTGGTCTTGTTTTCACCTTTGTGTTGCTGGTTCATAACGCTCACCTGTGGCTTGTGGAGGGGGGGGGGATCTACCTAGTTTTGGAAGTGTGTGCACTTTTTTTGAATTGCATATATTGTGTGCGCACACTTGTCCATTGACTAAGGCACCCCTGTACATACATTTTTGAGATATATGCATTTAAATGAGCATTTCAAAAATGTGCACATTTTATCAGATCCTTTTTTTTCCAAAATCCTGAAATATGCCAATTTTCAAAGACAAAGCAGGTCCATTTCTGAGCAGTGGAGACCAGTGAAATCCACACAGATCTAGTAACACATCCCTACTGTCATCTTTTTCATCTGTGATTCACCAGATTAAGCTGCTGAGTTGTGTCTGAGGTTGCTGGGGTGGCTGGTGGGATGTTGGGGGGTTTAGATGTGTTTATAGTGTTGTGTTTTATTCCCTTTGTTTCCAACTGTACATGTTTGATGTTCTGCCCTTTGGTAGGCAGAGCATTATAAACAAACATTATTATTGTTGTTATCTACTAGAGTTTGTCTTTTGCATCTTATGGTCTTCCACTTAACAGGGTTGGCTTGTCCTGACACCTACTGGAGTGAATCAGAAGTGACTATGTACATCTTTCCAGAATTAGGGCTGTTTGTAATTATCCTGTCTTCAGCTGTCCCCAATGAGAACCAGTTATTTTATGGCGATGGTGGCAAGAAGGGCCACAGCTTGCAGATCTTGGCAATGTTTGGGATCTCGAGACTTGGTTTCAGCTCCGCACAGTGAGGCCCAAATCCTGTTGGTGTCTTACATGTACATAAGTTCCTCTTCTGAAGCTGTTGGTCATTTTTGTCCAATACTGTACGTCTAAAAGGCTGAGGAAGTGGAGCTGTGCATGTGGCGTCTGTTGTGTACGACGAAGCCCCTTGCACACTGTGCACTGCGGTACAGAAGTGCATGCACATTGGGTCGCACATTTAAGTTGAGCAGTGTCGCAATTCACTAACAAGGCAGCAGAGGGAGTACAGTGTGGTGGTTTGAGTACTGGACTAGGACTCTCAGAGACAAAAGTTTGAATCCCTGCTCAACCACGGAAACCCATTGGGTGACCTAGTCCCACTCTCTCAGCCTCAGAGGAAGGCAATGGCAAACCCCCTCTGAAGAAACCTTGCACCTCCCCCCCAAAAATCCTAGGATAAGGTGGCCATAAGTCAGGGTCAACCTGAACACACATAATAACAACAAACAAGGCAGCACTGCACAAGTACCACATCACTCCATAACCATAACTTTATGTCCCATCTCCTTGATGTAAGATCTCGGCCTGAATTCCTTCAGAGGTAGGTACATGTACTTGTCAGCACAGCTGAGAAAAAAAATGATGACATGCTGGGGGATAAAGCTCCCTTCGCCTTCCTTAATTCCCTGTTGTAAACATGAGGAAGACTTGCTGCTGTAATTTATTTTTTTTTAAACTATTTAATTAAGCCAGTACATCATGAGATAAAACACAGAAGGGAAAAAAGTTGACCAACCTGCCCCATCCACTGTTGCTGCTGGCAGAGTTCAGTTGGCAAATAGGACCTTGACTTCAGTGTCCTTGCCCTTCAGCAGGGCAAATGACTCCTGTCTTGAGCCTCGTCAAGGCTAAATACCATGAGTCTGATTCTTCACAAAAGCCCTAGAAGCATGGATCTTGGCCATTGGCATTGGTAGAAAGACAGGCTGTGCTAAAAGAAGACTCTGGAAATGGGTAAAGAGGATTAAAAGAGCCAGTCTAAAACATTTAGGACAATCAGAACACAGTCCGTTAAGAGATCTTTGACCTTTATTGTTACGTATTGTCAAATCAGTTTCAGCTTATGGCAGCGCTATGAAAGAGAGATTTCCCAAACACCCTGCTGTTAACCTCCCTGCTCAGATCTCACAGGCTTCCTTGATTGAGACAATCCATCTTCTTTTCCTGCTGATTTCCACTTTACCAAACATTGTCTTTCCAATGAGTCATGTCACCTCAAGATGTATGCAAAGTACAACTAGAACAGCTGTACCCAGTGTAACATATGCCGTTATAAAAGATTGTAAAGGTTATACAATAATAACTCATTTTATATATTTATTCATCTATTTCATAAACTGTTCTGTGTGTTTTTTCTCAGAATCCTTTCACACGGTTCAGCTACATGGTATTGTTTTAGGAATTATTGTGTTGTTTTACATGTGGGTGGTGAGAGCCTGAAAGAGAGGAGGGAGGGGCCCTTGTGAGGCTGGATGCAGGTTGAGTGGCAGGAGTGGGTTGTGAGGTGGAGAGGGAATTTGCATGTGGGTGGTGATTGGCTGAGGGAGTGAGAGGGACTGGTTGGGTATGTTTCCTAAGCAGCCAATCAGCACACTGGGAAAGGAAACATACCCACCAAGAGTTTTAGATAGATAGATAGATAGATAGATAGATAGATAGATAGATAGATAGACTCATTCCATCATTTTGGCTTCTAGTGAGACCTCAGGGTTGATTTGCTCTCAGACCCACTTATCTTTTGGGGAAGTTTGTTGCATCCCTAGACCTCTCCTCCAGCACCATGTTTCAAATAAGTTGATTCCCCCCCCGCCTCATCAGCTTTCATCACTGTCCACCTCTCATGTCCATATATGTGAGGATATACACATGAGGATGCATAATGTCCATGTATCTTTACATGCAAGGATCTTATCTAATTCTTCCATTGCTGCCTTTCCAGGTCATAGTCTTCTTTTGGTATCTTGACTACAGTCTCCATTTTAATTAACAACTGAGCCAGGGTATAGGAAATTAAACACAGGTAAGGAAAACACTGAAATACATACAATTGTATGAAACAATTGTATGTATTTCAATGTTTTCCTTACCTGCGTTTAAGTTACTTACATTTTCTGTGTTTGTCTTGTTTTCTTAATATTCAGTAGTAACCCGGCTTTTACACATTCTTCCTTAACTTTCATCAGCAGTTGTTCCAAGTTTTTGCTGTTTTCTGCTAGTGCAGGTCAACCCTTGTATCCATAGATTCGGTATCCATGGTTTCACTTATCCATGTCCCAAAAAATATGTTCTCTCTAGGCATTTCTAGGTCCTCCAATGTGATTCTATGTTCAACTTCTGGTGTTTGTTTCATTGAAAATAATAGGGTTCCCTATTATCCACAGTTTCAGGTATCCATGGGGGGGGGTCTTGGAATGTATTCCCTGTGGATACGGGGGGGGGTCAACCTGTAATATGATGTCATCTGCATATCTTAAATTATTGATGTTTAGTCCTCCAGTCCTTCCTCCCAATCTAATCACATTTTCCTTATAATATATTCTATGCACAGGTTGAGAGCCAGTGTGATATAGTGGTTTGAGCATTGGGTTATGACCCTCAAGGCCAGGGTTTGAATCCCGGAAACCCACTGGCTGACCTTGGGCAGGTCACATTCTTTCAGAGGAAGGCAATGGCAAACCCCCTCTGAACAAATCTTGCCAAGAAAACTCCCCTGCTAGGTTCACTTTAGGGCCACCATAAGTCAGAAATGACTTGAAGACACTGGAAGGCACACAAGAACAATAGGTTAAAACACAGGGTGATAAAATGCACCCTTATCTGATCCCTTACCAATTGTTGTACTCTCCTTTGTGCATATTTAAGAATTATGTTTTTGGAAGCTCAGTATCTTGAGTGCTAGCAGAAGGACACTTTGAGAGACTGGCTGTTGTATGTTTCTATTCATTTGGATTAACCAAGGTGCTCTTGGTATTTATGTGTTCTCCTGTAAAGACAGCATTTTCTAAATGGTAATCATTAGTATGGAAGCTATTGAACATTAGGAGGAACTTTCTGACAGTAAGAGCTATTCGGCAGTGGAACACACTCCCTCAGAGCATGGTAGGGTCTCCTTCCTTGGTGGTTTTTAAACAGAGGCTGGATGGCCATCTCTCAGGGATGCTTTGATTGTGTATTCCTGCGTGGCAGAATGGGGTTGGACTGGATGACCCTTGGGGTCTCTTCCAACTCTTCAATTCTATGATTCTATGAAAAACAATTCTGTTCCTCTATATTCTGCCCTGTCTTCTCCAGAGAATAGGTTACACATCAGGAGAATCAAATGTTATGGCACATCCATTTCATTCACAGTAATCTATAGTTTTTCGCTATCTGCACAGTCAAAGGTTTTGTATTACTGGCTGCAAGAAAGCTTCTAGGTAGCCTCTTCCCTTTGTTCCACCATGTCTCATCGTAGGGGACAGATCAAAGCCATTTCTCCCCCTCTCTCTGCCTCCTTGGAAACTCACATGCTCTGGCAAATTCCCAGGGCATTTAAGGCTACAGATACAAGATGATAAACATCAGCCCATTGGCTAGAGCAAGGCCTGAATATAGAATTGGCATGAAAGTTCTGGAACCTCTTTGTAATTCTTCTCCACCCCTGATTCCCATCTCCTCTGTAAAATAAACAGCTCCAATTGTTGGCCACTTGAGATTATGACAACATCAGGTCCATTAGCATTTGGCAACGTGCTCTTTCATTTCCTTCTGCCATAATAATTAGATGGGAGAGAGAAACAGGGACAGTAGAGACTCAGTAGTTAGTAGCCTTCTTGTGTTGGCATTACTGTGCAAATTCTGTCAGCTATTTGTGCAGGGCAACACCGTTATTAATTTTGTATTTGACAAAGCAGCACCTTTGTTAGCGTGGAACAAATGTTTATGTGTGTATGTTTGTTGCTAACTGCTGTCAAGTCAACTTCGGGCTCATCTACACTGGCTGCTTAAACCTGGGGCAAGTTCAGAACATTATGCTCTGGACTAGCACTGGATCAACCACAATGGTGGCCACACACACCAGGCTGAATCCCGTGTGACAGCCATCATTGTCCACACAGGCCAGCCAGGCTGACAGCACATCCCCCCGCTGGCCTGTCCCCTGTTTTTGGAGTCACTGCCACCTCACCAGCCAAGCGGCTTCCTGTGAGAACCTGGCCAATGGTGTCACTTCTGCTGAAGTTAGAATGGGATGCCCAGGCATGTGATCAACAAGGAGGGGGTCAGTCTACCCGCTCCTCATTGATCACATGGGAGCCCTATTCTGACCTCAAGAGAATTGACGACACCGGCCAGGCTCTCACAGGAAGCTGCTTAGCTGGTGAAGCGGCAGCGGCAGTAGCTCCAACTGAGATTCATCCCCTTCCCTGCACTGCTCCGCACAGGGTAAGGGAGATG